>CM041554.1:13071665-14307668 GCA_023238725.1 Scortum barcoo
CCTGGCAGTCCACCTTAAGGCCCAGGCAGACAAGGGTGGATCTGGGGACCTGGAGGTCTCCTGGGGACTGCACCAGATAGTGGTATGTTCAGGAGCCATCGGATACTTTCAGGGGAGCCACAGTCAAGCCATTTCTATAGCCTGTTCTCTGTAAGCACTTGCTCCACCTCTGCCATTTGCCTCCCCCCATAGAAAGCTCTCAGTTTCCTGATCAATGACTGCCACCTGCTCCACAACAACTTGGGTATGTGGGCTGTTTTTGTGGATCGAGCTGGGGAGTGGAAGCTCGGGGCTCTCGACCATGTGGCCCCTGAGCAAGGTGACCCAAGTGGGACCTCACTCCCAGCCCCCAAGGCTGTTTACCCAGACATGGAGAAATATGACCCACCAGAGATGCCCAATAGCAGTGGAGAGAAATGGTAAGAGAGGGGTGAACATACACATTCAAAAGAGCAATTCAGAATATTGACATGCAGGAGTGCAGGAAATGACAGAATAAGAAATAGGGGAGGAAAGAGAAATAATAATAAGAAGAAAGATTTTTATTAAACTGTGCATGTTTGTTGCAGGGCTGGAGAGGTGTGGCGGCTAGGCTGCTTGATCTGGGAGGTGTTCAACGGGCCACTACCTCGAACGTCCTCCCTCCGTTCACTAGGAAAGGTACAACACCTCAATAGTCCCTCTGAATAATGTCAGCACCACTGTCATTGATTTCATGTTATATTTCCACTTCGATAAGTTAAATAGACTTCAGTTTGTTACAGGTATTGAACTAGTACTGGAAATAAGACACATTTAGATTGTTCTGTAGTTTATTTTGCATTACAGATCAAACATTTTGCTCATGCAAAGAAGAGTCATTGTCAGAGTTAAACAGTGAATGAGACACAAGGAATTTAACCCTCAGTTGCGTCAGAGTTTTGGTGATTTCTAAAAGGAATGATTGTTTGTGAAATGGAGACATCTTGTTTACAGAGTTGTTCTCCCCCTCTTTCTCTCTATCGTGTCCTTTTTGTGCCCACAGGTCCCAAAGTCCCTAGTCCCTCATTACTGTGAGCTGGTGGGGGCTAACCCCCGAGCTCGACCCAACCCTGCCCGCTTTCTCCAGAACTGTAGAGCCCCTGGGAGTTTCTTCTGCAACAGCTTTGTGGAGAGCAACCTTTTCCTGGAGGAGATACAGGTCCACAGACTTGCATAAAGATCCAATTTACAAGTGGTGTTATTATTTGTGCTACAGCCTGACCTCCCCAGCAAAGTCACAACCTTGAGTGTTAATATAGATATCAAGTCTTAATGTAACAATTTAACAATAGTATAGCAGCTAATAACAATAGATAATAATTATAGTGGAATTCAGACTTTCTCTTCTCTCAATCAGATCAAGGAGCCAGCTGAGAAGCAGCAGTTCTTCCAGGATCTGAGTGACAATCTGGACTCCTTCCCTGAAGATTTCTGTAAACACAAGGTTCTTCCTCAACTGCTCACTGCCTTCGAGTTCGGCAATGCAGGCGCTGTAGTCCTAACACCACTCTTCAAGGTGAAACTTCCCTGAGTAACTTTCATACCTTATTGAATGTCAGATGGTCACAACAATGGTGGTACCAGAACATTCAAAAAAACTTTTTCCAAACAAAGTCAACCTCTCTCTGTCTGTCAGGTGGGGAAGTTCCTGTCACCAGAAGAGTACCAGCAGAAGATTATTCCTGTTATTGTGAAGATGTTTTCCTCCACAGATAGAGCCATGAGGATACGTCTGCTGCAGCAGGTGCGTAAGGCCCCTTTCATCCAGCCATGGAGAATCTCCTGCAGTGATTCAGTTTTGAAAAGGATGTCTCTATCTGCCACTTTTAAGCTTGTGTTAAAGAATAGAATCATTGATTTCTCCTGTGCATTGTTTCTTGTTTGTCTCTCAATCTCAGATGGAGCAGTTCATTCAGTATCTGAACGAGGCAGCAGTCAACTCCCAGATTTTCCCCCACGTTGTTCACGGCTTCACAGACACCAACCCTGCCATCAGAGAACAGACTGTTAAGGTAGTTTGCACAATTAAAAACAACCACAGATTAAGGGATGTCATTATTTGTGTATGTGATGTTGTTAGGCTGGTGTAGCCGTAATCTCTCTCTTCATCTCACCCCCTCCAGTCCATGTTGTTGCTGGCTCCTAAGCTGAACGAAACCAACCTGAACCAGGAGCTGATGCGTCACTTTGCCCGGCTGCAAGCCAGAGATGAGCAAGGGCCGATCCGGTGCAACACCACCGTCTGCCTAGGCAAGATTGCCTCCTACCTCAATGCCGGGGTAAAGTACAACCCCACAATATGCAACACTGGCTGTAATGTTAAAAAAATCCCACTTGAACCAAAGTTCAGTAAAGAATACGTTCAAATGGAAGAATTTCTCTCTCCTCACAGACTCGACAACGGGTTCTCATTTCTGCCTTCTCGCGAGCCACAAAAGACCCCTTCCCAGCCTCACGCTCTGCTGGAGTACTGGGCTTTGCCGCCACACACAACTACTACAGTGTAACAGAGATCGCCGCACGCATCCTGCCCACCCTCTGTACCATTACTGTTGACCCTGATAAGAGCGTCAGGGACCAGGTACACAACAGAGATTTGTGACTGCATGTTTCTAAAGATGAAAATGATTGCTGCAGTGATAAGAAAACAGTTTGCCTCAGCCCTGCCTAGATATAGTTACTCAGTGTCAAATGTAACTATATCAAGAATATTTAAATGGTGGAAAGTTTCACATTCAATAATCAAATTCAGAGTTTAGCTGACTTATCTACCAATTGTTGAGACTTATCTTAATCACCTGGTTATGAATTAAACCTTCACCTCCAGCCAATTGTTTTTGGTTGTCACTGGAATATTTGAGATTAAGAGTGAAGATTTTCTGTCTTGCCATTTCTCTCTCTGGCAGGCTTTCAAAGCCATCAAGAGTTTCCTTTCCAAGCTGGAGACTGTGTCAGAAGACCCCACCAAGCTGGCTGATATAGGCATGTAACACACTGCACTGAGCTGCTGTTATGACTTACTCAGCAAGGAAACGTCATTGACAGCAGAAGGAAAAGATGCATTTCTTTCAGTGACATTTCTAAAATTCTAAAACTAAAAGCTTGAAATTCTCCCTGTGTCTGACCTGCAGAAAAGGACGTAGCATCGTGTGCTCAGCCTGCAGGTGCGTCTTCCAGCTGGGCCGGTTGGGCTGTCACTGGCATGTCTTCGCTAACTTCCAAGCTGATCCGCAACGCTCCAGGGACGGAGGGGAGTACAGCAGCTGAAGGCAGCGAGGCCTCCAATAACACCAGCCCTACCAGTGCCACTGATGGAGCACCTGCACCTGGTAGAGTGATCACATTTGATTTGTTTGACTCCTGCAACACTGTTGGACTTGTGATGGACAGTTTAAAAAAGAGGATTATAATGGATGCTGTAGAAGCAGAGACACCATTTTGTTTTTTTGTTTTTTTTATTATTCCAATCATTCTTCTTCACTGTCAAAATCTTGCTCCTACATTTCTCACAATGCAGCTTGTACAACTTTTTTTCTCATATGCCACAGACCTCAGATGCATTAACACATTCTGATGTGTTTTATCTGTTTTTCTTTTTGCCTCGTTTTTCTTTCTGTCAAAGGTTCTGAAAATAAACTTCCACAACCCTCTCTGACGCACCATGCTACCTCTAGTCGTGCCAACCAATCACACACTCTTGAAGTAACAGATAATGACGATGAGCCAGTAGGAGATCGTTGGGATGAGGAGGACTGGGGGAGCTTGGAGGTAGGATTTCACCACTTTAAACTGAAAGAAAGAAACTATTAAACTACTGAGATACATATGTCTATGTTAGATTGTGTTGTTACATAATTGTAATTCCATTTGAAATAGTAATTTTAGTTGTTGACCGTTTCCCCATATAGGAGCCAGAGAAAGCTCAAACTGAGCCTGATGACTGGAACACTGACTGGTCAGGAATGGCATCATCCAAAAAGAAGGCCAGTGACAGAGGAGTATGAGCCTTTCAATTTGAATTCATTATGCAGTACTACCTTTAGTGTTAATACTTCTAACTCTAATGATAACAATACCTCTGATATTATACACTACTACTGCAAGTAATGATGATAAAACTCATATTACTAATACTCTTCTACCCATGTTTAGTATTGACAGCAAAAACACTGCTGATCACTTTTAGTCACTTTGACAACCTTCTACAATGTAGTTAACATTTGTTAATAAATTAGTGCTCAGTAGTGGGCATTTTTTTCTTTGTTTTGTATTTTTTAGTCTGTTTGTGATCTGATGCTCCTGTCTGTAAGATTGTTTTTTCAATGAATAGAAATTTAGCTTTTAGTTGGTCACTGTTTGAATCTTTTCTCATCTTTCCAATATCTAGGTGGGCCGGACGTCCTCCACAGCAGTGAAAAAGCAGAGCTCTGATTGGAGCAGCTCAGGCTGGGACGCCGACGACAGCTGGTCCAACGAGAAGGAAGGGCAGGGTCAGAGCTCTGCGGGCGAGGAGGGCTGGGGCAACGACTGGGGGGAGGAGGACACGGACACGACCTTGACCAGTGCGATGCTCCCGCTGCCCGAAGGGGTGCGGTTGGCCAGCGATTACAACTGGGACAGCGGCAGCACAGCCAAAGGGTCCGCTCAGAACGACCTGTTTGCCAGTGTGTCCCAGAGAAGCACAGCAAACACTGCTGCCGCCACGGTGAGGACGAAGGGAGGCAAAACAACAAGAGAGAGAGACAAATTAAATTAGTGTTGCCTAGATCTGAAACAAACAGCCCTGAAAAGTGATGAAACACATCACATCAAAGTTATAAATTCTGTATCTTTATTGATTTGTTTTATAACTATAAACTTTTTTGAACCATTAGATTTATACATGAAGCTTTCTAGAACAGTTTGCCTCTGAATAGAAGGCAAGAAGCTGACAGATGATGATGATGATGAAGGTTCAGGGACATTGGGCATAAAAGATGAACCACCTTCTTTAAAGGAATAATTTGATAAACACTGCGCTGTCATTCCTGTGAGTTCTCATGTGTCTAACCTGTACAGCAACCAGGTCAGCAGGTTGTGATTTTACAGGGAGTTGCATGCTAAAACTTTTGGGTCTGAACTACACTAGCTGTTTCCCTTTGTCTCAGGCCTTTATGTTCATCTAAGATATTCGCCTGGTAGCTCTAGCTTTAGCCCATATTAGCATACAGACATGAGAGTGGTTGATCTTCTCATCTAACTCTCAGCAAGAAAACGAATACGCTTATTTCTCAAATGTAAGACTCCTCCTTTAAACGAGGTAAAAGAAGATACTGTATTCTCTTGATGAAAAGTAAATCTTTGGAAAACGTGAAATGAAATGAGAGAAATGAATAAAGTTAGGGATATCTTAACAGTACACACATTTCAATGTGCTTTCTCCTTGTCAGGCTGGAGATGGCTGGAGTGCAGAGGCAACAGGCGACTGGGGAACTGAGGACAGCTGGGAGTCAGTCGATGGGAACCAGGGTAGGTTTTTGAGGTGGTCCCTCTCATCAGAAGTATGAACCATTATTTTCTCTAAATTAGCTACAAACTGATGGTGGATGTAACACTTACACCTTTAGACATTTAATAAAAATCCAGGCTTTTGTTTATGTGCTTTGTGGTGTAACATCACTGGACCATTTTGACCTCTCTGTCCAAAAATCTTCATTTGAAATTCACAATAATCATTAGCTAACTTACTCTGCGCCTGTGCATTAAACTGCCAGTCTTTGTCTTTATTTTCAACCAGGCCTCAGCAAAGCCGAGCTGTCCAAGAAGAAACGGGAGGAGAGGAGAAAAGAGCTGGAGGCGAAACGGGCCGAGCGCAAAGCTGCCAAGGGTCCTCTCAAACTGGGTGCGCGCAAGCTGGACTGAAGGGGGGGATGAAAAGAAAGATTTGAGAGTGGCGATGTAGAGGGAGGAACACGGAGCACAGTGACTGGACCCAGAGCAGTGGGTGGAGGATCGACATTCCACAAACAATGGACCAGGAAGAAGTGTGAGCAGCGGAAGAAATACTGTCAGTCGCTATAACCGATTAGTTACTGTTGGTCTGAAGACACTCTGCTTCTGACAGACGGGTGGAGAAGCAACAAATCTGATGCTTTATGAATGCATTACTGTGGATGGCAGACATGAAAGAAACACATGGACAGTAAAGAAAATCCAGAGACATGACGCAGCACTCCTTGCAGCAGAGTTGATCTCAAATAATGTCCCCCCTCTGTATTTTTTTTTTTTAAACATAACACATAAAGTTGCATTTGTAAAGTAAATGTATATAATCAGTGCATCTTGTCTTAAAATGACATAAAGAAATTACACTTTTTTTTTTTTTTAATGGAGATATATATATAGAGAGCAGAATTCCAACATGGATTATTATACTGAATGTTTTTCAGTACACACACACACACACGCGCGTGCACAGTGGATATGAATGTTTTAGTTCAGCTGTCACTCTTAAAATCAATCCATGCATGCACACTTGCTTATTATTGTGGCCTCACAAAAGGATTTATGGCAAAGAACTACAAATGTATTGTGTTTTACTTTGCACATACAACACTGTATTTTACTCCACTGAACCGGCGAGACATTTGACTGGTCTCAGATCTGTAAATGTGTGACGCACTGCAGACATATGATGAGCACATGATGAGGTTAGCAGTAAAACCGAGGCTGGAGAACTGGTTTCATTTTTGTTTACACGCCTTTTTCTGTGTCCAAAGCAGGGTACTGCTGTGGTGGAGGGGTGATAAAATCAAAGGAGTTTTTATTTTGAAATCATTAGAAGGTCCTGCATTTGTACTTGTATAATCCTGCAGATCTCACTGAACCCTTTTGGATCATTGGAGGAAGTAAGGTTTGTCATTTGTGACAGCACAGTGTGTAGTCAGGGTAAAGGAGTTCCCTAAAAGTTTCTTTTATGCTTTTATTTGTGCCTTTTTTAATTGCAGATCTGCTCTGTAGGATCGCAGCGAAGCGCTCTCTACAGAAAATTTCAGAAAAAGTAGATCTGAAATGTCTCCCACCAGTAGATTCTGTTCTCAGCTAACCCTTCAGTGTAACCCCTTCTCCCCTGGCTGTTGGATGTGGTATTGCTACGTGTGGTGTTACCTACCATACAAGACGCTGTTAAGATGAGCCGGCCGACACAATCAACAGCCTTCATCACTGAAGGTAACGTCCTGCTGTGGAGGTGGTCCGGGCAGGTGAAGAACTATGCTATGTTGCTGGACTGAAGAAGACTGGATGCAACCTTTTACAGAGAATCCAAATCATGTAGCATGTCAGCTATTCTACAAATAAATATAAATAAAATAAACATGTTCCTTCTTTCATAGAAAAGACTGTAGTTGTATTCAATAACAGCAAATGAATGAGACGAGTAGTTATCTGTGCTTTCTGTCTCCACCACAGCACATTACATGTGACTATTTCAACAGACCCTGAAACTAATAACATTGTGGACTATCGATTAATCTTCATTGTATTGGCTACTGAATCTAGAAGGATGTTTCTAAGGTTTTTCAAAATGCTCATATGTAACAGAGTAAAGATGGGTGTTTCAGAGACCTAGATCTCAAAGCCTGCCTCTAAAATTCTGAAGAACAAACGTGAACAAAATAAATGGAAATCTTAAGCCAGACTAATGGCGCCTTTCCATCACACAGTTCAGGCACTACTCGGCTCGGCTCGGCTCAGTTTCGGTCGTTATCAATTACAACAGAGTACCACCTCAGCGTGGGTGGGGTCGTCATAGCAACGCGGCCGAAACTCCAGCGACGTCATTTGTTATGCGACACAAACACGAAACAACAACTATGGAGGCCACCAGACAAAGAAATGTCTGCACCTCGTCGTTGCTCCACAGGGGTTGATTTCTGTGCAGCCATCTCTGATCGTGTCGTCGTTGTTGTTATTGCATTTTTTAAAAATGGCGCGGTTGACTCTTATGAACGAGTCGCTCTCCTGACTCATCTAGTGACGTCAGGCCCTGGCCAATCAGTGGCCTGCCGTCTGCCGACGTCACATTTTCGTCTCGACTCAGCTCGCTTGGAACCCCGGCCGAGTAGGTACTAGAAAAGTACCTGGTGCCAGGTACTAACACGTAATGGAAAAGCCTAAAAACCGAGTCGAGTCGAGTCGAGCCGAGTAGGTGCTACTGGAAAAGGGCCATAAGATCAGGGCTCATATGGTTTCAAGAACTACACAATCCTGTCTGAGGGGACACCATGTTGTAGAAATAAAGACCTTCCACAATAACATAAATTCTTTATTCAAAATGATTAAAATTTCAGAGGAAGACAAAGTGTTAAAAATTCATTTAAAATGTGAACTTATTAGTTCAGTCCATGTAACTTCTTTTCACAACCTTCAATTCATTAAGGTAACCTTACAATAAGTAGTTGTAGTGCATATAATTGCTTTACTGAGATTTAATGCAATATGTTGCTTATTTTGATTATGTAAAACATTTGTTTGATCGCTATCTCCAGATACACTTAGATTTTAATTCATGTTGTTCTATTTCTCCTTCTGAAACCTGAAGACTTTTTTATAGAAATAAATAGAAAAGACACCCACCTAACACATCCTTCACAATCCCAAAAAATATCCAGTCATCTTCAGAAATTTCATATTTAAACATGTGAACAGAGTTCATCTTGGCACCATGATTAGTGAAAGTAACTGGTTGTTGAGCTTGTTTGTTTTGTTTGTAAGTCATTTTAAAAAGCCAGAAAAATACAGGGCCATGATCCCAAATCAACCAGCCTCACATCATTATTCAGACCAAAGAAGGCATGGGGGACAGATGGAGGTAAAGCTGAGAAGACTACATAAAAAAATCAAAATGTAACGCCAAATCACAGATGCTCGTATGTAAATTAGGCAGTGTTGTCTGTGAGCAATCATGATAAAGACCAGTTAGGCTGAGCTGGTGATCTGTTAATCATGTCCCTGAACAGGTGACCCAGGACTTCAGTTACTGTGTGTTCTTGTTTTTTTTGTCGCCTCCGAAAAGAGCTCCGGCCAGAGCCAGAATACCCAGACCGACTGCTGCAGCAGCCGCACCCACGATCATGACTGTTTCTCCTGCCTTGCGCACCTGCAGAGAGAAACACACACACCTTTTAGTTAGTGAGGGGGAGGGGGATGAGATGAGCAGTGTCGTATTGACATTCAAAGCTCCATTAACATTATCAACATACATTCACATAGTAGGACATTTTCAAGCACCACCAAGATGACCTTCTGATTCTATTATAATGTAACGAGAAGCAGAAATAAGATTGTTGAAGAGTTTTGAGAAGTTTACATGGATGAATTTATCCTCACAGTGAAAACAGGTCACTACTAGGATCCATTGACATGACTTTAATATTGCCTGCTTCCTAAAATAAAAAAAAACAAAAATGATTGCTTGTTCATATAATCCAATTTTCTATTTTTGTAGATTGTATTATCTAATATTTCTTAAATCAAACACAAAATCCATGTTACCATCTTGATAATTAGGTGATGGACTGTGAAAGCACCAGCTGAAAGTGAGTCAAATCCAGGACTACGTCACCCCTGATGATATCTGATACGCTTTAATCTACTAGAACGTGTCAGAATATTGTTTAAACAAAATAACAGAGCTTATAAACACTTCACACAAGCCTTCTTTATTACACTATGCTTTAGTAACCAAACATATAGAGAAGAGGCGAGCGGGAGAAAAGTGGTGTGTTGTCATTGTAAATTCTTTTTCGTTTTTCATTGCAGCCCCCCAAAAAGGAGCCTTGCATGTAAAAGACTAACGTGGCTCGACTGACCTGCCGGGACTCTGCTTTTCCATAGCGCAGCTCATTTGCAAAGTGCTCACAGTTCCCCCTGAAGACGCAGTATGGCAGCTTCTGGCCCACCTGCGCACAGGCGTCCCTCACAATGATGTGGGCCGGGCGGGGCTCGTACTCCTTGTCCAGGTTGTTGCTGATTTTCCACTGATCAGTTCCCACCACGTCCCACAGCTCCTCTTTCTTCACTATGGCCCTCTCAGCAAGGACGGACATCATACTGTTGGCATGGGAACCTGAGACCTCGGCTATGAACAAAGAGGAATGGCAGAAAGAGGATTACAGAGAGAACATTTTGAGCTGAGTGATTTATTAATCTATTTAACCAAACAAATAATCTAAGATCGTATACTGGTCTGAAAAACATGCGACAGTCAGTGTGGGCAGGTTTTGGTTCCAGACTGGGACGGCTCAGGATTTGGGAGTAGCAGTCCAGACGTTGTGTGTGTGGACTTACAGGGTGGTGCCAAGTGAACAACAAAGCCATCGCCAACGTAGACAGCCCAGTGCTGATAGGAGCCCCGGAAGATCTCAATCAGGTCCCCAAGCTCTGGTTTCTCATCGTACTTGGATTAAAGACAGAGAAAAAAAATGTTTGACTTTGCAACAGACGACTGTTTGGCAACAACTGCAGCATATTTGACCTGGAGAGACTCTGACATAATCTGGGTTAAACAGAGATAAGACTTTTAAACTGAATTAAATCAAATGCCTTATACACTGCAATACTTTGTACACATGCCGCAGAAGCTGTCCAGTGCATAATGACACAACACTATATTAGAACAAACAACAAAAAAAACATTTATGGTGTATAATGTGATGAAGTAATAATTTCCTGACCAGTGTCGGAGCCATGTTTGTTTCGTCTGTAAACTCTGAACCGGTCTGATTTTCCAGATGTCTTGCAGCACCTTCAGGAACAAATCATTTAACAGACCTAATATTAGCACACAACACGAGATACAGAGAAAAGTAAAAATAGTTTCCTTTTGGTAATAATAACCTGTGTGTTTTTTAGCTCATTTGTGCATTTTTTTAGGTCAAGCAAACACAACCTCTGACAAATACATTTTTATGGATTTATAATACTCCCTGTTTCAGTGTTACTTGCCTTAAAGGTGGACTTTGATACTGTAGATCTCTTTTAGTTAGACTTTGGTCTGATTGGCCTCTGCGGTACTGTTTCAGTTGTTCAAATCTTACTTACTATTACTTACTATTAATTGTTATTAACTATTAATATTTTCTAAGTATAGATGAATGCTCGTCTAAAAGCCATAAAATGAATTGTGGTGTTCCCCAGGGCTCAACTTTAGGTCCTGCTCTTTTACCTTTTCATGCTGCTACTTGGAAATTCTATTGATTTGGATCAGTAAACGTTATCAGGGCCTTCACAAGCTTCAGCAATAAATTATTTTGAGACTATTTTGAGAGATTCATAAAACATGCAGGGCAGTAGATCTCCAGTCACAGGGTTGGTGTCCACCACTTTAATGTTTGGGTGATATTTAGTAAAGCATAAAAAAACACAAACACAACACACACACAACAACAGCAGTGCTTATTATAGCTTCTCTAGATGTTAAACTCTTCACCTGATCAGGAGCAGCTGAGGTGTGGAGCCCAGGTTACCATGGTGACAATCAACACACAAAGTTAACAACACCTTAATTCACTTTCGCTCCTCTGACCCGGCTCCTCTAAACACGGGTTGTTGTTGTTGATCGCGTTTGTTAGACTTGAATGCAGGCACACCTGATAAAGCGTACACCACATAGACGACCATTTATCGACGAAATGTGTCAATTTAAAAGAAATGTATGTAACTTTAGTGTGTGTGCGCTTTGCGGTGATGTGTGCCTCTGGACGTGCGCCTGCCTTGATGAATAAACTGATTAAATATTTTCACTGACAACCTGCTGTAACGTGGACAAAATATTTTATTCCCTCCCCTAAAAAAAGGATTCAGTCCAAAATAAATCAATTGTTTTCGTGAACAACGTCACATCTAGCAGAAAGGTGGAGATTAGCCTGAAGTGCTCGGTGTTTACATCATCCAGCTGCCTCGGTTTGAAGCTCACCTTACATCAGCTGTAACATCACGGTAAAAGCCCGTCAGCGGACTAATTGTATAAATGGTTCGCCAGTGGTTCTTCTTACCTCTGAGGATACTGTCACCAGGTCGTCCGAGTCGCCGGCGATGACCCTGACAGCAAAACTCAGCTGTGCGCGATCAGCTGACTGTTGCTGCTTTTATCCTGAGCTTGGACCTTCACAATAAAGGTCTCTCAACAACCGTCTAACGCTGGCTAAAACACAATTTATTACGAAAAACACGTTTCAGTATTACAAAATTACAAAATAATTTATTCAAATAAAAAAAAATTGTAATATAAAAAATAAGCAATTAAATAGACGATATCTATAACAAGATGGATACATTCATTCATCCACTCTCATCTATAGTGCAATAATTTTAACTTATAATTTTAACTTATTCCATACAAAGCCATATTCAGCTCTTTATATTTACTTATATTATTTTATTCTCACTTCTTTTATATTTTGTATTTTAAGTGTTTACTGTTTATTTTTCATCTGTGTGCTTTCTCTATCTGTGTGCTGCTGGAAACTTAAATTTCCCTGAGGGAGTCATCCCAAAGGGATCAATAAAGTCTAGTCTAAGTCTAAGTCTTCAGTTGTCACTTTATTAAATATACCTTGTCAAATGTGTTTGCTGTTTAATACAAGTGTATGAAATTGTACCTTCATGAATGTTATAGTGTTCAGATGAGACTAGATAGAGGGTAGTTAGTCAGCAGAAATTACTGATATATAGACGCAGTGTTTCACACGGGATTTTATAACTGTGGTCAGTCCAATTTGGAAAGCAAAATCAAATTTCTTAAACTCTGTCGAACTGTGTGCTCTTGTAAAAAAAAAAGTAAACTTTTTATTAAAAAGACATCTGGTTGTGGCGATATGAAACGCAAAAAAAACCACACCCACAAAGAGGGCTCTTGGTGGGTTGCATATTATGGACAGTATATAGTAGTCAGTACTATGAATAGTAACAAGTGTATTGTGTTAAGTCTATACAATGTACAATATACAAAGTGTTTCTATTATTTAGCCGATTTGTCATAATAATTTGAATACTTTTAAGCACTACAATTTAACAGCATCACAAGATAATCATACAGTTTAAACAACACCTTTCTGACAAAATTTCAATAAAAAATAAAGATCTTATTCTGCGGGAAGAGAAGATTTATTACAGCACCACTGTTACTTAATACAGAGTTTGAATGCAGGACTTTTCCTTGTAACAGTAGTAGTAGTAGTAGTATTTCTAATTTTACTGAAATTCCACTGATGAGGAGACAGGACATTGACAATCAATAAATAAATAAAATAAATATCTAAATTAATAGATAAGAAAATAAATAGACAGATAAATGAATGAATGAATAAATAAATGCATACATACACACCTACATACACAAAAACATCCATGCATACATAAATAGATAGATAGCAAAATAACTATATAAGTAGATAAAGAAATGTAATGAAAAATAAAATAAAATAAAAGTCAGTGCCACTAGAGGTCGCAAGTGACGTCAGCTGTCTGTAACGCCCCGCCTTTTTTTCTAACAGCGAAGAAGTCCTGACTTCCGGCAGTGAAGCGCGTTTTGGGTGTATTGTTGTTCTGAAACCGGACAGACAGGACGATAAAAAGCTTTCACCGTCGCCGGCGTCGAGCCCCCCGCAGCCGAGAGGAGGATTTGAAGGACCAAACGATGTCTGTGTTGTTTGACGGGAGTCCGCTGAAGGCGATGCCGAGCTCGCACACTCTCTCCCCGCAGACTGTCCTGAGGTGAGACGGGAGAGGAGCGACAGCACGTTCAGATTCAAGTCAGCTGTGATGGGCTTTAGAGTCTCTATTTACATTAACTGCACAAAGATTAAAGGCTCAGACCTTTATATGTTACTACTCTGGTCTATAGAGCCACTTCATGCTCAAAGGAACAGGGTGGACAACAGATAATAGAGCTTTATTGAGTACTTTTCAGTCAATCGATTATTCATGTTGTTTGTTTCACAGTGTTTATTTGTCCTGAACAACACCACAAAACACTTTGAGATGATATTATTTGGAGCAAATCTACTGTTTGTACAACAGTACTGTATTTTTCTTTTATATTTTCTTAAAAATTTTACTTATTTTTAAGATAAGACTTGACGAGATTATATTTTATGGTTGCAATGCAGTTTTATTATTATTTACATAAAAAATAACTTTTTGTAGAGCTTAAGACAATCAGTTACTTAATCAACACTAAAAAAGCTTATAATGTATTAATGATAATTTCTTATTGAATAACTGTAAGAGAAAAGTCCCAGTTTCCTAATTATGATTATCTGAAGTTTTTCTGTCTTATGTGAAAGCAAAGTCAACACTAAAACACCTGAAAGACGTCTGTTTGGACTAAGCGATTAATCAGTTGTTATGAAAACAACTGGCAGATTAATGTTAGCTGTTAATTCTTAGCTGCTTCCCTTTTATGTTATTTGTTTTTTTTTTTTTAAATTAATCACTCAATCAGAAATTTAGCATAAAAGATGGAAGAAAATAGAGCAAGTTCAACTTGTGCTGGAATTTGTGTTGTGTTGACTTTTTCTTATAGTTCATAAACTAAACAATAAATAGAGATAATTATACAAAACAAAACAAAAATGCATCTTTCTTGTCATTAGTAATTCCTTCTCTCTTTCTGTTAAACTTGACACTTTGCCCATCATTACATCATGTCCACCCTTCTGCAGCGCCCAGGAACTGTCTCAGGAGATCAAGTCCTTCATCAGTGGCGTTGACACCATTCAGGGCCGAAAGCTCAGTGTCCGGGAACACGCCCGCTGTGCTGTGCGCCTCCTGCGCTCGGTCCCGGCCTGTCGAGGGGCGGTGCTGGAGCATCTGAGGAGTGTTTACGATGAACATGTCTCCGCCTTCCTACACAACCTGGAGACTGAAAGTGATGCCAGCTCAGGGGTCAGCTCCAATTTGGAGGACATCATACAGGTGCGATAACATGGACACACATTAGACTTCTTATAAAACCAGTAATTTATTTTAAAAATCATGAGGTTAGTATTTTTGTCTCAGAAGCTATTTTGACGATGGTGATCACCCTTTATAATCAATTTTCAAGCAAAAAAATTCCAAATATCACCTTGTGTCCTCGGAAATATTACCCTAATTATTTTTTTTTTGTCTGTAGGAGGTTCATGGTGTGCTGTCGGAGTTCATCCGTCTCAACCCCCGGGCTTGGGCTCCTCTGGTTTCCGCCTGGGCTGTGGACTTGTTGGGCCAGCTAAGCAGCAAGCATGCTGGCCGCAGGGTAGCCCCCCACTCCTCCAGCCTTAATGAGCTGCTCCAGCTCTGGATGTCCTGCGCTGCCACGCGCTCCCTCATGGAGGCCTACTCCCAGTGTTTGGCTGCCATGCTGGCCTGGTGCCCTGACGCCTGTGTGGATGCGCTGTTGGACACCTCTGTCCAGCACTCCCCGCATTTTGACTGGGTCGTGGCTCACATTGGCTCCGCCTTCCCGGGTACTATCATCAGCCGAGTCTTGGCATGTGGACTCAAGGACTTTTGCTCTCATGGCGCTAAGGACCAAGGGCTAATGGTGATGGGAGTGGATAAAGGCAGCAGGGTGCCCAAGATTGGCTCAGTGGTGGGAATCCTTGGACACCTCGCGGCACATCACTCAGAGAGCATCAGGAAAGAGTTGCTCAGGATGTTTCAGGAAAGCCTGAGTCCGTCCAGCCCTCTGTCTCCCACGTCATCTTCAACATCTTGGGAGAGTTCCCCTCAACTCCGCCGGGCTGCAGTACCATTCCTGCTGCAGCTGGCTGCGATGTCCCCCAACCTCTTTGGTGCAGTGTCTGCAGAGCTGGTCGAGCTGCTGCGCCCTCCTGTCCTGCTCCAGCTGCAGGCCTTGCTGCAGGGCCTCCCCAGAGAGGAGCTGGATAACATGCTGGGGCTGGCCGTCCACCTCATTAGCCAGAGCCCATCAGGAGGGGCCCGCGTCCTCCGTTTTCTGGCAGACACAGCGACCCCTGCCTCAGTCATCATCTCCGGCCCTACACCGTCGCCTCATGAAGGAGTCAGAGAAGGTTGTGATCGCCTCCTCCAGATGCTGTTTCTGCATCTCCACAAACTGGTCTTTAATCGCTCAGAGGGGGCTGAAGTAAACCCTCATCACCCTGCTTCCTCTCAACCTCAGAGGGTAATCCCTTTTTTGGAGGAGCTGCAGTCTCACATCGGTGATCTCTGTGCTGAAACACTGCGGCTGGAGAGGAAGCGTCACCTCTGGCTGCACCAGTTGCTGTGTCTGCTGTCGGTGTATGGGGGTCCCAGCGTGGCCACTGAGGCCCTCTGCCAGCTGCTCACCCAGGCTCGCAACCCAGAGGAGCTGGCCCTGGCCTGGCAGCTCCACACCACGCTCTCCTCTTGCATGGCGGGACTCATTCCTGCTGCTGTAACTCGTTGCGTGGCCCAGATTCACACACACACTCTGGGGCCCCGGCAGCTGAGGCAGCTGCTGCTTAACCTGGCTGCAGCCATCCAGAGTCAGGATGAGGAGAGAAGAGGAGGAGCAGGTGCACAGTCCTCCATGGCTGTCCAGGTGGGCTCAGCAGTTTCAGTAAACCTCCATGATTTCGGCCCGCTCCTTCTCCACGGTGACCCGGCTGTCTCTCATGCTGCAGTTCGCCTCCTGTCTTGCAGCCCGCTCCCCCGCACCGCCTCCCCAGCACACCTGCTCCTGCTGTCCCGTGCGGCCGTCACTCATTTCTTTCTGGCACTGCGAAGAAGAGGAGAGGTGGGCAAGGCAGGGAGAGATGGGGGACAAGCAGGTGAGGCAGTGAACTGCTCTGTCCTGCTGCTGTCCCGCTTCGCAGCGTATTCAACGCTCACTCTCAAAGCGGTGCTTCAGCAGCTAGTCGAGGGAGCGCTACATAAAGGCAACGCAGACTTGTTTGGAGGGCAGATTGCCGACATGTCTGGTGCCCCAGAGACTTCCCCATCCGTGTCTCCTGACCTTGGAGCCTCTCTGCTGGATATCAATTGTCGGTTCGGCACCACCGTCCACTTTTCTAGCAGCGTGTGGTCTGTGTTTCATGCCGGGGTGATTGGCAAGGGGCTGAAGGTTCGCACTGTCACACAGCGGCCTGACCCATCAGGCGTCATACAGGTGAGTTGCACAATTTGAGAACTGTGGCTGAAGCTAAATGTGGATTAGATGAGACAACAGGAGTGCAGTTAAAGCTCTAAGCTCTTTAAGCTCTCTAAGCTCTACACATTAAGGAGTGATTTTTAGTATGTCCTAAATGCACATTTTATGCATATTTTTTCAGTCTTTACAGTCTGTTTGAACTTGAAACTAATTTTTCATGTAAACATTTGGCAGAAAAAAGTAAAATCTTATAATCTATAAATAAAATATAAATATAAAAATCCCCTGATATAAAATTCTGGGTGGATTGGATGGATGTAGATCTATGTGGCTGGTCTATTCTACTAAATTAGAAATATTGCGAATGTACAGAAATGTAAAGAACTGTAAGAAAAAGTGTAATTATATGTATATTATGTTTGATGTGCTACAGCAGGGAAGGCTCAAACTGTTCTTCTTTCTGTAGAACATCCAGACTCTCCTGGGTGTTGTAGTCCAGTGTTGCAGCTCCTCTGGTCTCAACGGCTCCATCAACGGTTCACGGCCACCATCTGACCCTGACGAGCCGGCGCCCATTAACGCCGAGGCAGCCAAGGTTGTTGCAGTCACACTGGTGGAAAACGTCTGTCCAGATGTGGCCAACGGTGAGCTGTCCTGGCCCCCAGAAGAGCACGCCCGCACCACAGTGGAGCGTGACATCCACATTCGGCGCTGCTTTGAGGCCCACCCCGTGCTCTTCCCTCTGCTTCAGGTGGTGGCAGCTGGACGCCCGGCTCTCTGCTACTGCTCAGCCGTGCTCAGAGGCCTCCTGGCTACTCTGCTAGCACATTGGGAAGCCTCCCGTGAGCAGTTATCCACAGACTCCCCGTGGCACCTCCAGGCCTCCTGCCTCCTGGTGTCCTGCATGGGAGAGGGCCAGCTCCTGCCTCCTGTGCTTGCCAATGTCCACGAAGCCTTCCCCCACCTCACTCCCTTCGAGGTGAGGCTGCTGCTCCTGGCCGTGTGGGAGTACGTGAGGGGGAACGGGCCCATGCCCCAGAAGTTTGTCTTCAGCTCAGAGAAGGGCTCATTCTGCAGGGATTTCTCACGGGACGGAGACGTGGCAAGATACGTGGCACCGATTCATAGCGTCCTGCATAAAAACATTGATAGACTGGGCCACCTGTGCTGGCGGTTTCAGCTCTAAAGGGCAGTGGAAAGCAAACTGTGAAGAGCAGGTCATGGGAAAAGAATAGAAACTATAAAATAGACAGAAAACTGTGTTACATTGCTCCAAAACAACAAAGTTGCGATTGTTGTACTTTCATACAATTTCATACAGGTATAGCTCTGTGTGTGCGCATGTGTACCTTTTGTACCATATTTTTAGACGTTTCCAACTAGTTATTTCTGTGAGAAAGACAAGGGGAAGAGAGGAATGGCACAGATGTATATTATGTATAATACAGAGCTTGCTCCACATAAAACACAGCCTTAATGTCTAATTTTGGTTAGAAAATACTACCTAACTGATAAATCATTTGCAGATTTGTTTTGTATGTCTGTATTTCACATTGTTCAGATTCTAAAAATGTGGATACAGACATGCTTTGCATTTCCTGTTCTGTGTACAAACTCTTGTTTCAACCACTTTACAAAATAAATCTCCATTTGGTCCCAGAAAGTTTATTGCATCCAGCATCTGTGTTGATTCTAAAATGTGTAGTCACAGAACTCTTCTTTCATGTTTTTCTTTACAGCCTCTGGTTTCCATCATTTTTGTTTGTGACCTCTCAATACGAAGCACCAGATCAAGAGGAAGTCAAGAGGAAGTGGTTCTTACCTCAGCTGTTTCAATATTATATGTTAAAACTATACCATAGTTCACAAGAAAAAAAGATTATATTTGAGAAGACTCTGAAAAAAACATATTTTGTCTTGTCTCATACCCCAGTGATTCCCTGTGACCCCTTGTGGGAGTCATGAGGCCCAGGCTGTAAACTGGGGTTGGACAGAATAATGGAAACACCTGTTTATTTTGATATAATCCATGACCCCTATCCTTGTTTTTATAATTACAGATGATAAATGACACTAATCCATTCATCTGTTATGTATATGGACAAATAACATTAATATTTACATTATTATTCAACTGCAACCTTTAAAATGAGCATACAATGGATTTGCAAATGCCTATGACAAATTACAGTTTATTAATGTGGCAGATGAATCAGAAGGTGATTTTTTTTCCCCATCATTGTGAAATAATAAGAGCCCTAAAGATTAACATAATTCTCTGTAACAATAAATCATGTTGTGACCCCTCAGATTGATCTTTATTGTAAAACATTAGTTAGGATTTATTGCAGGGCCGCTGCACTGGATTGCACTTGACTGTACACGTGTTTCCACCAGCTTGTACGTCGCATTGGTTGGAAATCAACCCTGGTGCAGGCAGTGGGACAAATCCTGCTCTGTGTGTGCGCTTCACTGATGACGTGTCCGAGCCTGAGAGGAGGACATCCTCCTTTTATCATGGATCAGACATATATATAGGCCTATATATATTTAAAAAAATCCACTAATTGAATGTTGTAATTTATTTTATTTAATCCACTTTGTCCTGATTTTGTTTGATAATAATAATAATATTTGAGTGAGCGTTTGAGTGCGAATCGTACTTTTTAAACGATCTTTGTTGCGGAGTGAAAGGGGCGGAGCCAAGCGGGGCTCATAGTCAAGATGGCCACCTTCACTGAGAGGTAAGACAAAGCGGATCCGCTGTTCCGCCGCCAATTTATCGCTTATTTCACACATTACCGGTGCGTGTGAGGCCGTAGGTTATCGTCGCGGACACACACGCAGCTAGAGAGTAAGCAGACTCGCTGTTTTCACTGCTTTTTGAAGGGCCGTTTGAGGGGAAAGGCTTCATGGAAAAGTCGAGATCTCCCTTCAATTGAATTAACAGCTCGACTTGTGCAAGGTTAGCACGATACCCTGATCTAATTAACGAAAACACCGCAGTCACACAGCCACGCCTCGGCCCCTTCGTGACACACTCTCAAATTAAGGCTGTTTATCTGTAATGTGTGCTGGTTTATTTGTGTATTTCCTCAGATTTTTTTCGACTAGCCCACATTAGGGTTTGTTAGCTGATGCTGTCTCGTTTCAGCCACTTAGCATCTCCAAGCTCTGACAAGACTGTGAGATAAGTGTGTGTGTGTGTGTCCACGCAGGCCCCGTGCTTTAACATGACAGATAAAACGGGGGTGCTGGATAATGTTTTTCTCTAAGGTTGATATATGCTGCAGCAGGAAGAGGAAACGGGAATTTTTTTCACGTTACTACCCCCCCCCCCACCCCACCACACACACACACACACACACACACACACACACACACACACACACACACACACACAGATCAAAGTCCCTGCAGAGGCCCTGCATAAGTTTAACTGCTGCATACATGCTGTGGTTTGGTCATGCTCCTCTTTGAGTAAATACTTATGCAATCAGAGTCAGTGAGCTGGACAGGTGGAGTGGTGTCTCCAAACCCATCTAAAATGAAGGTGGTCCTCTGTTTTCGTTCAGGATGGCGCCTGTCTTGCTCTGGCTGGCCGTGTGCCTCAGTGGGACTTGGGCTGTGGACAAGGGCAACTTCAAGACCTGCGACCAGAGTGCCTTCTGCAAGTGAGTGCAACACACAAGCAATACGCACCTTTACTTTCACCACAGAGTAGCACATGAGCCCTGATGTGTGATATATATGTATAATAGATGGTGCAATATCAGTATAATATATCATATAATATAATAATATAATATATCAGTGTAATACAGTATAATTTATTCTCTTTTTTTTCTTACTTATGCCTCTCACAATTTGCACAGTCCCCTTTGCTGTTGTGACACTGCAAATTGTCTCCGCTTGAGGCATTAATAAAGGATTGTCTTATCTTATTGATGGTGTCTCGCTCTTGTTCCTTTTTCCCTCAAACAGGCGTCAGCGAGCGTTGAAGCCTGGCGAGTCTCCCTATCGAGCCCTGCTGGAGACCATGGAGCTGACCAACACCAAGCTCACCCTGCAGCTCATCAACGACAATAATAAGGTAAGTCACAGAGAGAGAGGTCACAGTGAGGGGAATTATGGCTGCCAGCCTTTTTGAGTCAAAACCAAATGCCTGATATGGCAAACTACGCGTAAAGAGGTAGTAATGAAATTCCTCTGTGCCTCCCCCGTATCTCCCTCCCTCGCCTTTTGCCCCACTCCCTCTCGGTTTGTCTTTGTCCCTCAGGTGCGTCTGCTGCTCGAGCTCTACCGTCTCCAGGGAAACATAACGAGGGTGAAGATTAATGAGCTGAAGCCGCTGAAGCCCCGCTATGAAGTCCCAGACGTGCTCATCAGGGAGCCACCTACTGAGCCGTGAGTCTTCATTGAAGGTGTTACTTGACTGTGAGGGGTGGATGGAGGTTTTGATATTGCAGAATCAGACTGAAAAGGTAAAATTAGTTATGTGTCAGTTTTTTTTTGTTTTTTTTTATGTAACCTATCTAATTGACATCCGTATATTTATTACATGAATATAAAGTAATAAAATGGACAGCGTCGCTATTCAGGGGACATCGTGCAATGAAGCATCATCAATCCACTTGATGAGGGCAACTTCATCCACAGATGCTCTTCATGTGTGCTTTTGTTTTCTGTCATCACCAGCAGCCATGACCATTTCTCGTTGTTTGAGTCAACTTCACACAGTCACCCGAGGAACACCAAGTGTCTCTGCTGCATCTCATTGGCTCATTTTTTGGCAGTTTGTCAGAAGCTTTGAGGAGACTGTTTTTCATTGAGAGAAAATGACTTTCTTTTCCCCACTATGATTTCAAGGCAAAGTATCATGAGAGTAAAGTTAAGATAGTTTACCATTTTTGGCACATAGAAAAACACCCAAAATGAACACTGTAAACAGACGACTTTTTTACTCTAAGCAAATTATTTAAACAGCATTATCCATATAAGCTTTTTGAGCCATACAAGCGGTTGATCACTGTAACTGTATAAGCGCTTTCCAAAGACAGTGGCTTTTCTGTTTAGGGAGACAGTAACAGAGAAGACTTGGAACATGGACAAAGAGAACAATTATGTAGGCTTTTCTCACAAAAGACATTCTGACTTGTGACTGTAGGAAAAGCACAGGCGTAAAAAAATACAAAAACACTTGTGGTTTCTCCGCTATGAGTCAAATTGTCTTCTGTGAAGAAGGCCCGTGGAGTGAAAATGCATCTCAAAGTGCAGATTGGATTTTGGTTATACATGATGAATCTCAAGGATTACATGACTCCATTAAAGAACCCAGTGTACCTCAGTGGAAAGGAATCAGGACTGTCAGCACTGAAACTATGAATATAAATTATTCCAGTGAAACTAGAGCCCACTTCAAAAGGAGCTATCATTTTCAGATAATTGCTTTCTGGCTTTATCTCTGAGAATCTCATTTCAAAGTTTAGCTTGGCTTCGCTGGGATTTAATGAGAGAAACTTGCAGCTTCTATAAGTCCGGAGCAGATAGATAAGCAAGTAGATAATAATTAAATTTTACTTTTTTGTCCTCACTTTTAACTTCCTCTCCCCTCCCTCTCTCTGCCTCAGCCTGTCTCTCTTGTCTCAGGACGAGAACGGGGTGGTGCTCTCCCTGGGGGCGGAGTCTCAGAGGGTCATCGTCAGCGCCCGGCCCTTCCGACTGGACATCATGGAAGGGCGAGAAGTACTGATGTCGCTGAACTCGCGCGGCCTGCTCGCCTTTGAGCACCTGAGGATACGCAAGGACACGTGAGAAATCACGCATGCACGCACATTTTTTTTTTTTACATGGGAGCCCTTTCTTTTTTTTAATCCACGTCCTCACTCAGTGGATGATTTCTATTTTTGTTCCCATGAAATGGTTTGTTTTTTGAGTATTATCTCTGACTCGTTGTTCTGTCCTCTTCTCCCTATCATCCTAGTTTCTCCTATAAAGTAACTAGCACAGTGGCTAGCGTGTGGGATAATATCAAGAGGGTATTCTCTAGGTAAAGACCCTTAAGATTTGTAAGTGTGTATTCTGTTCCTTGTGCTAATGCTGCCAATAGTGACAAGAGTCGGGACTCCCATCACACCAAATAGTGTTTATCCTCAAATAAATGTGACTGAAAGTGAGAGAGGGATGTTTGGTGTGTGTGTGTGTGTGTGTGTGTGTGTGTGTGTTGATGATTAATTTGATCCAGAATTAAGGGGTTGGTCCAGCCCCTCGTTATCATCCACATTTAAACAATAGCCACTTAATGTGTTGATTTTTTCCCCCTTATTTCATGAAACAAAGAAAACAAATCATCCTGATCATAAAACAAACACATTCACCTAAAGGATGCAGCGTCTGTGCCTGCCAGTGATTTAACTGTGCACCACTGTCTTGTCAGATCAGTGTCCGAATAACAAAATCGCCTCTGTAGAGTCACTCCAGCAGATCTAACACTGCAGCTGCATGACTTCTTGACAAGTTATGCGAACTGAAATAATTTGTCACGCTTGCCCAGTTCGCAGTGAGAGCTAACAGCAGTAGATGAAACCTGATACTGATGGCAGCAGGTGTGGACCAGTTTAGAAGCAAAGCTTTTCTCTCCACACACACACACACACACACACATCGCACGCGTAGTCTGTGTCCCACCAGGTAGTTAGTGTCTTATTTTCAGATAATGCAGCCCAGTTCCCAAACCCCAACAGCAACATCTCTCTTTGTGGTTATGCATGACTTTGCAACTTCGCATTTTAGTTTTTAGGGAAATCATTTTCTAAATTGGGCCTTTTTGGTTTTTCTCCTGGGACAGTGCTCTTTTTTTAGCTCTTAAGCCGTACTCTCCTTAATTGCGGAAAAACAGCTTTTGGGGGCGCCTTCCTCGTTGTTGTTTTTGTGACAGTCTGCACTGATGTACTGTATGAAGTGTGGTTATAGTTTAAGATTAAGACAATTTTAATGAGCCGTATTACTGAGTAAAATTGTAAAATTTTTAAAAAAATCATCTCGAGACCAAACTGAAAATGTTTGCTGGGGAACAATATCAGTCTGCAGATTTTGTTACCAGGTTTGTTACCGTTTTGAGACCGTTTTCTCAGTAGTGACTGAACCACTGTAAAGGATCACATTGTGGTCAGCAGGACATTCATTTACCTGGTATGGTTTTAACTTGTGTTAAAGAGGAGCTTTGATTTTGCTCATAAATATCTGTTTACAGGTTTTGGCTAGTACTGCTGCGTGGGGGGCGGGGGAGTTTTTAAAGTCAAAAGGTGATGTCACTTAAGTCAGTGTTGATCGGGGCTGAAGACTACAAGTTCGAACATGACATAAATGTAGGTGAGGAGTGAAGGGAGCTTACCAGAGCTCTGTAGCTTGAAACCCCAACAGTCAGATCTTCGACTGAACTGTTGGGGATCGTGTTTAACAGTGGGTTGTTTAGATGGTGGGTTTTGAGGAGTAAGAGGAATGTGTGCAATTTAAAAAAAAAAAAAAAAAAAAACGGCTCTGCTGTTGCGTCATCAGTTTGAATCCTGCGAGGAGCAACACAGGACGTGCAGCGCTAGAGCCACGTTTTTCCGCTGAAATGTGAATATGGCATCTTAGGCTGCCTCTGCATGAGCGCTTTTTTGAAGAGTGCAATGCGATGGCCTCGATTACACTATGGTACACGTGGGATCCTCTGGGTACCAGTTTTGGTCCGTAAGGAGCCTTGTGGGTGTTACATGCTGCAGCCTCTAGAGGTCCTGTCCCATAATGCCTAGCTTGAAATAGCCACAAGGTAGGGAGTTGCTCTGTCCCCTTTGTCATTAAAGTAAGCTGAGACCATGTAGATATGTTTTAGTTGTCATTGTTGAGTCAGGGGGCATCCACCAACCTCTTAGTTTGTATGTCCTTTTCCTTTTATCATAGTTAACTATACTCCCATATATTGTTACTCATCACAAGATGGCATAACATTTCCAAGATGACGTGTTTATCTTTTTCCTACATCTCCTTCCCCACCCCTCCCTTCATTCCCTACACCATGGAGCAGTCAGGCAGACCCAGAGGTCGAGAAGAAAGAGGAGGCTGATCCGACAAACCAGGCCGAGGTACTGCACACCAAAGAGCACTTTCATTTCCTCTTCCTCTCTTTTTTTTTAAACGCACCACTTCTTTGCCGTGTCTCTTGTCCCTGTTTGCCTTCCAGACAGCAAAAGAAGAGGAAGAGAAAGTAGAAGAGGGGATGTGGGAGGAAACCTTTAAATCGCACTCAGACAGCAAACCTAATGGTAAGTTCTACTTATACTTTCAGTCATAATTGAATTTAGCTTAATTAGCAGCGCCGTGTGTGCATCAGTGAGGGGTTTTAGTGAAGTAAGTCTTGTGTGTAAATGGGTATGATGTTTTTGGCATTAAAAGACTTTGCTAAGTGGCTACTACTTTTCTATCTATGCTTAATAATTGGTTGCTATCTCCCCCAAAGGTCCATCAGCCGTTAGTTTAGACTTTTCATTGCCAGGCGTGGAGCACGTCTACGGCATCCCAGAACATGCAGATACCCTCAGACTCAAAACAACAGAGTGAGTGTCTCCATCAAGTCATATTTCACATACAAAATGAAGTTTGAATATGGTTTTACACTGGGTGGCACATGACGAGATCAAGTCAGAGTTTTTGTTTGCTTGTTCCAGTAATGGAGATCCGTATCGGCTCTACAACCTGGATGTGTTCCAGTACGAGCTGTATAACCCCATGGCCCTTTATGGTGCTGTCCCCGTCATGTTGGCCCACAACACCCAGAGGACCACGGGTATCTTCTGGCTCAATGCCGCTGAGACCTGGGTGGATATCAGCTCCAACACAGCTGGAAAGGTCCGTCCCTTTTTCTCTTTCTCCTTTGTTCCTGAGATTGTTTTGCCCTAAAATAGCCAGTAGTGAATGCCTGTCTGACAAAAACGCTTCCCTCACTCACTTTTGTCTCTCTCCAGACTGTGTTTGGAAAAATGCTGGATTATGTGCAGGGTTCCAGTGAAACACCGCAGACAGATGTGCGTTGGATCTCTGAAAGTGGCATCATCGATGTCTTCATTATGCTTGGACCGACACCCAAAGACATCTTCTCTCAGTATGCCTCCCTCACAGGTAGGGAGATGGATGACTGACCCGCATTTTCCCAGGACTCAGGATGGTTCCAGTAGTTTAGGCTGGGCACACAAGTGTAATTTTCTCCTTTCAGTATATGTTCTGAATACTAAAGTTAATGTTATGCACTGCAGGGGAAGTAAGTGGGGAACATGGAATAACTTCGGTTTAGCTTCTGGCTTTTTACATTTGGCTGTTGACAACGTGTAGCTATATCACTCAGGGAATGTTAGATTAAAATGGGCTAATAAGCTACCAAGAATAGTTTTTATTGATTGTCTTTTGTGGATTAAACAGGTAATATTCATTGCTGCTAAATGCTAATCCATCTCTGGCAACTAAAAAATATTTACAACCATATTTTTAAATAGTCTCACTTGCTTCAAGAGATCCTTCATGACTTGTATTCATCTGAATAAAACTGAGAGAGCTTCAGAGATGATTTGACACATTTTTCAATTAGATCTATTTAATTGTTTTAATGCACAGATTGAATAACTGATACTTTTGATGAAGAGACATCATTAATTAATTAATTTAAACCTTGCTCTTTCACTTAAATCAAGTTGGTCATTAATTATAAACAGAATAGAATCTACTTAAGATCTAAGTATTGTGGCATTAAGGCATTTAATACAAAGGTACAATACAGGTAAATACACATTTTTGGAAAATCATAATGTTTTTTTCATCCAGTATTCCCCAAAGATAAAGCCTGAACTTTTTGAACTTTGAACTTTTTGAACTGATTTTGACTGACTTCCTCAGTCTCAACCTCTCCCTTCATGTCGCCCCGCAGGCACCCAGTCCTTCCCTCCCCTGGCTGCTCTTGCTTACCACCAGTGCCGCTGGAACTACAATGACCAGGAAGACGTGCAGACAGTGGACGCAGGCTTTGATGAGCACGACATCCCCTATGACTTCATCTGGCTCGACATTGAGCACACGGATGGCAAGCGTTACTTCACCTGGGATCCACACAAGTTTGCAACACCGAAGGAAATGCTGCAGGGTCTCGTGGACAAGAAACGCAAGGTACGGATGATAAATAGACCAACATCAACATCCCTGTACCTGATATTCCATGTGTTTTCCCTCCAGGAGTTGTTCAGTGTCTATTTATAGATATGTACATGGAGGCACCTATTTCTTTGACACTTAAGATTTTCTGCTTTTTATAGATGGTGGCCATCGTGGACCCTCATATCAAAGTAGACAGCAACTACAAGATCCATAATGAAATCCGCTCTCGGGGTTTCTATATCAAGAACAAAGATGGCGGAGACTACGAGGGCTGGTGTTGGCCTGGTAAGAGATTGATAATTCAACATCAATCACCAGAAAATACCATTGTAAATACACTTAATGAATTGGATCCTCACTCAGAAACATGACATTTATTGTTACAGTGAATATTTCTCTCTCATTTTCCGTCTTTTCTCATTCTCTTTGTGACGGATGATGTCCTTCAGGTAGTGCTGGCTATCCAGACTTCACCCGTGCAGACATGAGGGCCTGGTGGGCCAGCATGTTCGCCTACGATCAGTATGAGGTGAGTCTCGAGGACAAGCAGTCGTTAATCTGTGAGATACTAAAGATGTTGATTGTTTCTGTGACAGCTTTCTACGTGAAGAGCACCCACACATTGATAGACATGAAAGCAGATCCTTTTTAAAACTTTGATTAAGTGGGAATTTTCACAAGCTCAACTACAAGCCCAGTTTTCTGCTACTGGCCTAAATATTTAGCAGTTTATAGAATCCATTCATACATTATAAAACAGCACTTTTTTCTTGAGAGACTTACATCCCCAATCTCTCTCCACACTCCAGGGTTCTATGGAGAACCTGTATACGTGGAACGACATGAATGAGCCGTCCGTCTTCAACGGGCCGGAGGTCACCATGCACAAGGATGCAGTGCACGGAGCCTGGGAGCACCGTGATATCCACAACCTGTACGGCTTCTATGTGGTGAGTGCACACTCAATTAGTCTGTGGCTCTGTGTGTTGAAATTAACCTTTCCGTTAAGTATGTAGTTAAATAGTATTTGTTTCGTGGGCCACCGTAGTTGATTTATGGGAGCAAATGACTCTGGATCTTAATTTTCCCATAAGTGTTGGCATCGCGCAAAAAAATCAGTAAAATGCAGTGCTGAACACAAATCAGTGTTTAGCAAAATAAAATGACATTAGCAGCTTTGGGAAAGTGAAACTAAAAATAAAATAATAATAAATAAAAATCACTGTTTTCCTTAATGTTCTGTTACCATTCTCCAGCTGTGTGATCAGTTTTAAAATAATCTTGGTGATATTGTTCTGCTGTCATAGCCCCCAGCTTATTTTGAAAGAGAACCAATATGTGTGAATATACCCACTGATTATCCTGTGTACTGCCTGCAGCAAATGGCCACGACGGAGGGTCAGATCCAGAGGTCAGGAGGAGTTGAGCGTCCGTTTGTCCTGACAAGAGCCTTCTTTGCTGGGTCGCAGCGCTACGGTAAGCCCTGTAGTTCTTAGACGAAGCTAAGTTAAAGCACGCTGTAAAAGAAAAGCCATTACACTGTAACCAAAGACTGTGTTGTATTGATGAAATGGGTTTAACCCTCTTCTAACACTGTTGGGTTATGAAACAGACCTCGCGTGTTAAAGTGTGTGTCTGTGTCTGTAGGAGCTGTGTGGACAGGAGATAATGCTGCCGAGTGGGACCATCTGAAGATCTCCATCCCCATGTGTCTGAGTCTGGGCCTTGTTGGAATCTCTTTCTGTGGCGGTGAGTGTTACGAAGCTTTTACAGTCTGCCATCACACTACTGCTTTGTCTAGCTGGACAGCGTGAAATGACCAACGTGCTTAAAGAACAAAACTGCTAAAATGTTTTGTGTCTTTGAAATCAGCTGTTTTGTTTGTGTTTTATTTTAAAAGATTTTACAATACTGTGTATACCATGTGGAGATTACCTAATGTGACTGAAACTCATGATCTTGAAAACTGTGGTTCCACATGGTTATATCTTTATTAAAACCATGCCAATGCCATCATTTTCACTTGTAGGTGTTAAGTTTAATCAAAGAAACCCAGTATACTAAAATGGAAGTGGAGAAGTAATATAGCAGTAGTTGAGTAGCATTTGTGAGGAACTGAATACTTAAATCACTTTGAGTCAACTTTCTTCATGTCAGGACTGTTTCCACAGGTTCAAAAATAAAGCAGATCTTTTCATTTTTGTTTAATAGCAATTTTGCTACCCTCTTTAGAGCTTACATTTAATCATAATGGCAGGGACATAATGATTATTACCCTCAATGTGTTGAATTTGGCTGCCATGGAGTCACACATACAGCAAGGCAACACAGGGATTTTTTTTTTCTCCATTCAAATAAGTAATTTGAAAATAATTTGACTTGAACACAGATCTCCCTGGAGTGTTTGTTCATGTTGTCATGGAAACTTTCACTGATAAATTGCATGAGGTGTTACCATGGTGACACACACATACCCTGAGTTATCCAGCCGCAGGTTAAATTAGTTTGTACTCACGAACAGGTCAAGTGTTTTATATTGTTGCACCTGGATTAAATAAAGTTAACTCAGCATAAGAGAGGCAAATGTTGATCTCCCTCCAGTTCCAGTTATTAACTCAAAAAATAGAAGCTCTCAAGAGGCCAGACTGTTTTGATGACTCTAGACAGCCCAGCTTTGACACTAACACTGACCTCCCCATCTGTCTCATAGCTGACGTTGGTGGTTTCTTCAAGTCTCCGAGCAGCGAGCTGCTGGTGCGTTGGTACCAGACGGGCGCGTACCAGCCGTTCTTCAGGGCCCACGCCCACCTGGACACACCACGCCGCGAGCCCTGGCTGTTTGGCCCGGAAAACACAGCCCTGATCCGTGAAGCTGTACGCCAGCGCTACACCTTCCTGCCGTACTGGTACCAGCAGTTCTACAACACTCACCACACTGGACAGCCCGTCATGAGGTGAGTTTGTGTCTCTTTCATGGTTTCTTACTGAGTGGTTAGATACAAAATCACCAAAGTGGTATGAATCGAGTTTAATCTATCAAAATACAGATATCAATACCTGCTTGTACTAAATGTTTATAGATCATTTTACTCATTTTGAAGTGACTTCATTCAACCGAACTACTTCCTGTTAATGATAGTTGTAGACTTCATTCAGCACATACTAAGTTGTATATCTGTTCATATTCTTACTATTCATAAACAAATGTAATTATTTAAACCATGTACCAACATCATGTGGCTGTGTAATAATACATTAATGCTAGAGAGGCCCCACAGATCAGTGATTAAACCTGACAGAACAGAGCATTAATGTTTATTAATGTTACTGCAAGAGCACTACAGAACAGAAGTGTACATTCTTTTAAAACAGAAGTTTAAACGCAAAAGAAAATGTTTCCCCCAATCTAATAACACAATCCTCAACACCACATTGAGTCGTTGGTGTTAATTCACTGTAGATTTCATTAAGATGCTTTGATGTGGATGAAACTATTGTGACTCAGCTCTGCTCACATGTGAATCTCTGTTGCAGACCACTGTGGGTGGAGTATCCTCAGGATCCTGCTACTTTTGCTCTGGATGACGAGTTCTTGATCGGTGAGACACAAAACACCAAAACTTTTAATGTTTTCCTTTCAGTGTCTGCCTAGTTTGAACGGGTCCATCAAGAGACCTGCTTATGATCCCCTAAAAAAAAAAAACATTAATGTTAATGCAGAATCTTTGCAGCCAATAACTGTGTGATATTGTGACATGATAATGGCATGTGTTGTATGACGTGGTTTGAAACGATTATCGGATCCACTGATGTTTTTTTAATTCTGCTGCAGGGAGAGATCTGCTGGTGCACCCAGTTACTGAAGAGGGAGCCCGGGGAGTCACCGCCTACCTGCCTGGCAAAGACGAGGTAAGAAGAAAAAGGCTCCAACATATCTTACAGTTACTGTTTGTCTCTGTGGTGTTTCAGTGTCATTTCTTTCATTTTTCTTCTTCTCATTTCTTTGTCTTTTCTGTCATGAAAAGGTCTTTTATAGGTCACAGTGTCCTCGGTCTTAACTTGTGTGTGTATTCGTGTTTGTGTGTTTCTCAGGTTTGGTTTGACATCCACACCTTCCAGAAGCACAACGGAGCCCAGAACCTTTACATCCCTGTCACCATGAGCTCTGTAAGACGCACCAAGATGCACACACGTTCTCCTGCAGCACTAATTGTCTATGTGCAATGATTCAGTGCTAATTTACAATCACATTTCTACATTTCTACATTTCAAGCCCCCTCCTCATGCTTTAACAGTTTTATAGTTTCCCTCCTCTCCTGTGGTTTTAATATGAAGCTCTTCTGTCGTCTTCTCAGATCCCCGTGTTCCAGCGTGGCGGCTCCATTATTCCCAGGAAGCTTCGGGTTCGCAGGTCTTCCACCTGCATGGAGCACGATCCCTACACTCTCTTTGTGGCTCTCAACACCCAGGTAACTCAACTGTACAGACCCACGATGAAAGCAGCAAGACATCACTTGCTGCTTTTTTGTTTTTGTTTTGTTTGTTTTATCTTGTTTTTGCTTGGTTGCAAGCCAAGCAGCATCTTCATGTTTCTTGACCTTTTTTGTTTGACAGAGAACTGCAGAGGGCGAGCTCTACATAGACGACGGCCACACCTTCAACTACAACAAGAAGGAGTTCATCCACAGGCGTCTGTCCTTCGCCAACAACGTCCTCTCTTCTTCGTGAGTGATTGTCTTCTCAGTTCAGAAGAAAAGGGTTTTTTTTTTTTTTTTTTTAAAAGTAATAATCGTCTTATTATATTCCTTATACATTTCAGTTCAGATTTCAAACTGAATTAAAAAAGAGTTGACATAAGACATTAAAACAGCTGATATTATACAAACTACTAAATAAAGTAAAAGAGAGATATCATTTTTGTTGTAAGACCTCTTGAATATTAAATCCTTGTCTCTGCTTGGTTCCCAGTAATCTGGCTCCAGATGCCCAGTTTTCCACCCGCTCCTGGATTGAACGCATCGTCATCCTGGGAGCCAGCAAGCCCAGCAAGGTCACACTTGTCACTGCTGGTGAGTGCCTTTAATTTTTTTTTTTTTTTTTTTTTATTTAATACAGCATTCCTCTCACAGGTTGATTCATTTTAGACTGAATGCTGCTCAGAGGTGTTGAAATGGTTTCACAAAAAGCAGTTCAACAGGTTTAAATAATCAAAAAAACACAGTGCAGTAGAACGATCTTCCCACTAACTTAAAGTTGAATCCACAGTTTTAAAGTTGCCCCTTTTTAAAAAGGTGTTTGCTAAATAGTTTGAAACGTTACCTTTTAACTAATACAGCATGGAAATAAATCTTCCCCTCTGTTTGTTTTTTAGATTATTCAGGAATGTAATCTTGGCTTCTCATGTCTGATTTATGTTTAGCTGCCGATGTGCCAACGAGCCAGCTACTGTCAAAACTCACTGCCTCCAATTATAGTAAAAAATGTTTTACTCAGTCTTGAAGCTCACATGCTAATTTATGTGGATGATTAAACCTTTCTTGCATTCCAGCGTCTTCAGAAAGAGTTTTGGAGAAGTCTGACTGTGGCGCTTTCTTTAATACTGTCTCTTCCTGTCTTTCACAGACGGTCAGGAGAGCCAGGTTGAGTTCGACTTTGACGCCTCCATGTCGGTGCTGACGCTCCGCAAGCCCGGCATGAACGCAGGGGTAGACTGGACCGTGACGCTGCAGTAACCATGGAGACGGGAGCAGGAGGGAGAAAACAACTGAAGTGGACTGAAGAGGACAGTACACGAGGCGCCGACACCCACAACTGAATAAAGCAAGACAGCAGGAGAGCCACCATGGGGAAATGAACACACACGCATCAAATACACACAGACATATAAATCCATGTAGTCAGTCAAACTGAGCCACGTAATGTCTCTGCCATGTCCCTCTTGTGTTCAGTCACACTGTAATACCTTATAAAAGGGGTTACTGTTAGATAATTGTTTAACATTTTTCCGATAAACGACAACTGAGCAAATCATGTCATTGTAATGAATCTTTGGGGTTAAGAAAGAAAACATTCGGGCACTTTTTTTTTTTCTTTTTTCAATTGTCCACTTGTATTTCCCTACTCAAAAGAAAGATCACTGTTTGGAGGGGGGATTGTTCAAATACTATTTGAAATGAAGGTTCACATTCAAAGCACATGCTCCACCTGCTGGTGAGTCCCTCTATTATCTCTTTGTGACTTAGAATTTCATTCCATCCCTCTCAACCCAAGCACTTCAGTCAGCTAACAGCTCGACCTGCTTTTACTCATGCCACATTTCGGGGTATTTCGGGGAGAGCTCGCCAACAGCACTTAACTTTCATCCCGCAGAGCTTAATTTTCCCGATGCAACAAAATGGAAAGAAATCATTTCTGTCTGACCTCTCCCTGAATCCGTCAGTGATGACTTTGTGTGTGTGGAAGATGTTTTATCATCATCACTTCAGGAGCAATCAGGTCGTTCAACTGCTGCACAGAGAGGGAGAACCACTGATGTTTGTGGGTCATCCTGTTGACGTGCTTTCTTTGTTTTATTCTGTTTTTTTCCCCAGCGTTGTTTACTAGATTATTTTTAATGCACTTGAGGAGTGAGAACTTAAAGGTTGTTTAGATTTTCATGTGTTAATAGATGTCCAGGGCTTCCAGTTTGTCATTTGGATTTTGAATCACTAGCAAGTATCAATTTCTTCTACACAAAAATAAATCCTGAATGCACACTGAGGAGTCGTAAATGTCCGAATGATTCTCCGGAGGCTCTGGATTGCGTCCCGACTAGTCGATTCATGAGACCTTTTTTTTTTAGGAGTTTTGTTGTTCTACAAGTTTGTCTCCTTGATTGTTTTTATGATCACAATCTTACATGTTGATACAGTTTTGTTGGTGACTGCTTGAATTGGTGGAAAAGGAAGTGAAGGACCAGACTTCAGCTGTCAATCAAAGTTGTCAGATGTACTACTAAAAGATGAGACCAAGTGAAAATAAAGTTGACCAAATGTAAAACAATTCTTTGGTGTTGATTGCATTAAGAGTTCTTTTATGTGATTTAATGAGACATCAGTTGTCTTTTTTTTTTGTATTTATATTTGAAGTTTGGTTTCAGAGCAAGATTTTATGTCACTTTAAAATTACTATTCTCTAAAATCCTTGAACAGTACTGAATAGGAGGGAAACCTCACCTGTACAACAACTAATATTTGAATGGTTTTCTTATTACAAGAATCAGAAATAGTGTATGCATTCATATCACATAAAAACATGAGAAAATGAACGTATATTGAGGCAGTGATACTTGAAAAAAGAGTCAGGTTGTCTAAATGTAAAAATTTACATTTGTGTTGATGTAATGTGCAGTAAAATTAATGACTTGGTATTTTGGTGCTAAATTTAAACGGTAAGTAGAAGATTATTTGCACCCTATTGTCTCAACAATATTATATTCTATTTCTCTTTGTATTATATTTATAATCTATATACTATTTTTTATTTTGGTTCTATATTTTTGCTTAAATACTATTTTCTCTTCCTTAATCTTGAACTGTCATTTTTATTTGTGGGATTTTAATTATATTATTTATGTACTTTTACATGTATATACTTATTATATTACTTTTATTATACATTTTACATATATATTTATATTTACATATTTTGAGCATAGTCAGAGGGAGTCTGTGACTGAAGAATGGCCAACGACTGCTCCATGTCAGTGTTCTGCACATGACAAATCTTGAATCTTGAGGGCAAAAATTGTAAGCCAGGAACATAAATTAAATAAAAAAATAGACCTTAACATAAAAAATATGATAAGACAATGACAATATGTACAATGTGGCTGTTATTTGATTGGAAGAAGTGTACAGGTTGTGCTGGAATGTGCAAACATGTTTTCACAGTCTGAGTTTAAAGACGATTTAAGAAGTTTAGCAAGAAAAAAAACATTTGAAACTATAATTTTTAAAAATGAATTATGTATATTTTCGGTGCCGTTGTTTTTAAATGATCAACAAATAATCAATAAGGGTCTTTTTTTATCCAGCGACGTCATGACGCGCGTCGATGACGTCACAGAGACGTTTTCCATCATGGCGGCGGAAGGCGGTGAGGAGATGAGCGGCAACGGGGAGCTCGAGGAGTCGGCAGGTAGTTATTGATTATTGTCAATGAATGAATAGATATCAGGCTGTAGTTTCACATAGAGCGCTGAGCCTTTGTCTCACCTGCAGCCTGTCTGAGTGAAAGCTGCGGTCCGACCCGTTTTTGAGTCAAAGCATGAGGAGCTAGGCTAGGCTAACATCATCTCAACACACCACGGCACAGTCCAGATAAACAACTTTAAACAGCGTAACGTGGTCAAAAGTTTGGTTTGACGACTGCTTGTCACTTTTAGGAACAAATTATTTGAGTTGTGTCCATAAAGTGCAGGACTTGGCGTTTCAGAGACCTTTTTATGAATGAAATAAACCTCAGCCGGTGCAGGCAGGAGCTTTTTTAACAATAAAAGCCTGAACAATGCATAATTTATTTAGTTTTAAAAGACTGTTTTTGTTCTGTGGGGATCACAAGGTGCGGGCAGTGTGCCTTTATGCTCGGCTACATAACTGGTTTGACTGCTCAGTGTTATCTTTAGATGTTTAATACCACACCCTGTGAACATTATTCAAACAAGAGCACTGATTAAAGCCTGTTTGATTTGCCTTTAGCTTGTTATAGTAAGTAATACCTGTAGCACGTGTGCTTGGCTTGTTGTTGTTGTTGGAGCGCCTTTCCCAGGAAAGTTCAGTAATTACACCACATTTTTACTTGGTCAGTGCCTTTTTCCTCTGGAGGTTGTTGTATTTCCACCTACCCTTGCCTTCAATCTCCTTTTAAAACACAAACTAGATGTTTTCTTAAGATGTAAGTATATAAGAGTATTCCTCCTAAACAAACAACTAAGAGTATGTTCAGTATTTTTTTCTTTTTACAAAGTAATACAGCAAAAAAGAAAATAGAAGTACTCACTTGTTTGCATTTCTTTTGCATTCAAACTGAGAGAAAATGAAGCACGTGGAAGGGAGGGTGAGGCAGTGTTTTGGGTGTTTCACGCAGAGTGGAACAACGTCACATCAAGCTGTGAAAGTGGAGGCAGCTTTAACCTCTCAGTCATTTGCTTTCTATATCAGAATATCAAAATAACATTTACACTCAGGTTTTGATCCACAGGTTGAGGGATCAGTAGTGTGGAACTGATCAGTTTCAAAGGACTCTTTGGGAGGTTGGGTCTACTGGCCAAGTTCAGAGCCAGGCTCCTGCGAGAAAGATCTTTCCTAGCAGCTTCATGAAAAATGTCTAAATAGGAGCTTACCTGTATGATGCCCCTCAGTCAGAAAAATTGAGACTTTACCTTTTTGTTGTACTAAATCTTCAGCCATGGAGGCCTCTGAGGTTTCTGCGTCGTTTCCCACTGAGATGGTAGAGATGTCAGAAGAGAACGGCAGTGCCGCAGAGGCCCCCGAGCCCCCCACAGGCCCAGACCCCGCTTCCTTCTCCATGCCACCATCTGCAGAGGACGAGGAGGGAGAACTGCCCGCAGAGTTCGAGCGTCTGTGGAAGGCCGCCCACGACAATCCCCAAGACTTCACCAGCTGGACCGACCTGCTGCAGTACTGCGAGCAAGAGGTGAGTGTTTCTTGTTCTGACAAAAGGAACAGAGGATGTGTAAATATGCATTACCGCCTCAAACATTTAAAATATTGACATTTAGCACCCCTATGAAGCTGCAAAGCATTTTTTGTGGGAGCCTGCAAAAACCCTATGGATTTTTCTGTCATCTGTACAGAGTCACATCACAGCATCTCGCAGAGCACTGGAGTCCTTCCTCGTTCGCTACCCGCTCTGCTATGGCTACTGGAAGAAATTTGCTGACCTGGAGCGCCGTGCTGGGTACAACAACAAAGCAGAGGAGGTAAAACAGGAGAGAGAAAGTTGTCAAGTCTGTGTTTCTTCTTCCCCATAACATCACAAGTGTTAGTTGTTGATGTTACAACATGAATTTCCCCACTGTGGGACTGATAAAGGCTGTCTTAAATCTTGAATGTTTATGGTTGTGGTGTGTTGTATCAGGTGTGTGTTCAGGGTCTCCAGGCGATCCCTCTGAGTGTAGATCTGTGGATCCACTATATCAATCTGCTGCTTGGAACGCTGGACATGAACCTGCCGGAGTCGCCCGTGCGGATTCGCAGGTAGAGAAACAGTCTCACACACACATTTTGTTGTTGTTGTGTTTTATGCTGCCAGTTAACTTCTTGTACGCCTATATGGAATAGAATTCAAAAACAAATCATCAGTAAGAACCAGACAAGCTGCATTTTGTGAGAGCTGCTGTCCCGTTTTTAATCCCTCAGTGTGTTTGAGGATGCGGTTGTGGCAGCAGGTCTGGACTTCCACTCAGACCGGCTCTGGGATCTTTATATTGAGTGGGAGAAGGAGCAGGGGAACATGAGGAATGCAACAGCCGTCCTGGACAGAGTCCTCAAAGTCCCCACCCAGCTCTACAACACTCACTATGAAAAGTAAGAACACACACAGGCAGGAGTGTGAACACCAATCAAAATTTTTTGAAGTACTTTTTAAAGAAGACAAAGCCACTGACTGTAAATGCTGTCCCCTATTCGTCAGGTTCAAGGAACACCTCAACAGCCACGAGCCCAAAGAGGTGCTTTCCCTGGAGGAGTACGAGGAGCTGAGGACGTTGTGCCGCCAAAGTCAGAAGGCGGAGCGTGCTGAACAGGCTCAGGAGGATGAGGCGGAGAGGCCGCCAGGGGAGGAAGAGCCCGCCACCCCCGAGGACACAGACTCAGTGAGTAACATCTGATTGCCTTGCACTCAACCCTGACTGGCTTTCTGTGCAAGTGTAATAAGTGTAATTTACATACATATACTAGTGAGGCATAAATTAAAGACTTGGTTATTTATCATAATTTCTTCTCTCTGTGTTCAGGAGGAATTGATGCAGAAGATTAGAGAACAAGTGCTGGTTCGCAGGGACCAAGTGTACCAGGACAACGAGGGAGAAGTCCGCAAGAGATGGCACTTTGAAGATGCTGTGAGTTTTGTTTTGTTTTGTGTTTTTTCTCATTATTTTTGGACTACTTTTTTTTGCCATTTTCCTACCTCTACCATTCATTCTCTGTCTTTCTAATTCTTTGGAAACTCAAAATAAAGGCATAATGGAAAAAAAAAATTTCTAGGCATTTTCTGAATCTAAGACTAATTCTACTGAAAATTGTGCTTGATTCCTTACTTTGATGAGAAAGAAAGGTGTTTTTTTTTTTTTTGGTTTTTTTTTTTTTTGGGGGGGGGTTTGTATCAGAAGCTCAACCTTAATTTAATTTGTATGAGAACTTTTTCTAAATCTTTAAGTTTATAGTTAATAGTCACTTAAATTAATATACAGATATTTTATATTGTGGTTCAACATCCAGACCTATGTCTGCCTTTCTGCCCAAGGCAAAAAATATTATTAATGTTAATTATTCTTTCCAATTAAATTTTCCACACTATAATTTTTTTCTCTTTTTGTTTGCAGTTTTACAGCAAAAGATTTTTTTTGCAAATATTCTGTTGTCCTATACCTCATGTTTTTTACTTTGGCCCATAGATCAAACGTCCGTACTTCCACGTCAAGCCACTCGACCGCCTCCAGCTGCGGGCCTGGCAATCCTACCTAGACTGGGAGATCGCTCAACTGAACAAGGACACCAAAGACCCCAACCAAGGTGACAACATGATAAAGATGCTGTCAGCTGTATTGTACAGTCTCTGAGATTCTACCCATTTATGTTTACACCTGGAGCATCCGCACTTCTGACACCATTGTCTCCCTCTAGATCTAAACCAGGCAGCCACAGAGGGGTCAGAGGTCACAGCCCAGCCTCAGGAAGTGTCAGAGAGCACTGCGGTCGCCCAGGATGACCATAGGGTTCGCATCCTCTTTGAGCGCTGCCTGATCGCCTGCGCTCTGTACGAGGAGTCCTGGACCAGGGTGAGGCGAGCAGTGTGTTTGTGTGACTGTTTATATGATCACTGGTGTGTGTATGTGTGGTCTCTGTGTAACATCTCCTTGTATGTGTTGTTCAGTACACTCAGTACCTGGAGTCGCACAGCGTGGATGAGGCGCGGGCTGTTTACAAACGAGCATGTGAGATCCATCTGACGCACAAACCTAACATCCACATGCAGTGGGCCACCTTCGAGGAGAGGCACGGTATGAACACACGCTGACACACCAAACAAACCAAGCTTTGAAATGTTAATGTCTCAGCAGGTCTTACTTTTTCCAAAACGTATATGATGTTTTTTGAGGTTGTAGCCTGTGATGATATTGCATTAGAATACACTGTATTGAAAGGAGTTAATAATATTTGAATTAGTTGAAACACCTTTTTATAAAACAAACAGCAGAATTGAGCCAGCACATCAGAAATCTCTAATAAGGTCGTCACAGATGCTTATGTTCCAGCTTTTGTAGCCACTGAACTCCCTCATCTTCTCTTCATCTCCATCAGGTGACTTGGCCGAGGCTCGGCGAGTGCTGGAGGCCCTGGAGAAAACCCTACCGGGGTTGGCAGTGGTTCGTCTCCGCAGGGCAGCTTTAGAGAGACGAGCGGGTCAGCTGGACCATTCGGAGGCCTTGCTGCGGGAGGCGGTGAACGAATCCAAAGAGAAGCCCACGTTACATGCTTTCTACTCTATCAAGCTGGCTCGTCTGCTCCTGAAACTGGGCAGGAACCCCAGCAGAGCCCGCAGGGTTTTACAGGAGGCGCTGGAGATCAGTCCGGTGAGCTCATTACCCACAGAAAATTCAGCCAATAACAGCACAGCAGTCAGTCTCCTTTCATCCTACTTTGTGTGTAACCAGCAAACTCAACATGTCCAATCACACTTGTGCCTTAAGAAGTAAAAAAGCCGAAACTCAGTGCTCGGTACACATAGGAATTCTAGATTTTAATCCGCCTCTCTCCGTGTTCTTCTTCAGGATAACGATAAACTGCACTTGAACCTGTTGGAGCTGGAGGTGTCGGGGGACCCCTGGGCCTCAGCTGAGGCTGTGCAGGAGTGTGTGACGCGAGCCTTGGCTGCTCCCCTCGCCCCACACACCAAGATCCTCTTCTCACAGAGAGGCCTGCAGTTCGCCGAGGACTACAGCAATTCCATCCAGAGGTCAAAGTTCAACAGACGTCTTCAGATATTTCAAATCCAACTGATCATGTAAAGCCTGATGTAAACCACTGATCTCCTTCAACCTGAATGTTGTTCTTATTGTCTTATGTCTCTGCAGTGTATTGTCTGTCTATGAAGAGCACCAGAAACTGCTGAAAGAGCTTGGTGGAACAAAGAGAGGAGCAGAGAACGGGTGAGAAGGGAAGGAACCACAGAGTTCAAGTTGAAAAGAAAACCTAAAATATGGTTTGATATTGATTCACTCCAACAGTCATATCAGTCCCTTTTTTAACAAACAACTAGATTCAATTAAACTTACTTTAATAGTTTTTTTTTTTTTTTTTTTACTTTTACCAAGAATTAACACAACTGTAATTTAGAATTTAGCACATTTTAAAAAAAAAATTTTGTTTTTGTTTGAATGTATAAAAATGTACACGTTAGTCGTGTAGTTGTCAATACTAACTTGCAACTTTGTGCTTCCAGTTTAATGAGCAACTCTTGTGCAGAAGTGTCAAAATTAGAGATTTAAAAAAAAAAAACAAGGTCATTTTCAGAAGAAAATCTCATCTTAATGAGACTTATTGTATTTTATTGAGCACTAGAATTTTTTTTCTTAAAACAACCTAAATTAAATCAGCCTGAGCCATGAGTTTACTTTTTTTTTTACTATACATATACAGCTGTTGCATAATATATCTCATCCAACTGTGAGAATCATTTCAACACAAATAATATTTGACGTCTGCATTGATGTTTGTTTTTTGCAGTGTAAATAAGATCTACATTTATTGTTACAGAGATGATTTGTAATGATTCGTTTTTCAGGGATGAGGACTCTCATGAGGACAAGCTGATCAAAAGTGACGACGGCTCTGATGTTGCTGTGTCTGCACAAGTCCCCCCTACCATGCCACATGTCCCCATCACCACACCCCCTCCTCCTGTGATGGGTGCCGACGCGAGTGCACAGGCCGGCTATGGGGGATACAGCAGCTGGTACCAGGTAGGAATGAGGTTTAAGAAATAGAGGATTATTAGGAAAACAAACTATTTTGGAAGCCAGCGTGGCAGTAAGAAAGATTAAGTGACCTTTCCAGTAGGTATACTACAGCAAAGTACAGTTTTAGATCTGTGAGTCTTATCGCTCATTTGTTGTGATTGTTTTCCAGCAACCACAGTACGGCAACTATGGCTACCAGAACACCTGGAACTACAACCAGGGCTACTACCCTCCCAGCTAAAGAGGGCTACAAGAGACTGTGACACTTAAAAGGCCACAGGAAGCAGTTTGACCCAAAATGACTTTACAGAAGAACAACAAACTGAACCACCCCAGTCCCGCCGGTCCACCTGCTAAAGTGATATCCCAGCATCCTTTCCTCTCCGTCCTTCCTCTGAGTGACCTCACTGTTCTGGATTTACCTGTGGCCGGAGTCAAGCTCGCTTGTGTTTTTTTTTTAACATGTGTCATTTCAGTGTTGATTCTGAGGGACAGATGGGAAGGTGATGAAAGGAAAATGGTGATGCTCATTCTCAGCACATCAGTGTCTCTCCATTTTAATCAGAAATATTTTTCTATTTGTTTGCCAGCCAGCCCCCATTTTTGCTCCTGTTTTAAAATCATCCAGTTGATCAAAATTCACAACTGATGTATGACATTTTGTACCATTCCAGAGTAGGCTATTTGTTGTTTTTCTAATGTATATAAAGGTGTTTTATAGTGTGTCACAACAGTTTTGTGTCACGTGTCGTGTCTGCTCGTACCTTCATAACGAGGGTTTAAAATCAACCATCAAACTGAAACTTAAACTCTGACTCTCTCCTGTTCACATCTTCTGCAGTGTTTTCTGAAAAGCTGGGAAATAGCCTAGTGTTTGCTGTGCATCATTGCTTCAGATCATGTCAGGAGGGAATTTCAGGAGAATCTCATTTGCACAAAATCAACTCATGTCATTTTTACAGTCACACAACTAGTAGGTTTCAGAAGCTGTAAATATGAAACAGGTTCTATTTGTTCACTGTGATAGGAAGTCATTCAGCCAAAAGCAAAAGTCAATTAAATTTACGTGTTGAGCAATCACTTCAATTTCTCTGCTTAATGGATCATTAGCAACAGTCCACTTACAAACATGGACTTTTTAGGCTCTGATAAAGAACATTTGGGATGCTCATCCTACTTACCTTATGAGATTTTAATGGACTTTTGCTCCAGGCTAGTGGCACAATTAATGAAAAGGGATTTTGTGTAAAGGAAATAAAAAGAAGCTGTGCATTTGTATTTTTATTTGCATTATTAGTGAGTTTAGACTGTTGTGGTGTCCTCTGAGAACCTGCTGCTAAATCAGCCAACAGGCCTTTTCACAGCAGACATTTTGAATTGTCACAAAGGGTAAAAATTAATTCTGAGCTGATGTGCACAATACCAGGACACTGAAACTTGAGCAGCCATCATGCATTTAATCATTTAAATCTGTGCTTTTCCTACTGTGACTTGTCTGTGAAAAAGCCTTAACATCTTATTTCTTACTTTGTAGAGTTCCAGTCAGCTACATCTTTGAAAATCCCAAACGAGTGTGCTGTAGATGCACGTTATTTTTTTAAAATGGCTAAATAATTTCCTAAACAGGTGGGATTTGGAGTTTTTTATAACAGAAATAAGTAATAAGATAAGATATATCAGGCTTTGGCTACACAAACCATTGTATCATTGTATTTGGTGAAATAATTTGTAGAAAATCCAGTCCACCACCACAATTCTCCGAGTCAGCTTTATTTCACGTAGATTCCTTGGTGATAATGCAGACATAACTGTCAATATATTTTTAACTTATAAAAAACTGGCAAAAGTAGAATGTCACAAAATCAGGAAGATCATGTGGATTAAATTTAAGGCTCTTTGAGAACCAATCGAGCAGGTGATTAGGTCTTTATGGTGATTTGCTTTATAAGGGTCGGGCTAAAATGGAACTGTTTGTTCCAAAATCGTTCCTAGAAATGTGTTATTGAAAGAATGAAGCAGTATCCATCAGAAGCCAGCTATCTCCACTCTGTAAAAGTCACTGTCCACGTCACTGCACACCAACCAACCAGCCCAGAATGGCATAAGGCATCAATTCAGTAAGTTAATCAAACTGTTTTTTCAATGTTATTTCTCTGACTAAAGCACTTAAACAAAATCATAGCTGGCTTATCGAGTGATACTAAAAGGTGGTGGCTTTGTTCCTGGATCAGTTTCTGGTGTCTCTCGTGTTGATGTAGTGGAAGTGGTGAGGTAGGCTCACAGAGCAGATCCTCCTGATCTCACTTTTTGGTAACAACAAGCACAGCTGAAGGCACCAAACCTAAAAAGACAGAAAAGTCAGACAGAGCTGCTGCCTGGACAGTTTAAATCCACACAGGAGGTAAAACACACTGAGAATGAGTTAAAGTGTGTGTATTACAGTCGTGCTCTTTATTCAGATGTAGTTTCCTGCTCAGTGCTCACCCAGTTCCTTGAGGGGCTTCTCCATGTCCAGTTCAGTGTATACATGACGAGGATAGGGCGACAGCAGTGTGAAGTCTTGACCCTCAGGTGTGTTGCCATTCATCTGCACATAGACACGCACCGCTGCCAGCGGCTCCTGGGCCTTGAAGACTGCTGTGATGGCCGAGCCGTCCAGCAGACGTACCTGAAAAGCATACGAGCAAGAGAGCAACAGAATTCACTTAAACTATCAAAAGTTAAAGTACTTTAGATATTATATTTCTGGATTACTATGTATGATCCATTTAAATGCTGTAAAATTAAGCTAATTTGAACTACTTTATATACTGTTGTGTAGTATAAAGGTATAAAGAGTTTCCTAGAAAATAATGCACAACTCATGCAAAAAGACTCCCTATAAATGATCACTTATGACCCACTACGAGTGTGTGGCCGTGTCTGTATCTGCAGAGACCCTCTGCCTAGATTTTGTTATTTTGCTATTATTTGGGACATTTCTGAGCATCAGCCCTTAGACAGTAGTGTGTTGCCCCCAGCAAATAATGGCGCACAGGGTGTGAGGGCAGGAACGCAGCAACCAGTTGTCAGTGTGCCTTGAGCTGTGGAGGAGAGGTCAACTTTGACTGTTGCGTTTGCTAAAAGCCACCAACAAATCCTACTCATCATACCTTTAATCTACAGCAATGTATCATGGTCTATAAGACTATAATGTTTGTGGCATTGCTGTCCTACGTAGTACAAATCCCACAAATGTGTACTTAACTACAATACTTGAGTATATGTGCTTATTACTTTCCACCACTGCATCTTCTCATTGGGCTATTTTGGTACACAGGTTTGTGACAGAAAAGAGAGGATGGGAAACATTCACCTCCAACATGTGCTTCAGTATTTAGCTCTATGAGTGTAACTGAAGCCTGTACCTGTATCCTGGACTCATCATACTCCTTCTTAGTTGGTGGAGGGCCGTGGCTGGTGGGTGACGAGGGGCTGGGCTGGGCAGGCTGGGATGATGCAGCTGTGTTCGTGGTTCCACCGCCTCCAAACTAAACAGGTAAAAATCATATAAGTTGTTATTGGTTAGATAGATTAAATATATGTGGGGATAAAAAGAAATATTTAGGTTACCTTTTGTGCTCTCTCCTCTCTGTCTCGTGCGATCTTTTCTTTAACCCTTTGTCTGGCAAGAATAAAGACATAACAACACAATGAGAGGCTGAACTGTAATGCAGGTTTCCCTCCTGAAGCTTCCCTGATTCTACCATTTCCTAGAGATGAAAAGACAATACAGAAACTTTATTTATTTTTTTTTTACGTGACAACATTTTATGTTTGTCATTATTTTATCCCTGGTCAAACATGTAGTACCCTAACTCCCTGTTCAAATAGTCAAACATCATCATTTTCTGGATAAATGTGTGAACAATAAATACCTTACCTTGCCAGTTTGTCCTCCATCTTCTCTCTCCTGCGCTGTTCAGCTATTTTTTTCATTTCATCGTCCTGCATCTTTTGGCGAATCTGCTGCAGCTCTTGGCCCTGTCTCCTCCGCTGCTTCTCCCTCTCCAGCTCTTCTTCCCTCTCTCGCTCTCGTCTCTCCGCCTGCTTCACCCGCATCAGCTCCTCTAGCCTGAAAGACCAACGCAGGCTTTAGTTTACTTACAGGAGGGGTGAGGTATTTTCATACACCCTGATGATAATCACAAGGACTGAATTAACAGAAAAAAAGGCATTTCCAGGTATTGCTACAAGAGCCAAACTAATAGTCACAGGTGATATTTTCAGTGGTATCTAAGTGTAGTAAAGTAATCTTGTTATGTGAGGAGAAGAAGTACTCTGACCTTTTAACTTGCTCAAGTTTCTCCTCCTCCGTCATTGGCTTCTTTGCACTCTCTGTGTTACCAGTGTCACTGCCGTCTCCACCTGCTGTACCTGAAGACAAAACAAGTGCAATGAGAAAATAAAAGAGGAAGAAACAGAAGAACAGATTTGCAATGTGTGGTAGTACTAAAATGTCTTACTATTAATCACAAATCAAAGCACAAGTCGTAGAAAGACCTAACAGGCTCACCTAACTCGTAAACCATAAACCGTCACTGTGGACACAGAAAATCTCCAACACAAACACAGTGAACCAACCACTTGAACCCCAATATAGGAGAAAATTATGAAAAAGCAAAAACTGAACAATAGACAGCGGGAATAAGACGGAAAAACTAACCCACTCATATCAAGTCACGTTCAGCCAATCTTGTTTATAGACGGCAAATACACGATACAACATGTGTCTACAACAGTGAACCACATACATAAATGTAATCTGCTTTTGACAACTAATGTAGTAACTCATATTTTTTTCACTTCCGTTCACTGAGCCTCCCCACCTCCCACTTTAAATAATAAAATATTGGACGCCCCTATATGAGATTTATGTGGGCGTCTGGCATGCTTCCACCACAGTACCGGCGCCCTTCCTGCTCCCACAACCTGCCCCTGACCTTCGGCGGTGTCTGCTATTGTCGGCTGTTCTGTGATGGGCTGGCTGTCGGCTGGTCCTCCCAGGACGTTCCCCACAGGCGGTACATAGGGCTCGTCGATGTCTGGGTCGTTCTCATGTTCCATTAACCTGCGGAAAGCATGTCCCACAGGAAAGATGAGGCCTGTAAACCTACTGAATTTGAATGACAATTGTTTTAAGGTATTTTTTATGTGATTTGTATATACTTACAGTGTAATTAATATCCATTGTGTAATGTACATTTGTAAATTAAAGTAGTTTTTTTTTTTTTTTAATAATTTTTCATTATTCTCAGGAATGGTTTTTTATTTATTTTGTTGTCAACTTGCTTTTTCTTCCTTATGCATCTTCCTACTGCTATTACTCTTTGCTGTTGTAACACTGCTAATTTCCCCACTGAGGGAGTTATAAAGGATTAGCTTATCCTATCTGTATTGCTGCAATTTTTTGTTTTGTTTTGCTGAATCTCCCATCTGCACAACAAATTTACCCATGGGTACTACTTAAGAAACTATGAACCTTAAATGTTCGGGGAATCAGTTGCGCAGATGTCCAAGTTGTAAGCTCTTACTGTGGCAGTGACTTTCATGGGACCACGTCCAACACTAATATGTTTATTTCTGTGTGTCAGACTCACCAGTCCATGGCTTGCTCTATTCCCTGGTTCCCTGTGTTGGCCACAGCTTTCTCCCTGAAAAATATGAAACAGAGGGCACACAGGGCTTTATTCTCCTGCTGGATTAGTCTCACCTGTGGGACTCTGCAGGTGGATGTGGATTTCACTCACGCTCTGTTTCTGTCAAAGCCCATCTCCAGCAGGCTCTCCAATGTGGTCAGCTCTGACATTTTGACCTGAAACACATTTAACACACACCTGGGCGTTAACAACATCCACTCTCAGTCACACTGCTGACACTGATAACAGAGGTCACAATAATAACGTACAACCCAACTTTAGATAACTTGAATCACTATTTACAGTCAATACAGCAGATATCTTTTCAAATCAGTCCTCTGTGAAGCAGCTACATTACAGCTATAGTCAGAATATAACACTACATGAACAAATATTAACATTTCCCTGACTATATACAGTCCATTTTTTGCTCTCTAGCGGTTTAATATATTGAGTATCTTTGTGCTAAAATTAGCATTAATGTGGCTAACGTTCAGATTAGCTTCAGGCTAGCCGGGAAGCTTCGCTGGTTAGCTCGATTAAAACCGGCCGTGAACTCTCACAGCGTCTCCTTCGGTTTATATATTAATGTGTGTGTGTGTGGTACATGTTGGAGCACACAGGCTTGTGGTTTTATGTGTCATGGAGGTAATATCGGTAAATTTACCCGTGAATACAACATTAGTTAGCTACTCACACGTCAGTCAACACCGCTTCAGCAATACGGGAACACCCATCGGTCAAACAGAGCCGCGCAAGAATAGCGATTTTTTTCCATAATCATAAATGAGCGAAACTAATGATTATTTTAATTATGGATTCATCTATTGCTTATATTATCGATTGATTAAATTATTGATATTTGGTTTATAAAAACTCTGAAATTCTCACAGCCCAAAGTGACACCACCACAATAGTACTGAATGAAATGAATATAAAAAATCATTGAAAGGGAGAGAAAAAGCACATCCTCACAATTTGAGAAGCTAGAGCCGTGAAATGTTTTTGCATGAAAAATGACTCAAATCATTATCAACATTGTTTTGATCAGCAATAGACTAATTGATTAAACAACTAATCCCTTTAGCTGTTCTTGTATAAACTGTTGGGTACTTTATATATATTATAATAAAACATAATATTTTATTAGCCTGTGTATGTTTCATCTGCAAAAACTTGAATTTTAAAGGAAATAAAGCTGTCAGATAAATGCACTGAAGTAAGACGTAGACTACAGAATGTTCTTCTTTAATGTAATGGTATAGAAATAGAGAAGGTGCATTAAAAGAAAAGATAAAAGGATAGTACAAGTATTTTATTTTTGTATTCAAAAACTGTATCTGAGTAAATGCACATTGTTACATTCTTCATCTGCTGATACTCAGAGCCTGTAGGACACTGACAAGTTGTAATTGCACTTTCCTGGATTCATGCTGCTGAAATTCTGTGCAAATAATAAGAATCATTTCATTCAGCACCATTTTCATTCTGATTCTAATTAAGATGGAGCTACTGTGTTCATCTCCTGTTGGGCAGCTAAATGTACAATAACTTAGCATAGAGAACATGTAACATACAATATTTGCTTCAGAATTGTAGAGTAGTAAGGGTATAATGCACTGTAATGTGAAAATATTCTGGTAAAGTATAAACTCTGTCAACTTTGTTCTCTCCAGTCTTGCAGGTTCCTCACTGATTCTGGTTGTGGTCCATCTGTCTGAGGTTCACTGGCCTGGTGGGGACATGATCTGTGTCTGTATGCTGTGGAGAGAAGGTCGAGTGGCCCAGAGCTCCATATGAGGACATCTAGAGATGCACCTGGACTCACGGACTCATTTTCCATTACCTGTGATACCTTCACACATGGACTAAACCTAATGAACTCAGTATAGCTACAGCTTATTACGACCCATGTTTAACTTCATATATGACTGATGATGATGTTCTCTGTACATGTGGCATCTATTGCACGTCTGTCCGTCCCAGGGAGAGGGATCCCTCATCTGTGGCTCTTCCTCAGGTTTCTTCTTTTTCCCATAAAGGGTTTTTTGAAGTTTTTCCTGACCCGGTTTGAGGGTCTAAGGACAGAGGGTGTCACAACTGTACAGATTGTAAAGCCTCCGAGGCAAATGATGTTTGTGATTTTGGACTTTAAATAAATAAATTTGATTCGATTTTTTTGAAGTGTTGCACTTCTGCTCTTTATGTGAAGAATCTTCTTCAAAGTCCAGACATCACTATAAGTGTATGACTCATGAATCTAAATCTGTCACTACATGTGTATACAATAAGTACTACAAATGCAGCTGCAATGTTAACATTAAGCTGCTTGTTCATATGAAACCACTACTAGGTCCTGAAAGTTTTATCAGTTATATCAGCTTTTAGGGACCGTTTTTTTTTGATAATGTGTGAATGAAACATTTTAAAATGTACTACAGGCTTGACAAGCTTTTCTTTTACTTTAAAGAGAGAAATAAAGAAAATGAATAATTCTTTGATTTATGCTTCTTGGATGCATCAGCTGTGATTAATTATCCCTCCATTTAGTTATTCAACCAGTTCATGATAATTACGTCTGGTCCACGTGAGGTTTATCTCCATGTAGTTATTAGAAAATGTGACAGCAACGGCAGGAAGCGCTGACACACTGAATGAAGAGGCCTAAGTGTGAGGAGGCTGATTTGAAGTGCTTTGAGGCCGGATGGTGTCTCTTATTGGCTGCTCTCCATTTTGTATGATTTTTATGCCATCCTCATGTGTCTGTGGGTGTTGAAACAGATTGCAATTTGCTGACTTTTATGGGCAGGTTGGGTCTGTTACATATTTACAGTGAGTGTAATGATTAATTTTTTTCTCTCCCCCACACAGTCTTAAGCAGCCCTCAGTCTCAGCCCGCTTACTTCTTCCTGACTCTTCTCCACTTTTAGAAGCTCACCCACTGACTCGTTTTCTCTCTTGTTTGCTATTTATTTATCTGGCTTGTTTTTTCTCACTTTCATTTGGTCTTTTGTTGCTCTTTTCCACTTTTTCTGAGATTGAAATCTCAAAGAAGACTGAAATGAGCCTCATTTGCAGTATTTACTTGGTGAGTATGGACTCTTTATATACATTTCAATGTAGCAAATGAACCAAGCATTTGTGTTTTATTTAATCAGGAATCAGTCACTTACATTTATTTATCTTACAGTCATTTACACTTATGGGTAGACTATGAGGTATGTATACACGACAGATTACATTTACATCAAGCTTATCATGTAATGTGTTTTATATTGATTAAATATTAAATATTAACTCTAACTTGAGCAGCTAGCCACTGGGAATGCATTCATTTTCTATCATTTGTAAAAAGGCAATCACAGATCATCCTCTGAGTACTTTTTCCGACTCACTTGAAGTGAACCAAATGGCTGTAAAGAGAGACCCAAAATGGCTATTGAGGAAATTCATGAAATGGAAGAAAACTGAATTAAGCTCCTGATGGACGTATGGAGCTTGGAATGTGCTTTCAGCCTGTAAATGAAGTTGTTGGATGATTGTGTTTACCAAGAAATTAATTTGTGCAGTAGTTAATGGGGTAAAAATTTTAACAAAATTTTCAACTTCTTACATTTTTCTTTTCAGTAACCAAAATCTGTTTTATGTGTACAGAAATCATATTAACAGTTTTAAAGAGGAATCATAGGACTGATCGGTTCAGGATATAAATTGTAGATTTGGACTCCAAAGTCAACCTGACTCCTGCCATAAAGGCGGGAATGGAGATATCTACTAGTACTGAATTAACCCTACATAACACTAGTCTTGTTTAAAATGTGATACTTTTTCTTGAACTTGATTTCCTGTCAGATCAGATAGTCAAGGTGCTTTCATCATAAACACACTGACTCGAAGATGAACGCTGAGATTCACAGATTCTCTGAAGGCACTGATAAGACTTTCACAATGGAATTATCTGGTAAAAAAAATATTGCTGTGTGAGCAAAGTCGTAAGGAGACAATGGGGTGAAGGTCTCTTTAGTCTACACTTAAATTGCTTTATGGCTCTGTTTTGTACAGAAAGAGAGGGTAAAAGGTCAAAGCTCACTTGAGATGAGTGAAGAGAGATTATGGGAAACTGAGGAGAGGAGTTGCACAAAAGGAAATGATGCCCACTCATATTTACTGCTTGTGTTCAAACCATATCAATGCCTGTACGTAAAAGATTAATTTTCTAAAATTTATTTGCTGGTGTGGCACTCCCTCCTGACACTCTGACTGAGTGAATGACCCTGATTTTATTGGTGTCATAACTGTAACATGTTTCTTGGAAGCAGTAAAAATCAAGATCAGGAGACATAAAACTATGGTAGAAAATATCTTAAGATCTCTTAATTAGCTTTGGGTGGTATTATCACATGAGAGTTTGGATAAAAAATGAGCAGTAAAATGATTTTCTGTAGTCAGTGAGGCCCAACCAAAAGAGGGCAGCATTATTTCACACGTGTGAGGCTTTTATTTACACCTCTGCCATATAGTTCCAAAATGTAGCATTATAGAAATCTTATCTTTGAGCCATTAGGTAACAATAATCCTCTGATTCTCACCACTTGCTGGGAACCTAAACAATTCAAACTCTATTAAAAACACTGTCAAATTAATATAATCACACACCCTTTTTACAACCACATCTAATAAATATTTCCAAACACTTGAAATAGCCCCATTAAATCTCACTAAATGGTAGATGTCAGCAGAAAACTGTACAACCAATACTGTTGTGAAATGAACACCACCACCATGTTCTCATGGTGTTAGCATGCTGTGATTGTGGGTCTCACCAGCTGTAACAGCATCTCCATATGGAAAAATTCTGGCTTCCAGTGGAGCTGCTGTTATCTGTGGAGGGACACCTCTTGTCATCGAAAGGCAGCTCATGATTCACACATCTGACTCTCAAAGGTTAACAGGTTGTGTACAGTAAAGCCCTCTAGTCATTTTGAGGGGAGAGAAGGCAACTGGGGGACTCTGATAGATATGCAGCCTTAAATGTGCAAACAACAGGCTAAAGTTTCGACACAGAATAGTGTCGCAATGTTGGGCTGTTGTTTGCACATTAACAGCTGTAGGTTAATCAAGTGCTTCAGTTGCCTTCTTTACCTTTGTTGTCCTCAAAATGAGAAGCACCTGATTTTGCTGCATGTTCAAGATGCTTGGAGAATCTGTTTCTTTCTTCTGTTTGTTGTTTTTTCCAGTCAGTGCCACATTGATGCATTTTTCTGTGCAGGTTCCTCTTTGCAATAAAATTAAGCTGATCCCATTAATCCTGTATAAGTGTCTTTTCTGTTTTTTTATTGTGCTGTTTGTAGAGAGAAAACACAATCATTGCATTGTTTGTGTGAGAGTGAGAGCTTTGTATGTGTGCAGTTCCATGTACAGTAGCTTTCTGAAATGAAAACCAAAACCACATGCACAGTGAATATCAAGCAACATTTACAGTAAATGGTGAACTTTTACTAGAAGCTTGACTGACATCAGCAAATTAATGTATACTTTTGTTCAAGTGCCATGACTTAATCATATTACATACTGTATATTATATAGAGAGATAACTAAAGGGAGGGCAAGAAAAACACTTTATTTATCATTTGTATGTCAAAAAATATAATATGAGATGTGAATTAAACATAAATTGCTCTCATACAGACATAACGGCATTCAAAGGGATAGATTTCATTTTCAATGTTGCAAGTAGGAATGAATGACTTAAATACTAATATTCATTCATAACCTTACTTACATGACAAACAGAGGCAAAAGAAAGCAAGCCAAACACATGGTACTTCATGTCAAAACATAGTATATGTACTGTGGCTTGCAAAAGTATTCATACCCCTTGAACTTTTCCACATTTTGTGACATGTTACGACTACAAACAGAAATATATTTTATTGGAATTTTATGTGAAAGACCAACACAAAGTGGCATACAATTGTGAAGTAGAAATACATGATAAAAAATGTTTACAAATAAAAAACTGAAAAGAGTGGTGTGCAAAAGTATTCAGCCCCCTTTTCTCTGAGTGCAACCAATTGCCTTCAGAAGTTGCCTGATGATTGCTGAATGATCGAATGTTGACCTAATGACTAAATAGAGTCCACCTGTGTGTAATCTAATCTCAGTACAAATACAGCTGTTCTGTGATGGCCTCAGAGGTTTGTTAAGAGAATATTAGGGAGCAAACACACCCGACAGGTCAGGGATACAGTTGTGGAGAGGTTTAAAGCCAAGTTAGGTTATAAAAAGATTTCCCAAGCTTTGAACATCTCACGGAGCACTGTTCAATCCATCATCCGAGAAATGGAAAGAGTATGGCACAACTGCAAACCTTCCAAGACACGGCCGTCCACCTAAACTTACAGGCCGAACAAGGCTGAACAGAGATGCAGCCAAAAGGCCCATGGTGACTCTGGATGAACTGCAGAGATATTTACAGCTCAGGTGGGGGAATCTGTCCACAGGACAACAATTAACTGTGCACTGCACAAATCTGGCCTTTATGGAAGAGTGGCAAGAAGAAAGCCATTGTTAAAAGAAAACCACAATAAGTCCTGTTTGCAGTTTGCCAGAAGCCATGTGGGGGACACAGCAAACATGTGGAAGAAGGTGCTCTGGTCAGATGAAACCAAAATTGAACTTTTTGGACTAAATGTAAAATGCTATGTGTGGTGGAAAACTAACACTGCACATTACTCTGAACATACCATCCCCACTGTCAAACATGGTGGTGGTAGCATCATGCTCTGGGGGTGCTTCTCTTCAGCAGGGACAGGGAAGATGGTCAGAGTTGATGGGAAGATGGATGGAGCCAAATACAGGGCAATCTTGGAAGAAAACCTGTTCATGTGTTAGAATGGCCCAGTCAAAGTCCAGACCTAAATCCAATCGAGAATCTGTGGCAAGATCTGAAAACTGCCATTCACAAACACACTCCATCTAATCTGACTGAGCTTGAGCTGTTTTGCAAAGAAGACTCTAGATCTCTAGATGTGCAAAGCTGGTAGAGACATACCCCAAAAGACTTGCAGCAAAAGGCGGTTCCACAAAGTATTGACTCACGGGGGCTGAATACTTTTGCATACTGCACTTTTCAGTTTTTTCTGTTTGTTGTTGTTGTTTGTTTTAAACTTAAAATCATGTATAACTTTCTTTCTACTTTGTGTTGGTCTTTCACATAAAATTCCAATAAAATATATTTATGTTTGTGGTCGTAACATGACAAAATGTGGAAAAGTTCAAGGTGGTATGAATACTTTTGCAAGCCACTGTAAATCTACATTAAAAACAACCACAGACTTTCGTACTGATATAATGGCAAGTACTTTATGCGACTGATGCCGACAAAACAAAAGAACAAATCAAAGTTAGACTAGAAATCTTTTTGAGGCACAATAGTATGAATTGAATCAGAAACTGAAAACAGAATACAAAACCACGCAGTATAAAAAACACACAAGGAAAAGCAAAACTGAAAGTAAATGTGTCACGTTGCTATGACCATATGTGTGCAATTAGATACAGCAATTCGAGATTAAAATCAAAGTCACATGGACATGAGAGCAAATGTTAAAAATAAATGGACTGGAAGTCACTGACAAGTTACTGGAAGTTTCACTGGCATTAACAAATGCTTTCATTTGTATGTCTATGATAGTATCAGGCTACAAACTTTTCTAAGGCTCAAAACAGAAACTCTAAGACTGAAAATTGTGGAAAAATACAAAAAGACGTGTCATTGTGGCTCTTTTGATGTGAGGGGTATTGCAAATGAAGACAAAAGAAGTGGAGGACGTATTGAGATATTTTACTGAGTCCTGAAGTAAAAGTAGCAATACTGAGTATGGAAATAAAGCATTGCAAATAAACATCCTGCATTTAGGTATTAGCATCACAATATACTTGGTGCAAAAGTAGTCATTATACAAAATGATTTATTTCAGAATAATACATACAATATTAATATTTGTGAATAAATACTGATGCACTCATCTATAAGCATCACAAATGTTGTAAAGGTGGAGATCATTTCCACTAAGTAACCTGGCACATAAAGTACTTAGCTCCATGGTACGTTTTACTTCACTACATTCATCTAATAACTAGTTACAAGTCACTCAGTAAATCAGATTAATAGTATAAACTCTAAATGATGAAAAATGATGATGTATCATTATAGGTCAAAATAAGATATATAAGTATTGTTGATCCCTTAGGGGAAATTCAGAACCAGTTCAACACTGTATAAAGTAATTAAACCAGCTGCAGCATTAAAGTGGTGAACACATCAAATCATCAATAATTATCATCCAATGACATAATATACATTATTCTGAAATGGGCCATTTTGCATAATGAGTACTTTTACTTTTGATAATTTAAGCATATTTTCATGCAAGTACTATTGAACTTTTTTTCAGAGAATTTTACACTGTGGCACTGCTGCTTTTAATGTACTATTATTAACTCTGTGCCAGCTGTACTACCTTGGAGCCTGCGCTGGGGGGCGCGGTTGAGGCTTTTATTATGAAAAACGTGTTTCCGGTGCCAGCCTTCCTCGGTGGTTCGATTCACCAACTGACAGCCGGCTGCTAAGCGACCCAGCTAAGCTAACGGCTAGCAGGAAGTTGAAACGGTTACTCGGCCCGAAAAGTCGCGTCTTATCGCCCGATATCTGTCTCCTGGAGAGGCGGGGGGTTGCGGAGGAGTGTCGCTGGCTGTCTGCGTGTCGTCCAACGTCAACCGGAGAGGGAGTCCTCCGCCGAAGGAGCTAGAGAAGAGGAGGGTGGGGACAAAAAAAAACTTCCAAAGACCTCGCCCAGCCGTGTGTTTCATACCAGCAGGCAGGCAGCTGCTCTCTCGTACGGTGAGAGACGTCCACCAGGCGCATACTTATCAAAAAACAAGCGGAGACCGGCACAAAAAAATATATAAAAAAAACGCAACCATGTTTAGGAAAAACTTGAAGAAGGACCCGGAGCTGTTCCAAAACGTGTCGGAGGGTTTGCGGCGGCTCTACCGGACCAAGCTGTTCCCGCTGGAGGACACGTACCGGTTCCACGACTTCCACTCCCCCGCTCTGGAGGACGCCGACTTCGACAACAAGCCCATGGTGCTGCTGGTGGGGCAGTACTCCACCGGGAAGACCACCTTCATCCGGCACCTCATGGAGCAGGACTTCCCCGGTATGCGCATTGGCCCCGAGCCCACCACGGACTCTTTCATTGCGGTGATGTACGGTGAACAGGATGGGGTGATCCCGGGTAATGCCTTGGTGGTCGACCCGAAGAAGCCATTCCGCAAACTCAACGCTTTCGGCAACGCATTCCTCAACAGGTAAAGCCCTCAGACTGCATATATTTACACATATCTATACAGTCAGTGTCCAAGTCCCCACTCCACTTTAAAGAGCTTACACTGAGCAATGTGAAAAATGTAATTCACTGAGGATTATACAAAGTGAGTCCTGCAGTTTCTCATAAATGTGTGACCGAAGGGATTTGATGTCATGTCAGTGTCAGGGCTGCTTGAAGTGTCATTAGTTGGTACAGCTGTGTGTGAAGAAACGTGCCATAACAAGAGGCCAGCCCTTTTTTTTTTAATGTCCTTTCTACAGGTCCCTGCATGTAGCACATTTTTTTTTGTTTTTTTTAAAGGTAAGCTCACACTAGGCTCTTGCACAATTTTCCCAGCAGCCTCAGAGCCCTGTGTGTGTGTGTGTGTGTGTGAGAGAGAGAAGAGAGAGTTTTTTCCCCTCTTTCATCATCTTGTGAAAATGCGGGTATTTGCCGTCAGTATACAAAGTAGAGGAACCAGTCTGTGTATGGAAAAGCAAAAAAAGCACAGGAAGGTGCTTTCCTGTAGCTTATCTCATTGACAAGGAAGTCCTTTCACTTTGGATCAAGTCCTGCCACTTCACATCGCACCTTGCCCTTCAGCTGGCACTTCTTCCTGAGAGCAGCTAGCAGGGCCGCTGGTGACAGATCATCTTTGTCCTAATGTCACAGCATGGCCCCTTCAATGTGGTTGATGTTGCTAGCCAACAGAATGACCTTGTCCTGGCCTCGGATGCCGGTGCTGTGAGTTTTGCACCCCCTGGTCATATAAGTGTTACTTCATCAGTAGAAGCCGACCGGCCAACTCCCTTATTCACTTACCTGTGAGCAGGCCTCGAGAAATCTTATCACAAAAGGGTTAAAGGTTTTGGCTTGACTGACTATCTTCTTGTGGTATTCACTGAGTCTGCGGGTGTTTCACTAAAGTTATAGTAAGGGTGTCAAGGAGGGCAGCATCTAACAGTTATTTATTGCTAATTGTTCGGTCTCTAGAACATTAGAAACAGTGAAAAATGCCATTCATGAAATGTGATGACCTCATCAGATGTCTTGGTTTGTCTGACCAATACCCAAATCCCCCCAAATATTCAATTTGTTATCAAGCAAAACCAAAAGAACCTCATACAAACACAATTTGTACATTTTTGCTGGAAATATAACTTTTACAATTAGTCGATTTTCAGAACAGTTGCTGATTAGCTTTTCTGTCAATCGAATAATCAATTAATCATTTAATCATTGCAGCTCTAGTGTCAAGACGTTCAGTTCATTGGAGTTTGATCCACTTGCCTGATGATCAACAGATTCTGAGGAAATTTCCAGAGCCCTTCCCAAAGTTCTTTTTTTAATGAATCACTCAGTGACACTTTAGCATGTTATTCAGCGTGATGTCAGGGTCTGGTACACAGACTTCCTCATGGCCACAACTCAAATGACTCAGAGGTTTCACTCAGGTGGGCAAGCACCTGACAGAAGTGGTGACCCAGCAAACTAAAAGCAGAAGAGAAAATGAAAGAGGGGCAGTGGAAAGTCTTTACTGAGAATAAGGGAGAATAAGGGAATCAGGGAGCAAGGTGAGATAGATGAGGTGCTGTGAGTCAGAGCCTATGTTACGGTGCTCAGTGAAATCTAAAACACCTTAATCCAGTTTGTTATGAGTCGATTTTGCGATGACGTCAGACGACTAATGATTGTTGATGGTGTCACTTCTCGTAGAGGATGTGGGCATGTCCCCTCTCCACCCAACGGCCAGTGTGGTGTCTCCCCCGAACAGGAACAGTCCAACAGACAGACAAATAATACACAAATGACTCACTTGTGACTGTCAGGATGTTAATCTGTTATTAGCTTCAGATTATCAGGCGGGCTGTGTGGCCACATGCTGTATTAGTACAAATACTCAAGTTGACATTTCCCCAGCTTGGCCTATTTTCCTATTTCTCCGTTCAGATCCCTTCCCTCAATTATGTGGAGTGTTTCCCTTATCTTGCATGAGTGCAACTTTCTGCCAAACGGCAGTCAGGTTCGGAAAAGTCAAACCCTTTTTAAAAGAGTGAGGGACTTCATAGGCAACGATTCACCTCTCTGAGGTTTATTACAGACTCGAGGGGAAACCAGATAAGATTGTGAATAAACAAAGGCTATTGTCCGCTGCAGCATCTTCTGTCAAACTGTTGGACGCAGTCCTGCACTATCATGGGACTTGTGGTTCCTTTTTTGCATCTGCATCTTTTTTTCTCTTAAGCATATTCAGACTGAGGAAAAGCTCACATGATCACGCATAACATAATATGTGTGTATGACAACAGCAGGTGCACAACCTGTTTGAACAGCTCTGTGTATGTCTAGGCCAAATATATAATTAATCAGTTGTGATTGCGTACAAACCAGATTAGGGCCACGGTTGATAGAACTCCTGTAGAGGAACTGATCCAGACAAACATTTGGAGCTGGGCTGTTTTTGGCTTCGACTAGGCCAGTTTTCCACTTTTCCTCTCCGGGGGCCAAAAGTATTTGGGTTTGGCTTTCAGCTGCCGGTTGGTTGATCGTGTTTTTACTCATGAAAGCAGGTCAGGAGACATCAAGGATCAGACCGTTAATTGACTGATTTATAGGCTTTTGAGAAAATACCATGTCAGAGGAACCCTCAACATCTCGTTCAGCACAATGACAGTTCAGCTGTGTCGCTCCTCAACCATAGTCATTCAACCTGCAGATTAGCCTTTAACTACCAGCCTCAGATGGGCTTACCTTCAGTGTAATCAGTTATTTATGAAAAGAGTAAACAGAAATCAGGCATGGGATCTGCACACCTACAGTTTTCTCTTGGATTTGGCAAACCCAAAAGATCAGCAGGAGTATTTTACTAGTCTGGATTTTTTTTTCTCTCAGTGATTCAATTGCACCTGCACTGATTTGTACTAAGTTAAATATGTCACCCTCAGAGTAACCTCCACCTCCAGATAAACCTGCTTGTTTTTTTTGCCTCACTCCCCTCTAGTTAAGCCAGCACTGCAGTCAGAGGGTCTCAGTGTGTTTGTGCTCTCTGTAAGCCATCAGTCAGTAAAACTAGAGTCAGCAAAGTCGAAGCTCCGCTCTGGCCCGCTCTGGCCCACCCTGGCCCACGCTGTCCTGCCCCGTCCTGTCCTGTCCAACTTGTGGCCTGTTATTCCAGGACACTGACTCTGCACTTTACTGAGATACAAACTGACACTTTTACGGCCTCACAGAGCGCATAACAAACAAACACGCCAGCACACGAGTGTGGACACACATCTATGTGATGTATAGATCATTTAGTCACACACCAGGCCAAGATTTTAGAGGAAAGGCGACACGGTTGTGACCCAGTGATAGCGTCAGCCGCCCTGTTTCCTCTTCTCTCCCCATGGGAAGTTGAGGTTATGATGTGAGTGAAGGTCATAGGTCAGGAGGTTGAAAATGAGAGGAAAATCTGTAATGAGCTGAAGCCACACTTCCCTATCACATGACAGCTCTGATGTGGATTATTAACCCAGGCAGTTCATACCAGAGAGGATGGGCTTCTCACCTTCTTGAGAGAAAATCAAGCAGTGAAGGACCTCTGAGCTCGGAGGGGCTGGGGTAGATGGGTGGATCGGGGGGGGCTTATGCCTTGTAGGGGTTCTCTATTTCTAAGAACTTCAGCTCGAGTTCATCAGAGCATTTTTTCCCTACAACCTCAGTGTGGAAAATGTAGGGATGGATAGTTAAGTGGAAAACCTTTGCCAAAAAATCCAACTGCATATTGTTCGCCATCAGCTATGAGGGGGAGTGGAAAAATCTTCATGTTTGTTATCTTTGGCAGTCACTGTTACTGTAATGTAATACCAAGCGTAGGGTCTTCCTTCTCTCATATTCCTTTGACTTGTCCATTGTCTTTGGGTTTTTCCTTTTTCTTCCCTGCATGTGATACGGGATCTCTGTCAAGGGTGTCAAGTGTGTGTGTGTGTGTGTGTGTGTGTGTGTGTGTGTGTGTGTGTGTGTGTGTGTGTGTTGCAGCAGGAATGTGAAAGCACGGTTCCCCGGTCTTATGACCCGGTGCCCCCGAGCTCATGTTGTGAGTATCGGTTCATATGGAGTGGAAGGGCAGCAGAGCAAGAAGTAGTACTCTGAGTTGTCTGCACTTTCTTAACAATCCCCGTCTTTGTCCTGAGTGGGACACCATGGGTTTATACAAAGACAGTCATCCTCTCACGCCTCACAATGTGTACATCTGTCTGTGTTTGTGTGTCTTGGCGCGATTTCTGTCGCAGACGTTCACCCTTTAAAGTTTAAACCTCAGCGTCCCAGCTTAAAGGAAGCCATTGTGTCGTCAATTGTGTGGCTTTGAGAATGACTCAGGCCTACAGTTCATAACTTTAAATGTATTGTCCCAGTGTTTCCCCTCAGCATTCACAAATCAGTGGTAACCTCCTACAATAAAGTCCTCACCCCTCCCCCTTGCACACAACAGTTTGGAAAATCTGACAATATCATCACATAGTTTCACGGTTTTGTAGAAAAAAAAAGAGAAGAAAAAAAAAAAAAGTCCAAAAAGTCAACTACAGCTGAAACGCTTAACCGATTAATCAGTCAAACCAACAAAATATCAAATAACAAAATTATGAGTCATTTTTATAATCAGTTTGAAAAAAATGCACAATACTCACTTGTTCCATCTTGTTAATTGTGAGTATGTGTTGCTTTTCTTTGTCCCATGTGGTTGTAACCTGAACCACGTTACAAGCAAGATGTCACATTGGACTCACATTGACAAGCATCTCTCACTGTTTTCTGACATTTGTATTCATCAAATAATTCATAATTAAGTTGTAAATGAATAGGTAGATTAATAAAAAATGAAAATAATTATTTGCAACCCTGGTATCAACATAAAGTTAAAGGCATTAAAATTTACCCACTTTTATAGGCTAATTATCTAAATGTAAACTATTTTCAAGTGAAATGACTTCTGAAACTGGGACAGTGGCAGCACCCTGAACCCAAATGTTTCCTATTCACCCACAGCTACATTGTGTTTTAGCTGTATATCTTGTCAAGCAAAGGCATTTCGCTAATGTTGGTGCCCGAGAACATGGAGGTTGTTACTAAGCAGCTCCAAAATAATGTCTGTTTAATGCCAAGCTTATGTATAAACACTCTAACCCAGCTGGGGTTTTTTTGCCTTTCTCCCACCCTCTCTCTCTCTCTCTCTCCTCTTTCTTTCTCTTTTACTTTCTTTTTCTCCCTCTCTCTCCCCCCCTGCACTGTCCCTCTCTCTCGTCCCCCTCTCTCATCCCCACTTGTTTTCTTTGGCAGGTTCATGTGTGCCCAGATGCCTAACCCGGTCCTGGAGAGCATCAGTATCATCGATACTCCTGGAATCCTGTCCGGGGAGAAACAAAGGATAAGCAGAGGTCTGCCTAACATAAAATAATATCCACACACTCTCACTTGCCAGCTCACTTGTACCACAACTGTTTAACAGAGCCACACCCTCTCTGCTTTAAAATGCTAAAAAAGAAGTAAACAGAAAACCTTGCACACATTCAAACCAAACCCACAGGAAGTCACGAGTTAAAATATGCAAGGGAAACTTAAACAACTGACTTACTCTTCCTGTCTTTAATACGGTCGCTGGTGTTTCTGTTTGGCATACACGCTACAAAGTCAACTGTAGCAGTCTGGCTCACAGTGCTGTCAAACCTGTATTTAACTCTTAAGACCCTCAGGGCAAAGTCTGAACAGGTCATGTAAATCTGATGGAGACCTGCACAGCTTGACAGGAGCAAGGAAACAAACAACTTTGAAGTTCATTTCCTGTACCTGCGGTTTTCTAACCCAGTACCATCCCCTTTCACATCCTTCCCTTTTAAATGTTTTTCTTTTCTTTCTGCTTTCGGCCTGTAGCTAGGTTTATATTAAAAGACTGAATGAGCAGCAGTAATGAAAACATTTCCTGTATGTGGCACTGCGTGCTGCCTCTGTTTTTGTCCTGTGCTGTATCATTTATCACTTTACATCTGAGTCATTTCCCTTTGCTCTGTGGAAATAAATCAATTCATATTTTTATCCATTTCTCCATGTGCTCCAACAATTCAGTGACCTACAGGGGCGCTTCAGAATTGCCACATACACACTTTTTCTTTACACTTTTGATGATTCGACTGAACGCCGGCAGAAGTCGAACAGCGCAGCTGAACGCAGCTTCTGCATTTTCTACCTGATCTGAGCCCCTTTAAGAGGAAGTGCACGTACAAGCAGTAGAGTTTTTGTGTACTCTAGGGAAAGGATGTGGAGTAAAATGGCAAACATAGCAGAGAGTTTCCCAAGACTGCCCCCCTCCCACACCCACCGCCTGTGTTGCACAGAGGGCTGATACAGTTAATCTGCTCTTTATTGTTGAGCCTGATTTCCCATGAGACACAGCAAGAAGGAAACAAGGAAGAATACTAAGAAGCAGAGCTTAAATGACAATGTCAATCAACAGAAACCTAATCTGCAACTATTTGGATAATTGATTTTAAGGCAAACGTTCATTAGTGATAGTTTTATGTTGATATGAATTTAATATCTTTTAATTTTTGAGTGTTTGACGCACAGAACAAGTCATTTGAACACCTTACTTTAAGCTTTAGGAAATGTTTATTGGCATTTTCAAGATCAAATCTGAATCAAGAAGGGAAAATGATTGTCACAATAACACATTTGTTCACACAGTCCTAATAAGAAGCAGCAGGAGATGTAAAAACAGTACGGATGGTTGGCAAAGACACCACAAAGGCCAGACCATCGACTGTAAACACACAAGTGTAAATTAGTGCCATCAGATAAGAAACCAAAGGGAGTGTTTGTATGAATGAAACAACCGCCTCATGTTGAGGTGACTCCGGCCACAAAGAGGTGGACCAGATGAAATCTGACGCCTCATACCTCAGACAGTTTTATTTCTATACATACATACTTACACATTCTTACTCTCAAAGACAGACACATACTCTCTCTCTGTCTTTCTCAGGCTCACACACACTCTCACACACACGTTATCCTCTTGATTGTTTCTGTGTAAACACGGATACAATACTGTACTACGCAGACATACTGTACTGACTCTGACTGTGTCATATGTAAACAGGAGTGATTGGATTGTACAGCTGAAGTGTGACGGGTGTGCATGCGCGCACATGTGTGTGTCAGTACTCTGCATACTGCCCCGCTCGGCCAGCGTGGTCTGAAGGTCTACTCCAAGTCTTAAAGAGCTTTACATTGAGAAACAGTGAAATTATGCTTGCCAAGCCCTTTCATTGCATAATGCTATGATTGTGGGTTCATTTTTGATGAGGTCAGCAGGTTTGGCTCGGTGCTTCTTCCTTTAGCGAACTGTGAAGTGATAAACTATAATGAAACTGTGATTTTGCAGAACTGGTTAGCGTCTTTCCCATTGTCACTGCTGAGGACTGGACATGAATATTGACACGTTAAGTATGTTCATGTTGCCATTCAGCAAAAAAAAAAAGGTTTCTCAGAAGCTAAGTTGAAACTTTTAGAACTTGTGGCGTAACATTTACCAATAGGAATAGTGGGACGTCTTATTTGCCTTATTGTCAGAGTTGGAAGAAGAAGATTGAGACCACTATTATATCTGTACGCTTACTATGACATTAGCTACAATAGGTGCTGGCAGGTAGGTGGTTCTTTGGACAGAGCACCAGCACCTCTAAAGTTCACCAGTTAACACTTTATGTCTTATTTCTTAAATCTGTACATAAGCGTAAGTGTAAAAAGAAATTAGGCATTTCCCTTTATCTCCAGTCTTTATTCTAAGATAAGCTAAGGCTCCTGTATGAAGCTCTGTATTTACTGTGCTGACGAGAGATGAGATCTCATCTAATTCTTAGACAGGAATCAAATAAGCATGTTTCCAAAATGTCTAAACCATTACTTTAATCATACACAAGATGTGAATGTATTTTCTATTATGAACAACATATTTTAGAAAACTATCTCTTCAGCCTGCTCCCCTGCTCTCCATCAATGATGGGCACGTGAGACCTGTCCAAGTTTGTTGTGAGTGTGGGGGTGTATCCCTGCATATCCGTTCATATGTTAGAGACATAGCAGTTGTTGATGCTATGTGCTATAAGTAAGTCTAAGCTTCAGCAGCTGTCTCTCTGATTCTGTGTGTTAAAAACAGACCTAAGGGAGGGGAATGAGCAAATGTTCTCAGACCGCTCCCATAGGGGATCTTGGACTTTAAATATTCCCCTTTTATCGCCCTCTACTTTCACATGTCATTATGCGTATAAACAGGCACAAACTGCTTTTATACTGAAGGTGTTTTCCTGGATCCATCTCTTATTACATTCGTGCTAACTTTCACTTTTACTCCCCCGCACCCTCTCGTCTTTCTCTTTCCTTTTTTACTTATCTCGTCTCAGTCCGTCTTTCTTACTTTCCATCTATCGACTGTATCTCTCTGTCTCTTTTGTATACATGTGCTCAGACGCAGACAAAGGGCAGCCATGTTGGAATGCATGTGCAGCAGATCTGCAGCTGATTGTGCGACGGCCGAGATGAGCTTTTAGAGCAACTGCATTCTTCTCTGATCAGATGACACAGGGACACTAATCAAAACCATAATTCTCTCTTCCTCACTGGCCGCCCAGCTCCTCGAGGCAAAGAAAAGTTCAGGGAAAAAGGCCTGTTTTATGTAATTTGAGTTAGTACCCTTTTGTATCCAAAAACCACAGGAAGTGAGTAGTCCAGCGAGTTTCTATGCTCCAGCAGTGATATAAATGCTCAGACTGGACATCTGACTGGTGTTATCGTCATCACTGACAACTTATAGCTTTTATCTTAACCCTTGTTTTCACTGTCTATTTCAAATTTTGCTCTCTTGCTTCCATTACTGGCTTGTCTTTTATAAGGCACTTTGCTGAAAACAGTCCCCGATGGATGTCATTTTCCTTCCTGAGACTAATGCGTGCTGTGAATGAACATGTCAGGTTTCCAAATGGACTTGGGTCCAAACTGTCTTTACCTTCAACGCCTCTCCTGCTCTCTATAGCTAGTTAATAGGTAACCAGGAGAGAAAGCCCTGCCTCTTGAAGGCCCTTATCTAAACATTATTGGATCAACATGACTTGGAATATGAACGGAGAAGCCACAGTTAAACCTGCACTAACACAAAGTTTATTGACTGATTGGAGTCATTGAGCTCTTTGTCAGCTTGAACAATTGTATTTCTCCACACCATTGTGATTCGTGCCAGCACACAAAGCCACCAGCCAAATGCTGGTAAAATATGCAACTAGCTGGTAGATTTCCTTCAGTCACCAACCAAAAAAATAATAGTAATCTATTGAGTGGCTACTATTATTTTAACATTGACTAGCCATTTGACCAGTGGACAAAAGACGTGCCCACTTGGTGGACTATTTGTAAGTACTAGTTCACAATGTGTGACATTCTTAGAGGTGATCTCAGCGTAACTCGTGCTGGATTGATGTTTTACTGGTGATTCTTATCTGAATGTCACAGGAACTGATTGCTCCTTAGTGATTATTCACTGACTTCTTATCATGGGGAATCTTGATATTTATAAGTTCTTAATAAACTAAACAGCTTTGCTCTGAAGTAAATTTCACTCAGTTGATTACCAAACCAATGTGGATTAATAGAAGAAGTCCATCAGTGAACAGCATGCACTTAAAGAACCTTTATATATGATCTCATCATCACAAGTGATTAAACAAATATTAGCTTGTTGCAAAAAAATCAGTATCACTGAACATGTAGGATGATAAGTTACGAGAAATCTCAGTACATAAATGCAAAACCAGGTTTGAGGTAAACTAGAACACTCATTATTAAATAGGTTTTTCTAAAGGTTCTTCTAAAGAGCAATGAGGAGTTGATTTTTCATCTGTGATGTGTCTTGGTCAAAAAAACAAAAAACAAATCTAAGGGCACAATACCAAGAAAAATCAAACATTACTACAGCTGATATATTTTTATCTTAGTTAAACTCCTAAATATAAATATCAGTACTGGCTTCAATGGTCCTCAAAATAACTGGCAAATATTTAGACAACAAAGTACTGCAGCGTTTGACATGACACGCCTTGCTAAATCCAAATACTACCTGTATTCACAATGGAGCAGCCTCTTGTAAAACTGTCTTACAGTTGTTTTTAGTCTAAATATATTTAGTATTTAATGTATTCTGACCTTGTGTCAGTCAGTCAGTGAATCGACTGTAAATAAAGTCTGTAACAAGTCAGGAGTGAAAGTCATTCGAGGGCACTCCAGTGTCTGTGCAGATCTGGTCTTTAATCTTTAGTCTTTTATCTTTCCCTTCTCCAGGTTACGACTTTGCCGCTGTGCTGGAGTGGTTTGCGGAGCGCGTGGACCGCATCATCCTCCTGTTCGACGCCCACAAGCTGGACATCTCAGATGAATTTTCTGAGGTGATCCGGGCTCTCAAGAACCACGAAGACAAGATGCGTGTAGTGCTGAACAAGGCGGACCAGATCAGCACTCAGCAGCTTATGAGGGTCTACGGAGCACTGATGTGGTCTTTGGGAAAAATCATCAACACGCCCGAAGTAAAAAACATTCATTTTCACATTTGTGCTTTTGTGTTTCAGTGTTATTATTGCAGCTATTGTTCACAGTTCTTTATTGTAACAAAAGACAGACATGTATTAATGTAATGAAACTGAAATTTTTACATCATCTGTCTCTCACGCTACCTGATACCGTGTGACCCAGCATGTCTTATGATTTTTCCCTGACTTAGTTAATGTTTTATCTGGGGCCATACTCATAAACCGATCCCAGAGAAACCTTTGGATCATGTAGAGAATTATTAATTGACTTTGAGAGTGTACTATGGAGCCTCTCTACAGGATATGAAACACAGAACAGACACGTTTTAAAAATTTTATTGTTAATTCACTGTCAACCTCGGACTCCCTTATTGCATGGTCACACATCCTGTTTTTTATTTTGAGTACACAAATGTATTTTTGTGTCTGCTTACACACTTGAGGCAGATTGCAGTGTCGTGTGTGACCTGTGGAAGAATTTCCTTTCGCGTGGGTGTGGGCAGTAAAGTGTAACCGTGGAGATTTGTGAAGATTAACTAGTGCAAACTTTATTCCAGGTGGTGCGCGTGTACATCGGGTCATTCTGGGCCCAGCCCCTGTTGGTCCCAGATAACAGGAAGTTGTTTGAGGCAGAGGAGCAGGACCTGTTTGTGGACATCCAGTCGTTGCCTCGTAACGCAGCACTACGGAAACTCAATGACCTCATCAAACGAGCACGCCTCGCCAAGGTCAGTATTCATTCAAGACTAAAAACCTTCGACCATGTCAGCTGCTCTGTGAGACACTTAGCCAAGTTCAGCACCAAACATGCTCATAGTGACCATGCTAACCTGATCTTGATGTAGCATCAATGTTCACATGCTGACATTTTCTAGTTAGCAGTTAAAGTACAACTGACGCTGATGGGGATGGTATTAGTTTTGAGTGTAATTTAGTCAGAACAAAGAACTGAACAAATGAACATTCTGACCTGGTGGTGGAGGAAGATGTAAAGTCAGAGTATTACCAAAGTTGTTACAATTCACCATAAAGGGGGGGTTGAATTTCATGGCAATCCATCCAATATCTTTTCAGATATTTTCACTCAAAACCACAAAGTCAGACCTCATGGTGGCCCTAGAGGAAAGCCCAGGGGATCTCCAAAATAAGTAGGATTCCTCCTCTGGAGAACATCAATGTCTGAAAAAATTTCAAGGCAATCTATCAAATAGTTGTCGAGATATTTTCAGCAGAATCAAACACTGGTTATTCAAAACCAACACTGCCGTCCATAAAGCCACATGGTTCTAACCTTCAAAGTGCTTCATTAACACGTTTTGACATTCATTCTTTCTTCTTTATTCTCTCCCCACTGTTTCCTGTTGTTCAGCCCCACAAGAGGATTTCAACAAAAAATGTCCTGTTTTATGCAACTTTGTCAGTGTTTAGTTTCTTAACCAAAGGCAGAAATGAGTACAGTAATTTGTCTGAAGATTACAGCAGTTTGAAAAACCACTGACCTATTATTACTTACAAGAAGAGAAGAGGGTTTGTTTTGTTAGTTCTGCTTCTGGTCTATAACTGGTCTAATATATTCATGAAGTCCAAACTTTAAAAATCCCCTCCAGCAATGTTTTAAGTTGTCTTTGAATAATAAGTTGGGTCCAATATTGTGGATTTAACTTTTAAACAAATCTTAAAATAAGCTCTACAAATGAAAAATCTGAAAATCACTGCCAGACACAAGATATGTGTGAAAAGTCCTCATTGTCGGTGTGTGTGTGTGCTGGCAACTTTCCTTCTTCAGCAGATGAATGTGAAAACAGACTTCTGGTGTCAAACTCTGCACAGCAAAGCTCAAACATCCAAGTGAAATAAACAATAAACAAAGCACATTTTTGAGTGGAGGGGTAGATGTGTAAGTGAATTATTCTTGGTATTATCAGAGAGCCTCTGATTTATATCTTTACCTTGTGACGTGTTAACAGTTTGTGGGGATTCCAGTCAGGACTTTCTCTCTGCAAATCCCCACAGTTACAACAAAAGCGCAGCGAAACAATCACTGAAAATATTTTATTTCTTCTGTGGTGCCCAGGTGCACGCCTACATTATCAGCTCTCTGAAGAAGGACATGCCGAGTGTGTTTGGAAAGGACTCCAAGAAGAAGGAGCTGATAGCCAACCTGGGAGAGATCTATCATAGGATCGAGAAGGAGCACCAGATATCACCTGGAGACTTCCCCAATCTTGCCAAGATGCAGGTAAGATAAAAAACAAAAACAAAAAAAATCTACTTATACAGGAGACTTTGAGGACACAGTTGATGAACTAACAACTTTGACTCTATTTTCGGCATGTTATGTAAGTTTTAGAAACAGGTTCAGAGTAGAATGACCATCCAACCTTTACTCTCTTCACATCTTTGCCCTTCTTTCCTGCCCTTGCCCTCCAGGATGGGCCAGGACGGAGATGAGATTTATTTTTCCTGGTTTGTCAGGAAATCCTGCTTCTTGTATGCTGCTCCCATTGGTAGCCACTGAAGACTGATCTATTTCTATCACCAATTCCTGTTTTCTCTCAACCTCCCCCCACCCCTCTGTCCTTTCAGGAGCTGCTGAATGGCCAGGACTTCTCAAAATTCGCAACATTGAAGCCCAAACTCCTTGAGGCGGTGGAGGACATGCTCGCCAATGACATCGCCCGTCTCATGGCCATGGTGCGCCAGGAAGAGGCTGCGATGCCCAGCCAGACCGTCAAGGGTGGAGCCTTCGAGGGAACCATGAGTGGTCCCTTCGGCCACGGCTACGGAGAGGGCGCCAGCGAAGGCATCGACGAGATTGAGTGGGTAGTCGGTCGCGACAAGCCCACGTACGACGAGATCTTCTACACCCTCTCTCCCATCAATGGCAAGGTGTCCGGCGGTGCAGCTAAGAAAGAAATGCTGAAATCCAAGCTGCCCAACACGGTCCTGGGAAAGATCTGGAAGCTTGCCGATGTGGATAAAGATGGCCTTCTTGATGACGAGGAGTTCGCCCTGGCCAACCACTTGATTAAGGTGAAGCTGGAGGGCCATGAGCTGCCACCCACGCTGCCCGAACACCTGGTGCCCCCGTCCAAACGCGGGACAGTCCAAGAGGCCTAAAGAAAAAGGCGAGGTGGAGCAGCCTGGAGACCAGTGTCAGTGAGCATCTTTACACCGCAAGAGGAAGTATTGCTGTGATCTTTTTCACCAGAAAGAGACTGGAGGGTTTCAGGGGGGAGGTGGGAGGGAGGAGAGGTCCATCTTTGTGCATTAGGGGATAATGGTTAGATAACTATCAGAAATAAAAGGGTTTGAGGGGTGGTTGATTCGCAAAATGATGAAAGGACATTACTGGATCATGAACTGATGGGTAGCTGGAGGTTGCATGAGGGGGCGGAACATGAATTTGTGCATCCTGTGTATAACATGTCTTATAAATACACAGTCCATATTATTATTATTATATGTTGATCCAAAGAAATAGTTTTTTTCCATTTGGAGAGAGAAAGAGGAAATAAATCAAAACAGCTGTTAGAATTGTTTTATCTATATTTTTGTATTTCCTGACTGTTAACTTCGACTCTTTCCAAATGCTTCCCTTTTTATTATTTTGCCAGATAAATAAAAAGGAATACTGTACCATCTGACTCGTAGTTATGTGGGTTCTTTTTTAGTTTTTCTGTGATACATAACATTCATTTCAGTTCATCAGATGTTTCACTCTCCCAGTAATTAAAAAAATATTCAAATAAATTATACTTGCGCAGTAAATCTGAATCAGAGTTGTGTGCTTTTAATTTGTAGCTATTTCAGGGGTCATGTCAAGGACTGTGTCAACCAGAGGTCATCCAGACTTTTATTTTGAAACGTCCTCATTTTTGATCGTTTCAGTGCAGTGCACTGCCCCCTTTAGGACACAGAGTCTATGAGCGCTGCCTCAGGACATGTAAGGCCATCTTCCCATGAAACAAGTCGCCTCTGACTGCATATTTTGCATGAAATTGAAAACAGCAGTGGAGGCTCACACTTTCTCTGGAGCTCAACACATGGAGACAATTTACAAAGCTAGAAATTCAGCCCAAGTTCAAATCATAAGCAGAGAGACAGTAAGCCTCATCAAAGTCATATTTTTAGTCTAAATAGAGACAAAGCTTTTTGTAACTTCACTTTACATTCATTAAGCCACACTAGTGAATAACCTTAACTCTTTCTCTTTTATATATATATATATTTATTTATATATTTATATATATATAATATATATATATATATATATATATATATATATATATATATATATATATACATATACATATACATACATATGTATATACATATACGTATGTATATATATATATATATATATGTGTATGTGTATATATATGTATATATGTACACGTGAAGGAGAGCAATTATCAGGTTATTGATGCAAAACCAAGAATTACATAAACACATTCACAGTCTGTATCTCTCCCTGCATGTCTGTTTAAGTGTGTTTACATTTTTCCACACTTGTGTTTTATAGCATGTTGGAAACTTTTTTTTTAATCCACAGCACCACTGCACAGAAGCACAATGCTGCGTTTCATTTTCACATTGCAGTCAGAATCATGCGTCTCTCCCTCATCAGCACACTCAGCCTTTGTGGAGACTCATTGAAATTCTGCACACTGACTCAGAGATTATCAGTCAGGCTCAGATACTCATGATGTTCACCAGCTGTTTTTTTAAACAGTGGCTGCAGATTTCAGCTTTGATAAAGTCCAGAGGCGCTCTCTTGTGTCTTGATAAGTTATTACACATACTGTTTTTGGAAGGAATTAAATTAATTCCAGTTCTAACGTTGTGTTTGGTTGTCTTTTCCTTTTCTTCAGCTGTTCTCAGCTGCAGCCTCAGCACATGGCCACTAGTGTTTCAAGTCAAAACAGTAATGACATATGTACCATTATAAGATAATATACATTCTTTTAGGATCCTAAAAGAATGTGGATGTAGATGTAGAATTGATATGATAAAAGCAATAAATGTATCCTAAAAAAACATAGACATAGACATACAGTGCAGATTAAAAATCTTAAAAATAAATGAACAAAATTTAGATTGATTCCAGATTGATTAGATTGATTTTCTTTTGGTTACTGTCAAAATGTTGTAATAGATCGATCATCTGTTATTGTAGTGTAAATTGAAGCTCAATGTTATAAGCTTTAGAACATCACAGTTTTAATGTGATTAATTTATTGAAGGTCTGTTGTACTGAATATAAGAAAACAGAGAATGTAAAGTGACGCACAATTAAAATACAGTCAAAATAATTGATCTTACTTTCCTAGAGCAGTCAGATTTTGGTGTAAATTGTCTATATTTATCACATAATTGAATAAATAACATTAAATAACATTTCCAGAAGTATTTCCATTTTCCCGAAGAAATGACACGTGTACTGACAGCAATTAACTCCTTGAAATTGAAATTAATCATTCAAATTCACAGCCTCACTCTAGCCTCACAGCTAGAGGGTCCTGGGTTCAATCCCAGGTTGACGTAGGCCTTTCTGTGTTTGCATGTTCTCTCTATACTTGGTACTCCAGCTTCCTCCACCTGACACACAATCCACCCTGTGAGTGGTTATCTGTCTTTCTATGTTAGCCACTGGTATCCAGTCCAGGGTGTGTCCCGCCTCTCGCCCAAGATAGCTGACAGGCTCCAGTGACCCTGTGTGCTCAGGTTCAAGCAGGTTTAGAAAATGGATGGATTCAAATTCAGCAATGAAGTCATACAATGCTGTGTTGCTCTGGTAAACCTACTGTGTGATGTTTTACATCACTTGAGTATTTTGTATTGAGAGTTTTGCAAAATGTGGTTAAAACAGATAAGTAACAGCCTGCAGGTTCCTCTCGTTCTGACCTGATAAAGTATTGACAGAGAGCTGCTGGAATGCCCACAGTGGTGTGAAGTGAGAGGACGAACGACTGTACGCCCCTGTGTTTCTGTACGCTTTGTTTGGATAGCTGCCTCGACTGTATATCTCTTCTATACACTGTTTCCTTTTTCCTGTCTTCCTCTGTGAGTGTGTCACTATCTTCCCCTGTCGCTTTTTCCCCTCTTCCCTTGGTTTACGGAGAGCAGCTTTTCCCTGTTTTTCTCTCCGTTTGTCATCTGTATTCCTGTCACTCCCTTGACTCTCTCTCTCTTTCTGTGTTTTGGGTTATTTGTCTCCTCTGCATCTAAAAATACGCCCCCTGACATACTGACCCCTGCAGATCGTTGACTGGGTCAGGTTTATTTAAGACAGTCATGTGGAGGGAGTGCTGCTTCTCAGAGGCAGGTGAGGAATGAAGCACCTGTATGTGTGTGTCTGTACTGTACATTATGTTAAACAACATGATAAATTATTGGATTTTAAGTAACACAACAAATGTGATGAAACTATGTCCATATTTGATGCTTAAACTCAACATGAATGATTAAACTGTTTCATTCTGGTTTGACAATTTTAACCCCTTCAAGCTATTTTCAAAGATTTCAAAACATCTGGAGTTCACACTGAAAAACTACTTACCTAAGATGATGACAATTTGATGGGACTATTTTTTTAACCTCATGCAAATAGAAATGAAACTAACATGACCAACATTTCATAGCATTCAGCAGCACATTATCTCTTATAAACTCATTCCTGAGAGTTGGACAAAACATAGAAAAGTCTAATTTCTGTTAAAAATCAAGAAATTCACCACGATTAACATACTTACAACGTTAAATCTAAAGGAACTGTGTATACCTATGTTATTTTTTCGCACACATTTTTATCTATTTTGAGAAATTTTGTTTAAATATATGGTCCGTGGTTAGAAGGTCCATGTTATTGTATTTGTCCTCAGCAAGAGGTCACAATATTGATCAGCCCCAAAAAATTATGTTATAAATATATAAAACAATATCAGAACTGAACATCAAACAATATTTTCTATAAAAATTTGTCAATCAAAGCTGTGTCCTCAGTTTCTGTCAACTCTGTCAGATTTTTTCATAAACCTCATTAAATCAGGCAACAGCCTGGTCAGCTATATCCCTAAGGACTCCTTTGGTCTCCCTGGTTGTGCTGAATGCAACACAACCACACATACCGTGGTAAGATTTAAACTTTTTGACATTTTAGACAAACAATGTCAATATTCCTGTGGTCACAGATGGACCATGTCAACACCGTCCAATACTCAGGTAGGCTGTGGCTTTTAAACGATGATCAGTTGGTACTAAGGGGCCCAAAGTGTCAAGTGCCAAGAAAATATCTCCCACACCATTACACCACCACCACCAGCCTAAACCATTGATACAAAGCAGGATGGATCCATGCTCTCATGTTGTTTACGCCAAATTCTGACCCTACCATTCAAGCAGAAATCGAGACTCATCAGACCAGGCAACTCAATCTTCTATTGTCCAATTTTGGTGAGCCCGTGCAAATTGTAGCCTCAGTTTCCTGTTCTTGGCTGACAGGAGTGGCACCCAGTGTGATCTTCTGCTGCTTGTAGCCCATCTCCTTCAAGGTTCGATGTGTTGTGCGTTCAGAGATGCTCTTCTGCAGACCTTGGTTGTAATGAGTGGTTATTTGAGTTATTGATGCCTTCCTATCAGCGCAAACCAGTCTGGCCATTCTCCTCAGACCTCCTGGCATCAACAAGGCATGTTCGCCCTGAGAACTGCAACTCATTGGATATTTTCTCTTTTTTGGACCATTCTCTGTAAACCCGAGAAAAATATAAGCGTGCAAAAAAACTATATATATGCAAATAAAGTCACTTAAATAACCCATTCTGAAGCTCGGTTTGAACTTCAGCAGGTTGTCTTGACCATGTCTACATGCCTAAATGCACTGAGTTGCTGCCATGTTATTTATTGACTGATTAGACATTTGCGTTAACGAGCAGTTGAACACGTGTACCTAATAAAGTGGCCAGTGAAGTGTATATAAAGCACTAATTCTAATGTCAGGACAATGCAACATTTCTTATTTTCATGGATTTATACCAAAACATACTTATGAATATAAGACTCCATTCAATTTCTGCCAAATCCATTACATTTATTTTCACCACTAGATCTCACCAAAAACTACACACTTGCACCTTTAAGATTTTACATCAATTTTACATCAATCAATCAATCAATCAATCAATCAATCAATCAATCAATCAATCAATCAATCAATCAATCAATCAATCAATCAATTGTGTCAAGTAAATGGAAATCTGATTCCATTCCAGTCTTATTCAAATACATTTTTCATTACTTCAATTTGTATTGTAGGAAAGCATGGCTAGAGAGAAACTGTCAGTTAAGGGGCAAAGGAGAAGAAATACAGAAAAAAGAAAAAGGTCCAATGAAGGTGCAGTGCTGGAGGCAGACACCCCCCAGATAGTCCGCAAGATCAGAATATTCAAGAATGCAATGCCAGACACAGCAGACAGTCTGTCAGACAAGAAAGACAAAGAAGAAAAATCAGTTTAAAATCAGTAAGGCACACACGTTTTTTGTCAAGACCGTCAGTTTTTTGTTAACTCCGTCAGATGTATGTTTTGTTAATTTTTGAAAGAAAATGTCTGTTCTTTCTTCCGTTTATGTTGTTTCTGTAATAAAAGACCATCTGATCTACATCCTCTTATGTCTTAATTACTTAAGGAATTGTTTTTATAATATTAAAATTAAAAATGGAGTCTGAAAGTGAAGATTTTTAGAAATCTGAGTTTTCATAATAGTGTGAAATCACAATATCAGTGTATATATTGTATTTTATTACATATCAGGTTAACTAAACCCTTTTACAACATACTTCAGAACTTTAGATTCTTGTTGGACTGGAAGAATTAAAATTGCATACAAGCTTGAAAGGTAAACATGTTTATTTGTCAAAAAAAAGTTTTTTTAGAACCTCTTCCTTTACATGGTTAAATAGCTAAGACCTTTCTCTATAGAAATATATAACTCTAATGAATATAGTGTGCATTTTAAAAAAAATGATTTTTAAAACCTGTTTTGTCCCGACTGTCAAGAATCAGTGAAACCTGAAATATCACACAAAGTCAATAAACTAAAAGGATGAGGATTTATTCTTTCGGTAAACTGACAGCTGGATACAGAACAAATCAGAACAAATCAGAGCAGCATTACATTAACATCTGTGTTTTCAGTGAGTGCCTCAAGAGTACGGAGCACAATTTCACATTTTTAAAGGGAAGACGAGGATGAAGAGGCAATCAACCAAAGGAGAGGAGGAAGGGGAGATAAGTGCTACGAGGGAGTTTGATTACCAGCAAGACGCTGACCCCCTTTTGCGTGAAGTGGAGGAGGCGGCGGTGGTTTTTCACTGAGCTGGTATTATAGCAAAGTAAAAACAGACTTGTTTAAACTGCAGATCAACATGAGTGAGGTAAGCAGAGGGCAAATGTGGAAGATTTTGACCTGTTAAACAGGCAAGAAATATCATCATTTTAAGATTTTGGAGCAACAGAGAATGATCAACACTCAGAGAGCGTTGCATCTTTTTTGATTGTTTCTTAAATTTAAATTTAAATAAAAAGGTGAGTCTTGTGCACCTAGCTGAGGCTGCGAGGGTGGAATGATCTTCTGTGTTTGAGAGTCCAGAGAGGTTCATGAGGTAGGCTGACATGCAGTTTGGGGCTAAAAAAAAAGTCTTGGCTCAGTCTGTCCCTCCACACCCCCCAGCTTGGTTGTGTGGTGTCACCACCATCAGGTCTTGGTTCAGTTCATTTCATCTGCTCCAGGCTCAGCACGGCGGCCTGGCTGCTGGCTGAGGCGCTCCGAACATCTCCTGCGAGGCGTAGGTGATGTAGAGGAAGCCGTCTGTGTCACTGTAGCGGGAGTAAACCTCCCCCATGCTGGAGGACATGCAGGACATGCTCTTCTCTGCCACCAGGAGGAACAGAGCCTGGGTGGAGTCCAAGGCAATCTTGTTCCTAGCAGAAAGAGAAGCAAAAAAAAAAAAGGGACCGTTGGGGAGGTGGAAAACAAATGTTTTTTAAGACAAAGGATGAGAGAGTATGAGGGAGGCAGGCGGAGAACAATAACAAATCTGACAGCTTGAGAGAAAGTGGAGAGAAGGGAGGGCTGAAGAGAGAAGAAAAAAGGCGAGAAAAATCAGAAACAAGCTGGTTGAGAAGTGAGAAGGAGCCGCGAGAAAGCCACATTTACCTGAGCAGGCAGAGGAACTGACCCAAGGTGAGCTCATAGGGAACCAAGAACTTTGTTTTGTCCAGCAGAGGGAGAGTCTTTTCACGGATGTATCGTTCAACTATCACCTGGACACACAAACATATCTGGGATCAGCTGCAGGGCAGCGCAGTCAATATAAAGTGTGAGACTAGTGCATCACATTAGTAAAACACCAGAATATTAAACTAACTCACAGGCAATTTGTTTGGGAATTTCAACCGAATGCTGCACACTTCATCTTTTCTTGTTTCTAAAAAGAAATGGAGAGCACTGTTTTTTATACACATCCCACTTCAGCATCCATAAAATCAGCATACTTTTTGAATTTGATTTAAAAGAATAAACTCAAACTGTGACGTACCGAGGCATTTCCTCTGCTTGAAGGGCATAATCTCTATAGATTTCTCAAAAGGAGCCATGTTTGTTTGTTGCTCTGGGGCGGTTTGCAGGGAGCAGTACCAGTGATGGAGGCGGCACGGCGGTCTTGCCCGGGCTGACGGTGAAGTCCCCTCGAGTGGAAGTCAGCAAACCCCAACGAGCTGCTGTGATCGCCGCTGTTTTATAGGAGGCAGAGCCGGGAGGAGTCAAACATGTGATCATCTGCAAACAAAGACACACTCCTGGTCCTGGAGGGCAGATTGCATGTGTGTGTATGTGTGTGTGTGTGTGTGTAGCTGTGCATGTGTGTGTGTTTTAAAACACATTCACACATACTGGTTATCTCACAGGCCATTCTCACGTCTACATGTGATATTGGTGCTGCTGTCACGTACACAGCCGCACATTTGAGAGGAGGAGTACAAACATTAAGAGAGGGGTGCAATGAGCACAGCCTACCACCATGTGAAGAGCATAAACAACACATGACGTTATTGACTGGACTCCAGAGGGACCTGGACCCAAAGACCCGGTGCTGCATTAATCAGGAGATTTGATTGCTCTGAATTTGACCAGCACATTATTTTGGTATCTCCTGACCTTTGACCTTATCGTCTGATACTGTCTGTTCGATACAGCTGCAGGATCTCCCAACTGCAGCAGACATTTGGACAAAGCAGGTGTAAATAATAAAATCAGCGATGGCTAAATTCCATTTAGCTGCTTCAGTCTCCTTGTATTTGTGCTGTCATGACACCTAAATATAACAGCCATTGTTAATGTTGTCAGTAACACCTGTGATTGTCCTACTAGTCATAGAGTTAACGTTCAGAAACACCAGTTGACAAAGTAATTTCACCTTAAAATCCACACAGTATGATCAACAATTTACATCGCTATGTATTATTATAGGTTAAGATAAAACTTTATTGATCCTCTGGAGAAATGACAAACTACCAAGCAGATGAAGTATAATAAGTAGATGGTAGATGAAAATTACTCCCCCTTTACAAGCTTCAGCATTAAAGAGATGTACACATGAATGCATCAATAATTAGAATTAGAAATACTTTGGTATCACTACTTTTAAACTCATCTGCTGATAAAGATCATGTGATATGGTGGAAAGCTTCAGAAAAGCAACTAAACTGAGCTTGACTTGAGAATGATTTGTCAACCGGGCAAAAATGAGTTGAAATTTAAAAAAAAAACAAACAAACTTCTATCTTACATGAAAATGTTGTTTGATTTTCCTCCTAAATGTTATCGGTTTATTCGGTACCTAGCTAATATTAAATAAGTCTGATACAACAACTCTGCATTATAAAAGATACCATGTTGAGTTTTGCTAAAACTGTTTTAAAGAGGCGCTGATTCATTTGTATGCTCTGCTGTTTGTGGTGACGTTACATTGCACTGCATTATTTTGTTGTTATTCTAATATTCTGTCCTCCGCACTGTCAATAAACTACCAGCTGATTGAACGTGTAGTTTACTTCAGACATGGAAAACCTCTTGCAGTGAGGCTGTAGTTTGGAGGCCTGTAGACACATTATCAGGGACAGATGCTGAGTTACAGGTGAAGATCTCCCTCTGCTGGTTGAAAGGCGGCACTAGAGCAAAGTGCACTGCACCTGTCACACAGGCGAGTCAGCAGCACTCAGATTAGATTATTCCAGCAGTTTCACCACGAATGAGTCCAGTTGATGAAACCTGAAAAACCTCTTCTTTTAGACTGAAGACAATATTTAGATATATTCCTAAAGGGCATGACTTGTGTGAAGTATGTCTTAAAATTGTAAATTACAATTACAATCCACTTTGTATACACCAAAAGTGCAGACATATATGTTGCATATGTGATTATCAGTGGTAGTAACAGCACAGGTGATACTGAAAACATTAATGATGGTTCTGTTGCATTCAAGTGTCCCAGTCAGCCATGACATTGTGACATTGTGATTCCTGTGAGCCAGCATTCATAACAGGGTGATCCCAGGACCTCAAGCAGCCATCATTCACTTTAATATTTTACACCTGCTTTTACTCCTGTGGCAAAATGTCTTCTGTCAAAAAAGGTCTACTTTCTGACAAAAATAGGGTTTTTAGGGCCCAAATCAAAAATGATAATGTGCGGTAGAAGTCTTACTGTAGACAGACCTGGAAAAAGTACTCAGAACTGTTATTTAAGTAAAGACTGTATACAAATGCCCTTGCTGTTATAAATAAACGTCAAATGGCTTATTTTATTTCTCAGACCACCAAACCGTTCAGTGCTCAAAATGATTAACTTGTTAATTGTTTGGTTGATTGATCATAAGTTCCTTATTGTCACTTCATGTAGTATTAGCTTCAAGTACTATAAAAAAATATACTTAAAGAACCAAAAGTAAAAGTTCTCATGATGCATACCAGCTCATTTGAGAAGAATACATATATTATCACTGGTTTATAAATACTGAGGTAGTAATAAGAGGATCACTTTAAAGTTACATCTGAAAAGAGTGGAGCTAATTTAAACTACTTCATTAATAATAATTTTTAATATTATATATGCTAGATTATTAATATGAATATGCAACTGTTGTGTCTGTGTGTAAATGAAATAGTGGAGTTAAAGGTCAAAATGTGGAGTGGAAATTTAAAGTGGCAGAACTTCAGCATTGTATTTGGTGATTGTACAGATATATGTACAGGAATGTATTATATCTGTCCTCTGGCATCCTGCACAGTGAAGTTGGATTTTTTTCCCCCTTCTTCTTCTTCTTCTTCTTCTTCTCCTTCTTGCTCCACGCGTCCATTCGAAAAACTTGTCCGTCCAATGGGCGTGCAGCTCGGGTGCAGCGGCTCCTCCTCTCCGCCTCCTGCTCCCACATGTAACGTTGTCACCCTCCGTGTCCGTCTGTTGCATTGTCTCATCGGGGGCGCAGCGTGCGGAGCGCAGCGCCATGGTAACTCCACCGGACCGGAGAGCCGGACGAGTGATGTGAAGAAAAAAAAAGGAAAAACACGGGGACGGTGTCAACAGGAAATGAAGGCTGGATTGATGCGGGACGTGGCTCGTTGATGCTGCTTCAGTGCGCCGGTGGATTCATTAATTCCAGTCTTGTGCCAGCAGGGCTGTGCGGCTGCAGGCTGCAGGCTGCATGGCACGGTGGAGATGGTGAGCCCCGTGTGCCCCTCACTGCGCTGATTCAAGCGGCTGCTATGTTGCGGACCCGTGCTGCTCTACCTGGAGCCGGACCGTAGCGCGTACCTCCCTCTCACCCGTTGCACGGCAGGCGTCCGAGCCGGTGCGCCCCCGGTTCCGCCCGCCGGCACCACCGACGAGCATGGCCGGCCGCCGCGGCTGCGTGAACTCGCTCTGGTCGGGCACCGAGCGCGTCCGCATCGGAGAGCGCCTCAAAGCGACGCTGGCCGGGGTGCTGGAGCTGGAGGTGCTCAGGTGCAAACACCTGGAGATGGTGGACGCCGCTCTGGAGGACCGAGCCCCCGCTGCCGCCGACGCTGGAGAACCGCGGGAGGCGGAGGAGGAGGAGGGGAGCGGAGCCCCGGCGGAGAGCGCCGCCTCGGATGCCGGGCATGGCTCTGCGACATCCCGCAGGCAACAGGTCAGTCAGTGCGTCTGTCAGCTCTTAGCGCGGATCTGCTCATGACGAGATTATTAAATATGGATGCGGGGATGACGGTGATCTGCCAACAAAGCCGGTCCCTCTGCGGCTCAGGAGCCAGATCTGATCTGTGCCGAGAGCTGAGTGAGGTGTTGACAGAGACAGCCCGATCATTTTACACACTGTGTCACCGTCACATGGAGCTAATGTCAGGGAGGTCAGGGCACTGGGGCCAGCTCCTGTGTGGCTGGCCCTGCGCCCTGCCTCAAGGTTAGAGAGGAGAATCAGGTGGAGGTATTAACACACAAGCCAGCACACCACACACTGCTGCATTTCTCGGCTCTGTCTTGGTAAGCTCATCAGCTGCAAAGGTGACAAAGGTGACTCATTTTGCATTCAAAGCACAGAGTGACACAGAGCTGATGTTTCATATGAGATCCTGAATCTGACCTGCTCTGAAACGGTTAGGGTGTGTGATACCTTCCAACACACCCACAGATAAAGTAACCCAGTTCCCAGCCTCGTCCTGAAATACATACGCGGCTGTCTTTGTGTTGGGAATGTGGGGAACGTGGGCTGACATGTGATACAGGAGGACAGGATTTGAACAGGTCCCCCTCCTGAGGCCTGGTCCACCGGTCCTGAACATGAACCAAATTTGAACTTGTGAAGTCATCAGGATGTCTGAGCAGAAAGGTGGCTGCGAGTGTATAAATGAATTAATCCTAAATGGAGATTGGCAGGAAAACACTGAGTCTTAAGAGCAAAGGGGGCGACGAGAGCTGAAAAATGAGTCAGTCAGAGGATTGACAGAAATGTAATCAGCTATTTTTTCAGCAACATTGGCAGCAGACGTCCCTGTTACAACTGCTTAAACATGAGGATTTGCTGATTTTCATTGTCTTTTGTGGCAGTAAGTTGAATATATTTTGGTTTTAGACTGTTGGCTGGACAAGTGATTCAATGGCACCTTGGGCACTGGGACACAGTGACTGTGACAATTATTGCAGAAAATAAATAATCTTAGCTTTAGGAAACACCACACCCTTCCATGTCCTAGGACCGCTCAGTTTTATCACTAGGTACCTTTTCATCACCTTTCTTTTTATCTTTCGGTGACATTCCCCTTTAAGACCAAAACACTGTCTAAAAATAATCGACTGACTTTTTTTTCTATGGATCTAAACATTGAGGGGATTCACTGCATTGCATGAAGACTGACATGTCGTGCCTGTCATTTTGCTGTAAGTCAGTCTGTCGTGGATTATCTGTAGGTCATTTCCAGATTTGACCCGTCAGTGACATGACAGGTTCATGTTGTGTGAGAAAGTAACAGACACTTCTTTTCACAGCGTGTTATCGCACCAGGAACACGTGTGCCTGGTACTAATGAGTCGTGTTGGTCGTCAGCCTGTGGCACATTAATACATGTTCTGTCGAAACCGGGCCACAGCTGAGGTCACCTCTGCAGAACCGAGCATTTATTTGACAAACTGTTACGAAATCAGATCCCTCGCAGGCTGCACTGAAGGGAGAATAACTGTGGATAATGAGATGTGTTTTCATCAGAGCAGGGACAGGAATTGCAGTCCCATCTGAGCGCGGCTCATACTGTAACGTGCTGCCTTCCTCACCGCCCACCTCTCAACATCTCTGTATTTCCCCCCGTAGCGTTGAGACATCCTGCGGAGAGGCCGAGCAGCATTACTCATTCTCACCTCTGAAGGGAGCTGCCGGTGGAGCCGAGCAGCCTGGCACTCTGCCCTCTGCCCCGACCGGCCTCTGCCAACACACAGACACAACGTTTGCATTAATGAAGACAAATTGTAATTGTTGTTGCAAAAGTGACCATAATGCTGCAGCAGCTGGAGAGAAAACCGAGAAGAGCGAGTAAATGAAGTTCCTGCTGTTTATTTACTACCATGAAGGTGGAAAAGTTCTGTTCACTGTAAAGGTTTTGTCCCCAAACACATCATATTCATTTGACCTGAAATTCATTACTTACTGGAAAAAGGTTGCTCTGCTTTTAAAAATATAACTATTTTGTACGCCCGAGGATTAGATGACTCATAACATAATGCGCTCTACTTTAACACCAGCTTTGTTTTTTTTTTTTCCTTTTTGGAATTAAACTCTTGAAATGTGATTCACCTTTTCTCTCTCTAAGAGCAGAGAGAGAGAGCGCTGGAGTTATCGCTGTGCAAATCCATATCTGGCAGGTCTGGATTATTGTGGCTGCGTGGTGTCACCTGTGATGGAGTAACGCAATTTAAAATGACTGTTTTCATCCTCTCAGCCACGTTATGGCTCCATTATTTGCGAGGCTTGTGTGTTTCTGAAAACTCAGAAACAATGCTTCTTCGATAATGTTTGTGGAGCAAAAAAACATTTAATTTGAATAAATATGTTTCACTGGCATTAATAATTCAGTTTTGAGCCTGCAAGTAGAGCCAGCTTTGATTTCCAAATGTATTAGTCTGCAATTGTTGCATAAACTAGAGGAAAACTTTTGAGCTTTCACTGTGTAACATTTTCAGTCTTTTCACACTTTTCAGCGACTCCTCGTGCCCTCAGAATGGGTGTCAAGGCCCAATTGGAGAAAAAAAATTACTTGTCGCCACTGTCACCATTCAGCGTTCAAAAATAAAATTCCCCTCGCTGCAGGATGCTCACAGAGGACAGGAGTGGGACAAGTAGTGATCAGGCTGCAGAGCTTTCCCGGACTTCATACATACAGTATTAATCAGAAGCTATTAATAATCAAAATCTTTTCATATTTTCAAGCACAGAAATGCCCATAGATTTCACCGGCTTCAGCTTCTCACATGTGAAAATGAGTTGCCTTTTCCTGTTTGAACAAAATAACAGACTGAACATCTTTTATCTGGGCTACTTGAGGATGTTACTTTGGCCTTCAGGAAAAAGTGATTGCATGACAATTAAAAAAAAAAAAAATCAACAAATGAATCCATCTAATCTATAATGCAAACAGTTGTTAGTTGCAGCCATAATATGGAGTGTCTGTGTGTGTCACTACACCATCTGCAGTGCTGTGTGCTCTCTCACTGAAGGAAATTAGGTTTTGTATAGGAAAGCATCATCTTACATGGAGAGCCATTACCCTGACTCGCGGGGTGAGACAGCTTTTGTCTCTCTCGGTTCCTTGCCTCGGGATCCTTCTGAGCTCACCGAGAAGGGCGAAATCCTATGACACCAACACTTTCAAAGATTCACCTGAGCTGTTTGAGCAAAAAAAAAAAAAAAAAAAAAAAAAAAAGGCCAGAGAGGCGTCAATCCGCCACCTGCCGGTGAGGAAGAAGATGCATACGGCGTGGGCTGTCTTTAAATTTCAACAGCACATTAATAATGCATGAAACAATAAATACTGCGCCGTGTGGAACAAGCGAGTGCCTCTCCGTCCTACACTGTTTGGCCAAATTATTCTGCCTCGACATGGCAACCGCTGCTCGCTATAATGACATAATGCACTCACTGAGAGGAGGTGTGCTGCGATCACTGTAGCATCATCAGCCAATCGACCCATACCATCTCCTCATATTGTTCCAGAGGGGCTGCTCCCTCACATGAATCTCTGAATATCACATTACAGACCCCCACCCCACTTGTCTGTCGGCCTCCTATGATTTGATCATGCACTGGTCTGGTGTGTAATATTATATCCTGTAACGTGCAATGCATTTATCTTGCTGGAGGGATGACATGGAGCCCTGGAGGTTTGTGTGAGAGAGAGAAGAGAAGGGAGTTTTTAAAGGGAATAAAACTTCAGTTGGGGCCTTTTACAAGCGCAGAAATGCTTTTTGCAGTGAGGAGGGGTTGTGCGTCATAGGAGAAACCGGAGCGAGAGTCACAACCAGGCTTGGATTGTGCATGTGTGTGTTCAGGCTGAGGACGAGTTAAATATTTCGCCAGGCCTGTTGTGCCGTTGTGTGTGTGTGGGAGGGGAAGCGAGCGAGAGTTAGAGAGCGAGCAGCTGTAGCTATGGTGAGTATGGAGCGGCTGGCTCGAAGGATATTATAGAAGTGGGAGGTGGTGGTGGTGGTGGGGGGGATTATTTGTCGTGTGGGGGAGGTGGGGGTCCTTCAAGATGCCCTTCTCTCTCGCCCGGCAACGGCTCAACACGCTCCCCTCCCTCCACCGCCTTCACTCACTCAGTGACTCACTCTGTTATTTCTCAGTCTCTGTCTCTTTTTATGTCCCTCTCACTTTTTTTTTCTTTTTTTGGTCACCCACTCAGCCACGACTCACTTTAGATACACTGGAAAGAGGAAAAAGGAAGGGGGGGGTTAGGGCAGAAGGGAATTGAAGCTCCCGGTGTCACAGAGGAGTTAAGCCTAACACAGGTCAAAGTCTGGAACTCTTTCTACTTCTTCTCATCTTTTCTGCTCAGCCCACCTCCCCCTTTCCCTTCTGCCGCCCTGGCTGCTCTTTGTTACGTCATCTGTCTTCTCCCATTATCTTCTGAACCCCCCCCCCCAACCACCAATCCCTCTCTCCCGCCCTCCTCTCCTGTCACCCCAGCAGTGAGTCACTACCTGTATTGTTTCCTCAGTAACAAGAGGATTGATCAGTGCCACTCACAGTGTTTCTGTTGTCTGGGCTCCATCAGTCTAAAGCAGGGGCTCCTCTCGGCTGCTGTCCTGGAGGGGTGGGTTGGGGATTTGGAAGATAATTGGAGGAAGGCAGGGGTGGAGGGGGCTTTGCACTACCAAGCCCTTACTAATCTAGGAAATGGAGGCACTAACTTGACGGGGTGATTGTTATGGTGGCTGGTGTGTGTGTGTGTGTGTGTGTGTGTGTGTGTGTGTGTGTGTGTGTGTGTGTGTGTGTGTGTGTGGGGCGATGCTCTCGGCTGTTCCGGTAAGCTGCATGATGTCATGTGAGCGTGTTTCTGGTAAACAATAATTCACACGTGTCTTAATGTGACTCTAATCTGCCAAGGACGCGCAGTGACCTTATTGTCAGAGGTGGTACTGCGCTTGTATACTTGAATATTAGATAATTTCATGTGATGCTTCTTCTACTTCTACTCAACTTCATTTCAGAGTGAAATGTACTTTTTGCTCCACTATTATTATCTGGTAAATGGTATAACTATAGCAACATCAAATTCGGATTTTACAATAAAAAACACAAGATAACTTATAAATATACAATGAATTGTAAAATATATAAACAGTGTCTGGTTGGAGTGTCTTGAACTTAAAAACGGAAGAAGCCACTCAGATGAGAGGTGAAATGTCTTCAAGAATCTCAAGCAAGCCCAGTCGACTTTCTTCAGACTCTTCTTCTTCAGACAAGACTGAAAATTTTCACGGACACGTTGGGGTCTCTTGTAGCGCTTCAGATGTCTTTGACTTGTTAGTGTGACATTTCCCCTCTAACTGTTAAAGAACTGTTGCATCAGTATTAACAATAAAGTAATGTAATATCACTCACAGGGGATGTTTTTCGGTAGTATGTACATGTATGTAGTACTTTTATTTCAATACTTTAAGTACATTTAGTGAATAATACTTCTGTACTTTTACTTTAAAAGGCTTTTTAATTTTGATTTTGGTTTTTAATGGGTATTTTTACATTGTTGTGTTGGCACTTTTGCTATCAATGCTCTTATTTAATACATGGGTCTCCATAAAGTGCCAGGCAATAAATCAGTATGACTGCTTATTAATTTCAGGTGGACTCATTGTGATCATCGAGTCTCATCTTGTTATCGTTCTGCAAACATCTGTTGTATAAATGAATTATTCTGAGCAAGGTGCAATTAAATAACTTACTAAATTAGTTAATAATGTTTATTTAACAGGGACAGTGCATATCAACTAACATTGCTTTAAATGAACCAGTTAGCAAAAAGGCTATTTTTCCACTGCACAGATGTTACAAAGTCATCTTAAGAAAAAATATAACATATATATATAAAAAGATTAAATGAAAAAATGTTATAGAAAAGGTTTAAAACCATTTACCAAACCAGCAGTTAGCAGTTTTGGTCTCATGTTAAAAAACAGTGGGCTGATGGTTTGATTATTTTTATCAGTATGTGTTTTATGTCAGTAGTTTGGCTAAAGGAATTGCTCAGTTGTCATGGAGATGGTTTAGTTTGTCATCACGTAACTTTGGTATGTAATTTTGGTCATACGATGGTCCCTTCCTTGATCTTTCTTTGGTGTATGATTATGATGAGCTTTATATAGGGTTTTTATACATTTTCCATCTTTCCATCACAGTATCAGCTGCTGTGATGATCTGTTGTCAATAACGACACCCTCAGAAAACAGGCAGTTTTAGAGGTATGACGAGGAATAGAGCAAGAAAACTCTGCTCTACTCTACCGAAAGTGCAGTCATATTGTGATGATATGATTGTATTATGTTATTATTGCACTAAAGTAATGATAGTAAAGTGTAAAGGAAAATGAATGAAATGAGTTGTTGGCGTTTTGTGTGAGGGGCCAGTCTGTGATTACGCATAACAAAAGTGCATGATCTTGAGAAATCTTGTGAACAGAGGTGAAACTTCACTTAATCAAATAACCCTATGTGTCATCATGACTAATCTCTGTTTTACGCCCATTGAATGATAGTATTCATAACTTGCGACATGTTTTGTTTTTTCCAGGCTCCATCCCCCTCTGATATAGTGGTATCGCCCTGTCAGAACAGCTCAGAGGACTGTGGCAGTAATTCAGGGGATGGGACGGTCCACTCCTCATCTGGCAGGGGGAGCAACTCACGCTGGTCCACTCTGTCCTGGGACGTCCCCTCTGACCTGCTTTCTCCCCCAACACCAGACCCCAGTGGTACAGTCCATCTGGACAGTGACTCCAGACCTAGTTCAGGTAAACACACATAAATGCCTAAACTCTTGTGTTCAGCGGTCAACAGTGTGTCATCGTAGTTTGTCACCTTCTGATATGACTACAGCTCACCTTGTGTAAGAAGAGTCCCATTAAACATTAACCGGACTCTTTTTGGTTTTGTTTACTCTGTGCTTTGGCACTGACTGAATCATTTCTCACTCTTATCCACTCTCATTGTAACTATGGTCTTTCTGACTCTACACCCAACTCAGACATTTCTCTCCCTGCTATGCAGTCATGCAGTCATGCATTTTCTTGACAAGACTATCTCAAAACTTTGCACGCAATTCAACAGAATATTAAAAACCTGATAAACCTGAATAAGTTTAGAATTTAGGGTTTAAAGTTAGTTTCATGGATAAATGTTTTATCCCTCCAAAACTCCAAACCTCCTAAGATTTGTTATATATATTTATTTTATTTGTTTTTGGAACTACTTTAAGTGTATTTAAACTACAGTACCTAGGTGTTACTTGTCAGTGGATCCAGTCCTGTGACGCCTTTCTCCTGGAATTTGTGTTAATGAAGTTTGAGTTTCTGCAGGTGATGTCTTTGTTTGCGTAGTCTTTACTGAACTCACTAAACTACACTGTTGTTACAGAAAACACTATTACCCTCCTCAGGAAAGACTCTGATAAAGAGTATATGGCACAGCAAGCAACACTTGTAGACTGTTATATCACCATTTTTAAATTAAATTTAATATAAAGAGTAGTGATATGTGAGCAGTCCGCAGAAGTATAAAAAGAAAATCAACAAGTCAATGACAACACAAAATAGGAGTAAGCCAAGGAATAAGTGGAATCCCTAATTTAGAGAATATATTATATAAAAGAAATAACGGCACATAACATCACAAGCAGAGATGTTAGGACTTGAGGTGTCCCTATTTCCTGGCTTAGATCATTGTGATCATTGTGTAATGGAAAAATAGTTGGATATTGTCATTTAGATGTAAGCATGACACATGAACATACTATATTTCTTTGTCTTTCTTCCCTCTTCTCTTGTCAAGGTTTCTATTCAGTGAGTGGAAGCTCTCTCTCGGACTCTTGCTACTCTGTGTCCAGTGATGCTGCTCAGGGAGGACCAGTGCCACCAGCCAGACCCCTGAAGCTGTGGGAGCAGGTTCCTCTGTCTGCTGACAACACTGACATCTTGTGGTCAGAAGGTGCAGTGCAGCAACAGCAGCAGCCTGCACTGCAGAATAGCCAGGAAGACACTGAACCAACAGAAGGAACACCAGTTTCGGGTGAGCTGGTGCAGAGAGTAGATCCATGTAATCCATGTCTGCAGCCGTCAGCTTAAGATGGTTTAAAGCGGTATTCTGGCAATAAAAATCAGTGGAGCTCCTGTGGTCGGAAGACTCGAAGTGCTATTTAAGTCCATTTACCATTGATGATGAATATGTATAAATATATTTGTTCCTTGAAATTCTTCTTCCCTTGTCTCTTACAGTCCAAAGTGACCTTGAAGCAACTGGTCTGGGCTTTCTATCCAACCTCTGCACGGGACTTGGTGACTCTCTAATTTCTTCCCTTCTCTCGCTTCTCGACCCCACCTCCTTTTCCTCTACTTCATCCGTCCTTCCAAAACCCCAGCTGGATCCTCGCTACTGCACAGACCTGGTGTCCCGTCGGACCAAAGAGGTGTACCCCTACCCCAGCCCGCTTCATGCCGTTGCCCTCCAGAGTCCCCTCTTCACCTCCCAGAACCAGGAGCAATCAGCCTCTCCAAGCCCTGAAGGACCCCAACTAAATGAACCACAAGATTCCAATGCCGATCCAACTCTGCCACTCCAACCTCAACAGCCCCCTCCCCCAGCATCCTTCACCCAACTCGAGCAGTATATCTCTCGACTTGCTCGTCAGTACCACAGCCGGGTAACTTCCTCCACCTCCGATCTCACTTCACTTGCTACCCCGGGTCCGGGCACGCACAGAGGCCTTTGTACCCCTGGCAAAAGTCACGGTTCCACCCAGTCCCTTTCTGCCTTTGAGAGCCGCAATACACTCAGTCTCACTCCCTGCAAGTCACTGCTTGGAAACTCTGCCAGAGTCAGCCTCAGCACTACTGGGAAAAAAGCCACTAGGAATTCAATCAACCTGGGTAATCTTCCTTCAGCAACAGGAGAGGACTTGAATATAAATCTGCATCTCAATCTCAACTTGAACCTAAATCCTGGTCTAAGTTCTAGCAGGGGAATGGTTGACAATCCCAAAACTGGCAGTTGTGGAGCTCTGAGGAGTGATTTTCCTGTAGCTTCCACAGCTTCTTCTGCATCACTCTCCTCTGCTACACCCACCCCAGCACTTAGGACTCGACCTCGCATCTCAACATGTCCAAGCAGCCTAAGCCACCGCAGTTCCCTGGAGGTCACTTCAGGGTCTGGACCCAGTTCTGGATTTGGGTCATCCGCCTTCTGTCGCTCCTTAGACTGGAGCAGTGGTGCCCCACCTGAGACTGGACAATCAGTGTTTGGTCAAAATTCTGGATCAGCTCCTGGGTCTCAGCGCAGCAGCTTGATCCAAGAATCCAACTCCAGCCCCAAGCTAAACGAAGACTCTCCCATGGTGGAGGAGATCTCCCGCCTCTCTGGCCTCTCTAGGGCTGTTGTGGTTGGACTGATGGAACAAGGTGTGGAGCTGGATATTGACTGCTTCCAAACAGATACTGCAGGCGAGGTAAGGGGTCACAGTAAAACTCACCTGACAGCCCAGACAGATCAGTCACATGACTATACAAGACTGACCGACCTGAATCCGCAGAGACCAATACAGTTGTCTCTCAGTGTTACACATTCTCCACAGTCTCAGTCTAGCCTTACCCCTCCTCTCTCACACTCCAGCAGCCCCATACACCCTTATCAGTCCATCCATATTCCCCCTGCCCACTACTCCTCACACTGCCACTACCAGCAGATCCCTTCTCCATCAGACCTTCCGTCTTCCACGGCCTCTTCTCCTGCCTCTCGCACTACCCCCAGGGGCCGCTCCCCTCCCCGGCCTCTCCAGCCATCCCCCATGGGTGCCACCCCACTGTCCGTCTTTCGACGGGATGCCCCCTTCCAGTGCTCCCTGCCTCGCACCAATACGAGGAACTCTCCTTTTGAGCATGGAGGTATCCAACCAAGGGGTGGATCACTTCGGCAGAGTGGGGGAGGGACTGGGGGAAGTGGTGGGTGGAAGAGGGTGGAGGGGGAGGGACTTTACAGAGGAAAGCATGCTTCACACAAGTTGATCAGGGCAGCCACAGTAAGCAGCTATGCCAAGAGAGAGGACTATAGCTCAGTTTGGGGTGAGGAGCAAGAGAAGGAGCGATCTGCGGCCCAGACACCCAGGAAGAGCTCTAACAAACTTTGGAGGGGTTTTGAGGGACGCCTCTGGGGCAAAGAGTCAGAAAATGAAAGGGAAGAGATAGACAGAGCTGAGTACGGCTATGGATGGAGGAGGAACAGCGTTGGAAGCTGGAGGAGGGAGCATCGAAAGTTGAAGGCTTCATCCAGCAGTAATGACAAGAGGCCAAAAGTAGAGAACTCCCCCATCTTCTCAAAGAAGAGGGGGAAGGAAGACGGGGAGAGGCGCAGCTCCAGCCTCATGCTGTCCAGGAGGGCTTTGTTTAGGAGTGAGTCCCAAGGTTTACTGGTACCTCGTAACCACAGCGAAGAGCCCACAAAGCACTCACACTGGGTCTCTTCGTTAGATGTGGGGCAAGGTGGCCTGTATGTCAGCAAAGACGAAGGGGTCAGACTGCTGAGAGCAAAGGAGGAAGACAAACGCCTGTCTTCCACCGCCAGCCTCTTTAATCTTTCTCGTTCTCAGAGCCTGGAAGGAAGCTGCCATTCCCTCTCCCCTCTCTCCTCCCCTTCCTTTTCCCCATCCCCTCCTCCTAGGATGCCCCTCCAGCGCTCTCGATCACTGAGGGACTTGGGGAGGAGAGTGTTTGGCTCCATGAGGTCCCTGAGTCTCAAACGGAAGCCATCCAAGAAGTGACACTTGTACAATAAATGAACTCTACAGTAAATACTTCTAATCTTCCATGCATTAACGCTCACACCAGTGATGGTTGATATTATATTTCATGTAAATGGAAGTGTCATCCTTTTGACTGATTTTGACAGACACACTGGTTTGATAATACTGGTCTGTCAGTCCATTCATCCAGCACTAACATGATGGAAGTTCCTCTCAGGAACATAAGGCCTGTAAAACCTGCTATTAACTTGGCTCCCATTATTCATTCTAGTAATGTTTTTGTACATTTTTTAAGACATAGCCAGTTTTTATAGCCCCCCCAAAAAAACTACAGAATGTTTGTCAAATTTCTCCAGGTTCTGCAGTAAAATCAAGAAGAACAGTTGACTCCTGAAGTACCTCCTCACTGACAAGGAATTATTGTAAATTGTGCACACTACAGTAGCAAGATAGAGCGCTGCAGGATAGCCCATGAAGGAATGTCTGTGAAGAAAACATGGGTGACAACTTAATTTAGGGGTTAATAATTCCTTTTAGGAGCTGCAAAGAACTACAAACCTTTTAAAAATAAATTAGTGTGGGTTTCAGTGGAGTTTTTTCCATAGTGTGAAAGCGGTTTCAAAGGATTTGACATCTCAGCAAGAACTCTATTTGAGGCTAACTTAAGTAGCCTGATTTTAAGATATGTGAATATAAACTCATAATATTGGCTATAAGCAGCTTCACTTAATATTTTTTGACTCCTCCTGTAACCATGAGTATGAGTGTGTATGTGTACACTCCTATTCTGCATGCTGCTCTGTGACTTGTTCAGTGATTATATATATTGTGAGAATGTGATATTCCTCTTTGTTTATGGGCAATATTGCCTCTGAAGTACAATCATATTGGCCAGATTATGACCAAAACCAAGCAAATACTCTTTAACTTGATATTGTGCTCAGGATTTTCAAATAAATATTGAAGGATTAAAATACTGATGAGTTATTTGAGACAAAATGTTGCTTCTCATGGTTACAACTAATAAAAGAAACTTATAACTAAACTTGCATGTGTGGTACCTGCTCAAAAACAAATAAAAAAAACAAAAAAAAAAAAACAAAAAAGACATCTGAGGTTGGAAATTATTTATAAAAAATATTTTACTTAAAAAGTCACAAAATCAACATTCACAGCACTGACCAGACAACTGCAATCATGAAGGCTAAATCAGAGCTTTGAGTAGTGCATGAAGAGAATTTAGCTTTCAGAAGCATTTTTGTGAAATATCCACTCTTGCTCTTTTGGGGGAAAAAAAAAACAGCGTTGTTTCTGTGTTGCTAGGAAACTAACTTCTCAGTCCTCTCCTTTCTATTTTCAGCAGCATCTTCCTTACAGACTGCATTCTTACAATGTACAGTTCTTATGTCCCTGTGCTCACCTCATTAACACTTACAGAAGATACTGTAACATTACTGATTCAAAGTGTGTGAACATTCTTCGGTTGGTCTGTGATCAGTTGAGGTTGCACACAGTCTCTCAGGTTGAGGCTTTATTTGGCAGGTCGAGCTGGCAGCCTAAACTCCTTCACCAGCTCTGTTGGTTTGGTTAATCCCCTCTCCAGAGCTGCTCTTCAGGCTGGAGGAAAACATGCCTCTGTACATGGCCCTCTCTTTCTGTAGCTCCCGATTCAGTTTCTCCTCAGCCCTCTGCAGGTGCTTCCTCACATTGGCATCTGCGACAGAAAAGAGGCTTTATTTGAGAAAGGCATACTTTCCTTTATCCCACAGGTGTTGCAGGACAGGATCAGCAGAATCATGCTAGAAATATTAACATGCATGGGTATGATTTATCCAGCAATTATGGGATGGAGTAGTCAAATATCCTGAATATCAGTAAAGTGCAAAAAGAAAACCCATTTGTCACATTCTTGCAAAAATGAACATAAATTTAACAAATTAGTCCATGAAATTTCATCTTTAGTCACGTCAGAATTTAGTCTTTGCCTGTTATGAATTTTCATTATACCCTGGTAGGTGGAAATTGTTACTGCTGGATAGAGCCTTGCTAAGTGATCATTTGAGATAAATATTGATCTAACATCATTTGTGAAAACACAGCAGGCTGAGGACTGAAGCTGCCGATGTGTTGCTTTAATGATGTGACCAGTGGCAACAAGATGCAAAGTTGCTCTGAGGAACTCAGAAATACCTAAATAAATGACCATTGATGTGGACAATGCCAAAGTCTAAGCTTGCTGTGTGATGATCCTGACCTGCTTCCTCTTTTCTTACCATTAGGCTGTTCTCTGCAGGCCTTGGTGAGGTACTGTTTGGCAGTCTGTGCATCTCCCATCTCCAGAGTGGCTACTCCCGCCCTGTACAGTGCTTTGACATCCCCTGGTCGCCACTTCAGTACCCTCAGGCTATAGTCCCGCACACGAGCATAGTCAACACTCTGTCTCTGCAGCAAACAGGCTGAAAGAGATATATATTTACATATTAAAAACAAAATAATGTACATACAGAGAGCAATCATTGAAAAAGTAACCTCTGTGGAGGATCAGTGATTTGCAGATGGATTTGTTGGGCATATTCACACTGAAATGATTATGCTAAGGACCCCATATAGACTAATGGCTACGTGAAACTACTTCACTCATACCCTGAATATTTGTTTGTAGTCTACTGTACTACTTGAATAGATTTAAACAGAACCCAGGATGTATTTAAGCCAAGTCCAGTACCCTTTTCACCCCTGGACATAGTTGTGATGTTTTATCTACCAGCCAAGTTGTTGTAGCAGTCCACTTGCGTGCTTCTCAGTAATGCCTCCTGTTCACGTGTGAGGGCAGGCACCTCAGGTCCAAACCCTTTCACTGCCGTCATCACATCAGAGTCGAGGCCTCTGAGGAGCAGCAGAGCACGGTGATAGCGCCCAATGGCTGAGCGAATGTTCTTCTCCCTGTAGAAAGCGTTCCCTTCTGTTTTCATTTGGGCTGCTTCCTCTAGCAAAGCCCAAATCGGCTTTACAGAAGTCTGTTGGTGTCCAGAAAAGCTTGGCTCTGCTGCTGCCGCAGCTCCCTGCACATCCATACTGTCCTCTCCACCTCCAAGCTCCATTTCTGCAGTGGAGCTAGTCAGCTGCTGAGAAACACGAGAAAATTAATGTGCTAGAAAGCTGTGGGAGAGCAGTACATATAAATTCACACATCAGTCCAAGCTTCTCTTCATATTTCTGCTTGACATTTATGGTGAACTGAACTGATATACTGGTTTGACTGACCTTGTTAAACAAGTAATCCACAGATTTTACAAGTCAAGTCAATTTATAGGCCGCAAGAAGTCCAGTACCACACATACTGAGTAAATGGTACAATAGCGCCAGTACACAAATTGGCCAAGAATCTTACATAAAATGCTAGTTTTATAAAATGGAGATTAAAACAGGTGGGCAATTACCAGGAGGACTTGCAGAATTCCCTATCCAGTGTATGTTTTCTCTGTTTTTCCCTCCTATTTAAGTTAAATGATCTTCTTTGCGTACTATCACATCAAGCTGCACAAATGTAAGACCTGGCTCTTTTTTAGCTTCACCCATACCAGGGACTAAAAGTTGGCCTATATTATATGATTTATTAAGATGATGTCTCTTTTGAGCTTCCCATTGTCATTGAAGTGCCCAACTAAATCGTCGGGGTAACAATTTAATTGGATTGGATGTCTGGCAGATGGACCAAACCACATTAAACACTGCCATTTTCATTATAAAGGTGATCCAGTACAATAAATTTAAATGTAATGAATTAATCTATACAGAAAAGAATGATCACAATCAGTTCTACACTGTGCGGTACATGTGTTTCAAATTGAGAAAGGAATCAAGTTGCAACGGGAGGCAACAACCTCACGTCTTTTCCAATAAATAGCTGACACCATTTATTGGAAAAGAGGTGGGGTTTGTAGCCTCCTGCTACAACAGTTACTGAAGTCTGACTGTTTCCACGTTGCTATGTAACGCTGAACAAATCTCTGTGTCGACCGCCTGGTTGTACTGGCCTGTTTCTTACTGATGCCTGAGAGGATTTCAGTAAGATCGGGGTTAACTAATGTTCTGTACTTTGAATACTTGTACTTGTGATTTTGGTTGGATTCATCAGTAACCACCTCCACCCTACTTTGAGAACACTTAAAGTCCTTTCACTGCTCCTTCAAACTCACATCAGTGACACACAGCATCAGTGCTGTCATGTGTGAACCCTCCTTCCCCACTTCTTGAAATAAAAAAACAAATTGTTTTTCTGAATTGTGGTTCTGGAACGGGGTCAACTTGGATGTGACATCATTCTCATCATTCCAAGTTCCAGCTTCTGAGGTAATTGCAACACACCAATGGCCTTCCTATTTGACGAAGGAGAATTTGTCGAGTTTGTTTCTCATTTCAGCGCCAGGTATGACACCGGACTGTTTTGAAGCGCGCAAACACGTTAACTTCTCATTTCTCCCACTTTGCTGTCGTTAACACGTGCGCCTTTACGTCATTGCTAAAGATAATTCGCTTCTATCGCCACAGTCGCGTTGTTAGAGAGCAGACGTCACAGTTCGAGAACGTCATTCGTTTGCAACGTTCTTAACTTCGGACTCAATCGAACGCTCGACGCAGGAGAACGTTAACGGACTGCGGCTAAAGCTAACCGAGATAGCAGAGCCAACATGCTAACTTCACCCACTCCCACACACACGCCGACTCTCACTCCGCTTCGGTTCGGCACATTCTGCGTGTTTTAGCGGGTTGGTGCGTAACGTAAATCCCAAATCCTCCACCTGTCATCTCACCTTACACGCCACAGAAAAGATACTCAACTGGCAGCTACTTCTACTTCAGCTGACAACCATTCTGCTGCTGCACCTGCGCTTCCTTGTTTTCTTATCAATGGTCAAAACTACAAATTCACGCAGCGTTACTGCCACAACAAGGCCGAAGCAGGAATTACCATTATATAAACAAAAATGTCTAAATAGATTTAAATGAATTCTCCACCCTCTGTCGTGGAATTTCCACCAGTAAAAAGATGCTGCAATGATACTGATACGTTTCTTTCAGAATTGATTAGGCCTGTAAAGCCTGGAAAACAGTTTACACTCCAGTTTCATGCCTCAGATTAGAAGCGGTCTTTAGAGGTTTCCCGCAGCAGATTCTCAGAACAAATGCCTCTGCTACTTCTTAAAATAAGGTTTCCTTTGTTTCTCATCTGATCATCTGATGTTTGTCTTTAGTAGAAAAGTAAAAAAAAACAAAAAAAAACAGAAACAACAAAAATTTAAAACATACACACACTCTGCACTTGAGTTTAAAAAACTCAAAGTATCAAAGCGTAGTTTTTTTTAATCTTTCATTTACTTTACAGTAAATGTATGTGAGAATTTAGCTATAAACAAACTGAACCTGATTTAAATGAATTCTAATGAATAAGCTTACTTGTAAACCTTATCATGTTAACTTTCAACCACGTACCCATATAAGACTGTATGAGCTGTAAACAAAACCCAAACCTTAAAAAAACAAAAACAGATGAGATAATACAACAAACATAATTCCACTTAATTTTTTCCTGATTTTGAGACAAGATTCCTGTTTTTGGAAGATACTGAGAGTAACAAAACATACAGGAACTTATTGTTAACTGTAATATGATTATCCTGTAACATGCTAAAATGTGCAGTGAATACAATAAAAAGTAATGGTAAGTAGGTGCAAATACCTTCTGCTGAATGCAGACCCAGGGCATGTGTCATAACATAAGGGAGAGAAATGTTGGTCTGCAGATCCGATTTCATCCATCCCTTATTTGACTATACATTTAAAGACACTTTACCTTTCAGGTTATTTTATTACCTGTGTAATAGGTAAACATAAAATGATATCAGTATCGTGTACAAGAAACAGAAGTCAACAGGCTCCATTAATTAATTACCTCTCACCAAAACAATAATTAGAAATTCAATACTACACATACCTCATGTGAATGATTCATTCTTTCACCATACCCTCGCTATTTATTTCTTATTCTCTTACAAAGATGAAGTATTTGAGTATTTCATGTGAATATATAACACCATACAAAACATATTAGCACACGTTAAACAATTTCTCTTTCAGCCCCGCTAAATTCTGGTCAACATCAATTCAGTCTCATTCTGAACTTCCGACTTCTCCTCCTCATCTGTTTTAGTGGTGCCATTGCTCGTTACTATCCGCTTGTGGGATTTCACTTTAAATACGTCCCAGCTCTCAGGAACCAGTCCTTTATTAAAGAGCAGTGAAGCCAAGTAGGAGAACAACAGAGTGGCAAAGATGGTGGACAACATACAGATAGTCCTGACAGGGGACCGCTGGACATAAACGCCATCCTTGAGAGTGCAACCTGGGAAATGGAGAACAACAGGCAACCCGATCGCTGGCTCACCACTGAGCAGTCTCAACGACAGTCCAACCAGCAAGCCCGCGATGGAGCCGTAGCTGTTGGAGATGCCAAAGAAGAGGACGCAGACGAGTTGAGGGAACATGATGGTGTAGGTTATGTCTGAGCCCAGGATCCAGAAAACCATGATGCTGTTGTGCAGGAAGGTGAGTGACGTGCCAGCCAAGCCCACCAATACCACAGTGACACGGATCACCCACTGGAGCTCCTTCTCTGACGCCTACAGGAGTGGGGAAAAAAGCCATGAAGCTGAGACAGAAAAGATGCAACCACAAGTCTACCGCCCCTCACCTGCCGTCTCACCTTGGTCCTCAAGATTTTCTTATAAATGCTGGACATGAAAATGGAGGCGGCTGACAATAGAGCTGAGTCTGTCGATGACATCACGGCGGCAGCCACAGCTCCGATACCGATGATGGAGATGTAGTGTGGGGTGAGGTGCAGGAGAGCAATGGGCAGAACCTGACCGGCCTCTCCGCGCTCGTACGGGGTCGGCAAGCCATACGTGGTCATGTTCCAGTCTGACACCAAAAATATATCACACCTGATATAAATAAGCAGAGTCTCAGTCTTCTTTTCTCTTTAGTCTTATATCTGTACCTGTTGATGCTGCGACTGCTCCAATCAACACGGATGGGATTCCGAGTACGATGATGAGGGGAGCTGCGATGAAGCAGGTGATCCTGGCTGTGGTCGCCGAGGAAGCTGACAGGGTCCTCTGGTGGAAGTCCTGATATCCCAGATTACCCAGACTCTTAGAAAAAAACAAACAAAACCACTCTTTCGATATTTATTTGCCACTGATCTATAAGTCAAGGACCACAATGGAAATGTTGTGTCATCCTGACCATTTGTAGTTTGCTTTGTTTTCACTTGACTTCTAGTGGCCATGCGAGCGAAATTAGTGGAATTTAACACCACACAATAAGTGACAGAGCAATTAAGTTGATTTAAAAATGTGATTTCATGTCCGCCTTCTCATTACTCATCACTTTCCAAAGTTTTTCCATTCCTTGCATTAATGCCCATGTAGAGAAGTTGTTATTCCTAGCTTTTTTAAGTACATTATCACACCACCAAGCTACAAACTTGAGCAAGGATAGATTTTGTTAAATGGAAACGTAATGTGGTCGTAACTTTATTGTAAGGAAAAGAACAGGTTTTATTAATAACCTAATCTGTTCTATTCAAGTGCCCCAGTAAGCTGTTATAATCATAATTTTTATTTTTTTACACGCTTTTGCCACTGTGACATGTCCAAATGCCTTTCATAGAGAAGGCCTAGCTTCATGACTGCCTATTTCTCCAGTAGTCACTTTGTCTGTACTACATTTACAGACAAACTAAAAGTATAAAACAACTGTAGTCTTTACCAATAATAAGAAGTTATCAATCCACCACCATGCTCTTTCCGTATCCACTGAACCAAGCCACGGGGCCTGGTAGGTAAAGTTGAATGCGGTCTTGGCGATGTCAGTTGAATGTGGGTTCATCATGACGAAGGGGACACATAACCACTGCAGAAAAAGACAATGAACGATGGATAAAAACATTTTAAAACGTGCACATTCACTGGATAAAATGAGTTAGCATGGCATTTGTTCAGTAACCACGTGGGAAAAACTTTCTTGAACTCAGCACAGTAAATCATAACCCTAAAATAACAATAAATTAAATTTTAAATCAACTTAATTACTATGTCACTTATTGTGTGGTGTTAAATTCAGTAATGAGAATTCAGTTGAATTGTAAGATTGTCAGCTGATAGAAAACAATATTTTTTATGTGGGTGGGGAACTCACCAAACTAAAGAAAATGAGCGTTAGCTGTATGATGTCCGTGTAAGCCACAGAGTAGAGGCCTCCCAGCAGCGTGTAGATGATGGCAACCGCAGCAGAGATCCAAATGCAAAGAGAATACGATAAACCCAGGATCGCGCTCATTGTTGCACCTGTGACACAGTCACATACTTGCAGTCATACAAATGGAATAAATATAACTGTATTTCAGAATAATAATTATTATTATCAGAATAATTATTCATTCTGCTATGTTTTTTGATTAATGATTATAATTTCATACACTGATTATTGTTAAAACTACTTAACATTCCTTAACTGTGTTATGATATTTCATGATTTGAATTTCAGTGTGTGAAATCGGCATGTAAAGTACTTAAGCTACAGACTACGCTTTAAATTCTACATTCCGACAACTTTATATATTGAGGCGACTGAAGTGGTACAGTTGTCAGGGTTTCCCCTCACAGTAACCTGTTTGACAGGTAGACAGATTCACAGCAGAATGTGTTAATTTTTATCCTGTCAGGTATAAAACATGTTTTAGCATTTCACTATCTGGTAACATACAAAATACAAAAACATACGAAATTTCCTGTAAATTGTGTATGTTCTTTACAATACAAAAAGCAAACCATGGTAGATAGTACAAATTGTAAAATGTTTTTTAGGAAAAACTGCTGTCACTTACCTAAACCAATTAGAGTTCCTGTAACCCAGATTATGTCAGATATCAGTAGTGCCACAGACAGAACTCCACTTATTATATTTCCATACTTGATCTGGAATGGGTCCATCATTGTCACATATTTTCTGTCTCTCATTGTCTTGGCGAAGAAAAGTCCACCTTAATCATTGGATCACAAAAAAGTAGACAGATTTGTGGCAATACATGTACCATCTGCACTCCTTTAACACCTGTACACCCTGTCTAATATTAATAAATATAAATCAATATAAATATTCAGTATCATACTAAGGGGCAGGTGTATCAATTTCAGAAAAGCTAAAGTAAGGGGATGAACTGAATCCTTAAAAACTGTCCTACCAATAATGAAAGACAGGGCTGCTGTCAGTGGCATTACACCCCAGGTCAGTCCCATAGTCGGATTGTACACTGCCTCGGTCAGACCAACAATGAAGCCCCCTCCAACAAAGGTAGCTGTAGGAAACATGAATAGTAATAATCAGAAACTTTATTTCTATCACACATTCTATAAGAAATCAAAGTGCTTTACAATAAAGAATTTATATGCAAGTGTTTCAGATGAAATAAAAATGGGCATAAAATCAGGGATAAAATTACTGGGAAATAAGAGGGAAAATAAAAACCACTTGGTAACAATAACATTTAAGTACATAAAATATATTAGAATCAATATTAGAATATATTATTAAAAGAATATATATTAAAATATATTAGAATCAAGTAAAATACAGTATATTTACAGTAGGTTTTCGCAATCATCTGAAAAACAGCTTGGCCTAGCATCAAAATGATTTAATCCCTTAAATCCCTCAACTCATCTGCATCTTTGCTCCAACTGCTCTGAATATATCAAATTTTCTTAAAATTTTATTTTAAAGAAATGATCAAAAACGGTTGCACCAATCATCCTGAAGCTTTGTCAGGGTCGTCTACGGCACAGCTACTTAACAAGTGGCCCGCAGGTGCTTATTTTGTGGCCCCCGACATGCCTTGTTATGAATGTCAGCGTTTCACCTACCATTATATTAGGGGAGGGAGGGGGGAGGCATTCTCCCCTGCTCTATGTATAGAAGTTCGGCCCCGATGCGCGCACACACAGACATGTGCTTGCGCACACACAGGTGCACTCCTGCCAGCAGACAGAGAGCTCACAGCGGAAAATATGTCCCCTGTCTCTGTCCCCTTCTTAATTTCTTTCAGCACATCCACTGATGTCTGGCTTAAATTTGCCTCACTGCAACCAATAGTCACTTCTGAATTCTGTCTCTCTATATTTGTCAAAATACACTAAATCAGTTAACATCTATATCTCCACAAGTCTTAAATCTCAAGTCTCAAATGCTATCAAAATTGAGACCAGTCTTTGGATATTTGATATCAAATGTTTCAAATAGTGCTCAGATCAGTCAAACAATGAGTCCACAGTGATATTCAGTATCTTTCTGTAATTTGTATGCTCAACATTTTCTACTTCATTTAATTTGAAATACATTTCTCCAAAATATTTCACACTGCACCTGAAACCTGCGGCATGCTGTGTGACTGAACATGACAGAGATGTCTCCAACACTCACCTGTCATGGTGAAGACTCCCACTGCCAGACTGATCCCTCTGTTTCCCAGCAGAGTGATCTCTGTCAGTTCTGCCTTCCTGCCCTTGTGCACCTGCTTGGACTTCATGGAGGCCCAGATGCCAGTGCCCAGCACAAGCAGGTAGAACAGCACCATCACCACCAGTCCTGGGATGTTCAGACTCATCTTGGACTGGCTGACTGACCGATTAACAGTCTGCAGGTCCCACCACAGTCTTTAACGCATAGATTGCATGCTGAAACAAGCAGGACCAGATTCTAGTTCAAGCAACAAACATCAATGAGCAAGCACTTACATAAGAGGTCAAAAGAATACACCCTTCAAACATGTAAACATTGACAAGTAAGATTTTCAAAATGGACGGAATTATAAGTTATAATCTCAAAAGATGTATTGCACTTTGACACTCTCTTTTTTACTCTCTCACACACACTTCAGATTACTCCTGTAGCAAAGAGTACTAACGGCAGAGGTGGAATGAGAAGTCACACACCCTGTGTGCTGATATTGGCTGGGAGCCACACACCACTACCACTAAAGGCTGATGCCTAAAAACATCCCAGACACAGCCACATAAGAAAATCCAGGCAGATGCAGATACAGACACCACCACACATTACTTGTTGGTCATAAATGGTGATTGACAGGGACTATATTGTTTTTTAGGAAAAGTCCAAAATTCTGCCTTAAAATGTTTTACTTACCTCCACATTGTGAGCTTGGGTCACTCATGATAAACTCAGCAAACTGTTGACCTGGCATTTCATTATCAGCATGAAGCAGAGAACCATTCTATAGTAGTACGCCCAGTTACTCACACAGGAAGGAAAGTCATTGGTAGTGTAGCTGTCCTTAGCATAAAAAACAACGAAGGTTCCTAGAGTGATGCAATTCTTCTTTATTGCTCGTAAGCACCGTGAAAACTGTGACACAAACAAAAGAAATCTTTTTACAGTCTGGTGCAACATACAACATTCAGCAACTTTGCTAGAGTGAGCAAATAACCCATTTTACAGCGTTAATGTACACATACCTTGCCTCGCGTACCAAGCGTGCTGCATTAGCTCATGAAAGCTGACAACCGGAAAGTTATTGCACCAAACTAGGGGTCGGCAACCCGCGTCCCCAGGTGACTGACAGGACACTGCACGTCTCCGTGAAAGATGCGCGATATACAAACATATCGCGTCGCACCCCACGCCCCCCAAAAAAAAAAACGTGTCGCGTTGCATTCCGCGTACCAGCCACTACCCCCACGCCCGAAAAACATGTCGCGTTGCATTCCGGGCACCCCCCGTCGGAACCTGACGTGTGATTGTATATGGACCCTGTGAACACACATATGGCGCTTTTCCATCACACAGTTCAGGCACTACTCGGCTCGGCTCGGCTCAGTTTCGGTCGTTATCAATTACAACAGAGTACCACCTCAGCGTGGGTGGGGTCGTCATAGCAACGCGGCCGAAACTCCAGCGACGTCATTTGTTATGCGACACAAACACGAAACGAACTACGGAGGAATGGAGGCCACCAGACAAAGAAATGTCTGCACCTCGTCGTTGCTCCACGGGGTTGATTTCTGTGCAGCCATCTCTGATCGTATCGTGTTTGCTGTTATTGCGTTTTAAAAATGGCGCGGTTGACTCTTATGAACGAGTCGCTCTCCTGACTCATCTAGTGACGTCACGCCCTGGCCAAACAGTGGCGTACCTTCTGCTGACGTCACATTTTCGGCCCAGCGTCATTTGATAACTCGATACCTGGGATGAGGAAGTGACGAAGTAATCGTAGTTCGTAGTTCATCACACTATCGTAGCTGCCAAACTACTATTAGCTCCGAAGAGGTGAACTGTCATTCTAAACTCATGTGGCTCTGTGTCTAGTTGTCTGCCTTCCCACCAAAGAAACCTGAGGTAGTTGCGAGTTACTGGTGAGACATGGAATTGGTGGAACATCTTTTCTATATCACAGATCACAGCAACTGATTCCTTTCTAAAACGACAGAGAACTCCCACAGAAGAATTAATGATAAGTAGTAAGTAGTGTCATTCATAGAGTCTCAACCATGTCATTTTCAAGGCCATCAAAATTGTTGTATGGTCTGGCATGAGCTGTTGCTACCTTTACCTTGCTATCTGCTTTAAGTTGTTATAACCTTGTTTTTTCTTCATCTAGCTTAAATTTCATTTCAGCCTCCCTTTGCTTAATTTCTGTAAGCATCTGTTCTTCTTTGAATTTCCATTCACTTTCCAGTCTATTGAGTTTAGCTTGCTGTTCTTGTTTGGCAAGATCGCCCAGTCTGCTCTATGTTTTTTTGTCATTCACTGGAAAGTGAATTTCCATTCACTTTCCAGTCTATTGAGTTTAGCTTGCTGTTCTTGTTTGGCAAGATCGCCCAGTCTGCTCTATGTTTTTTTGTCATTTATGGCGCTTTTATGGCGCTTTTCCCATTCCATGGGAACTAATTTGGACATGTCAGAAAAAAGAGCTGAGAATCTGGTTGCCGAGCTCTCATTAAAGATGCGAGACTGTAAGGTTCGTTTCTGAAAGGCCACCACCGAATGAAAAACTGTGTCAAAAGTTATGCATTTGTGATCAGAGATTAAGTCACACATAAGCAGGGAGTTCAGAGTCAGGCTGAGAGTAAAAACGAGGTCAAGGGTGTGACCTCGGTTGTGTGTGGGGCCTGAAACATGTTGCACAACGTTAAATGATGTAGCTGTCTTTAGAAACTCTGAAGCTAAGGAATTTGAGGGATTGTCAATATGAAAGTTAAAGTCACCCACAATAACGATCTTATCAAATTTGAGCACAACAGATGAAAGCAGAGTGGAAAACTCATTCAGAAAATAAGAACAAAGTTTTGGAGGACGGTAGATGACAATACAACACACTGGGGTTGTACACTCAATTTTAAAGGTTAGTAGCTCAAAACTATTGAAAGATCCAATAATAAGCGGGACACATTTGAGGTAGCTTTTATAAACCACTGCCACGCTCCCACCACGTCCTGAGGACCTTGGGGCATTCTTAAAGTTGTAGTTTGGTGGGCAAAGCTCCACTAGAGGTCTGCAGTCCCCTGGTTTAAGCCATGTCTCAGTAAGGCAAATAATATCTATATTGTAGGAGGTAATAAAGTCATTTAGGACAAATGATTTGTTTGACAAGGATCAATTATTATTAGTACTAGTAATAGACCAAAGACCACAGGGGAGTCAGACTTGGGATGCTTAGGCATGCAAGGGACAGTGAGTAACTGCTTAGACCTGGCAGCAGAATGACGGCGAGTAAAACCTTTATTTATTCTGTTCCTACTAATCACTGGGATTGAGAAAACAGGTGTGCGATCGGGAGATGTGGCAGGAGAACTCAGCTTGATGGGGATGTGGCAGTGGCTATTCAAAGTGAGAGAAGTGGAATGATGGAGGTTAACAAGAGAATGAGTGATAGGCCTTACAGGGCGTCAGGGAGCCACCACATGCCAGACAATGGAGGTACCGATTACCTGGGCAGCAGGGGTGCTGGGGGGAGCAACAGAGGTGACACCCTTTTTGGACTGCCTAGAAGTCCATGAGAGGGAAGGCGAAGACAGGCGCCAGCAGGTAGAACGAGCGCCTGAGCCACGCTCAGCTGCCGCACGCTGGCAGAAGCAAGCTCTCTGTAAGGACGCAACACCTGCAGCAGAGTGGGCAGGTGGGTGTGTTAACCCCACTACGGTGGAGGGGCCAAGGCGACCAAGGGCAGCAGCGGTGACACTCCCAACAACGGAGCCAGTCGGTGGAGCCCCCGCACTGCCCAAGACGGCAGAGGAATGTGGCTGTTTGGTAGCAGGAGCACGAGGAGCAGCAACAGCAGGAGCAGGAGGAGCAGCCTCTCCGACCTCAGAGCCAGCCGACAGCAGAGTCGCAGCACACGACATAGCAGGGGAGCCGGGTGGCCCAGGAGTGGTCGTTGGAGCGGAGAGAGAGATGGTTTTCCAGCTCAGCCAAGGCTTGGAACTTGTTGCTGAGCTCCAGAGGTTCTTGTGACGCTGACCCAGAGCATCCCCCGCGGCTCTTGTTGTTTTTCACCAGAACCCACTGCTCAGAGTGGCGGGGAGTGGAGCAGGGTCGCGACTTTGGCTTCGCTCCAAGAATGGGCCACACTTCATGCCTCAATGCCAGGAGGTTAGCTGAAGGGGTCGGCTTGCCACCAGCGACAAAGGAGAGTTCAGGGAACTGGAGAGGGCTGACACCATTGTTTTTGCCACAATGAGAGGAGCCCAGGGGCCTTATTTATAAAACTGTGTGTAGGATTCATGTCAAAAGGTGGCGTACGGACAAAACACAGAACGTGCGTACGCACAAAAATATTCAGATTTATAACACTGTGCGCACGCACGTCCTATGCCGGTTTCCCTTTATAAATCACAACCAACTTGAAATGTTCCACACCTTTTGCAGGGCGTCATGTCACGCCCATAATTGCCTATAAATAGTCAGTGAAACGCCCCTAATTAATATTCATTCCACCTGACTGCATGATAGTGACCATGGCGACACCAACAGAAAGGATAAAATAAGAAAATTCAAGTAGTGTGTGAAATAGAAGATCCTATGTGGGAGGTCGACACCCGAAAAATAACTTTGTTGATAGACATAAAGTAACATCTTAAATGCCAAAAAGTTCTCAGAGTGGCAGCATGTGGAGGACGCTGTTCATGCTGCTGCCTTTGAAGATTGGCTGAAATAAAGAAGTAGTCCCACATCAAAGTGGACGAGGCGGGGGTCAGAGGACACTGGAGCTCAAAAAGCAGGCAGGGATTACTGGGGAGTCCCTCTGAAATGGAGTGGTGACAGAGATGGAGGGGACACAGAGGCACAGATGACTCAGGTAGATTATGTAATTTGTTTAAAATGAGGAAATCAAATGCATTCAAGTTTTTAACACGTATGTTAAAAAAGGGGGACTTCATTCATAAAGCCAGTTTTAGTCTCTGAGTGTTCAGTGGGGTTTTTGGTGCTGCAGCAGCTGAGCGTCGTCACTGACGAGGGACATAATCGACTCCATCAACGAAGTTATCACGGAAGTTAAGGAAAATTAAAAATGCGTTGCATGACATGAGCTGTACAATGAAACAACAGCTCTTTTTTTTATTTTTATTTTAAGTGACGCGTCACATCTAGCGCTGGCTCACGGCAGCAGCGTTTGGCTCAGATGGGACAGGGGTCGGCTCAGAGCCCAACACAGCCAGCGTCAGAGGAAAGTTTATATTATAAGTTTAACATTATGGAGCGCAGTCCTGTATGGTAACAATATATGAAACCACACACTCGGGTCTGGCCGAACTGAAGCATCGAAAACGGTGTCTGTGTGAACGTAATCGGTCCCACTGTTCTCCTTATTTATTAGAAGTGTTTAATAATAACAGAACATATCTGAGGGGTGCTTTTGCAGTAACAGATATCGCTGTTTGTATTTATTATTCTAAATCGTGTTTTTTGGTGGTTTATTTATTGTAAAATGGCTTTTAAATGAACTCTTCATATACGATACGTGAACTGTCATATTTCGACTCCCTCTACATAACGGAGAACCGCACATTCTCCGCCAAGTTTGTTTTTTATAAATCACAAAGTTTGCGTAGAAATTGGCGTACGCAACGTTTATAAATGAGGCCCCAGGGCCGAAATGTGTTTGGCCTGGGTAGTGGCCACGCTGGAAAACTCCAGGATTAATTCATCCTTTTTATAAGGTCCGCCTTCAGACCTCTTATCTCCTCTCGCAGCTGTGAGTATGCAGGTAAGTAGCTAACGCACACCACCGTGGTTTGATCAGATTAAGGAGCTAGCTGGCTAGCTTAGCCACCAGGTGTTGTTGTTGCAGTTACCACAGAGACGGGACAGACAGCGGGCAGGTAGCGTCGCACAGAGATGACGTGTCAGCAAGAGACGACATTTACCTCGCAGATATTGTGTTATCCGCATATCCATAAGATCCATAACATAAAGGCAAAACATGCCTTTATGTTCTTTTGGATTTCTTCAAGGTCTTAAGAACACTAGGTTTTCTTTTTTTTTCATTTACTTTCATCATTTTTCTTTACTTCCTGTTTGAGCAACTCCTGGCCTTTCTTCTGTCAGCACTGCGAGAGCTGGATCTGACTTGTTTCTTTGTGGGACTGTCTGTTTCTTCAGCTAATGACATCTTGCATATCTGTTTGTACTCTAACAACAAGTATTTTAATGTCTTTACTCCAATTTGTATAAATGGTAGGTTAAATCTATTTTAGAATGTTACCACCCACATCAGACATTTACGCTTGTGAACACATCATGGTAAACAGTAAAATAAAGTAAAGGAAAATATCATTTACAACAGTACTGCTAAACAATCTACAGCCCAACAAACAAGATTACAAAACACTGCATTATGAACAGGCAGTGGCCAACAATAAACCTCAGATAATGTTATTTGATTGAACAATACCTGAGATGAGGAATTGACGTGTGTTGTGTTGTGAGCTCAGCTGCCAAACTCTTTTGATATTAGCATTCATGATCCCGGGCCACATACTACCCCAGAACGTGCATAGACTAGTGTTGCGGAACATGAATGAGAGGCAGTGATTGACAGCTATAATGTCTCCTTAGAGGTAGTGCATATGACCACATACTGCACTGCAGTACTCACTTATTTATGCAGTAAAGTTAGTTTCACATTTGGCCAAATGGGACATACCTCTTTTTATTTGGATTTTAGAGCTTCTTCTACTTTTCTTTTATTCTTTATGGTAAAATCTTTTGTATCTAGTGTCTCCAGTCAGCTTGTGTGTTATTTGACCAGTACAGTAATACAGTTGGGCATTCATTTGTAGTCACTGCTAGAATTCACATGAAATAATTTTTTACACAAAACACCTGAATACAATATGAATAGATGTACCCTATTTGTATAGTGTAGTAATACAATTTGATTTGGAGTCATTGGGTTACATGACATGCAAGCTACTGAAGTAGAATCCAGATGTTTCATATGAGATATTCATATAAAATGCTTTTAAGTGTTTTTTGTTTTTTGAGGTGTTTCTTATTTGGCCGGTAAGGTAATGTAATGTATTGGTTTGAAGCCACTGCGATTATTTTCTTTCAAAATATTTATGTAAAATCAATTATTTGGACAAAATAGGTGTGCAACATGAGATACATTTTGTATAATCTTTTAATCATTTCAATATTATTGGAACATCAGCTCAAAGGTTCTGACAGTAACATTGGTTTTGTATCAATCAGATATCGGTTTATTATTAATTGAAGTGACACCCCTGTGGATGCTACAGTACTGTAGTTAAATGTAAAGAAGTTGAAACTTTACCTAAAGTAACATAAATAAACATCCTTGTTATTCCATTTTTATTACTCATTTTACCATGTTTACTGTCTAAACAGTGTATGTGTGTAACCCTTATCAGTTCAGTTTTTCCTTATCAAGAATAATATAATTCATTCAAAAATTTGATTAAATTTTCCAGTTATACTGTTTACTTGAAGTGTTTTAATGTCTGTATTCCAATTTGTGAAAAATTCACTATATTTTAAAGTCTAATTATATATTAGTATAAAGAAGCACAACAAATACTCAGGCACAGCACAAGAATTGACAGCCACACAGTAGTTAAATACATGAGTACATGTACTTTGCTTAGTAATCGTACATTTCACCACTGTCTGTTTGGGTCTTTCAACCTCCAACAAACAGCTGAACTAGTTGAATGTTTACTGTACACATAGAAGTCGTTGTTGGCAAATATTACAATACAGCCTTTAATGACTGACTTCAGTATAAATATAGTAACGGCTGTTAAGTCTTAACTGGTTTAACTGGACAAATATCATGAATAACTTACAGGCCTGCTGCGTGGCTGCTCGGCTGTCCGTGTGAATGAACGTAGATTCAACCAGGACTGCAACAACAGAACTCCCCCTCCTCTCTGCCTGTCTCTCTGCCTGTCTCTCTGTCTGTCTCTGTCTGTTCAATAGTCAATCGCAGTCCCTGCCAAAATGGTGAGGGGTGAGTTTATCAGAGTGCTTGACTGAGTCAACTGAGGGATGACACATTATTTATATCACACTAGTTCACGTCATTGGATCATATCATTTGGCAGATGCTGTTCTACTGCTGGACTGGGTTTTGAACTGTGGACACAAAACAAAACAAGTGTGGACCAGAAACCCTATGGCGAGGTTGAACAGAGTGATTACAGAATCTTTTGACCTGGGAGTGAAGAATGCTCTGAGTATTTTCAAGAATCAAGAATTTTTATTATCATGTTTTCACATAACAAAATTAAGAGTGGTGACTTACCATCTTTAAACATAAATATATGTAAAAATATGTAATATGTACATAAATATCTAAAGATTTAAAGTTGTAGCAGCAATGTACAATGGGGGGCGGGGTGGATCAATGGAATTTGGGAAAAACTGCCTTCAACTCAACGTGGTTAAATTCTCTGGCCACGATCACACTCGCTGCCTCTGGATTGTTGTTTATCTGCAGACTGATCATGCAGTACAGCTCCTCCAGTGCTAATTTTTCCAATGCTTCTGTAAAAACTTTGACTGAAGTTTTATTTGTATTAAAGACATTTCACAACCATTAATAAATAACACAGACAGCCTCATTGTTTAAAGATGAACTCAAAATTATCTACAATTATTAAGCTTCTTCAGAGTTTTAAAAAAACTCACGTATGTTGTGGTCTATTATGCCCGTGTAGCTGAAGTGTATTTTGAACTGTGGACATGGTTCCCACTTTATATTCTGTGTACAACCTGAATTGAAGTCGGAGCAGTGTGATTACTGAAGGCTTTGACAGAAATTTCCCCTCAAGTGGAAAACACTGCCTCTCCACCACTACACGCTGCCAGATTACATCTCGCAAGCTCAGCCACAAGAATTAAGTTTGGAAAACATCCACTTGAAGGTTGATTCAGCCCTGTCAGAAACAGACAGTACCAGTCAGTAAATGTTTGGATGGAGATGTGACTCACATTTAAAATTAGACACTGCTGATATGAATTGAGACACGATGATGCAACTGCAGGGTTGGTACTGTGGCATCTTGGCACCGTGACCTCTACTACACTCCACTTCTTTCATTCTCTCAACAATAATGCACATATAAGTTTTAAAAAATTAACTTTCTTATAAATGTGTTAAAATACCACTGGGTCTATTCTCATAGGAATATAAAGCTATTTTTGTATCATAGAGGCTGAGCCAATGCATGGTCCAGAAATAAACATCAGAGGAATACAGCTAATTTGGGAATTAGACTGGGAATTAACATTCCTTCATTGATGAACTAATAACATATGGTCAGGGTTACTTGGTCATTTGTTAATGGTGAGCAACAGGAATTCATGATCCTGTATTAATTCATGCATTAAATCATCTTGAGTCATGCGTTAGTGAAGCATAACTTAAGTAAATAGCTCGTACCCTTATTGTAATGTGTTACAGGCAAAAAGGTATGAATATCTTTGGTACATTGTAAATATTTGCATCAGTACCAAATGTTGTGGGATATGACCTTGAACCATGACACAGGGCACATGTACAAGAAAGGGCTGCAAGATTAGAATCAGAATCAAATTTATTGGCAATAGGTTTGCACATACCAAGACTGACTTGATATGTTGTTAACATAACATTAAAACACAGTAAGAAGAAAATACAAGAAAAGCACTGGGAAGCATAGCTTACAGCTTAGCTAAGCTGAAGAACAAAGGATATCTACAATATGCAGTGTGAAACATTATAATGTTACACATGGAGTCGGGTGTGTATGTTAATGTAGTAGTGTAGTGTTGGAGGTTCGTGTAGAGTTAATGTCAGTGGTTTTCTGGGCCTTGGTGAGGAGAATAAAGCAGGACCTAGATGATGTTGTACTTTAACCTTTCCAGGTCCCTGATCAAGCCGGCATGATAACATTACATCGGCTGTTCAAGTATGTCAAAGTGAAAAAATAATTGTCAGGTCATATAGGTTATGTTGTGCTGAAAAATCGGTCATAAATTATATAAATAGCCCAAGATTACTAAGGATTAATGGTGCACACTCCTGAGCAAATCTGCAGATAACTAAACAGACATGGTTGTTGGGTTAGAGTTAGGGTACACTTACTGATTTAGATTTTTTACTTGAGATGTGCACAACAATTACATGGAGTCACATGGTCACTAGTGATGAAATTCAAAGATGAAAGTCAAAGGCTCCCTCTAAAAACCACACAAGTAAAAATAACTATACGTTCAAGATTTAGGAATAGGATATGGTAGATGAAAAAATAAAAAAAATATATATACATATAAAATAGAATTTAGATTGAAATATAATACAGATATAAATGGAAGTAGAAATGTAATACTGCTGGAGCAGCAGGGAGAAATATTAAGGTGGAATGTGAATAATGTAGGGATTCTTGTTTAAATATTGATCTTATTTGTTTTAAAAACGCGTGTTTAAATGTGTACTTCACAGATACACGTGATCAAGCGGCCGCTGTTTAATGTGAACTTCCTGATTTTCACCCAGGGGAGGCAGCAACGGTCGCTAAGGAGTGTGCGCAGGCGCAGTGGCACTTCGCACAACCGCAATAGGCAAACATGGCGGCGGCCGTCGACAGTGTTGTGAAAGTGTAAGTTTACCTCTATTTATCTTAAGACTCACAGCACGCAGCCACACAGGGGGGCGAGGGCGCGGTTGATTAATCGTCACGTTTCTGTAAAACTGTGCGAAACACCGTAAGCATGGCGCCCTCGAGGTGGTATACGATATTTGTCCCAAGAGAGCTAAGGTTAGCTCGTTAGCTGTGGGGAAACACAAATGAGGCGAGCCCTTTGTGCATCTGCATACAAGCCTGTATTTTTATCCAACTAAGTCCCCTAGGTGTGTTTTCAAGGCGGCGTTACACACATTATACTCAAACTGTTGCTTCCGAGCCGCCTGCTGATGCAGGAGGGAGTTCATTTAGCTGTAAAAAGCTGTGGTGCTTTGTTGTGACGAGCTAACAATCAACCTTTTGTTCAGACATCCCTGCACCCGTACAGCTGGTGTTTAGTGGGCTTTGTACTGAAGTCAGGCTCGGTTATAGGTTTTGTGTGGTGCTGTTGATAGATAGATAGATAGATAAAATAAATAAATAAAAGCACAGTCAGAGCAACAGTCTGTATGAACAATGCGACAGATTTGCTCGAGAGTGAAGTCGAGAAAAAATGCTGTGTTTGTGATGAAGGACTCTTAACTCTTCTTCTTGATTACACGGAAGATGGCTGCCACTGTATTGCCGTGATAGTGCCAAGATATGTCGGAGAAAATGAGAATTATGAATGAAAGTGTTTTAGAGCGATGCCGTATGAAAGAAAAGCAGCAGCAGTCTTGTCCCCATTAAAGACATTTTCTCTTATATTACCGCTCACGACCATTAAACTCTCTGTGATCACATTATTAAAGTAGCTTTTATTAGTGTGGCACAGTAGAGTTTGAGTAACCATTCAAGAGTATGTTTTAATGTAAAAATGAGTTTTGTTGTGAATATGTGGTGTGCATGTTAATATGAATCCAATCATAAATGGACTACAGCTGCAATGATTAGTAGATGAGTTATCAATTATTAAATTATTTAGTTAGTAGTACTTTCATTTTTTTCATGAAAATGTGTAGAAATTCTTTAATTCTGCTTCTCAAATGTTTTTTTTTTGTTTTTGTTTCATTTGTCCTCTAAGACAGTAAACTGAATATTTTTGGGTTGTGGACATTTGAGGCTGTTGCATTGAACTTGAAACAGTGACCAACATTTTTCACCATTCTGCAACTAATAATTTAATAATTGACTAATAATTATTTAATCAAACAATCTGTTGATCATTTTCTCGATTAATCAATACGTTTTGTCCACAACAGGAAGATATACAGTTTACTATAATAAAGGACTATAGACATCAGAAAATATTGACATTTAAAATGAGGAAATCAGAGAATTTGGAAACTTTTGCTCGAAAAATAACTCAAAACGTTTAACTGATTATCAACATAGTTAGTGCTTAATTTAATATTCAACAACTAATACTAATAACATATAAATAAAATAATCAAGATATTTTTTTACATAAAAGCAGTGTCACTATTGTGTAGTCTCAGCAGAGAGCTCATAAAAACAATTTTTAAACCATTGATTATCACGCTTAATATATATCCTGGTCACATTTCCTTTAAAGGAAAAAACAAATTGAAAGGATTTGAGAAAGATCACGGCGGTCACGTTGTAGATAATGGTCTTGATGCAGTTAAGAGCTTCAGTAATAAGTGCAAGTTTTAGAAATTGTCTGACACGTTCAACACCAGTCGATTTAAGAGTAAGAATACATATACGATTCGCATACATTACATCAACAGCTCAAAAACACTGTTTGTTGTTTAATATGACATATTTATCAATAGTCTATTCTAATATGTGGCATTTGACCCATCAGTGTTCAACTTGTGTGTTTCAGGTTGGGAGAGCAGTATTATAGAGATGCCATGGAGCAATGTCACAGTTACAATGCTCGTCTGTGTGCCGAGCGCAGCATCCTCATGCCTTTCCTGGACTCTCAGACTGGTGTAGCTCAGTCCAACTGTTACATCTGGATGGAGAAGAGACACCGGAGTGCAGGTATATAATAAATTCTGACTAATTAAAATTTAACATTACCTTACTTTCATTTCATTGATATCATTGTAATATAATTAAACCATGTTATCATTTTGTAATATAACTGTAATATAAAGAAAGTAGAAGGTGTCGTTTTGTGTAATTTTTTTTATTTTGATTTAATTTGATTTAAATCACCATTGGAAAAACTTTCTGATCAATAATCAAGTTGTGCCACTGTTTTTGTAGCTTGCTGTCTGTGCAGGAAGCACATCTTACAACAACGACACTAAAAGTCAATTTATCACTGAGTATTTTTAGAGTTAGAAGCACTGAAGCCCACTCCAAAACTTACTTGCCGTGTCCTGTGTCTCTTCAGGTGTAGCTCCAGGGCAGCTATACACCTACCCTGCCCGACGCTGGAGGAAGAAACGGCGTTCTCATCCCCCAGAGGACCCCCGCTTAGCCTTCCCCCCTCTCAAAGCAGGTACAACATCTGGTTGAACTCCTTATCTCCGACCACAAAACAACAAAGGCGTTACACTAATACAAATTCTGGATATATTTGTCTGTTTACATTTAACTGTCACGAGTAGGGGGCCCCTGTTCTCTTAATAATGTAGTTCTGTTTGTGTGTCAGTTGTTCATGTCATGTCAATGCATGCATTACTGTCGCTTGTTGTGTGTAGCAGATTTGGAGCTTGGATTGAAGCGCGATGATGCGTTGGGGGCGGTGGATGGCAGCAGCCTGGAGGCCCTGCTAAAGGGGGAGCCCCTTGACAGGAGGAGCGGGGTGTCAGATCTCCGTGGCCCTGAGGACGATTCAGCAACCGTGGAGCCTCCTGCCACCTCAGCGACCACTCACACGTCCTCTGGGCGCGTCCGCAAGGTCTGGCTCAAAGCTGGCTGAACACTGTTTTGTTCTTCCTCTAACACCTAGAACAGCACAGCCTTTTACATATATAATACTAAAAGGCATTAAAACGCACAACCCACCTAGCAGGTTAAAATATACCACTGGTTCAGTGGAGGGGACAGAGAGTAAACAGTTATAAGATCAGTACGCTCCAGTTAGAGAAAACAGAAAACAGGAAGAGTTCATACATTCACTGCAGTGAGATCTAATTCAGACCCTCTCACTACAGAGAGTCCTGGACCACGATGACTACTTGGATGACCTGGACGATGAGGACTTTGAGGATGAGACCCCCAAGAGACGAGGCAAGAGCAAGTCCAAGGTGAGTGCCCTGTTTTTCCCTGATGTCAGGTTCTAATGGGATCCCAGAGGATCAGTGGCAGTTACGTTTACATTCATTTCTAGTTACACTAGCTTGATGTGTTAAGCGGTATTTCTTGCGTCCTTCTCTCTTAATTTCTTTTTGTGTCAATATTGTGCATAAAAAACTATCGCTACCATTTGTGTTTAATCATCAATCTCATTATAGCCTTTATGTTTTTGTTTAGTCTTTGAAGTGTCAGAGAAATTAATTTTTAAGCAGCACTGTGTGTCTCGACTGTTAAATTGTTTCCTCAGGGTCGCAGTGACAAGAATGGCAAGAAGAAGCAGGAGGCTGCCGCCGCCGCGTTGGAAGAGAGGGACAAACCATATGCTTGCGACAGTGAGTACAAGCTTCCTTTGCAAACGTCTGTGTGTCATGCATGTCAGCAAGAGAGGCTTTTGCTTTTCCACCTGAAAGACAAAAACAAACCTTCTGCCATGCATGGTGTGATCTGAAAGACCCCAAGACCCCATCTGGAACTTAAATTTGACAGCATAGAAATTGGACAAGTTGCCCGTCAGAATGCGTGCTTTTTTTTTGTTTGTTTTGTTTTTTTGTTTTTTTCCTGAGATGCCGCTCCCTGCGTGTGTGCTGTAACTTCCTGCTGGCCAAAGCTCAAAGCTCTGTGCAAATGCTCACCTCCGCTGTATAAGTTTGCTACTAGCGCATCAGCCAATAATTAACCATGTGACAATAAGTATAAATATTAAAGCCGGTTGTGGGGTGATGAACAGCGCAGCTTTGTGGTTCCACCTTGGGCCTTTTTGGATGGTAGAATTAGCTGCCATCACTATAACACTTTTGTATGACCGTGTGTGTGTGTGTCAGTCTGTGGGAAGCGCTACAAGAATCGCCCTGGCCTGAGCTACCACTATACACACTCTCACCTGGCGGAGGAGGAGGAGGAGGCGAGGACCGCGAGGAGATCGAGGCACCACCCACTCCTCGCCAGCCTGAGGAGCAGAAGAGTGAGTCCCTCTCTACTGTTGAGAGAGAGACAGAGAAAAGAGAGAGAGAGAGAGATGGGGAGATGGAGGTTTGGTTGCATGCTATGTAGCATGTGTGTGTTTGTACAAGGGATGTCTCTCTCTCATCATTTCTTTTTTTTCTTTTTTTTGTTCCGCTCTTTTTGTTTTTTGATTTTCATATTTTGAATCCCAAATTCGGGATTAGTCTCAGTGTTCCTGACTAAAACATGCTTGCAAAGTTGGGATTTTTTCAGCATATCATTTTTATTTTTTATTTTTATTTTTTTTTTGTCCCCATGTCGCCTTACCAACATATCCATCGCATTTCTTTTTGTTTTCTTTTGTGCACGCGACACTGTGTTAGTGAGTGCATTGAACAAGTGTGTTTTGTCAGTTGTCATTCATTACTTTGGATCATGATTCAGTACATCACCATCAGCCTCAGATAATAAAGGTGTTGCGGCTGATGTCACATGAACAGGTTTGTAAAACTCTGCCTTAAAAATGTAAAAAGTTTTATTTATACCCTGTGTTGCACCACAGGTAGACAAACGTGAACTTTACTGTTTTAACATGTTCATCTGGGAGAAGATAGTGGTGTTTAACTCATCTTCCTTCATAAGTCAGTTTAACGTGACAGCTCTGATGTGAACTGAACGGTTTCTTCGCTCTCTCTCCTACTCAGCCACTAAGAAGGGCCCCAATGGGCTGGCACTGCCCAACGATTACTGTGACTTCTGTCTGGGAGACTCCACCTTAAACCAGAAGACGGGCCAATCAGAAGAGCTGGTTTCCTGCTCAGACTGTGGACGCTCAGGTACCAACTCTCACGTCTCTTTCTTATTGACTTCACAAAGCTCTATATCTCTGACTCTGTCTTAGATACCACTGGCTGCAATTGCTCAAGTGTGAACTCCACCCAAATAAAATTAAGAGCGGGACAGAGCTGCAAATGCTACTTTAATCTCTGACTGCATCCAAGAACAACATAATCTGTAACCCTATAAACCACTGTAGTTAGTTATTAATGTGCTCCTTGGTCTTGGAAGTAATCTTCAGTTTGTATTGCAAGTAGTAAGCCAGTTAGGTGGACGTGCTAAAGGTTTTATCTTATGCTGAAGCAGGAATATCACCTATTCAGTCCATTCCTTACACCTTTCCTCTTGTGTTTGGTTGTGGGAAGTCTAGAAAAAAATACACTATAGTCCAAAGCTTTTTAACTGAAGATTATCACTCTTACTAGAGCCAACCCAGTTATGTCTTATAAACTATGATGCCCTTTGTAATTGTGTTTTTTGTTTGTTTTTTTAATTTTATTTAACAAACATTTCTCCCATGACCTCTCCCTCCTGCAGGCCACCCGACATGCCTGCAGTTCACACCAGTGATGATGGCCGCAGTGAAGACATACCGCTGGCAGTGCATCGAGTGCAAGTGCTGCAATGTGTGCGGCACCTCAGAGAATGACGTGAGTCCCTTTTTATATTTCAACATGTGTCCTCAGTGTTTCCCCAAAAACATCCTTGTACTGACAGGCTTCTCCTGTAGTACGTAGTAGTAGTAAGTAAAATTTAGTAAGTCCACTAAGACCTCAAGAAAAAACAACAGACAAATGACCCCTAACCCTAACCCTAATGTAACTGGCATAATCAATATAATTAATATTAATGCCAGTTAATACTATAATATTTATATATCCCTTCCCTTGTAGGACCAGCTGCTGTTCTGCGATGACTGTGACCGAGGCTACCACATGTACTGTCTAAGTCCCCCCATGACTGAACCACCAGAGGGTAAGTTAACAACAAACACTTCACTGCTTAGACATTCCCAGTTATCTTTGCTTTATACTGAATTAAAGGCCGGTCCAGCCAGTATATCCAAGGTCACCTTCACAGCACCCACAGCACATCTGGTCTTATCTGCTGCCTTTTCCTGTAATAGTTTGTTCAAGAAGGTTCTTAGAAATCTTCACTGGACTATTTTTCCACATAAATTTAGAGGTCTGATACAGGTTGGTAGATTTCTACAATGTCACCATGTAAATAGGTGTTCAGGTTAATTTGGGTTTTAAATGATTATCTTTTGATTTATTTTAAGAAATTATTTTTTAAATGAATGGAAAATTCATTATGAAATCCCAAGAACCCAAGCCCTGCTGTCTGCAGATATCTCCTTCTGTCAGTCCATGGGCCAGATATATTCAGTTTACAACTATATAAAACAAATCTTCAAGAACAATCACGTATGAAAAGCTGGAACCAGAGAATACATGATATTTTGTTTATTTATCTATAATTCAATTATCACAATTTTTGTTGATTTATGTTTATCAAGTGATCCATTTCACTCAGTGTGAGCATCTTTTAGCAATGGAGGAGCAACAAACTGTACATGTGATGTCAAAGTGTGGAAAAACATTTCCTAATTTTAAAGCTATATGTCCCCTTATCTTCCGTGAATCCCCCCCTGCTTTTTTTTAGGGAGACTAACTCGCTGTGTTTATGTGTTTCTCAGGGAGCTGGAGTTGTCACCTGTGCCTGGCTCTGCTGAAGGACAAAGCCTCCATATACCAGCAGAACCAGAGCTCTGCCCCTGAGTGACATCGCAGCTGAAAGCCCCGCCCCGTCCACAATGGGACCCCACTACCTTCCCCCCATGAGTGAAAACGTCAGACCTCCCGTCAGTCCAGAGCTCCAGGCTTCATCCAGATGTAGCTGAGCCAGATCGCAGATCAGCTTTAGAAGTCTTAATATCTACAGCGTCAGTGGGGGGATCAGTCAACACGGGGATCACACTATCACTACCAACCTGCCTGCAGAGTACCTGAGGCTTGCTGTCAAACACATACATATTGTGCGCATATACAGTATAGACACAACCTCTCCTGGACTGTTACACACACACACACACACGCACACACACACTAGATACAGAGACAGAGAGCATGCAGTAACCATAGTAACTGCTGTCTCCATGGGAGAACGGATTAGCATCACAGCTAATTATCTGCACCCTTTCACACTCAAAGACACAGTGTGGACTGTCGAGACAACACAGTTTCTTTTCTGCCAAATTATCTATTTTTACTCCCTGAATGTGGGGGAAAGAAAATATCACCACATATATGGTCGAAGAATATTATTATTATTATTACTATTGTTATTGTTCTGGTTACTAGTGGACTTTTGTAGTGGCATTTGTCTGTGTACTTTTGTCTGATTGGAACGTTTATCTTTTCAAGAGGTTCCCCCGAGGGGATCTGGTCAGTGCCAAGGTCCAGCATCACATGAAATACACACAGCAATGACCCATAGGAGCTCATCATAATCGTGTAAAAACCATCTGTCTTTCTTTTCAGATCAGTCGGGCAAAGGTGGTAAAACAAAGTCTTATTTTTTTTGCCAACAAGATACTTTGACTGGTTAAAATGTCAGCACAAAATCTTTGGCCTTGATACTTTAAGGTTGCACCAAAACAAACTTGTCATAGCTGATTTTGTTTGTTTTTTTTAAACCAAACACTATACATCAAGCATATAATGTAAGTTGGGCACATTCTTAAAAACATCATTTCTCCATCAGAAAGAGCTAAAGTTCTCTTATTTTGTAAAAACCCTGACATTTGATGAGTTAGATTGTTACAGAAACTGTAAGTCCAGTACCTAAAACCAGTAATCACAAAGGTGCGTCCTCTCCTTGGAGGCGTTTGCTCGCTTAGAAGAAAACTTTTGACAGCGACGTCCTTCACACGTCAAACTGATGACAGAAACATTTACAAACTGTAGCTGCTTTTATCATTTGTCACACTGAGGCGCATTTGCATGCAGATTGCACCAGTATGAATGCACACACACTCACATCACAAGTGTTTTATTTTTTTTTTTTTATTTTTTTTTATTTTTTTTTTTACATTTTATATTACCTGATATTCCATTGGTACTGGGAGTTTTTTCTAGTAGAATTTTGTAAAGTCTATGGTATAGCAAACACTTCAAGTATATAGCTCCTAATGCATTCTATGTACTGTATTGACTTTTTCTATTTTTGTTATGACTGTGACATGTTTGAATTTATTTGATTATTCTGATATGTCAGACCTCCATTATGAGTATTTGTAAAATGATGTACTTTGTTGTACTATTTTTATTTTTTCATTTCTTTGGTATTGAAGCCGATTTAGCCTGACTGAAATAAAAAATCACTTTGAATTATGTGTCCATTGTAATTTCTTTAAATACAGCTTTTCTAGCATGTTTTGGGGTTGCATAAAGTATTTGATATATTTTGATCAGCTGATAACTCACATAAGTTTGTGTTCTTCCGTACTGCTGACCAATTTTAGTTTTAAGCATCAAAAATGACAAATTCACAAAAGGAATAGAGGAGTTTCTCACAGCTGTGTTAAAACAAATGGACAGTGGGGAGGTAAACCCATCAAAACAGAATAAGTATAAAATCTTTGAGGAAACATCTTTACATCTCTGCCAAGTTTATTTCACACCCACTGGAACACATGTTGCATAATCCTACAGTAAAGAATGTAAATTGCTTCTATACTAATAGCAAAAATGCTGTACTATGACCTTTAGGTTACAAACTTTATTCTGTTAGTGTGTAGTCTGGATTCAGGACACAATGCGAAAGATCCACTTATTTCAGCAGACTGTTCATTTTGTGTCAGTGAGTTCAGCTCCTGATAGATCTCATCTAAAAGTTACTCTTGCTTCAACTTATTTTTGTGTTCATTTGTAAGACATTTAACTTTATCAGTGGCATTCACCTGTCAGTCCACTGTGTTTGTCTGTTGAAGGTGAAAATGTTTTCCAGGGACGAGTACTCATGATGATAACATCTGACTATCAACGTGTCTGATTTATTTTCTGGGAAAAGATAAACTGGATGTATTATTCAGCCATCATCCTGTATGTTTGTGGCAGTACTTTCTAAACAGAAGACAAATCCTGGTGAACTGCACAACTTCAAGAGAGCCACATCACAGCACATCGCATTCATAATGGAGTTTGTTAATTCTTCATTAGCATCATTCAGCCAAACTCTGTTGGGGAAAATGCTGAATTTTAGACTGCTTTTATTTGATTCCTCATTTGTATCTCTAATTCTCGTTACATTTATTACTTTCATGAGCAAGTGAAGTGTCCAAGTTATGAATGAATCATGAATTTTTCACCAGCGGTTTGAATGAACTTCAGACAGACCGTCACACTTCAGAGAAACCTCACGAAACGAAACGCTTTATTGCACTCAACAACGCACACTCAAGGACTCTCTCCAAACACAGACATTCAAAAACACCTTGTAGCATACAGTCGCCTCCGTGCCGAGAAGCTTTTAGGAAAGAGGGGTGGGGGTGGTGGTGGGTGGGCTACGTTATGTACAAGGCCAAGACAACAGTGGCTTAGTGCAATTATCTGGAGCGTTATGATCAGCCATGCTATGCTGTTTACAACTACAGACACAAAGGCGTGATGAAAACTTCACACAAAAGAACCGCACACAATGAGAAGCAACTATATAAAGGTACATGTATAATCATCTGGTCATTGAGGTTACTTGTGGCAGTATTAATAAGTAAACTAACACACTTTGGGGTTTCTTGTACAATATTCTTGGTTTTTGGAATACAAATTCAATACTTTATAAATTTTTTGTGAGACATAGTGCATTGTCAGTTTGACTTCACAAAATCTGGGCTGGAGGCGCTCGGTACAAAACTATGTAAAATACTCGTTTATCAAAGGTAAACAATGCAGCTCTCGGGTCAGCCGTACAGACACTGTGAAATGAAAGGAGGATCCACCGTGTCCGTATGTTGGGTTGATAATGGCAGCGGTGATGGTGGAAAACGAGTCGGACGGCTTGTCTGCGCGTCCTTTTGTGTGACAGACTGTGCGCGGGGAGTGGGTGTTTCGTGACCTCTACAGCCTCTCGAAGCCGATGGAGCAGAGGAGGAAGATGGCGTAGAGCAGGATGAGGCAGAGTCCCAGCCGGCGGTCCAACCGCCAGCAGTTCAGATGGACACAGAGAACCTGAGGAGGGGATGAGAAGGAAGAGAGAGAGATTTTAATTTCCTGTTGGTTAAATATAATTCCCCCGCCTTAGTCTGTAAACAGAGTCTGAGCTGTCAGGCCCCAACAGACAGCGGATGTCGGTGCATGCTTTGTTCACTCGTCTAAGAAATCTAAGTTACAATCTAAGAAATACTTACAGTGAGTGTGACTGAGGCCAATAGAAGAATGACTGAGTATACCAGACCTTTGCTGTTGATTGTCACCTAAAATCAGAGATGACGAAGCATGAACATGTTTTAAAATCAGGTAATGGTAAATCTTTACAGAGTTAATTCTCTTTATTTGAGCTTTTGTTGATTTATTTTAAAGAAAAACTTTAAAAGTATTTTTTGGGGGCATTTTTGCCTTATTATATATCATTGTGCAGTGAAGAAGTGAAAGTAAATAAGAGGAGAGAGAGGGAACTGCAGTCATTATCGTGTGAATTCAATATGTGCTGACTCTGTGGCCTGCTACATGGTTTACTGCCGTATATATTCAGAATAGTTAGAGTGAAAGTTTGTTCTCCACCTTTGGAAAAAGCTGCTAACAAAACAGCACATGTATATAGTATATAGATCTGAAGCACAAGGCATGCCCTGCCTAAACATTTTATGTTACAGTCTTAAAAAACGAAGGTTTCCAGCCCTAAACAAAACATAACAGGCGGAGAGCACAGCTGGTGTTACCACTGATCCGTAGCTGACTACGATGGTCCTCAGCGCCCAGGGGAAGCCCAGGCCCAGTAGCACATCAAATATATTACTGCCAATGGAGTTGGACACAGCCATGTCGCCCATCCCTGCACAGCATTTGACGAACACACACAGACAAAGTGGAGGTTGTTTGAAAAATTTATGGAGTTTATGGAAATGTTTTCAGCCTCTGCACTATCACAATGTCACATAACTGACTTAGTTTATCGTGTCCTTTTCTTGTAAAACACCTTTAGAACAGTCTCTGAGAAGTGCCATGCAAATAAAGTTTCACATAAGTATTTATTCCAGAAAATGTGAAATGAAACATCAACTAAACACGTCTTATAAAAATATTCCAGATTTTTTTGGCTATCTTTGACAATCTTAACTCCACTTGGCTGCTTTTTCCGGAGCTTTCAACTGATGATCCTCTGATGGAGACTGTGAGATCCTAGCGGGCCTTGATTTGAAAACCAGTATTTTCAAAGTTAAGAATGAAAGTTGTGCTCAATGTTCTGGTTTAATTTTGTAACATACCAAAAATATAGCAGCTGTAACTGGTTTTAATTGATAGTGTAAATCTGTGTTAAACGCACACACACATACGCACCTTGTCGGGCGACGATGAGGCTGGCCATACAGTCGGGGACACTGGTGCCGGCTGCCAGAAAAGTAATGCCCATGAGGACTTCTGGGATTCCGAGTGTGTAGCTGATGATGGTCACCTGGAGACACAGAGGAGAGAGGCTGTATGTATGTATGAGTGTGTTTGTGAGTGTGTCAGTGCATTAGTGTGTTTCGTACCATCCAGACCATGAGGTAGGAGAAGAGGGCTATCCAGAGTGTGGAGGACAGGAAGGTGAGCAGGTACCAGCGCTCCCAGCGAGGGAGGTTGCAGTCGGGGATGGTGCAATGAAGCAGGAAGCTCACAGGCCAAGAAAGCAGCCACTTCACGCGCTCACAGCAACCATCTGAGCAAATGCACACAGACAGACAGACACACACACACACGTTTCCCCACAGGGATCATTACAGATTCATCAACTTCTAAATGATTCATATGTGCATCGTCGTCCTCTTTAATCAGCTCCATTAGCAATGAATGTAGCTTATGTCTAAATCTTTCACACACACATTAGTCTGAGTAAGGATTGATAAAAAAAGCAAACAAAAAAAAACAAACGTGTTGCTCTAACAAAGGTCTCCTCATCTTTGTGTCTATTTATGATGTTGCTCTCCTGTTTAAAATCAAAGCAACATATTTCTCCAACAGACATCTTTCCAGTTGCATAAAGCGTACTTCTTGTGCCACTTGGTCAAACTGTTTTTCTGGAAATGGTTCTCCCCTCTATCTAACCATATCTTCCTCCCTTGTGCAATGGTCGATCCAACAGGGTGTTTCCGCTGTATGCTGTCATATTGGAGTGTGGTTTGCTGTTTCATTCTTTATTATTTTTGAGAGATAAATTGATATATTATATATATATATATATATATATATATATATAATATATAATTGAAATAATAATCTAACTGGGATTCAGTCTAATGTCAGAAAAAACACAATTTCATTCAACCAGTTACATCATTCATTCATAATGTTGTGCAATAAAGCCAACCTCATTCTGCCTCTTTGTTCACTCACCTGGCGGGATGAAGGGACTGAAAGGAGGGTTATCCTCCTCTCCTTCCTCCTGCTCTTCCTCCTCCTCCTCTTCCTCTTTAAGCTGCGCTCCCCTGCCTGCCTCTCTTGCCATCTCTTTATCCCTCTCGCTCCTCTCACCCTCCAGCGGCTGTGCGTCTCCCTCGGCCACAGTCCCATTCTCCCTCCCCCACGGCCTGTTAGCGCCCGGGCCTTCCTCCACCGAAGCAGCCCCCTCCTCTAGGCCGCCCCGGGCCCGAATCAGCCTCTGCCTCTGTGGGTGGGGAGGATGTCGGGTGCGAGCCAGAGAAAAAGAGAGAAGGAAACAAAATGACAGAAACAAAATGACACAAGAAATGCTGCAGTTTGGTCTGACTGTAGCTAACAGCATGAGAACTGGCGAGAGGAGCGGTCAGGCACATTGATGGTTTGGAAAGCTTCGATCAGGAGCAGCGCTGGCAGTCGCACTTTAATTTGGCATGGAAAGGGCAAGAGCACATGCAGGAGAGCCGAGAGAGTGAGGAAGCAGATTTGTAGATTGAGTTCTTGGTTGCTTTTTGCCTGGGATAATATTATGCATTAGGCAGTGTGTGTGTGTGTGTGTGTGTGCGCGCTTATCAGATGGCGTCTATCTAACATCAGCAAACAAGGTGTTGTTTTACATAACAAATAAAATCTGTCTACCTACAAACCTTCTGTAAAACGTCTGTGCTGTGATAAATCATTATCCAATTTAACAAATCAAGACAGCAACTAAAAATCCAATTATCATAAATGAATAACACCACCAGGAGGAAATGGCAGGATCTAAACTTAAAGCAACTTGTCTCATGTTGGCAGACTGTGGGAGGATTGAAAAAAACAAAGACAACAAGACAATGGAGGAAGACGTTTGAAGGAAAAGTTTATCTTAGTTTAACTGAAGCTCTTGCATGGTGATCCTTCATTTTATCAACTGTAATTTTACCAACAGTAATTTTACCAACATGCATCTGTTTGACAATGCTGCTGGTGCACATTTAAATACCCACCAACCAAGCTGAAAAAACCCGTGGGGGGGGCCTTGACGTTATGAGGGGAGTGCGGGTACGTGCAGTGTACCTCGTTGATGACCATGCATCCTGCCATGCGCAGGCGGGTGAAGGGGGGGAAATGCGGGGTGATGAGAAGGCGGAGGCTTGCCTCTGAGAAGGAGAGCTGGTGGGGGTGCAGGTTCAGCATCTCATCCACCATCACCACCCCTGAATCCTGGCCAGCCACCACACATGAATCTGGGGGGGTAGTGGGAGTTAACATTTGGAAGGAGAGGATAGTTTGACAAAGAGGACAGAGTGATGGAGGGAGAGAGAGTCTGGTCTAGTTCTATTTCAGCCTGCAGGAAATCCAGAGGGAGACAGAAATGGGTTTGACTGGCAGGCTTAAATGTGTCACTGGGTCTGTTGAATGCTGCTGTGTGACTGAGAGAAACTTTTTGATGTCTTGAGTGCACACACGCACACACAAACACGAGCTCCTGCACCTGGCTTCAGCGGCACCATGTCGTTGTCACAGTCTCCGACGCTTCCGACAGCGGTTGTTCGTCGCAGACTGCCCAGACACGGCTGACCTGCCCTGCTGCAGTGTCTCTCCACCAGGCTGTGCAGAGATCTGTTGAATCTAAAGAGACAACACACACACACACACAGATATTGAGTCTTAAGTGTGCGGTGGCCGGCAGGATGGCAGTGTGAGAGGAGGAGACTCACTTCATGATGATTATGTAGATTCCGTACATAGAGATCAGGATGATGGTCTCCCACCTGAAACATACGCCACAAACACCATAAATTCATAAATATCAAATTCTCTCACTGTGACGGTCACATCTGACATCCAAACAACAGAGGTTTCTTTTACAGTCTTACCACAGGACTTTTTCATCATAGATCACCTGCAAATAAAATGAAAATGTACTTTGATTACACCTTGAAAACTTATTTGTTACATGCCTTAACAAAAGAGCATGAAAATGATCGATTAACTAATTCCAGCCTGCGAATTGACTGGTATTAGCTCATCACAAATATCTGTACTTTAATTTATGTCCCATTCATAGTGAAAAATGGGAAAGTCATGTTTTTCAGTTATATATATATATAATGAAAAAAATGACTGGTAGGATAATGAATGATTACTGTGCTCACATCCAGCATCAGTCAAGCAAGAACACCGTATTAAGTGAGCGGTTTCCCTCTACTTGCAGGCATATATAAAGTAGGTGTTGAAGTAAAATTGACAATGGAATCCATCTTATTTACTCCAGGCTTTCACTTGTGACGGTGAAAAACAAATTGATTTCCTTGCTGCAGTGATTCAGCCAATACAAAATAAATTCCCTGCCAGACAGTGAAAAGAGTCCACAGTGCACACTGTTTATTTTTTACTGGAGGATTTCTCACCAGGATGAGCACCACTATGGAAATGATGTAGAAGATAGCATCGCGAAACAGAGGCCACCAGCTCAGAGAGATGGTCTGGGGAGAGAAGACACACATAGTACAAGTAAATTGTCTGGTTCAGAAAAAAAACCTTCAAAATATCCACCTGCTTTTATGATGAATGATTTTCATTTTTGTCTTCTTTTAGTTCACAAGGTGAGGTTAGTCCTCCTTTTAGCTTCAGGAGAGAACACAGTGTGCGTACCTGTCCAGAGAAAATGCCACAGATGCCGATAATGACCAGGACGTTAAAGACAGCTGATCCCACGATAGTTCCCACACCCACGTCTCCCTTTGTGATAAACACCCCTAAAAAACACAAAACAGGAAAGGGTGAGCCATAAATCATCAGTAAAAATAAATTCAGTGTGACAGGCTATAGGAAATGATGGACTATCTTATTGGGATATCTACTGCATATTGCCTAGTCACTCCATGACATATCAAAGCAGACCTTTTTCCCTTCAGGATAAAATAGGTTATTTTACAGGCGATGTAAGGGGAAACGGTCTTAAGCCACATAGATACAGAAGCAAAGCTTTCACTCTTACAAAACATAGTGATGCATCTGTTTCCAAGCCATTTTAATAAGCTGTACATTTTATTTTCTTTTTCCGGAGGCAGCAGAAGGAATGAGACATATCAGCCTTTGTAACCTTTTTGATCATGCCCAGGATAAATCCCTGACAGTGTCTTGTTTGTCATGTTTCAAAAACATGTGCGTTGCTTTCTGTCTCTGTTTTATGACGGGGCTGCAGTTTCCAAACACTTGTGAACAACAAGCCTTCTTTTGTCTAAATTTTACTTTGGAAACTTTTATCTCATTGATGCCAATAACTAGATTTTCTACTCAATGTGTATGTTTTCATCTAAAATCATAATTACTGAAACCTTGACTACTCTGTGAATACAACAAACAGACACAAACACACACAAACAAAAAACACACACACTGGGAACATCTGGGAAGTAATTTGACTGGGAGTGGTCAAACCATTCAGCAAAATGTAACTTGCTCTTCTCTATTAATTCTTAAAATTGGCTAATCAGTGCTTCTGCCTACAGATACTTGATTTTTCTCGGCCTTAATCTGGAGGCGATGCATATGATTGCAGGTAATTGGAGTGCTGATGGAGCAATGATTGAGCGAAACCCATTAGCGTGAGTAACTCATCAGATGAGCATTATACTGACCAATCAAAGAGGTGAAGAGCTCGGGGGCAGAGCTCCCCGCTGCCATGAAGGTTGCCCCCGCAACATCCTGACTGAGCTGAAGGTTCTAGAGGACGGAGGAGTTTATACAGATTAAAGGAAGAAGCTGCTGATATTCAAAGGATTGATCCTGCTGACACTGCTGCTCAATAACTATTCAAAACACATAAATGAGACACACCTGGACAACATGCGCCTTTATTATGACGAACATGGGCACTGTAGTTTACCCCACATGCTGTAAATAACCACTAATGTGCCAAATATGTATTAACACACTATTGAAAATAGTCCCCAATAAGTGCACCATTTACTCTTGTTAGACTAAAAACTACAATGCCCAACTGTTTTTAAGAAAAACTAAACAATATACTTGTGATCTGTTACTAAAGATTTCAGGAGTGAGTGCCACAGACGGGGAAGTCAGATAGAAGTGATAGATGAACTAACAAATTGTTGGTTTCACTGTGAATATAGACAAGTAAGAAATAATCATTTTGTCCTTCAAAAAGTTTGGAAAAAAAATCTTTGTTCAAAAATCCCAATTAACATCTGGAAAACATCAACCATCAACATCAACTATGAACTTGTAGACACTCAAAAAAATATATGTTTCTTCTTTTCTTTCTTTTTTCTTCTTTACTTCATACCTCTGATACTTTTTCCAGTGATGGCACAAAGTAAACGTCACACACGATTGCCAGTGCATGAAACATGTAGATAGCCTGTGAAATACAGGAGACATGTCACTGGCCACATGATTTATACTGTATGTGCATGTCTGGTTATTAATTTAATGCAACAAAATGCAGTTGTCTTTCATTTCACACTCAGGCTCTTAGACTGAACATATACTCACGCAGAAAACATGAAGGAGCACCGCTCCATGTCTCCTCTGTTCCAGAGTAAAGATATCTTCAGGAAAATCACCGATAGCTGGAGAAGAGACAGACAGAGTCACTGAATGATGTAGTTGCTCCAAAGAAAAATCTTTTTTTTCAATCAGAGTGCTAAACATCTGCTCCTTCTATCATCTCATAAATTTAAGCTTTGTTGCTTTTATGCCCCCCCCCCTTGGCTCCCTGTTACTTTAAGAATAGATTTAATAATATGTTTGAAAAACAAGTTGGTCACATGGTCATGCATATTTGTATTCAAAGAAGTTATTGGGACCTTTGACCTCTGAGAGAAGCCTCAGGTCTTCAGAGGAGGGGCTGCTGGCTGTTCCAGGGTCAGGCTGAACACTAAACATGACCATGCTTTTGCTGTTGTTGCTCCTCAACTTTGGATCAAACTCCCACATTTTTAAAAAGCTTTAAAAAAAGCATGTGGATCTTCCCCATTTTTCCCTTCTCTTCTTCCTATAAATCACTCTGTGACTTTTGTCATGATTTGTGTCACATGAGTAAAATTAGCCCCCTTGCTGTTTGTTATCTTGTGTGTTTGTAATATTTATAACAGTTGGACTGTTGGTCAGATTAAACAAGCTATTTGATGACACTGCTTTGGGCTTTATTTGGCATTTTTGATCAATTAATTAAAAAAAGTAATCAACAGATTTATAAATAACATTGCTCAACCATGACCCTCCAGTCACTTGTGTGTACACGTGTGAAATGTGTGTGTGTCTGTGGGTGTGTTGTGTAACAAGGCTTGAGGTTAACGTGGTTCAACAGTCATGTGGTCAAACCAGCTTGTTGAATTTTAATTGAATTTTTTTCACCCATTTTTTAAAATCACTCTTCACTCTTATTGTGACTTCCTGCCTGCTACAGATAGGTATTTATTTAGATGATTTTCTTTTCCAAAAGGCAGCGATTCTCACAAAGTCAACGTTCACAGCCTGCTAATTTGGCTGTGTTACACAATGCGTCACCGTCTTTCCAACTGTAAGGGACTGATTTGCTAGACTGCAGCGTCTTGCACATAAGCTCAAACAAATGCCACGACTCACTGCGCCATAAAAAAGAAGAAGAGGCTTTTATTATGAGGCAAGAAAATAATCTGGACTGTCCCCACACGAGCCCTAGTGACTTAAGTTGCGAGACAGGATTCATAAATCCTCCAGTGGAGATGAAGGTCACAAACGGCTGAGTAAAGTGTGACAAAAGTGGATAAGATCCTGCACAGAGGCAACATTGTGCAGTTGGCGGCTTATCACGTGCAGGGATGGAGACACGGCTCTGGTACAATATCACGATAACCTGTCACAAGATTTTGTTTGGACGCTCTGATCAAACTGTGTATTTTTATCATCAAGAACAAGATGATGCTCTTGAAAACATCAACATTATAATTAGAAGAAAATGTCTTCGAGGCCTTGAAGTTAATCTGTACTGTATTTCCCAGAGGCAGCTAGTTTTTTTTCTCCCTAGCTCAACATATTCTCTTTAATTGGCGATGAGATCTCTTCATCTCTCATCAGACCAGAAGGTGCCGTCGCCGTTTCTCTCTGTCTTTCAAACCGCCAAACAGATCCAAGCGCACAAGGATGAGAGGCTACTAATCAGCAGGTCATTACGACGGGGCAGGCACTTTCAAAAGCCCCAGATGCACGCGCCATCCGACCACAGATTCAGCATTTAGTTTCCTAGCAACCGGATCCCCCCCTCAAAGGCCTAACTGTGTTTAAACTAGATGTGCAGAGTTTAACGACACGAAGGACGAGGTGTGGAGGTAGATCGATGCACGGAGGAGAAGGTCTCGGATTAAACAGATTAACAGAGACGGTGCTGCACACGCTCTCACACTGCCTCTGTACACAAAACACTCATGCAGCAGTGTCACAGTGGCTTCAGATCCATTACAGAATGATAATCCAAATCAAAAACTGAAATGTGGGCCTTGAGAGGTTAAAATTGACTGAACTTTTCTTTCTTTTTTGTAAGGATAAACCAGAATAAATTCCCTCTCTTGTCTCATACACACACACTAAAATGATCTCACCAGATGAAGGAATACTGGGAGTCTGGTTGTTGTCCTCTCTTTGCTGGATGTGCTCTCTCTTAGACAAGGAGATGTCATGATCCACAGAGGGTCCTTGGGAGCCTAAAAAGAGGGATTGACATATAAACACACGCATTACTGACATATCATGTTGTATGTACGAGTGTTTGTAAAACTACAGCAAGTTTAGTGCAACTTTATGGTATAATGTGCAGCTAAAATACTATTATTTTTACTATCACAGTACTACTTTAAGGTAATATTACTGCAATTTAACATTTAAATGGTCACAGATAACACATGTAATAGATGAGTTAAGTGGAGATGCACCTGTAACATCATTGAGGTAAAAGATCCAGGCGGTTGCGAGCAGACCGACCCCGCAGACGCAGAACCGGGGGAGCAGCGGTGTCTGCCTCGGTCTCCTCGGCGCCTTCATGCCGCCAGCCGCCGCCGCTCGCCGGCTCTCGGTTCAGAACATGCCGCCTCCTCCGCCGCAGATGTGGTGCCTCCTCCGTCCGGTCACTCCGTTCACACGCTGGATCAAACTGGACTGTTGCTCCTTTTTTTCCTTCCTGCCCGATTTATCGTCTTTCAGCTGTTTTAGCGCCGGGCTCCATCCACGGCGCAGCGGGCTGTTGGCTCGGGCCGGCCTGTCCTCAGCATCCAGCGGCACCGACGCAGCATCCGCGTCCGAGAGCTCCGCGAAGACAATGAGCCATCAGCCGCCGCTTACATAAACACGTCCCGAGGTTTGGACCGTCCTCGCATCCCTCCTGCCCTACATCTGATCCCCCCCCCAACAGCCCATTTATGATCATCCGTCTGGGAGGAGGAGGTGTTTTCCTGGAGTCACAGACGAGACCACCAGGGAGCGCCTTCAGCTGGGTGGGGCGGCTCGGAGAGGCACTTTGACTGATGCATGTAGAGAGGCTGGGACACTCCTCATGATGATGACAGTAATAAAGGTATAAAAATGGTCTCACTGCATCTACTGCCATGGCTGCTCTCGGGGTATTTAAACATAAAGGGCTTGGTTTTATTACCAATTTGGTTGAATTAACTTTCAACATTAAGGCCTAATGAGGTTTATGTACAAGTAAAGATAAGTTTTCACAACAGGCATTTTAATTACTCATATGTACACTGAATGAGTTATTGGTTGCTGCAATTAATATGAGGCTTTAGCAGTCTGAGCTGGACAAATCAAGTCGGCTTCTTCCAAACATCGTGTCTTTTTTAGAACATAATTCCCTCTTTGTGCATCAACAGGTGACACAATGACAGCAAACACAATCTTGTTGAGACTGTTTTGAGTTGCAGTGCGAGTTGAAGTGCAAATTTATCCTTTTATTGATTGAGTTTGATGCAGTTTTGGTCAGTTTTGTGGCCTGGAGAAAAGTGTAAATGGATCTTTTCTTAAATAATAATAATTTGTATAAAATTGTATATTTCATGCAGTATCTCTTCTTCTAAACCAAAAGGGTAGGCAACATTTCACCAAAAAGTTAAGTATATTAGTATTAATGTTGATATCTGTTCTTCCAATTTGCATTTCCTGCTAAACTGGACTTCATTAATCATTTCTAGCATTTAATCTAAAATCAAAAGGAAAAATTTTAGAGATGCTTCACAATTAAAGAGACCTTTTTTTCACAGCAGACATTTCGACAGTAATAAACACACAGGTGTTACTTCAGTATATTCAAGTAACCCTGTAAACCTCGGCAGTGTGCCAGTGAGCCATGAGGACCGCCAAACTGATGCAGGTAACTGCTAACTGAACTGGTCCATTATTAGTTTAATCATTAACCCATGTGCTTTTTCTATTGTTTCTATATCTTAATGTCTTCAGCGAAAAATGTAATTACATACTTGTTTTGGGTTACTGAATGCATTTTCTCAAACTAGTCATTAACCTAACAGCTACCCAGATGCCAAATAAATATGCTGAATAATTTATATTTCACAGCAAATTTCATGTAGAATTTTTGTAAAAATGTATAAAATGAAACCGTCAATTAAGCCGTACCTTTTTGATCTGCTTAGTAGAAAACAAATTCAGTAACATAAAGAAAGCTCCACAATCTGCCAGATAAATGGAGTTAACACATTTATAACAGTGAGTGTTTGGATCAGATAGGAGGTAAGGCCCCGTAATGCACACGGCAGTATGGCTGCAGCATCATGTGTGCACTGTTCCACAAGGTGTTGATGGAAAAAAAGTCAGAGTTTCCTGCGTAGCCTCCTGAAGCCATAAAGGCCAAAACTGTGAGAATGAAGATAAGCAGCATAAATAGTCTTGCTCTCTGGATGGCTGTTGCCAAGGCACTTGCACACCTTGGAGAAACCGGAGGGATGATATTGAACGAGGAAAGGGAAACAAACGTGAGATTATTTATATTCCTACACGAAACAATCTTGTTAAATGTTCAAGTGTCTATTATGATGTGAAACTAAAGTGCCTTTTGGTCTGAAGGTTGACTGCGAGACTTTGAGGTTTCTGCAGCTCCTCTGCCTCAGTTTCCTCCTGCAGACACAGACCCAAACATCACTCATCTCCTCATTTCAACATCTAGTCATGTAGCTGCTTCCTGACAAACAGGCTTTGAAGTTGCACCCTCTAGTGGTCACTTGTGGATGTACAGGATCCGTAATCATTTGGTAGGATTTGGTTTGTGGTGCTGTTGAAGTGTATTGCGTCATACAGGGAGGTGTGACTGTTATGTAGCCGACCCTCATTCATATAAATGGGGTGGACAAAATAATAGAAACAGCTGTCAACAGCACCACAAACTGCAGCGTCCAAAATGATTGTACAACTGAAATCAAACACAGGGAGAAGAGAGGTCATACATGTCCAAGATTTGTGGAGTCTGAAGCTTGAGAGGCCAGCAGCTTAATTTCCTCTGCGAATGACAGAGGGGGGCGAAGTGATCCTTCCTTTTCTCCAATCAGGTCATTCAGACTGCCGCTGGAAAACCAACAGTGGACACACAGTACAGCATGAGTGCCAGTAGAGTTCTTAATGAGTGTCATGATTTTCACTTAAAGAACGAGTATTTTGTGTGTTTGGGTTTACAATGAGGCCTCGTTCACTCTGTCCTCCAGCTGCTTCCTGAGCTCCTGATTTGTCAGCCTGAGATGCTGGAGCAGAGAAACACGATCAGAAGACAAAACACTCTTTGACAGCTCGCAAAATGAAGACTCATGTCTCATAATTTATGTATATATTCAATTTTCTGGTATTTTGTTTCTTCACTAAGAGGCAATTTTTTACCTCTATGGTGTTGGAGCACTCCTCTATTGTTTCCTCCAAGTACTTTAACTCCAGGTTTTTCTGTCACAAACACACACAAAATGTGATATTCAAATAATGACAGACAAAGGAGATGTCAAGATGTTTACGTTGAACTCCAAAGAGAAAGATTAATATTTAATATTTTCTTTGTCAGTAACTGCCTAACACTGATGTCTCTATTCCTACCTTATGAATAGCCTCATCTCTATGATACAGCAATAACTCAGCCTCTCCCAGTCCACACTGAAGAAACACACAACAACAAAGGAGCTGTTTGATGATGTAAACTGAGCAATGCAAACACTGGCTGGATGACAGAAGGAGAAAGATAACTGAACATCTCCAATTTAAATCCATAGTGTTACCTCAAAGTTTTGCAGTGCAGCTTTTAACTTGCTCAAGCTGATTTTGTCCTGCTCTCTCTCCTGCTGGAGGCTTTTGAGCTGGAAAAGTCAGAATGACATTCAAAGTGTAGCGCATGATGACAGATTAAAGTTGTTATATACAAAAGTTACAGACATCATACCTCTGCAGTTAGGTTTTTATTTTGTTCCTTCACCAGGGTGGATTCCTTCTCCTGCACAAAAACAATAAACAACATGAAGGGTCACCTATTGACCTAAGATGACAACCAGCAGCCTATGTTATTAGATGAAAAGCAATATATCTATCCTAATATGACATCTGATATACATCTTGTGTCTTTGTTGTGGTGGCAGAGGTGAACTGAGTGCCATTTCAATAACTGTGAATTCCCTGTCTGGCAAACAGGGGTAGTGTAGGTGAATGTGAATGTTATTAAGTCACATAACTAGTCTAAAATAGTTTATATACAGTAGGCTTTGGGAGAAATATATGAACAAAAATGTACCACTTATGCCAAACCTGCACAGGACAGGTTTTAAAGTGATGGACAGTAATAAAACTTTAGCTGGCATGACTCTTTTTTTGTCTTTCTTTTCTTTTTTTTTTTTCATAACTCCACAAAATTGGTTAGGAGGAAGTAAAGGAAAGGATGATTTCTGAAAATAATACACAATATTCTTAATTTGCTGTTATAGCTGGGTAAAATCAACATATATGTATCAATATATATATATATATATATATATATAAAATTATGATTCATTATGTCTAAATTTGTTCTGTAAAACATCAATAATATACTTTAATATAATATCATCCTACTGGCTACCCACCAGTTTCTGAATCCTTTTTTCATTGCATCTCTTTAAACTGAGATTATCATCCACGAGGGACCTACAAGGCTCTGCTTCAACCTGCTGTGTTTCACTGATGATCTTCTCCAGGCTGCAAACACACAAACACATCTACAACCTCCTGACAGTATATAGAGTATATTTAAATGAAGAAGAAAAAAACAAGGATGACAAAAAAAAAACATTGAAAGATAAAGGAAAAATAGGAACAATTATGTGGTTTATGTTTAGTTTACGTAGTATTGTGTGAGATTAAACAGATTTATATATGACTGGTACACTAGAAGACAACTGCAGTTAGATAGTCAGATGGTTCAGGTACCCTTCTGTTAATGTGTAGAGACCATAATGTGTAACTAGTTACGCTTTCACTTCTTTTCTGAGGTCGCTGTTCTCTGAGCGCAGCGCTGTGATGTCATCATCTGCAACATCCAGCCAGTGCCTCATCTCAGCATTCAGGTCCTTCAGCTGGCTTTGACTGTGATCCAGCTCCGCTATTTTCTCAAGCATCTGTTGTGTTCTACAAACACACGCACACCAGAGAAAAAGCTTTATATATTCTTACGGAGTAACTCAACCAAGTGTTTTTTTGGGTTTGTTCAGTGATCACTCACATATTTTCCTCCGTGATGTCCATCTTGTTGGTTTACTCTTCCCTGGTGTTTGTCATCAACAAATGGTGCACAATGATTTTATCGCAAAGGAGCGACACACAGCTTTTAATATATATTTTCCATACATTTTTCCTTAATTTATTTGACAACACATTACACATTATGATAATGAATCTTTCAATTCAGATACTGACTCATAAAATTATTTTAGCCCCACTCATCCAGTGATGTTACTTGGTATAAGGTGTATTAAATGTTAAAACACTTTACAAAAGTCAGAAACATTTGTAATGAGATGTGCAAAAATATTCTTGCCTGTTTTTTTAAGCCCATTTTGATTTCACCTGACATTTAAAAAGCCTGAGAGAGTTTAGGGTTTGCAATAACAGGAACAGGAAAATCCTGCAATAACTATAATGCAATGCTATAACAGTCAACGTTATCATCCCTTCTCTGTAAAACCTGAATCTTTTAAAGCCAGCCAACGTGGCATGATTAATCAAGTTTTAACATCTTTATTGTCAGTCATGTACACAACAATTACATGAGAAATAATCCTTGAAATTTTTAAATCTCAGGCTTCCTCTAACAAAAACAAAAGCTTAAAACACATGTACAAAAAAATCACCCAAGTAAAATAAGAACTAAAGACATAAGATGTAAAACAGCACAAAGGTTCAACATACAGGAATAGAATACAGTATAAGACAAAAAATAACACACTAAAATAAAATATAAAAATAGATATAATACTGTTGAGGTAGTTGTTCAGAAGTGACTAATACTAAATTAACAGATAAGCACAATTTTATTTATGGTCATTTAAAAAAGGCTATTTTAAAAGTAGCTAACTTTCACTTTATGCTCTATGCTCTTTAATTAGAGAGTGCATCTAAATAGTAAATGAACTGAAATAACCTTAACATTAGTTAGCAAAGATTTTCACCATAGGGTAACAAAAATATAATATTGGAGAAATGTGAATTTGTTGTTTTATTTCATGTTTTCACTGACTTGTGCTCCAGTTAGCTAGCTTTGCAAGGCAAAGACTTTTTAAGTTCCAAGTTAGCCAAAACACCTGCTAATACTTTACACTGATATCTGCTTAAAAACTGTAAAAGAAACATGCCTTACCAGCGAGTAAATCCAAATTAATGAAACTGTAGCAGCAAATTTTCAGCAGCTAATCTTTAGCCTAGGCCGTCATTGGAGCGCAGCGTGCGTTGCCAGGTAACGACGCATCGCGCAGCAACGGTTAACGGCTGCTTGGGGAATGACCGTTACGTTCTGGTTGTGACGTCAGGACATGGAACGTGACGTCAGACGCTGAACAGGTACAGCATTTTTATTAATGAGACTGGATCCGGTAGAAAAGTTGTCAGTTGTTCCAGTGTAGTATGTCAAAATGAAAAAATAATTGTCAAGTCATATAGGTTATGCTGTGCTGAAAAAAAAATCAAACATTGGCGTAGTAAACATTTTTAAACATTTAAAGGCAAAATCAAAAGTATTCACAGGCTGCCTAAACAGCCCAAGACTTCTAAGGATTAAGTAAGTCCTTTAATGTTGTACTAAGTTACTTTCCATCCCTGATTAATTATAATCAAATTCATAGGGATTTCTTTAACAGGAAGTCTGAGAGCACCCTCCCTCTTTATCAAGACTCTAATTATTATAACTGTTTTGTGTACTTCTTAAATAAGTTTGTTTCATCATCAACGTGAATGAGTAAATTCGTACTGTTTTTTAAACTGTAGAAAACACTTTTAAAATACAAATCTAACTACCATAACATGACTTTTACTGCAACAATTATACATTTAAAATACAAAATAATAAAATGAAACATTATTCCATTTTTCCCTTAACACAATTTATTGAAGCATTTTAAAATGGCAAACATCAACTGGTGTGACCCATATGGAATAGCAAAAAAACAAACAACAAACAGAACAAAATAAAGCAGACATACTGTATATATTCAGCAAACAATTAACAATACTTCCACACAATATTTTTGGCTGTAATCTAAATTAATTCACTACATCTTAAGGCCAGGAGAATTAAAATGACAAGAGTGCAAAAAAAAGGGTAAACAAATGATTGTGATGAGGTGACAGAAGTGTTGTTGGCATCAAGTGGTGTAAGACATATTAGCTGTGTCCCAAATCCATACTACGAAATCAATGCAGATTTTTAGTATATAATATGTTTTACATTCTCAAAACAGTGGAGTAAAACAGCTCCAGGAAAAATTACTACACATTTTAGTGTTTGTATTTTTGTAGCTATAAAAATAGGATGCTATAGATAGTATACAGTCTATACTGTGTACAAATGGTATATAATAGAGAATTGGGACACAGCAGCTGCTTGAGTCTGTACACGTCATGTTGTTACACTGTAGGTTTGGTTTGGTCTGTAGTAGTCCCTTACTGACTGAAACATGGACAACGTAATGTGACACATGAGGAAAGACCGTTCACATGTGACTGTCCATAGGTACATTTTAAATATTGTACTCACTGAATGACTTTTTAGTCTGTAAACTGCAACACTATATTTAACACCATGTACAATTTCTGATTGTTTCGAGACATATATGTAGTCCTGTAGATATTAAGACATCATTGTGAACCCCCTTTCTGCATGTAGACGAGCGGAAAGCAAAGCACATCATGATCTTAGCAGCTAGCCGACAGCAGATAGGAGGCTAACGGTTGAGTATTTTATAATCCTATCGTCCGTTCAGGAACAGTGCAAGCCAAATTTGTACGACCTTCAGATTTAAATATAGTAAACAGTATAAGAAGTAGCCAGTCCCAAGTGGACAACAACCCAGGATTCATAGGCAGCAGTTGCAAATGCTTGCTCATTAAGGTTTAAAATCATATATCACTAAATATAATGTCAATAAAATACATTCTCATTTTAGTGCTGTTTACACGTTTTCAGTGCTCAGAATTCCCAAGGGAACCTGCTGATTTAATATTCTGAGGCCAGCCTCGATGAGTGTATTGACAACCTTTAGTTCAAGGCCAATGCACCTTCCAAAATAAACTCTTCGTCTCAACACAGGTAAATGCTAAGGAGAAGATACTGGTCTCAGGTAACACTCAGTCACATCTTAAACAACCACACACCGTTCAAGCTTCTTCCCATCCCAAGCTATCTCGTCTTGAACCGAGGAGATCTTATCCCGCTGCCCCCTGATTAACCATTAACACATTAACCATCACCACAAAAGTAAGGACAAACGGCCTGTCAATATTCAACCGTTCAGCGGTTACCGGGCGGGTTCCAGCGATCCTGTCACCTTGAAGTTTATCCCGTCTCCCGGCAGAGGTGACGGGATGAGCGGGCAGAGCCAGCAGAGGTACCAGCGGAGGCCCAGGGAATGACGAAGGTTACCCAGGAGTCCGAGGTTGTAGGGTCGGCGGGACGAGTACCACTCCCTGGTCGTCTGTCCGCGAAACATCAGGACGAGGTGGAAGAAGAAGAAGGCGGACACCAGCAGGAAGCCCACCACACACGTGTCGGCGATGAAGGCGAAGGCGAAGGCACGTGCCGACACCTGGCCTGGGGAGGGAGGAAAAAGAAGCACTGATTAACCACCAATGGGACACTTTGGCTAGACCTTCACAAACTTTGGTTAATTCATTCAGTAATTAAAAGTTCATCGCCAGAAAATAAATTAGCAACTGTTTTGATGATCAGGTTTGTATAAATGGTTCCCACACTTTTTCCAAAGTCAAATTCAAGCACTTTTTAAGCATGATACGGCTAGGTACCAATGATACTAAAATGGAATTACAAGCTTTCTCTGGTGGTTTCTTTATTTATTCAGTCAGATATTGATTTATTATAAATGCAATAATATTCCAAGCAGTTTCAACTTGCACTACATTCAAAATCCAAGCACTTAATTCAAACCTTCAGTAAAACATCACATAAATCAGTTCAAGGAGGAAAAAGAAGCACTCAAGCATTTCAGAAAATGGAATTCATTAGCAGAAAAATAAATTAGCAACTGTTTTGATGATCAGTTTGTATAAATGGTTCCCACACTTTTTCCAAAGTCAAATTCAAGCACTTTTTAAGCATTACGGCTGAGGTAAATGATACTAAAATTAATTAAAGCTTTCTCTGGTGGTTTCTTTATTTATTCAGTCAGATATTGATTTATTATAAATGCAATAATATTCCAAGCAGTTTCAAGCACTACATTCAAAATCCAAGCACTTTTCAAACCTTGAAAACATCACATTCAAAATCAAGCATTTCAAGGATTTCCAGAATGTCAAGCAATGTCAAGCAAAACTGTCAAACGTGCTTATTCCAGCTTCTCCAGTGAGAGGACTCCTGACCTGTCTCTGTTTTCCTTTCAATGTCAATTTAGTAATTTTGGACTGATGTCACAGAAATAAAGACATTTGAAAACGTCATCCTCAGACCTGGAAAACTGTGATGCACATTTTTCTCTTTCCCTTTATTTTTTTACATTCTATAGGAAAAAGTAATTTAGTAGAAAACAAGCACCTGAGGTACAAGGAATACACTGCAACAATCAATATGGGACAAACCATGTTGATTCCTACCTGACACCAGCATGATCCAGGGTATGAGCAGCAGTAGGACGCTGTGCATCGTCACGCCCTCCTTCAATATGACGATGAAGACCTCCGCATTCATCAGGGTGGCGTACAGAAGCCCGGACCACATGAACAACAGGCAGCTCAGGAAGTAGCGGTAGTTACGAAAGCCCACGCAGCGGCCAAAGAAGACGCAGTGGTGATCCCGCCGCAGCACGCACACGTTGCAGTCGTAGCAGTGCGAGCAGCGAGGAGGAGTGTGAGTCTCGCACGTATAACAGTACCTGTTTGGGGAAAGAGAGAAAAAAATACTATCATTTATGGTCAGAGGAAGACCTGAACAACTTCAATTTCACTGAAATATAAAGACTGAGACCACCAGTGTTAAACCCACCTTTACATTAAAAACCAGAGGATACTTTAATCACTGAGTTGTTGAGAAGTTATGTTTCCTCCTAAAACTGTATGTAATGTAATGTTGGACTTCTCAGTGGTATGATGAGTTAATCCCATCTAAACTGGCTCATTAAGATAGTCCTTCTAGTTCACTAAAGAGATTTATAAAAGTCCTGTAGTTTTTTATTGACAAATTAACATACATGATATACTACAATATATTATATCATTCATAATTTCCTGGGTTTTCTTTCTGTTTCAGCACATACGATTCTACCATTTTAACTGGTGGATGTCTGACTTCTCTTTTAAAAGTGATGTTGTTGGGCAACAAGCCTGCCTCGATCCAGCCCATAGGTGGGGCTGAAGTCTGGGCAGGCCAGTAAATCATTTTATGGTCTGGTTTAGTGTTAACTGTACCCAAGGAGCCTGACCCAAACCTTGAAGAAACTAACCAAAAGTACTCAAAAGTGTGTGGAGAGGGGTGTCCACGGACTTTTGGCCGTAGAGTAACACTACACATCTACAAATCAAAGCTGTATAACAAGTTCTGATTCAAATCCCTTCACTTCCTCATCTGCAACGACCCCCTGCTCACCTCCAGCCCTGGCCCATGCCCGACCCCCCCAGGAACACCCCCCTGATGCTCGGGTTGGTCTTGAAGAAGAGCAGGCTGTTCCAGCAGATGTTCCCCAGCATGTAGTACTGGGCCAGCAGGTGCACCGCCTTCCACCAGCCGGACCACTCCGTCTTCTTCTGGTCCGCCTCCAGCGGAGCCTCGACCAGCACCAGGTAGCTCACCTCCCCGGTGATGGAGAAGACCAGGAAGGTGTTGAGGAACACGGGGAGGTGCTGACAAAGCTTCTCCACCCGGCAAAACACTTTACTGGCGAGGCTCGTCATGTTTCCTGCCTGCGCGGTGCGGGAGGACCGGTTTGACCGACGCACGGTGCGGACTGTCGGTTAGCTAATTAACGGCTCCGTGACTCTCTCTGCGGTTAAACGGACAACATTATACCGATAATACCTGAAATGTCTTCTGGATAAATTAACGTGATCAAATCGTTTAAATGCGCCGCTGTTACCCGCTTTAACGCCCTCTTCTGGACACGGTCTCTGTGAATGGACGGACTAAGATTTCTGTCAACCGGCGTTACATGAAAATACAACCGGAGTGCAACAACAAAATGTAGTTCCGCTTGTGGCAGTACACCTGTGAACAACCATGTGTGACCTTTTACAACACAGAAAATGTAGATTGTATTGTGGTTCTGACTGGTGGATTATTAGTTCCATGATAGTATTTGATTTCCTTCACCTAACCAGCATTCACCTCTGGGTCCTCGTGTGTCTAAATAAACTTAGTGGTAATATTTTAACATGTGAGTTGTCTGTCTGAACTGTTTCTTATGTGAGGGTGAATGCGTTTTTGTATAAGCCAGAGTAGCTCACGTCTCCTTCTTAAAAGCCTCTGGATTTTAAAATGACCTTCATTTATGAAATTTCCAACACCAAGCCACCAAGATGTGTTCAAAATAAATCTTTTTTTAGGATATTTATCACACTGTAATCTAAAAGTTAATAGCCTAAATATCTTAATAGAGGGCTCAGTTATACACTTAAGATGGCTACCTTGTGTTTTATTATATAAAGTGATGGTCTCCAGATCATAGCAGAAATGATTTTTTTAAATATGTTACAATAAGTTGGCATATTGATGATTTTAATGTTTCAATAACTTGGTTACCTGTGTGGCATTTAAAAAAAAAAGCCCTCATTACTTTTTAACCTCATTACCATAAAGATGCTTGGATTGGCAGCATGTCTCTGGTCCCTCCCTCCCCCCAAAGTGGAGACCTTAATCCCTGATAATCTCTGCATCCACTGAACGCCTGCAGTCATGGCTGCACCACAGGAGAATCTTCTGTCTCTTGGACATCTGACCGGCACAGAAAGAAACACTTTCACCAAGCAAACACAGCACGGTCTAAAAAAGAGGTAAGATCTTTCAATGCTGTCATGGAGTCTAGGAGGGGTCTTTGACTTTTGACTTTTCTTCAAAACGCATACAGTAAATACAATAACTATTATTCTTCCTCCAACTCCAACTGGACTTATATAGTGTGGCACTAAAGAGGTAGCCCATAGTGTAGTCTTGATGAGGTTTATTGAAGTTTATATGGAAACTACAGTATATACAATGTTCCTAAAATATTACACTAATATACAATATATAATATACTACATAGAGAGTCTGGTTTACTGTAGTAAACTCTGGGGTTTTGTGTGAAGAAGTCATGTGTTACCATGATGAATACTACAATATTAACCTCCTCTTTCTCACAGTGTCAACAGGCCGCTGCTATTGGAAACAGACTTTTCAATTCATCAACATCTGTAAGTACACAGACAAAAGGCAACAACAAGCCTGCAATGTGTATCATTGTGTATGTTTGTGTAAATGTTTGGAATCTCTGCAGCAGGGTGATGCATCTGCAGCGGCGCTGGCAGGAGCTGAAAGAGAGAGAGCTCGCAGCCCAACAACACAACAGGCAGCTGCTGCAGCAGTTTGGGGAAGCTCAGGACACATTGAGAGAGATGTTAACCCTCACTGCTGCTATGAAGACCATTCGGGTGCACAGACACAAAGAAAACACACACACACACACACAGACGAAGACAGTAGGAAAAGCTCTGTCGGAATTTAGGGAGTACTATGTTGGTCGTAACAACTAAACACTTCTCCCCTGTACTGTTCTCCTCCCCGCTGTGGAGTTTTAGTGCTGAACCTCTTTCTTGACCTTTGACCCCTCCAGACAGAGTATGAACGGTACCTGGAGGAGAGCACCCCCCGCTGGCAGCAGCAACTCAGGGAGAAAACTGAGGCTACTCAGAGGAAGCAATTCACAGTATGCATGAATCTTAATTGTAACAGTTTCTACCTCACGTACCTCACCTAATGTAAAGAGCAGTCATGTTGTATCTGTTTGTCTAAAACATGTCTGAAGAGAACATCTTCTGCTGCATGCTACGCAGCTCTGTCAGTGTGAAAAAAGACTGTTTGTTCAACAGAGGATGGAGGAGTATTTGAGGTCATATCTGAAGAACACAGATGAACGAGCGACAAAATCCTCAGCAGATCAGCCTTCATTTTCACAAGGTTTGTGAACGGTTTTATTTGAAGAATCACACATCAAGTCTTTTTTATTATGTTGCACACAAACAAACCATTTATCCAATATGTATCTTTGTTCTCAGGCCTTACTGCAAAAGCTCAAAAGCACTATGGCCAAAACAGCCGCTTAGACCACAACCAAGATGGCTCCCCACATGTCCCCTACATGCAGCCTCCGTGGCAGACCCACCCTCAACCCCAAACAGCTAGATTTCCCTTCACAGTCCCCTATCAGCCTCAGGGTTCTTCTCAAGTCCCCTCATCTTTCCGCCCACCACCCATCATCCCATCTCCTCACCCACTCCAGCTCCACCCTCTCGCCTCCACTCCCGGTCATCATCACCCTTGGTCCAGGCAGAATCCACTGAGCTGGGCTTCCCCGCAGGCTGACTGCCTCTGGTCCTGGACCGGAGGTGCAGCCGGGATCCCCTCAGGCTCAGAGGCTCTGTGGGGTCAGCTCTACAGAGAGGAGCCTCCTCTTGAGGAGCAGGTCGTCGGGGAGGAGCCCGATACGAGCACAGCCCCGAGCTCCACGAGAGAGAGTGTTGGTAGGAGCAGGAGCAGCCATTTATCTCAGGAGCTGGACATCAAACCAGGTGGGAGAGCAAAATATGACAAGAACTTCAGCGTGTGTCACCTCAGTTTTTTTTAATGCAGACTTTTCCCCTTCACTTCTGCTAGTTCGTCTATCCAGCTGGCCTGCAGAGAGCGGTGAGAGCAGCAGGGAGTCCAGTCAGGCAAGCACAGAGAGGAGGAAGAAGAGGGAGAAGAAAGGGAGATCACGGCGTACCTCCTCAGACCGAGAAAGATGCAGCTCTCAGGAGTAAGACATGGGACAAACCCCTACTGTTCCAACCTTTCAACCTCGCTTGTCTACTTTACATATTCTGCCTCCCAGAAAAAATAACCCAGTGTAACCAGTTTACTTACCTACTTCATTTCAGCCTTCAGTCACAGCTGTGTGTGGGTGTGGATCTCTGCAGGTCCAGACCACACACAATACACATGATATAACCTAACAGTGACATCACAGTATACCAAAGACCAACTGGCAACTGTACACAGACTCAAACAACCACAACAAGCAGCTCATTTGAATGGTTCATACAGGCCGGAAGAGCTGGAACTAGCATTTAACAATAAAAGAAAAGTAAATAATGGAGGAAAGTCAAAATATTAAACATCACTCAACCTCTTTAACTCCCCCCACCTTCTTTTTTTTAATCCATTCCTCTTTTAGATCATCTTCCAGTGCCATCATCACTGCTGCAGTCACGGTGGATGGAGGCTCCGAAAGTGACGCCTCATTGGAGAAAAGCAGAACCAGTACGAGTAGGCGGATGAGGAGAAGTGGGGGGCTTGACGCTGAATCACCGAGGGCTGAGAAGGTGGTGAAGGAAAGGACCAAGAGCAAAGGGGAGGACTCAGCAAGTCACAAAGATGAGAGTCAGTCAGGGGAGTTGGGGAGTCCAGTTGAAGGATCCAGGAGTGAAAAACGTGGGGCTCAAAGTCCTGACGATGAATCAGAGAGCTGTAGAGAGGAGTCCGGATCCCAGAGGGAGGAGGAATCTGGAAGTGTTAGTATAAAGATTGAAAATGGAGCTGGTGATGAAACAGAAAAGCAGGAGAGACGCAGCTCTGATGAAAGCAGTGGAGGAGAAAAAGGTGAGGAAGAGGAGAAGCTTGAGAAAGATCTGGGAGATGGAGGTGGGGAAGAAGACTCAGGTGATGCTGAAGAAAAAGAGGACAGTCAGTCAGATGAAGAGCAACAGGAAAGAGATGTGGAGGAGCATGATGATGAGGTTTCTGAGAGAAAGACTACAACTGAGGAAGAGGAGGGCACAGGAGCAGAGGAGGAGGAAAAGGGCGATCAGGAGGAAAAATCAGACAGGATGAAGGATGAGGATGTTGATGATGGAAAACAGGGCTCCTCACTGTCTCAGGATGAAGAGGGGGACGAGGATGAAGAGGGGGACGAGGATGAGAGTGAAGGAGGCCAGGACAAAATGGAAAAGGATGAGGAGTCAGAGGAAGAAGACAGAGCAGCGGAGGAAGAAAAGGAGGAGAGCGACAAAGTGGGAGAACCAGAGGAGGAAAGAGATTCAGATGACAGCATCATCTTACCACAGAGCAAGTAAGATAATTGAACATTTAGATGATTGAACTCACAAATACCAAAAACATGAACTCTGTACATTCTGTCGCTTCTAGATCTAAAAATATCCAAGTTATCCCTGAAGAGGCAAGTGAAGCTGAAGATGGAGATGATGATGAGGAGGAGGAGAAGGGGAGTACAACAGGATCCTCTGACAACAACTCAGACGAGCTCAGTGATGAGGATGATGTTGAACATCTACTCGCACCTCAAGTACAACCACAGAAAAAAGAGTGAGTACCTTTTTTTTACATCTCTGATGGTGAAAACATCATTAAAAGCCTCTCACATTTAAAAAAATATTTCATTTTCAGAGAAAAGGAGCTGAAAGCTGATGAGAAACAAAAAGGTACAGTTTCATTAATGGAATAACAATAACAAGATGGACTGAACATACAAAACACTTGTTTTTAAGGATGTTGACTCTGATCTGTGATCTCTGCTCTTTTTTCTTTTCCAGCACTTTGTGACAAAATGGAGATTTTCCAAGTGGACAAATCGGCAAAGTCAGATCACCCAAGCGACTCTGATGAGTTTGACCACTTTTATGATTAATTTGTTTGCCAAAACCTGAGAATGAAAGGACCAAATCTTTCCTCAGTCACCTGGAATTTGGTTTATTTAGAATAACCGATAAGAGTTGGATATCTAAATCTTGCATCATTACCATCCAAAAATAAGAATAACTTGACTACATTCAATTGCATTACATACATATGAAACAACTTTTGAATCACAAATTGAACTACAAAAGAAATAAGATGTTTAAGCAAGTGTTTCTCTCCTCCAGTCAGAAACAGAAATAAAGATCTGGCAAACAGCAGCCTTGCAGTTGTAAGAGAAAAGTATCAAAAACAGCAGAAAGGGTGCCAATAATTTATTGAAAAGAGGTTTATTGGTGTTGTATCTGAGACATTCATATCCCACCACATTCGTGACACCAGAGTATAGTACACTCTGAACATGTATGTCGTATAAAAATAAACTGGTTTCAGCAGTAAAGTGAATTGTTTGTTTTTTTAAACATATTTTACATCATTGTGCCTGTGTCTGAGGACGTTGCGTTCAAAGCTGCTATTAAACTGGTCCTGGTCAATCAGCATTCAGTCTCAAGTCCTTTTAGATTTTCACCACCTGAGCGGCCAAACAGGGGCTCACTCTCTTGTTGTCCTCTGATGCATCGCTGCACTGAACGAGCAGTCTGCCGTAGGTCCCGCCCACCTGGCCTTTGGTCAGGCGTCCAGGATTGATGCAGACGCAGCCGACCACATCCTGAGGAGGGAGGAAGATTTTAAAGACAGAACGTGTAAATCTGAGTCACAATGACTGAATAATAGAAAACTGATGGGTAACTGTTTAATTATTTTTCCAGCAAAATCTTTTTTTTCCCCCAGGTTTTCAAATGCAAAAATTTGCAACTCGAGTTGTAAGTAATTTGCTGAGACAATTTACAGGCTAAACGATTCATTGATTTATTTAGAAAATAATCAGCAGATTAATCAATAACAAAATAATTATTTAATGGTGCCCTGGTGCAAATAATCAAAATGTCCATCTTAAATCATTTTTACCTTCAATTCAATTGTCAAATAAAAAGAAAAAAAAGTATTATTTTTGACAATCATTTTAGATTTTTCCAGTTAAATCAAATTTGTTTAGAGAATTTTTGGAACATAATTCTTTACAGAAGTCAAAATGTTGTTAAAACTAGTTTTAAACTTTGACTATGCATACAATTACTGTTGCATCATCAATAACTGGACTTGGTGCAGTTGGGTCTGTATGTAGCTGTAAGTCTGTACCTTCACAAAGTAGCGCAGCTCCGAGGGAATGATGAGAATGTCGGGGGTGAGCGGCATCTGGCCAAAGTTTTGGAACTTCTCATAATCCATGTTCACATCCTCCACGGGCGGGTACAGCGGGTAGTAACTGGAAATATAAAACACGTGGGTGTCGTTAATGTTGGACAATTTTCAAAACAGGAAGAAACAGTCAACTCTTTTAAGACTCCTACCTCCTCTGGGTCAGCATGTGCTTCAGAATGCGAGAAAATCTGTCCGATCCAGTGCCACTGCAACACAACACATTTCCATTTTCAACACAACACTGTACGGGGATGGCATTGATTTAAAATTACAATCAATACTATGCAAGTGCTGCTTCTTGTATTTCGATTTAAGTCTCTGAGAGGAGGTTTGTTGGTGTTTGCACTTCAGAACACCACGAAGCATTTAGTTTATTGACATGTGTTCCTCTTGAAATGTCCCTTTCTGCACTTTCTTCCTCACCAGCTGATCTCCTCTGCGCCCATGTGGAACAGGATGTCAGTGGACGTCAAGCCAAAGGTCACGCCGTCGATCAGCAGGGTACAGGGGTCAGGGACAAGGGTGACGCGCTACAGAGTGTGAGAAAAAAAAAAAAAAAAAAAAAAGCTATACAAGATCACAATCTGCAATTGTGCATTTGTCGATGACTAAACAGAGCACTTCCTTTAGTTTCTCTGTCTGAATATTGTTGGTAACATTATTTAGTTCACACATATACAATCCTACAGTCAGGTCTGTGTGTGACTGACCTGGGCCTGGTCCTTGATGAGGTTTGGCAGGGTGAAGGGAGGCTGCGGGTAAATGAAATGATGGTGGATGTCTCTCTGGGAGGGCACGAACACCAGGTGACAGCCAACACTGGGGAAAAAAGAAAACGTTAGGCTTCAGATTAAGAGCACATTACAAGGTACCATGAGGTTAAAATCTCTTTAACAGATCCTCAAGACATTACCTAGTGGAATCATAACAGGGGAGATGCACGTTAAGAATTACCTTTTGGTGCCGTCCACAATGCTTTCAATACATCTGGAGAAAATGGCTTCAAACGTCTCGGTCACCTGGGCTTTCTATTTGAGACAGCAATAAAGATAGTCATATAAAAATATTACAATACATAAAATCTAGTAAAAGTGAGTATTTTGGGATAAATGACACAAACTGAGTGTGTCACAGCTAAATTTACCTCAATTTGTTCATGTTTGGAATCCACAAACGGCCCCAGCTGGAGAAGAGGAGGGAGAATTAAAAAAAACAAAAAACAAACCAAACAAAGCTGACAACAGGAAGAACTACAGACTGTGATAAAGAAATAAAAACAAAGCAACTGTACCAGCAGGCAGACATCGGGACGATCCCTGACAATCACACTGATTAGGTCCAGCAGAGGGTCAAAGGTCAGGCTGTTAGAGGGAGTGTACGGTCCGCATGCCACCAGTATGTTCAATGGCTCTGCAAGCACATGAGATGATGATGAGCAAACTAACTTTGACACAAGCAGGCTGCGGTGACTCCTGCGACTGTAGCTGGAAGCTTCGAGGACGAACATCTATCTGTTTCATTATCAGGATGCACTGAAAAGAACATCAACAAACATCATTCCTCACCTTCATCTGTCTCCATTTTCACCTCAGAAGTGTAGAAATTAAGAGGTACTCCCTTAAAAAAAACAAGACAGTTAACAGAGGAAACACAAACAGAACCAGTCCTAAAAATTGATACTCTGAACTCCTTACTTTGGATTTTGAAACCTTTGTAAAGACGTCATCACTGACTCTCATTATGTATCTGCACTAGATCCTGAGTAAGTTGTTGCTGACCTCGTAAAGTTTGGAAGCCATCAGTTTTCTCCCTGTTGTGTTCATTCCCTCCATCACCACCACCTGGAGAAAGAGAGCAGGTGAGGAAATGAATTTGTACTCCCAAGATGAGAAGTTAAATTACACGGCAGGCGGTTATTTATTCTTTTGTGGAGATTGCTGAACAGATGTCAGAGTTCTCGGTCAGACGCTGGGTGAGCCTCCTGCCCAGGTCCTTGGCATGCTCTGTTACTCTTGGTGGCTGTGTAACCTGCTGCACACACACCTCAATGCGCAGGAAAAGGAGAGACCACCACTTATCATTCATTAAACCCAATTCATCTGCCAAGACATGAAGTTTCCCTCTGCTCACCTGACCGGGAAACAGTGAGTACTCCTTCAGCTCTGATAGGTCGACAGGTACTTGCTGACCACCTTGCTCTGGTCCGGCCTCCAACAGAACCGACTGGGCGTTCAGTTTGCCATTACTGTCACAGCAGACCTGACCCAACACTGTTATACTGTCCTGTAGGTGCAGAGGTATAAACACATTAAACTCAGCAATCAACAAATACTTCATTATACAAATACATTTTTACATATGTTTCTTTTATTTTCCTGTAACTTCAGTTTGATTATATCCAACAACAGATTTGAATGTACAAATTTAGCACCAATCAGCTCTCACATTTTTCAGTAAGACAAACGGCAGCCAGATTTGTTTGTTTAGTGTTTAAAGTTTGCAAATCTATCAGCTTCCACAGACTAAAACTGCCTTAGTAAAATATTAAACAAACATTCGTACAGTTTCCACAGGCTTCTATTGTTTTACAGGTTCTTCAGAACAGTAACAGATGTGTACCTGGGCGGGCAGAGAAACGGGGGAAAACTCTTCGATGTTGAAGTGGGACCTAAGACCTTCACCGAGCTCCTCTATCTTCCCTGTCAGCACTGAGGAAAACACACGCACGCATCTTCAACTCCAAACAATGTGCAATTATACAATCATCCGCACTGCTTTTATTTATCTCAGCAGGCTGAGGGGAAGCAGTTTGATTTATAATTTAAGAGGAATATGGGAACGGCAGTGTTGTAAAAAAAATGCAGTTGGAAAATAAAGGACTCTCTTTTACTCTCTTTAGTTTTATGTATTCACACGCAGGCTCTTTTACCATTTCGAATGTCGCGCAGCCTCTGGAACATATACTTGTAGCTGCAGCGGAGGGAGTCTTCGGGCCCCTCCAGCAGCTCCAGCTGGACGCCTTCGCCTGGAACCTTCCTGCCGGCCCATTGGGTGCCCTGCACAGCCCCAAACGTCACCACCACCTCCCCTTTCCCTCCTCGCTGGCTGTACTTCTGTGACGGTGTTGCACTTCCAAAGACAGATGCGAGGAAGGGCAGAGTCAGGTTACAGTGCAACAAAAGTGATTCAGTCTTGTGATTTAAAATAGTTTTTTTCTGTTGCTGTCAGTGCCCTAAAATTATATAAGGCCTTCATTTTTTGTGTAGTATTTGTAACTGGTTTTGTATGAGATATAAACTTTACTATTGTTATCAATGAAAGAAAAATAATCATAAAAAGCGATTTAAAGTCTAGTCAAGACTAAACAACTTTTGATTATGTAGTTTAGTTGACATCAAAACGAGGACTGGGCTGTTATCCAGCAGCTCACTGGCTGTTTATCTGTTGCAGAGTACCTGGGAGAAAAGCTGGCAGGAGACAGCAGCAGACCTGGACTGGCCAGCAGAGCAACACTTCTTTTTGATCGAGGGTTTTCAGGAGTGGTCAGTGCTCGCTTCTGAGAGCCCTACAGACACACACACAGACACACACAGTCAGGGTAGAGCACACAAGTGACTGACACACACTGGAGCCAGCGAGTTAGTTCATTTAGTTTTCTCTCAACAGAAACACTGCCTCAAGTCAGAAGTGACCGCTCAGGTACCTTAGCGGGAGTAGAGTAGGCATCCAGTAGATTCTCCTCCTCTTCGTCAGCTTTGATTCTGAACAAATACTGTCAAGGACTTTTAACACAACGGCATTATCAGACACTCGGAGAGAAGCTGCTTGACAGGTGATAGAGTGTTTTTGTTTTGAGAGTTCGCTGCAAAGGATACAAGTCCTGTAGCGTGTGGATGTCTCTGATTCTGTTGTGACTTTCTTCTTTTCTGGAGTTTTGTTTGGATTTATTCTTCTTGTTTAACACCTGCAAAGAAAATGAACACACTGTAAAACACGAAATTTACATCGAACACAGTATATTGACCATAGACTATGAGGTTTTTACTGACAGATGGCTAAATATACGATATCAGTGACACATGTGACACTTTCTTCTAATATAAAACGAAATACCAATTTATCCACTTGTTTGAGAATAACTTGAAAAATATAAGCAGTCAGTATGTTTCTCTTACCTCATGTTCGAATTGCTCAAGGGCATCCACGGTGAGATTTAGTCCATTTTTTGTGGTGCTGTAGGCCACCCACTCCAGCACCATGACGTCTGCCTGCATCCTGTTACAGATACACTGCTCCACCACTGACACACAGAAGACATACGAGTGAACAAGGTAAAAAACAAAAGAGATCTAACAATCAGCTGACAGATTCACACATTTACGATGTAAACCAGCATGAAGATGATTACAGCAGACAGCACTGTTGTGCAGATTGTCAGATATTTTCCAAAGTGTTGGTCACATTTGGATGATGATGATGCAAACCACTGAGACATAATGCACAGTAAATGCTTCACCATGTCATATCTTTCTCTACCTTTATCATCTTTTTTCTTGATTTACTCATTTTCCCTTAACAGCACACACTAAAGATGAATGTGATGTGAATGTAGCAGATTATCTTACCTGCAGTCATTGATAAGGTTGTTAAACCGGATAAAACAAACATAAAAGCCCAAATAACCTCACAAAAACATTATACGATTTATATGACAATCGTAATTTAACATGAAATACGACTAAACATGAAGAAAGACACTGACCCTAACAATGCACCACCAGTACTGACAGTGCTGACTATTTTAAAGGTATTCACAGCTACTTCTGCCAAATATCCAGCGAACATTAAAATGAACTTACTCTTGTCGAGGACGGAGTCATCTTGGCAGACTATGTCGAACATCTCCAGCTCTGATTTCAGACTCTCTCCGGTCACTGACGCCATCGTTTTATTATGTATAATGTCTGTAACGTTACTGTGACAATGTTTAGCTTTGCTCTCACTTCATAACAACAGCAGCGACCCGGTTCTCTAAACAACTAGATTTCGAAACACCAGAAACAGAAATTAGCTTAAACGTTAAGATATATTTGCAATAATTCTGTATAAATCCGACCATCACGTCTGTTTCATTTTACCGCGAAAAAGTGCTATCGCTGTTGGCGGCCGGAAGTTACGTCACATCCATAATAAACAGTAGCAGACGGAAGTTGGCGGCGCCGAAAAAATAAAAGCCTCTAATGCCGTCTAGTGGCTGTAAGTGTTCATTGAGTTTTTAACGTCAGCTCAACCAGTCTGGTCATCCCAGTTTAACTTGTTTCACAGCCACGCCTTGTTTCACACTGAACTACAGAACTATACAATGCAAACTCACAGTCTCAATAATAATTTATTTATAGTATAAATATATCTTAGAGGTGACAAATACTAAAAAGCAATAAAACTAAGTCATAAATTGTTTGTGTCTTTACTATCTAATCTCTAACATCTGGTGTAGCTTAAAACAATGCATTTTAAATCACATTTAAATTAAAGGTTAAATAGCTCTTTCTATTACCAGGCACATTTACAACACATACTATGACCAATTGCAAACATATATATAATATAAATTCCAGCATTAACTGCTTCCACATCCTTCAACATGAACAAAGCTCTTTTAATACAAACACAGACGTTCTCAGATTTCTGCTCTGGCCGCCTCATCACACTCAGGATGTTCTTCCACCTGTGAAAGTAATCACGTGTAGGTACATTATGGATTAAAATAATATGTCTAAACGCATTGAAGAACTGCCGTAGTGACTGGTTCACATCGGCGAATAAAAAACATCCTACTCACCTGAGCAGAGTAGCACCTGCCACTGGGAATAAATTTCCACGATGTCACCCTCCTCAGTGATTCACAGAGGGAAGCTGACAGTTCATGAGTGTCATGCACCTTAAAAAACACATACATTATGGATACACATCTGACTGTTGTCACACTATCTACTATAGTCTATACATGCACTAAATTCCTGAATGTATGCAACAGGTGTGATTAAAATGTAGCATAAACCCATATATCATTGATGATTATGAGTCTTTTATTCTAGAGTTAAATGTAAACATCTGCATACACATTTTAAAAATGACCTTCATGCTGCTCAGACAGGCATTTCTGAAGTCCACATTACTGCTGCAGCTCACAATACTGATGGATGAACTCAGAATCACTTCAGCAGCTGAACGCAGCTTCTCTTGGTCCTTAAATGTCACAGAACACACTAGTAGGGATCAGTCATTCAATCAGTGATTAGTTGATTACAGAATGTCAGAAAATAATGAAAGATGACTATCTAAGCCCATAGGCGATGTCTTCAAATGTCCCGCCGAATGCTGAACCAGGTCACAACCCCAAATCTATATAAATATATATTTATATAGGTAAAAAGAAAGAAAACAGCTAAATCTGTTTGATAAACATCAATAACAAACTTCTTATCTAAATAGTTGATAGTTGATTCATTTTTCTCTCAGTGGAAAAGACAATAATCACTGACACATTACACAGTTATATAAAATTGTCAAAGTGATGACAAAAACAGCATGTGATAAAGGTGTATTTCCTCTCTAGCAGTTGGTGTATATGTGTTTTGTCATATTTGCCTTTTTTCTGCATTTCTGGGCTTTCAGTGTGTTCTTCAGCTGCGTCTGCAGGGCTGTTGTGATCATCTGCCTGTTGTTGTGGAAAATATCCTCTAGGTGACGCTCTATCAACACCTCTGTGGCTGCGGGAGGACCACAAATAAGTAGAATGTAATTCAGAGCAACTTAAACACAGAGTTTTGTGATCATTCCTATAGCTGTCTCTCACCCACTATATCAGAGAGCTGACAGGTGAACGGGTCGCTGTGCTGCAGGAAGAGAATGAGCAGGAGACTCTGCTGCATTTGGGGAAAACTTGATTCTTGCTCTGGATCCTCCCAGTTTTCTTGCTCTACTGTGTACACGGTGCCGCCGCTGTGCACGAGGTCTGCAGAGGATGTTAAAATGTTGTTTTGGAAAGTAAAAAACGAGAGAAATGAAAAGGAAAAATTCATTATTTGTAATGACATGCAATGCACTGCAAGTCTGCACTGGTTTGAGGCACACTGGTGCGACGGTGGGTTGCAACAATCACAGCATGTTCGTAATATGGTGGTTAACGGAAGACACACCTTTGGGTTGGGAGCGTCATTGTTTTGTTCTAGTTTTAAAGCTTTTTGTCGGTTCATGTAAGTTTAACGAGTTTACAGATGTTTACAAATTCTCTTCTGTCTACTAGCACATCGAAATGCATCCACTGTTCTGGCCAGAGAAAACCAAACTTGATGTGACAGAGGATCTCCAGTGCAGACTGTCTTGTGGGGCCTCTAGTGTATACTGTGAATGAATAAGCAACTCGTGATTTATGGAGACCTGTGGTTTTGTTGAAGGCTGTGATTCATTGTGTAATCTACAAGCAAAAAAAAAACCCAAAACAACAGTTTTGATCATGTAACGGCAGCTTCTGAGAAATTGGCCAGTTTTAACACATTATTTAGTAATGAATAAGCTTAGTTCCACAGAAAGCATCACTCTACAGTAAATGGATTTTAACATGAGAAACCACTTCAATAATTTGTATGAAATCTGTTCCCAGACTGCATAAGAAAATGTTCCTGAGAATTAACTTCATGCTGAGCTGAGAAATTAATTTAGAGGAAAATGTAGTCTTTTTTTAAACAACATCAGACAAAACAGTAATGTTGATCACAACTGCAAAAATATTTACAGCTGTGAATGTTTTATTTTTCAAAAAATCCACTTTTTGAAACTAGGGCAAGAGTAAGGTATGATTGTGATGACAGTAACAAAGAGTGAGGGAGAGAGGGGGAAGACACGCAGCAAAGGGACCCTGGCCGGGAGTCGAACCGGGGTCCGCTGCACTGAACTGTTTTGCCTTGTGAATGTAACATCGCTTCTTGCCTCAGAACGAACTGATGGAATTGAGCGTAAACCACAGCCGCAGATTAGTTTCATGTGACCGTTATTCTTTAGAGACACTGCTGAGGCCCAGACTTCCTTTCTCTCAAAGTGCTTTAACATTAAGCTCTAAGTTACTCTGTTCTGTGTGTGTTCTTTTTTTTTTTTTTTTTTTTTTTACATCCATTGTTCTGTTTGGTTTTATTCCTCGGCAGCCAAATTACAGGCTTTTTGTGATTCATAAAAGTTTTCATGGGCAGCTTCGGGCCAGGGCCGTGTGCACATTCCCCAACAAATAAACACAGGTGGTTGAAATAAAGTCTTCTTCAAACCAGGCCTCGTACACAAGAAGTAACCAATCCCAAGTATTTGAGAACAGCACTTCAGGCACACAGGATTAACTGTTCACATCAAACCTCCTCTGTAATCTAGTGTACTCCATATCCTGCCCAGAAAAACCTGATATAACATTTCCTCTGGCAAAAGCCATAAAATGTGTCTTGGCCGTCAGTATGTTTTGTTCCCATCAGTGGTTGTTGTTTACCTTTGAAGGAGGAGCAGCAAATGCCCTGCAGACCCAGTTCCTGATAGTCCAGATGTGCAGGGAGGTTCTGGAAGAATGTGTGGAGGGGCCTGAGACAGGAACATTACTGGGGCTACCAACACTGCATACCAACACCTGGACACATTTGAAGTCAAGGATGACTACTCCAGCTCAGATGCCCTCATCACCAACTCTTCTGGCCATCACCAAAACCTTATGACATTTAGTGAGGTGGTTACCTCCCCTTTAGGTTCAGCTCCGTCTTCACAACTACAGTCCGGGACAGACTGCTCATTGTTGCTGACATAGCTGCCTGTCGTCCTCACGCTCCATAAAAGGCTGTCAGTACAGCTCTGAACAACTCTGCAGCTTTCCAAAATCAACAATCCAATTGATACCACTTCACGGCGTAATTGTCTGGCTGTATGGGTCATAAAGTTCTATCTCTACCTCTCTTTTTTCATTTGTTACACAACTATTTCTGTTGCTTTTTATGAGAAGAACCGGGTGCAACACTGTGAATGACTGTCTTAAAATGTGCACTGTTATCTCCACATATCATGCCTCCCTCTTTTACAATTATGATAACATTTAATATTTGATGTGCTTGGCGCCACACAACCCCCTTATTCTCGCTTGTGAATAAGCTTCCAGGATCTCTGAACTCATTCATTTGGAGAATGATTCACTCCCAGTCCATAGGGAGTCATCCATTTTTATTTGTGCAGAATAGCGTTGCCTCAGACATGGAGGTGCTGACCCTCATCCCCACTTTCTCACTCGACTGGGAAACGTCCCAGTGTGCACTGGATGCCACGGTCTGATGATGTGAGCTGAACCATGTCATCTGCAGAAAACAGACGCAGAATCCTGAGGCCACCACAACAAACGCTCTCCACAACTCGGCTGTGCCTTGAGGCTCTGTCCATGAAAACCACAAACTGATTGTGATAAAATCAGCAAAGGATATCTGTATGTGGGTGAGCTGTGTTGGCAGATTGGGGTACTGCTGCACACAGGGGCTCAGGAGTGTGACGGTCTGGACGCTGAGCTCCCCGAACAGGCCCTGCTCCATGGCTTTAGTTGGGATACTGAGTAGCAACCTGTCTCCAAGGAGAGGGTGTCCTCCCTGACACCAGCATCCTTTTTTCACACACTCTGGAGACCTTTAAACCCAAAGACAGAGAATCACTATATTCTATAAACAACATACCTTTTCAACATGTTTTGGTTGCATTGTAGTTGAGGATATTTTGGTTACCTGTCCTTACCTGTTGGGTTCTGCAATTTTTCTACTTAAGAAAGACAATATTTATCCACACAAGCAACTACACATTACATAATATCAAAAACAGCAGTACTGACTGTGCAATAGAGGTGACATCCAGGATAAGAGATGGTTGGTCTTCCAGTGGAACTTTACTCTTGAACTTCACTCTGTAAAGATATTAACATGTTAGCACTTCATGAAAACGGGCCTGAGGGGGGTTAAAAAGTGTAGCGAGGAATGTGTTTATTATGTGTGTTTATTATCTACGACTTTATAAAACCAAATAAATGAAATCTGTTTAATACAGAGTGATTGAATGCGTCATTACAAAATACAAGGGGGATTTATAAAGACAAACAAAACCATGACTTTTAGTCACAATGCTCCATCATGGGGTCATTTAAAAGCTGGGAAACTTACAAAAAGAGAAATGAGCTGTAAGGTGGCAGTCGTACCTAAATTCTCGCTGGAAGGTTTGCTGACCAAATTTGAATTTGAGGTGGATTCTGATCTGTGAACAAAAGGAGCAGTAACATTTAAAGCCTTCTAACTTTAAAGGAAATACTGTGACACATGTGAGAGGTTAACCTACCTCTGCGTTAGCCAAGCTGAATGCGTGTAGGAGAGCTTCTACATGAGCACACAGCTCTGGAGTGAAAAGATTCACTTCTTTCATCTGTACAAAGCAAAAACATACAAAGGCCACTCACAGGCTAACTGTGATAATCTATTATTAATAAATTATTAAAAAGAAATTTAAAATTTAAACATAATGAACAATTGAGAACTTGAGCCAAGCACTGACTACACTTAAACAACTGACCCACCCCCCTACTGTACATTGCTGCTACAGCAACTCTAAATCTTTAGATATTTATGACTTTTTTTATTTATGACTATGTAGATAGATAGATAGATAGATAGATAGATAGATGAGATAGATAGATGCAGATAGATAGATAGATAGATAGATAGATAGATAGATATGATAGATAGATACTTTATTGATCTCAAAGAGAAATTCACATACTACATACTACATATATTCAATATACTTACGTTTACAGCTGGGAGTCACCTATCTTAATTTCATTATGCCAAAACATAATGACAAATAAAAATTCTTGATAAAAATACATTTAAAATATAAAATAAATAAAAATATAAGCCATGCTGAATATAATTTTAATGACTTTTAGGTGCACTGTAGTATTAATTATTGGTAATGGGATAATTTTGGTCTTATTACACAGATCTATAAAGTGATCCCACCCAGATATTTTGGAAAAGAGGTTAACTACAGTACCTAAAAGGCTCTAAACCATTACTTATTATTCATGGCAATAAAATGTTAGTTAAGGATCATCTTGTTTGTACCTTGAAGGACAGGAGTAATCTGGGAGACCCGTACAGATCAGTGAAGGCACACAGCTCCTCAGGGTCGGGCTGAGCACAGGGCAACGTGCTCCTGTTCAGATCTGCGAGAACTAAGGTGGCAAAAAGAGGTGATGTAGAAATGAAGCGTACAAAAGCTGAAGATCTGTGTGAGTGTCTTTGTGTGTGTATGTGTGTGTGTGTTGAGTGTGTGTACATACCAGGCTGGAACGCCTCCATTTTAATCCCTGTGCACCACGGACCTGCTGCTGCAACTGCACCACAAACGTGAACGCTGTTACAACACTTTGTGCTAAACGTCAGACCTCTAAGTTTTATCTTGTGTATTGTAGAAAAGAAAACAGCAGATGAAAACAGTCATTTTCGTTTAGTTCTCTCTAAACATGCGGATGGAGCAGATTTTAGATCTCAGGTTTTTTTTTTTTTCTTAACTACACACTCAACAGTCATCAGGTGCAGGTTGATATTAGTACACGTGAAACGCACAAAGTTTAGTTTTTATTGTGGTGATTTTTTTTGGACTGGGTGGATTGCAAATTTTTTTTGTCAGATTTCTTTAAAATTTAGTATCTGATGTACATTTAGCTTTTATTGTATCTTGCACATTTTTTACCTGAAATGTAATTTTATGGCTACAGTGATGGTTAATACTCATGTTATCTCTTTTATTTTGATTGAAACTAAAATGTATGACTTACTTTCTAATGCTCACCAAAGACCTGTAAGAAATGTCTATATTCTTGAAATCAAGAACATAAGCACATTTGGTTTCAGTTTTAATAAATATATCTACCTGATAAAATGGGAAACCTCAATTTAAAGCTCATTTACTCCACTGATGTGATGGAGCAGCTCAGATTATGAATACATGATGTGGTTTAGGTGTAGTTACCGGTGCAGTTCACACTTTGAACAGAGGCTCCTGTTTCAGCCCACAGAAGTACAAAAAGCCCCCCTGTTGCCCTGAGACCTCTTTGTCGTCTCTGTTTTTTCAGAAGAGAGACACATCTCAGCACCTGAGGATGAAAAACAAACTCCAACTTTAGCAAGCTAAAGCTAGCACGAGTTAGCACAGCTAGTTAGCTTAGACTGAGCTCCAGTTTATAAACACGTACAAGCAGAAAGTAACTATTGAAGAGTTATTTTACATGCGCAAACTTAATGTTTTTAAATATAGTATAGCCTTAATGTAAAACATCACCTGCTGTATTTCTTTGAGCATCTTTATTTTATCAATCAGCACAATTAAACCACAGTGCGCGCGCGCAAAGGGCTGCCCACACTGGGCACGTGCCTGCGCTCACAGGACAATATTTCTCATTTAATAAAAACTTTTCTGCATAAGATATCACAGCTGCCACTGCTGTTAAATCCATGAAACCACGACTGATACCTTACAAAGGTGACAAGGAATATCGACAGATTATTTATTTATTTATTAATTTAAAGCAGGAGCACGACCAGGGATTTACAAATACTTAAGTCATGAGGCCACCAGCCAAACCTGGTAAAGGTTTTTAAGCGTTAAAAAAAAAAAACAACAACTTTGAAAAAAGTGACCTTTTATGTTGTTATACTCTACATTTTTTTCGCACATCAAACAGGTCTCTCAAACTGAAAAACCCTCAACTGTGAAGGGATCAAAATATCCTTACACTCATTCAATAAGTTGTTTACATTTTATTTTTCCACATATCACTTATATCATATATTGATATTAGATTTTGGTTCTTCCAAGATATTAAAGTCTAAAGAAGTAACTGAACTGAATCAGTACTGTGAGTGTGGGATTGCATCAAATTTTCAGAAATGACTGAGGACATGATCTTAAATGAATGTCTACTTACCAGATTTTTCTTCCACTTTCTATCACGTGTGATGGCCTTCCTCAGCAGACCTTTTGTTAATGAGTAGTGTCTGTTTGTACTGTGCATGTTTTTCCCCATTTTTGCACATCCACATAAAGAACCACACAAAAGCATATACATCTGTTCAGAGACCATAATTAATTTAATTTACTCATACATTTTAAATAGCAAGATTCACAATATGAAAACAAAACAGTATCAAAATATAAAAAACAAAAACACAAACATGTTTCTCTATTTGGTCTGTTGAGCCTTTGCTATTATATGCATATTTATGGTGCTTTGCCTTCAGCTCAAATCACTTTCCCTCTTTCTCAGACCACTCCTTGTATGCTCCAGCATAATTGCGTGCACTGAAACAGAAAACAGAGACATAACTTTTAGAACAATAAGGAAAAGTAATACATGGCAAGCCAAATCTCACAGGCAACGTCTCTTTTAGGGAGACAGATTAGACAAAATTGGCCTCAAAGTGTAGAGAAGTCATTGTACGGGCATGAGATAAATCTTAAAACTGTGAAGACCATTAATGAAGGAGATCTGGGCTGTCTGTTTAAAAGCAAGATTGGCTCTGTGTGTGTGTGTGTGTATAAAGTATAGAAACCTATAACATATTTACTTCACGTATCCGAGTTCGTGGGCCTTGCTCATGGCCATCCCGCCTCTCCGGCCCATCTGGCAGTGAAACACCAGCTCTGGTGTATCTAACGGTGGCTTAGTTACTCCGTACTCGGCCTTGAATTCCTCTGGCTCCAGTTTAAAAGCAGCTTCTACATCGCCAACTGAATGAAAGGGAGGAGGAAAAGGAAGGCTGCATCATCTAATGCAAAACATTATGAACCGGGAAAAACCAGACTAAAGTTCACTAATTCATAACCACCCATACATGATTTTGCATATCCGGGACATACAACAACACACCCTGGAGAACTTTGGTCTGAATGGAAATCCAGTGTTCAGTGTGAGACAATGGTACATACTTTATGTGTTTTCACATTTTTTTTCCTCTGCTTGTAAATGAATACAAAAGAAGCTCACCTGGGATGTGAACGGATCCTGGAATACGTCCTTTATCCACTTCTTCCTTTCCACGGACGTCAACAAGTAGGAGATTCTTGCTCTTTCCCAGAAGTGCTTTCAGTTCCTCATAGGAGATTGTCTTGGTGTCTAGCAACGAGAGAGGAAAAAGATTGATACAACATTTAATGGACACGCCCATAAAATTGCACAATTCAGGCTTCAAGTGATAAGAGTCCGACACAAGTATTTATTACTAACCATCATAAACTCTTAACTGTGCCTTTGAAAGAAAAGCAATTAATGTTTATGTGGCTGGTTATATGTGACCCCTGTAATATAACACCTGTTGTATGCACCTGCACCGCGGTATAAGAGTGGACACAAAGAGCCTGATTACTGGGGGATGGAAAAAAAAAAGCACTGAAAAAGCAATGAATGATGATGTGATTTTTGCTATGATCTGTACCAAACAAGTATGCTCCATTACACCTGGAGAATATGACTTGTGATCCGAAGCATCTCTGTAACACCACAATCCCTCAGTCGTAACGTTGTGTTGTAACACATTTTACCTTTATCAAAAAACTGCAGCATTTGTGTTCTGGATACTGCACTTAGCCATGCTGTAATTTTGATAATATTTTGATAATATTTCAATTACTGTTCAATTACTGTTCAGCCCCAATATCAGATCAATTCTTGGCAAAGATCCGGGCTTGTGGTTCCGTTATGTGGAAAGAATAATCAGATTAAAACTGCCATTTTATTTCCACTGATTATTCATTCAAGTTTAACAGTGGTTCAACGCTGAGAAAAATCTGAGACGCTAGTGATGATTAAAGAGGTCTGAAACCAGGATGAGATACAAACAATGGCTCTCCGGGAAACTGCTCCCTTATGTTGACACTCACACTCCTAATTGGTATGTGTGTGTCGTATAAGTACAATGCCCCCACTCGCCTCTGATGTTAACAGATTAAGGTATGCAAACACTTATCATGTTTAAGTTCACTTCAGGGTAGGTATGCAACTGGTTTGTCGGTTGTTGCTGTGGTAACCGGCAGGTATTCCCTGAAGATACAGGTAGCTTCCGGTTTGAACTCATTGGCACTTTTATAATCTGCTGAGTCATCCTGAATCATGAAGGTCAGCAGATTAACAATTGTTTTATCACTTAATATTTAATATTTTTCTGACGTATATTATAATATTGATATAATATTAGTATAATGTTTTATCACTAAGAGAAATCTGTGCGTGAGATAGTCTAACACTTCATGCAACAAGACTCAATCGGTCTATGATAAAAAAACACTATATATAAACACTTTCATGTGTTCAGTAAACAGGTGTTAGCAAACTATTTGGCAGCAAATGAAGTTTCTCAATCAACATTAGAGGCGCTTCGGGTTATTCACAAGTCATAGGCAGCAGTTAGTTAAAATATGTTTGTCTCAGGTAGTGAAGTAAACACAGACTCACCTGTGCTCGCCATCCTCGTTGTGTGAACCGGCAACTTCATGCGGTCATAAACATAATGCACCTTCTTCCTGAAGTTGTTTAGTAACATTTCATTGGCTTAGACGCAGGGGGAAGGCGGGGCTTAGCTAGAATGTCATGAGCTGCTAGCCAATAAGATCCACTTTAGGTTTGCATTTTTTTTTTCAAGACTTTCAAAATAAATTTATGAGGTTGAAGTTGTTCATGAATAGAGGATACAGATCCTGAGTGAAAGTAGGGATAAGACAATGTAAAAATATAAAAATATAAAGGTAATATCAGCGAAATATACTAAAAGTAAAAGTAAAAGTACCATATTATTAGATCATATTGAATACCTATTCTGTGTGAAAGTGAAATTAATTCCAACAACTTTATATCCTGGTAAATAATTAAATCTATAAAAAATGCACAATTTATTGTATAAATTGTTAATTGTTAAATTGGTAAAAACTTAATATGCAAAGTAAAAGTAGCTAAAGCGTGGAGGCTGAGCATGTTATAAAATAACATATTATAATAAACAATATTATCACTCAGTGAAAAAGTGGCTTTATATTGTTCATTGACAAGTACTTACTTCTTAAAATGAAGTATTTTTCACCCACCACATACAGATGGATGACAGAGCTGAAATATACAAAGATGAGTGGATAAACAGCAAATGCAGATGCTTCCATACAGGACACAATGAATAGTTTGATATGTGTTAAAATGATGACAATCATAAGTCATGGCCTCCACAGCCACCAGATCTCAACCTGAAACAACATCTATGGGAATTTTGGACTGACTGTGGCTCACTTCTCTTGCACAGTTTCAGAGACTTCATACCAAGGCACATTAAAGCTGATCTTGTCACTTATGGTAGCCCTTTACCTTACTAAGGCACACTCTCTTGTTTTTCTTCATTAATGTGTCAGCCTGCTGTATGTTCCAACATGTAGGCCAGTGAAAAACATTTCAGATAAACACATACATTCAACCAAGAAATTTGACAGTTTTTATTAAAATATGTTTTAGTTTATCACAAAAGACTCAGTACATCCTACAATTATTAATAATTACAATGAAACTCAACATGATAAAAATAAAAACACTACAATAAATCTATAAAGGTTAATTCGCCAGCAAATAAACCTGTGTTTCTAACCAAAGAATGACCACATACCCAATACTTGGCTTGGCTACCCTGTTGCTGTGCTCCCTGTCTGAAGGGGTCTGTTTCTGTGTGACCGTGATGGATTGTCTGTGCTGAAGTGGTCTGGTTTACAGAGTTCCCTCTGTGCTGTAAGAAGGGTTACCTAGTCCATCAGCGGAGTTTCTCTTTGCCTTTTTACGCATTTGACACTGGCAGAGGATCACACCTGCGATGATGAGAAGAAGGGCAACTCCTCCTCCTATGACTCCGGCAAACAGTTTGTGCTCAGACGTATCAGGGGTTTCATACCGCTTACAGGAAAACTCTGTCGGGGTGCTGTGCCCTGCGTTGTTGTTCACTGCCTCCACACACACCTTAGTCCCAACTTCCAAAGATCCGACCACACCTCGTCGCAACTCTTCCCCAAACTCCAGGGCATCTCCTTCACTTCGCTCAATTACCACTCTATACCGAGATACCACAGAAGATGGAGCGCACCACTGGACCTCCACCTTCCCTCTGTCGTACCCTTCACTGACCTGCAGCAGCGCTTGAATGCGTGGTGCAAGAGGAGGCACATCAGCCCCACTGACCCCAGGACACAGGCACCCACTCCTTGCTGCAAGTTTGGTGCAGGGCTCCTGGTTCTCCAAGCACGGGTTGTACTGGCAGAGCTGCGTCTCCCGGTGGAGAAGGGTAGTCCTCTTGGGATACAGCACATCAGGAGAAGAGCTGTGGTCATCAGGGTCCTCATCATCATAGTCTGAAGTCATAAAGATGATCCGCTGACGGGTGACGGGACGGGAAGTGGAGGCAGCATGAGTGAAGAAGTGGGAGTGAAGAAGAGGTGAGGCGACCAGAAAAAGGAGAAGCACAGCCAGGTTCCTGTACGGTGACATCATCTCTATGGACAGAAATGACAAATGATGATAAAGTTATACATCCATAAATAAATCACACATAGTATTACAATAGTGTTAAAATTGTACAAAGAGGCCAATTCTTAGTAATTAAGAGTAAGTGATCTAAGTAATTTTATTAAAGTGTAAGTAATGTGGAATAAAGGAACTGAAAAAGACATTACAGTAGTAGTGGACACTGCATCAAAACACAGAAACCAAAGAACAGAACTTGGTGACAAAACTAGATTGTGCTAAGATAGGCTAAATATCATGGCAACAAGGGCCAACACTGGGAAAAACAAAGATTAAATATTATATGAGGCTTTAAGATTGTTCTGCTTTCAATAGAAGACCAGGAATATTTGTTAAGAGAGGTTAAACAGAAACTACATTTCTTAGGCTTGCTGAATAGGATTTTGCTTTGCCAAAGTTTACGGCTGGGAAATGCCTTTGTGTATAACAGAACATTTGTGATGCTCCAGTTCCCATCCTGTAAACAGCTTTAGATAAATAAAAGCTGTGTGCTGGAAGAAAGAAATACAACTATTGGGGTGACCTCCGTCAGCACTTCCATTTTCTCCTGGCAGAGAGCCAGATGAGTTCTGTGGGAACCCAAAACTGAAACAAAGTGCATATGGTTTCTCTTTAAGTCTGGTTAATTTTAAAATAACCCCCGATACTGAGACGTTTTCTCATGATTTTAAATGCTGATGATGACTAAACAGAATGAACATCAAACCATGCCAATGTTTTGCATCTGTCAACACACACATCACTAAAGTGACTTAAAAGAAAGAAAGAAGGAAAGGAAAATGGTTTGCCGTACCTTTTTGTTTGGGGTGGATATGTCTTTATTCTCTCTTCGTCTGCTGTTCCCACTGCTCTTCTCCCACCGTGTGCTCACTACTGTCCTCAGTTCTCACCGTCTTATGTCTCCCTCAGACTCCGTCCTCCTCCTCAACACCCCCTCGTTCTCCCCCCTCGGTGCCCTCCCGCCCCTTTTTAGTCTTTTATACTCTGACTCTCTGTCTTTCGTCACGTCTTGCCTCCCTCTCTTTCTCAACAGGGCTTCCAGCCATAGTTGCTCTTTTATATTTCTTTGTGTGAATTTTTTTCTTTGACTGTGTGTCAGGAAAGTGTGGAGGAGAAGGGAGGAGTGGGGAGGCAGTCACCATGTGCCTGAGTGCTTCGCAGCATATTAATTTGGAAAGCAGCAGTGGGAGGCAGGCTTGTGCTTGTTGTAGTATGTGTGTGTAATCTGTAGTTGTAGCTGCCTGTTTTTGATTACTTCTTTAAGAGCTTAAACTTCCCACATTCTCTGCAGGTGTTCTTGTGGAAAATGAACGGGATACAGGGTCACTTCAGTGCGTGTTTGTGTGTGCCTTTGAGGGTGGGGGGTGAAGAATGCGCACATGTGTATTTATTACGGACCCCCTTCACCTCTCTCAGCCCCCATTGTGACAAGCTGGAACGATCAAGGCTCTCTCTTCTCCCATCCTTTTATGGGGTGAAGCTGGCAGAGAAGGCGTGCTCTTTCTTCTTCCGAGTGCCCGCATTGTACTGATGAGAGGAAAAGTACCAGAGAGGCCTCCCTCTGTTCCAACTTTCAGTACACAAATGATTTACCCGACGTACACCAGTATAAATCCTGAGGACCTCTGCCTTTTCTAAGAACAACATGGCTTTCTTTAAATTTGAGTGGAGTTCAAACAGAGTCTGTTTATAACTATGTAGATGTGCACATATGAGGAAATTACTTGAGAGCAAAACCAACAACATAAAGCAAACCGTTAAGTGAGGTTATGAGAGTGTGCACTTTCATGTACAAATCAACTTCGTATATTGCTTCATTGTATTAATGAAAGCAAATATGATAGAATAAAATAAATGAGGATGTCCACATGATAAGGGCTGAGAGCACAGAAACAATAAATTACCGAGAGATGAGCAGAGCATGAAATTTACAGCCATTTAAATTCAACAGCAGGAAATACAGTGCAGATTTATGTTCTGTTTGCAGACCATGTTTTATGCGTTTAGTGGGAGAAAATGTGGTGTTCACATGTATTGTTGTGTATAAGTATGAATATGTTGATGTTAGATAATAGATGTACAGATTAAGACTGAATGGGAAAGGATCCAAAATCACAAAGAAAGGATACATGTTGCACCCCAAAACCTAATTTTAGTACAAACCAATGTAGTTGCATGTTGCTTTTAAACATACATGTAATCTGTTTTGAGTACATTGTTTGCTTGTCTTTAACCTGCAAAGATACTGAAATAAATAGACAACAATTCAGAGCGGTTGTAGAGCTGAATTTTGGTACGTGGCAACAATGTCCACACTGGGGATTTTTTCTTATTATGGTTAACTATAATTATACGATTGCTTGAAGGAAATCCGGGTGATTCATGCGTGAAGAAATGACAAACTCTCCATAACCAGGTCATTGTAAAATTTGTTGTTCATTTTGGGAAGAAGCTGGAAAAAAGTGGTGCTGGGAAGAGAAACGACAGCCAAAATTATCATCATATGCTTGTCTTGGTCGTCGTTGACACACATGTGGAGGACACGTTACATCCAAATGATCTTTTCCCTGAGACAGATGATCTTTTCCCTGAGACACACACAGCCTTGTTCTGCTGCTTAATCATAACCATCCTCTGTACGTGGAAGAAAAAGGTGGGCAGACAACCAATCATATTTCTAGATGAATCTGATGTCACTTCCCTATTTCAGAAATTAAGGAATGCTAGTTATTGAGAATTTTTAAACACTGTACATAGTTGGGCAGTCACCACCACTGAAATATATCATATGTTCACTGTACTTGTGTTCTCATTCACTGTAACAGCATGCAAACATTTGTTAATTAAATACAAAGTACAGCAGAGGCTGGTGGAAATTTTTGCATGTATTTGCCCATAAACCAAAGTTAGGATATTTAAGCAGGTCAATAAAAACTTTGACCTGCTGGAGGCAAAAAGTCAAGAGATGAAATAAACCATAAAGCATTCTTTCTTCTCCACAGTCAGCTTTTATCCCCTGGGAAACATTATACCAAACATCAGTATTTTAGCATTGATAATAAGTGATTGTAAGTCTGGTGGTATGGTTAGTATGGAGCCCCTAAGAGGACATTTGCAAAAACAAAAACAAAACAAAAAAATCTTTACATTTATGGTGCACACCAGTAACTATCTTGTGAGGATGAGAAAGTTGCAGAGGTAGACATATTAATTTTCCCCAAAATGCTAAATATTCCTGATAATATCATCAACTAACTAAAAAAAATATGATAAATCCATGAACTCATAGGGAACCAGTCAAACCTCTACAAATTCTACAAATTCATAAATGCATATATTCCCTGTCCAAGGATGTAGATGAGGAGCAAACAGGAGGGCTTCTCCTTAAGATAACCCTCATCTCTAAAATCTTTCTAGCCACAAGCGTCAGGTTGTTTTGGCTGTTGGAGACAACCATCTCGTCCACCCCCGCGTCTGTCCCCCTGTCCACAACAGCCTGCCTGTAACTGGATGGTACAGGTCTCTGTGACTTATCGGATCTCTAAGTGAGTAATTAGAGCATTCATTCCTGAACGAGATGCTCTGTCTGCAGAAAGCTCCACTTCCTTGTTCGTTAGAGAAAAGTTTCCCACATTTCTGCCACAGTAGCAGTTAAACTGTATTTCGACATCCAGTTCCATATGGTTATTTTCCGCCCTGTCTACTTGAATTAAGTTTAAAAAACAAAGACATTACATCAGTGATTTGTAGGGGAAATGGTACTGTAAGTGTGTCACTGTTTCTGGGGGTGCTCTCAGAACTAGTCTGGGATCTTTATGACATCTGTCTGAAGAAGTATGGGCTTTAGAAATACTTTCTACGAGTGAGCTCATACTTGTGTTCGGATAAGATTACATTAAAAAAAACAAAAAGATCTCTTCCCTTGTTCAAATAAGGGAAGAGAACGAGAGAGAGGCAAACATAAACAACTCTGTGAAATGTTTACAGGAACCATAAAACATTTGAGTTTTTCAGATTGATTTTTTTTTGTCTCTTGTACTTCTCTCTTGTACCTCTGACTATCCTTATGACTTACCAGAGAGAAAAACAAAAGGGGTCTGGGTATATTTGTATGACATCTGACATGCAGGAAGCTATTTAAACCATGTACAGTCCCAGATAGATCTGGAATATAATGTCAGTGACTTATAGGCAGCTGTTGGTCAATCCCTGATAAATGTCTCGGCTCACCTTTCAGGTGAAACCAAGCGCAGCACAGGAGGCACATGTAACTGTTTTGTTTTTACTGAAGACGAATTAAGCTAACAGTATTCACATTTGATCTTCGGAGTGGGTGACATTACTAAGGACACAACATTCACCACATTATATATAATTTTCTCCTGGCATTGACAGGCCAATGCACTGAGGTGTTGTCCAAACTGTGGTTTCAAGAACCTCAGGGGATGAGGGAAACTACTGAGTGTGAGTCATACTACTGAGGATAATAACTACCCCGCCAGCGCATTTTCCCTCTACAGCCACCACAGCATGTTTGAGCATGACGCTTAACACGTATCAGGCACCCTGCATGTCTCACCGCCACCATCGTGTGATTGTAGATAGCACCACAACTTCACCAGAGCATAGTAAAGTCAGAAACTGAATACCTTTATGTCTTAAAAGTACAATTACAGTCATTTAAAGTTACTGCCAGTAGTTTTTAACTGGTTATGAAAAAGTTTCAGTTTAATACTGACTTAATATGGCCTACATAAACAAGCAAGCCTATGAATGAGAAGAGTAACTATTTCTATATACACTGTTGCCCATAAAGTTGGAATAAAATATTTTTTTTTACCTCTTCTCATGAAATGATTGTGACAATGTGATTTATTCTTGATAGATAAAGTATATATATCCTCAAAACTTTATTGATCAATCTCTATCTATCAGAAATAAGTCACATTGTCATAATCATTTCATGAGAAGAGGTAAAAAATATTTTATTTTATTCCTACTTTATGGGTAACAGTGTAGTTCTTCTTAATGTCTGCTACCAGGACAGATTCTCTGCACAATCAGATGCAGAAATTTACTGCATACAAACCAGAGCCTGTGTTTAGATTTTCCCAGACAAAATTTGGCAGCGAGTTGTATGTTAGGCAGTTAAAAGGATTTTTCTTTAGGGAATTTTGTTAATGATGGTAGATGTTGTGGTTATGGTTGATACAGGGGCAGGATAAGCAACAAAAGAAAATAATCCGAATCAGAATACCTTTTTTATCCCTGGGAGGAAATTTGGTAATACACGGACGACTTAAATAAAGATAAATAGGATTGTGACAGAAAACACCCTTGGTGAATTGTCGGATTTGAGGGGATTCAAAACTGATCCTGAATCAGTCTCGTTCCACCTAGACAGGTACGTAATCTGTGAATCACTGTGACACATGGTTTTACAGTCCACAGAGGTATAATGTTGTCATGGTGAATATTATTGTAATACAACTGGCTTATCATGCAACATTTTATTTATTTGCATGATAAGCCAGTTGAATTTATTATTTTATGAGCTTTATCTTATCTAACTGTTGGCTTATTATTATGAAGACATAACATTACCAGGTAATGTTGATAAGTTTATCTTTCTCAACAAAATTACTATTACTGAGCAACCAAAATTGTTTGTTGTAAGTTTACATGTGACCCAGCTCACTTTGTTTCACCATTTTCATATTACAGTTATTATTATTATATAGCTACAAATAGATTCATTACCTCATTGTCTTGTATCCTGAAAAAAGAAACAGTTATTAAAAATAAGTTGAGCCTTTTTTTCACTCATGTCCAAAACAAAATCCCACCCTGGCCAAATGAAGATCTTTACGACATGAGGCAAGAGTGAAATGCTACGGCTGTCATCCACAAAAACACGCTACACAAAATGAAGGTTCCTTGTAGTTTCTTTAAGGCAGGAATTCCCCTTAGCAAATGAAATAGCTTTCATACTCACTAACTCAGTCATCTTTCAGAGTGTGACTTTATGGGACCCAGAAATGTGTGGGCCTCTCACAGATGCTCATTCCCTCTCCTACTCACACCTCTCTGAGGAATTGAAGTATTCCAATTTCAACAGGAAGCACTGCTATTGGCCATATCCCCATCACCTTTGACCCCTGCTTCATTCAAAAGGAATCCCTGGGTAATCTTGTAATCAGACTCTGTCAAGTTTTTGAACTTCTATTTTTAGCAAAAAAACACTATGGAGACAGTGTGGGCTATGCACTTATGTTGTTCCCCAAGGGGCTAATTGGAAACAGCCGTGTGGTGATGTAGCAGCTGCATCTCATGATGAGGCCCATCACCCCTGTATCCGCCGCATGTTTGTCCGCTCATAAACAATGCAGAATTTGAAACAGCGGGCCTGTAATCACAAACACCATCTCGCGACAGACGGAGTTCAGTTTAAATCCACCCAGCTGACGGAAATCTCAGTGGATGTTGATGGATATTAGGGTTTGTTAGGAAGGGAAACCTGCTAAATGCCTGTTTATGTATCCTGTTAATGCCCCACAAGGCGGCTCGCTCAAGGTTTATTTTGACTGGATTAGGTGGCGATGCTATGGCAACAAAATACGTGTCTTAGGTGTTTGCTGATGAGCAATGGAATGGGTCACACCTCAAATAGTCAAATAGAATACACAGAATAAAACGTATCGAGCGTGAGTGGAAAGTGGGCATGTTGGCCTCTCTGTACTGTGAGTCTTGGTTTGTTACCTGCAAGGGTGACTGCAGGACTACACTAGATTATAATCAGTATTTACCGCATATGCTTCAGCATGTTTCTGCTGGTTGATGTGACTCAGCCATACAACTCGCCACTTCTACATTATGTGAAGAGATTGCCAGAATTATTTTTAAATTTGTGTGATTTTTATTATCAATTTTGAATGACTGCATATTAATCCTACCATTAATCACAGTGAAATAACAGCTGCCTACATCCTGCATGCCAAAACCACATACAGGAAGAGTAATTGATCATCTGCAGCACCAACATGATTGTAATGCATTTTGTGGTCATCAGTTGAATTGCCACATAACAGGTCTTTTTCACAGCAGACATTTTTACTCACAATGTTGAAAAGCACATCTGTAACTGATAACATTAACTGTGACTGTGGTCTTTTCAAGTGTCCCAGTAAAGCCATGACAGCGAGCCAGTGTGGACAAAATCAAGATCCTCAAACTGAACTAACTGGAATTCCTTTATCATTTATTTTATATATATTTTATATATCTACGCGTCCTACTGTGGCAGTCATAATTAATAATCTTCAGTTAGTTAGAAATATGACTCAACCACTGTATGCATCTATATGAATATGTGTCAAATATTGGGCAACTTCCTACCCTGCTCTTGTCCTTGCGGTCCTGAACAACCCCATACACAGAGCTGTAGCTCCACTTAGTGGTGAATACTTGCTTTTGTTGCCTGCTATCAAATGGAATAAAAAACAAAACAAAACAAAACCAGATATTCCCTTGGGTGTCTCTGGGAAAAATCTACATGTCATTCTTGCCTATTTGAGGTTATTTAATTGAATCTAAGGGACTGGTAAATATGCAAACTTTATTTGATTTATTCTTTGTACCAGGGAAAAAGGCAGGAATGACGTTCAAACATGCATTATAAGAGCCTGAGAAACATCCTTATCTGCTTTGTAGATGAAAATGGCAACATGTGGTTAAACACATTTAAAATTCTTCATCTTAATATAGCATTTAGTGGTCATGTATAAATAATTATGATTAAATTGCTTTTTGTCACTAACTCACTGGAAAACCCTGTTCCTTTGTGACATTCTCTAACTGTAATGACCTCTGCTCGGCCTGACCTCTCTCTGACCTCCTCTTTCTCGCTTCATAAAGATGAAACATTGGAAAAAGAACATATTCTTGTTTGGAAACTGTGCAGTTCACCCACATGTTTGTAATGTAATTATCATCCAAGTCTGAGTTCAGCCTATAAATTATTTTGTTTTTGACAGCAGTGTAAGAAGTATTGACATGCTTTGCTTCTTTCATGTTTTATTTTATGCTTCTGTTCCTAAAAAGCAATGTATTGTTACTGCTACTAGCAATATTATACTGCTACTAGCAATATACAGAGTTGGTAAAAGAAACCCCAAAACACTCCTTTTACCTGCTGTAACATTAACATACCTGATATTAAGATAATATCTATTTCTATGATAGTAATACACTCTGAAAAGATTCTCCCTAATACCTTTTTGTAATTTTCACACTCAAACTACATTTTGATGATAGTGCTTCTCTACTTTCACTTAAGGTAACAATCAAAACATGTTCAGCTTAAAACTGCAGTATTACTACTTGGTAAAAGATGTCAATACTTCTTACAGTGCTACTTAATTATATGTAAAAGTCATCCATTCAAATGTCATCAAATATCATGTGGGTTTGTTATTAATGAATGAATTGATGAATGGATTTATAAGCAGCATTTAAAAATTGTAATGGGTGATGTAGTGGTCCCTCTGCCAGAAACGGGCACCAACACTGAGGTAACCCTTTGGTTTGGTACAGTATTTACAGGAGACATTAGACACTGTACATGTGGCAGGAAACAACCATAGTTTTAGAAGTAAAAGAAGATGAACAGACTTTTTCATTTGTGCCCGACTCAGCTAATAAACCCCTTTAAACACAGTTAAAGTGATGACCAGTCATTAAATAACATAACGTATAGTGGGTAAAGACACGTATGGCTGGATGAAAGTAAACAACAGCACACTCTGTTCTATTCTTGAGAGTGTACATGCAAATTTATGCCCATAAACCTGTCTTTCATAACCAAATGCAACAATATGAATACATAATACACCTGTCTCACATTTCACACTCTGTTAAAAATGCACAAATAAAAAATCAAAAAATATTATATTGCATATTATTATATCATAATAAAGGAGTATAATATCTATCACTAGGGGATAAAGACTTAAAGACTGTAAAAACTTTTAATATGGCACATGTGTTGAACTGAAGTCTGTGCTCCGAACAATAAAGCAAGGTTTCTCACATCTAAATGTACATTTATAAATATGGAATCGGTCCATTATACCAGTAAGATCAATCATGTCTTTGTAAGTGTTTTTTTCTGTAGCATTAACCAAGAGACCAAACAATACATTCTTCCAAAGTAAAAAAGTAAGTTGTAAGTTGTAAGTAAGTAACATAAAGTTGTTTTTGTTCCCAAATGGGCGATAACAAAATCAGTCACATCAGTGTCTCTCTTAACTAGACAGAACTTATGAATGAGTTTTAAATTTTCTAACTTTATTGGTGATTATTGATTGAAGCCTTCTTCCATGAAACAGTACATACAGTGTCTCTTTGGGACAGGGCTCGTCACATGTCGGAGATGTAACGTAACATAGAGACTTTAGAGACGCGCTCGGGTCTTTCCGCGATAAACTCCGGAAAGACCCTGAGCTCAAACTCCGCCCTTCGCCGGCCCCGGAGCTCCGTCATTGGTCCCGACCGTCCATCCGGAGGGAGGCGGGAGGCGAGCTGCTGAATGACGGCCGCGGCTCTGTTGACACTCCGGTGGCCGAGGCAGCGTCCGGGACGGACCGCAGGCCTACCTGTCTCACATTTTTACACCGAGAAAGCAGCCGTCAGCGGAGGAGGGCTCACTCGTTTTATCACCGCGGAGAGAGAGAGAGGGAGAGAGAGGACGGGGGGGTGATGTGCTGACCTCGGGACGGGACGGTGCGGTGTCCGTGCTGAGCGCACGATCTCGCCGGGTGGTGCTCCGAGCAAAGCGGGAGGGGGGCGGCTGGAGTAAACACCGGGCTCCGGGGTCCGTAAGCTGCTCCCAAACACAGGGGCTCGCATTTAAAGGTGAAATAGGCGGCGTCTGCTGTTTCCTGGAAAAATACAGACCCCCCCATTGCCCCCTCTCTACTACCTCCCCACCGCCATCACCACCCCCCCGGCAGCAGAATGACATTTTGAACAGGTTGGGGGCTCATTGGCCGAAGTTGACGCGCTGACTTCGGCTCCGAGCGGCGCGGAGGAGGCTCGTCCTGTCGGCAGAGGATCCGTCTGTCTCGCACATTTTGACAGATAGCCAATCAAATCTGTTATTCAAATCGGTGCTCTTATGTCAGCGACCTATATCTCATGCATGTGCGCCCAGAGTCCACAGTAGGCTCTCCTCCACCGCGGCAGACAGCATGGGCACCAACGGGTTAGACAGCCAGGCGTCCGTCGGCGGGGAGTCCCGGCCGGAGCAGCCGGAGCCCCGGGCGGAGCGGAGGGATGCTGCTGCCGGGAGGCGGAGGCGGACGGGGGCAAGGTCGCGCAGGAGGACAGCTCCGGGCAGCTGATCGAGGCCGGCTGCAAGCCGCAGCTCTCCCCGGCGACCGACTCCGAGACGGGGGTCCAGGCGGAGGAGCAGGGCGGCGGATCCGGGTTCGTCCCGCCCGAGGGAGGCTACGGCTGGCTGGTGGTGTTTGCAGCAACCTGGTGCAACGGGTCGATCTTCGGCATCCAAAACTCCTTTGGCATCTTGCACATGATGCTGGCGAAGGAGCACGCCGACCCGGAGGACAAGACGTCCCAGTTCAAAGTGGGTGAGTACCAAACCACGCGTCAACTGGTGGGCACGACCACCGGCGGAGGAGGTGAATTCAAAGGTGGACATTGGTCTACCAGCATGACATTTCCGTGTGACACCAGCTTATGATGTATGGGTCGCTGTATATGTGTCACACGCATGCATCAGCCTTAAAAAAGAAATGGGTCAGCTCCGGGTTCAAGTGGGTTTCCCTTGCACTTAAAGCGGCACAGTAAGCAGTGTTGTGTTACATATGTGCCTCACCAAATACGCAAATGTAGCCTGTATCTTGTATTTTTCATTTCTGTCAAGAGTTCATGCGTCCTAAAAAGCTCCTCCTGCCTCACTTTGAGCTGGTCATGTTTTGGAGAGCACTGAACTCAATGATTAACAAGTTTTTAACCGACTCCTCAACTCCCCTCTTATTTCTAACTCCAGTAGCGTGCTGCTGCAAAACCACTTTTTTTTATTGTCACAGATGGCCCTTTGATAAAGTTTTCCTCCGAAGCCTTAAAGTTATACAAATGCACCGCTGACATTTGAACAGTCAGTGAACCTGTGAGCAAACTCAGCTCAAAACGTGCGATCCAGCAAACTTTCCAAAGTGAGAACTGGGAGAAGTTTTGGCTCCGATTTTTACCATCCTCCAAATATTCCACAGAATGTGAAATATCTAGCATTATTGATTTATCATTGCATATTTTTTTTTAGCTTTTCCTTTTTCACTTGAATGTTTGTGGTAAAAGACCTGGGCAAGAGAGAGAGAGAGAGAGAGAGAGAGAGACAGAGAGATGACATGTGACAAAAATCTAGATATGCTAGATTCACACCCAGGACATTCTAAAAAGCTGAGAGACCTCGTGATAATTTAATTCCAGGAATCGATATTCACATTGAAAGTGATAACTAGTTCTTCCTAAAATGACATGTTTCATTTGAGGATTATATCTCAAGCTTGGTTAATGATACAGTATATGATAATGTTATGTGTGGTGCAAACTTGACTATGATTAAAGCAAACAATGAGATTCATGTTGGTATGGACATCACTGATGTTATTTTCAAGTTTTCAGTCTTGTTTTGTGCTGATAAATGAGTAAACACCAGGCGCTGCTGCTTCATCAGTGGTTAATAAGAAACTGACATTTTCTTACTTGTGCTCATTGGAACGGTTAAGATGAAAATTTATGCAGCATCCTGTTAATTGTGAATGAAGTGTCTCTGTGGACTTTGGTCACTGATGGTGTTACGGAGTCTTGGCCTCTGGCTTTCAGGCTGTTAATTATAATAACAACTGCTGAGTAAATGTGTTATTATGGGATTTTTTTAAACTAATGTTCAGACAAACCACCCCTTTGAAACTGATGTGTGAAACCGTGAAATCATCCAGCTTCTTTGTGACAGGAATGTTTTTGAGGAGTAGGCGAGTAGTGTGTAAGCGTGTCAAGTTCCACGATCACCAGCGAAGGTTAAGGTCAGGATGTGGGAAGGGATTACGGTTCTAAGGCTGTTCCCTGGAACAAACTCAGCCCTCTCACATCAGCGTTAAAAACACAGAGGCAGAGAGAGCAGAGACTCCGAACTGAAGGCTCGGACGCGATCAGGCTCATTTGAGCTGTCTGTGTGAGCACAGGTTAATATCTTTAATGGCGTCTTGCACCTTATCATCTCTAATTGATGTGAATGAAATTGCCGTGTCGAGACAAGGCATCATGTTACTTTCAGGTGTTTAAGTGATAGAGAGCCTGAGAATGGGTTGGGGCAGAAAACGGATACGGCACAACCAGTAGTCGCTCCATAAGAGTCACCTAAAACCAGATATTTTACTTGTATATCTTGCATTCAACAGAGGGCTGCGGCTGTCAAGGTACTTCTCTCCAGTTGTCCCCCTTTCTTTTGGCCGAGGATTTTACCTCCAGCTGCTCCTTGGATTTGATTCTTTGTTGTTCTCATATGTGAAAGGATTAAGCTAGTATGCTGCGTCCTGACCTTTCCCCCCTCAGCAACAGAACAAAATGGAGGAGGGGGGATTTAACTGCAATACTGACAGGTTTAAAAGGCTCCTTTTGAACAACTATCCATAAAATTCAATTAGCATGAGTGTAACATCTTAAAACAACACATCACACACAGCTTCACAAGCTATCAACTATAGGACCACAAGGAGATGAGGTGACAAGAATGGGATGGATTAAATCTTACCAAGAGATTACAGTCAGATCTTTATACCCAGCTTGATTATAACAAGCGTTTATTAAGCCTTGAGGGGTAAACAAAAGATTTTTCAGAAGAGCTCAGAAGTATCAAGGTGGGGGATCAGAACAGCCTTTTGTTGAGTAGAAGAAAGCAGCGAAGGCGAGGTGAGCGCGTTATGAGTTGCAGATGGTGTTGTTTTGTCCAACGATTACAGCATGGCACGGTTTCATTCCTGTCGTGGCCGCAGCAGCGCTGAGCTGCTGGTGTCTAAAGGTGTGTACACCCCACATTCTTTTAAACCTAAAAACAAAAGCTGCAGTGCTTTCATAACCAGCGGGGAGGGAGCCCACCGTGAGGTGGCGTGTCATCGGGCGGCTCAGACTGTGGCGCCCTTTTCTGCTGCAACAGTTTGCCTGAAAAGCTGCCGAATGTGTGTGAAGGGGCGGAAGAAAGGGACTGAGCGAGCGAGTGATTAATTTGTCATTGATCCCTGAAATGATTTCGTTCTATACGCTGCCACTGTGGGAGAGAAATCAGTTGGAAGACTGTGATGAGGCAAAAAAATAAAAAGGCTCGTTCAAGTGCTTTGTGTCCTATTTGTGTCTAAAAGTAGAGCTGAAGAAGTTACCAAGCAAGATCAACTTTACTTTTGATGTTTTTTTTTAGTTTTCGGTGCCTCGTTCAGTAGCGTTCAGGCAACATACTGAAACACTGCTCCATTAGTAGACACACTATAAATCTTCCTGCTGGCAGCATTTGGGCATTAGGGGAGTTTTTCCTTTAAATGTTGAAAAGAGAAACTAATAATGTATAAATGACGAGCACATAGCACAAACAGGCTGACAGGCCCAGCACATATGAAACCAGGCTTTATACAAAGGCACTTATACATTGACAAGCTAAATTTAGCTATAACAGTTCAGTAGCTCGCAGTGACAGCAGGAATCTTTGAGCAACCAACCACCTAATACTCAACACACAAGTAAAACTAGTCCTTTGCTGTTGCTGTAATTGCCAAAGTGTGAGTGTTCAAATGTCGTGCTGCGTGTTTGATCACTGTCCTCTTTGTATAACATTGTGCTGTGTCATCTGGCTTGGCAGTCGTTAGTATCATGGTAAAATCAATATCACATTTTTATGTATTAAAGCCGTAGATCATCTAAAACAACAAGGGTATTAGTGTCTGTACAGGGTGGAAAGATTATATAGACGTATAGGTATATAAGACGTTGTGGCACACTAAAAGCTTATATATGATTCAAAGTTCTTTTGAATAAAATGTTCCACACTAACCACTGGGTTAAGGGGGACTGGCTGATCTCTTTGGCCTTCAAATGAACAATTAAATAAATGAAATTGCTGATTTCAACACAGGCGGTAAACAGAATGTTCTACCTGGGATTCAAACAGGTATCTGTGTTGTCTCCCACTATTAGCAAACTGCTGACCCAGATTTCACCAGCATCTCCAGGGCAGCTGGAAATCCCAGGTTGGCAGATCAGGGAGTACTGTGGCATTTTTGGCATTCCAGAGGGCAGGGGAGTGGGTTCAGGTTGGATCAGAGTCTCCAAAGACTCCACATGCTCATAAGCAGGTGCAGATGACCAGGCACAGGCATTTTTTCTTCATGCTGAAAGAGGGTTTATTTTAATGTTGATAGATTTGTGCGTTCATTTCCTAACAGCAGGTGCAAATACAAATAGTGACAAAAAAAGAGAAAGCAAAACCTCCGTAACTGACACAAGGGAGCAAGTAGGTGATAAACGGCATCATCCTTTTCACAACCAGTTGATGGGAAAAAGGGTCTCAGCGATCCCACCAGCATGAGACATAGGCTGCAAGTTGTAAGTTATTGCAGGAGGAGCACAACAGATGCGTGTGGTGAAGTCTGACAGCCGGCTCAGGCAGACAAAAATTAGTCTAGTTATTATGGTCACATGTGACACTCTCTTGACTTAAAACATATCTAATATACATCTATACATACTCTCTCTCCCTGCATCTTGTGTTATTAATTGCATCAACACAAGGGGTTTGCACAGCACAGCAGTGAGTATTGGTGGTTTGGAGCTTGATGTGACCTGCAAACATCAGAAGGAGTTGCTGATTGTTAGCGAGCGGGGCCGAGTAAACGTCTCATGGAGCATCCAGAGACTCTGGCTGTTGAAACGCATCGTTTAAAGACACTCTTTTAGCATCTGTGACAGCTGGTCCCCCAAATGACACCCGCACTCCCCTGCAAACTATACAGCCTGACCTGATGTACTGTATGGTAATCAGCCAGTTGAGTAACTTATGCCAAATCAAGCCTTTATGAACACATGTCACTGTACATCAGCAGGTTATGTAGAATTGCTTTGCTGCAAGTATGAGGGACTTTGACAACAGAGTAAAACTTCTATTCTTCTTGGCACTTGCCATTTATGGTATGTATCTACTGGCTGCCTCCTTAACGTGCTTGTTTTGCTTTCATCTGTCTCAAGATAGATCATGTCCTTCCTGTGTGCTCATAAAGGGTTTCTAGACAGTAAAGTGCATTTTTCAGTAGGCCCTGCTGAGAAATGAACTACGATAAGCTAAAAAGCCAAGTGAGGGTTCATCCAAAACATTTGCAGGCTGATAAACACGGCTTATGATTTTGAATATACCGCCGGAAGTATCTTCTGGTGAACTGAATCAAACGGTCAGTGACGGATGCTTATCTAAACCACTTTTTTGGTGATAAGACACCAATACCAATATCATAGCTATGCCTTGTTATGGTCTTTTGCTAGTGTACACTCTTAACCATAAAACATGTATGGTAGGATCCACTCCTGTTGATTACAGTTGTTCAACATGGCCAGAACATCAAATGATAATGCTTTCCCCATATTTCAAGCGGTTACAACTTTACAACTTTTTATTGTCTTTGTTTTCCTGTTGAAATAATGACGTACATCATATAACAACACATTGTCCAGCCCTCACACCTGCTTATGTAGCCTTAAGGGAATGTGCTTCCGTACCAAGTCTATAGTCCTGCGCCCCTCAGCCTTTCCGTTAATGTTACAAAAACATGTATGGCTATTGTTATTTTACCTGAGCATGCCCAAGACAATTCCTAAAACAACATGTTTCATTGTTTAGTTGATGGAATATTTCCCCCTGCGTCTAAAGAAAATTGTGTTGGCAGTGCTGTCAGGAAGCATTCGGACATTTGGTTGATTTTAACTGAACAATGATTATGAGGTTAAAATGTGCATTTGTTTTACCTTCAAAGGTTGTTCCAGTCAAAGTCCAAAAATATACTGTTTCTTCCTTACCGTCTATCTAAACATTTGATTTGATTTTCCCATTTTTGGAGATACACATGTCTCAGATTTCTGCTTCCACCCACATACATTGAAGGTGAATAACATTTAGTTGTTTTTTTAAAAAAAAAACAACCCACCAGCAGTATGCCTGTTGCTCAGGGTAATCCACAGAGCATGTTTCAGACAGTTCGCTTTTTAAAGTACCTCCTTCCTACTTTACTTTTTAGAACTGAGGGACTAAAACACTATGATTCCTCTGCCAGTCATCTGATAGGAATGTTAACACCCTCAAATTAAAGCTGAGAGTTGGTACTTTAACCTAAGCCTTTCACTTCAAATCCTGTGTCCTTGAGTATAAGGTAAACGCAACAACATGGTCGCTTTGCTACTGCACTGCAGATGCTGATAAACTTTCTGTGAACTTTTTGGCTCCATATTGGAACCATAGTGTTGAGGTACTTGTTCCCCCACAGCTATGCAAATACACATGTAAATACTAGTGTTGTTTTAAGAGGAGAGAGAGGACCTGAATGACATCAGTTAATGAGTTATGCGCTCACACATGACACTGATTAGTCAATGCACACACATTTTCAAGCATGTGATTAAATATGGTACATTACTTGAGTGCGTTTGATGATTCTATCTTTAGACAGCAAAATACACATGGCTCACAAAACACAGTTGTCCTCTTGGGTAAATCTCTTGGTACATTAAATGGGAGTGCCTCCAACAGCGTTTCCTTGCTGAAGTGTGTTCCTCCGATGCACAGATGGGTCCTATGGAGTCTCTCGGCCTCTCTCTGGTTGTCAGATTGCATCCATCACGTAAAGAGAGGAAATCTTGTTAAGCGCCCCCACACTACCACCAACACACACACACACACACACATCTTTTCATTTTGCCTCAGTATCCCTCGCTCTGTTCTTTTTCCTTTGTTTCAAAGTGTTCAGACCTAATTGTCTATAATGAGTACACTCCACTCTCTATTCATGGACCGTTGCTTGTGCCAGGGTGAGGGGGAAATGGGTTTGGAGGTTGTGTAGGCTAGAGAAGAGAGAAAAGAGTGGAGGAATAACACATGTTTCTGTAGCTTTGTTAGCTTCTATTTGCAGGTTGGACCCTGTGTCTTGTACATGGAGTGTACATCGAAATTTCAAACAACCAGGCACCGCAATCACACTCCCCACATTGGTTTAGTCAAGAAAGCCTGTGGATGCAGGCTTAGGAGAAGTAATTGCGTAATTTGTCATAACATGACAACAACTGTCAATTTATTGTACTACAGCTTATCATATTGTCTCAGAGCCGGATTGGTGCTGCCGCCAGTTACACAATTTTCTGCCTCCGAACAATGTTCCTCTGGGAACTGGGTAAAGGATTGATGGTGTGGGTAGTGAAAGTAACCCTTGAGCCTGGTGTAGTGGGCCTCAACAATATGCTGTCTGTCCTCTTGTCTTTCTGTACTCTCCCTCTGTGGTCCTGTGTCCTGGCAATACTTAAACCAACCAAGAAGGGACCTGAAAGGAGGCTAAGCAAACTGATGGTTTCAGTTTAAAACACATTTTCACTATTTTGTCTCCATCCTTGATACTAAGCAGGTATCTCTGTCAATCACACTGTGTATTTTCTTGGATTTTCTATTGATGAAATGTAAGTTTAAGTCTTATTTTTTCATCTGTTTAGTCATGGTGACTTACGTTGCCCAGTTCCTCTGTAAGGGAAATTGTAAAAAAAGTCCTGTTCTACAAATTAGCATCCAACATGTACTCATAACTGCAATGAATTAACATACCAAGTGTAGACCTTAGAAACTAGAGCCAAAAATATGGAGTACTGAGAAAGCCTATGGGAAGAAGCATATGGTAAAAACTGCAGATGGAAAGAGTAGTAAGAGCCTGAGACTCACAGGACCAGTCTGACTGACCTCATTGACTGTAAAACATTTTATGACTATGGGGTTCTGAGGATGAACCGCTAAAAAAAGTGCCCAGGATGCAGGCGGAAACAGAAAACATACAGCAGCAGGCGGGAGACACCACAATGGGCGGTTGGGAATGACAGAGTTGAGATCCTGTGGTCCCTCCAGACAAACCAATTGGAAATGTGGTCATGGGCAAGAAGCTGGAGATAGGTTGAGCTGTCTTAAATGACAGCAGCATCAATAAGAAGTAATATGAGAGAAATACCACTTAAGGCAAAAGCAGTCTCAAAAGTAGAAGCACACAAGTCTGTGGACATTCATTTCTGAGATTCCAGACAGGGGAGGACGGCAAAGGAAACCAAATCTGACCCGATTCTGTCCATGTCTTGGCTTGATCACACTTTTTGGGATGATTAACCTTTAGGGTTTTTAACATATGTCGGCAAATTTCAGGGTTTTGTGTTTTATTTATGACTGAATTGAGACACGGTCATGGGATTCATTAATGACTGATGGAGCCTTTCCCTTAACACCAGACTTAACCTCCCTGTATGTGTGTTTTATCACCCACACAGCACAGTAGTCCAAAGTTGAGCAATTATTGGCCAAAGTCAGTGCTTTTTTATGAAAAACCCACAGAGAGCTGGTGATGTTGTTTTGCATTGAGGTGCCTATAGGGTAGTTATTTCCATACTGGAAAGCCATATGCGAAGAGCTAAACAGACTGAACACATACGTATATTATTGCTCAACACTTGTGCTTGATGATAAGCAGTGAAAAAGTTCAATATATTTAAAGCTGTTACAATCTGTATTTTTATATTAACAATGGATCAAATAACCGTGAGCGGGGTCGCTTGTGGTGAAGAACCTCCTCAGAGTTATAACCCAACTCTCCAGAGTCATTTAGCATCTTTCAACTCATTGTGTGTCACTTTACTGTTTTGGTTCACTCTCACCGCTCTCATCAGTGCCATTTTAGCAACTAGTTTGAGAAAAAAGTGAAGCATTTAGCAGCCAGACATTTGAGGATTGGATCTGAGGGAGATTGCGACGCCTGACAGGTGTGGTGTAGAGGCGTTCAGGCACTGTCTGACAAAGTCTGACAAATCTAAAGCAAACTGGGTCCTGTGGAATAGTGGTTGCTAGCTCTCTAGTGATGTAATATGGTGCCATTGTAATGCTAAGGTGCTTATGGAAAGCCAAACTCCTTGGCTTATGAAGTAAAGTAGGTTAATCTGATCTAAACTTTTTCACTTTGCCACTAATTTCACTAATTTATATTTCTCTCTCACTAGTATGTATATATGTTTTTGTGTATAGCGTTTTCAGTTTCTGTACTGTTGGCCTTATTCATATCCACTTCTGGAGACACTGAAGGTATCTGCTAAATGCTTTGAGATGTAAATTGACAGGAAGAAGTGGACAGAAGTGTTCTTTGTCAATGTTGCGCCCAGAGGTGAAACTTCGAACACTGTAAGAAAAGTTACAAAATGGTAGGATTTCTTTAAGCACATGCTAAATAGGAGAATCCCGCCTCTCTTGTTCCATTTGGATGAATAAACTATAGGAAAGGCCAGGGTGCAGTCCCACCCTTAAACTATGCAAAATTCAACTTTGTAGTGTACACTGTGTACCAGCAGATGTATACATGTATAGTACCGAATGTTTTTGGCCAACCTCCACAACAAAGACTGTTTTTCTATTGCGCTGTAGAGATTGCAAACTCTGAGTGTGTGTGTACATGCGTGTAAGTAGGTAAAGCAGTGCATTCACCAGTCTCTCTGGTCTCACTCCCATTGAGCTGTTAGATCAGTGTGACCCACAGCCCAGACTCCACGGTAGACATTAAAGCTACCTTTGCTCCCCAGGAGACTGGACCCAGACAAGTGTTTGTTTGCACTTCAGGGTACGCAGTGTCCCTGTTGGATCACTCTGGCTCGTTATGTTTTAACACTGGATGGATATTACACCACAGGCCAGAGCTCTCCACTTTGATCCACTTTTTGATCTGCTTAATCACCATGAGAAATCTTATGGAGTGTGTCTGATGTACACGATGTGAGCAAAGACACAAAGAGTTACATAAATTTATATTTATAGCAAGTCGGATGGTGGAGGGTCACTCAGAGAGACATTTCCAAGATGATCCTTCAGAAGAAGCCTCTCAGTTATTCAGAGCTTCTGCAAATATGACATTTAGTATGCATGTTGTCATGAAATGCCTACAGGGCAGTGTGAGCACAAGATTTAACACGAAGAGCATGTTTACTTTTTGAATGTGGCTTGCGATGAGATCACAGGCGGCACATGTGCAACAGTCAAAGAAATAAGGCCATAACATGATGACCTGCATACAAGTTCAAGGACTCATGCATAAGGGGCCTTGTTGTTGTTCAGCGATGCCAGTCTAATTTTCATATATGGCTTCAAAACAGCTATATTATGCAATTATAAAGGAAACGCATGATTTGATTTTCTGTTGCTCATCCTACTCTGCAACAATTTCTATTACCTTTTCTCAATTTCTAGTGCTTATTTCTCATTCAGCAATTATTTAACATTAAGTAAAAATAAAGCTGCTTTCAGGCAGACTCTCCAGCTGCATATGTATATAGCACTGTTAAAAGATTACACATGACTAAATGGGTCAGGGTATTGTTTCCATGCAGGAAAGGCTATCCATTTGTCATCATTGTTTTTCCCATATGTCAGTTATATTGCGTAGCACTGTATCCCGTACGTTGATCTACAGCACACAGTGCATTTCACGTCACATGGACTTTAATCCTTGCTTGGTGTACAAACGGTTATAAGATTGAATTTTATTTTCTTTTTTGTGATAGTTCTCCTTCTCCTTCCAATCTGCTTCCTCTGCAGCCTGGGTCGGGGCCCTGGCCATGGGCATGATCTTCTTCTGCTCACCTGTGGTCAGCATGTTCACAGACCGCTTCGGCTGTAGGAAGACAGCTGTCAGCGGGGCAACACTGGCTTTTATAGGGCTGCTCAGTACATCCTTTGCTAAGTAAGCTACCATGCATTTAATGAAGACCTCACTCGCTCACCCTTATTTGTGCCTTTTATGTATTACCATTACATTTCGGTCACGGAGCTAAGCATCTGTTTATCTGAAAAATAAATCCTCAGTTTGAAAACCCAGACATTTTCAAGAACAGGATTTAACCATCTGGATAAAAGAAATAATCTGTCATTGCACACCATTGAAGACTTTGAACCTTTTTCTCAAGATGCAGCTGTATTTAAATGTCATGCTTTTGCTTTTTGTACAACACAAAAAATGAACCCTTTATTTAGTATGAAAATGTTAAATACTGGAAAATGTAAAGCTAACAAATACAGGGAAAAGTGATTTTGTTCCTGTTGTATAGATTAAGCAAAGAAATTTCCAGCTCCCATCTTTTTTTGAATGCTTTGTCAGAATGTCACTGCAATGCTTTCAGAAGAATGGCATATTTTTTCAAAACCTTCTAAGTAAAGCATACAATGTACAAACTGGGGCTACACTTGCACTGCACTACAACATTTTAGTAATTTACATTTATTTGGGAGACCTTGGCCAAATTCCACTTAGTTTTGCCACTCAGAGCTACTGAACCAGTGGTGATATGAAGAACAATGAGATGTAATAAAGAAAATAAAGCTAAAGATGCCTCAACTCTATCCAAACTTTGGATGTTTAATCATGTACAAAACTCTGATATAAGCAGCCAGAATAACATGGCATGGTTCACATGCCTTACAGTGTTTTTTCAACTGCAAGCCTTTCATCAAATCTAGTCCAATCATCTTTTTATTTCTTGTTTGTATAATCAGTTCATCATTTAGTAAAACAAATCATTAAATAATATTATCAAATAATAACCAAATCATGACCTCTTTTTGCTTTTTCATTTCTCCTGCAGCTCGTTGATCCTTCGCTATTTCACGTATGGCATACTGTTTGGCTGTGGCTCTTCCTTCGCCTTCCAGCCCTCGTTAGTTATCCTCGGCCACTATTTCCGCCAGCGCCTCGGCCTGGCCAATGGCGTGGTGACAGCCGGTGCCAGCCTTTTCTCTATGGGCCTCCCAGTTTTCCTCAACAAGGTGGTGGAACCTCTGGGCCTCAGCAGGACCTTCCAGATACTCAGCCTCTTCATGCTGGTCCAGGCCCTGCTAGCTCTGCTGTTCAAACCCTTACTGCCTGCTGGAGGAGGCATGGGACCACCGGGCAGGGGTCATGGCCCTGCCAATGCTCAAACCCAGCCGGGGACCACTGCTCAGGGGAGCAGCAAGTGGAGCAGGTTCCTGAGTGGGGTCAGAAAGTACTTCAACCTGCGTGTGTTTCACATTTTGACATACCGGGTGTGGGCGTTTGGAGTAGCTACAGCTGTGTTGGGCTACTTTGTGCCGTATATCCATCTGGTAAGAAGAGAAATAGGCATGCGTGTAATGCAAACTATAAGAGCACATTGTGTGTGCGTTAAATTGGGTTAACTACACTTAAGACTGTACAGATATTTTGAAAAAATTTCAAGAGGTCCTCTGTCTTAGTTTCAATCAGCTAACTATGTTACATTCTGTTTATATTTGATAGATGTTAATGGAAGATTACATGTAGATACTAAGCTTTAGAAGCTTAACAGTCCTCCATTCATCTAAGTTGTACTTAAAACATTACTTAGTATGGAATACATGCTATAACTTATTTGGGAATTTTTGGTATGTGGCTGTGATAATGTAGAAATCCTGACCTCTTATTGATATTATAGTGTTTAAGAGAGCATTATGGTGTGTAATGTTTCTTCTTTAAACCATATTTCCATTCAGCAGGAAGGTCACTATTCCTGTCATGAGTAGACGGTCACATTAACTGAGTGATAGTAGTTTGCTACATACAAAAGCCACAGTCTTTTAAAAAAGATCCAGATTAGCTTTCTCAACTAACTTACAATCATAGAAGTGAGTGTACCTGCAAATATCACTTCTGTATGTTTAGATGCTGGTGTGGTTCTCATTCTTCAATGCCACAGCTAAAAACAAACTGGCTACTTGTAGTTTGTATACTACAAGTTTATTTACTTTGTGTCTTGTTCCCCTGCCGGGGCTCAGCCTGCCAGCTGCATATTGACAATATGTGTAAAATGATACTAACATTATTTTTGACTGAAAATAGAGATGGAAAGGGAAAAGTGACTGAAGTCAAGTCACAAGTCACAAGGACAGTATTCTTGATTTCCCTTAATATTTTAATTTCAAGATATTAATGCATATTTATGTATAAATCAATAATAATAAACAAAATCTGCACATGGCCTATGCCCTACTTTGGTGTGAGATAGTGAGATAGTGAAGGATGAGGATGAAGTGTAAAGCTCCAGCGTGGAGCTGTGAAGTTGATCTCCCTCTATCCAGATGTCGGATGTTTCAGCTCCGCCTCCCTCTGTCAGGCCTGTTGTTTCAGGCCCGGGCCCAGATGTAAACACAGCCCCGGCCTTTGTATTGGCTCAACCACCTCAGGAAACCTCTCCTGTATGGCCTCTCTGTATCCCTAAACATGCCTATCCTATGGCCATTGATGAATGTAGAGCCCTTCAAAGCAGAGCAAATATTTCACAAGGACCAGCATGTTCAGGAAAGACTTCAGAGGGCGGTTTAATGTTTTGGATGGGATTTGGGGGGTCAGAGCCGAGGGGAGTAGGAGGGGCTGACCTATATGTGTTGGGTCTTCCTGTCCCGGTGTTCCAAAGGTCTGTGGTTGAAGACATTTTGTTATTCTAAGATCTTGGCTTGGGAGTTATGGATGGACAATTCCTCCACTCCACCAAATAGACACCCACATGCTGATTTCATTGACTTCTTAGGCATGAAGCACAGAAATGTGGGAAAAACTGGTCAGTTGTGTGATAACATTGTCAGCTCATTTGTTATTACTGGTAGCTTCTGATGAGTTTCTCATGCAGCACCATGGTATTTAACCATCAAACAATGCTTATGCGCTCTGTTTTTCTTTCCATGTCTCAGATGAACTTTGTGAAGGAGCAATTCAAGGACACCCAGAAAGAATGGGTGCTCTTGGTTTGCATTGGAGCATCGTCTGGGGTGGGACGCCTCGCTTTCGGCAAGATTGGAGACCTCATTCCTGGTCTTCTAAAGATCTACATGCAGGTGAGGAAATATCTGAAGGCGTAAAATGTGGGCAGTCCACTTTCCTTTTCAACGTTTTGAATGTGTCTGTAAAAAACTCAGGTATGTGAGCCTGGAGCACCGAGTCAAGATGGAAACATGCTGGAACTCTAATTCTGCCTATTATCTCACTCTGAGTCACTTAGCAACATGATTTAAATTATTTATTTGTACCATTCTAAAGTTACAGTTTTGTAACCACTACAGTATAGGTTCCTATATATTTATCTGTCATGACAGCTTATTATCTAACTATATTAACAGAACAAATTCAAAGTCTGCCCATCAACTTTAACCTGAAATGGAAGACTTGAGGTTAACCATTAACAGCTGTGTTTTGGGACTGTTTTGACACTGTGCACTCTGTATGCAATTTGACTTTGTTACACTCTTTGTTTGACTTTGTTTAATAGCATTCTATTGAAAGGCTTATTTTGTGTCATCAGGTTGAACATATTTTATGTGCAATCCGATTTATTCATGTCTTAAATGGGTCATTAGGCTGCAGAAAAACAAGGCTCACATGCTTATTTGTGCATCCGTACTACTTACCAGAATAAGAAGCCTTTCTGTTACCATAAGAATTACCTGGCTGGATAATGGTAGGAATAATTCAGTCTTAGGAAAATGGAAATGGGAGACACGCAGCAAACCAGAAAAGTGTGAGACGTGAATATAAGGATTTGTCATTTCCTACTGGCATATACTGTTTGTACTTCCTATTGAATGCAGACTTACATATAATCCATTGGCTGCGTCGGTCAGAGCTACCACACTCAGTCAGTTAATCAAGCGTGTTGTTATAGACAAATCAATTAAAACGTAAAAACCTTGAAATTGACATGCACGCTGAAAGTGCGCGCAGCTGTGATATTAAAACCTTGTGCAGAGAGATGTTTTTGAAAGATCTGAGGGAGAAATGCATCTACAGTAATTTCTTTCCTGCTGAAATGATTTAAGAAACACACTGGCAGATGTTTCCTTTTACAATGTGGTAATTGTGAAAGGGTTTTAGGTAACACATTTTTGCTTGTTGCTGAGGCACAGTACTCTTTTCACAGTGCACAGTATTAAACTCATTACCCTGAGCTCAGTATAATACAACGGTATTATAGTGCAACAGTATTATACTAAGTGTATAGATTTGTACAAACAGGCAGGCAGTCCTCAGCAGCAGCTGACAAAAACACAAAGCACTAAATTCCTTGTTCAGTCCATAAAACTGATGATGTTATTCAGATGTATAAAAATCCCTCAGTTTTATGTTCCTTTAGGTTAGTTATAATCTGAAATTGGCCTAAAGACCATATCGGTACCTCCTGCTGAAACAACACATTTACTTACTTTTTTTAAATGTACAGGAAAATGGCAGCTACTGCAATCTAAAATATATCAGCACTGTTGTTATTGTAGTTATATTAAAGGGGAATTGTTTTCAAATATGTTAAACAGTTTTTGTCCTTTTTCCAATCCTCCTCCATGAAGCCACAAGCAAATTATTATGTATGTTTTCAATGGAAACATGTAGATTTTTACCAAGGCCTAATAGTACCTGGAGGGTATACTCTGTATACGCCGCACTTATAACAAAATATTCACACTGCAGACAAAAGGCCTGGAGGCCAGTTCTTGAAGACAGCAAGGGTAGAAAATGAGCCAGTAAAAAACCCGCTGTACAGGTGCGGTATAATCTCCCCTCATTTACTGTCATCAGTGCTCCTATTGGAACCACAGAAATGAAACACTGGAAAACAAGCAAACACTGCAGTCGTGGCCTCTAACAGCAGGAACAATGGAGAAGACCTGGAGCTGGCTGAATGTGTTTGTGCTCTGTTTCAGGTGGTGTCCTTCATGGCTCTGGGCCTGATGTCCATCATGATTCCTCAGTGCTCGGTGTTTGAGGGGCTTGTGGTCGTGTGCATGTTCCTTGGACTGTGTGACGGCTGCTTCCTCACCATGATGGCTCCTATAGCATTTGAGCTGGTTGGGCCCATGCAGGCCTCGCAGGCCATAGGCTACCTTCTGGGCCTTATGGCTCTTCCCATGACAGCAGGTCCACCCATTGCCGGTAAGGGACTTTTTTTTATTTTTGTCCTGTTTTTCACAACATAGCTACTGCAACATAAATATATACTGAATGACCACATAGTGATCCGGCTCCTTGCACTGACTTCAGGATGTTGGCAGTAACAGTGTACAACAAGTGGACCGACATGAACAGAATGAGGACAGAGAAAAATGTAGGCTGTACGGCAGAGTAAGACAAATGCATGGCAGGATAGATTGCACTGCTGATTGTATTTAGAGAGGTTTGGGATCGTGGCCAACTGTAGGCTGTCTCTAGGGATTTGTCTTCAGGGAGAAAAAGCACAGACAGGGTCAGATCTCAGTACTTGGCTCCATTTATATCTCCTCCACCTCCTCCCCCTCTCCTCTGCCATTCCTCTCTCCAGCTCTCTAAAAACAGGAGTGTATAGAAGAGCACTGAGGGCACAGCGTTAATTTGATGTTCCTTCCATATGTGGCCTCAGCAGTGCAGGCTGTAGATCCTGAAAGCAATATACTTGTAATAATTACATACCCAAAGCTGTGTCTTCACAGGCATGTACATGGTGATGCAACAGCTGAAACGGTCAGTTGACGATTAATCTGCAGCTATTCCGGGGTGTGGGTCAGTCAGCAACAGACAAACAACAACAAACAATGTCATCTCAGGCTGTGGGAAATTTCTTTGGGCATTTTCCACTGTTTTTGAAATTTTGTACATAAAATAATATAACTGATGAATCGAGAAAATTATTGGCTGTCAAATTAATCTTTATTTGTTCTCTTAATTTGTTCATAGCTATAATTCAACTGTTATGTGCTCTCAAAGGCAAAACATATTCCCTACCATTTTTACTGTAAATGAAATTCTGACGAAATTCTAGTTCACAGTTTGATATTTATGGTAATATAGCTGCAGTTCACATTTGTGGATGTGCTGATGAAGTTAGGCAGCCTCCACTGCCTGGAAGTGTTGTTCCCTCCACTTCCTGCTCAATCTGTATCTGAAAGGTTTTTTTCAGTGACGACCACCCCTGTCAGATGACAGGAGCTATAGCGTCATGTACAAGTACAAATACAAGGCTTTCACTGTGATATTTTGGTGCATTACAAGATTCAAGATTCAAGGATCAAGATTCAAGAATTTATTGTCATTACACAACAATTACATCAGCAATCATTGGTAATGAAATTCTTAAGTCCCAGGCTCTCCTAACAATGCTAAAGAAACAAGAGGCATAGTTAGAGAAAAGATAAAGAACGAAACAGCAAAAGTCAAGAATCATACATAAACTTAAAAGTGAAGAATTTACATGGATAAATATGAGAAATATATGAAAAAAATGTAAGTAACTAACTGGCCAAATAAATGCACTGTCTGTGTCTTTAGATAAAGAGAGACAAAGTATAGCATAGTGGCATGTGGTTTCAATTTGTCTCGCAGATGCCGGCATTATCTCCTGTAGTTTAACAAAACATGCAATAGGCACCATGCACACATGGCTATCATAATGTGTAGCTGATTTACACAACAGAACATGCTACACAGAATTACTACATTTTAGTAAATGAGTGTGTGAAGTCATATGTTTATGCTATATGTCAGACAAAGGCAGCTAGGCTCCTCGAAGTGTGTATGAGATTATCACTGTATCAACATTGATACAGTGATACTGTATTGTATTACAGTAGTACAATAACCTTTTTGCCTTGCTGCTTATGCCAGGTATTGATATGAGTGAGTATGGACCTAAATAAGTTCAGTGACTTGTAGATAAATTGATGTTTTGACAATTCGGTATTTGGTATCAAATTGAGATGTATTACAGAATGACTGTGGCAATATCTAAGACCAGACTATCCTGCATTAATGAGACAAAACATTTGGCAGCCAAACCTAAGGCAACGTCATTGTCTTCAGTGCTGAAGATGTCACTGTGTACTGACACATGCTGGGACATATGCTTATTTGCTGTCTGCCCCAGATGAAAAAAAAAGACATTGAGGCTTTATTGTTGAGTGGATGTTGTGCTTCACTAGGACTCCTTAACTAAGGATAACATGGATGGTGTCCCCCCCTCTGCACAGGTCTCCTACACGATTACTTTGGAAACTATACGGTGGCCTTCTCCCTGGCCGGCGTGCCTCCTATTGTGGGGGGCGTGGTGCTGTTCTTTGTGCCCCTGATACACCGCCGGCTCCAGCAAGGCCAGGGGGCAGCATCACCAGAGGAGACGTCCACAACTGCCCACATGCTGCCCAGCGCCCCACCAGCGGAGGCGCCCAAGAGCTGCTCTAATGGAGACATCCTGCCCGGCTACACTGACGTAGAGACACACATCTGAGTCGCACCATACAAAGGTTACATATATTTAAACATAGCAAACATACACCATGTACGTACATCAGAGTTTCTTTTTCTGAATTGTTACTTCCACTGTTTTTCTCCTTTAGGGATTCAGCCCACCAGCACCTTTTCTCATCCTTAGATTGCCCTCCTCCCAACCAGCACTCTCAACCATGGACTTCCTGTCGGCTGACCTTTTAACCCTCTCACCCTCCTGGACTCTCATTGGCTGTTTGTTATTTTCATGTGGAGAGAAACCGCAAAGGATGCTCTGGCTGCAAGCCACAGAGAGGACGAAAAGAAGGCAGTAGGATGGTGGAGGCGTCTGAGGAGAAGAAGCACAACAAAGTCTCATCTTCGGATTGTTTCGTCAGTGGAGACTCTGTAGTAACACACACCTCCAAGAGGAAAGAAATTAAGATTTGAAGATTATGATGATTGAGATTTGAACAGTGGTTGTTTCTGATTTCACAGAATTTATCTTGCTTGCTTAGCTCTTTGAACTGTAAAAAAATACTATGCTTTGTTATAAGATAGCATAGAGACTAAGAATTAATGAAGGGATAAATTCACACGTTCTTCAGGTAGGACCTTATCTATCTATTTTTTCAACACAATGCATTGTATTTAGTTTGTGTAGCTGAAACACAAACATCTCAAGCAATTTTTTTTTCTATTCTGCTGTTCTCTGCTGTGACAGCTGCAGGAGAAACATCTGCTGTAAATGTCACAGGAGGCAACAGACAATCCTTCTGAGAGATCAGACACAAAATCACCTCAACTCAACCGCACACTGTACCACACTGTACTCACACCCGGTTTGCAAATACTTGAGCGAAACGACTCCAACTGCTCAACCAGCCTGCCTGCATGGGAGACACGAACACGACACAAACCCCACAGATCCAAGAGATTTTATTTCACAGTGTTAATATGTAGGTCAGTGACTTTGCAGCCGGTGGCAGGTTAACGCATGCAGTCATAGTCAGCAGCAGTGAGTCGTGAGAGCTGTGCATCTAATGCATGAATTAATGAAACTTAACACTACAGTTGATACAGGCTCGTCTCTGGAGCCCATACAGCCTTAACTCTCAGTGTTTGTTGTTTTCCAGTCATCAAGCTCTACAGTTTGTTATTGGCCTTTTAAAGTTTTAGCAGGGTGCTAGACAAATCCGCATAAACTGTGTCTGAAGAATAATCTACAATCTACAATCGTTTATTTAATTTTTATTTTTGTAGCGTGCACACTGTATTCCGGTTTAAGTGGAAAGACATAGAATCAGTCCTAATGGGAGATTGTTGGTAGCGTAGATTCTTGTCAACTTCAGCAAAGGCATTTTCTATCATTTTACACTAACTTTTACTTTGTGCGAGTGTGTGTGTGCAGCACATACATTTTCGAATAGTAGAGGGAGATATGTAATATTAAAACGACTACAGTTACAACTTGTCGATGAGTGGGGACTACTGAGATTAAAGCTGCCTAATGGCCCGAGCTCTCGTCGGAGCTGTGGGCCATCTCACAGATGATCCAATCAAGTTGCTGCTTTAGTTTAGCTTCGCGTCGCTCCCTGTGTTGGCAGTAATGAAACGAGAACGCCGCGGCCTCTCTGAGATATTCCCTCGAGAGGACAGCCTGCAGTTGTTTTTGTGTTTGGTAAACATTTGGACCACTTACCTCTGCACTCTTAGATTACTCTTGAACAATGAACAGATGTGAAGCAGAGCTGCAATAATTGACTGTTTGAGTCTGTGGCTATATGCATAACTGAACAGCAGAGAGAGGGGAATCGGTGCACAGTAAGGAAGGACATGCTCTGGTGTTCAGGCGGTATTCCTTTCTGTCAGCCCTCCCACACCCCCTTCTTTGCTTTCACTGCCATTATTTAGTCCGCTTCTGTGTTACAACACTTATGAGCCTAAAAGCTACACAAACCTCACTGCTGAGTGTAGCATTTTGGGGAGTGATGCTATAGGACAAACAGTTCTGAACAGGAAACATACACCTATACCTCAGTAATCAAACAATCTTCAGCAATCCAGTTGACCATGTTGGCATTCTTCATTACATTTACAGTGTCACTGCTCTGTGTGGCGGTTTGTTGTTGCTGTCTGTACCGGTCACACAACACACAAAGCTGCCAAAACGCCTCTTTTGAAATCAACCTTGCTTCCTCCGAAACCTAATGGGTGTCTGTTCAGTCACACTTCCATACTCTGTAACATCCGTAACAGTTCGTGCATAAGCAGTTCAGGAAATGAATCCTCCCTTTTTACTTTGCCTTCATAGGCATTTGCTCCTTTGGTCTTGATCCTCACCATTCCTGTTTCTTCTTACCTCTACCTACACACTAAAATTTGCATCTCTGTATCACAGCCTCATGAATGCAGTTCTGTCTAATGTCTAATATCCTTAGCTAAAGATGAAAGAGACACAAAACCATCCGCAGCGAAGATCCCTGCGCCGCTTAAAGCATGTTTGACAGCAAAAACACAGGCCTCTAGTTTTACTGAGGTAGTGTTACATTTTGGCACTGCAAACAGCTGTTGACGCTATTTGCAGGTGCCACTTGCAGAAGGAAGAAAAAGGTGACTAAAAAGTAAAAAGGGCTGTGTGAGTTGTCCACCAGCCATGTAAGCTTACTAAATTATCATCAGGGTCCGAACCAGGCAAATCGCATGAATCTGGACGTGAAGTCCAGTTAAATCTTAAAACAAGGAAACATCTCTCTGTCACTTTCAAAGTGACTTGCGTGCATTGTTTTATCCAATCAACATCCATGCTTATTGAGTAATGGTTAAATGTGAAATCTATTTGATTTATTTATTTAATTCTTAATTCTGTCACAAAGGTTGCAGGAGATGCTTTCTAATAAAAGACAGGCTCATTTGGACCGCATCCCCCCACAAAGTAAAGATGATGATGTTACATAGATACAACAGAGAAGCAGCTCTTGTTACACGCTCTTATTCTGCTGGTTTGCACATCTTAAAACTTAATGCTCCACTGATAAATACTAGTTTTGCACTAGTTTACTGCTGTCAAACTAGAGGCCCGTGTCCTACAATCTGGCAGGTGAATGAGTGAATGAAAACTCCTACAGGGGAGTTTACCCTCTGGCAGCCATATTGGAGGACCTCAGCCTTTGGTTTACCAACCCGCAAAATTCGGATTGTGTGTCTATGCACAAAACGTATCTACACAAAATGTACTAGAATTGTTTAGTTTTCTTTGTTTTTTTCTTAATGTGCTTGCGTTCAATATGTTGTCACCTTGTTAGTTAGCAGCTTAAAATCACTGTTGTTTTTTAAAGCATGTTTTTTGAGGAAGAAACAAGGACTAAAAAGCAAGACATTTGAGCCACAGCGGTAACCCCGGTTTAAGAAAACAAATCTGCCTTACAGTTACTGAACAGCCGGCGGCCCAGCTGTGATACACCAGAACTAGATTTGACCACAGTTGCGAGTATAGAAAGCCTGTATAGTGAATTACTTTTTAACTCACTGTTTTCCCTCTTTTGTTTTCAGTATAGTCCTTGTCAATCCCGGATCTCTCTAAACTCACCCAGTTTCTGTCCAGAGCCAGCTGAGTGCTCCTTTTTATTAGAAAACATGTACCAACATATGTACTTTATATACTTTGCAATGGTTTTTAATTAACCTTAAACTGTTTTACTGTGTTAGTGTTACTTTGTTGTTGATAATTGATTTTTAATTTCTTGGAGTTTTTAGTAATACATTTACAAAGACTACTGGAAAAAGAAGAGTCATTAAGATGGTTCACCTGTTCAGAGTTGAAATAATATATAAAAGTGAAGGAGCTGAGTGACTGAAGAATAACGCAGCACATCTGTTTGCTTAGCTTGGACGGCTGCGTGGTGCGTGCTGAACCAGCGTTTGGCTTGCCAAAGTCTTTTTTTCTTCTATGCAGCAATGCTGGGCTCGCAGTCCACCTCCTGTGGCTGCTTCACTCTCTGGTGTCTGAACCTGTCAAACTCTAACTGGGACTCCCAAGTTTGCGTTTGTCTTCTGTAGCACTTGGAGGTGTAGCCTGCAGTAGTTTGAGGCACAGCTAAAACTACAGTAGAGCCCCTAACCTAAACTATAAACTACTAACTAACTAAATGTTCTACTTCATGTCTGTAAGACTTTTTTTTCTAATACTTAGAACATTTTTCAGCTATTGTTGGACTTTTAGCTGTTTTCCCTAACAGTCAAAATAGTGAACATTTCTCTCCTGTGTCTGCTTGTCTTTTACCTCCTGGTGCTCGTCCGTGGTGTACAGTCTGCAGGTCAGAGCTACAGAGAGGCACCTTTGGCTCGAGGGGAGGTCCAACTTAGATAGAAGCTAGAAGCCACTATTTGGTATCTTGGTTGTTACATTCTTCTAAAACTAGTGCAAAACAGGTCAAATGAACTAAAATAAACAAGTTTATACTGCGTGAATATGTACCGATTTAATAAGGTTGTACTTTTACCCAATTATGGCTTCACTTCATTTGGCATTTGCTTGTATTTGCTGCTGATTTCTATCAGTCAGTTGCCAGTGGGCAGAGGCAGTGTCAGTCTAACATCATTAGACTCTGGCAGAAAAACCACCTGACTGGAAGTCAGTCCAAACTGTTGCAATATTGAGCCTTGTTATTCTTATCTGCGATGTGCCATTTCTCTGCTCCTCTGACCTCGCTCCCTGCTTACTGTTTAGCAGCTTTTTTCCTCAGACTGAAACCATGCAAGCAACATGTGAAACAAAATCATGAAGCTGAGCCGTGATTTTACAAGAAAAGAACACCTCATGCAAACCACTGTGGACCACTTCCTGAAAGAATGCATTTTTCAGTGCTGTTGCCAGTACCAGTCATCATTTTAAGTGTGTATGAAGGAATTTTTTATTGCTTTTGGCCACACCTGATTAATGTGTAGACCTTTATGTGTTCCATATGTTGTAGAAACCCTGTGTTATTAATGCATTTCTTCATTATCTGGCCAGTGTTTTCACAGCTATAAATACTCTGGATATTTCTGCTCATGTATCCTCATTTATATTTCTGTATGCAGCAACACTGGGCCCCGGCCTTCCCACAGCCTTACATAAATATGTAATATTTCAGTGCAGGGCTCTGTTAAACTGTCCTTCTCTAACCTCCAGTAATGTTGCTGCAGTTAAACCTCTATTGCCTGCCTTCACTTCTTAAAGCTCTCATTCTCTCTCCTTCCTACACAAGCTATACTTTCTTTTACCTTTTATTTTTTTATATGAATACATTTCTGTTTTAGTCATTTTCCAAAATGTTCTAACAAGGCCAGTGATGCCACAAGATCTGAAGTTAAGTCATGCTGCTAGAAAAAAAGTTAATGTAATTTTTTGTGTGTTTTTTGTCAGTAATTTTGAATCTGTATCAAAAGAGGCACATTTTTTCTATTAAACCAACAATAAAGATGTAATATGAAAACAACTCATGCTGTCACTCTTTGTGCTTTCAGTCCTCAACTGCTCCACTTCCACACCAGACAGCTGCAGGCGCTCAGGTCATGTTGGAGATTAACCCCAGACACATTTGAATGCATAAAGGCATGGAAATTCAAAGGAGGAACGCAATTCTCTGCTTCTGTTTATGGACACGTTGAATGTGTCTTCAGATGTGTCATTATCACCATGGCAACAGGGTTCATCCAGGCATAAAGCCCTCTCTTGACTCCCCACTTCCCCTCATTTAACCTCAGTCTCTTGCAGCCCATCAGACTGAATCTTAAAGATCATGCTTCGCCGAATCAGTTCCGAGCAGCAGAGTGTTTTTTTTAAAGTACATACAGGGAACTATTGTGTACAGGTCGCAAGGCAAAGAATAAGTTAGTTGTTGAGCTTCAAGCCTGGGGCTGACATTTTTCTCTTTTTGGTAAACAAGAATTAAGAGGATGGAGAGCAATCCTTAACTGGGACACATATCAAATGTAACTTTTATTAAGCTAAGACACAGTTCTTCTACTCATCTGGTGTCCTTCTCATGTTAAACAACAGTTCATCCACAGTACATGAGCAGGTCTGAGAAAAGTGAGGAAAGGCACATCACTGCACCACTGTGAGGAACTAGTGAACCAAAGATAAGGTTAAACAAACAAAGGGTAATGTATAATTTGTTCTTAAAGATCAGTGTTTTTGCAGTGTATTTATTCAGACTTAATGTGAGATAAAATAATTAATAAGATAATAAGATAATTTGGTTTAATTGGCCCCTGATTATTACTTATCTTTGTTTGGCTTCAGCTTCACTTGTTAAGTATGTGTGCAGTGTCAGATCACTTTATTTGGAGTCAAATGACATTTTAGATTAAAACATTGTTTCTAACACTGAGCTGGATGGACACCGATTGTACATGAGTATGCTTTGTATTTGTGAGTGTGCATGTTGGCCAGTAGGTGTCTTCAAACAGTGCAGGAGATGTAATAAGTCATGTAATACTGTAGATTGTCCAATAGGGGTCACACCTCTCTTATTTCTTTGAGTGAAACATTTTAATTGAATTTATGTGAAGGATTTGGATCTATGAGACAACTGAAAGCCCATAATGTTTCAGTCTAGAATATACTCTATGTCTGTATGAGCTGCCCTTACAGACATGTATAGCTGCATATGGGACACTTCAGGATACACCAATTAAGTAAGATGTTTACAATCAGTAACTATTCCAGTAGTTTGTTTTTCATTAAGACCTTTTAAAAACAGCATTTATTCAGCATGAAAGCATTTACTAAGCGATTTCAGTGGTGAATGTTCATTGTATCATGAAAAAAGAGCAAATTAATAATAAATAATTCCCCTGGCACCCACCTTTTGTTTAGGGTGTATGTATTCAAGTAAATGTAGATTATTCACTGGTTTATCTCCTAAGCCTGAGGGATCAAAGCTCTTGCAGATGTGGATGTCCAGTTACTGTGAGCCAGAAACCTAATGAGAGGGTTCCTGAAAACCTATCAATTATAAATATATACATATATATGTAGTTGATATGGGTTTAGTGTCTGATTCCCTGTATAAGAACATGACCAGCACTCATGTTTTCTGTGGTGGTGAAATATTACTTTGAGGAGTTTTTTAGGTTAACAAACATGGGAAGACACTCACACACATGCACACACACCCACGCTAGTATTTTTAACTAATACATGCTGATTCATCTTAGAAGTTACTGTTACGATATGCCTCATGTCAGAAAATTTTCTTCAGTTTCATTTGTGACGCTTTTGCCAAAAAAAAAAAAATGTGAGGATGGAGGTTAAGTGTCAAGTTGATGACTTACAGGGTGAAGTTACACATATTACTTCAGAAATGGTCAACAGTCTTTTGCGTTGCTATGCTGAAACTCACAGGGTCTGGGTATTTTTGTGCAAAGAACTATGAAAAATGTTTTAATATCCCAGTCAAATGACTTCAGCTCTATCTTGTAGTTCAAATATACTATCCTTGTACTAAAGCTTGCGTTTACACATGGTCACTTAAAATGGTGTTGTAATTGTCACCAAGAAGAAGAAGAGGAAGAAAAGTGTAGATATGTGCCCTGTGGTTTGTGTTGCCTCATAGCCCTCAGAGCCCCAGAGTTCTCAGTCTTCACCAACCAATGAGAGGAAGTGATGTAAGAGAGCTGTGATAAAACTGCGGCCATTTTCTCTGTTTTGTCACACTCTTTTCTTTCCTGCCCCCTCATGGCACTTCCTCACTGATCTGCCAACAGAGAATTTTACCCCTTTGCACTGTTGTTGCATATTTGCAGGTTGTGATAGAGGGAAGTGTGGCAATCACTCACAGTAGAGTTCATGTCAGAGAGTCTGATACTGCAGATCCCAGATGTGTCATGTTTTCATTGTAAATGGTGGTACCTGACTGGCAACATGTCAGTTAAACAAATATTTTCCAAAACAATAAGAAGTTTTATTTCAGTCTTTGATGAATATGTCACACTGGGAATATTGTAAAAATACCAATATTACTCAAACAAAATAAAACACTTCTGTAAATGCTTTCCTTTTAAAATCTCTGGTGAAAAATTTTTCTAGAAACGATTTCTTAAAATTGTCTTTACTGTAAGTGGCAGACTTGAGCTTCAGGTCTGTTGCAAGCTAAAAGAAGAAGAAAAAAGAAGAATGGTGGCAATCTTTGAGGAACTGTTGTGGTTAATTGCATGTTTTAGTGGCTTTTTGTGAATCTGTGAGTGAATTCTGAGAAAAATAATCATAAACAGTCAAAACAGTCCAGTTCATTCTCATACCTGCATTAGATGTTTAATCAATCTGAAGACTGAATTTTGTTGACTGACAAAAAGTAAACTCAACTTAGTTTCAGCTTCTTATATGTGACGCTCAATGCTTTTTTGTTTTTTTTGTTTTTATGCGATTGTTAAAATAATACTTTAGTCATTTTGGACTGTTGGCTGGACAAAATAAGCAGCTTGGAGACATAAACTTGGGCATTTTCACTATATAGTTTTTTTTTTTTCCAAAGGCTACTAAATGGCTGATTTAAAAAAAAAATTACACTTGGCAAATTGTACTAGGTAATCTGTCTTAGGCAAGTTTTCATATCTCTGCATATTCTTTCAAAGATCAAACTGGAACCAAAGGCCTTAAGGGTAAAGAAGCTGATCTAATCCAAAACAATATTAAGTAAATATTAAGTAAATCAAAGAAAAATCATATAAAATCATTGAGCTCTCATGCTGTGTTCACTCTCAACTGTATCAGACTGGCCTGTGTGTCTGTTGTCGTTGCGTCTTTCACACGCCTGCAAGCACAATCCCAGCAGCCGATAGGTAAACACACCTGGGCAGCAGGCCACGGCCAGGTGCTCAATCTGTTGCTGAGATTAGGCACAGCGTGTTATTGTTTTCAAGGAGATAAAGTGTGACAGCCAGACATAATGTGCTACCGCCGCGTCTCTGCCAACTCATGTCCTGTACTCCAAACGAAACAAACCCCCCCCGCCTGGAAACTTCCTCGGCTGATAGCGAGGTGATAAAGGTTGGTTGGACCCACAGGCGTGCTGCTGGTGCCTTTTGCAGTCAGGCCAGCACACACCTTGTTGCTCCCGCCGTTTCCCTTCCAGTCACCCCATCATTTCATCCTCGCCTGTGAGGACGCTTGTTTTTTCCATGACGGCGTATTTTAACTTCAGCAGAACAATGTTGGAGCAGAGTTGCTCATTGTTTCTGCAGGGAGGGCCTGGTGGAGGGGGATAAGCCAAAATAACAGTTGAGGAACACTTTGGACTTAAGACCGATGGACCGAAGAAAACAACGGAGATAATGTGCTGGAGAGAGTGAAGAAAACAAAAGCAAAGAGAGAAAGCTCTACATTCCTGACTTGGAAATGAAGAACAGAACAGGCGGCAGTGCACCAAGAAGTATTTGTTGAGGTCTGGTGTGATTTGTTGGTTCTTGTTCAACCACCTGAAGTTGGTTAAGGCTTTTGAAATTACACTCTTGTGTTCGAATTTTGTCCTCAGCTCTGAAACAATAGCATGTTGTTGGGGGGGGGGAATAAATGCCACAGAAACTCTGCAGGATTTGAACTTTATATAAACTCTAATAAAGCAGAAAAATACATTAACACAAACTTTTCCAACAATATACATCAAGCATTCAAACTTTATACATCCATCTGAGTGTGAAATATTTACACATGGTTACATTCAAAAGGATCGCTGTGGTTACTTAATCTGTTGATCTTAAAATAAAGTTTCTTTCTTCTGACAAACATCAAACATCAAACATGATTCTTTAAAAAGTAAAGACAAAATATGAATAAAATGACCAAATATGTTGTGTGAAAGCTGAAAATGTAAACACAATTGTAGCCAAAGAAAAAATAGCTTCTCTTAAACAAACTGTTACATGTCATATGTAGCTTACTAAGTGCTCTATATCATAATATAACATTTCTCATCACAAAATGAAACCAGGGTTCATTATGCTACTAAAATGTTGCTGTGCGGCGTCGGTGAGCTTAGCCAGTGTTGTCAGAGCCCCTGCTGCGTGTCGCAGCCCAGGACCTCCAGGCGCAGGGCGATGTCATTGATCCAGCCCCGCGGGTGGATACGGAGGAAGCGCCCGAACAGAGGGGGATCAAAAACGGTGAGCGCTTCCTCGTCTGGATCGTTGTTCCCTGTGAAGATCTGATGAGGGAAAGAGATACGGGAAGAGGGAGAGAAAAAGAGAAAGCTCAGCAAAACTATGTGTACTGTGTCACTGGAGAATAAAAACACGCTTTCATGGTTGGTGGGTTTTCAGTGCATTAATACAGAGTGACTCATTCACCTAGGGAGCAGTGAGGGAAAGTGTAAGGAAGTTTAGGCCTTCAGCTTTAATGATTAATCGAAGGAATTGGAGAAATGAGTAAAGAACATGTTAGTCATTGCTCTTTTATGAACTCTTTTTATGAAGCGGGGCAGGAACCTGGATCACATTAGCAGTTGAGACTGAAATACCTTTTCTCTTTGGGAGCTGTCCTCTAACACGCTGCTCCAGGAGTGTCCGTCGTGGCTGAAGGTGACTGAGAACTCAGTCACCATCATCTGGGTCAACAGCCATCGCGCTCCTTGGGTTATGACCCCTGTGATGCGTCTCACTTTCCCCAGGTCGACTTGCAGCCACTCGTGCGGGTTGTTGTTCTGGTGGAGAAATGGGCGGGAAGCATATTTTAGATCTCAGGAAGGAAAACGTTAATATAAAGGAACAAAACTAGACGTGCATACAAGGTGTACCAAGGTCCACTGAGTCTGCAGTGAAACTAATCTCACTACATCATATTGCTGCTCGATCACAAGTACTGAAGTCTCCTCTACTTTAGGTTCTGTGTAGCGGATTTAAATACTAATATGTAAAAACAAAACGTTTTGCTGCTTTTTGATTTGTTATTCACTCAAGAAAGAAACTCCTGAACCAACTGTAGCATCAGATTATTTATTCTCCCCAAAGTTGAACATCATATCAGGTACAGAATAACGTGCGATTATGTAATAACATTGACAGGAAACACAAAAGAGTGTTACGCATGAAATAAAATGAAGGGAATCTTGTTGAGCTGAAAGAAATATATACCAGCTTCTGAATGAAACACAAGTAGACAAAGCTAAGGGAAAACAAAATAATATAAGAAGAGATGGCCAAAGGGAACACCGCACCACTTCCTCTCCCACATTAGACAATTTGGAAACTTATAATCAGGGAAAATGTTTCTGGCAGGGCATCTTTTTTTCCACTGGCATAATAGGCCTGCACATGGTAAAACCAGATGAGCTGTTTAAATGGACTTTATTTCCCCTCATTTTAATTCCTTGAACCATTATTCGTTAAAAACTTTTCACTGATAAGGTTAGGGTTGCTCGGCTATGGGAAAAGTCCAAAACAAACATGAAATGACTCAAAGTTGAAACTCACAGTCTGACAATTAAACCTCTTACATTTTTTGTAAACAAGGAAAAGTAAATCAAATATCCTGTACTGAATGTGCACAAAGTACTTTTTTCCTGTTTGGACTACGATTTAGAACAATGACAAAAACTTCATGCTGCAGCTACTCTTAAAGGATAAACACTCCTAAACCTCTGAGGACTTGCAGAAAAAGAGAGAAATCTTTTTCCATCACTTTTAGGACACTATTCATGATAATTGTTGGCCCGCAGTGGTTGACCTTGGTCCAGGTGATCACAAGTGCTACTGTTTGGCATGTGACCTTTAACACCTCTGCAGTTCAAATCACACCTCTGCAGTTCAGTGCTGCAAAGTGTGAAAACGATAAGTTGAGGAGGAGGAAAGGGGAGGAGGTATGACTACTGAATACGAAATCAACAGAGAGGGGTGAGTGAAAGGTTAACCACTCCGATGTGAGTTAGCCTATTCATTTCATCAGTGAATAATTTTTGTTGGCGTTTTGAATTTTATTTTTCATAAACATATACGTCTAGGCCATGAAAAAATACTGAGTTTGTAAAATAAAATTAATTTAAAGATCAAATAAAAACCATCTGAAAGTTGTGTTCCTGCAGTGCTTCCTGCAGTGATGTAGAGGTGTGCTTCAGGGTGTGTCAGTACACTGTGACATCACTGTTGGGCGTGGTTAAAGGAGCAACAGAGCAGACTTTTGAGTCTACCCACTATAGATGCAGCAGTCACGGATGTCAGAGGTGAAGCAGACCTTCAACCAGTGAGGTAGGCAAGAAAGAGAGATGGCATGCAACACAGGTCGCCTACCAGAACTGAACTGGGCATTTTTAGTGCAAGTTGTGTTTATGTTCACTGTGGCTTTTAGGAACCAAGCAGGAGAAAGGTTGATGGCAGGGCAGGCTGTCACTACCTGAGTGAAAGTGCACTGACTTATTTGATTTATAAAAGTTCCGATTTAGCTTTGCGTGTGTAGTAAATTTAACCCGTGTGCACAGCGTCTGAGTATTTGTGTTCACCTTTGGTCTCCAGGCGTTGGTGCTGCCTTCCTGGTGGAGGCGGGCGAGGCTGGGGCTCCAGCTTCGCAGCAGAGATGAATAAAAGGAGGAAGCGCTAAAGTTGCTGTCAGGAATCAGCTTCTTCTGGAGCCCAAGAGGGAGTGAGCAGCCTGGTGGATCACACGCATACAAACCACAGTCATGCTCAGCACCGACAAAATTAGCCATAAAAGCCGTAAATTCTACTGCTGTTGGTACAACTTACTGTTGAGATCACAGCCCAGTAGCTCCAGTCGGAGAGCAGGCTTTTGCTTAAAGTTCAGAGGCTGGATCCTGACGTAGCGAGCCACAAATGGTGGAGTGAAGCTGTTGTATTTCACCTTTGAGCTGTCCATGTTGCCATAAAATGTCTAAAACAGAGCCACACAAAGAGTTCAGCTTAGAGGATCATAGTTTACTACATTTTAGTACAATATCCCTTTAAATTAATGGCTGCCAAACATTCTCCAGATCATACCGAAGCACATTAAAAAATGAGTCATTTTACAGCCAGTAACAGATACACGGTATGTGTGCACCACAGTGAAGGACCTACATTGTTCTGCCTGGTGCTGTTTCCTCTGTAAGTCTTCCATGTCTCCTGGTCCAGGCTGTAGGAGACGGTGAAGAATGTGATATAGTTGTCCCTCAGCTTCACACTGACTCCCTGTGTCTGCACACCATGCAGCAGTGTGGGCCTCAGGAGGTCAACCTAATACCACACGCAGTTTATTACATAACTTCACTGTGCTCTGTGACTTTATACGCACACTGGATATACAGTAAATGCAAAGGTTCACAGGAGGTGTCTCACCTGTATCCATGACATTATGTTCATGCCCATCCAGGCATTGATATAACCAGACTGATCCAGCCTCGCCAGCCTCGGCTCCCAGTTATCTGGACATGTTAAAATACGGTTGTAATCTAACTCTGTGTGATTTCATGAAGCTGCCTTGTACTTTCAGTTTCAGTGCTGTCTGTTTTCCTTCCTCTCTCTGCATGTACTGACATGCATATACTTGACATGACAAGTATTTAGAAACCTTTTTGTCTTACCAATGTGATCTGATGCTGTGATCTGGGAATCCTCAATCCTTCCTGATTTCATCCCCAGTGGCAAGACACATCCTGCATGTCACGAGAACAACACTGCTCAGTGATGCATGTCAAACTTCCAGGTGTAAGTAATTTTCACTTTAGATACATTTCTGTGTGCTTAATAAAGCTGGACAGTACAGAAATGCAGTGTTTTCTGGAAATGATGACATGTGTGACTCCACAGGTTTACCTCAGTTATTTGGTCTGGCAATATGGGAAGTCATCATTAATTAAAAAGCCCCAGAAATTACACAATAAGAAAACACTTTACAGTGTGGGAAATGTGGGGAAGGCCTCTGACATAATTCACACAATGTGATGAAACAATTTGAAGTAGTGTCACGAGTGTTTAATACAACTGTAAGTGATGAAGTTCTGTGTGTTACGAAATCTCTTCTACTTCTTGAGCCTAGGGCTGTTCTTTGAGGTTGTCACACTCATTACACACCACAGAATAAAACAAAGAATTGACAAAAAACAGAAAAACTATTAGTGGGAAAAAATAAAGATTGCCAGAGAAATTAAAAGGGTGTACTGTGTTCTGTATAATGACCATTTTATGTAATCTCTGACTTGCGTGGCTCACTTGTGCTCTGAGATGAATTTAATATTAGCATGCTGAAGGACAAATTCTGTGAAAACATGCAACAATTTTCTTTTTCTTTTCTGCATTTCATATATAAGTACTTTTTTTTATCCCAGATTAAGGATTTGTGACAGATTCTTTTTCATTTTATTGTTTTATCTGTATTCATTCATGTATTTTTTATTACTTATTACTTATTCTGCAGTTACGTATCCAAGAATTTCACTATAGGTTATATGGTGAATGTCAATGTGTGTGGTAAAAAAAAACTCCAACTTGATTTGATTTGACACAGCATGTACTTACGTGGATTGTAGACAAGTAGTTTAGCCCTCATGCCGGCCAGCTGGTAGTCTCCTATAGTGCACTCCACCAGCCATGTGCCCACTGTGGGGGGTCTCATCTCCACCGTGCCAAACACTCCTGGGTGATGAAGAGCAACACAATACATGAAATATTGGAACAAGGTTTTCAGAGTGAAAGTAAGCTTATAACTTAAAAAGATGGAAGTTATATATTTTAGATGGTTTAATTTTTCGGTTGTGTAGTCAAGTTCAGAGCAAGAAATGCATAAATACATATAAAGTGTATAAATATGAAACACAATGTGTACAAGTCTGTGTGTGTGTGTGTACCAGGGAAAAGGTTGTAGACTCCCATACGGTGTTCCTGTTTAGTGTGAACAGTGAAAGGCAAACCATGGAATTGCACAGCATGGTACTCTCCGTCGCTTCCTACATTCAGTAAATGCCACCTGACTAATTGGTGCTGGGCGACCAAAAGGCCAGGAAGCGTCTCCGCCACGTAACCATTTATTGCTGCGGAGCAAAAATACAGGCATTATTTCTGAGAAACAAAAACTTAAACCTGTGACCACGTCGTGCTAATGACAGCATGACGACATGAGGCAATCAACCACAGAGCTCTCCACCTGCAAACTTGTTGCTGATGTGGTACCAGGGGTCCTCGGTGTTGGCCTGACAGGGTGGAACACAGTGCTGCCGCAGGTTCTCCTCCAGGTACCAGCTTTTAGTTTCATCAAAGGTGTGGAACAGAAGGGAGAACTCCTGGATGCCCGGCTGCGTGTTCTGATGAGTCTGGAGGGTGCCAGGCTTACAGATCACCAGCGGACCGATCAGACCTGAATGAAGGTCCCTCTCCTGGAATGTAGTCAGGAAATATTTATCTTCACCATGTCATTTTTTTTGTCATTAAGTTACAAACAAATGATCAAAAGACTACCCGATCAAATAATAAACTCATTTAAAAAAATCTGGAACAGCCCACGGGTGAAGTCCTACACTGACCTTGTCCACGGTGGAGTAGTAAGCTCCGGTCTTGCAGTCAAATTCAGTGTTGGTTGGTCCTTGTGTCCTAGTTATTTTCCAGTTATACGTCCGTGCCTCACCAGGAGCAAGTGGCTCTCCTGGCACTCCGGGTGGAGCAGAGGAGGCTTGGGTTTGGGTGAAGCCAGCCCCTTGACTGTGGTCATAGACTCCCTGAAGATGAAAGGAGTAAAGCCGGGATGCCTTGTTCTTAAAGACCACCTTGAATAAGATAGACAGAGAAAAGATATGTCACCAAACACAAGTGATACACATACGCTTCATAATTCACTTGTTTCATGGAACTCAAGTAGTGTTCATGTTTTTATTCCAGGTGTGAAGCAGCTCAGCTACTGAGACAGATAAACATAATTTGTTTGCTCCTCATTTTGCTTCATATCACTCACAGTGAGAAGATCATTAATCTCAGTCCTGATGACAGGTCCCATAATGCCCAGGTGTTCCTGGAGCTCTCCTCTGCCTACAGGATATAGGAAGTCTTTATCCCTGTAGGCTCGAAACACCACCTTCTTATACTCTGGCAGGAACTTCCTCATCCCTCGACGCATCTCTCTACAGGGAGGAGTTGAGTCAAATTGGCTGCTTTAGACATTGATTAGATTGGATTTTAAAGTACATTTTCCTGTTGTAATCATGAAACATTTTGTGTTCTTTGACCTTGACAAAATTAGAACAGTTTCTCCATGTGAAATACTCAAAGAATAAAAATCAGTAAAACAAAACACTACCATGCTAATGTACTAACATTTGACATGTCAGTGTAATACTTCCTATACTTCCTTCCTCACATTTATCCTACTGATAAATGTGAAACTACATTAGAGCTGGGAGACAATTTGATTGGCATAAAACCACAAATATTTACATTTCCAACAAGATTAAACAAACAGGATACAAGGTGTTAATTATAAGCTTTAAAGGTGCTCCTATTTAGATTTCTTTAATTTTAGAGGGAGCCAGGCCAGCTGTTTCCACCTGCCTCCAGTCTTTGTGCTAAAGAAGCTCATCATCTCTAGACTGTCACCTCATACATGATAATGGTAAATCTTGTAAAGACTATTTCCCCAATTGTCAAACAATTTCTTTAAAGGCGTGTGCATAAACCTGTATGAAAAATCATTCCTGCCTGGGTTTGATGAGCTGATGTGGTTTCCTGATGCCATAGTCCCAGGTGATCTCCTCCGCAGCGATGTAGTAGTGGCGATATCTGACCTCTCCGGAGCGCAGGTCCATGTAATCTGTGGCAAACATATCTGATGTGCCGTTCACCTATGATCAAATTGAGCATTTGCTGTGGGTGAGGGTGGGATATTTCCATTTGTGGCACTTTGTATTCAACATATGGAATTACATTCACTTAATAAATATTCGTAAAACACACACACAGAATAGTACCTCTTGGCTGTAGTCATCATACCGGAGGTCCAGATCAATCTCTTTTGTGTTGTTGTCCAGGTCCAACAGATCCACTGTAAGTCGCTCTGGTTCAGACTTGAAGAAGTTTTGTTCCATCTCTCCTGAACTGCTTAGCTCTACAGCTGAGTCCTTCTCATTCAGCGGTGGGCTGCTGCTCAGCAAGACCTCGCTGCTCTCTCCAAACTCCCCCTCTGTGCTATTATTCGCATGTGACATTTTACTCTTGTCTTCAGCTTTCACCTCGGCACTGGCATTGGTCCCGTTTCTGACATCCTGTTCTCTGATCTCTATCCCAGCTCCTCTATCTTCTGAGGATCCGGAGCTAATATCTGTCCAGTTGCCCTCTGCCTGTCTTCTCTGTCTGCCACGTCTCTCTCCCTCGGCTTCAGTCGCATTCTCAGAAACAGTCCACTCCCCATCTCTCTCTATTTCATCCAAAATATCCAGTGGGATTCCTCCCTCTGACACTCCTGATGTTACTGTCACTTCCCTCAGCTGACATGCCCCCTCAGGTTTCTCACCAGTTGTATTGTTTTGGGATTTCTTGCACACTTTGACCAGCACTGTGCGATTCTGGGGTCTCACGCCCCTGGGCTGTAGAACGAGCTGATCAATATAGTCAGAGAGATCATCTTCATCCGGATCTGGATCGACTAGCGGGAGGTCTCCATTGTCACAAGGGCGAACAGTGTAACGGATGCTCATCCCCTGGCTCTTCAGGCTGCCGTCAAAGGCACTGATCTCCCACTCACCTGTGAAAAGACAGCTTTAAGATTTAATATGACCTAAGAGCAAAATACATGCACTCACTATTTTATATATTACATCATAGTGCAGTATTTTGATGAGTAAATCTAGTCTTATTTTTTAACATCAATGTATGTTTCAGCCACTGTATGCTTTCAGGAGAGATGGCCATCAACTGACACATGCCAGATAATGCTGTGTTAACTTCTCTGGATCATCTTGGCAGTCCAACCAAACAAGTGTACTTAAGCTCAGGTTTGGCTTCGTCCACCGACAGTATCCAAGATTTGAGGTGATTTGTGCCAACACAGCAAAGTTTGAGAGAAAAATTCAGGTGACCAAAACCTACCCATAAGCTCGGGTTCCATGGGAATGGTTACACCAGTCATGGGGAAGAGGGTGAGGACAGACTGGTACAGGCCTTGGTATTGAAATAGGTTTCCCGTGAAGTAAACAGAGAGGAAGTCACTCTGGGTGCCCACACTGGCCACATGCCAAAAGATGACATCAGTTTTACATACTGCAAACTGACGCCCGCTGAACATGATGCCGTTCACACCTGAAGGTAATGGGAAAGATTTTAAAATGATTTGATGGCTCAGTGTATAATGGGCTGGTTTAGACACAGTTAGTGACTAGCTGAGAAACATAGTTGAGCATTAAGCAGCTAAAAAGGCAGACAATTTCCTAAATAGTTGGTGGAGAACAAAAACAGAGCTAAAAGAGAGTGAATATTGGACTTCAGGTGGCCAGAAAAAATCAGTTATGTTAAGTTTAAATTAACAATATTAAGATGAGAGCACATCTCTTGATTGACATCACATCAGTTTAATCGAAGTAACTCTGGGTCAGTAGACAAATGCAACTCTGGGGTGAACTTACTGTAAATGACATTGGAGTTGTAGAAGTCAGGGTCTGTGGTGTTGGAGGAATACTGGCTGGACCTCTGCATGTTTTCATTGATGTACCAACTTCTGTTCTCATCAAACACAGCAAATATCACGCTCCACTCTTTATCTGGGCCCAACTGTATGCAAAAACGAGTTCCGTAGAAGAGACACAGGGTGTTATTTTTATTTATTACATTAGAACATGCATCTTTTTGCATTTTGACAGGGTATTTCAAAAAAGTCCTCGTACGTGATCAACCTGTAAATTGTGCTGTCTAAAGTTCAAGCACACATATTTCACACAAAAGTCCTTCTCACCAGACGTCCTCTGGTGTCGATGGCGCCATACTTGCAGATGAGCAGGGTGCCCACCAGCCCAGAAGCCAAGTCCCTCTCTGGGGAGACAGTGCTCTGATACAGCTGGGTCAGACACTGGGGGTCTCCCTCCAAGGGCCCGTCATCTGTTGTTAGCTTCCAAATGTAGCCAAAGGTCCCATTGGGGGGCACTCCCATGGAGCGCAAGTCCTTCTCTGCAGCTGTTTAATTAGATGAGATTGGCTGAAACTTTGATGTTTATTAAACTGCAGAAGTAGAAAACTTAACAAAAATAATAAGCTGAAAACATTAAACATTACATTTCTGCTGGCAGAATTACTGGTTTTGAGTACATTTGCAAGCTTGCACAGCTGATATTAAATATAGATTAGTTTTGTCTGTTGGTTCATGTCTACATTCATGCTTACCATTTGTGGATCTTCGCTGTGAAAAGATCTTGGTAAGGCCATTAGGGTAGATATTAAAAGGACGACTGGCCAGGTTTTTCAAAGTGATCTGGGGACACAGTTTAAACCAGTCAGAGGTCAGTAGAAAGCCAGAAAAAAGCCATATTTTTCTACAGTTTATCATTTCTTTTGTTTGAGCTCATATTTCATCGTCCTCAAAGGTTTGTCTCACTCACATGGATCTGATCATTGACTTTTCCTTTCAGAAGTGGACCCAGCAGAGTCTTGGCAGGGTGCTTCCTCTGAGTGAAAGATCTGTCTGTGTATTCCACATATGCCACCTTTTTGAACTTGTAGCCCAGGTGATGGGGACTCGCAGGCAAATATCCAGACTGCAACTCACTTAAGCGTCGACGAGAAAAGAAATAATTAAAATTGGTTCAGCGACTCACTTACTGTTGGTCTTCCTCCTTCCACTCCTTCATCATCCCTACCTGTCTGTGGGTTTGAGATGGGGAGCGTAGTCCCAGCTGATCTCTTCAATGGCAATGTAATGCTCCCAGGTTTTAGGCTGCTCTCCCCCACTGGATCTGGCTTGCACTTGTGGTTTTCTAGGCTGGAAGCTTATGGTGTTGAACAAGTCATCACCATCTTCATCGCTATCCTCTTCGCTGTAGTCCTCGTCGTCCTTGTGATTGACGTTACGCAGGTCGGGCCCCGGCAGAGTGACAGGGTCAAGGCATTTCTCCACCGCGAACATAGCGTTCATACCATCTGGATAATGCAGGATTGCACAATAACAACAATCGGATTTACCATTTAAAACAATATATAGATGTAAAGATTACATTTATTTAGTCTTTGAGACTTATTGGGCTGTTCGTACCGTGGCGGTGAGCATGAATCTGACAGCTGATGAGGAAGCGTCCTATAGTAGCAGGTCGCATTTCTGCAGTAATGAACGTCATAGGAGTCACCTCCATGGTGACTTTACGATGGGTCAACACCTAAAAGTAAAGTGTAGTAATGTGGAAAGTAAAAGAATATTCTGCTTTATTCTAATAATCTCACTTTGGGAATCTTTCTCAATTGCGTTCTTGTCAAGATTTAGATGAGATGACTGCTACCACTCTTGGGTGTGTGAACTGAGTATGAAAGTAGATTAATTATCTTAGATCAGCTAAGACTGGAAGCAGGCGAAAGTAATAGTCACTTACAATTACTGTAAATGCAGAAAATAAATCTGACACTACAATTGCATTTTTTTCCACATTTGTATTAATTAGCCACTGAAATATTTAATCCATTGCATTTGAATTACCTGCAGAGTGTGGTCCTGAAACTGAATGGAGTGGATTTCTGGAGCTGTGCCCATCCCAATCAAATGCCAAAACACATGATTACGGCCCTGGCACATTTTCAAACCTACACACACACACACACACAACCAGAGAGAGAGAGAGAGAGAGAGAGGGAGGAAATGAGGTCAAATTCCTGTGCAGAACCAAATACAAGCGACACTTAACATTACAACACGACTTCATGGAACCAACTCTGTGTGCGCTGGTTCATTACCGGGCAACGTTGAGTTGACATATCCATTGATGGTGTGGTATTCCTTCCTGTTTTTGCTCCTCCTGAACTTCTCTCTGCTTCTCCTCTCTCCTATCTCTCCATACCAACTCTTGGTCTCATCAAAAACGGCAAACAGTAGGACAAATGCTGGATTTCTCCTCTGGCCATCTTCTGTGAAGGCACCTGGGAAAAATTACACAACACACATCATGTAAGATGTCAGGTGTTTGCATTGCCACTGTGCAGTCTGAAGTTATGGGACCAGTGTCCATCTGTTGGTCCACCACCTAACATCTTTTGGTGCAGACACTCATGTTCCCTCAGCATGAAGCCCTCTTTCATATTTAACTATTGAGATGATTTGAGCTTCCCTACATATTTGTTCAACTTCAACTTTGTTCAACTTCATTTAATGTTTCTTTTTACCTGCACATGTTTATGGGTAATGACAGGGTAAGAGTTTTAAAAAACAATAAATCATAAGGATTGCATATTGACAATATATAATATAGCCTATATTTGTGGCTGATATTAGACACTGTGTCAGCGTATGCCCTTTGTCCCACCACACACTGACTCGATTTGCAGATAAGCAGGGCGCCGATGAGTCCTGAGTTCATGTCTCGGACCGTGTCCACCTGGGATGAGTAGGAGTAAGTGAGGCACTCTGGGTCACTGGAGGTGGGGCCGTCTTTGGGGCTGATGTCCCACACGTACTCATAGTATCCCCCAGGAGAGATGGCATCATCCTCCTTCTCCTGACCCGCTGTGGAGTCATCGTACCCGGCTCCTGGAAAGAAAAGACACAGCATGACTGCGTTTGCATTCAGCAGTGGAGGTGAGTCAAAGCAGGAAAACAGATGTCACAAGAATGCATACAAGTCGGTCTAACATGCTGGAGGGAAAAGACATTTTAACTTGTCATTTTCAGTTGTCTAAGAAAGCTTGGGAATAAGTAAATAAAGAGACATAACATTGGTAAAATCAGTGTTTAGGGCATGTTTAAAATGGCCACTTTCAATAAGTGTCATGGTGAAAGTAAGACCACAATATATGCTGCTTTTAAAAGTCAACCAGAGGAAGCACTGACTCGTGATGATTTGGAATAATGAGATATATGTGCCTTGCACACACACAGGCAGCAACCGTTTCTCTTAATACTACACGTTCAGGAGAATAGATTCATCACGGCTCACTCTCGGATGTGACAGATGCAGCTTTTCAGATTATGATGAACTGTTGTATAAGAATCAGCCCTGTGACAGGAAGACTCGAGCCGTTTACGGGAACTGACCACTTTGGATTGAAAGCAGCATTTGGACACATGCCCACGCCTTCTGTGATGGGCATTAACTTCCCAAAGCTTCTTAGATCAGACATATTCCATTATCTCCTTTGCGATTGTAATTCAAAGGCACCTAAAATAATAAAAATTTTAAGCACATTAGATGTCTGCATGTGTTCCACGTGGGGGTTTCATGCTGTAAGACTGACCGTTTGGTTCTGCCATGCTGCAAGTAATCTGCACACACAAGATAATGATAACCGTTTCTCGCTGTAATTTCTAAAGAACAAGGAGGCAGCTCTTTGGGGAAAGTAACCCTTTTTTTCCATGATGATTCCTAATTCACACATTGTTTTTGATTCCCTTTATTAATTACTTAAAACATTAATGATTATTAAGTGTTCATTTATGGTAAGGTTCATTTTAACATTTACATCCTCGCTTTTTCCATGAATGACTTCTTTGCTTTCTTTTAGGCACCAAAATTAAAAAAAAAAAAAAAAATGAGTAAGAAGATTAGATATCTTCTTAATGCTGTATCAGCTTTTTATGTTTTTGCCCTTGACTCATGTACAATGTAACATGGGTGTCTCATTAGTGATTATGAGTCAAAATGCTGAGTCAAAATACAGAAAAAGAACAGAGTGCTTCTTACTAATGCTCGGCTCATGGTGAAGAGAGTTAAAAAGTTTCTGTTTTAAGGATGACAGGAGCTCCATCCATTCAGCTCACTACCTTCAGACTGTTTCCAGTAGGTGATGCCCACAGGGCTTATGCTGTAGGACTGTGAGGCCAGGTTTTTGAAGTGGACCACCACCCTGTCGCCGGCTTGGGCGACGATCACCGGGCCTTGAATACCTGCGACGAAAAGACACACGCGTTCTCAAAGAGGTCAAAACTGCTCTGATTTCAAAATTTCAAGAATTTTATCGTCATTACACGTCAATTTACATCAGCAGTCATTGGTAATGAAATTCTTAAATCCAAGGCTCCCTAAACAATGCTAAAAAAATATTAACAAGAATAGAACACTCAACAAAAAGATAGATTAAGAAATAAAAATATAAAATGAAATTAAAATAAATAATAATACTAGAGTAATGAAATGTAAAACAAATGTGGAGATACAGGCTCTGAAACTGAACTGACAACTATAAACATATTTGTCCAAGCGATGATCAAATCAGTGTCTTTTGCTATAGATTTTTTTAATTGGGACATTTAGAGGCATTAACCATTAATAAAAATGTGATATAATAACACAAACCCCATGACATATCTGACTGAGAATATCGGAAGAGGTCACCTACCTGTCCATGGCGGTCTTGGCTTGGGGACAGTGTATGTGGAGTCTGTGTACTCCCTGTAGACTGCCTTGATGTATTTTTGTGGGATTTCTTTTGATTTCCAGCTAAAAAGGAAGGAAAAAGGAAGGAAAAAACAAACAAACAAAACAATCAAAATGAAAATCAAACAAACAACAACAACAAAAAAAATCAAAATGCAGCCTAAATCAGTGAAACAAACACTTAAACTCCAATTTCAATGTTGTCTTTTAATACTTGTCATGTTAAACACCTTTAAATTAATCCCTTAATAACTGGGAGCATGCATTTGAAGCAAATCAAACCTGAATGTGCTGATCCATACTGCCGCATCAATCCAAATGATTTCACAGAGGGAAACTGGCTCTGAGGTCCGGCTGACATCATCAGATTAAACAGAGCAGACACTCACCTTTGGTCGGCCGCTGGGTCAACATCGTCCAGGTACAGATAGTCCCAGCCGATCTCCACCGCAGCTATGAAATACTGTCTGACTGCGGCCGCCCGCTGCTCCGCTTCTCCGCCGGAGGAGCAGAGCATCGGCGGCGGCAGGAGGAGGAGGAGGAGGAGGTGGTGGAGGAGGGGGAGTGTGGCTCTCATCGCTCCACAGTGTCCCGGGTATGCCGCTCCTCCGCCTGTGGGCTCAGATATTTAAAGGGAGTCGGGGGTGGGAGGGTGGAGAGAGGACAAGTAACAAGGGAGTTGCACGCATGCATGTGTGTGTGGGTGAGATCAGTCTCACTATGAGAAGATCTGATGAAACTCTTTTTTTTTTTTTTTTTTTTAAGTATTGGACACGCCACAGAGTTCAGGATAAATAGATGCAATGATGCCATATGTTTTGTCATATACAGATAAAACAGGAGGGATACTCCTCTACCACCTTTTATTGAGACACCCACTGTGAAGGTAACCAATGGCGTCACCAGTGTCACTTAATCATTTACTAAAGCTTCACTTGAGAGTTATAAGCCATTAATAACAGCACACTTTGGGTTGCCAGGTTGTTAAAATGTCCCATATCTGGTGTTGACCCATATTTAGCGTTACACTCTCTGGACCAAAATCCATGTATGTGACTGTGAGAGAAACAGTAGTAATGGATGGACTGCCAACATTTATGACTGTGTTATTACATAACAGGGAGGATAAACACCAGTCATATGATTGTTGTTATTAAAGTGTTATAAGTGATCTATAAAGCATTAGTAAATGATTTAACAACCATTTATGCAGCCAGTAGTTACAGTGTATAAGCAGTGTATAAGCAAAGCAGTAACCTTGGGGCCACAGTTGGACTAGATAGATAGATAGATAGATAGTTTTCTGCTTCAAAGGTAAAGCTGTGAAGACTTGTGTAAAAGCTTGTACTCTTTGGTACTCTTTAATTGAAAAGTATTCAATGAAATGACATGTTTCCAGAGCTACTGTCTGACTGTGTGATGCCCTGTTAAAGTTGTAGTACATAACTGCACTAGAATACAATAATAATCCCCACATCACGATGAGTACATTAACTTCATTGCCCTTTACTTTACTGAGTATTAACGGATTCCCTGGGCAATAGTCCGTAGAGACAATGATCATCCAAAAAACAGCAAAAATGGTCAAATTTAATAATAGGAGGATTTCCGAGGTCTCCTCAATTTAAACACTGTCCAATGTAGACTTGAAGACTGAGGCATGTTTTATTATCTGGCTTCACTGCCACCTTGTGTCAGACAAGAGGAAGTTGAGCATTTGGCACTAGACTAATAGAGGAGCACAGAGAAAGAAAATTAAGAGGCAATATTCAATAAATGAGTACAGTATTTTAATGCAAATGTAAAAAGTATAGTTTATAAAGGATACAAATCTAGATACAAGCATTCCCTAAATGACTGTAACGAAGGGCACGTGAGTATAAAAAGAATTTAAATAGTAAAAAAAAAGAAAAAAAAACAGCACAAAACAAATACACACAAATGAAGAGATAATTTCAAATGAAAAGGCTCATATTTAAACAGCAATGAGGCAGGAAGGCAGGCAGGCTCACAACAAAGTTTCTTAACATAGCCAAGCACCAGATTTATTTATTTATTCAAAATGATGTGGTGAAGTGGAAGTGGAAGTGTGTCAAACGTACATTATTAAAACAACTCTAACAAATAGGACTTTAAAGTCCTCCTTTTCAAAAGTGAGAACAACATATTAAAACACAGGGTTATAGAGTTGTAATAAAACATCAATGTGAGAATGACTTTCCAAGTGAGCATTCAACCTGTATGCTCTTTATTTGGGTTCGACTTTGCATAAGCGCATAGGAAATTACACAGATTTTCTAACAGCCCCGATCATAGTTTCAGTGAGTTGACCTCTATGATCTGCTGCAGGATGTTGTCTACGTCGGCGGTCTCCATACTGATGCCAGACAGGTCCAGCTGGGGCAGGAGGGCCGTGAGAAGCACCACCACATTGTTACGGATCCCGCGCAGATTTTCCTGTGCCAGTCTGCTCGGAGAAAAGCTTCATCATTAAAGCGATCAAACACTTCTGAGGCTCACATTTTAGTCACACGTCAGCAAAGACTGAGGACAAGAACGTCTAAATGAACGTGAAAATAGACTTAACTGTTTTTGTTTTGAGAAGTGAGAGAAGAAAAAAACAGCATTGCAATGTTTGGTTTAGTTTATCTGTTAAATAAAAGCACATGCATCCCTGAAGTCCTTGTTCATTTTCAGCTATTTGTTCACATGTCCTTACCTTACATGTGCAGCGGCAGTAAATTAAGTTAAAGACACTGAACGTTAATGACACTGGCTACATAACTTGGGCATCAACCAGCATGAGCTAAATACTGATATGCAATGAAGAAAAAACTGGTTAGAAAGATCATTTTCAACAGCTTGTGGTGCCCGTTTAGGAAACTCACCTGCTGTCCTCACGGGCGTCGCTGTCACTGACTCTCGTCCTGCTCTGAGTTTCCTTCCTGGGTCTGTTTTGCTCAAATGCAGCCCTCTGACCGTGGGCCAACAGCTCCTGAGGTCCGGGAGCGTGGGATGGGCGGCTGGAGGAAGAGGAGGAGATCTGACATAGAAGAAGGACAGAATAAGGTTACTACTTGGGCAGAGCACACAAATTCATGGCAGTCATGCTTCACTTAATTATACTTTTTTATATATTCTACATTTTAACAACTACATCAACATAATTTCCCTTAGAGTGATATGAGCATGGGACCTGATGGCATTTTTAGTACAAGTCTGTTCCACATAACTATTAAGCAAATTTTATCCACATGAGTGCAGCACAAATATTAATTAGTTGTGTTTCCTTCTGCTGGGTTGGTAAAAATTTTAATAAAAACTGACGCAATATTGTAACAGTGGTTATTGTTTGTCAGACAAACTATTTATGGCAATATTTCTGACTTTCTGAAGACAAAGGAAAAAACAAAGACTTTGACAATATTACAGAGCATCAACTAGATCACCTCAAACTGATTTTCCAGCAGATTGTACTCATAACGAACCAAAAAATATTTTGTATAAGCTCTTCTGACCTCGGCCACGTCCGCCTGGCAGCCGACCTCTCTTCTGGCTGTCGACGCTGCTCCTCCTGTTTTCTCAGCGCTGCTCTCGGCGGCTGTCATCGTGCCTTGAGTTGCCTTCCTGATTTCCAGACCCAGAAGCCTCCGCAGCCTCTGGGCCTCTTTCTCCAGGGCAGCCAGCTTCTGCAGGTTGGCCTCCCGGTCACCTCCCTCCGGAGGCAGCGGTCTGCTCCGTGGCACCTCCGTCCGACTCAGCGGAGACACCATCACGGTCTGGGTGGAGGGCAGCGAGTGTGTCCAGGTGAGGTTGCTGGGGGTTCGCTGTGCCGTGTCGCATGGTTTCTCCGCCCGGCTGCTGCTGTCTTGCTTCTCCGAGGACGTTGCCTCAGGTGTCTGTTTCTCCCGATTCATCTCTTCTGCCATTTTTTCTAATAAAGGCTGTTGCTCCACCCAATGACATGGCTTCTTTTTCACACAGTAAAATAATGATCCTGATTTCCTCTTGTGGCTACAGAGGACAAAAGCATGTCAGTTTGTTTGCAGAAACATCACTGAGACAAGTAATCCATAACACTGATGACTTCCTGGGCTTCATTTGCTGTCTAAAGTAAGGTCATTCTCCATGATAGTGTCAGGAAAACAACTTACGTACTCTGCCTATAGGAATCAGTGGCAATTAATTTCTGATCATATACTGTAAGTGTATAATTGGAAAATATCCAATGCTAGATTAAAACATGATTGAAATAAAAATGGAGGGACTAAAAAATGCAAAGAATAATGTTTACAGACAACCTCATTTGTTAAACAAATGCCTTGTGAAAGGTGTTACTGACAACATTTTTATGTAGATGAATAATTAAAAAAAGGATCCACAGAGCTTTTAGAAAGATGTGGAATGGCTTTTCCTAAAAAGCAGCCTTTCACCTGCAGCTTTTTTTCCTCACTGACTGGCGCGTCACCCTGGGGTTATTTGGCTCAGTGCTCTTGAAACGTTGCATAATGGGAGGCAAGGTCAAGTTTTGGGGGAGGCAGAAAGGAATTTAGATTCTAAACTGTCTAACAGCACGGCTTTGCTCTGTCGTATCTGGAGGTTTTTAAACAGAATCTGATATCAATCAACAAACAATGGCTAAAAGGAGGATATAAAACATTGTAAAACATCAGAAAAATGTTTTTGAAAAGATGCTGTGAAAGTACATAGGTGCAATATCTTCAGGAAAGCATTTGTTATTTGATCATTCACATGAGTCTGAGCTTGCATACAGCGCGCATGCAACATAGCCCACCTTAATGCGCCCCTGTTCTCTTTTCTCTCCATCGGCTCACATTCTCCGTCTTTCTCTTTGTCTTGCTCTTCATCTTCAGGCCTGTCATTGTTTGTCTCATTTCCCACGTGCTCAGGTCTCTCTGTGTGTTGTTTCTTGTCCCTAATGACTGTGTCTCTCCCTGCAGGCTTCTGCTGCGTCTGTGCATCATCGTTTGTATGTGTGTCTGTGTGAGGATCTTTCAGGTTATCTGTGTTTTCTGCTTTTTCCTCCGTGTGGCTTTGATCTGCTGTTCTTATGTGATCGGGCGTGCATGTGGACTGGAAGGTCGGCTGATCCGGCTCTGATGAGCTGCGTGAGAGGATCTGATGTTTCACCGTTTGGTCCTGGAGCCCATACGCCTGCAACACAAACAACCAAGCACACATACAGTACATATCTAGTGGTACAGTAAACCAGCACACTGGTACCTTCATCAGAAGGAATGTTGCATAAATATAGTTAAAGTATAGACTTTTCACAAACCTCCAGCGATTTTTCTCGTTTTCTGCTTTTGGGATGCTCTCTGCAGGAAAAAAAAAATCAAGAATTGACAGGGGAAAATAATACAGATATTATGTTCAAATCTAAGTTAGTAAATGTTTCAGTGGTATGTGATTATTGAGACCGAACATTGTCATTTTTAAAAATTTTCAAAGAGTCATCAGGCCACCTAACATCATCTGGTAAGGCTGTGCGTTAGGTGATGAAACGTTCACAAGCACATAAATTACATTTTTAGTCATTATTGCACAAAAATTATTTAACTTAAAGAAAGAGAAATCTATCTATAAATTGTAAGTTGATTTATACTAGCTTGCAATCTAACTATCTAGCTAACTATGATACAGAAATTTCTGATTGCAATCCATCTGTGTTGATCAGTGTCAGGCTGCAAAATGACACTTTCCTGTGCTTGCCAGATAGAAACACACGGTCACGTGGACAACCACCGGAAATAAGAGCGTGAAACTGACAGATGAAAACCACAAAATGGCACGTGAACCCACATGCACAAAACACACACACAGGCATGCAGGAAGAGAAGCAGTATAAAACGCCTGTCCATCTAAAAAACCTTTCACACAGATAGAGTCTGAGAGGTTGAGAGAAATGGGAATTTACTGCTTCTTGTGGTTTTTCTGGTAGCTGGGTGTTAACAGCTCCTCGCCTTCTTCTGCTTCCTCTGGTGAGGAGCAGCTTCTGAAAGAGAAAGAGATCGGGCTTAGCACGTCAACTACTACTAAAGTTAGTGGTAGTCAGGGCCTTCCTGTTATAGCCAGTGCACAAACACACGCACACGCCCTATGCTCTGTCTGTTAAAGCACATGAAATTAAACAGTAGTTAAAGTCGTGAGCTTTTGCATCTGCTGTGCAAATATCCGAGATTTAAGCTTGTTATCATGTATTCATTTTGGGGCATTTTAAACCTTTATTACTGACAGTTAAGAGAAAACAGGAACATAGCAGAGAGAGATACAACAAAGGTTCCCAGCAGGACTCACATTCAGCTTGTTAAGAGTAAAAACTGATGCAACAGAGGCTGGGATACCCTGACTTTTAGTCCATAGTATAGGTCCAATGCTCTATCCTACATTTAATTACTTTGGGCCACTTTATTATTATATTGCTACACTACACATAGCTGATAGTATGAGGACAGTTCAGGTTGGGATTTTATGATATGCTGACTTTAGCCAGTAAAATGTAAAAATGTCTGCAAACTGTAAGTAAAATGTATCTACTAAAAGCTTTGTTTAATCAAACCACAGTCATGCTCAGGGATTAGAACCACACCTGTAACGTGGATTGGGGTTCTGGCTGCAGTTCCAGCTTTCAGGGGCCTCATTGTAATGACTTGCAGGGACGCTTCGCCACTTCAGGCATTCTTCACACTGTAGCCACATGGGAGCCCTGTAAAAGCACATACGTGTGAAAACTGTCAGTAGAGATAAGCCGGTAGTAGAGGGGAAGTGCACACATCAAAAAGAATTATTTTTGGAGTTGTTTTCAAGCCTACATTTTTGTGTCCATTTAACATGTCTGTTTGAAACCTACAAAGTTAATAGAAATAGTTTATGTTGAAGCCCTGCATATTTACTAGTTCAGTGCACTCGATAAATAAAGCTCAGTTGGTTGAATACGTTCTCGAAGTTCCCTACATCAGCATGTTTACTCTTCTCTGCTGCAGCCTCTCAACTCTCCAGTTTCACGCTTTGGGGAAAAAAATCTTTCACTTTCAGTTGAACTGACAAGTACCAACATGAGAGGGTTATTAAACTGACCTACATCTTTCTAAAAGTCGTTCCCAATAAAGGGACTTGTTATTTTCAACCTCCAAGTGGTTTTAACAGTTTGAGGTACAGCCAGGTGGACCAACATCCTCTTTTCAGCAGAACAACACACAAGCTGAACTTGTTTCTCACGCATGTAACAATAATAACATCAATAACAACAGCACTTTTCATACATTTTGGAGTCAAGTTATAGAGCAATTTGAGGGTGGGGGTAAGAATTTTCACTGCTGTCAGAAAAAAAGCGATCCGACACTCACTCATGCTCGTTTTCATCTCTGTCTAGCGCCTGAAACTCTCGCTCTCTGGCCTTCTTTTCTGTCACCTCTCTCCAGTAGTCGTTGAGTTTTAGGCCCAAAGCACCAAGAGTGAGTCTTTGGGGAAAAAAACAGAAAAGACAGTGAGTTTCTTTAACTGCGTTTCCTGATAACATCAACACAGCAGCACAGTATGCATATATCTTATCACAGGTCTGGTTTCACAAACTTAATAAATAAAAGATAAACAATTCTGTGATCATAGGTTTTGTAGAATGATACACAAACTATAACTCATATCAGCACAACACTAGTCGTTTGTGGTTTACCTGTATTCTTTGGTGTATTCAAAGTCTTGCTTGTTGTGAGCAGGTTTGAGAAAGTTACACTCAATGATACCGATGACGCCGACCCCTGCCCTTTGACCTGAAGCCTGCAGGACACAGGAAGTGAGATTTAAGCAGGGGCAGGTATCTGTTAATGCAACATTTTGAGGAGAGCACGGCGGCAGTCATGCATGATGATAGTAAAATCCTTTTCCTCTACCTTCAGCTGGCAGCCGACTTTCTCGTAGGCTTTGATGAGTCGGTTCTTGTGGTACATCATGATGCCATAATAGTCTTTGTTTTTCGGGCTCAGCCCAAAGGTCACCTTCACCTTCTCTTTCTGGCAGACGATGGTCAAGGTTAACAGCACTGGACATTGGCGGGTTTAGAGGAATCAGCTTCAAACCGCTAGACTACAGCTCACGTCCTGTCTGTGCCTCCATATAGGCAGATACGCACATACAGATAATGGTTTGGCTCTATACCACCGTCCACACAGAGACAAAAATAGACAGAGCAGGGATACACTGAAGTGGGGTTTGTACACGTCGTGCTCGATGTGCGTCAGCCTCTTCGACACCAGCTTGGCCATATTCTTCTTCCCCCTCAGTATAACCTGGATCCTTGGCTTCAGATACAAGATACTGAGATAGGCCTGAGACAGAGACAGAAAGCACAGTGTAAACGTTTAGGGAAATTTAGAACTATTCATTTGTTTATTTATTTTTTGTCTGAAATCATCTGTTAACACTCTTTATAAACCTTTTTTATATATTAGCCCAATTATTTTAAGCTTTATCACAAAAAAATAAAATTAGTATACTATATCCAATCATGATTCTTGTAGTGTTTCTAAGATGGTTTGAATGTTGATGGGATTTACTAACCGCTGACAATTTGTACCTGGCTTTAAAGAGAAACTGGGGTAGTGTTACTACAAAACCACAGGTACGTCTCCAGCAGCGAAAAAATACTCAGGTTTGCGCTTGAAACTGGCACAAGCACATTTTGCGCTCACAACACGCAAATACACACACACAGACACACTCATGCACACACACACACACACACACTCACATGCAGACTTACTACGTACTGCAGGGGCTTACCCTAACTTTAACCACAACCACGACTTTTGTTACCCTGATTTCTCCTCTAACCATCAAACCATTGACCCTACAACCATGCAGAACCACTCCGAGAGTCCTAACAAGCTCTAATGTCGATGCTGGGCAAATCAAGTATCTAAGTTCTTTTTATGTTTCTCAAGCTAAATATCTAAACCATTTAAAATCCACTGGATCATATCTTGCTATTTTTCTTAGCTTATGAAACGTTGATACTTGATGTGGAGATGTGGACGACATGGATAACGTGGACGAGGAGTGCTTAGAAGACGGGGAATATGATACAATACATATAATACATCTATGATCTACGATAAGTGGGCAAACTCCATCCTCCTTCATCTCCGTTAAGATCCTGTAATATGATGGAAAGCTCTCCACGGTCTCATTTCTCTGTAGCGGTCACACAGGCCACATACTGTTTGTCCACTCACCCTCAGACTGTAGTGCATGTCTGGGATGTTCTGTTCGGCTCTCAGCGATCCACTGTTCCTCAGGCCCTTCTTCAGCTCCTCGATCTGAATCTCGGGCAAGCGGAAGTCAGTCACATCGGTCTCAAAGTCGATCTCGGGCTTGCCATCTTTGGCCCTTTGGGAAAACAACAAAGGGAGCCGTTGTTAAAACAGGTAAATGACACACTTAACTTTTTTGGGGAGCAGAAAAAACAGCAGATGTGGCAGATTTTCAAGATAAAGCAACATGTGTGTGTCACTCCAACGTAGCCTCCACCTGTTTGTCTGATTGAATCTTCAAGTCTAAACTTTCTCTGCTCTACATGTGATGACGACATGTGGGTTTGTTCTTGAACGTGCATTGTTTTGCATGGATTTGTCTAAAAGCATGATCAAACAAATGTCACACGTTTGTGTTCATGCTTATTTGCCTGTTTCTGTTTGAGTTTGCATTTGCATATCCATCCTTCTCATCAGACACTGTGCATGACACTCACACATGTAGCTAGAAACTCAGGCCAAGAATCTTTGAGCAAACCCAAACTAAAGGAATAGTCAAACATTCCTGGGGAATTACACAAGAGATAGATGAGAATATCAACAGCACTCTCATGTCTGTATTGTGAATATGAAGCAACAGCCAGCATTTAGGCTGGAGGCAGGTGGAAAAAAAAATCTTTATCATTCACTTTCAGCCTAATTTCAGCATGAGCACATGTATGATCCAGACCTGCGGATGTTCCAGATTAGTATCTTGGTGCCTTTTTTGGAGAGAATGGAGTCAAAGTGGGCATGTATCTGCTCCAGGGAGGTGACGATGGAGTGCTTGAGGATGGCTGCCAGGCTGGCCTCCGAGTCCTCAGTCATCACCAGAGACTGTAACACTGAGTTAAGGTCAGGCCATGGAGAAGCTTGCAAAGTGACAATCCGTGAAATTAAACTGATTTATGAGACTTTACTTATCTGGAATACTTAATTCAGTCATTTTAATGGTTTTGGTGGTAATTACGCCAATAAATCATGATGATATGCTGGTGAGCAACAAACACACACACACACACACACATCTTCCCTCTTGCTTCATGAAGGATATTGGTCTGTTGGTTGAAGGGGACGATGGGGACAATGACAGCCTGGGCCTTTATGTTTCCCAGGTAGGTCTGAGACAGCATTCCCACAGTCTGGCAGCCGCCGTTCTTGGTGAAGATGAGCGCGTCGCGGCCCAGGCGCATGGAGCCAGACTTGAAACCATTCCCGTACACGCCGATGGCCTGCTGACTGGCCTTACCTGAGCCCTTTTCTGTAAAACCAAAGCTGGACATAAGGGTGAAGGGGAGAGTGATGAACATGGATGTGGGTTTAAGTGCACATTGGAGATATAAAATATGATTATTCAACTTCCTGAAAAAGGGGTCATCTTTAATACATAGTCATTTGTACTATCAAATGTTCTTCAGGGCCGAAGGTGTCTTCATATTGTTTGTTTTTTCTAACCGACAGTCCCGCATGTGACTACTATGAAGAACAGAAAAAAGCAGCAAATCCACACATCTGAGAAGCTGAGACAAAATCATGTTTAACATTGATATTATTTTTATACTTCAGACTGTATTGTTACTCCAGTAATTGATTAATCTGTAGAGGTACACGATTATTTGTATAAACTGTGTGAATTTGATGGGCACTGTGACCTGTGTGTCTTTGTGACTGAATTTGTTTGTGCGTGTGAAGTATGAGAAGAAGACACTGAACACCAAATGCGGTCTAAAAATACTGGTGAGTCATTCTTTGTGGTTTAGATACAGAAGAGGAAATCTACTGCTGTGTGCGACTGTGTGTCTGACGCTATATGCAATTCCATTGTTTAAATCTGTCGTTCACATACATGTCACATAAATGAAAATATGTGCATGTGTGTGAGTCTCACCTGAGCATCTTGTGCAGTTTGTTGGGGGTCATGCCGCTGCCATTATCAGTGAATGTTAGACAGTAGTGGTTGGCTTCATGAACTACATCTATCCAGATCTGTTTAGCGGATACACCAGGATCCGACGCGTTGTCTACAGCACGAGATAAAGAAATGAATTAATGACAGCTGGTGGTTCAAGGGGAAGGAAGACATACATCTAGAAAATCAAGCATGAATCAGCTTAGAGAGAAGCTAAACGCATCATTTGGTTGCCCATGATTTTTATCGGTAACGAAAACACTGCAATCCCCATACTGAGCAAATTACTCTAAAACACTGGAGAAGAGTCGAGATAAATTATGTGATAATCTCAACCACCATAAGAACAGGGAAGTAAACAAACAGAAGGAAAGACTTAAGAATATGACTCTGTTGGATGATAATTAGCTAACAGCAATGCACTTAGCTGGCTAGTTAATTAATAAACGCATAAGAGATGTAGGTTGTATAAAGCTGTCAGTCAACCAATCAAACTTTGTTATAGAACCTTGCATATACCAAGGCTGTCAAAATAATAAAACTTTATAAATATAAGCAAATATCTTTTGACTTGTTAGAGCAGGAAAGCGCAGGTGTGGACATTAACTTTACATTAGCTTTATTCTATCCACGTGTTTCAGTAAGCCAGCATGAACAACACCAGGACCCTGAAACTGAAGCAGCGAAATGGAATTCGGCCGTCACTGATTGTATCATTTACACCTGCTTTAACAACCATTTCAATATAATAATGTCTACAAAATGAAGACAAGACGTGACTGTAAAGTCGCCAATGAGAGTTACAAACACGCCATAGGAAATTATCAAAATATATAGATATTATAGGCAGAGTGTCCCTGTTGTATTGTATAATGCTATATGTACAAATATTCTAAACATCTTATAAATACCACAGCTACAGCACAAAAACTCAGTACTGATGTGTATAAAGTATCTCTATTGCTACTTTAGTGTTTTGAATTATATGTGCTGTAGATACTAATACATATACAGTATATTAAAAACCAGGTTTAGTTTACTTCTCTAACCTATAACATGCATCTGTTTTTTACTCTGCTAATGTGACCCTTTACTTTCCTTACTTGACACCAGTAATGTTTATCACCACCTATGTAGCACTCCCAGCAAACATCAACCATAAAACTTGATCCATGACTGTCCAGCAATTCATGAATCACAAATCAGAAAAAGAACTGGATTCCTTTAATAAACAGTTTGTTTGTACTAATACACAAACCCCAGGTCCAATGGCCTGACATCTCTGTACTCTGCGATCTGATATTTGCATTATGTGAGAGGGGAAAACAGTGACAGTGAAGTGTGCATCTGCGTTTGCACAGCACACTCCCACTGTGGCTGTTCCTGCTGAAACTGTGCAGCCAACAGACGGTCAGCACGTCTGCACCAATGAGAGAGCACACAGTGGAGGAATAACAATGTTGACAGCCCACAAACAGACGCTTTGTGTCACGTGGAAGGACAGATCATCTACTGATACATGTTTTGCACTTTAGTCCAAACTCTGCTCTCATGAACACAGAGATCTGCACGACAAAAAAAGCTGCACTGATTCCACATAAAGTACTTCAAAAACTTACTTAGGAAGAAAATCACCATCGCAAGGAGATGAGTAACAAGATAAATTACAACAAACTTTAAAAACAACATTCTTCTTCGTCTTCTTCTTCTTCTTATTATTATTATTACTATTATGTTACGTTTCTACATTGTGAAAAGACTTGGTGTGGTGCGTACAGCAGTAATACCCGTTGAGGGTGTGAAAGAGGAAGTCCATTCAGTCCATTTTAGCACCAACACAAATGTCTGAGAAAGTCACAGTCCACTCAAAGTGCGACACCGGAAGGCTGCACGAAATGAAACCACCAAAGGCTGCAGCAGCCCGGCTGCAGGTGCACAAGCTGGCTCCTCACAATGCCACCCACCTATTAACTCCGCCACCGCGCTGAAGGGCCAGGTGTGACTGGTGGAGTTGCTGTTCAGGAAGGAAGGGCTCATCTAGAATAGAAATGAAAAGTGAGTTTCACTTTGTCACTCTTCGGCCCCTGCAGCAAAAGTCGGGTAAACGCGGCACAGACATCACACCCAGTTGAGATATGAGAAAATGTTATATATATATATTAAAAAAAAAAAAAAAATTAAAAGAAGTGGAATACATACGGAGCTCAGGCGGATCCCGTGCTCGCTCAGCCTCGCCATGTTCAGCCTGTGTGCGCTTCGCCGCCTCAGTGCGTCTGTTTACTGCGCGCAGCGGCAGTGGGCGTAGCGTCCTGCGGCTGCACAGGCAAAGGAAGTGCACTGAGACGAGAGGAGGACTCTCAGGTCCACTGAGCACTGTCACACAGATGATTAAGGCATTTGCCAGTGGTTTAAAGTAACCTCTAAGTACTGTACTTGAGCAGCCTAAAGTTTTGTGGTACTTTACTCGAGCAGTTCTCCTCATTTTGTGCTGCTTTATACTTCTACTCCACTCCCATACTCAGAGGCAGATGTTGTGCTTCATATAAAGTATACGTAGTCATATAAAACTTTACTGCTATTATCAATGTAGTGGTGGTAAGTTTGTAAGTGTACTTCTAAAGTTATACTTTGGGTGTACTTTATATGTTAGAGGAGTAAACTTTAAGTATACAACAAGTTTACATCTAAGTTTTATTTTATGGTGCAAATATACTGTGAACTCTACTATATATACTATATCAAGTGAACTTACAGATACTAGTTTTATATTCTCAGCCTGCATTTTCGTTTATGTAATACCATACTGGTCCACTTTTGAGTTTATAAAAGTGTACTATTCTTTAGGTGTAAGAATAGTAAGCTTTAAGAACATAACTAGTTTACATCTAAATGTTATTTTGTACTACAACTACACTGTGAACTTCAGTACAAGTAGACTTATAAGTATACTCTTAGTTTACGAGTTATAAACTGTACATAAAAGATCAGGTTCAGTTCCACCCATGTGCTATTTATTCTAAGCCATTTCACCCCAGAGCTGACTCATTCCTATAAACGCTAACGTGAACGTTAATAAGATAGTATATAGAGTTATTCTGGAGTACTTCCTCAAAAAAGTCATTAGTGTGAAAAATTAATAGAAATTAATAGAGTACTTTATCAAAAGGGTAACAAGTCACGTATACGTATATGATTCCTTTACTTCTGACATATTATTTTGACACTGTGGTATTGGTACTTTAGTTAAGATCAAAGTACTTCTTCCGTTTCCCATTTTAAAAATATTTTTATTTGAGGATGTACCAAATAGACCTACTTTAACTTCCTTTGGTAATGTATAAGTTCCCCTTGAGACTGCCATTGTGTAGTGCAGTTTTAAAACACACCTCTACTGTTCCTAGTTCTTTAGATATTCATCTGAAAGCTGAATGTGATAATACAGGTCTCCTCATGGTGTTGTCAGTTTATCTCTTTGGGAACCTTTAATAAATGATGAACCAAGAGTGAGTAGTCGTGGAAAAAGATTTAAAAAAGTGAAGCACCAATTATCACCACCTCCTGTTAAAAGACTGCAAAACGTTACAACATAATACGTACATCTCTCCCGTCTGTCTGCCAGCCATACCAGCTGTCACCATGACTGAGTACTGCTTAAGCGTTCAACAAACAATCAAAGCCAAAAAAAAAACTTTCAGTGAGCTCTGCAGCATCTTTCTAAAGAAAGCTGCCGCCAGTCAAATACAGAACACGAAATATAGTGCTGAATTATCAGTTATATTAAAGAATATGTCAGAATCAGTACTGAAAAGCTGCTCTGACAGAAAGTAAAAATCTGACAGAAAGCAAGAGTTCAAACTGTTTGGTCATGTTCGCTGAAGCTGTGTGAGATTCACTGACCTACCTTTTGACTACGAAAGTGTGTCAGTGAAAAAGAAACGCTTGGCAATTAGTTAAATCTTTCAGAGAATATGAGAAATCAACTGCTTGGCCCGAGGCAGGAGATGCTGGTCACGCCTGACTTCAACCCATTTACACCCCAACATTACTTTCCAGTCACACTGACGACTTTTTAGTGGCAGGCTGCCTGAAGGTGTCTGTACAGGGGCTTACTGGGAGGTACAGATAATAAGCATGAACAAAAACAAGCAAAGCTGACTGACGAGTTGAACTGCTGTCCGTTAAATTTAAGTGCTCTGACGGCCGTGACCCACCTCATCCTCAATCAGAATCAGGTTTATTGCCAAAGTGTTTTTTTACATACAGCGAATTGAAGATTGAAGATTTGGTGTGTTGGTGCATACCAATGAACGTATAGAATATTAGAGGGGATTAAAACAAGTACTGGAAGACAAAAGCATACATTAAATGTGAAATACACAATAAAATGTAAGGACATATTATGAAATAAGCTGTAGTCTGGTGTCCGGGGTGGGATGGGTATGCCACAATCTTTCCTGTACACTTCAGGCTCCTGGAGGCGTACATGTCCTGGATGGACTGAAGATTGCAGCCAATCATGTTGCCACCAGACTGAATGATTCGCTGCAGTCTGCCCTCATCCTGGCAGTGACAGCAGCATACCAGAAGGTGACAGAGGAGATGACTGCATTGAAGTGCTTTTTCATTTTCTTTGGCAGGTTGAATTTCTTCAGCTGTTGCAGGAAGTGCATCCTTCTGCTGGGCTGATGTTCAGCTCCCAACCTGAGGTCCTGGGATATGGTGGTCCCTGGGAAGGAATGGAGAAGGACTCCACAGTGTCCACTCCACTGTCTTCACTGCCTGAGGGTGGTGTCGTTTGCAACCTTCAGGAACTTCATGGACTGATGACTGGAGACGCAGCTGTTTTTACAGGGAGAAGAGCTGGGGGGAAAGAACGCAGCCTTGTGGGGAAGCAGTGCTGATGATCTGGGAGTCAGAGTCATGGTTCCCCTGCTTCAAATGCTCCTTCCTGTTCAGACAGGAAGTCTCTAAGAAAAAACATGACATATCCTTTCCTTTTAATTGCATATCATAGAAGAGCTTGATGCAGACAAGCGGATGTTTTATGAGCTCATCGTGTTACACAGGTTTGACAGTTTATTTAGGTACAACAGGACATGAGCTGGTGGGTGACCAGAAAGAGGTGCCACTAGTGTGTTCAGCTTTTAAGAGGACCTTTAACACTGAGACCTACTGGTAGACTGACTCAAGTGGTGGACTACTGTTACTTATATGAATATCAGAGGGCAGTTTTTGAGGAAATTGCAGCATGAGCGGTGGCTATTGAAAGGCTGAGGCTAAACTAGATTGCTGGCTGACATAGTTGAATAATGCCTGAAATGTATGTAAGATGTGGAACATTTAAAGGTCAAAAATCTAATGTTAAACTGGATTGCTGGTTTTAAAAGTTGTATAATATCAATAAATAATTAAAGATGTGTAAGGTGTATGGTTATTTAATTTCTAGGAAGAAGCAGCTTCAGAGGTAGGACTAGTTGGAAAAGCGGGAAAGGGTGTAATTTGGATGAATGGGATTCAAAAGTTACTGTCAGATGATGAACTTTATGCTAGATTTCTAGCACATTTCAGGATGGTACAGAAGAGGAGAATGTCCTGAAATGTCATACACTATGCAAGTTTGTTATAGCTTTACACATTTTTTTTATTCAATATTACAATATTTTTAGTATTCAATGTCTGTTTAAATTAGAAAAACACATTTAATTTGATCAAAATAATACACAGTAAATACTACTGAAAATATAATTACACACATTTCACAGTTTTTTTCTTACATTCATCTGCCTTTCTGTCTTCTTTCAACTTTTTTTTCCTCAACATGTTTTTTTTAACCCCCCCAAAAAATAAGCCAGTCATTTAAGATAAAAGCATAGACAATATAAAAATAAGGAATGTTTTCTTTTATTACGTTCCCCATTCTTCGCATAATCACTCAATCTCTTGTGGCATGAAAGAGTCCCCATCGTTGGTCTCCACTGTTGGAACGTCCCAATTTTTCTTTCCAACCATTTACAATAGCAAAATAGTCCTCTTCAGAGAATTCCTGCAGAGGATAGAGAGAGAAAATTAAGGAAGGAATTAAGTTTGTGGGCAGTTGGTTTCTTGAGGATGGACAATGCACAATGTCTTTATCACGTGTGCGGATGTATAACTTTATTATTCTGTTATTCTGAAACAGTTTGTATGTGTGTATGCACGCTAACCTCAATGAATTCATCCTTGATAGCCTCCGCCCTCTGCAGTTCTGTCTTTATCACCTGGATGAATTGGGCTGTCCGGTCTTCTGCTCGAACATTACAGAAACCGGCTTCCTCAATGAACTACATGGAGAACGGACAGAAGAGGTGAAGGAGAAGGGAAACAGCACCACCAGCTGGTGGACGGTAATAATACATCAACACATCCACAGGGCGCACAGTCATTCAGCTTATGCTTTTGAACTTTATGTACTTCGATGTTTAGGAGTGACCCAATATCTGTTTCTGGTTCTTTAACAGTCTTCACTTCACACACAGTTTGCAATAAGCAAAACGTCAGTCTCTCTGAAAGATTTAGTTTTTACCTTTAATTTACAGTGGAGTTAAAGGACCATGCTCCCTTTTTTGGTATCTTGGCTAATTTATTATAAGTTATTTATTTATTTATTTATTTATTGCAGTTTTCTTGTTATTGTGTGGTAAAGAAAATGTAAAAACAGATTGATCTGAAAAGTATGAAGTGCACAATCATTTGGAAAAAATGTGTTGTGATGGATCGCAATCTAATCATTCAGGTTCCTGCAAGTTAGTTTCCATACTGGAAGGAAATAAATTTGTGAAATCAAATTTGTTTTAGGCTGTTGAAGTTTAGATAATAGAGGAATTGTTAGCCATGACGGGTTCACAGTGTCACAGTTGCCAAGTCTCTTTATTATAGGCGACTTTGGGCTTGTTTATCTGTAAAGTCACTTACAAATATTGGTAGTTGGGCTTCCTCCCTATATGTGTTGTGTCTCTCTGTTTGTCCTGTGGTACTGACAGTCCCATAGCAAGTCCCAAGTAAATACTGACAGACATGATCTGTAGGTGCCATTTTACTACAACTTTAGTTTTCCTGTTACTGGTTTACTGCTAACAAGCTGCCTGAGGCTAATGTGGTGATAATATAATGTTCTAAGTAACTGGACTGCAATAAGCTATACTTGTACTTATTTTACTTTATTTCTTGTGGACTCAGTCTTTTACTACTTTGTTCCGGGCATGAGGGACAATGTAAACACTTCGAACAGGACATTTTGCAGTAAAAAAATGTCACTGCTCTCTGGTGGCCACATAATGAAAACACAGCTTCTGTATTCTGGTAAACATTTTTTTGCCATTTCTGCACTCACAGTTCTTGCAACTTAACAGCCACCAAAAACCGCAATACTGATATATCTGTGATGAGCTACTATCAGCCGGCGGATAAAGTGGATAAAGATTAAAAACAAGTATCTGTAAGTAACAGTTTGAAGATTTATGTTTTTAATATGAATATCACGTGGATAGACGTCACTTTATTTATATCTTGTGTGGTAAAGTGTGACGCTGCAGTGTACCAGAGACAAATATTTAATGGGCCAAATCTCTCATCACATATTGCTAAAGAGGTCCAAAGTGCTGAACCCTCCAAAGGGCAGTGTGGTTCTGTCACAAACACATTACATAGGTCAGCTCTACTGTATATTTACCTTGCCATACTGCGAGGGTGTATACAGGATGTAGCCTCTCTGTTTAACATAGGCCTCGAACACTGGCGTCCAGGGCTTCTCCCCGCAGCAGTAGTCACTGATAAGCAACTGACCGCCTGGCTTTAACCACGACTGGACACAAAGAAAGACACGTCAGTGAAGTTAGACGGAAAAGCCATGTAAACGATGCTACTTTTCCAAAAAAAGCTACTCAGTGCTAATCCTGAGGAAAATGCTCACATGGAAGCGTTTGAAGAGGGCCAGTTTGTCATCTATGTGCAGGATTGTGTCTCTGCTGTAGATCACATCGAAAGAACCTTGTGGGAACGTCCTCTTAGTGGCATCGGCCACCTCAAACTGGACCTGAGGTAGAGCAGCAAACCATTAGTCAAACACGTCACCTGTGGTGTTTAAAGCAGAAGGATTTGGGCTCATTCTGACGTACTGATGGCAGCTTCTCAGAGATGGCCCTCTCCATGGCGATTTCCACCATGTTGTCTGACAGGTCCAGGCCGAGCACGTCCACTCCAAAGGACTGAAACATAAGAATCATCGCTATCGTCAAAGTCCTTTCAGTTATTCCAATCATTATAAACTCCCTTGTTATAAGTATCCTAACCATGCCGGATTCCTTGGCTCTTACCTTTGCCATGTAGAAGTCTCCCCCACCGATGCCACAGCCAACATCTAAAACCTTCTGTCCAGGTCTCAGGTTCAGGAGGTCCACAAACTCCTGTTAAGACAAACAACGGTTCGGTTGTTTTACAGTTGTTTTAACACTTAATTAATGTTCCAAGTGATAAAATTTCAGTCTTCTATTTTAAAGCACTCAATACCTTTATTGTTGAATGATGATTTGGACAAAGATAATTGAAGGTGCAGGTTTTATGCTGTTTTTATTAGTTAGTATTAGTATAAGTCTTAGTATAAGACTTTTATTAGTCTTATACTAATTAGTCTAACATCTTCAGCAAAGAAAGAAATCATAGTTCATATTTCTTAGTCATAAGTCATGAAAATATATCTATAAAAGACATTTAGGTCTGAAGTTTGATTCACGTGGTAAGAGGGTAAGAGGGTGCATTATAGACAGGAAGTGCAGCTTCTCTAACACAAAGATAACTTTCAAACAGGAACAGGAGAGTACCTCCTCAGTATTCTTGTTGTATTCTTTCTGAGAAGCATCAATTTCTCATCAATTTCTTCTGGTCAATTTCGTTTGTGCCTTCCAGACTTTATTCCTACCTTGGTGGTGCTGGGCCCCCCTGTGCTGACGTAACCGGCCCCAAACATCTTCTCGTAGCGCAGGATACCACGGTTGGTGTACTGCTGGTTGTCCAGGAACTGCTGGAAGGTGCTGAAGCCGTTCTGGGGGTTGGAGGAGCGGGCGACCTTCTCCAGCAGCCAGCAGATCTGATTAGGATTGTTTTTCATCTGGTAAAGGAGGAGGCCGAGGCAGAAATGAGAGAAATGACACGGTTAACTGCACATCCTCACGTCTACATCACACACTACCATGTCCTGTTATTACATATTTTAAGTTTACTGGAACATTTCAGAAAACTTAAATAACTCTACCTCAACGTAGGCCTGAACTTTCCTTTTCAACACAATGTCGAAGCCAAACTTTTGGCCCTTCTCTGCCCTGTCCTCTTGAATCGATGATACCAGGTGGCTGTATTGTGCCTCAGTGCGATAGCAGGTGGGGTTGAAGTCCCTCTTGGAGTCACCTTGAAAGTTAGATGTTAAAACTAAATGTATTTGTTAAGAAAAGCTACTACTGTTGTTAAGAATCAACTGGGAGGGATGAATGACATTAAATATGTTGAATCTGAACCGTAAGAAAACTTTAACCAAATGTGTTGTGTTCCTGTTTTTATTTCAAATTTAAGATTTGAAGGCTTGAGTTAAATGACATTATTTGATTGGTTTCTTTTGGTTCACCGTGTTTCAGTCGTGATGATGACAGACAGATGTTGATGTTTTCTTGCTGGTTCAGTACCTGACCGGTGGTTGCAGGACTCTCTGAAGAACAGAAAGCCACCAGGCCGCAGCCAGCCAAGCATCTTCTCTAATGTGATCTTCAGCTCCTCGTCACTCAGGTACATCAACAGCCAGTTGGAGAAGATGAAGTCAATGCTGAGGAAAACATTGAAACAACATATAAAGTACACTTTACATGATGGAAACAACATTGAGGAAAAACCTAGTCTGATTTTATGACACAACAGCACATATAGATACCATGACCACAGTGTACAGCTTAATTTTCTTGGTTCTCACAATTAGTGAAATAGTCCAACAGTGGCAAATAGAGGGAAAGTTAAAAAAAAAAAAAACTCCAATGTTACAATACAATTGTCATCAACATCACATTACATTGCATTATCCATAACAGTCAGCAGGCTTTATCATCTATCGACTGTGAACAAATTGTAATCCCTCTAATAGTGGTTGAGATTTTTCAGTCTGGACAAAAGCAGTGGAGCGACTGTCAGACTGGAGAACTGCATGGCAACAAATTTAAGACAGAAAGTGTTTGTAAGGTACAGATATATGAACACACACCTGTTGTGGGGGACATCCAGCTTTGTGATGTCTGCTTGAATGAAGGCGACGTTGCTGTGGTGACCATTGTCCTGCCTGTTCTTCTCCACAAAGCTCTCCATGAAGTCCACAGCCGTCACGTGGGTGGCCCTGGTCAGCAGGTGGCTGGTGTAACGACTGTAGAGACACGGACACGTCAATAATAATCTTCATCAAGTGCTGTTCAGTCCAAAAACTTTCGATGACCTGATCAACTTTATATGAAAAATTCCACCATTAATAAAAGTTTATATTGTACAATTCTTTCAAAGCACCGGTGTCAGTTTTCCCAGTTTTCACTTGTAGTAACAGGCTTTCTCTCAGTGCTAGTTTGTTATGTTGGAGCATGTCATGGTGTTATTCCACTGTGAAATCTCTCGATGCTGCCTGTCACTCTGCTTTAGATTCACAACTGGCGGCAACCGATTCCTCTCTTTGTAACAAGAGAGCGTCGGTGGCTCACAGTGTATCTACTGCTACAGACGGTGCTGGTGCAGCTGAATGCTCACCCGATGCCAGCTCCCAGCTCCAGCACTTTGCATCCGTCCAGGCAGGGCAGCAGGGAGAGGATCTCCGGCAGCTCGTGCTCAGTCAACTCCTTGGCACGGGAGTCCAGCATCATCTCCTCCACCGTCGCAGCCTTGGAGTGCTCCTTCCAAAACTCTGTCATGTTGTTACGAACTGTAAAGAGCACATGTGAACAGATGAGGTTCAGCAAAAAGGCATAAATAAAATGATAACAAATAAGATGAGGAATTGTATGTAACCTTCTTACTGCTTGGTCAAACAAAAAATTAAACAAGGTACATAGAGACCTAATAATAACATGTAAATATAACATTAGAAATTAATTATGAAAATACAAGATCTTTTGCTTATATTTCATCTAGGATATGTGTCAAAGTTCAAGCCTGTGAATAATCTACCATGCAATTCAGAAAGCAAAAACAGGTATTCATTACATTTGTGAGTCAACTCATGTTACGTTCAATTTAAAAGTGACATTTTACAGAGATCTAAATTAATACATAACTTTTGAGTTAAAGTTCTTCAGACTTAAAACTGTGTCTGGCACACAGTTTAACCATTGGTCAAACCTGCAATCCCACAGGATGTGATCCTTAATTAGGACACTGACACTGCACAGTTTTGGTCTCTGACACAGTTCCAGATGTGCAGAATGCTTCTGTCAGTAAGACATACAGTATTTTATGCTCCTGTGAAGCAACAGTTTTCACTTGTTCGGTCGAAAGGGAGATTCATGCGCAACACGTTTCTGAAACCTTCAGTGACAAATCCTTTGAATATAACTGAAGTCATTTATGAATGTTGCAGACAGCCAGCAAAGCAAACAGTCTGTAATCTGTACCAGAAGTGTCAGGACATGCAATGATGTGCATGTGGTTAACCCATAAGAACCCACGGTGACACAGGTGTCACAAGTCACTTAAATGAGCCTGGAAAGTTCCTTATATAGCTTTATCCTTGATTTTAACCTGTGAAGTCCCTAAGTGACCACCTACTGAACATCCTGGTGGGTCATGTGACAGGTCATGTGATTTTGTGTTCTTTCCACAAACAACTATTTAGTCTGTGATATGTCCCCCATAATTTTCCTTGAAGGAGGAAAGGGGTCTGGGTTCTTATGGGTTAACAAAAAAGTGGGGTGCACTATGACCTTCATATAAAGGAAGTGACAACAAAAATGACAGTAACATTTAACTAAGGACAAACTTAAAAAAAACATTTTTTTTTAACCTTTTAAAGTTCCCTGTTGTTCTGCCACAGACACCCCATAAGATCAGGCAGCACAGCAAAAGTCAGCACTCACCTCAGATCAGATGAGCGGAAAAAGATGATAAGTGAGGTGTAGTAAAAAGGTAAGAAGGTTGCAAGTGCGGGTTAACATTAAAGCAGACAGAAAAGCCACGAGGATGGTTTGGGAGCTCACAGCTCAGTCAGACCACTGACACATTCCGGCACAGCGCCCACAGCAGGATTACTTCCACCAGCTGAGCGAACAGCGGCCGCAAAACAACATGTGGCAGCAAGTCCGCACATCAGTTGCGTCAGGCGCATGTCATGGAAGCAAACACGACTAAATCTGACCACGGCAGTAAAAAAGTATATAAATAAATAAATGTTTTTTTTACCTTTTTCCATGATGGTCTTTTGGTTGATTTGAGCCTACTGTACAAGTATCCTAACGGTTATATAAGTCTGGTAATTAACACTTTAATTTGAAGAGCTGCGGGAGCCCCCCTGTGACTGACAGCTGTCCAAACCTGTGCGCTCTTTAAATATCAGGGTGCAGGAGAGAGAGAGAGAGGGAGGGAGAGAGAGAGAGAGAGAGGGAGGAGAGAGAGAGAGAGAGAGAGAGGGAGGGAGGAGAGAGAGAGAGAGAGAGAGAGAGAGAGAGAGAGAGAGAGAGAGGGAGAGAGAGAGAGAGAGAGAGAGAGAGGAGGAGGAGAGAGAGAGAGAGAGAGAGAGGAGAGAGAGAGAGAGAGAGAGAGGAGGGGGGGTTCCCAGGTAATGAACTGGCCATTAGGATGTGTCCAACACGTGGACAGGAGAGGAGGAGGAGGAGGAGGATGAGGAGAGAGGGGAGTGCGCATGAATAATAATACGAGGGGGGCAAGGGTCCATCAGAGGCACCTTTATGGACGTCATTCCGCCCCCTCCCACGCACACACACACACACGCACATTGGTGTGTTGGTACGTTAGTTTGGCGTTTTCCAGGCGGCAGTCTCTCTCTCTCTCTCTCTCTCTGTTCAGCTCGCCTCACTTTGTGCTGACGAGTAGGAAACGTCCCGTGGCATGACGCAACATTGCCTCACGGTGCCGCCGCGGACCTCCGCTCTGTTAAAGCGGAGCGCGGCGAGAGGACGGTGCGCTTCGTGCGATGGAGCTCCTGCAAGTGCGCGTCCGCCAGTGTGTCCCTGAAATCTCTGACCGGGAGTCTAGCAGACAGCAACAGGTGTCAGTGTGCAACCGTTTTTTTTTTCATGTTAAAACTTAAACAGGTGATGTGACAGTGTGAACACCTGCGTGCAACCCTTTCACCGACAGTCAGGATAAGTTAGTAAGAAAACTTACTCATATTCGACTGTCTTTATAATTTAGAATTGATTATTAAATGGATTGTGGTCAAGCTGACAAAGTGTCCTCCTGAAGGAAGACAACCTCCAGCCAGAGGGGTTTTCCACAACCTGGCAACCCAAAACTAGTTCTCAATAAATGGCTTACAACTGTTTTTTAATGCATCAATAAAATATTGATTAGTCTTCAGTAATAATAATAATAATAATAATAATAATAATTGTTTTTACAACATATAAATCCTTATCATTGTGCCTCATTAGAAAATAATTAGAAAGCATAGACTTGCTAGGCTCTGGTGCTCCCATGTATGAAAGAAATGTGGGAGAAATGCCCACTTGGATGCCCTTTATTAAAGGATAAAGGATGTTAAAGCACCCTCTAGGGTGATGAGAAACACCCTCAGTGAGAGGCTTTGTATGTCGGACTATGCTGCATGTTGAAACGTGTGTTAAGGTGGGAGTGAGTCCTTTACATAGAAATCAGTCTACAGGCTGTTAAAGGGAGCTGGGGAAGGTCTCATATCTAAAATTATGTTACAGTCCCTTCACACATTGGCAATTAAAGGCAATTGAACTGTTAATACATCTAAACAACACACAACATGATAATGATAATACATAAACATTTAGCTCCTTTAATATATTTTTTGGTATTTTCAATACAAAGTGTATTTGTTATACTTTAAATCTGAGTCACACAATAAAAGTATTTAAATCTTAACCAGGTTATCACAACTTTCTGCCTGCTGGTGCCCCACCACATGCAGCTGGTGCCCTTTGTATTTGTTGTGCCCCTGCCTCTCAGACAGCCAGAGTCCACCACTGCTAAAAAAGAGTTGCTTAGGGACACTTGAATGTGCAGCCGGCAGCACCACGCCTATCAGAGCGATCCTAGGAGGTGTATCTTTGGTGCAATAAGGATCGTACCAGTGGAGAGATCTCACTTGCCCAGAGGCTGTCAGTGTTTACTCCTCAAGTGTTGATGTGAGCCTCCCCACATTCACCTGCTGCGTCCTGCCTGTCAAGATGTTGGGTAGAGGCGTTGGAGGCTGTGTGTGAATTGGATTGGTGTGAGGTGTGGGTGCTGCGGTTTATCAAACCCTACGGTGCCCCACATTGAGGTTGTCAGCCGGCTCTCTGCAGTGCGTGTAGGTGTTTTCCTGTAGCTTGTGATGTTTTTCTCCACACTGCTGTTGGGTCATTGGCTGTTGACATTTTATATCTGCAGCGTAACTCCTCTCAGGTACTCACATTTCCTTTCTCAGTGTGTTTTTATCCCTCTGCCATCCTCTATCTTGACCTGGTGGTGCCACCTGAGCGTGGCTGCTTAATCATTGTCGTATTTCTCTCAAGTTGTGCTGAGGACAAATAATAAATGGACCCAGCAGTTGCGCAGAGACTGCCTGAGGAGGAGGAGGGTCTTGGTCGGCCTCCAAGCAAACTTTGATATGGTCTGACTTTAGTGGGCCAACTCCCGACATTTTGTTGAAGCAGATATAATGCAAGAATGTATTCCTTTTTTCTTTGGTACAGACAAAGTGACCTAAATTGCAGGTGATTAAGTGACCTCTCATAGTTTCAAGATATCCTGTGGAGTTTTTTGACCACTCTGAGTGCCATGGAGCAATATTGGGTGAGGCTGTGTATATAAATACTGTTTCTGTTTCTTTCTTTTCTGTTGTTGTTATTATTATTATTCACTATTTATTGTACATACAGTTTTTTTTGTGTCTTTGTGTGTTTTTTTGTCTATTATTTAATGTCTCTTTTACTTGTTTTGAGCTGCTGTAACAGGTGGAATTTCCCCACCGTGGGATCAATTAAAGTTCTTATCTTATCTTATTTTAAAAGGTAGATTCCCTGTTTTGTTGGTGTTGGCCTCATGTATTCTCTTACCTTAATGAAATTTTATCCTGCCTTACTTTTTTCTGTCTTTGCTTCTTGTTGTTGTTGTTGTATGTACTAGTGCTTCTAGTCAGATTCACCAGAACTCTATTGACTGGATGAACTTGGGCTTGTTTCAGCCTGATGAGAATCACCCATTCATGAGGAGGCGCTTGTTTGTGAGATAATATTGTGAACAATGCCCACCTGTGGCAACATGCCAATAAAAACAAGCAATCTTGAAACAACCTCTCATTAATCTGGAATGCCATTATGTTTCTTCTGGTTACATATTTAAACTCCAAATTATTTGTGATATGTGTGTATTTGTGTTTTTTTCTGTGTACAAAGATAGCACGCTGCTCATATGATATGTCTAGACCCCACCTTAATATTATTCATACCTAAGAGAAAATTGGAAGCATGAGAAAGTACGAAAAAATTGGCCCACAGGCAATACAAAAGTACCAGAACAATAAATCAGACATAGAGGCTTTTTACATTAGGTAAAAGCTTAAGTGCATTTATGGATGTGTGTTTGTGTTTGACTTTTTACACAGTTCCAACACAACCACATCCAAAGGTCATTTTAACCAGACTGAACTGGATGAGGTCAGCAGATGGCGACGTTGACTTTTAGGTACAGATAGTGGCTGGGAAAATCCCTGGACGCTTTCATAACATCAATGTTAGTGGTATGTTAATGTGAGCACTGATAAATAGATTGACCCTAGGCTGATGTATAATTCACAGTGATTCATACCATTATGTGTAACTCTTTGTAACTGAATGAACTTTGAATATAGTTCATGCATTTGTATTTATACTCACTGTCCATTTGACTTTGTTTCTGGTGGGTATTTCCTCACCTGCATTATCCCTGTAAAGAGGTTAATCAGAGACTCAGTGTGATGATGTGGGAGTTTGGCAGAGGCAATTAAAGAAACAAGGAGAGATCAGCCCTTGACCTTAGAAAGAACAAAAGACATTCTCACCACAAGGTCCATTCAGGAGCCACTCCAGAGCTTGTAATCCACCATGAGTGATTTAAAGCTCTCAGAGGAATGAACATTTGAACATCTACAATTCCCATGACGACTGGTAACTTGATCTGCTGAGGAAGAGTCCATGGTACGACTGTGCAGCTTCTTCTGGACCTTATTGAGTGAAAGTCTGGACAGTATATTATGTTTTTTTAATATCACCCAAACCTATTGCTTACATGGAAGTAAGTTTGTTTATTACAGTATTTTAAAAAGTTATGAGATCCGAAATATTTCTTCTCAGACAGTTTGATGAGCCATCTGAGCAGGCAGGTGGTATACAGCGTATAGCTTTGTTGAAGCAGCCCACACGCTGGCAGGAGGATGCGCCTTCAGAAGCAGAACAACGTTGAGTGGAGACAAGTTGTTTGTTTGAACAAACTGAGTTGGAGTAGGAGGAAGACATTTTGGAAGTGCAGTTTAAAGAATTATAATCTCCCACCGCAGCCAAAAGGCTGTAAATGATTATTCACAGTGGCAACACTGACGCGGCTGTTGTGAAAGACTCATTTCTTAAATATGTCTACACCAGTGATCCCACACCAGTGATCCTTTGCTATCTGATCTTCTCAGCTCATGTGTGTTTGTAGACATATCCTCAGATCGTTCCTACACACACTGTCGTCACACCTAGATCTCAAACTGGAGGTAAAAATCTGCTCATTGCAGCATCAAGTCAAAGTCACAATATGATGGAGTAACAATGAAACTAAAGGAAGAAAATATCTTTTACCTGTAAAGTTTTTAAGGCAAATGTGCTTGGGCTGAACTTTGATATGTTTTTCTTGTTCAAGGCCCCTTGGTTAAAAAAAAAAAAGATTGGAAACTGGGGAGGCCTTTTGTGCAGAAAAGAGCCAGACATCATATATTTGAAATTACAAATATTCTTGTGAAATGAACGGGTGATGAATGGAAAATTCAAGAAATCTATCAATCACAATCCTCTGCTGCTTCAAATCAGAATATTTTTAAAAGCAAATATAAAATTTTCAAGTAATTTCATGGATTTATTTGCTTAAAAAAGTAAAAATTTTCACAGAGGACACTGTGCTTGTTTTAGAAACAGAATATATATATATATACTATATATATACTATATATATTTATATATGTATATATATAGTGTGTATATATACATACACACACACACACACACACACATATATATATATATAGATAGATAGAGAGAGAGAGAGAGAGAGAGAGAGAGAGAGAGAGAAAATATATACATATATATATGTGTATGTATATACACGCACACACACACATATATAAACATGTATATACACATACATGACATTATTGATCTGCACTGACATGTTGCAGTTCAATACTTGCAATGAAATACTCATCCATTATCAGCATAAAAGATGTGTGGAAAAACTTAATGAAGAACTGGAACTGTGGTCATCTTGTATTTAGAAAGACACGACAGACTCTGATGGTGACAGTTCAGGGCAGATATAAAGTATCCAATTTGTCAGTTGTAACTGTAAACCCTAAAGCATTTGAAACATACTTTTAATACAAATGGACATGAGAAAAACAAATTATGCTTTAAGACATGAGGCATGACATCTGACATGAATACTTTTCTGTTCATTTGAAATCAATCATAATGTAATAAAGTCAGCTGTTTTTCATGAAGAGAAAAACATTTCTTTTTAAGAAAACATTTTATTTTCAAGCTGAGGGTGAGTGTTTATTTCAAAGTATCTCCACTAGGGAGTACCAAAGGACTGAACACACTCATGTTTGTCCACTAGATGTCAGGAAAGGCCCACAGAAAACTCTGCACACAGGCTGTGGTTGTGGGTCACAAGGGTTTAAAAGAAGTTCATGTAGTGTCAAACTTCTGCAGCAAAGTGAAACAGTAAATGAAGGAGTGAATTCTGTTGATTTATTTTGCTGTCTTTTAGGGACAATGTCACAACAATAGAGAGCAGAACTGACAGTCAGCACAGATTCTAAACATCTAAAGTTTGGCAAGCAGCAAAGCAAGACACTCATTACATCATAATGTTCATCTTAGCAGAAAAAAAGTCTCAAAAATGATTATATAATACTCAAGAAAAACTTTCTAAATACCCAAGTTAATTTTTCATTTAGGCCTGCACATGGTCTAGGAAATAATGGAGGAAATAATAATAAATCCACTGGTCCATGCTGACAGTGACATATATAAATACACACACACACACACACACACACACACACACACACTTTTAAAAAAAAAAACTCTTACTATTTAACAGTTTGAAATGTTTTTCAAGGCTAACATCACCTTCAGCTCTCTGCTTTCAGAGCATTTCTCAAAATTTTCATTCAAAGGTACCAAAAGTGATGAAATATGCTGCAAAACAGCAGGCATCTTAACAGATGTTTTATATGAAGTAAGAAAAGAGTCACTTTCATGCATAATTAAGGGAGAAAAAAATGAAATGATGCACCAAGGATGAGGTTGTAGATGTATTTCATTTGGAACGCCGCGTGTGTGCAGGCTTTACATTGAAGAGAGGTGTAATGATAATAATAGTCCATTGCGATCATCACTCATAAATATTCATGAGGCCTTTCATGTGGAGACGGTTTGTTTTTTTGTTTTGTGTGCTACGCTCCAAAATTAGCAACTTTCCCCAGGGGACAGGAGAGCATCTTTGTCCATTTTACAAACAGGTTCTCCTAACAGAGGAAGACAGGGGGAATCTTTTACAACTTAAGTGCTTCTGCTGTTATACTGTAGGTGGAGAGAAAAAAAAAGAAGGAAAAAGTGTGTTTGTGTCAATATGATATGGGAAATAAACAAAGACATATTAGGTGCGCTTGGTCCCAGGGAGAAAACAAAGTAATTGCACTTCACTTGAACTTGAGTGCAGACGAGTTGTCACTGGAGGGAAAAAAAACATCTTTGCGCATGAAAGATTTATTGGAAATCTCACAAACTGCATCACGGTCCTTCCAGGTTTTCGCACTCCCATGAGAGAAGGTGAATGGTGGAATGAAATATCAGCAAAGAGAGCAATAATGTTGTATGTAAAATCTATTTATTTATTGATTTTACCACTGGGGGTGCATTTTTGAATTATAAAATACACAGACACAGCTCAAAAAATAACATTTTGCTCTGTCCATGTGCTGTGCCCATCTGTCTGTAGCTACCCTCTCTGCTTTCTATATGAATCCCACTCAGGGCTAAGTTTCCTGTGATATCGATTGATCTCTGTGTGAATGCTCAGCGCCGTCCATCCTTCTTTAAACCCCCCGTTTCTCTCATCTGCCAAGGACAAATGGAGACACAAAGAAGTTGTCAATATCCTCTTGTGCTTCCAGGAGAATGCTCTCTCAGTGGAAAGCAACGACCAGTTGTGAAAGCCCATACAGCTTCACTTCAAGATATTGTCCAGGTTTTCGTCAAAGCAAAGGCAAAGGAACAGATTTGTAGGTTATTTTTAGATTCACTTTGGGCTTTTTTCTCTGTGTCGGTCACGGAGACTAATGAGGGGTAACAAACTGGACACTGCATCAATCCCTCCGTCCACATGGGAGTCCGTTTCTTTTTCAAATCGACAACAGACTACAGCAGGCAGAGCGTGGCAAAGGCTCCTGGCTCAAGGCAGACATGTCAGAAGTGCAGTTGTTGTGCCATTGGACTCCCCTTTGGACTGTGTGTTTCATCGTAGGATAAACAGGTCTCCATGCTACATCTGCTGCTGTTGGCCGAAGGGGCCGCAGCTGTAGCTATGCCGCGATCGGGGAGGTCATCCACAGCCAGTGCGTGGGAGGAGAGTTCGACACACTGACTGCTTTTACAGGAGCTACTTACATTCACAGTGATCATTCTTGCACCCTGTCAATCACCTATATGTTGTACTGAAGTGCTTCAGTAGAGCATCATTACCAATACCAGTGCTAACCCACCAATCAGAGGGCACCAGCAGCACCTCTTCACATTGTAAGCAAGAGTAAAACATTTACAAATGTGAAAAAATTAACTCCATATATAATATTTCAATTGGGAGAGACTGATTTAGAAAAGAGGCTTTGGAGAGAGGTAGCTAATTTATTGCCATGATGCTGAATACATTGAAGATATTAGAGGAGTCTGTGGTGATTAGATACCATCATGATGTTATTATTTTACGGGGTTAGCGAAACCATGGTAAACAAAAAAATATTTCCCCAACACATACCACAGAAAATACAGTTTAAATGAATAAGATAAATACATATTCAGTAAGGAGTTCAAATGACAAGTGATGGATAGATTGTATTAATTGATATTTGGTTTACATACATGTGGTATTGGAGTTGTTTGCATACAGTAAATGAATTCAACCTCTATCTATCTACCTATGTACCTATGTTTCATTAAGAGAATAGTTAAAATCCATTTGTTTTGTGTGTATGCATGTCGTGATTGATGCTCAAGCTTGCAAACAAACAGTCTTCTGTGCATGAACTGAAGTGTCAATTGATTGCAGAATATGTAAAGTGAAGTCATAATATAAACCAACTAAGCCCATAACAACATATACAGTATTAGATATAGATTTTTAGATTACTTTACATAATTTACATAAATTACATAACATTTACATTACTTTTCTTCTGCTGCAGCTCAGCAGGGAAACTCTCTCTGGCCAAGACAAAGGGTGAATATTGTATTGAAAAGGATGCAATTTTGGAAGATTCTCAGATAATTGGCTGTCACAGAGAGCTGAAGCCTTGCATTAGGTTTGGCTGAACTTCAGAATACCTTTTTGCACTGAACGAATTCTGCAGATTTTCTCCCCCATCTCTGACACTGGAGTTGTGGCAGGAAGGGATCATTTCAGCACTGGTATGAACAGCCAAGAACAATGTTCATGCCTCTATGTGACTACTGTAAAGATTACATGTAAACCATCTGTAAATATTCACGTCATATACATATGTTTTGAGTATAATTATTGTGTGTTTGTGTTGATGACAAATTAAATATGAATGCTGTGAGGGCAACTGAGAGGTCTAGCCAGAGTGTGATGTCTGCAAGGGATTACAGTGACAGGAGGCGTGTGTTTCCCTGTGGAATAAACTGTCAGGACTGTGTAACACCCCTCAGAGGGCCGGCATGCTTTGTGAGCATGATTTGATGCATGGAATAAGTTTACCTGTTGTTGCAAATCCTCACCTGACTAATCCTTCGCTGGGGGACTTATACCGTAGACAGTGTGGGGTGGTGACTGGAACATTGTTCTGGAGAGTGATGGGGAACAGTGAAGGGGAACAGTGAATAGGCAGACAATAACTGTCAACGTCCTCTTGGAAAAAAAAAGTTCCACCACAAAATAGTCAAAAGAGTTTTTCAGTGACTTTGATATTTAAGATGTACCTGGTGGCTCCCTGGTCTAAAACTAGCTTGCTTTCACAGATAAAGGTTAAAGATCCCCTCCAGACAAGTTTTCTTATTCATTGTTTAAAAATAATCTATTCCACTCCCCCTCATTGACTAATGCAGAGTCTATGAATATGCTGCTGTGCACAAGAAGTCTCCTTCTTCACTGAGAAGTCCATCCTCAGTGTTTGTTCACTGGAGGTTTCAGTTTGCCTGTCACACTTATAGTATAGTATAGTTTGCATAATGGACAACGGCTTCCAAACTATTTTCAACATCAAAAAGTCTGACTTCTTGTGCCAACTCTGCAAGTAACCTCCACCTGTTTTTACTTCCCAGTGAACATGGAGAACATCGGTGTAAAGCAAACTACAGGTCTAACTCTCTGTAAGCAGTCCCATAATATGTCAGCAATATTCAATGATCCATGTATTTGGTTACTTGGGTGGTTGGTTGGTTACTTTAGCGTTCCTAAATGTGCAGAGTCTAGTTTTGGTTTCAGATTTATTTATTGGACATCATGCACAGAGGCTGGGATACTCACAGTGTCGCTATGGCACCAACTTTCCCAGAAAATACTGCAAAAATAACATAAAAAAGGTCCCATTACTATATATTTATACTGATGTACTTCCATGTTTTGGTCATGGGTTTAAACATAACCATATGCTAAGCTCATGGGAAATATGATTTTATTGTATTACTGTGGTAATACAGGAAATTTGACCAGTTAAAACACTATTAATAAAAGAATTCTTATTGGTTATAAAATTTTTGTTTCTACAAAAATACAACCATACTTTCAATTCAAATAGAATTTTGAATGCAGAACTTATTATTTTAATGGACTATTCAGTATGATGCTGCATATTGAATATTATTTATTATTATATTATTTGAATATTTACTTGAATACCATCAAGGTTTAACACCATAAAAACATGCACATTAGATGGCAGTATGCACCTTGATGTTGCAGCAGAGTGCAAACTGTGTGCAGAGGTGAGTAATTGCTGCTTTTATTATATCTGTTGACTAATTGCGGTGGTTATTTATTGCTGCAGATAAATCAATTTCCAACCGTGTAACCTGTTTGGTATAAACCTGCTTGAAGCCGTCTTTCGCTCTCTCTTTCTCATTTCTCTCCTCAGGTGTGATCGTGCCACCGACACCACCTGCTTACTCTGCAGAGACCACAGGACCAATCTTTTATTTACACCCCGGAAACAAGGGTCATCCTTGCTTCAGATGGGGACTCTCACACTGAAATTAAATTCCTGTTTTTGAGAACATGCCTCTGATTATTGACTAGGAGCCAAATTCATGATGAGACACCACCATCACCACAAGGGTAAACACGACATCTAAACTCAAATTAAAGGCACGAGTTACAAATATGATCAATTATGGCCAAAACATCGACTGAGGAATGACGAACACATTATAAATGACAGTAAGCAAACAGCTCTCCTGCAATCCTTCTATTCAGCAGGTGAGAATAAAATATAGTATTTTTGTCCAGAAGGGCCTGAAGGCAGCAACTGCATGAAGGAACAATACGAAAACTATGAGTAAATTAGAAAAGAGTGTGTTATTTAAGCATGTCAAAATGAATTTAGACCACCAGTCCCCATAGTGTCCAACACCTCCCCGATGGTTCATTTATAAGCTGACTTTACCACCTTGTCAGTGCCCTGCAGTTTATATTCTTTCGCAGAACATGGTGTTTAACATGAATTAAAAGCTTGTGGGAGCAAACATCCCCAGAGGAAACAAAGATGACCTTTGCCTGCTGGATTTCAATAGAACAAATCAGATTTAGCACAGGAGGGGTCGCAGTGTGAGTACAGGCCACAGTCTGACAATCCAGAGTCTTTCCTTATTTCCAGACTTTATCATCCCCTTTCCAATTTAAGCAGCAATCTTTAACCCTGTCAGGCCTCCCCTTTTCCTCTGGACTCTTTTGTCATGCTGGCAGCTAGACTTGAACTTTACATGGTGCCACATCATCAATGTCACCTGCATCCAAACAAACACTAAAATTCTGGATTGGTAATAACCTGCTTTAGGACTTGGAGTTCTCTGTCACAGGCCAGGGCCACCAGGGCAGAAGTAATTACACAATCTGTTTAAGTGTCATCAGCACGTAATTTCTGTCGTCGCTCAAACATGAAGGAGACCTTGAGGTGCTTATTTTTGTGTTTGTGTGCGTGTGTGTTTGTGCTCCTCATCAGGCTTGGCAAGCTGCTGTCAAGGTGTGGAAACGTAATAAGTAATACGAGATGCCGTTTTGTTATCGATTTTAGATGCCCTTGCAAACAATCAGTCAACAACAATCTTTATAGGAGAGAATGATGGTGGAGAAGATGAGAGCTGGCAATTTGCTAATGCTTTTCTGACCAACTGAAGACGTCTCAACAAATGGAGAAATGTTATGTATGGCTATTGAAATAAGTGAATACACATTTGTGCAATCAAAAATAATGTCAGTGTATTTTATTCTAAATGTATTGTTAATAGTGCTTTTTTATATAGTAAGTTGATGAAGGGAACTACATATTTGTGTTTGATTGACAGTGGCTGGCAGGCTGAGCTCCGGCAGGGGAATGACATTGCAAACAGTCACTGTGTTGTTGGCAATGTAACGACTCACAACCGCACGGGCATGTAAAGAGGCTTAAGTGAAGTGAAGTTAACGTGCTGTTCAGAGCATTGCAGCTGAGAAGATAATTGTCATGGTTTGCATGTTGTCTGTTGTTTCTTGTGCCCCTTGTGTTATCCCTGTCTTGTGTTCACTTGTATTCCTTGTGTTTTTCGTGTTCCTTGCGTGTCCATCTCGTCTTCTTGTTCCCTGTCCTTCCTTGTATTTTTGTTATCTTGTTTGTCTCCCTCAGTGTGTTTTTTGTTAGTTCTTGTTCTTTGTCCTTATGTTAGTCAGTTTTCTGTCTGGCTGTGTGCACTTCCTGTTTTATTTTGTATTCTTGCCTCTTGTTGAGCACTTTACTTCCTGCCCTTTTGTGTTTCCCTCCCGGTTGATTAGCCTGCTCTGCCCCAATTAGTTTCACCTGTCCCCTGTTAGTCTCCTCACCTGTTTCCACTTCCCTGTCCCTCACAGTGTATATATATATCGGTCCGTCCGTTCCCTTTGTTCTCTGTTGTGTGTGTCAATGTCACCAGCCCATGTGTGCTCCTGCCTACCTGCCTTGGTCCTGCCTGCCATGTTCCTCCTGTTTGACTGTGTTCCCGTGTTCCTGTAATAAAGAGTCATTCAATCTACTCTGCCTCCTGCCTCGTCTGCATACTGGGTCCAAACTTCACTTTGCCCTGCACCTACCCTGACAGATAATTAGCTATCTAGCCCACAAACTGATGGTAGCACTGCACCTTTCCCCAATGAATTTTGGTTTAGTTTGTTCAGCAAGTTAAAGTGCAGGACAAGACTTGTGTTCATGTTTTAAGAAACTTTATCAGAAAAGCTAATGTGGCATATTGGTCAAAATCTTTGGCTCTTGTGTTGTGTTTTTGAGTTTTTCTTGTGGCATATGATTTGCTGAAGCAGAAAGGCAGATTGAAATTTAATGTTAATTTGACTTTCAAGGGGTTGGTAAACTTATCTATGGGAAAGGTTAGTGGTTCCCAAATTTACAGCTTGAAAAAAATTGTATTGGTATTGTAAAAGTCAAACTGACCAAAAAGACTTTGTTTGATTAGTTTGGGTGCATGTGCACTTGGTTAGATAATTCATACAGGAGCAGAAAACATGATAAATTAGATAAACAATTAGCTTGATAAGTCAATATGGAGCAAAAAAAGAAAACATAACACAAAGAAAAGACAAGTAAAACAGCCCTATTTTCAGCTTTGTAAAAACATATTTTAGATAGGTCCACAAATGGTTTATTTAGCTCAAGAAGTAGGACATTTTTAGACAAAAAATTAAATATCAGAAAATTTGGAAATATGTTTTTCACCGGACAGCAATGAAATATAGCTTTTGTAAGAAAAGTTCAGAGGGTTTTATGTCTGTTATATCAAGGGGTATTTACTTAGAAAATAACACATTAAGATGAATCTGTCTGCATAAACATGATAAAATGTAGTTGAAGTTTGTTGTTTGTTTGTTGAACCACTTTAAGCATTTTAAGGGATCATCCTACTATGAAGTGTTGTGATTTCTTGCCTGGAATGATGAATTTCACTCATATTTGAAAATTAAATCTACCCATGTACATACATTTTATCAAGTACAAGCACAAAAACTCAAAAATTGTAGTGCTCAAAAATGTAGCAGTGAAGGATTTGATTGATTTCCCACCTTTGGACCAGCAGCAGACCACAAGCAATCTCTCCTTTGATGTGAAAATCAATTTTTGGACTGAGTTTATGAAATCTTTCATGATTTATTAGATTGCAATTTTTTAATCACATTTTCTCCCATCAGGCTTATGAATTACTGGGTTTTATGACAATGTATAGCTGCTGGGAAACTTTTGTCCCAACAAGCAGTAGCTGCTCACTCGGTTCAGTGTTTTCATTGATCCAGAACTTCTTACAGTTCCAGATCCAGAAATCTTTACAGCAAATAGTGGATTAGAAAAGTTAAACGCTGGCTCTCCTCCCTGACATACACAATTATACAATCTAATGGCTACGGCCATAATTTTAATGGAAATAGACCGCAGCTTGATTTGTTTTGTAGCAGTGCATAAAAGGACCCATTGGACCAACATTTAATTTGGGACTGAAACAGAAACCACAAACATCTTGATATCATGAACCACAGACCGTGTCATGACTGAGCCACTGGACTGAAAAGCCTTATTAAGCTCATGCTAAAGAGGCAGATTTGGGTCAAACTGAATTTCCATGCATCGAGCTATTAAACCGAATGGGGAATTATATCTCTGCTGTAAGGGAAAAAAAAAAAAAGGTGATCCATGAATCCATGTGCTCCATTGCAAGCTACTAAAGCAAAGTAATCTTATGTTATGACCAACACACTGGTTCAGCAGTTCTAAACTCGGTGATATTTGTACGTAACCTTTTTATAATTCAATTTGGATTAGAAAAGCAAAGCCTGGGCATGGAGGTCTGACATTTAAAAGCTGTTGCTGATTTCCAGGGCCTGGAAAGCAGCCGCCTCTCCTGCTTCTCCTCTCTAACAGCACGGGGCAGAGCATTTCCTCATGCTTAAACTGACACCTGCAGACTCAGGACGGGGATAACGGCGCACTGAATCAGACAGCGAAGCGGCGCCCAGGCACAGTTCTGAGCCTGCGTGACAGCATAAATCAAAAACCCCAAGTAATTATTTTCATTTCTTCATCAGCGCAGGGATCAGTACCCTTGAGGTGGTTCCCTGCCCGCCACGCCTCCACCTCCAACATCCCTAACATCCTGCATCCTTCTTGCCCTGACAGTTCAAGCATCTAATCCCATTGAAGGCTCCCCCAAGGTTGGTGGAGATGACTGTGTTTTGTGTATAAGAAAAAGGCTGTGTGAGAGCAGGAGGATGGCGAGAAAACCGAGAATGAGGGTGCAGGAGAGAGAGAGAGAGAGATAGAGAGGGGCAGACAGACAGACAGAAAGGCAAGATGGTGAATGAGGAAGCGATAAGAGGGAGGGAAATGAAATCATGTCAAAACAAATCAGGGAAAAGCCTCTGCTGGGATCAAACTCCTGTCAGCACTAAGGTCAATAAGTCGGCTTAAGCGGGATTTGAGCTGGAGCTGGTGGTTGTAGAGCATCTTGGAAAGTTTAGGAGAACAGCTGCAAGGAGCTCCTGTGCGTCTCTGTGTTCAAGAAGTGCGTGAGCGTGCCCTTGTGAGTCTCCGTATTTGGGTTTATGTACTTCTGCGTGGTGGGTTAGTCTTTCCTGAGGCTTGTGCTGCACGCTGTTCGTTTGATTTGGGTGGATAAAGAACCTACAAGGCCTTTCCAGGGCGTTCGACTAAGCCCAAAGAAACGGGATAAAGCGATAAAGCAATGTAAGGCCTGTTTAGGCTGTCAGGGTGGTTCTCATTGGCTCAGGGTAGCAGCTCTACAAGCACCAGCATTTCAGTAAACAGGATGGCTGCTGCTCAGGTGATAAACTTATCCTGTGACTCTTAAGATGTCCATCTGGAGCCCCCTTTAAGATAATAATTGGACAGCTCCATGAAAAGCACTTATCGTCGCTTTGCCGCAAACATCACACGGCGCCTCAAACTTACTCAAACTTACAGCTAAACCTCTGCAACCCTGTCAAACCCTTCTGTGTGTCTGTGATTAAACAGGAGAACGATGCTTGTAAGGATTTGACATTAATCTTTCCTTGCTCTGCCTTTCTGGCATCCCTGCAACAGAACTGTAAAATCTGTGTTAAGAAATGATCAGAGGCAGAGTAGAGTTTTTTTTGGGGGGGCGTGGGGGGGATTTTGGAGACAGCTGTGTGTACCTTCGATTAAAGTGATTAAAGTGCACGAATGATTCAGAGCTACCATGCGCCATGGACCCCCTTCAAGCAGGCTGCTGGTGGATGGCACAAAACATGGGCAGTCTTGATGGAAAAATTTTCCGTGCACAGAATTTCCCAGTGACCCTACGGCGTCTGTTCCTCTATTGCCACTCTTACAAGGCCAATCATCAGAACAGCCCCAAATGAATTAAAATATCCTTGCATATCAGGAAACATTTATATCTCTGATACAAACCTGTGCGCCATGCTTTCAGAAATATTTAAAAAAACAAATTTGTTTTTTATAGTGTAGCCATAAACATAAACATGGCATCTTGGGTTTCTTTTTCATTTTTAAAGTATCCACAAGTGCAAGGTCTTGAGTTCACATTGATGAAGTTTCTCTATTTACTTGGTAAGGTTAGTCATGAAAAATGGCTTTATGGGAAAAGTCAATGTTTGCCTGCAAATGTAAGTTCAGTGCCCTAAACACTCGACACACTGACATTTTTCTCATCTTCGTAATATCACTGTGTGCCTTCTACCAAGGGTGGCAAGGTAAGGGTGGCAAGGGTGCCACCCTATATGGTGGACTGTGGTTGTGGAGGGCTTGAATATGGTTGATTTGAGTGACCCACATTACGTGACAGAGGAGTGAAGCGAGCTACGTGACCTTTAAAGCTGACATCTGAGCACATTTTTCTGCCCATGAGTAAACATAACTCAATTAGCTTAAAATTGAAGCATGCGGTCAGAGGTGGCTGCATATGACGATGTGAAGGTATTATGAGAAATTGAATAAACAGCCACTTCAGTTTGAGATAATGACCTCTGACTTTCCAGTCGGCATAGCGCAGCCAGTGAACTCCTTCCTTGTGATGTGTGAACTTTGCTCTCAACGACCTTTGACGCTCAAGGTCGGGCGTGGGTCAAGGAAGAGAATTTGTTAAATGTGTGCTTGACAGCGAAAAGAAATCCAGACAGAAATTCACTTATCTCCTTTGAAAACACCCACTTTATTGTCTAAGCTTTCAGTCAAATGTACCCCCAGAGCAGAGCGTTTTGTGGTTTGCATAGTTTTGCATTTTTTATTTTGGAATTATTTGTATTTTTTTGTCACGTTGGTTATTTTGACCAGACTGCCTCTTGGTTAAGCTTTGCATGAAACCACACTGTTTCTTACCTACCTTCTTTCCAAGTCCTGTCAGACGTCACAGGACATTTATAAACCACTAAATGCTTTTACAAAGCACATTTTGGTGAAAATGTAGTTGGTGCTCACTGTGTAATACAACGCTTGCTGCTGCTACAACAAAACTAAACAGTCTAGTCATTTTAATCTTGCAATCTTTGCTCCACGAAGCACAACATAATAATAAGGACACAGCAGAGATGACAACATATTCCATATTCAAACGCTAAAGGTTGCCTCAGACTGAACTATAAGGATTCTGTGTGTCACTTTTTCCTAATTTTTCTGTCTCACCCTGAAAACATTAGTGATTTTTATTAGACTTTCTCTCTCTTACTCAGTATTTCCTTGCCCTTCACTTATATATCCCAGACTGCCGCTGACATTTGTAACCACCATCTTTGTACCCTCCTTTTGCGACACATATTTTTTCCATATTATGCCATAAATATGTCTTGAACTGCATTAATCATCAGCATTAGCTCATTGCTGATGCCGTGTGCATCTTATGGCCCGTGGCAATTTCCATGGTCCAACAACAGTGTTTAGAAACAGGCTCCTCCCGACTGAAACGTACTGGTCAGAGGCAATGAGGTATATATAAATACACACACACACACACACACACACACACAGAGGCCATTACATGGTTTGTGGAGGGAATAAAATATACAAATAACTTCAGTAAGTCCTCAGAACAATGCAAAATATTTGTAGTGCATTACGAGGCATGATAACTGCTCGACTGCAAGACAAAGAGTTCGCCAGTAAAATGAATGAAATAATATTTCTTCTGCATTAAACAAAGGATTAAATGTTATCCCGGATCTTCAGCCATGCTTACAGATGTCTACAGAACGTTTCAATAAATCATTATTTGATGCTTTTGGAGCAAAGTAAACATTTACGCTCCGGGCTAATGTTGTGTGGTATCTGTGTTTGCCAGACTCATTTATCAGTCGCTTCCTTTTTTTTTTCATACAGGTGGGTCAAGGCCAAAGTTTTGGGACAGAGTTTGTCCCATATTGGTGAAGTAGCTCACCATCCATAACATGACTGTAGAATGACACACATGCAGAAGTGTGCCATGTTCATCTCAGCTGATCTGTAAAATGAAATGGTCTATAGGAGGTTGCTCATCTTGCACTGCACAGAATTTGATTTTGCAGGTTGTATCCTGTATCCACAGCAACACACACACACAAGAAAGTAGATTTGATTCTGCGGTGTAGATTTTAGGTGCCTTTTAATCTAAAAACCGTTCTGCAAAAGTCAGAGGATGAGTCAGAGACACTATTTAAGTTCCAGGAATCTGCATTTTGATGCATTTTGTGAACAGTGAAAAGACTGCATGCACTTTTTCAGCTTCTGATGTCTACCTGAGAGATGCCACCTCACTTGATGTGTGTTTTTCTTTACTTCTTGATGTTGTACAAAAACCCAAAGAAAAGAAGTGTGCCAATGGATGTAGATATATGCACTGAAATTTAAAGCCTGGGTGAAAGAAACTCATGATGTGTGATTTACTGGGGAGAAGGGGTGACTCTCCTGAATGTAGTGGTAAAAATCATTCCACCTTGGACTGAGTTGCCACAGGGAACTAAACCCAAAGTAGCAGCACAGTAGCAGCTGAGTGCAGGGCATGAGCATAACATGTAAGACTGGACCATGACCTCGGGGTGTCATGTTGTGAATCCTTTTTAAAATCTTGAATGTCTACAGCTGCATGTTGAGTGTGACGAATGCAGGTGTTGGTAGCAGAGAAGAGGAGAGGACATACATGTTACTGTATCTAACTTACAGTGACTCAAAATGTATTTATTCATTCATTATGCTCAGGCTACTACATGGGCTAACATCTTGTTAGATTATGAGATTGTTATATAAACAGGTATGTGCACACTTGGATAGATGAGTACACACAGTAACAGCGCTAAACAAACCTGACCTATCTTTGCGGGCCCTGGGAGGAAGTGCATCAAAAGCGACCTCACCCCAAGCTATTTTCTCTGTGGTACTAACAGCACATGTTGCCCTCATGAATGCAGTAACACACCTAATCTTACTTGGCTGGTCTGGAATTGCATCATATTATATTTATGTGAATAATAGTCGGCAGTGAGAACATTTTCTGTTTGTGTGAATAATTATTTTCTGTCTGGTACAAGCTTGAATGTTGCGCTATTAGCATCAGAAATTAAAATTTGATACGGTCTCAGTGGTCGTCCTGTAATGTCTGCTGTTAAGTTGCAAGAGAGGACAAACCTTAACAAACTCAAAGTTGAACTGAAGATGACACATAAACCGTAATGGCAGTCTTTTCTCTACCACACTACTGTACTGGAAGCTGCATTTTCTCATGCAAAGCCTGAATTACATATTTTCCTCCTCTCTTCAGCCTTCATGTATGCATGATCTTCACACGTCCCCATACAAAATTTGTATCCTCAGGGATTCGCCTTTAACCTGACCTCTCTCTTGAAATAGCCTGTGCATCTTGTGAGAATTGACTGATGCACTCCCCATCCAGAGAGGTGCATGGAAGACTGTCTTTTGCTCAGCTATGCGTGAGCTGTATGGGGAGGAAAAAATACAGTTTGCATTATATATTGTGCAAATCCAGATATTCGAGGATGCATTAGGGTGGAAATGTATTGTCACTTTTCTTTAAGGAATGCATGAGTGAAGGTGGCTCAGAAATTCATAATCATGTGTCCATGAATGCACTTGAACATGAACACCGATAGGCATACTTAGTCACGTGCTCATTATCCGCTGACTCACTCGCTGACCATGCTCAACTGAAAGGGACTGAAATCGAAGCTGTATAGACTCCAGTTAACTTATCCTGCAGGATGGCAAACAAATAAACAATCAATTCAATCAAGTCAATTAAAAGAAAACCATAGTCCTCGTTTGTGTCATTCTCACCTTACTGCATTGATGTAGGTTTTGTGTCAAGCTATGTCTTATCCCAATCCTGTATTTTTTTTTTCTTTACTTCAGATCCTGTGTGACTGTTTTCTTATTTTGTGATTATCAAATATATTTTTGGAAGAACTTTGGTGGGTCCAAACACATTGGGGGAACTTTTACTGAATGTCAAGTGATGATGTTGAGGTTTCTGCACTGGGCCCTCCTCAATCATACCAATATGCTCTCTATACCACTGATACCCTGAAATAGTAACGTCATCCTACAAGTGGTGGATCCCACAGGATTGCCAGTCAATGACAACCTCTAATATGGACCAAGGGAAGTAAACCACAAGTGTTATTGTTTATCGTTAAAATGAGGAGGGCATTGTTTTTATGAACCTTTGGTTGGTTAATTCTCTTGTTTAAACCCTCCCCACATCTGCCATGCACCAACATCTGCACAATAAAACTAATACCACACCAAACTCATTACATTTCTGTTTGAGCAGCAATCCAGGTTTCTTGTGCTAGCCAACTTTTTATTGGCGTACTTGTCAATCAAACTGTTCGGCATGAAGAGAGGTTGAGAACTGAAATAGAAAAACATCACAGATCACACAATCCCAATAATAAACACAGGTAAAGGATTATGCAACAATTACAGATGAAAATGATTATTTAAAATCACGCATAAAATTCAGTCACTCCCCATGGTGTTAGATCAAACGACTCATCAAGTATCTGATGGATGTAATACATTTTTTGGTTTCACAGAGCATCCACTGTGAGCATATTTGATGTGGATGCTTGCGTGCGAGCCACATAAAAAAGTAATGAGTCTTTGTTTGGATCGTTTGCAGTGCCACATGCTGTGTTTTCCTACTTTTCGCTGCAGTGGTACACTTTTTGCCGAGCACCTCCTCTGCCAGCTGCTCTGGACAATCAGACAGAACGGGCTACAGGATTCTCAATCAACCATCTGCGGTCTGGCTGGAACAAAGGAGAATATAAGAGCTCCAGAGTGCCGAGCAAAAGGGGGAGAAGGTCTGACAAGACAAGCAAACAGAGCAGCAACCTGATGGGAGGCAGCTGGGCTTAACGGCCAGAGTTGGTAGAACAAAACCGAAATACTCTGCTTAATCCTGGGGCTACACAAGACAGACAGGCAAGGAGGTGAGAATCAGAGAGAGCAATAAAAAAGACAGTGGAGGGGTGAGACCCCATTTAACTGTGTTATGACTCATGATGTGGGACAGCTGGGAGAAACTAGATTTCTTCAGGTGCAGACTACACATGGTCAATTGACAGGAGTATTTATCCAAAGTCATGCACCACCTGGAATTTGAAAAGAAATGCCCATAATTAGCTTGAGAAAGAACATTTCCTCCCACAAAAGTATTCATTTTCAGACTTTCAGCTGCACTAGGGAGCAGTGTCCTTGGTTTCAGCTTTAGTTAAGTTTCCATTATTATTATTTTTTTAATAATTGGACCTTGCTGACTCACTCACAGAGTCAATATTCTTTCACACACTCAAGTTCTCTGATGTCTCACATCCTTGGCCGCTCTGCACACAGTAACAATAGAGCCTGAAAATCTCACACATCACAGTGGTTTGATCAAAGGGAAGCACATTATCCCTGGCTGTCACTTATTAGTACAAAGTAACACAGTGCATCCCCCCTCTTCCCTTTGTCCATTTCTCTGACCACTTCCTCCTCCTCTTTAGTTAATAGTCAGTGTAGTTAATGGCAATCACCCCGCGACAGACCTCCATTCAAATTTAGCCAATTAGAACAAATTTTTTAAGAAATGTTAATTTGTGCGTTTGTCCATCCACCGCTGTTATGCGAATATCTGGACTTTGTTCATTGATGTCAACAGCAGGAGGCACTAATTCTTCAGTCGGGCGCCATCATATTGTTGTAGAAAAAGAGGGCACGTTGAGATGATGTAGTTAAAAATGCACCAGTCAAATCTCCAAAAGTGTAAAAAAAAAAAAAAAAAGGGTAGATAATCCATCCATCCATCCATCTTCATCTGCTTGATCCAGGACCGGGTTGCGCAGGAGGCAGCAGTCTTGAGCAGAGATGCCCAGACTTCCCTCACCCCAGACACTTCTTCCAGCTCTTCCGGGGGGACTTCCGAGGCGTTCCCAGGCCAGCTGAGAGACATAGTCTCTCCAGCGTGTCCTGGGTCTTCCTGGAACCGGGGCCTCCTCCCGGTGGGACATGCCTGGAACACCTCCCTAGGGAGGCGTCCAGGGGGCATCCGAAACAGATGCCCGAGCCACCTCAGCTGACTCCTCTCGATGTGAAGAAGGAGCAGCGGCTCTACTCCGAGCTCCTCCTGAGTGACCAAGAGCTTCTCACCCTATCTCTAAGGGAGCGCTTAGCCACCCTGTGGAGGAAACTCATTACAGCCATGATCGATCTTGTCCTTTTGGTCATTACCCAAAGTTCATGACCATAGGTGAGGTGGGAGTGTAGATTGACCGGTAAATCGAGAGCTTCGCCTTTCCACTCAGCTCCTTCTTCACCACGACGGTCTGGTACACCGACCGCATAACTGCAGACGCTGCACCAATCTGCCTGTCAATCTCACGCTGCATCTTTCCCTCACTCATGAACAAGACCCAGAGATACTTGAACTCCTCCACTTGAGGCAGGACCTCTCCACCCACCCGGAGAGGGCACGCCACCCTTTTCCGGTCGAGAACCATGGCCATGGCTCAGATTTGGAGGTGCTGATTCTCATCCCAGCCGCTTCACACTTGGCTGCAAACCGCTCCCAGTACATGCTGAAGGTCCTGGCCTGATGAAGCCAACAGGACAACATCATCTGCGAAAAAAGCAGAGATGAAATCCTGTGGTTCCCAAACCAGACTCCCTCCAGCCCCTGGCTACGCCTAGATAATCCTGTCCATAAAGATTATGAACAGGACCGGTGACAAAGGGCAGCCCTGCCGGAGTCCAACATGCACTGGGAACAGGTCTGACTGCCCGGCAATGCGAACCAAGCTCCTGCTCCAGGTCGTAAAGAGACCAAACAGCCCTTAGCAAAGGCCCCCGGATCCCCATACTCACGGAGCACCCCCACAGAATACCACGAGGGACACGGTCGAATGCCTTCTCCAGATCCACAAAGCACATGTGGACTGGTTGGGCAAACTTCCATAAACCCTCCAGTACCCTGCAGAGGGTATAGAGCTGGTCCAGTGTTCCACCGACCAACCGGGACGAAAACCGCGTTGTTCCTCCTGAATTCTCCTCTCCAGTACCCTGGTGTATACTTTCCCAGGGAGGCTGAGAAGTGTGATCCTCCTGTAGTTGGAACACACTCTGCCGGTCCCCCTTTTTAAAAAGAGGGACCACCACCCCTGTTTGCCACTCCAGAGGCACTGTCCCCGACCTCCATGCAATGCTGCAGAGGCATGTCAGCCAAGACAGCCCCACAACATCCAGAGACTTGAGGTACTCAGGGCGGATCTCATCCACCCCCGGCGCCTTGCCACCGAGGAGCTTGCGAACTACCTCAGTGACTTCTGGCTTGGGTGATGGACGAAATCCACCTCAGAGTCCCCAGCCTCTGCTTCCTCAGTGGAAGGCATGTTGGTGGGATTGAGGAGATCCTCAAAGTATTCCTTCCACCGTCCGACAATCGGTTGGTTGACAGCTCAGTAACGGTCCTTGTTGTTCTTTTATCCATGATGAGCTTCTGAACCGCTCTTAGTCTGTCCCGTCACCTAGGACCTGTTTGCCATGGGAGACCCTACCAGGGGCCGTAATGCCCCCGAACAACATAGGTCCTAGGATCATTCGGGCACACTGATATTTTTCATCAGCTTACATGCTTCATTGTGATTTATTTGTTAAATTGGTTTCCAGTGCCCTTCCTCAAATTTTGTTTTTCTGGATACGCCAATATTTCCACCTATTCTAGCCTAAAAGCTTTTCCACTCAAGATTTTTAAAGATCAAATTGAACGTGCACATAAAAACAGGTGGCTAGATACTCACCTGATGTCAATCCAAATATCTATCTTTCCCTCTTTCACAGAAAGCATGTACAAAACTGATCTAAAATTGTACACAGTTACACAGACAAAGAGCAATATTAGATACGTGACACATTCAGATGCCTCATATGGCGACATTTTAATGTTGGCTGTGGTGAAATGTCAGCTTACTGATGAAAGAGGCCTGTTCTCCACCCTGTGGAGGCGTTTGCAAGCTGAGGGGACAGCATATTTAGAACTGGTTCAAAGCCAAGTGAACCATATGTGACCTGCTGGCCTTTTGTCCACAAGTAGTGTATGTTACGCTGTGATGTCATATCATCATCACAGTACTTTGTCTGGAGCTGGAGGGGTGAGAGTAGCTGTCCACATGCGGCTGCACACCGCTGCGAGAAATCTCTATTCAGCTCTGTTTAACTTGGAGCATTCTTGAAGACCAGGTTCATTATGATCGGAACGAGAGGCTCAGCTATTTATAGGACATCAAAGGTAGATGGGGTGTATTGCTGTGAAGGTGTGGGGGGCACTGCAGCCTGAGGATAACAACATTGTCTCCTCTTGTGCTGTTCATGTCTCGGGAAAGAAAGAGAGAGAGAAAAAACAGTCAGGGCATCCTGTTATTGCAAAGGAAAGATGACACTCACAGCAATGTTTGTCTACTCATGTGATCAGTGATCCACATTCTACTATAATGTTTCCAACACTGGCAGACTTTGTATGTTTGAATGTCACTTTCATGTGTTTGCATTTATTGAGTCCAAACGCAGCTGAACCTGGGATGAAAGCCACATACTGTTCGGAGAGAAACAGCTGGTCAAAGATTGCCTCTGCAGAAATGCCTTCCTCTGTAAATGTCAAACAGACGTATATATGAAAATAGACTGGCAGATTTTGTTATTAAAATCCTGTCAAAACATCTCAGAAACAGAAAATTCACATGTAATATTTGGCTGTTGCAGCACTGTACAACTCTCTCTCCACTTCTGTGACAAATTTGCAAATCCCTCGCTGTCAAGGACCAAACAAAGCTATTTGCTTCGAGTTGGGTTAATCTTTGCGTCAGTTTCTAATTTTGAGAATGCACACACAGGCTTATGTAGGCCAGTTCTACAGATCATAAATAGAAGACATACGAAACAACATTTTCTATGTTTTATGTGCAATATTTAATCTTAATACACCAATGTGTAAATGATAGTTGAATCTCCAATTCAATAATTCAATAATTTGATTGCTGCTGGACAAGTAGCTTGAAATGTGTTTATCAGAGGCAAAACAGTAAAGCTGTGGGCTGTAAAACCAAAACTATTAACAATTAAGGCTGATAATTCTTATTGCGATTCAGCATGACCAACCCCTTTGATATTACATGTAGTCATATTGATTAGAGCAGCTTTAAAAATAACTCATATCTGTATATCACATGTATGTTTTAAGAATGACTCAGCTGTTGTCAAAGGTTTGTTGAGGTCTGGATTCTAGGTGGACATAAAGGATTAACTTTTCACAGGCAAACCCCATTGGATATAACTATGAGGATCTGATTTTATTCTGGTGGCATCACTGCATGCCCGTAGTGTTTTATTATTCCTCTGCCCTCACAACACACCCCTATTAATGAATATCTCTAACCAAGACAGGGCAGACACGTAGGTCAAGGACAGTTATTTATATCGTGAGCTGTATCCAATTAAGTCAACATGTCAACCTGAAACCGTCTGCCGCTAATGGGCTTCCATCAGTATGAAAGATGGCTTGATAAATATCAAAGGCGAGGACAGACATGAGAGGAGACAGCTTGATATTAATGATAATACAGACGATCATTTAGATGGAGATGCCTGTTTTGGTGCAGTGATCAGATGTGCGCGGATCAAAGAGTCAACATGGTTCACTTAACAAAATTATCAAGCTGTGGTTCCTTTTGATTAAGATCTCTCCCCAGAGACGGAGTTACGTCGAGGATTTGGATAATCAATCATTGCGAAGTCACTTACACTGTGTTCATGAGCCCGTAGGCCCCAGTGAAAGGGCTGCAGCTTCTCACTGCTTATAGTTACGCTGCCGTAAAAACTGCTCCAACAAAGCTCTGCACTAAACCTCTGGTGTCAGTCCGCATTTACTCTCTGCCTCACGGTAGCTCAGGGGGTATTCATTGTTCAGAGAGAGATTGTTCACAACCGTCAAGGGATTCTGACATTTTCATCTGGTGGTCTGCATAAGCTGATTCAACAGGGGTTATCCCATTTTCTGTCACTGTCTATCTGCAGTGATGTTCAGGAACATATGCAAAAAATACAGATGGAACCAATCTTTAACTCCCACCATCAATTTTGAAATGCACTGTAAATTGTAACCCCCCCCCCCCCCAACTCCACAGTAAGAAAGTCCCGAGTGTATTTTCTTAATCCATTAACCTGTGAAAGTGGCTGAAGTGGATGATGAAGAGCTCCTCTGAGACAATCCCTCTGGCTGAACCAAAAACTCTCCTGGATAGTTTCATCCAAATAGAAGCACTCAATCTTGAGGACAGCTTGGTCAAAAGCGATGCGGCACAGTGGCTGCGAGTGTGGGTCACCAATAAGTGCTTTAGATACACTTTTACAGAGCAGAGTTGTCAAAATGATGTGGAGCTGAAACCAAAATCATTTTATCTTCTACAGACATCAAATAAAAACCAACAGAGACCATAAAAAGTATTGGTAAGGCTGATGACATCCCTACAAATGTAATGTCTTAAGACAAAATGAGAAATTGAAAGTGAGAAAGGGCGATGAAAAGAGCGGTGAACGAGTGTTTGCGAACATCAACCAACGCTAGCTATCACCAACTTTGCACTGACTCATTTTATCAGCTAGCCAGCTAATAAAGCTCATGTTAGCTCAATGAGTTGGTTATCATGTATCAGGTTATCTTTGACTCATGTGAAGGGCGCCTTAAATATTCACTGTATGACACGCAAACTGCGCTTTAGCTCACTGTAAATGGACTTTTTTGAAAAACAATTCAATTCTGAAAATCTTGAGAAACTCCCTTTCAGTGTTGAAAGGTTTCTACGTGTAGACACGTAGAAACATTGAAGTCGTCACCTCGGTTTGTGCATACCCGTAGTTGCTTTGCAGAATGAGCGTGCAGCAGAAACAACAATAACAATCGGTTTGTTTACGTTTGCTTTCCACTGCTTGGTCTGCTTACAAGTAAATATAAATAAATAAATAAATAGCCATTGTTTTAATTTACTACAGCCAAAATGAAATAAGCTTCCTATGCATGCTCAGAATATTCTTCAATAATATTAGGCATATTGAGGGAGTAGACTTGTTTGCTGCCCACGAGATTGGCATGCTTTTTTGAGTGTTTGCAATTGTTCTTGTAATATTTTCCTCCTCCATTTAAAAAACAAAACAAAACACTTTTAACAAAATACCTGTGTACATGTGGACAAGGCTTAAAGCTACATAAAATCACTATCCTTACCAGTTGATAATTTATGTAGAAGAACTTATGTAGAAGAAATAACAGCAGTGTGCGCAGTATGTATTTGTTCGACGTAGTATTGTTAAGTATGATGGGCATAAATCAGACTGATATTTTGCTCGATCAAACCCAGACTGACACCTTAGCTTACCACATATTCTTATTTCAAATTTTCTATGAGGATGTTTTTAGCAAATCTAATGTTATCTCAAATCATGATGCCGGGGGGAGCTGGAGTGTAAACTTCCCCAAATCCCCAAAGTTGGACAAAGCTGCTAACGTTACCTTAAACTCTGATAACATCAACTACACAGTAGACCTATAAGATGTTTTTTTTTTTTTTAATGTAATCTGGAGCCCAACAAACTACTTAGTTAATGATATGCTAACTGTTGACCTTGAGAATAATACTGTAGGTGTAATAAGCACGTTGGCTGGAAATGATTACAGGCTCATTTCTTAAACTTTTGGAAAGACTAAAGAGGACACCACCTGTCAAACTGTGGAGTGTGTTGTTAAACTATGATTGATTATTACTTTTCGGAGGAGGGTGTTTATCTGACAGCCAAGAAGGGACGGTATGAACACCCATCCTGCAAACACCGTTGCTGAAGTTTTTCTTGCCAAACTGTTCATCAATATGTCAGGGAATGATAACAATATCTCCATGCAACTAACATCCTATCATCTTCATAAGGGAAGATGGAAAGGTAGAGATTTCTGCTGAGATCTCTCTAACGCACCTGGACATATCGCTCTCTTTCAGCAGGACCATCAAGCCTCCAGGGCTCTCTGAGGCGCCATCGGCCTGCTTGATTGATTCCACCTTCAGAGATTAATCTAGATATTGACTGTGTGCGGTGTGAGTGTTAGTGTGTGTCTGAGTGTTTGAGTCAGAGGAGAGAGAGAGAGAGAGAGAGAGAGAGAGTGGAGAGAGGGCTGATAGAGACGGAGCCAGTAGGCTTGGTGATCTACGGCCTGTTTAGATCCTCATTTCCCAGAGTTCATAGCTCTCCTCCATCAACCCGCAAGGCAGGGAGCCAAGCCTTTGCTCTGTCCTCCACGGTGGTCTAATTCATCCTCACTTAGGAAAGGTAAAGGCGGCCTCTGTCTGCCTCAACAGGTCCAAAGGCAACTCATTTTTATCACTTCACTTTGATCTGCGTTCTCTGTATTTTTTGTCTTTGATTTATTGTGTGCATTGTGTGGCGTTGCTCTTTTGTTTTTATGCTTCATGTACTCAGCGGAAAAGGAGGAAGGAGCCTCAGTCTCTGGAGAATTTGCTCAAGCAAAGGTTAAATAGGTGAAATTGTAGCCGAGGGAAGAAAACAACCTTATTACAAGACACGTGCCACCACCCACATGCAAGCGGGCACGGATACACACTTGCACTCCCACACACACTGTCAGACTCTCCCATCTGAAAGCAGATCAGCATCTAATTCAGCCACATTTAAATAACTTTCTGCAAAACAGATGGAAATAAAAGGCTTTTTTTGGGGGTGGGGGGGGATCTCATTTTACACTGGGCAGGTACAGTAGGTGCAGCTGGAGCAGGTGTGTGTGTGTGTTGGTGAAACAGCGCCAGGAGCTTGGTGCACATTTGCAGTTCATTATATCCAGCTGTGCATTTGTAGCTCTGAATGGACCCTCGCTGCACTGACACCAAGTTGACACACGCAGATGGCCGTCCAGAGCTGACAAATCTGGCTGGAAGGGGGGAGTTTTGCTGTGAGGTGAAAAGTAATGACATATTTTAACATAATTTTAACGAAAACCAACTCTGCATTTAGTCCGAATACAAGGTTACGTATTGAAAAGCAGCTGAGGTAATAAAACATTCTTAAGACATGACTGTGTATTGCTTTTCCAATAATTGCTTGCACAATTTATTAGTTTGATGAGTTCAGAGGAGACGCTATTAAACTAAATGAAATGTTGTGGAGATAGTAGACTGACCATTGTGGAGGGTAACAGTCTGTGTGCATTTATCAATTTGTGTACATCTGTATTATTTAAATAGCTGTCAAATTGACTGCATTGAATAAACCATCAAAAGTGCATCATTTTGCACCAACTATACCCGAGAAACTGCTAGACATTAACAGCAGTAACTTCATGTTTCAACGTATTTCACCGTGAAAGTGGTGACTGGTGTTTGGAAGTAACACATTACTTTGGGGTGTCTGCTTATTTGCTGTCTCACCAGGAGTTTAATATAGGGTTAACATCAATTCTGTCTCTGTGTGGAGAATGGTCCAGGATATGTTGGCTTGGCATAAGTGCTGGAGGCTCTACCAAAAGGAGAGAAATACCAGTCTTTTTAACATTTTGTGTTTATGATGTATTTTTAATGACGGTACTTCATTCTGAATCCCTTCTAGATCAGTGTGGAGCTGAACAGTTTCATAAAATTGGATCGGCTAAAATGATAGCTTCCTGTCTTTTTGGCTTCTGGTGTCCATTCTGTCAGATCAGTACCACTAAGATTTTTTGTAGCTCAAAGTTGAACAAAGTTGGGCTCTAAAATGTAAAAACACATATACACTTCCTCTGCAAGTGGATCAGCTAGTTGTGGCAGTGAAGTATCACAGTGAAGTTCTGCTGCTTTAAATGCTGCAGTGAGCAGGCCTGGAGAGCGACTATTAAATTGGAGCAGGAACACATGAGCCAAACAGTAAAGCAGAAAAAAAAAACAGTTGAGCGAAGATAAAATAAATGAGTAAAGTAGTTCAATTTTTATGCATTCATTTCAACACCCACAGGTCCGCTGTGGGGCTGTTTCAGTGCCACACAGGAGCTCAAGACTGTCTGTGTGTCTTAAAAAGAGCCATCACAGGACCTGAGTGCTCTGTCTGGGATGTGTCTACGAAGCATATTCTGAATGAAGTTCATGTAATGAGGAGATGTCTAAAAAGTGTTCTGCTAAAAGTTGTAGAGTGGTGGCTACTTCTTTTGTTTTTGGGAGACCAGAGGTGAGTTCATTACGATAATCTTTTGTCTGTTTGTGATAAAAGCGTGCATTAGTCTTTTACTGTCCTCTGGAGAGAGAAATTATCTGACCTTGCTGTATTTCAGAGGTGAAAGAAAGCAGTCTGGCCACATCTCTAATGCGCTGTTCAAATTTAAGCCCAGACCACACATACATATTTTGTGATTCTAAATTTATTAAACATGCCCAGTAGACAAAGAATGACCCATTTACTAAGTATGTAATAATAATAATAATAATAATAATAATAATAATAATCTAGATGTGAAGTTATGAAATATGCTTTATCAGGCAAAAACTCAGGCCACTGGTGGTGGAAAAGCTCCCCACCATGTAGACTTTTCATTCGGTGTAATTAGAGAGTTGTTGTATGCCACATTAGAGGCTTCGGTGACAAATGACTTAACGAGCTACACAGGGAGTCCTAATTATTCTGCAATTAGAAATGTAATTACGGTTTGCTCCAATGGCTTGCTTGCTTGCTAGCTGGCTAGCAGTGTGAGGGAGCAGAGACAGAACGAGCATCACGCTGGTCTGCCAGCTAATCTGTCACATGTGGAGAGGTAGATAGGCCTCCAATCTCAGCCCCTGTTACTTAAACTTGTGGACTGGACTGGACGGAGTCACCACAGGGCACCGAGGGTTGTAATCCATCACTGTGAACCCAAACTGGGAAGGAAAAAAAACAAAAAACAAACTCACAAAATACTGCTTCATCTAAAGCAATCCATGAACTAAACGATCTAGAAGCAGGTAATGTAATTGGTTTTTCCTCAGCCTTACGGTGTTAGGTTAATAGTTATTAGTTTGCTAAAATGGTCCTGATACCATCGGCTGTTATACCTCAAAAAGAATCTCAGGGGGTCAGAGAACTGAGATCAGAGTCTCGGCGTGTTAATCTGTCCAGCATCGACATTTCAATACAAGCAAGAGGTTTTGGTTTGACTGAATGACTGATTAAAATTTCCCCTGAAACGGGAAGCAAATTCTCAAGTACAGGAAGATAAACATGGTGATGTTATAAAAGAAGGCAGTTTCAGCCAATCAAATGAGTGCTGATTAACAATGTTTTACAGGTCTGTGATTTGCTAATAATTTCTTGGAAGTTTTATAGAAATCTCTGTAACTTGCTGCTTATACCAGGAAAAAAAACAGGAGTTCTATGACTTCTGTATGTACGTAGTTGTGGTGAGTTTAAAAGCATTTTGCAACAGAATTTCCTGAAACAACGGCATCATTTTAAGCCATTTAAAGTTAATATGAATTCAGCATTAGAGTAACTTACTTACTTTGAATTCTGAATTCTAAATATCCAGCTGACCTGCTTTGCACTGACTAAGAGACTCAAGGTTATGCTGTCTTTTAGTTTATTGGAATTAATGAACTGAAAGTGTACCCTCTGTTTGACCATTAATTTGATCCAAATTACACAGTTCTTTCCAAGGAACCCCTTTTATTTGAAAATTATTGGGAATTAACACCCATAAAATAAAGCATTACCATCTTGTCCCTAGTGTCCACTGGACAAGACACCAAATGATACAGCGCACAACTGGACAGTGGGTGCAGCTGTAATGACTTTTTGTTAGTCATTTTGTAACCTTTAAAAATTCTTTACATGCTGTCCGTTTTGAAGGCCAGTGAATGCAATCTACACAAACTTTAATAAGCTGATTCAGCTTATGCCATGTTGACATTTATCTTGCTCAACAATGACAAGATGAAACAGGAAAAAAAAAACTTTCAGTCACCACAAATCTCTCCTCTGAACGGTTAAAGGCAGTAGTGATGTAGTAGTGATGTTACTGCTGAAGGCAGCATCGAAGTTTCTGTCTTTGGGGGAAAAAACCCAAAGGGTGTAGTTGGGCTGCAGTACTCTTGTGAAGCTCATTGTTAGCAGACAACAAAGCATTGCCGGGGTCCTAGACTGTTTTTGGAAATAACAATTTGCTATGCTTTCTTAAAAAAAAAAAAGCATTTTCTAGCTTTAGGTTAGACATTTGCACATATTTGGTCCAAATTATCCAAGGTCATGGGTGTGATGTATGTGCATGATGCCATATTGATCCCTCAGGGAGATAATTTGTCTTTACAGCAGGGGTAGCTGGGCAGGGTCAGGTGCACAACAGTAACCTTGGAGCTGATATGGTTTCACTGCCTTGCTCGAGGATATTGCAGGGCAGATGAGGGGTCAACATGGCCGATGAAGGGTCACATGGCCAAGTAGTGTGCACAATACTGCCGCATTATTTTTATGTTTCTACACTCACATAATTTTGAATGGTGATCGAAAATGGTTTTAGAGACTCAGACTCCCCTGGTTCCCTCTTGACATTGTGAGAACATTCTTGCCCCACAAGAAAGGAGCCACAAAATAAAAGAGCATATTGTTCATCGTTTCAGGGTCGGTGTGTGTGTGCACCATGCTTGCAGGCAGTGTTGGGACCCATGCACTACACTACTATTGTTGTGGTAATGAAGCGCTCGTGCCAGTGATGACAGATGAGGGCTAAAAGGGTGTAGCCTTACTAACCCCACCCTGAGCTCTGGATAACCTGCCAGACTGGCAGCCTCACTTTGCTTTTAACCATTCAGAGGCTTGGCCATTTTTGGAAGCTTTGGGCTGCATTTTAAATTGGTGTCCATCGGTGTGTGTTCAGACACACTGTGAACCATCTGAAGCACTGCCATGCCTCTAAAAAATTGATGTATTGTTGTGTGTCAAGCAGGATGGACCCCATGCAAGACAGCACGGAGATGGATTGATGCTGATGATGGTTATTGGAAGGTGCAGGCTGGTAGCAAGAGAAACACAGGAGTTAAACTCAGAGGCATGACAAAATCAAGGAAGCTCATAACAGACAAACAAAGGACGGTGATGGGGAAGTGGAGACATGAGCACACCAACAGAGAACAGGTGAAACTAATAAGGGCGGAGCAGGTAATCAAACAAGTGGGAAACACACAAGGGCAGGAAGTAAGGAGTCAGACATGTGAGGAGAGGTTAAGTACAAAAGAAAACAGGAAATGTGACAAGGAAACAGAAAAAGACAAGAAAAGGGAACGAGATGTAACAAACACAGAACACAATTAGAACGCAGACGGGATCACAAAGAAAACAGGGTGGGGGAAACACCAGGATTCAACAGAGGCATGGGACAGTACCATGATATTTATAATGAATCTTTATATTTTCATGAGCCCAGTTGGAAAATTAGAACCAGTGACCTATTGACCTCATGTGTGTGTGTGTGTGTGTTGGCTAGATTTGTACAGCAGCGAATGTGACAGCTTGAACTAGCAACAGGTTGAACATACTCCTTAACTGTGGCATTGATTTCTCATTTAGCCTTTGGCAAGAAAGTGAATCGGTGTATTTCCCAAAATGTCCTTTAAGAATGTCATTTTCTCTGTTTTATTGTATCTATTTATCTAATTTTATCAGTACTTTATATAAACTTTCTCTCTCTCCTGCATAGGATTTCTTACTTTAACTGTGTGTATATCTGAGAATATGTATGGGTGTGTGTGGATTAATCTATAATGATATATTACTAATAATCATATTGGAATTGTTTTTTAATGTGCAAACAACAAATAAAACAAAAATAAGAGTATCAAGGCGATGCAGGTGAGATAGAGACTCATGACATCAACACATTTGGGATCAGACTTTTAATTGGACTTAAATTCACATAAATAACATTGGTTCATATATATTTTGTATATTATACAACTTTATATAATATATATTTCCCCCTATGATTTACATTCCTCTCTGGCTAAAATTATCTCTCATCTATGGAAACAGAAAGCCTTGCACGGGCACAACGCTGCTCTTTTTGTGCTATTTATCAAGGTCCAAACGCCAAAAGCGGAGGAGCGTGTTTCTCATGAGCTGTAAAAAATAATTTCCTAAGTTACACAAACAGAAAAAGCAAAAAGGAGAATCTATTGCATTGTCTCTAGGGTATTACACTGCACTACAAGGAGTGGGTAGCTATTGAAAATCATTCACTGTATATATTTTACTGTATTGACTTGTGACACAAAGAAAGAAAGAGCACTGCAAACTATCTGATATGCATGGCAATGAACATTTCGTCTCTGAGTGTTCTTGTCATGATTTGTTTTTTTTTTTGCAAAAGAAAAAAAGAAAAAAAGAGAAAATATGCTTGACACGAGATAAGAAACCCCATCATGAAGATAAGGAAAGAGTTATGAACCTGCAGCAAGGTCACATAATCATGCAGTGACCCAGCCAAGCACACTTGAACAGATGAGTTGAGCTTGTCAGTACGGATCACAAATCAACACATGGCTGTTTCGAGCCTGTGACCGACATTATTCGACAAGATGGGTGGATATCCGGAAGTCAGGTAACATTCGCTAATCTCCCTGACAGAAGGAGCTCCTCCTGTGTTACCTTTGACCACTGGATTATCTCTGCTGCCTGTAGCGCTCCGGCAATCAATATGTCCATCAAACAATCATGACTGGCGCTTCACACGGTCGCCCTAAATGAACACTGCAGGTTAAGAGGTACACTGGGAGGAAATGTCTGATCATCGCTACCTTTCCATAGCGCAGAGGTTTACGTTACTGGATCTTTGCTTTAACTCATCAATGAGTTACCACGTTTATCAACAAATGGCTGAAATCAGTGTGTGTTTGCAGGGCACGCCTGTGAATACAAAACATTACATGACATTCAACATTAAGTACATACCCGGTGATGTGTAAAATGGCCATGAGGTGTTGGGTTTTTCATGTCAAATCTAACAAAACGGCGAGTAAAAACGACCCCTCCATCCTGCTACAGAGCCTCTTAAATCTGCATAAACTACGATACATGTGTGATTGTCTGAATCAGAGCCGCTACCTGAATCTCCAACCAGAGAGAAGCTGCCACCCACACCGAGGCCTTCAGATCCAAATGAAAAGCAAACAGTGGGTCCAGCGAACCATTTGAATAGCGGATGGGCGACAAAAAGAATCAAGGTCAAGTCTGCTGTGAGCAAATGTGCAGGTGAGTCAGCATCCGATGGAAAAACAAGATTTGGTGAGCTACTTAAAATACCCAGTGAGCCGGTGCGGGATCCTACAATGTTTCATGCATTTATCACGACAAGGCCAACTGAAACAAAACGTGAAGTGTGTGTTGGTTCGTGCATGTGTATGTATGTGCATGTGCGTGTGTTAACAAATCACAGAGGAAAACACAATCATGCCATGACATTGCGACAGACAGCAAAGTTAAAGTGTCAACCCCCTCCTTCCCTGAATAGTCGACGACAGAGTGAACTTTTTTTTTTTTTTTTTAAACAGCTATTAGTTTATCGTCGTTTCATCATGAGAAAAAAATCGCATAAACGTCATAATCACATCCCTTTTCTAAAGAGGACAAAGTTACTAAATGCTTTCTAAAAGACCCCCGGGGAAGGAAAATCACTGGTTGTGTTCAAAGCGCAGTGAAAAGACATTTTAACTTTACAACAGGGGGGCCTCTGTTTTATTGCAAAGTGCTTTGACCACATTATGTTTTTTTTTTTGCAATATACTTTTTTTATTTTGGTTGCTAGCCAGAAACTGTAATTTAATATTGACTATTAATTGTTTTCCAAATATGAAAAGAAAAAAAAAAGGTGATTTTCAGAGGGGTGAACACAACCGGCAGTAGTGCTAGTTGTCACTTTCCCTCCCCGCCACATCCCCGCCACCTCGCTCCATCTACTTCCATACTCATAGAGGGGAAATCCTGGTAATTAAAAAGTGCATCATGAATGTGTTGAGATTAATAATAAAAGTAAACCATCTTTTTTTGTCATAAATAACACTTTTCCCTCTAATGTTCAATAAACCTCTTACTATACAAGTTGAGTAGTCACATGATGCAAAATCTACCCCCTGTGATCTTGGTAATATCCGGGAGCAATATTAACACTTTCTCAAACTTAAAAAGCTGCGACCCGCCGATACAAAGGGGTCTGCTGTGTCAGACGTTAGGGGGAAAATCAAGGAAAAGACTTAAGCAACGACCACTTACAGCTGCTAAGGCTACAACACATGCACTGTAGTGCAACAAGTCCGCGGCTAACATGTGTTTGCGCTGGCAAGATGGTAGCATCGAGCTCAAACAATAAAGTGGATTCAAAGAAGACGGGTCCACTTTTAGAGGAATTAATGTTTTGGGTCGTATGCTTATTCACTTTTTTGCTGAGAGTTACGTGAAGACAGCAGCTGCAGTTAGCTTAGCTTAGAAAAAAGACTGGACACAAGCTAGCCCAGCGCTGTCCAAAGGTAACAAAATATCAACTTTGCAGTGACTCTTAAGATCACGTTATGTCTCATTATTTTAACCCATAAAAGAACAGAAATGTAAAATTGACATCTTTGTTAAAGGGGGCAATGTGTTGCAACCACCAGATTAGAGACCTTCCAGTCTTTATGCTATGCTAAGCTAACCCCGCTGCTGGTGCTAGCTTCTTATTCAGTGTTTAGTCATGAGAGTGGTATCAAGAAAGTGAATACCTTGAGTTTACCACAAAGTGAAACTATGCTTAATTGATAATAAATAAATCTAAAATTTAAGCGCCCATTTGAATTTAGGTTTCGTCAAATTTAGCACAGTTATCTTCATTATCTTCACTAAATAGAAATATGGACATTTAAAATAAAGATAAAATATCCTCAGTCTGTGGATTTTTTATTTTATTTTAATCTACAGCAGGTGAGACGTTACATAGTCTCACGTCCGCATGTTGTAACTTCAAGCTGTAAATGGCTGACGAGAACATTCCCCCCTTGATCTTCTGCCTACAGTCAAATCAGGAGGGAAGTAAATCAAAAAGGAAGACCTTAAATGGTCAAGAAAACCAGCTCTGTCCTCAGTGACACCAGGGCATCAGATGAATTTGAGGTCTTCTGATGTTTGCAGTCAAAACACCTTGTTCCCATTCACTGACGGATTTGCAAAGCATTGGAGGGCTACAAACTAACAGGACTGACATTTTTCCAGACTGGTGTGCATATTTTCCAACACTTTCTAAATCCTTAAGAAAGTAACTGGTCCACTCTAAATGCAGAAGATAGAGCAGAACTCAGTCACACTGTCAATGTCTTTCAGCTCCCAATCAACCTCTCAGTCACCGGGCCTGAGTGGACTCTGCGCAGCCACCGGTGGGCCTTTTTTCAGTGGCAGGTCTTCATCCCGGTCAAGTACGGTGACTCTTGTCGGCACAGGCCCATCTGCTGCTGCTGCTGCTGCTCTTGGAGATCTGAGGCCACGCCGTCGACAAAGTCGGGGACAGGCAGCCCTGAGAGTATCATGACTGACTTGTTCCAGATCATGAACGTGGGGACGACGGGCAGGAGGAAGGAGATTTCAAAGGTGTGAATGTGCTGGGAGTTCATGGCGTCGTAGAAGGACAGCGAATTGTTGTCGTAGTCCAGCAGGACGCCCAGCCGCCTCAGCTGCAGGCTCGCCTCCACCAGCATCTCCTTGCCGTCGTGGCGCACCATAAAGTTGTTGTTGCAGCGTGAGAAAACCCATGAGGACGAGTTTTTGCCGCTCCATTCGTTTTTCGGGGCTGATTTGTAAGCCACGCCGATGGCATACCTGCAGGGAGGGAACATTTTGGAATGCATTAGTGATCTGAAAGTAGTGTCCTCCTTAATGACTTTACTTGCATAGTCAAGCTACCTCATGCTGAGGACACACAAGATAGGCACGGGCCCTTTGGGTCTTTCCTGCATGAAGAGGTCTACTTCAGAGCCAATTAGTGAAAAGAATATAAATAGGATAAGAGTATACACTGTGTGTGTCTGCTGTGTGTATGCATGTGTGGGTTTGCAGCCTAGATTTAAACTCCCTCAAGAAAGATATTTCGGTTTATCGCGCCTCCTTGCAGGCTTATATAATGCACCCTTGTTTGTGTGTGTTTCTTACCACGTGGACGCTCCCAGAAGCACCTCCCAGTAGTGGCACCCGCTGTCAATAAAGACGTTACCGGCCGCGCCATAGGAGCCTGTGCCGCTGAAACGCTCCGGGGTGTGGCTCTTCTTCAGCGAGCTCTCGTCCTTCTCCATGGTCAGGCAGTCGTTGGACAAACGCAGCTTCTTGTGGGCCGTCTTTGGGTCCAACTTGAAGGGCTGACCTGGAAAGAAACATAAATTTGTTCTTCAAAGGGTCCATTACTGAGTTCTGGCCGCTAATGATAATTATCACATAAGCATCATTATCACTAACATCATTATCATCATCGTTTTGGCAAATTGCACCTCTGTCTAAAAGACGATGTAGCATACACACAGGAAAAACAACAGATTAAAACTACATTTAAAACAATATAATATAATCAATCATATAATATAATATATAATATAATCAAAAATAAATCATATATAAAAACAAGATAAGTAAGATTTCTTGCATTCCCGTAATGTAACTGTCAATCACAGTTCTGTAGTTGGAGTTTCTCATATAATATTCAGACAAAAATAACTAATAACATGATGAAAACACAGAAGAGGGAAATACCTTTCTTTATATATCACAAACCCTCAGTGGAACTTAAATCAAGATTGGTCTACAAAACCATGACAGGGAATGGTGAAGAATTTTTTTTCCATCAACAACAACAAAAATCACAAAACATCCATTTTTGGAGTTAAATTTTTACATCCTTTTGCCTACAAGATGCAAAGTGGGTTAGCTTGTATTTACCGCAGTTACAGTGTAACACAGAATTAGTTTGAAGTCTTGTTTCTGGACACCTGATGAATGTAAGTGCAATATTCATTCTTCTTTTGGCTCTGTTTTGGTCTTTGCTGCTTCTTGAGTAAGAGGAGCTGGGTGATAATATTTTTTTAACAATGGATCAAATCATTTCAAATAATAAGAAAGATGTGATTGATATCGATGTAAGTTGAGTAGTGAGGTTTAAAAAACATTTGGCTGAATGATGCTGCTTATTTGAAACTGAAGCTTTCACTAGCTTTTTAAAAAAATATGTTTTCTTGCTATTTTGTGCTCACGACCGCTCGGTATTGTCAAGTAGAAAAAAGGCAGAAGGCAACACAAAATCAGAAGGTGAAAGAGCTGTGAGGGAGAATAAAAATTAGAGCAAGATTTTCACTCAGTGCAGCAGCAAAAGAAGAAAATAAATAGAAAGTGAGTTGAGAAGTGCTCGCAGAGAACTCACAGGGAGAGACAGAAAAGGGGATACAGGGGCGAGAGTCTAAACTTCAAAGCCTCGCACAGCCTTTGGTGAAAGCATTTCATAACAGTGGAGGAAGCCATCCGGCATTCTCCTCTGTGCCTGCCATCACACAGACTTGGAAATTAGCTGAAGGAAATAGCCTTCACTTCCACTGCAGCAGGTAGCGGCCGGGGCTATTCAGTGGAAATGCTGCTATCCGGTTGCAACAATTCAATTTGCAATGACACCAGTAATTTGGGTGTAATGGGTGGAAAATTGAGAGGGTAAAACTAGGTGACTGGCAGAGAGAGGGAGAGGAGTTAAGGAGTGAAGAGAGGAGAAGTTGAGGGGATAATATGAGGCTGAAGATTGGGCAGGGGATCGCCGCCCTACCTCTCTACGGTCGTGTGTGTGTGTGTGTACGCTTCATGGAGGTCAGCCACGTCCCTTCCAGACCTGACATTTAACTCTGACACCTCTCATCTCATCTCTCAGCCTCCCTGAGCCTCCCACGGCTTAATGAGCGACACAATGAGGACCTCCTCCCCTCCTCTCTATCTGTCCTCTCCTTCATCTCCCTCCCCTCATTCTCTCATTCTCATCCTCTCTATCCTCTCTCCTCTCTCACACACTCCCCTCCAATAATCCGCATGGTGAGTGTGTGTTACCGCATGTGGATATGAGACGACGAGGCCAATGTGCTGCTGGCAGCCAATTACATTAATGCGCTCTCTTCTTTGAACTGCTTATCGCTGCCAGCGCAGCCATTTCCAAACACTGGGGCTCTGTCATGCTTTTCCATGGGATGACTCCTGAGAGCCCAGGCAGGGCCTGAGGTTGGGGAAGGGGAGACGCACGTGATGGTAGAGGACAAGCAGACACACACACAGAGCATCAACTCCAGCCTACACGCAGGCAGACATACAGTAAGTGGCCAAGTGGAAATGTTTTGAACCAACGCCAGCAGGATTCTCGTAAATGGAGAAAGTCACACATAATAAGCTTGGGTCTAAATGGTGCATTCTTCATATGTGAGAATAAATGTGCAAGTGCATAATGCTGGAATGAATAAAACTGAATTGGGAATCTCGTGCAGGCAAAATGGCAGCTGTGGGACAGGTGAAAATGTAAAAACAACTGTTGCACTTGGCTTTAATTAAGCCTAAGGCTGGCAAAATAACCCATTTCCCATTTTCACACAATGCATCACTGACTGCAACTAGTCCACACTGTCATGTGATGTTGTTTATTTGCTTTGATAAGTATAATTTTGTCATTTTGAGAAACATGTCTATACCCAAAATAAGTTGCAAGCTCATCAGTGGTGGAAGGTGTATTACTTAATCACTGTACCAAATTACTAGTTTGAGGTACCTGTTCTTTACCACTCTATTCTCTTTCTTCTCTACACTTCAGATGGAACTATTGAACTTTTTACCCCACTTATTACTAATTACTTTTGTACAAACAACATACCAGTTTTTAAAATGTGATGCATTGTTATGAACCAGCTGTGACATTTAAATGCTGCCCACATGTAAAGGCTTCCAGAATAATAATACAAAATGTACAAAAATCTGATATACATACTAATATATACATAATAATAAAGCAATACAAAAGAGTTCATTCAGTATTTATACTTAAGCAGACTACGTCAGAAAAAAATCTGATTACTTCTTCTGCCACTGGAGATCATTAGCATTGCAGAGTCGGCATGAAATGAATAGACCTGAAGTCGCAGTGAGTGTAGTGGTGTTAGCTGGCAGCACTCAGAGAACGTGCCAAATGTGATTTCTTCTGGAGTGCTACACTGCTGGCCTAAAGCTGTAAAGAACCTGTGTGTGGTGTAACAGCAAGAGGACCAAATCAAAATAAGAAAGTCAATATGTAGTAGTATATCTAAGTTAAGAAAACACACACAGACACGCTATGAAATGACTTAACACTACGCACAGTGCTAAAGTGCCCATCTTGTTACACACACACACACACACACACACACACACACACACACACTCCCATGCTGTCAGATTTTACATTAGAGGACAATGGAACAGTATATCCGTAGCAGTGTCTGTGATTTGTCTGCTTCCACTCTGTAATACAGGGGTAATTAGAGATGTTTCCAACTGTCTGCAGGGGTGATAAGTGCTCTCTGCCTGCCTGCCTGCCTGAAGCTGTGCATTGTTACGAACTGGGAAGTCTTTAATGGAAACTTGTAACGCACAAAAAAAGACAGGAAAAAAGAAAGAGGAGAGAAATAAAAGGGAGCTACTGTTGGGGGAGCATTTATAAAAAGCAATTTCATTCCAACTTCATTTTCGCCGGGTCCTTGTTGAAATACTTGCAGTGGGATAGCATCGGGATAATCGTCTTTATTTCAATTCAGTCAATTTCACTCACGCTTCTTCTTCTTTTTTTTTTTTTTCCCTGGCTCACATTTTTGCTGAGGGATAGATTGAGCTGCCTCTGTAATGAGGGAGATGGGGAAAAAAAAGAGATCCATTTTACTGCATAAGTAAACAATTACTGCAGTAGAAACAGCAGCATCAGGGACACAGCAAGCTCTCCAGACACATCAGAGATCTAACGCAACCTCATATCTTTTCACAGGTTCCCACATCTCTGTTGAACTCGCACTCATTCCACATCATTAAAATGCATGGCCACGTGCCACTTGGCTTGTAACTGACTTCTCCATATGTAATGTGGTATGCGATCCAACGGTGCAGACTACTTTCATGAGCCGGCTAAAACACGTGATCTACACTGCTGAGATTAAAGATGCATCAATCACGTAACATGACTGGGGAGGCCCCAAAAGCACATCAGGCCTATGAGGTGCATAGTAAGGATTCCCTTACGAGTCCACGTGCATTGTGTCGCAAATTTTCTGGCCTCTTCCTCCGGCTCTTTCTGCTCAGCCTCTTCAAAAGCTTAAAAAAATGTGTGTAGTGAAAAGCAAAGACAAACAGCAGTCACTGATCTTCTCCAGCTTCACCCTTTAATGAACTCGGCAGGCTCTTCAGAGACTCGTGCTGGAGAAATCATGTTCGGCGAGGCTTCGACTGGGTCTGCTTCGACTTTCGCTGTGCTTAAGAAGCCATTTTTGGACAGAAAGTTTCTGTGATGGCTGGCTAGAGTAAAAAAGCATGGGTGAGAAACTATCAGTACTATCGCTTGTGTGTGTAAAATGCAGTCATTCATTAAAACTCAAGACATCTTTGCTCTCTATCAGTGTGCATACAGTAAAAAAGAGGCTTAACTTTTGCAACAGACAGGTGAGCTGAAAGGTGAAATATATAATGATTTAAAACGAATAAATTTTTATATCCTGCCTGCACGATGGAGTATTGTGCAACATTAAAACAGGGTGTTGCTTCTGCATATTCCACTAAAGGAAAAAACAGATTAGGCTGTCTGACTGCGGGTGGCAGCTCTAATAAAGCACACATGTTTATAGTATACTAAGGTCAACAGGAAGTTTGATGCTCTGAACTTAGATGGCTAGGCTAGATACGCAACACTGGATAATCTTTGCAGTACGTGGAGGGTGACAACATGTGGAAAGTTAAAGATTTAAGCTTCAAGGGGTAAAGCTGGTGTTACTCTCTAGTTTCCACTGTACTGTCAAGAAATCCCTTGAAAAGCCCAAAGCCTCCAATGTGTTATCTCTCAATTCTTTCCTACTGCTCAAACATGTCTGTTGCACCAGGCCCCAAGAAGCAAATCTCTAAAAATGTGCAGTGTCATAAAAAAACCTCATAACTAATTTCCTACAACAGCTGGATACCGTAGTTTTTGGCAGTGTTACCCAAACAGGAATAAATAGCACAGCTGTGGACAGCAACAAAGGTGTTTGCCGCACTGGAATAAGCTTTATCGGACTTTTTCTGCACAGGCAGTACTTGTTGGGAAGGGAAATGCATTGTTGTATTTGGTCTTTTCGTGGGATTTGTTGACAAAAAGGCAAAAATATGGGAATATCTCAACCAGAGGTACTAAGGAGATGATGTCCATTTTACATTAATTCCCACTGCTTTTTTCTAAATTATTAAGGTGACTTAATTAGCTGCTCTACCCATTTTTATGTTAATCTACTTCAAAGCTGGACCTTCTCATACCTGACAAGAATATTCAGAATCAGTTTGTCTTGCCTCTCCTCGTCTGTTCCTTTTTGTACACATCTCTTTCTTCTTTTTTTCCTGCATGTTTTGACAGTTCACAGTAGAGAAAGACAGGAAACACAGAGCAGGAGCAGAGGAGTGACACGCAGCAAAGGTCTCCTGCTGGAATCAAATCAGTCAATCATTGTAACCACACAGTATGCATCATATACCGCCAGTCTGCTGGGGCACCCCTCTCTCCTCTTCTATCCTCCCCTTCGCCTCTTTCTCATCTTCTACTCCCAACCCCCTCTCCTCTCATCTCCTCTCCCCTCATCTCCTCCGCACCTCCCACCTCCTACTGTTTACTTTAGGGGCTGTGTGGTAGCTTGAGGCCTGTCATCAGAGATGCATACTGGGTAAATATTATTGCAGGTCCTTCAACAGATAGTAAAGAGGTACCCCTGGGGCGCATTGACGTGTGATATTTTCAGCTTTTATTTTACCTGCTTGTCCAACAAACATGCACATATTGTACATGCTCTTTCTCTCTCTCTTTCACACACACATAAATATATAACTCTGGCGTGTTTGCACACCCTCTGCTTCGTACACGCAATATGGATGCCCAGAATAGTTTACCAGCAGAATGGCGAACATTATAAAGTCAACAGTCCAGTGTTTGACTGTCAGCACAGTGGCTGCCTAAAGGGAAGGCCATCATGCATCCAGATTAGCTTTTGTTGTCGCACAAACAATATATACACTCAAAATAGAGCCTAGTCTTAACTTGTAAACAATAGAGCTGCTACACGAAGACATATTTAAGCCTGGATTTACATTGTTGGTACTCCTCCTTAATCACTATCCTGCAGATTTGTACTGGATTTGTATTTGAGGCGGTTTACAGTGTGGGGCAGGTGCACATGGCAAAAGCAGGAGGCTGGACTCTCAATGCAGCCGGTCATTGTAGAAGCAAACAGTCGTATCTCAGCCGAGCAGCTTATCACCTGTCACAGGTACATTTGGGAAACTAGGATTTATCCAGAGTTGACCCCTTTTTGAATGCACCATTCACATAAAATCGATGTACTGTGGTCTGTCTTGCTTTAAATGCACAAGAATGCAACTAGTAAAAAAAATAAAAAAAAGAAAAATCTTAAAAAAACGTTGTTCTTGGCCTGCGCACATGCGCTGAATTTGAAGCTGAGGAAATCACATCTTAGCAGTTGACTTCCACCTGCGCGTGCAATCAAATCAGACACCACGAAAAGTACAGACTGCTTTCTCAGACCGGACTTGATGGTCACTGGCCTGCAGTCTGGAATACTAAGCTGAGAGAAGAGACGGCACAGATACAGACACATACTGCATGATAATACTGTAAAGCCACTGTAACAATCTATGTCCTGAATACGCTGGTGCTACAACTCCATCTAAATATGAACCCTCTGTCCTAAATTAACAAACTGCTTTCCTCTTCCGCTGCAACTTTGTTTCTTGTTGGTGTGAATTCATTACCCAGACAGACAGCCAATTAAAGAGCATCAACAGAGCACAGTCTAATAAAAGCTGTCTAAATTAATGTGGGCTCTTGTTCTGTCAGCCGCCACTCTAATAAGTTGCGACCAAACTCAGATGCAACCTTAATTTAATTTCATGCTTATGAATGGCTAAAAATACAGTGCTTTAAAAACACATATAATGATTATTATGTTGTCAGCCAGACGATGCGGCTTTGACTTTTTAATGTTAAAATGACTGGATACATGCTTGGATTTGAATTAATTAGATAAGCTTCATTATTCTTGTTTTTCAGTCTAGAAAAATCTGTTTTTTTTTTCCTGTATTTATCGTAAAAAAGGGCTGAACATCTGAAGTCAGAGAGAATCTGTGCAAAACCAGAACCTTATGAACACAAAATTATTCTTTATTTTAAGAATATTACTGCTTTGCTTGTACTGGGGAAACATCTTGCCCATTGATTTAAAATGAAGTAACTGTAACTGGACTGGCTCAATTTAATTTTGCAAATCTACGTGCGTTGGTCAGACCTGGACCGTATTAATGGGTAAAAAGCCGTGTATTGAGGAAACTCATCCCTGCAGACACTCATCTCTGCAAAGAGCTATTTGGTGTCTTCTGTTCGCTCAACACTCTCCCTCTCTCATTCTCAATCTGTCACTTTTCATCTACTTTCATACTCTCTCAGAGCAGCGTCATGTAAAAAACCTGGTCACAGTTGGCTCAGGAGGCAAGTGCAGAGGTATGGTCACGGCAATAAAAGGTCACACACACGCAAGCATGCGTGCACACACTCTTCTCGACCGCCTCCTCCTTTGTCATACTTATTTCATACCTGTTTCAAGAAACCGTGAGTTACTTCACATGTTAGCTGTGAGAATCTAACAGTGATACTCGTGCAGCATATACCGCAGCATTAGTGCCACTGTTCGCTTTGAGGCACTCTGCGTTCAGTAAGTGGTTTCACTGGAGTGGGATTGGAGTGACCTAAAAAGCCTGTGGAAGCTTCAAGACTTCACAACAGGATTTTAAATGTTGTCTCCATCAAGCTGACTGTATTGCACGAGACAGGGCCGAAGCTGGGATGTGAAGCCATTAAAAGAGCACTCTGCACTTCCTGTTGGAGTCACTGTAGCCGGTTCAAAATGAACATCAACATCACATAACCCAGGATAACCTCTTCTTACTCATTATTCTTTCTTGTAAAAACCTGATCTATTTTATTCACAATGCAACCTGACTGTTATGCTAATATCGGCTAATGTAGCCTCGAGCTAACATTTATTTTATTTCGAACACGCAGCCTTCAGGCCCGACCGAGGCTTGAGGCAAGTTGTCAGATTTAGTGCTGCTCCCTCTTTAGCCACAAAACGGCTCCGTACACTTGTTTTTTTTCGCAAGTGTAGTAGTTTCCCCCCAAGACCTATAATCAGACAATGACGTGTCAAATCAGTGGAGTTCCCCTTGAATGTTCCCGGGTATCGTGATATATTATACTTTCATCATATACCTCCATTTTTCATTTTTCTGAAATAGTCCTCATGAATTGGTGCATGTGACCTTTCTTATACATTTGCGTGAATAGATGCACGCTAAAGTTATTCCAGGTGTCTTCATAGCAATGCCGAGTACTGTCATTGAAGGCAGAGGCTGTCGCATCCCTCCCCTCCTGCTGGACACTTTGAATGAATTTACATTCCCACAAATGGACTATGGGTCCGTGTACGTCTGTGTGGGATTATACTAAGCATGTCTGGCCTGTCCTCAACATGAAACCAAAAGTTGTGACATCTTGAGATGAAAAGCTTTTCCTCTGGGATGAATTGACAGATGGCACAAAGATTGAAGAAAAGGCACCAGAAGAAGGGATCATATGCCATAGCCAGGGGTAACAGAGGACAGTGTGCCAAGAGAAGGGTTACAGAGGGACATAAAGGAGGAACATGCAGAGTCTGAGGCCAAGAAAAGACATTGCATAAGAGAGCAGACTTTAACAATGCCTCTTGAAGTCTTGTAGAAAAGCTCAAGCCTGTGTCAAATTCCTTCATTTCTTTTCAACATGCAGCAATCACAAACTGTCTCTCAGTATCTCTTAAGCGCAGCTGGATACGTGTGTTGTGATGCAAAACTTCAGGTGCTTGAAAGGACTTTTCTGAAGGATGGTACGCTTTGTTTTCAGATGCAAATGATGTCCTCTGCGGTTAAACTAAAGCGATTTACTCACTGGCAACATGCGTGATTACAGAGAAAAGAGCTGAGATGTATTCTTCACAGTATGTTCAGAAGTTTCAGTGCATCAATTTATATTATGCAGTTGAAAAAAAATTATCGCAGAATAGCAATGCATCCCTGTGCCCTTATGGTGCCATACTGACACTGTTTGCTGCATTCAGATTTGTTTTACACATATACAGTTGCAGCATTTTGGGTGTACTTAGGAGTTACTCTTTCGAACAGACAGGGCTGTGATGCATGACTTTCCAGTATCTGTGCGACTTGTCACTGCGCTCTTTGCTTTGCAATCCACTGCCTGAAATATGATGAGCTTAGGCTAAAAGCCTCCAGAGCCTCTCATCTTAAAAAATGTGACAGCTAAACCCTCCAATCTAGCCACAGACAGAAAGAGAGACTTCCAAGTGCAAGGAAAGAACTTGTGGTTCCCAGCTCAAAAGCTTGCTACCAAAGCTCGTGCAGCAGCACAGTCGAGAGAGAAACCTAATAAGCCTGTCAAAGTGAGATATTTGTGATCAGTTTTGTTGTGACCCATTTTAATCCAACAGCAATGCTCGGCTTCGCACGAACAGATGAGCGAGGCACTTTAATCTGAATACCGATTCCTCTGCAAAATGAGAGGGAGGAGAGAGTGGGAGATAAGAGAAAGAATGAGGGACAAAGACATATGAACAAACTGAGAGACACATGCACAAACACACATGATGCAGATGCCATGATGAAAACCACAAAACCTCAATCATGGATAATAATATTCAATGTTTTTTTTGTTATGTTGATGGCTTGTCTAAACCATTACAGCAGAGGAAAAATGCTGGTTGCCAATCACTGGCTCAAAATCTCTACCAAACTTGGCTGTGGGTGGACAAGCTTCTCCTCATGATAGCACCGGCTGCCAGGGAAGAGGAGGAATGACAGAAAGTGGGAGTGGAAGAGGAGAAGGATGAGGGGGGAATTTTTTTTTGCGCATTGTATTACAACAACACTAGATACTATATACTATACTTTGAATTTCAGGTTGCTGTAGATTTGGAATCCGCTGAGCAAACTTGTCTCCTAGTAATTACACTTATATAATACAAATTCATTTTTTCCAATTATGTGAGAAAATGTAATTGCTTTTTGGAGGAGGCTAAATTTTTGTACCACATGCATATCATGGGAAGGGAGGTTTGGGTGCAGTGTGCAGGACCTTGACAACTGAGACCGGTGTTTGCATGGGAACCAAAGAAAGACTTAAGAAGTACTTTCAGTGCCTCAACACCACCATAGAAAACATTTAATAAGGCTTTGGTTGCTATGAGCAGATATTGTAGGGAAAACAAATGAAACACTTTGTCAGTGAAAACTATTTGTGACTTGCCAGAAACTTTAATTAACAACATTTTCTCATTATGTTGATAAAAACGTAATCCTGGTGGCACTGCATTTCCTTCAAACATGTCTGCTGTTGCGCATTAGAAGTAGATAAATGTCATTTCAAGTGATCCTGTGACGTTTCAGTGCCAGCCAACCTCTTCCAGACCCCAGCTCATGGTCATTTTCCCTATGTTTTGTCAAAATGTGGTGGTTCAGATTTTTTTTTTGTGTGTAATGTCTAAATTTAATATATATGTAGCTTTTGACATTATTTTAAATGTACATTCAGACTGCATGTACACCTAAGAAACCGAGGTACAGCCTAGAACAGGTGAAGCACACTGAATGCGTAATGTAATGTAATGTAACGTTCATAATTATTTTCTTATATAACCAGATTGTGTTATAATGACCATAATTTCTTTTCCCTCCATGATCCATTAATTTCTGTCTCTACATGCTTTGGAAACACACATGCATTTACATGCCTTGCCAATAAAGTGAACTGAAAATTTAGATTAAAGATTAATTAAGAAAGAAAGTATGTATTTGTCATTTTCAAAAGAAGAGGTAAGTCAGAAGCTCTTTGGTAAAACCACTTGTATTATGTATTATGTTATGTCTATTTATATGTGTTGGCGGCATATTTCTTGACATATAAACATCAATAAAGCTTCACTGAACTGAATTTAGAGACTTAGGGTATTGCTGTTGTGACATTCATGCCAATAAAGCAAATCTGAATTGAATTGAACTGACAGAGAGAGAGAGAGAGACATAACAGATGTGAGACTGACGATGAAAAATAGCACCTTTACTCACTCATCCCACTTATCTGTGTCAAGGGAGGACATTATAAATTGAAGTGCTACTGAGTGTTATTTATATTGTTCCCAGTAAGAGTCATGAGCTTCGGTGACAGCGAGCTGACTGCCAGCTTCAGATACCCTGCACTTCACCTCTAAGCGCTCCCCGGCTGCATGTCGTGCCCACATCATGCTGAGGCAGTAATCCACTCTAATGCCACAAGAAAAGTTAAAGCACTGACATGCTGCTCTGTGTCCGACAGGCAGAGTGTGTCTGGAAGATTTTGACTCAGGGGGACAGGAAGGGGCAGACATTCAGATGAGAGGGCCTGGTGATTTTTGACAGGATAAAGGGCTCACTTCAAAATACCAGATGGCAGCATCAAATAAAGGGGTGGGACAGGTGAACTGGCGGAAAGAGCGCAGAGCTCTCTTTAAAGGCCCCTTATCACCATTAACCATAAAATACATTCAACTGGTAATATGAACATAAAAGTGGACGAAAATCAAATTATGCCTGCGTGTCCCATTAGCTTCACTTCAAGGGAGTGCAGGCTAAACTGTAAACCCCCATTTTACCAAACTTTAAAAGTTAATATCGACTCTGTAGCGCTGGCAGATACAAGGATCTAATCAAATTTTGTTCCATAAAGCGTTGAGTCCATCAGCAGCTGTGCAGGTTTGTCCTTTAAAACTGAAATAAGTAACTTATTTGGCTCCTTGGGGGTGATGGAAACACGCTGCAAACATAATATTGATATACTGTCACCATTTTAGTTGATATGGTGAGCTTGTTAGTTGCTTATTCACAAATCCAGCGGTTATGGAGCAACATCGTCCATTCCTTCTTCCCACCAGGCGAACGTAAAACCAATACTGACTCTCCTTTAGCTCTGTTTTTGGTCTCTACCAACTACAGCAACACAGAACAGTTTTCCAACCACAAATAGGTAGATTATTTCTGTCATCTCTTACACTGACAAAGGCACAGGTAGATGACTTCCTAATAATATTTTCTCATTCATGCAGTATGTGTTCAGACAATGGCTACTGCTCCTACATGGCAAATGTAGGAAGTCATATAATTTCATTTAAAAAATTCATATAAAAGTATAGAAACTGTTGTGCTTTGGTGATTAGTCTTGAAGCCAGAGCTGACAGGTTTAGATTATTATAGTTTAAATGAAGAATATGAATGACATAAATAATTACAAGAGGTGATTAAGAGGTAATATGCTAAAATAGTCACACACTAGGGCACTGTATGTTGGTCCAGATCGGTCAGTCCTCTGGTTTCCATCTACTAACAAGTATTATTCTTATTATTTTTTGAGATGCTGGTGGGTGTTTGTTTGTGACACCGACTGGGAGAGAGAGAGAGAGAGAGAGGCAGAGAAATCATCCCTTGACTTCTGCGGTTTTCCAACCTATTACCCAGCAGAGTGTATCCAGATTACAGTTAATCATAAATGCCACATCCAAACTCTTGACAACAGCTAAGAGGAGCCGGCATATCAACTCCATTTTAGCTTCACTGCACTACTTCTGCAATTTGAGACCGATTTTAAAATTTTATTGAGCCCCCTCGAGGCACATCCTAAATTAGCTATATTGCTGAGGTTTTAACCTTTCAGATGCCACAGCTGAGCCTGAGATCCTGCGCAGGTAGTTCCACGGAAGAGACTGTGCATGATCTGACTTTGAGACAGCCATACTGTCTCTCTTTCAAAAAGGCACATTAAAAATATTTTAGTTGGATTAGGATCTGTTATGCTGTACTTCTCTGTACACTTGTTTAGTGGTATGTTTTCTTTGTTAACATCTATATTGGATTCACTTTAACACGCTCCAACCAGCTTCAGTGTTTTTATACATTTTCTCTTTTCTCAATTTTAATTCCAATTGTTTATCTATTCACATTTTGTTAACCTTTCCTTTATTTAGTTTCTTCCATAGTTTTTATTATATTTACTATGTGCTGTTGTGGAGAAGGAGCAGCATATAAAAGAAAAACAGAGTTCAGGGGCAGGACGAGATTCTGCAGCAGAGAAACCAACTTTAAGGAAGAGAAAGGAAAAAGACAGAAAAATGTAGAGAAGGTGTCAATTAAACATAACCTTTTCACAGTGAAAAAGCTGCATTCACCTACTTTGAGAGGCGACTACTGTATATGTGCCAGGAACAAGGAGAATGTGACTATCGAAGAAGAGAAGGCGTCAAAAAGACAACCGCCTCAGTGCGTATAGTAGAACTGCTAAACAAGAAACTCAGTGACTGAGACAGAGAGGGAGAGCGATGTCAACAGAAATAAAAGAGGAAAAAAAGTAATAAAAGGAGAATGTATATAACATTCCCCACTTGTTCTTGTGCAATATTCATAGAAAACTTAAGTATTTTCAGTCAGGGGCAAACAGCCTGGAGTTCCCTAAATCCCAAGCAACAGAGATGCTGGTGTTTGGAGTGCTGCAGGTTTAATCCCCGTAACATCTGCGGTGGGACAAGTGAGTGTAAAAGTGAAGCTTTTGAACAACTTAATACAAGCTGACATGTGTGTAGCAGAGGCAAATAAAGAAAGAAGAAGCTCTTACATGCGCCGTTTGCTGAAGTCTGCTATCAGCACGTCTGCGTTTTGGCACTGACACTTCACGTGATTTAATTGTTAAAAATCCTCCTACCAAATTTTGCTGCTAATATATATAAAATTCACAGTTCTATATAAAAAGCCATAAAATCTAAGTAAACTTGAAAGGGGGCGTTATGGACAAAGATACTGCACCTTCTGAAAAGTATAGTATGACTATAAAGAAATGGTTAAAAGTAGTACTTATAGATTAAAATCATTTAGGGAAGCTTTCATGGAACTTTCATGATCAAATGTTTGCGAGTCTTTGTGACAGAATTCTGTCAGTCTGTCTTACACATTGCTGCCTCCTGGACGGAAACTGTAACAGTCAGACTGGAAACCAAAAGCAATGCATAAATATTTTTCTCCTAATCAAAATCTAATCCTAAATAAGTTCTAAATCTGCTACTTATTATTCACTCATTTATAAATGAAAAATATCCTCCCTCAGGGGAAATCTTGGAAAACAATGACAGCCTGTAAATGATGTTGCACAAATCATACAGAACATTTTAAATTGTACTAAATATGAAAAACAAAGTTAACAAGGCTTGTAAATATTCATAGAAAAGCAGGCAGAAGTGTCACATGTGCCTTCACTTACTGTTGGTTTTGAGGCGGGCTGGCTCACTGTTGCGGCTTCCTGCCTGGTTGATAGCCTTGACAAAGAAGATATAACGGGTGCCACTCTGCAAACCGTGCACCGTGTAGTGGTTCTGCTTGATGTTAGGTACGATCATCCAGCTGTCTGCCGAGTTGTACAAACCTGCCAGATCCACAGAAACACACACACACACACACACACACACACACACACACACACACAGCATGAGTAACCAGGTTCTGTTGATGTTTTTTAATGTAAGCTGAGCTGCAGTGAGACCTGCTGAGAATCTTTTCAGTGATGTTCAAAAGTGCAAAAACAATTCACCCCCAAACTCCGACCAGGGCAATATGTTATTTTTTTCTCCAAACCTCCAGTGTGTCAATGCACACGATGAAGCTCAGAGATCATGAAGTCCCTGTTACGCAACATTTATGTGTACATACCAATCCATCCCATTACCTTTCCATCAAATTTATCATGGCATTCTCCCCTGAGGCGACAGTGTGTGTTTGCTCACTAAGCTGAATCTATAACCCATAAGAACAAGGTGCTTACAAAATATCACAAGTAAGTCTCTGCAGTGAGCGCCTGAGGGCAAAAGAGAAAGATAGCCTTTAATGTTCAAATGTATGGAAACGTGGGCAATACCCACATGACCCCAGTTTGTGGGCGCTTTGATTCAAAGCGGCTCGGAGCAAAGGGTTAGTAATGGCTGGGTTGGCTCTGCAGTCACCTGCTCCTAAACACAGTCTTTTCAGTCTCTCAGCTGCAGCCAACTGTGAAGGATAAAAAGGAAATCGCAGCTCGGGGCTGAGGAGAGGCTCGTCTACAACAGGCCGCTCTTTTAGCCTCTAGTCTTGTGTGAAATAACGGGTGTGAATTTACACATTAACAGTACGGCTGTTTTCACCTCAGCTGACTCACCGCTGTATGTTCTCGCGGTTCTCCCGTTTTTAAACCTTAACTTTCAACTTGAGGTGGCAGGTGTGCATTAAAGATGGCGATGGAGTTGTTGTGGAGGGCAGCTGTTTATTGCAATCAGATACTGCTGAAGATTTGACATGCTAACAGCTAATGTGGTGCTGCCACACTTATGCTTCTAGTTGATGTGTGAAAAAAACAAACATGGTGTGAAATGGGTAACTTTCAGTGCACTGGCTGTGTTTTGCACGGACTTTATAGGCAATGTCGCAGAGGACAGGTGAAGAGAGTCGATAAACATTTTTCAGCGGCAGAGTGTGGAGCATCTCTAATCATGGTAAATATGCTAGTTCGTGCAACTGTGATGAATATTTACGAGTTATTAATTACACTGCTAGTTAACCCTTGAACTTCACTGACAGTGTGAGTAATGCCGGCCTGATGTGCCAACAGAAAAACAGACAGAAATGATGTTTTTTCAGCGTCGGGCTTGAAATTTCTTTCTTCCACCCACAAAATTCTGAACGCATTAAGATAAATCCTTGCTGGAACAAACAAAGCACCCTGTTTAGTAGCACCACAGCTCAGGTTAATGTTTGTAGAGTGGAAAGTAGAATAACAATCCATTCCATTGTCTCATCTTCCCTCCTCCCCCCTGCAGAATTGCAGGCAAATAAAAAATCCGGAAAGGGATGGAACTTTCAGGGCCATGCCTGCCTTGTCCCTTCTGGTGAGGATGCGCTGTGAATTATTGAACAAATGGCAACAGCATGCATAAGTAATAGCCGGGAGTCTGCTTGTAAATATAAATACTTCACAGGACGCAAATAAGGTCTTTAAAAGTGAGGCGGCTTTAAGAATGAATGAGGGGAGGGAACTCTTAAAGTTAGAGTGAAGGCCGCGTCTCCACATATCTGTCGACTTCCACGAGCTCTTTCTCAGACAAAGGAAATGCTGTAGGGGGCTTTCATCTTCCTGTAAGATGAGAGAGACAGAAAAGGTGAGTTTAAGAGAAGCCTCTTTACACCTGATATGTACACGATCCATTTTGTATGCAGAGATGGGCAGCGGGTTCATCTGCATTTCATTTTATCCCGGTCTTACAAATATGCATCCACTGTCAACAATGGAGCCGTGCTGCTGCTTTCCTCACAAAAAGCAAGTACGCCGTTCAACTGAGACAGCTGTCTCCTAGTTGTTATGCCTCCCACCTGGCGTTTCAGCCGCATCCTGTAGAAATTAGGGAGGCCACAGTGTTATGTGGGCTTTCAAAAAAAGATGCAGAGGGAAGACGAGGGAGAAGGACTTCACGCTGCTTTCCATTTTTAAAGCTTTTGATCTCCACAGCACCTCTCCCTTTTTTCGTTAAATCAAATTAGGTCAGTACACAGCAATACACTATTGCTACTTTTGCCACTGAAAAGGGGCTTTCTGACACCAGCCAAGCTGCTTTGGAAAGCATTGTGACTTCAAAGTGCGCAGCGGTAACTGACTGTGCCATTGTAAAAAGAGAAAGAAAAAGGAACCGGAGGAAATAGATCGGCTTGTGTCTTGCATCCAGACATCAAGTGTGTGTGTGTTTATGTACAGTATATGCGTGTGAGTGTGCATGTGTGTGTCGTGCATAGACAGATGAGAAGGGAACTGAAACAGAAAGTATCCTGGGAATGGAGGAGGGTTTGTCTTTGATGATGCAATGTGAAGCTGATGATGTGTGTGTGTGTGTGTGTGTATGTGTGCCTGCATGGGTATGTGCTGCATGTGTGTATAAGTGCTACTTGTGGAGAAATGTACTGTGTGTGTATGTGTCTGTGTGAGCAGCTGTGCATCAATAAAAGCGATAAAACGCACCGGGCTCACCTGCGTCTATCTCATGGAGCCTCTACATATTTTTTAATGAGTGTGATGGTGTCAGGCTAGTTTCCTGCGATGACTGAAAGCTCGTTAACATTCGCCAAATACGGCCACAAAGATTGATTGTGCCGATTCTGTGTAAGGTTCCCTGTCGAGGTACAGAGAAAGAGAGATGTTACCAAACTCTGGGCTGTCCCAACGCCCACTGCGATACTGCTTTTCACCTGTGATAATTGTATTAATACTTCACCACAGGCCAGTGCTTATGAATACACATGAAAGATAAATGAAGCTGTCAGCTAGACTCAGCAGGTAGAGGTATTGCTAGTGTGCTTAACATGCAGGCCTCCCAGAAAAAAAAAAGCACAAATTGGATATAGAAAGCGGTTCCAGTCATGTGGAGGTGGACTTCTATTAGTCCAGGCAGATACAGTAAAATTGCTTCAGCTGAGCAATGCTGGAAAACAGATGTGTATGGAATTAATGAGGCTATTTGGCTTCTAAACTTTGCTGGTTTTATTGGGTAGAAATTATCAATATGATAGCTATAGGCCATGATGAGAGGCATTAAAAGAAGCAGAATGGCCGTAGAGCCAGCATTGCTGCCGTAGATGCATAGTGGGAAGACTTATAATAGTCTTTTAAGACCACAATGATGATGCTGTTACATTTTGCATTAGTGCCTAAAGCAAATAAGGTGCAGCACTTCAGGAAATCAAAATATCTAAAATTCCAAGTTTTCTCCTTTAATGTTTTCAGCATTTTTAAAACTGAGTTTGACATTTGAGGAAATATGCTTAAATGAGAAGATTGACATGATTCCCTTGTGTATACACTAATATACAGTTAGCTTAGCTTAGGTTAAAGACTAAACAGACAGGGAAAAACAGCTAGCCAGGCCCTGTCAAAATATACCAGCACCTTCAAATCACATCCTGTCTGTTTAATCAATACAAAATCCAAAGTGTAAAAACAGTTATGAGCTAAGAGTAATGTGCTGGACTGTGAATACACATACAGAAAGTGGAATAGCAAAAATCTGTTCCAGCACTGGATTAAATCTGTATCAGCAAAAAGGGACCTTGATCATTTATGGCCATCACTTTATATTAGTGTCACGTTATTTATTAAATGATTAGGGTGGAGTGCTTAATTAACAAAGATATAGTGGTTACATCAGTGTTAATCTTACATAAAAGAACAGCCACAAGAGAGTGTGAATGAGCACTGAAGGCTCAAACGGAAACCCTCTACTATTTATTTTTCAGATCAATTAATCCATGATTACATTTTCTGTTTTACTTTCTCCCTTCTTCTCTCGATCTCTGTCATCTTTTTTTTTATCTTTACTGCAGGTATCAACACTGTAAAACAAAAGACTGTATAATGTCTGAGTGTGCAACATACAGGATAGAACACTAACTGTCTATCACATGATTACAAAGCGTGACGACAAACAAATATTTACAGAGGAGAGGATGCGCAGGTATAAGTGGTTAGTTGAGGATGTCGGTCAATAACACTAGACGTCGTAACTTGTAAAGGGCCACAGGTGGCAGCTGCACAGTTTCAGTACTTGCAGTCATATCTGGCTCTTTTGACACTGCTTATGTTTCGCCATGGTATGTAGTTTCACTAGTTGGCTGGCTCTATTTTCTGCTGCTGTGCTTGGATGATCCTGCAGAGGCAGGGTTCACGAGACCGCTGCAACCCTCCCCTGCACCTCCTCACGGGAAGACCAGGGCTGAGGATGAGGCCAGGCGGGAGAAAAAGAGAGCGACAGGATGGCACTCAAGTGGGAGCATTTAGCCACTTGGAAAGTCAGGGAAAAAAAAATGCTATGGTGAAAACTCAAGTGCCGTGGCAGGCTAAATGGGTTTCTCTCTTTCTCAGTTTCTCCTGTGAATCTCGGAGGACTCTGTGGCAGCCCACTGCTGAATATCTGAGCCACTCAGTCTATCACGGCTGAAATGTATCCCGATGTTTCAAATGGCTGGGGCACTTGAGTTGCATGGTTAGATGGAGAAATGTCAGGCTAAACAGAGGAGAGGAGAGGAGATGATGAAAGGATCAAAGAGGGGACGGAGAGTGGAGAGGCCCAGGTGTGTGTGCACATGCTCGAATGTGCACGATTATGTACATTAATCACATCCTCCTCGTATCGGTGAGTGGTAATTTTCACCACCCCTATGTAACCATTATCCACTTGGATTTTCACCTGTTCTGCCATTCCTCTCCTCCTCCACTAGACAATCAGCTGATTAGCTAATGGAGGCCAGATTTTTGGTAAATGTGTGAAGTCCAGGAATATTACAACTTTGTCTGAATTTTGCAAAACTCAAGAGAGCAAGAGAGACTTTCAAGGTATAATGGGTAGGGCTTGTCGGTCGCTGTTTGTGGGTGCAACGTTATAGCTGGCCCGTCCTCCCCAGCTCAAAGCACACACACTCCTGGTGTTCCCACATGTTTACAATCTGTTAACTGGCAGCTATGTTTGTATAGAGTCCTGCACCTCACACCCTGCATGCTGTTATTGGCTGGGGGCTACCAACCAATACCCAAAGGTTGACCTCACTAACATCCAGAACACAGTGAAATAAGAAAATACAGGCAGAGGGCAGGGTCTCTGCAGATATAGGCACCACCACACACCTCTAGTGGTTCATAAGTGATGACTGACATGGGTCAGTGTTTCTCTGAAAAATCCTCGTTATCCTTTTAACTAAACAAAAATATCCCAATTATAAATCACGGTATTCTTACAGCTCCGAAACAGACATGAATTAGCTTTGGTAAAGGGAAAAAATGGCAGACATTTAAAAACAGGGCAGTAGTAATCTCACATTCTCATCCTTTGTTTTCACACTGCTTAAACAGAAACCAGATACTTAATAGTGAATCTATTCGAAGCATCCCCATGTGACACGTGCTGTATTGTGCTATTTTTACAATGAGTAGTGTTGATAACTGAGCTCTATTTCTCTCTATAAATAAGAGTGCAAAGGACAGCAAAGACTAAAGCTGGACAGGAAATCTAGGTTATGCAACACAGTTTGTATAAAATATTGAACATATGAAAATAAGACTGAGCGCTACAGAAAGCATTGGAGTGTTCCAGTTTGTTGTTTCTCTTTGCAACTGCAGTGAGGTCAGTGCAAATGGTGTCTCTTTGTGTTGCTTTTGGGCTTGTGCATGACTGTGGTGTGTAGGTACAGATCTGTATCTATGGTGAATACTACAAATAAAACCACCCTCTCTCATAGTTGTGCCCATGTGTATATAGTGCTGCATGATTCATAAAAACCTGTTTTTTTTTTATCTGACTTCAAGTGAGCCTATGTAACTTCAGCTGAACAGCAGCCACTGTACTGGTGAATGCTGAAATATGGTAATTACAGTTATTTTAGGCTAATGTTAGCCACCATAAGCTACTGGTCATACCAGACTCCTCCCAACCCACAGCTCTGAGTGTATTAAACTGAGCAAAATTGTGTTTTAGTGCTTATGAATTCAAGTTTTCCTATATAACAGTAAGATTGAGTCATTCCTCCTTTCAAAAGTTACACAGCCTCACTTTAAAAGCTCTTTAAATTTGACAGAGTTTGATAAAAACACTCAAGATGATTAAACCACTATTGATGCTGGAGAGACCCACTGCTCTCCAGTCTTTGAAGTTACCATGCCAGTATTTTCCTCTAATTATATAGTAGCAGCCTTCATGTTAGTGGCCTTCAAGACTGTTGTTTGAATCATGAATAACCTATGCTATGCAGTTGTTTCTATTATCTGTATGGACGTGAATGCTGAACACATGAAGCACAGCAAAAACAAATCTCAGTCTTCGCTATCATATTAAACTTTGAAGGTATTTAAACACAGGTCAACACAGTGTGTGATCCCTCTTGGCCAAACCTTGATTAAAAAGCCTCTGGCTGTTGCTGAAATGCAATTGTGTGAACATGAACTGCCTTCTAGGCTCAGATAATGAGTGCTTGCTGATCTACAGTACAGATCTCATTTTCTCTATTATCATACCTGTGTGTGTGTGTGTGTGTGTGTGTGTGGGTGTGTGTGTGTGTGAGACTCACTGATGAAATTTGTCTGGCCGGTGTAGATAGTGTACTGCAGCTCGTGGGAGGTGACGCTAAACTCGTCCTCGGATGTCCAGTGAACAGTAATGGTGTCGTGGGAGGCGGTGCACAGCTCGTCTCTTATGGATGGCGGGTTGGGAGCTATGTGTGGAGGAAATGACAACATGATGCACAGTGAAAATTGAAGTCATAGTTTGATTTAATATGGTAGTCAAACCTCAAGGTTATCATAAAATAAAGTACAGTAACTGCTCTTACCTGTGAGGTAATCTAATCCTTCCAGAATCTTCTTCTCTCTGGAAAAATCCAGGGCAAAGTTGTCAAACGCCTCATTCAGGTTGACGTCAGGGATGAGCACCTGGGAGGAGGCCGTTGCCATGGCAACCCTGCAAGAGCGGTCAGGACACAGGAGCAGGGAAGGGAAATGTCAGGAAAACGGCAGAGAGGTGAGGGAGCAGAGGAGGGCCGGGAGATCAGATGAGGCGATGGGCGGGAAAGAACAGAGGGACAATGAAAGATGAAAAGGTGATGAAGAGGAGGGCAGATGTGAGGGGAGACGTGAAGGAAGTGAGGCGACAGCACGGGAGAGGTGGTAGACAGTAGTAGTTTGTGAGGCAAGAAAAAGACGAGAAAGAGGGAGGAAGAAAAAGGAAAGGACATGAATATGAAATAAACATAACATAGAACCTGCCTCGTCATAAAATGTGTATGTTAAAGTGTCAGAAAGCCCTCAAAATGCAGACAAACCAGACACACACCGACTCCATTGTCTGTGCAGCTTTGTGGAAACTTATGCATGCTTCTGCTTTGAGCATCAGTGAGCCGCATGTGGCAGGAGCCAGTCTGAACCACGGCGCTGGCAAGAGGCACAGAGAAGCGCAGAGTTCTTAGGTTCTTAGGACTTTTGTTCCTCAGCAAAGAGGAACTGGTTGGTCAATAAAGTACCCGGCCAAGTGCTGGAAACAAGAGCGGCGTAAAAAGATGCTACACTGGCTGCAGACATTTTTTTGTCTGCGTGCGAGAGTGAGAAAGCCGGTCGGCCTGTGGTGTGAGTAACGGTATTGCAGAAGTACGCAGGTGGAGAGAGAAACTGCGGAGCCAGGCCCTTAAATGATAGATGATTTTCAGCAGAGGCCTGACACTGATCGCTGGAGAGGTTTGATATAACGCTGATTCCACCAGGGGCCTTACTCGAAAATTGTATTTCATGGAAGGAAAAAATAATAATTCAGGCAAACTCATTGTAGGGCAGGGGATTTAAGATTGTTTTAAACAAATGTGTATTGTCAAATGCATTTTAAAAAAAGTTTCACTGCGTGTCCAGCACACGACTGCATGTACAAAGAGAGATGAAAGCTGTAATGACCACTTTCCTACCGTGTCTTTTTGTCTGTGTGTCTAATGAATTAAATTAAGTGAAATTAGTGTTTTCTGTTGCGCACAGGCTTCAAGTACATGATACACTGTACATAGAAATAATTGCTACATCACAAAGGCAGAGGGATGAATTAATACAGGCAGTGACAGAGGGCAAACATGAGAAAAGAACTGGCTGTGTCTCACCACTGATTATCTTTGAGTACATTTATTCATGTGTATTCCTCTTGTTTTATGTCTCGTTTGGACTCTTTCTAAGCAGCCTGTCAATGTGCGCACGTCGAGATTCAAGAATCAAGATTTTATTATCATGTGCACAACAATTTGTAGTCGCTGGCAATGAAATATTGAGTATCTTGCTCCCTCAAGCTCAAAATATTTTAGAAAGACTGACCACATGTGCAAAAAGAAAATAGATACATAACTAAAATAAATAATAAACTTAGTAATAAAATAAAATATAGGATGCAAATACATGAAATATATAACTAAAGATAATAGAAATACTCTTTTATTCACATGGTGCAAAGTACTGAATAGTGCAATTATTATGTCGAAGCCTCTAAGTGATGTATAGTAGTAAAACGACAACAACAACAACAAACAACCGCTACATCACTCCTGTATGTCTGTGCACTACATTACCCACCTTTCTGCTACATTTCGGGCGGTCTGGAGGAAGCGGGCGTGGTCATTCTCCTTCAGGCTCTGCTCGGCCTGTGTGATGAGGGCACTGGAGCGCTCCAGACACTGGCGACAGTTTGCAATCTGCTGAGCCAACTTGCGCAGTTTCATCACCTGGAACACACACACAAAATACAGCTCATGTTGCAGTGCTCTGACACTCTGATTTATACTTGTTCGCTCAGTGTTAGCCTTGCTTTGGTGACCAGACTTAGATTTTTCTCTTTGTAATGAGAACACAGACAACAATACCGACATAAAATACCTTGTGTAGTCTATTGCAACCTCCACGTTCTTCGACTATACGGGCAATCTTAGCCATGCACTGGCTCAGACAACAGTAGTTCTCTGCTGTTATTGAACTTTAATGCTCATCTCCTGTGGCTGAAAATGACTTTTCATACGCTCGAGGCGACTCCCGTTCCCTCCACTGCACAAATTCGGGAAGAGAGTGCCTCGGAGCTCCCTGTGCCTCAAAAATGCATCTCAAATATGGTCCAATGATTTCAGTATGAGGTATTCATCATCGTGACAGTCACTAATCCACAAATATGTTCAGCACTGTGAGAAAATATAATTAAGCTTTGCTGCCAAATTGCTCTAAAAAACAGAGAGAGAGTCAGCATTGGTGACATCCCACTCAGACGATTCCTGCTAGGTGAAACCAACAAGTCGCCATATTGCAGACTCATATATTGCTGAAGTTTTATTACTGTAAGAGGACAACAAAAACAAACACAGACCCTCTGCAGGAATCTTGGAGTGAAACTGAATGTGTTGGACACTGATCAAACATTATCTTGTCAAAGGAATCTTTGAATCATGTGGAATTGCTTCAACTGGTAGAAACAGTGAGTAGAAGACATGATTACAGCTTATGTACTGAAGAAAGGAGAGAAAACAGTCTGTATTAGGATGTCAGTCTAGCTAAAAATGTAACCCTTGCTTACAAAAAAAAGATAAATCTCATTAATCTGCCATTTCCTTGAGCCCGATGGCTGACATGCACTCAATAATAAACCACGAGATCCCGCATAGAGGCCAACTCACAGGCACGGTGCTGTATGTGCACAGACTTAGACAGGAAAACACAGAGACAGGAAGACACCAAGACTGCAGCAAAGAGTCCTGACTATGGGGTGAGAGGTGAAGCGAGCCCATTAACTCTGTGTTGCAAAACAGGAGGGCAGAGGTGAGTGGGGTAATGCAGTGTTATTTCATATAGTAACAGTCGAAAAGTACAGCATGCTACTCTGCCGCACATCTGTGTGTCTGTTAAAGGGCAAAATACTGAAACCTCCACACATGAACTGCTCTTGCTCTGACCAATCTTTTAAAGTCTCATCTATCTCAAGACACATGGTGCACATGTTTCAGATGTGGCAGCGCAGGCAGCTGGAGGAGTATGACGCCCTGAAAATGGAACAAGATGGGACAAGCCACAAACGCCCATCTACATCACAAAACAGAGTCTTTTTGTGCAAACATACAAACAGGTTTTAGTACCGCAGTCCGTTCTGACTGTAATTTGTCAATTGGTGCGCTGTAATATAATTTCCGCCTGACCATGAGGAAGCCACTCTCTCGCTAAATTGAAATTAAAGTAATCCGTTTATCTTCATTACGGCTCACATCCTGATTCCTCAAATGAATTTAGTTTGATGAAACTCTCCACAGGAAAGAACGCACAGGCTGCTCGTGAGCCTCGAGACTGCCAGAGAAAGGTGAGGTGTGGAATAAAATACCAGCTTCAGAGCGGAGTGCTTCTCCGCAGTGCTGATTAAACGAAACCTTGGTGAACTTTTAAATGGCAAAACAGTGAAGGAAAGTTGTTTCATTTCATTGTCTGAACACAGCAGACTTTCACTAACAGCTAAAACACCTGACAAACACCTCTAAACACTAAATAAAACGGAAAAAGCACAGAAACATTTAAAATGATGAGTGTCCTTAAGGGATTACTCATCTATATTTTCAGCAACACATTTTTTTTTTTTTTGGCTTGCAGGGCTTGAATTATGCAAATAAGAATTCAGAAATAACACACTGGGTGGCAATCGGTTAAGAGCTTGTCATCTAAAGCTCTCAAAGAATCAAAACAGTATCTAATGTGCGCTCGCTTTTCGACTGCTGGGAAAGCTGCTCCTGCTTAGAAGCCTCTCTGAGCTGGCGACTTAATGGACTTTTCAATTGACATCTTAGCTGCTCTTCCAACAGTCCACCATAATCTGCTGTCACCACAGACGTAATTTGAGCAGGTTGCTGAACGCGCACAGAGGAGAGGCGAGACAGGTTTAATGGATGGGTTATTATTTGGCAACATATGCTGCAAACAACAATTTTAGAGATGATTACTCCCTCTCCCGCAGAATAATGGACAATATGGCTGCGTGCGTGTGTGAGTGGGCGTCTCACCTCGTCTAAAGACTGCCTCAACTACAGCTGAAATATAACAGTCCATTTAATCATAGTTTAAATACAGTGATGCCAGCCCATCAGTATTATAGCGTGTTCCTCAGCACTCCGTGAAGTCATCAAACAACATTTTAGGGGGCAGAAAAATATTTTTTGCAAGCACCTAAATCATATTTTGAAGAATGTAATTATTATCTCAGGAAACCTCTTGACAACAACACCCTCTCTGCTGCATGTGCTCTCTTGTTTGCCGCTAAATCTGAAACAGTATTACAGTGTGTGACAAGTCTCACTCCAGTCTCCAGTCTGAACAACCATCAAAATGAAACACAACTGCTACTCGTACTAAGTTAATGCAGTTTTGGTAACCTTTGTGAAATTCAGTTTGTGGGTTAGTCTGTGCTTTATTAGTTAATTTTGTAGACAGCTAACTTCTGCCAGATAAGCAGTTGCTGCATCAGTTAGTTGGCTTTGTGTGTAATGAAATAGTTTGACATTTTGAGAAATGCTTATTTGCTTTCTTGAAGAGAGCTAGATGAAAAGATACCAATCCCATGAAACATCTGTGTCACTAATAACATGTTATTTCTTGCTAGTTTGATCTGTAATAATTATGTAAAAAATGACACGTATGAAATAGTTTGACACATGTAAAAGGCCAAATAGTTTTTACTTTTCCATTTCTGAATAGACTAAACACAAAAGATATAAACTATTATTTAGTGTGCTGAAGAGGCGCTAATAGATGCATTTTGTTACCAGTGAACAGAACCAGGCTGGCTGTTGTCACACATTTGCTGTCTTTCTGCTTCGAAAAGCTTAACAGCTGCTGGCTCCTGCTCCATATTTACTCTGAAGACATAAGAGTGGTGTGGTGAATTTCCCAAAATGTTAACCAGCACCTTTAAGTTAACTTGGGGACGGACTGCAATTTTGGTGAGCAGCCAACTTTGACTATAAGCAGGAAAGTAAATTTACTTTGTCCAACCCGACGCACCCCGAGAGTGTCACGCCGCCCTTCTGACAGACAGACAGCAGCCATAATCAGAATAGCCACAAGAGGTCATTGTCAGGTAGCTGATTAACCGCGAGAACTGAAGGTAAAATAATATAATGGCTGTTTTTAGAAATAAAGTGAATATTTTTTTTAAACCTCAAACCGATTTGAGTCGTTAATCCTCAAGCTTTAAAAAAAAAAAAAAAGTTTCCAGAATGAGAAAGAGAATCAGAGGGCTTAAGGGAAGATGAGCAGGGTCACGTGATGAGGGCACTCTTGCGCCCACCAGAGCAAATAGCACATAGTGTGTGGCTTGTTTGGGCAGGAAGAGATTAGGCACGACTGGAGTCTCCTTAGGGAGAGAGAGACAGAGAGAGAGAGAGAGAGAGAGAGAGAGAGAGAGAGAGAGAGAGGGAGAGAATAGGAGCACCTTGCACAGCTCTGCTCACCATGGTCACGCCTGTATAATCCTGTTATTCTGTTACAGAGTCACCTCTGAGCACTTTCCTTGCAGACAAACGACAGCATGAGTCGTCTTCTTGAAATGCGGAAAGCGACTCGCGTTTACCTGACCTTTAACGGTCTCCTCTCCTCTCAGGCAAACATCCATTTAAACACAGCCATGATTATTTGAATTACTCAAGGTGCATTTCATTAATCTCTCTTGACCCGTAAACAGCCTAAAATATTAACATGTCACCTGTGGCGCTGACATCAATCAAGCGCACGTCCTGTGTTTCGTGTGTTCCTCCGCCTTACCTCTGTATCCTGCATTTCACTCCCCTACCGTCTGCCAGGCGGCCTTTTTACAAAGCCAGACTCTCAGGAGAACAAGCCTTGCTCTTTGTCTGCAATCACTGCAGACACACTCTGACACACTTGCTCTCTCTCTCTCTCTCTCTCACACACACACACAGGCACGGACGCACCTTCAGTCCCTGTGTTCAGTGTTTGGAAATCTTTCATCTCTCGACAAAGCTCTTTTCCTGCCTCGGAGGATCTTCCACAAGCACTTAAAATGTCACCTCTGGGACGGTGAGATTCAGAGTTTGCCTCTGTCCTGAAACCCTTGGTGCTCACGGGGAGACTACCACCCATATACACAGTGTGTCCAAAAACACACACAAACACACACACAAATATAGATGTCTGTACAGTAAGTCCTGGAGTCCTCTTTGAGATGGCAGCAAAGCCTGCTGGGAACCTCTCGCTGCTGTTTCAGATTCTTTCCACATACATTCAGGTTGGCCGCCTACATGCGGGAGAGGCCGTTGCCGCTCTCCGTCTTTTTCCTCGCCCGTCTTTTCTTTTCGTTTCTGCTAAAGCGTGTGATGTGTGTTTGGGTAAACAAGCGGGCAGCTTTATGCAAACCAACACCGAGAGACCTGGACGAATATATTGTGTCGACAGCACTGCTGCTCTCATATTCATTCTCCTGTACAAAACCACTGTTTCTCTACCAGCAGACGGTGACTCAGCTGAATGTATTTGCCAGTTTGGCTTTGAATTTATGAACAACGTAATGTGAGTTAAAAAAAAACAACTCCCCATCTGTTAGTTATAAACCTAAAATGGCATTAATTAATATTCTTTATATGAACACTGAATCAAATTAGATTATATGTAATGTCCAAGTAGTTGTTTGCAAAGACAAACCCATAGAGGATTGTTTTTCATCTCTGCAGCTCTGCAGAGCTTTTTAGCCACTTTTAACTTGTTGTTTTGGTGTAAAGATGCACTCTGTGGTTCAGTCTCACTGCTCTCATCAACACCTTTTCCAGCAACAGCAGGCTCAGTAGTTCAGTACATCATATGTCCACCACCAAATGACACACAGACGAAGTTAGCAACTGTCTGATGGAGGAAATCAAACATCTTGCACACTACTGTATTTGTCTCAGGAAAAAAAAACCCAACAACAACAGGTGAGCTGGCTATTCACCTACCCAATTATAACAACTATTTATGGCCATATAAAGACAAGATTGTTTGTCCATTAGCTTATTTTCCATGTCTTTATGACACATAATGACCAAAAATCACTCTGTGTAGCTTTAACCTACTGCAGCCACCCATCTTCATAATTTCAACCGACTTAAAATAATCTTGTATTCAATCTCTCCCAAGCTGGACTTTGAAAAAATATAACAGGCGTTCTGGAAACACTTTACCTTGGACTCTTTGATCTTCACAGCGATGACCTGTTTCCTCTGGCGGATGATCTCCACCAGCTCATCACACTCCTCCACCAGCTTGGCTTCATGCATGGCTGTGTTCACCTGGAGAGGGAAGAATCAGGTACACACGTGAACACGGCTGAGAAATCCCACTATAACACTACAATACACTGTACTGGATGCCTCGTGTGACTTTGGGAATGGCAGCCTCGACGATTTACATCATCACTTGCATACAGAGCATGTCTTTCATTATGCATTCTGCACATGAGGAAAAGACGCTTCCGACAAGATCTGCACCTGGATTAGAATTAACTTGTGATGAAATGAGACAAGTGATTTCCAACTCTTTAACTGTGTCACCGGGAAGACCAGAAATAATTTTATATTACAAAGCGTAGATTGATCCAGGAGAGAAAAAAAATGGGATGCATAGATTAGGTGAGAAAAGAACAAAAACTGTAGACTGTCAATGGAATTTCATTTCTCGCTCTCTAAAATGTTCAATTCGTTGCTAGAGGGGAAGCTCATAAAAATGGAAACACTGCTGCTGGATTTAAACCACTTCTTGCTCCTGTACCTAACACTAATATCTTATTACACAGAAAAACCTATAATATCCTGACGAAATACTGCAAGGAATTCGCAGAGTAACACCTTTTTCTACAACATGTTCATCTCGCAAATGAACAAGAAACAGGTTCTCTTCATCTAAAAAAGCTTTCAAAAAGAGCCCATGTGGACACCCATTATTTCAATGACAGAATTTGCTTACACCATGGCAAATTTAATAGATTCTGTAATTATTTTAGGAGCAAAGTTACCAAGGCAACTCATCATCGGTTCACCATTGCAGGCCAACACTAAATGAACAGCCAGCTTCAAACTTGTGTGGGTGGATGGGTGTTACTCAGACACTAAGGGTGTTTGCTGCATTGGAACGCACCAACCAACAGGTTTGCCAGTTGTAAAATACAATTGTAATTACACATACACCTACAGCTAAAGCAAGAAAAAGAAAAAGTTCCAATCTACTGCTCCAACTTCTCTGCCAGCAAATTTAATCTAAAGGTCTGCAAACACAAACATGAGAGTTAGAAAACCACATCACTCATCTGAATGAGGCAAAAACTTTTTTTTGGATTTTTATACCACACAAAGAGAAAGCTTATCCCTGCTTTCTCTGCTCCAAGAGTCCTTTTTTTTTAACGTACAAACTAGGCACGAGACGATCCCATGCACTGTTTGAGATACACAGAGTTGTTACTGTGAGTGCTCAGAGATAACAGGAAAGAAAGCCGCGCTGGAAAAAGCAGGAATTCCACCAACACATCAAATGGAGGCTCGCCATCAAGGCCGACCTTTAAGGCAAACAACACGGCTGCTTCCACTGCTTCACTTGATGCTACAGTGTTTGCTGTCACGGGAGCTCTGGCCAGGGTTTTCTGCAGTGCACTGGCTGCTGAGCTGGCAACCCTCAGACAGTAACACACCAGAGAACGCACTGCGAGGAAAGACCCCTTCACTGCTCTGACCGGGTGTGCCAGTCCTCAAGTGACACAAAGATTACATTGAAATCAAAGACACCCCCCCCAGCATTGTTGAATGAGTTCATAAGACTTCTTTAACCACAAAGGCAATACTACAGTCTGTTCATTTGGGATTTGAATGTCCATCTGAATAACTAATTGAGAGGCAAAATGAGGTGGAGCAACCCTTTGTAAACTGGTGATTAAGAGACTTGAATTCAGTTTTATTGTTACTCTTCAGTTGTTTCAGTATCTCTTTGATTATCTCCAGTGAGTTTTGTATAATTATGAATATATGACTTGTCTCAGCTGTTTTATCATCTGCTGGACCTGAACTGAATTAATTGGCCTTTGTGTACTTAAAACTATGGCCACCTGTGGATCTCGTCTCTGTGCTTGTTTCCGGGTAAAAATAAGGTCATTTGATATCATTAAAGGATTACAGCAAAGTGCTTCTAACCGACAACAGTGTGAAACTTTACATCAACAGAGGCAACCATCTCCTTTTGATTAGTATCCCATCTCTAAATGTTACAGGGTTGTGACTTTCTGTCACGCTGCAGACCATCAGACTACTTACCCCAACAACCAAGTTCCACTCATCACTCCACAAAGCTCATTACAACATGTCGATCCACTTAAGCCTCATTATTCACACGCACATTATCGCACACAGACACGCACACACACACACACACAATTAATTCTGCAAAGAGCCATCCTATGACTGCAGGTTAGCAATTAAGCAGGATAAATGCGGCCGCCCAGGATCACGGTGAATTACAACTACTACTCGGCAGCTTAGAGTTACAGAAACAATCTTCATCTTCATCCGCCTCCTTTTTCACATCACTCAAAACCTCCCCCTCCCCTCTCTCTGCCAGCTCCTTAGATTATTATTCACACTCCCTGCTACACAAACACTGTCACCCACTGCGCATCTCCCTATTCATCAGGCTCCCCTGCAGGTGATCTGAAATCACACTGCCAACCCCACGTTAAAGAATAGGTGAATATGTGAAGAACAACCACACACAGTCAAACACTTTCCAGCTGCTCCTGCCATCAAAAAGGTCGTGTTCAGAAAAAGGGTCTTATTTCCAAATTCCTCAAAAATACTGGCTGATAATATTTATGTGTATGATATTCCGAAGAGTAATCGGGATTGCCATCTCATATTGGGCTTACAGTTCACAAATTTAGTCAACAAGATCTGTCATGTCTTTCATTCATCACAGTAACGCATGCATTTTCACTCGGCTGCACATTCCACTTGTTATAATGCAGCTGACATTTAAGTGCACTACATTCAGGGCCTTCCACTCATTATCTCATGAGGACAAATAAAATGAAAAAAAAAAAAAAAAAATCACAGCCACGTATAGTTAGCATCAATGCGGCCCTGATTACCTTCTACTAGAAAGGGAAGATGAAATTAGCTACTGCATAATATTAAAAATTAAACTATTGTGATTGAAATGCATCCCACAGAGTGCAATCCTATCATTACCAGCCAAAATCATAACCAAATCTTCTACCTCTGCTTATCTTATGGGAGTGTTACATTGAGCACATATGCTCCAGTACATCACTAGATTGAGTTCAGCTCCTGCATTATGTCGAAATTCAATTTATCCGCCCATATTTATATGCTGTGGAAATGAATGCCGTATTGCGTACATGCCAAAATGGAATAAATTGAGCCATGCAGCCAATTTTATTTTTTTCAAATGACTGACAGTCACCATTTACCACCCACTCTCTGCTGTTTCAGCAAATAATGATGTGACTGATGTGTGTGGCCAAGCAGAATGCCAGTCATCCACTCGTTGTCAGTCACACAGAGGTGGGTTTAACTCAGAATGAGGAGGCACATCTACGCCTCTTAAATTCCCATGATATTACAATTTGGTATTGTAATCTCTCACTGCGTCGTGATTTTGAGAAAATCTGTTGACTCCAGATAAATGAACCGGATTGTGTGTGTGAGTTTTAATGATGCCGCAATGCTCATTCTGTCTTGATGACGCCATGTGTATTTGTCACAAGAACTTTCGCAGCTGCACCACCATAACAACACCACAAACGCTGGCAAGTGCTGATATAAATTACCCGCCCACCCTGACAATAACGAATCCCGAATTATTTTTCTGAAACTGTGAATCTTTGCAAACTAGTGCTGCGCTAACAAGCACTGTTCAAACCACAAAACTTTATCTTAGAATCAATCAAACATGCCAACTGTGCCAGAAGAAAATGATGCTAAAGATGTCTACATGACTTAAATTTGATGTAAAGGTGGACCTTGTATTTGAATATATCATTTAATGTATGCATTGTATAGATTCGTGGAAGTGTTGGAAGGACAGAATATGTAATACTTTGATGCAGTACACGTAACGCTGGGGAAACATTAGAGGAAGTTTTAGGATAAAATAAAAGGTTAATGGAGGCCTATGGTTGTTTGTAAGTGTAAGAAAAAAATGTCATCTCTGACAGAGAGCTAGATCACACAAGACCAAGGTGTGCTTTAGTTGTGAGTTCAAAATGTATGATTATTAAACAAGTAGTTCTTGATTATGATTAAAACGCATGCTGAAATTAATGAGAGAGAAACCGAAGAGCTGTAAAAGTTAACCATTCAAAGACAGAAGCGTTGAGCCTGCGGGGTCTGGGGTATGTTTGAGCAGCCCAACAGGACAGGTTTTTATATGTAGCATATTGGGCTCACCTTTCTCTAGGTATATTGTCAATTACCAGCAATATAATTTTTGTTGCGGCGTTTTTTTTTAAGTCTGTGTGTTTATTTTACCAAATCTTACAAGTGTATGTTGTAACCGCTTTATTCTGCTCCGCATCGTTGTTGTTGTTGAGCGCGGTTCTGAAATCACTGCTGATTGCTTAATTATGTTTCTAAGTGTCGACAAAATCAGACCCACGTTTTCTGAAGTGTCATGTCTGAGGTAGTGCCCCCCCCCCGATTTGGTGGAATTTCAACCTTTTGCATTTGTATAAAACAGACCAGTGATATACAATGAAAAAATAATCAAATAATTGTTTTAATGATTTATTAAGAGCCCAATCAATAGTCACACAGGAACTGGGAGATAATTAGCAATTAGTTGCTACTGACTGTCAGATTTATTTATATATAGATGTGTTTTTTTATGAATTTACCATATTGTTATAGGCTATATATTGCAAACTTACTGCCCTGTCCTACGGCAACCATCACCTTCAGCATGTGAACATCCAGAGTTTAAACTGAAGTCAACAAGAACAGACAATTGAACAATGTATGGCTCCCAAAATGACCTCCTCTGGCCAAAGTGGCTGCCATCCAAACTTAGTGGGGACCGGTCGAGGTTCAGAACAGCTGTTAACCTCTCGCCGACACCAAAACCGTCGCATCTTGAATCAATTCTGTGTTCATTCCACTCCCATCAGCCTCTCCTGCCTCCTAGACCCACTTCACATTTTTTCCTCCTTTTTCGATCCTACCTCTGTCAGACTGGTCCCCATTCTGTCTGCTTCTTACTGACCACCTCTCTGCCCCCCTCTCCTACACCTTACATTGTTCTCTCAGACATGATCTTCTCAAACAGATGCGAGGATTCAGTCTGACAGCTTTATCTCTGATGCTGTCCACAGATTCTGGGATAGTTCCCAGAGATTTATGACACCTGAGTGGCACCTAGCTTTAAAACAGGGAAGAATGGCTTTATGGATGCCACAGAGTAACAGAAAATGCAACTGTGAGACATTTATCATGGATGTTATGTCAGAAGGGGGTGATAATTGGAAATGCTACACTGGCTATGAATCTTGAAGTCTTTTTAAAGTGACAAAGTGTTTGTTTGAACTCTTAAATGCTAACCACTACACTTACAGAAACCTGTTTAATCATCACAGATATGATGACATTAATTATCAAATAAATTTAGTTACTGCTGAAGTATAGTTAAATCTAGACTGTCCTGTTAAAAGGATCAATTAATTCTACTTTCTTCTCTCACAGTAGCAGCAGTGTCTGTCGTCCATCTGTCCACTATTGACTGAAATACCTCAACAACCGTGGAATGGATCTGTACAAGATCTGATCTAGATAAATATTGTACGGACAATCATAGTTTCCAGATGATGTAATCTGAAGACTTTGGTGATCTGAATTTTCATATGGAGACATCATCAGGTTCAAAATCGATATCACTTGCTCTTTTGCTAATATGTTGTAGATGCAAAAGAATGACCTTGACAAATGGAAGGACTTTAAACAATGACTGAGAAAATGAATGGATTTACAAATTAAAATAATAACTGCATGAAGGCATGAATTATATTGCATGATATGCCACTATCTCACTGCACTGATGAAAGTGGGACCGCAAATGGCTTTAGAGATATAGCAGAGGCAAACAACATCAGCAGACTGTTCGATGTCGCTGATGTTCCAGTGGATAGGTAAAGAGAGGCGAGGTGAGACCTGATACAAAGGATTAGGGAGCATTACAGCCATCTCAGCACAGTGCTGATTCAAATTCTGCACACAGAGTGATCAGCTTCAGTGTACATAAACCTAGACAGGTCTTGGCTAATCATTTGCAGCTCACTGTTTAATCAGTAGACATACATGTCTGAGCATTAAAACCCACTAGGCTTCCGTCTGATGTGATTCTTTCCTTTTTCCATCAGTCCTAATACACACACGCTTGCAGCCGAAACAGTGAGCTAATTTAGTTTCCTCCCAGTTGGCAACACAATTCAAGGGGTTGGAAAAAGAAACTGGCTGCTGCTTTGACTGCTTCCACAAACAATGCTTACTGCACATTAGCTGTGTCTTGATGATGTGTTCCCCACCGCGAGACACAATGTGTGAATCTAGGCAACCTACGCCTCATTAGGGAGTGCCCTCATTAAAGAGCCGCCAGAGAGCGTGCCTCATCGCAACAGCACGCCGCTTTCGGGAGGGTCGTCTGAGCCTCCACCTGAATGAGCTAGAGAGCGAGAGCACCGTGGGGCAGAGCCGAACGGAGAGACGGAAGAGCTGATCGTCTGTCAGGTTGTGAGATGAATTCAGTGGAGAGATGATGATAATAAACACAAAATCGATAACTTCAAGAACACTGACACAGAGTCTCAAATGCGCAAGCGTTTCAGGAGGTATGATGTAAGTATGAAGGAGGAACCTCCCTGGGAATTAAGGAAAAATCTGTACAAAAAAAACTGACAACATAAAATGGTAACATAAAAAAAATTGTGTCATCTCTGAGATGTCCATTTGAAAAACAGGGGAAAAGTTATGCTCCTACAAAATGGTAGCTGGCAGAAAATTGGGACATATTATCAAAATTTACTAAACATAGCAGGGTTTTAGCCTATTAAATATTTTTAGAGAACATAATCCATGAGGCAACACATGCACACGCATTAAGGCTGGCTGAGGGTTGTGAGAGAGGAAAGAAAGAATAAAATTCAGGCAGTGATGTGGAGGAGGTTCATGAGATTGTGCACAAATGATTTTAACATATTTTAGCATATTAAAACTACTTAAAAACACATTTTGAAATTGAGACAAACAACATGCAGGTAACCATGAGTATTATCTCAGCTTTTATTTTGGCCCTTTACTTAGTTTCAGCTGCCACTGTCTCAACACGTGGTTAATATGTGAGTATTTTTTGGGGAAGCGCTCTTTGCCAAACAGCCCTCTCTGAGCGTCTCCTCTCTGCTGCCTATTAACATCCTGCCGGCTACCTGGCATTGAACGGATGAGCCGATGATGTGTAAAAAGCGATAGCCCGACAACAATCGCTGCAAGCGCTCAAGAATCGCGCCGCTCCCTCAGTGTTTTCGGGGGTTGCTGAACATTATTCTGAATGTCATTAAGAGCGGCAGAACGGATCCAACAATCCTACACCAAATATTGTATTATAAGGGGAGAGGCCTCCCAAGAAAGACACATCCTCCACATCATCAAGTCGTATTTTCTAAGACTGAAGAGAAGATAACTCCCTAAAGAGAACCCCTGGAGAGACGGGGCTGCATCGCTGCTGTGTGCGCTGACACACTGGAAGCTGATTCACACTGTGTTTGATCATATCTTTGGCACCAATACAATATGATGCAAGCATGGAGGAGAGGAATCCAGGTCACGCTCAAAGCCCTTCAGAGATTTGCTACTTTGCACAAACTTCTCTCACTCCACTATTTTTTTTTTTATTATTCCCTGTCTGTGTTGTATTGCATTATTGCTGAGCAGTTTCTCTGCCTGTATCTGTTTTGGTCAAAAAGATCATTGGTTGGCACACTAACACTCGCTTCCTCTTGTCCTCTCTCTCTCTGTTTGCCCTCTCAACCCCGCTATTTCTCTCCCTTTCATCCTCCCCCCTTTCCATTTTCCTCTTTCCTTTTGCTGCCTGCCTCCTCCTCTGCTAACATTTCCATCTTCTCCATCTTCTTCTCCTCATTTGTCCTCCTTTCCCCTCTGCTCCTGTTTCCTCCAACATAAGGAGCCGCTGCACATTGATGTGAACTCACCTGGAAACATTGCGCTCCCCTGTTCCTCACGTCAATAATTAAAGTGGCCCTTTGACATTGACATGACATGGGGGAATAGCTCTGAATGCGTACAAACAGGGCGGGAAAACATATAGTTTTCTTTTAATTGTTTGCTTAAGAGTCAGCAGAGCATGTTCAGCCCCATGCTATCGCTCCTCATTTCTTTTTGATGAATAAATGATGAGATTCTGCTGCTGTTGTTGGCAGTGGCACAACATCGGTATGCAGGCAGAGACAAAAGAAGACAGACTTTTTTTTTTCCTCCTCTCTCAGTGCGCCGCTGACGAACAGTTTGTCTATACTTAATGAATCACGCAGCGATCATTTCATTTTGATTGGGTGAGCGACTGAGTTGTGTTTCATGGACCTCAGAGTGACTCAGAGAAAATGGAGTCAGGCCCGGCTAATAAGAAATGAACTGCATGGAGAGTGATGGCAGCGGCAAAGTGTATTTGTCCTCTGCGGCCATTAATGTCAAATCTCACAGAGAAATGACGGCGTTTATTAAGAGCGAGTGCATTAAGGCAGAAAGTATACGGTCGGGTGTGTATATGTGTGTGTGTGTGTGCGCGCGTTTGTGCATGTACATGTTAGCGATGGCGTGCAGCCAGCCACACTCAGCAGCTCAGCATTAGCGCTCTCTGGCTGGATTCACACAGTGCCTCCATTAAATCACAGCGTGGGCCCAAATGGAGGAGGTCAGCGGCAACAAGACTGGCTGAGGTGTAATCTGCAGACAGGTATGGGAGGTTCACACCAGGACACCAGTGAGTGCAAACCCGCCTCCAAGGTTGTCACTAAATTGAACCGGGCGAGCTGTGAAAAATTACTGGCTTGTGACAAGTCAAATAAAGTTTCCACTTTGAAGATATACGCCATCTGACAGATAATCTTATCTGCTTTGGCTTGGGAGCATATATTCCTTCAGAGGAAATTAAACTGTTGAGTGAGTGTTGCTACAATAAATCATCCTAAAAAATTAGAATCAACACAGACAAATGCATGCAAACCTCACCATATGACAAGTTACGGTTGAGACGATGACCTTGAAGAGGCGCAAAATCTGAACCGAGGACACAGTGAAAGCATCACATTAAGCTGCTAGCACTTTGAAAGTGGGGGAATATAGTACACAAGCTTTTGGTAGTAGCTTTGCCCACAGTGAATTAAGAATATTTTGAGTTACATAAACTACATAACCGCCCCTTTAAACAGTTTGAGAGTGAATGGTTGCTGAGAGCTACACCAGCTCATCCTTTGTTCTTGAGTCATAGTTTGAGTCAGATTGTCTGGAGAGCCTCCATCGGCAAAGTACAAGAGGTCACAGAGACCCTAACTGGTATCCAGTGTTTTTATTTTCAAGGCAACGGAATGCATTCAGTCAGTGGATCAACAGACAGCAGGATTATTCTGCACAATTACATGTAGAGAAAGTTTTTGGGTAGATAAAGGAGATTAAAGAGGAAAGAGATTAAAGAGGAAAGAGATTTTTAAGATACATTTTTGTTTTTCTTTCATATAGTTTCTTATTGTTTTTGGCCTCCAAATAATATTTCTTCAATATAAATTCCCTGAAAACAGCACTCCAATTCTGACCTTTCATGAACTCTCCGATCTGTTACTGAAAATCACCTTCAGTGTTGAGACTAATCAATATTTGATACAGTCAGTATTATTTTATTGCTCGCACAACCACAACCATGATCCACGAGGAGTGAGGGGACCTTAAAAAAAAAAACAACAAAAAAAAAAAAGACAGGAGGGCAGGAAAGAGAGGCACGAAGGTCAAATCTCTACCATTTCAATCAGATGTGCTCTGGAGTGAGAGACAAAGTATGGAGCGTGGCATCAGAGCAGTTGCCAATAGCAAGAGCAGTAAGCTGTAAACAATCAATAACGGGAACAGACCTGGGTCATCGAGAAAGAGAATTCATGCAGGCTAAGGCCTCAACTTAACCCTCAAAAACCCTCTCTGTTATGAGTTATTCATAGGCCAGGAACCAAAGAGTGAAACCCTGTCTTCTTATGAGATTGTTTCTGAAGCTTGACGCATTGATAGTGCTGGATGAGGGACTGCATCGGCTTGAGCTAAAACCCAGGGAGGCTTTAGTGGTGTGGCAGGGGAGCTAAGTTGTCAACCAACCAGCTGGGGTTCTACAGCAGCCTCACGCAGATTTCCACCCAGCTCAGGTTTATATCATTAAGAACCCCGAGAGCTGACCCAGAGGAAATCAAAGAAAAATCCAACCTGATTTTTTTTTTTTTTTTACAATTTTTAGACTCTCCTAACAACTAACCCACACAAAGACATAGAAAACATGTCGCATACCTCAACCTGCTGACAGATCTGGATGAGTTTGGCCATCTGGTTCTCCAGTTCACTGTTCCTCTTCACCAGGTTGGTCAGGTTGTTCTCCAGAGTTTGCTGTTGAGAAGGGGAAGGAGGAAGGAGCAGGGACAAAGGGCATACAGCATTAGCATATATATACATCTATCTATCTATGTTCAGTGACAAGACAGGTTAAGTAACGGATGCAGAAACACCACCACTTTATTCTGTATGTAAATTTCAAGCAATAAGCTAAATTTGGACACAGGTTTATCAATTATAATTTCTTAACATGCAGCTGTCATTTTTCATTGTACAAAAAATAAATAAGACGTCAATCATTCTCAGTTACATTTTTGTCTGGGAAAGGCGGAACAGTTTCTGACATATGTGATGTTACATAATGTCTTTAGGTTTTTTGCTGATGCCTGTGATATCGGTTCCCTGTCATCAACCTAATATCCACAAACCAGCTCATGTATTTTCATTTATACATTTTTCGTTATTCTAGAAAGCAGAAGGCCTGTAAGAATGAGAAGCCCATGATGCAATGTTGTGCCCTAAGCTCAGTGCTATTTTAGAGCTGCATTGGTGGTCAAGTTATATTACCATATAGGCATTTGTCAGCTGCAACACAAATTAAATGACACGTGTAATACTAAGTAATTGGTCATGTTGGACATCAATGGGAAATATTACATCACTGTATTAATGCTTTTCCTTCTGTTTTCCCACATTGATGCTCTGCTCTGTTGACTTTTCCAATATTTGTGGCCTGAGAGTTGCTTTGTAACAAATGAAATCCATGCAAAAAAAAAAAGGTTCTTTACAAATGTGTGAATGTGCTGTTGGGCCACAACCAGTCACACAAACTAGTTTTGTAAATGGGTCCCGATACAATGAAGCCCTGTGAGAGCGAAGAGGCTGCTACAGTCCTGCTGAAGATGATGCCGGACGGAGGAAGGATGGAGAGTTTCTATCATGTTGGTCATGAAACGATGCAATAGGAGCATGTTGAAATACAGAATGGCACTTGAATGTGTTGAACGAAGGCTCTTAGAGTTTCTAATAAAAATCTGCCTGGGTTTTAATGTTAAAATAATTCCTATAGCAGAGTAAATATCAAGGTTACACTGACACATCAATACTTTGAAAGCATCTCCTGAAACAAACTACTCTACTAAATGCTGCTGAGAAGAAAAGAAATATAAAATTAAATCCCATATGCAATTCAATGCTTTGTTACGGCTACAAACGCTTAAATAGCAGTTTAATTTGCTAACAAATTGTCCGTAATATGATGATTTAACTGCCTGACATTGTCACACTTTACTTAAAAGCCACAAAAACGACCACATGATCCCTGAAAAATGAAACCAATCAACCTCCACTGGCAATTTTAATGATCAAACACTCAATTACTATCCCTTCACCGTGACTGTTGTCAAATGTAAAACAAAAGATACACACACATACACGCACGCACACATAAATAGACTCTCTCAAACACATATACAGCACAAAAGATGAAAATGGAAACAAATAGCAAATAGCGAGCCAGAAATAGAACTGCCGTTCAAAGGAAGCAAATCAACGATGGCGGCGACAACGACGGGCATCAAAAACAACAACAAAAACAACAACCACCACCACAGCTGCAAAGCGAACAGCAGAACAAAACAGCAGACAAGCGGCGGGTGTTTGAAGTAGCTCTACTCATGCAAGTGAAAGGGAGGTGGGCTGGACAAGCACCTGGCTGCGACTCTGACTGTCTGACTATTCCTCTCTGTCGGTCTGTCTGTCTGTCCTGTCTGTCAGGCAGCCTCGCTGCTCCCCTATAACTCTCCTGCCTGCCGCTCAGCCTGATTTACTCTGTCTGCCTGTTGTCTGTTTGACTTTGCACCCACTTAATTATTTATCTGCCTGCTTATCTCCCTCCCTTCACCCCTTCCTTATCCGTCCAGGTGTCTACCTGGGTGCCTGTCTGTATCTAAGCAGCGGAGATAAAGGGGAGCAGAGGGAGGAGGGGATGGGTTAGGTTGGGTTGGGTGGGGTGGGGGTTGGTGCGGGTGGTAAAAGGCAGCCAGGGAACTCACCGCAGCGCTTGTCTTTGAAGCCTCCATTACTGCATCTGACACTCTGCCCGGGCTCACCTGATAAGCCTACGAACACACACATACAGCCACATAAGTGCAGTGCACACAGAAACACACACGCAGACAAGCCTGGGCGCACAACGTCTGCCACCTAAGCGCAAAGCAACTGAAGAGGAGAGCTCCTTCCTGATAAAGTTGCCACAAAACACTCCTCTTATGGTCTTAGGCATGGTCTTGAATGCAGACGAGACAGTGTCTGCTACTGTCTCCCTGAAGCCGGCGCTGGAGTTACATCACTGGAGTGGGCATTTGGTTGTTGTGTCGCAGCCCCTTGCGTGACTGTGTTTCTGTGTGAGGGAGTTTGAAGTGGAGCATCAGTGAGAGGGGACAGATGGGTCATTAATTAGCAAGCTGGAGATGAAGATGATTAATACATCAGAACACAGCTGTCTCCCATGGGACCGCAGTGAAACAAACCCTCCTCTGTCCTCTACATACATGCATGTGTGTATGTGTGCGTGTGTACTGTCCCAGTCTTTATGTGTGTGATGTGTGTGACTCAGTAGGTGGATGGAAGTAGATAACATCTGCTAATACTTGTATCTGTTGGCGAAAAAAGGCACTGGAACTTTGTGCGTGTGTGCAAGTGTGGATACACCCCCCTGCTGTAAGTGACCACTGTTGCGTGAGTGTAGACAGGGCTCTGCCTGACTTGTGATGGCACTCCTGTGGCTTCAGCCCAGCGGGCAGGACGAGTGGCCGAGAGAGAGAGAGAGAGAGGGGGAAGCAGAAGAACCATCAACAACAAACTCATTAAAACACACAACAGACATCAAAGACGGCAAGAGCTACTCGGCGATAGAGAGAGGGAGCAGAGGGAAACGTAGGGTAGAGAATGGAGGCAGAGGCGGATGTGATGGGTGGGAGAAGGTGCCAAGAAGTGTTGGATGCAGTTTAGTGAGGAATATCTGGTCATGCGAACTTCACAATGTTTTGTCATTTGAGGTATGTTGGGTTAATTTTGTAAAATGCAATTGGAAACCTTCCCAGTTTTCACTGTTAAACAGCAAACTTTGAGTCAGACACGTCAACTGTATGCTCTTCAGTACAATTAGCACTGTATTTTTTAAATCTGTCGACTGCTCCACCTTCATGTTTACTGAGATGGAGAGAAGAATTGAACAAGATAAATACAAAAAGGGCGATTACACAGAGAAAGAGATGAAATAGATGGAGCTCAACAGAGGAGTGAAAGAAAGGTAGAATAAGGAAAGAGGAGAGCAGAGGAGGAGACGTCAGAATGGAGGGAGGGGGAAATAAAAGCCAAGCAGAAAGGAGTGACGAATTGTGTCTCAGTTGCTCGAGGTGCATAGTGGGGCCGGCCGGGGTAGGCAGGGTTATTAGCATAAGGTAATATCATTCATTCACTGATTCGGCTTTGGATGTGGCATGTCATGAGAGTGAACGGGGAGAGTGCGCCTCAGATGGAGGGGGGCTGATGGGATGGAAATAGGCACGAGTCCCATACTGAGAGGGGCAGCTTGGCAGAGGAGCTCCAGTCTGGCCTGCCCTCTAATTCAGTCTTCTGTCTCTTCTGCGCCTCTTTTCTGCCTTGTTATCTGTCTTTCTGTCATACTCTACCTTTCTCCCTTCTCCACAGCATGTCTCCCCTGCCTCTAACCTGACTCCCCGTCTCCTCCCTCGCTCTGTGTCTCGCTACTTCAGTCCTTATTCTGTCCGTCTCGGCACGGTTACAAACCGCAGCTGCTGACAGCCCATCATCTCGGGTTAGATCACCACCCCCTCATATGACTTCATTGTGTTGAGGGGCTCCTGGGTCTCATTCCTTTACAGATGATCCCATTTCTCTTTGGAACAAAAAAAGGACAGATCTCTATTTATATTACAGTAGCTACAGAGACTGGAGAGAGGGATTGTGGGAGAATAAAATGATACCTCTTTCTTAGAGGAGACTTGCGTATGATGGCTTCACTGAACACACATTCGACTCAAGTTTGAGGACTGCTGTCACAGTTTAATCTCCAGCCATCACTGCTCTCAGAGTCTACAGCTTGTAGTTCGATTCATATGACTAAACCAAAAAATTACACAACATTACATCACAAAGTAGAGAAAAAAATAAATAAAATGATTTGTGTAAACAAGGTGACAATCCTAATACTTTCTGATAAATCTAACCAGCCAATCACTAATTTCTGCTAAGTGTCTGCACTCTGCCATGTTGGTACCTGTGACAAATTAACAGTTGGCAATTACATCACGTATAATCCAATTACAGTGTGATGTGTTGCAACTCAACCTGGGGCATAGGCTGAGCTCATTGTTACTTTGCTACGGAAACATTAAAGGACTTTCATCTGAGGTCAAATTCAATCTCGAGAATGAAATCACAAAACAAAGTAAGAGAAGGTAAGAGAAAGCCGACACATCACACAGGGGAAGACATTTAGACGTTAAGCAGCGCTTGCTATAGGGAAAATGCTGCTCTGCATCTGCCGCCTAATTAGGTGACATCGTCCAGCACCTGAATCTCTGGGTCATTACGACAGTGTAACAACAAAAATATGACCGCCGCCACAACAAATACGGAGCAGAATGCCCCGAGGCTAAGTATCCAACTTCAAAGTCTTTCCCTCTTAATTAATTCGAGATCCTCCCCCATGAACGAGAGAAACGACGAGACAGTGAGAGCAACAGAAATGAAAGCAAGAGAAACGGGGAGAGATTAAACTCGAGAAAGAACAGCAGAATAGAACGAGCTCGCTTTACAGCTGTTGTTAACAAGAGGCTTTTCAGAGTCTGAACGTGTCAGTAACACAAGCCTTCTGGGAAACAGGGTTTTTGTCTGAGGATAATATTCCATAGGGCAGAACTCTTGAGACCAGCAAACTGTAGCAGGGCATAACAAACGGGGAGTCATGCTTGTCTCATAACCCCCCGGCTGGGGCCAAATTAATGAGACCAATAGGGAAGCTTAAAACTCGCTATAATGTTAGCAGTTTTTCTTTGTATCTCACTACTGTAAGCACTTCATGCGTGCACTGTGACACCAAGCTGGTTTATTCAAGACAAGAATGTTCCCCTACTCTCAATTCAGCATCAATAAATAAATACGCTTAAAAAAAAAAAAATAGAAAAAAATCACATTCAGACGTGATAATGTCAGCTCTGAATGAGACGCTATAGACGTTTGAATTTTGAATGAACTCCTGTGACCTTCAAGCTACGAGCGGCTGCGTTCAAGGGCTCTTGAAAGAGTGGGGGGTCTGGCGATAAATGCTCGCTTTCATTTATAAGTCTTTGGGTAAAGTTGCTGGTAGGAAGCAACAGAAGAAGGAAGCAGGGAAGGGTACGGAAGGACAAGTCGACTGCCACGCTCAACCATTCTCAGTTTTCCGGCTCCCAATTGCTTTTTTCCCTTAAGGCTCTTATTATGAAGAAAAAAAAAGCCATCTTAAATGGACACAAATCCAATAGTAATTCAAGTTTTTAGCCACATGAGAGGATTAGGATCAAGAAGTTTCTCAGTAGGTTTGAAAGGGAATAATGAATCGTCATGACTACTGAACAGCAGCGAGGAGGCGAGACACAAGCTGGCATTTGATTTTGTTTATAAGACTCTTGGATATCCCATGGGCCTGTGTGTGCTTTTAGCTTCCCAATTATTTGGTTGGGTCAGAGACAGGCCTAGTTAAAAAAACGGAGGGAATAAGAATGAGTAAAGAAAAATATAGACATAGATGGCGCAAAGCCTGATCCCTGACCATCTCTCAGCCTTTATTAGACAATTTCATCTTAGATTACAGGCTGAGCATACTGTGATATTTGAATGCAAAGAGATGGGAACTTAATGCTGTGGATTAAGGGGGGCTGGACCGAGATGAAGTAGGGTTAGTGGAAAACAGTGATATGGTTGAATGGGCTTAAAGGATCTTTCTGTCTCATTTCAATCGGCCTACACCGGACTCTTGTTGGAACAAAGCAATTCAGTTTCATGGATTAATACTGAGAAATGAAAATAACACACATAGTGTAAAAGTGGCTTGGCTGTTATGATCAATATCTCTGCTTAACAGTGTTAGTTTTTTCTTTCCTTTTCTGTTTTTTTTCTTTTCTTTTTACCACTTTCTTGAGCCAACAGTGATGCACTAATTGTATTGTGTGCTAATTGAGAACATCTTTCAAATGGGCACAGAGAGACAGCAGACCAATAAACAAAATTGGGGCTGAGACGTTCAGAGGGGAAAAAATCCTTTAATCAAATAAAAATAAGTTGTGGTTCTCTCAGAATCATCAGTGCTGCAAATGCCACTTCTGTTAACATTAATATGCATCCATTAAAATCGTTCATTTGGTGGTTGGTACATTAATCAGGAGTATCTGAGAAATGAGTCCGAGCTTGGGAACCGGAGAGCTTTCTTTGCACACTGGATGCCACGGGTATCCTGCTGCTCCTATGAAACCGCATAGCTAGCTGTCAGTCACTTGATGACAAGTGCTTTCTGCTGCCTAAAATGCAACAGTGAGTGTTGTTTTTCTGTGGTTTAAGAGCATTTAAATGCTATTGGGTATATTGTAATCAAAGCTTTTTGGATGACCAATTCAAACAAACAAAAAAAACTACATTTTACTCAAAAATACTGCTAAATATTACATTAATACTAATTATTGATACTGAATTGTAAATGAAAATATAACATATAACGAAAAGTAAATGTATTGCAAATTAAGCTTGATCTGTGTTGAGAAACATTTAAATTTGTTGACAATCTCATTATTTACTGTAACTGAACTAATGCCTCATAATTTATGTGGTATGGATTTACAGTACCCAAAGCTGTGTATTATAGATAAATCTCAAGTTAAATAATGAATTAGACCTGTGTGTTAGAGCCAAACATGTGGTGTGGAGTTTTAGACCGCATGTATTTGTGGATGGTGACTGAAAATGGGATTTACAACGTGCATGACTCGACTTTTTTCTTTGATAAATATGGAATTTACAGAGACGACACTGAAGTTAAAATTGAAACACTACTGACGCAATAGATACTGCATCTTTCTTATCTGTCTGAAGCTGCTGAAAGTCGAGCTCAGCGTCTGAATGCAATCCTCATCTATTCATTGATTTGCGGACCGTTTCCATCCCACAAACAGCGTGGCCTATAGTATGTCATAAGCAACTATGAGTGGATCTTTAGAACAGTTTCATCATCTGAACTGTACGCTGTGCAGCTCATAACAAATCCTTGTTATCCACGTCCGGCCTTATCTATGGTAGATGATATCATTAGGTTGGTGCTACTTGCTGTCGGCTAGATAAGGAATATTTCTCCTCGAGACTTGAGCTGTAGCCAACCAGTGTGACTCCTGACTCAAGACATTATCATCACGGTGACTGTTTGGCTGCTTTGTGGAGATACAGCAGAGCTATGATAGAGTAGCAATGGGGTCCTGAATAAAGCATCAATATTCAGAGGTTTTTTTTTTTTATAATATGCACAGGTTCATGTGCAATATTGATAGTAAAGTCCAGAGAAACAGAGAATACAGATCTGTAGCCAACCTCAATCAGCCATGGCTAAATGTGTCTCTGCTAATCTGAGGCTGACATCTGATGTACACAGCCTGTAGCTCTGAAAGGGGCCCAGATTGCGAGATATGAATAAAATGAACACCGCTCAGGATGCACCTTTCATGTCTGGGTCTGATTTGTGGCTCGGTATGCTTTGCCCACAGATAACTGACAAGACACAATCGCAATTCTGAATCGAATCGAGATATTTGCAGTAGAGGTACAATGTGGCCTGGCCTGAGCTGAGCTGATAATACCTGCATCCGTATCCATATTCAAAGGCCCCACATCAGTGCACCTGATAATGTCTGGAGTCGCAACGTAACAGATGTGAAGAAAACACAAACAGAAGAAGAAATGGAAACTGGTTCCACCGTGCTATAAGTTATGCCACAGTGCTTCCTCTCTACTGAACGCAGAGACTTAAATTTGCTTCTGATCTACTCTTCTAACTCCAAGGTAATATGAGTGAATCTCCCAAAATGTTGAAGAATTCCTTAAAGGACTTGAGAAGATTGCACCGTCTCACATGTCTTTTAGATGTGAGATATGTCTCACATCTAAAAGTGTTGCATTTGATTGGCAGCAGAGTGGCCTAATCAGCAGGGAAGCTGCCCTCTGACCAGGTAATCCAGGTTTAATGTCTCGTGAATGGGCTTCACCGCTGAAATATCCTTCAGCAACGCAGTGAATCCCCGCTGCCTCTAAAAACACAGCCCTGTAGCCGACCTTTACCTCTGACCTCTCTGTGAAACAGGACGAGCGAACATCCAGCTGCATGGAGGTTGTTTTTTTCTTCTTTACTCTTTCTTTTCTTGGAATATGTCTTTCTCCTGTTATTCCATTCTTTTTTTTTTGACAAAAATCAACAGATTTGGCACCATTTGCACGGTGGAAACAGTTCAGCTCCCACGCCATTATCTACAAAAAGCTGCCTTGTTATTTTTACAATGTCAGGCAAATTGGTTCTACAGCATACAACAGAACATTGTTATGACTTTGACAATCTCATACAACCCACATGACTCAGATATTTCCTCAGTGGGCTTTGGATATTTTAGGGCATGGAAACAAGCCTTTGGGCAAACCTTAGCAAAGCTTAATGCTCAGAGTCCCTATCAGATAAATAACTAAATACACTGTGTTGTAGATATGGAAATACAGTAGTTGGAGTTGGAATAGATGGCATGTGTGACAGTGAGGACGCGGCCCAGCTCGTTAGGCAGGATCTCCGTGGCTCGTTATGAACCACCTGTCCTCAGCGTTCACCTCCCACGGCGCCAGCTCCAAGCGGCAGCCCGCAGCGTGATGGGCTTCGCTGTCCGTACCTCTTCCCCTCCTGATTAGTTTCCGTTGTAAGTGGATTTTATATTCACAAATTAATTTGGCCAAAATGCCTGCTTAGCTCACACGCGGGAAAAAAAAATTACAGAAAGAAACAGAGGGAACGAGACAGAAAGATCGCCCAACAGCAGACAGTCAGGCAGCGCACAGCCACATTTCATTGGCTGTAATAGAATTATCTAGCTGCTGGCTCGTTGGTATATTCATATGACACGGTTATTCATTTTGCCTTAATTTTTAAAATGCAATAACAGAGAGAGCAGTGTGCTGGGCCTGAGTCATTCCGACTGATGGGAACCCAGAGGCCTTTTCTTGGATGCATGTTTCGAAAACCCTCTGACTCAGTGCTACAATGAAAAACAGTCAACAAAAAGTATCAAAATCTTTTCAGCAAAGTACTGCAATGAAAGTCCACCATCTCAGTCACCAGAAGAGAGGACATGAAAAGAATGATTTCCTACTTTCATCTAGTTCACTCCAAGGTCCTCGTCAACAATTCTTTACCCCGCATTGAGTGTTTCTTAAGCAAGCCTTGAGCTGTGCAAACACGGTACTGACTACAATCACATGAGAAACAGAGCGCGCTCATTAGTAAACAGTAACACAGATTACCAACCAGCAAAATGTTATGTGGAATCAAGTGGGGAAGAGGAATCTATTTTCCTTGACTGTGACATTAGCCTGTATGGTCGGCAGCACCGACAGGAGGTCACAGAGCTGTGCCGCGTACACCCTCACAAACATAACAGCATAATGAGGGCCGCAGCTGACACACAGGAAAAAAAGTGGCTGCTGCAGAAGATGTTTGAAAAAAACAAAACAAAACAAAAACAGAACCGGCATCCTGATCGGTTAACTGAGTACCGAGAGAAAATCCCCAAGATGAAGTATGAAGGTTTTGTATGTTTAGTATTCATAATAATGCGGATGCGTGCACCGGCATAATACTACCTCATGTTGGCTTTTCGTTCACTGGAGCCGGAGATTTCAGAGGCAATTTCATATCAGCTCTTGCTTTTCTACATCGGCGGCATGACGCCGACATCTTTTCCTTTAGTAACCACAATCAGGATGTGCTTCTGATTAAACACTATAATCCTGTTTGATTATAGCTGTACCCAGCCTTGTGCAAAAAGTCGCCACAGAAGCTAGATAAGCGGCGCCGTCTGTGGTTCCCAGTTAGCTCATCCAAAGCGAATGCTTTGCTGAAACCAAGGTGTTGCTTTCACTAAACCTCCCCTTAAGCCTTTAGGAGTGGTGGAGGCGTTAAGAAGTCACATTTATGGGGAGGTGACAAATGTCGACAGGGGACTTGTTTCTCTGTATACGAAGCTGGTACAAATCAGTGGCAAATGTTAAAATGTTAAAATCTAATAAAGACAATGTTTAATTCAACACTCAAATTCAGTCTGGCAGGTTTCACCATTTAAAATAAATTCAAAATCACCATATCGTAGTTGACAATTTTGGTAAATCAGAGCCGAAAAATACTAAAACTTTAATCATAACAAAGCTGTTATAACATTTTTCACACACTGGGAGAGTTTTGCGTCACCTTGGATGAGCATTTCATCTTAACACTCTCTGGTTTGTCACCTCCACATTATGTTTGCTGTCTCTCATTAGATTTTATCTTCCAGGAAAACACAAAGTTACTGAAAGCCACTGGGAAAGACTGCTGGAGAACAGTTGGCGTTTTATTCCCTTAAGATCCAGGGATCCCGAGCCGTGTACCGTTTGCCTGTGAAAGCGCAATGAATAACTGACATGACAGTTGTGAAGTTTTCATCACGGCCCCACAGCTTTGAGAGTCCTTGACGGTGTTTCGCCGCATCACTCGTGGCAAAGTGACACACCAGATAATCTCACTTCCGACACACGGACCGCAGCACATTTGCGCTTGTGGAAAATTCATGTGCACTTCACAAACACTGGATATGCAGGGCTTTCTGGTTGAGCTGGTACCTGCATCTCAAATGCACTTTCCCCTCTGAGACAAGGAGGCCCGCGACTGGTTCAGGCAAGAGGAGGAGAGATTTTCTAGGAATCACATCCCTATCATCATCATTATAACCATCCTCAAACTCTAGTTCATCACTACAGTCTACTTTCAGTCACTACTTTCTGTACATTGACATGTAACCCGGGACTATGAGCTCTCTCTCTCTCTCACTTAATTATATCCTCTAAAACATTTTATGCTGATAATAAACTGAATTAGCCTGCCTGAAATCATATAAAGATAATTTTGCATGATTCCAGTCACAAAGAGTGACAATTAGAAAATAAATAAATTCATAATAAAAGTAAATAAATTTGATAGATAACTAAAGACCCACTGCTGTTTTAAGATATTGCTTTAATAGTGTGATATTTTGAGGAAATAGATCTATAGAATAGATATGAAGCAGGAGCTAGGAGCCGGTTTGCTTATCATAGCATAAAGACTAGAAGCAGGTGGAAACAGCTAAGCTATCACTGTCTTCTGTCAAGTTTATATTCCCTGGTTCGGTGCAAGACTATTTCAGGCTTCATTTTTAGTTTTTCGATTCAATTCAACAAACAAGCACCTAAAATGTCAAACTATTGCTCTAAAAGGCATCTCTGCTATCTAAATCTCTGCTTTTATTTCTCACCATTGATTTTATTGTTGTTATTCTAGACAGGAGTGTCAAGTGAATACCTAAAATGTGGAACATGCACAATTATTTTCTCGCAACTGTGCAAAAAAAAAAAAAAAAAAATCCTCTATGAAATTTTTAGAGTATCTACTTAAATGAAGAAAAAAACACAGTCTGAACCTAGTCACCATTTCCCATTTAAATAGGCTGTGTTGACAGCTGAAGCCTCACCTGTGGGTTTGCTGGAGGCATGTTGGGTAGAAACGAGGGCTTGTCATTTAAACCTGATGAGTGAATCATCCTGAATGTCGACATCATGGAATCCCAACAGCTCCTCTTCGTCTTTGCCCGCCTCCGCTGTTTGCTTTTGCTTCCCTGCCACTTCTGATCTCTCATTCCTGATGTTGTCAGCTGATGCCCTCTCCTAATTTCTCCCTCATCCCTGACCTTCATCCTCATGTCCTCCACTTCCTAATTCTGCCTGTCTTAAATGTAAAAACTAAATAACTATGACAGCGAGAGGCCTGTCTCAAAGACTTGGGACTATCTCTGCTGCTCGGTTTCATTTTAACATGTTTTATTGGGACAGTTGCCTGAAAGAAACTGGGAATTACAAGTCGACAATGACAATCTGATTTTTAATATTTGAATTGAAGTTCCCCAAATGAACCTACTCCCTCTTTGGACTCTTTTTGTCATCTCAAAGCCTGATGCTGCTGCACACGTCATCTTTTTTTAAACTTTCAGCCACATAACAGGAACAATAATCTGGTGTGATTGACGCTCTCCGAGCCAAAAGCTTTACACTTGTCAGCTCCTACTAAAACCTCCGGAGAAGTTCATCTGAGCTCATGGATGGGGGTTGGCTCTGCGCGAGTGCGATAAGGTTATGAGCAACACGGTTAGTCGATTTCTTTTTAGGTGACGAGGGTTCAGAAGCAGCGAACGCCTCGTCTGTGCAAGCATATGAGGCTACCAGCAGGTGGGTAAACACACTTAAAGACACACAGAGGAGCATATGTTGTGGCGCGTGTCAACATTTAACTTGGGATGCTGCCATCTGCTCAAGGGCATCGTCATGCAAAATAATGTATCATAACTGTCGCATGATTAGTGGGGAAGAGGAGGCACAGACGGCTCTGACGTAAAGCAACAGGGATGCCAAGCTACTTTTAATGGTGTCTCAAATTTAGCTCCCCCCCAAAAAAGTCCCTCTCTAAGACTTTTGCTTATCTCAACAGATCTTAGCATGGTTTTAATTCAATCTGCCACAAATATACTTCCTTATTTCCTTGCCTCTCAGATAAAAAAAAAACAAAACCCTGCTGTTGCACAAACCTGAATTTTTCCCAGCAAGTTAACAGTGCAATTTGATTGCCATGTAACTTATTTAATGGTTTCCCTGAGCTCTATACTTCAGGGAATAAATGTTTGAAATTTACTAGCAGTACATAAAGGGCGAGTGGAAACAAACCCCAGCAGAAATGGAGTTATAAAGGGAAACAGCAGCTTTGTTTGCTGCTGTTTCGGCGGTATTGAACGTGATAGTAGATAATGCCATACAGAGACCCGCTTGAGAGGAACAGTGAGATTTCCACCCTGAAGCGTTTTTATCTTGCCCACCACAGTGCGACCCCCGGCTGGGCTCTGCAGGCACTCCGATGTAGAACACAGAAAGACCTCGCTTCTGATCTGCCCGGGTTGCAACATGCACACGAAAAATCAGACAAACGTACACACACTTGTACACAAAACAGAACACAATAACAAGAAAACGCTCCCCTCCTCCCTTTCACGCACGATAGCAGTGGGCAGTGGGCAGTGACAAGACAGAGTGTCTCCATTAGTATCAAAGTGGCTCTGTCCACCCTAACAGATGGGCTTGCTTCCTCCAAGGTGGGCGAAGTGATTTACTCTATCTCTACTGTACTTTGCTTTATCTAATTGGACCGACACTGCCCAGGAAGCAGGCCAGTAAATCATGTCACTATCATGTATTTATAGATGAGGTCATGTAACACTAGTGCTGATGGCAGTGACATAACATCTATATATGACACCTGTTACCATGCCAGCTGCTGGCAGGAAGCCTGAAAAAAAAAACAAACAAACAAAAAAAAAACAAGATGGACACTGCAGGTAGAGGAATATAAGCAAAAAAGAGGAAGCGAGCAAATGTGACAGGCGGAGACAATGATAACAGGAAGAAAAATTGTGATTATCATTGTGCAGATAAACACGACATCCTCAGACGTATTGCTTTGACTCACATTGTGACATGTTACTAAACACTATGGAGCTACGTGCTGAGAATCGGCTCCAGTGTGTGCGTTATGGAAATGAAAAATCGGAAGCGGTGACAGCCCCGGTGCAAAATCACACAACCCTAGCTGTGGCTCAGCTTCACCACTGTGCATTTCTGATTTGGCCAGACACCAGACTTATAGAGCAGGGAACCGCTCTGGATAGTGTCTGCGATGGTAACAGGGCTAGCCACAAATAGGAAAGACACATTCCCTGCGTTCCTGCGATTCTACGCGGTTGACTTTCTGGCGTCGATATCTGGGACAGACATTCCTCACTGTACAACTCCCCGGAGAGCTGAACTTCCTCTGCGTAACCTGACCTACGCGGAAACTTCCAGGGAGGTTCTTGCAGGACAAAAGATGTCAGAACTGGAAGTCCATTATACATGCAGTAAATAAGAATATGATGTTTTTTTTATGTTGAAAACTGATCACATAGTCACATAAATACAGAGTTATACTGCTGAGAGGTTTGATTTAAAAACTACTCGATAATGCAATACAATCAACACTTTGATAGAAATCTGAAGACGTTGTAAAACCACACCTGATTAAAATCAAGCAGCCACCTGCAGAGTTGGATACATAAAACCACACTGCAGACATTTTTCCTCTGATATCATCTAGCTGAGGTTGGGATATAGGACAATGAAGGACTCGGCAATAAAAAAAAATTAATTGCATTAGCTTGATGTTTTTTATGAGCACTGTTGGCTGTAGTATTCCAAAGGGAAATCTCTGAAGAAGAAGAGCTGCCTGAAAAACGAATACAGAGAGGGCTTGTGTATGTTTCTGTTGTGTGAGTGTGTATATATACTTTAAAATCTTTTCTGCCAATTTTAAAAAATGTATTTAAGTTGACAGGACAATTAAGAAAATATGCAACTTTAACTAAAAGGCAATTTTCGAGACTGTGGTCTGTATCTCTGGTGTGTGTGGTGTACGCATGTTTTTCTGGCTTTTTCATGCATGTTAAAACAACATGAGAAAGTCATCTTTTTTGGCCATAGATTCCATATGAATATAGTGCCTCCATGTTTGTAGTGTATGCATGACCTCAGATGTACACACTGGCTGTGGGTTTTTCCGTGGAGCTTTGGAGAGACAGGGTGCTGGCTGCTGCTGTCACCACCACCACTGTCCAGAGAGGATAGGTGGTGTGTCCCTTTTTAGAAGCCATAAAAGAAGCCCTGCATGCTATTAAGCATGCATCAGCGCACCCCTTTCTCATCGGCTTTAAGAGGGGGACATCGGAGCACAGCGCCGTTAACCTGTGTTCTCAATCTCTCTGTCACATGAAATGAACAAGCAGGTAACTCAAGTTTGCAAAGTCAATTCACGGTCATATATTGCCTCGCCGCTCCTCTCCTTCCAGCTCCTGAGGCAGACTCCTGTCCAAAATCTTGTACACCTAAATAACATCTTGGACTAACACCCCGACTCTGGCTCACTGCTGGATGTCGGCTGCCTCTCACAACAGACGCAGTTTTGCTTGTGGTTAAGACTTCATGCTGTGGAGAAAAAAGCCCTGAGCTGCAGTATACAGGAAAGTAGAGACTTTTTTTTTTTTTAATGTATAACCTAAACACACACAAATCCATTATGTATTTTGTGTCACTGACAATGGTTGCATTTTCCAGACAGATTAACTTTTATTTCCTGGTTCGGCTCCGATACGGACATTTGTGGAACATAATAATCATGGCAGATGAGTAATTAGAATTGGAAAGAGATTTAGAAAATAAACTTTTTTTCCCCTGTTTCTTAAATGAATTCTTAAGGATGCAAACAATACAAATACAACTGCTTAAAATGCACATAGATTCAAAAACTTTAACGTATTATCTTAAACGTATTATCAAAGCAACAACACTTCAGCATGTTTGTTAAGAAATCACAAAAAAATCAATAAGTTGCATACATTTCAGGTAGTCACTAGTCTGAGATCTGCCTGTGTCTTATAAGCAGCCCTTCCTAGCTTCCTACATATATGTCACAGTCACTGTGTTGGATAATGGTAGTGTGCATGTTTTTTGAAATTGAATGTGGATGTTTCAGGAAGCAGGAGGTTCATGGGAATGGAATGCACTGAGGAGCATTTCTGTCCAAGGCAGCTGCGTCTGAAGACACAGCAAGATGCTTGAGAACAGTGTGGGAGACTGAAATTCTCCCCAGTAGCCAAAACAACACATACATTCTTGGAAATCCATGTCTAGGACATTCTGCTCAAGGTGACCAAAGGAGTTGATTGAAAAAGTAAGAATACCTTAGTGTAAGGGAGATGTGCTCAAATGCATAGCTGAGATAAAGCGACTTCAAAGACACGTATCCTCAAAATGTCAATAAATTTTTTATATTTTGTATTTGTGTTGGTTGCTGTTTGTAACATTCAAACTCCCTGCATGCTGTTATTCGCTGGGGGCTACAAACCGCTGCCCAAAGGTTGATACCCAGAAACGTTTTAAGCAGAGTCTCTGCAGATACAGACATGAGGTCATGAGTGATGCCTGAGAGGGGTTCATTTAGCTTGAGTCTATACCTAGACTTTTAGGAAAATTCTACTTATTAATGTTATTTGGGTTATGTATTTTTCCATTTGCAATCACGCAGCCGATGCGACTAAACAATGATGATTTCCATCAAATCTGAATATCCCAAGCTGAACTTTTTAAACTGCTGGGAAACTTTGGTGACAACTTTCAGCTTTTCATCTGTTTTGTCTGCTGCTGTAATACAACTGGAAGAAAATCAAATTATGAAATAAAGGCTGCCTGTGGAGAGATCAATAGATAACAATGAAGACAGTTGGGGCTTTTTCAAAGGAATTTGTCAGTTTATCTGCCAATTTTTCTTTTTGATCAACTCCTTTCCCATCTTTCACTTGTTTTGCTCTCCTGACTCTTGTGATTTTGGACTAAGGCAACAGATTCTCGACTGACTCGCCTTCAGAGAGGACTGATCTTTTCACTGTTGGAATGGTATTCAGGGGTGTTTGGATGGAGTCCAGAATTTGAGATAGGATTGTTGAAACTGGTTGAAATCGTTATTGTTGTGGAAGTGTAAGAAATGAAGCATCAGTGCTATAAAAGCAAAAAAAAAAAAAAAACATGATTTAAGAGATGATGTTCAATCAAGGGCTGTAAGCAGATAGGCAAGATCAGTTTCTCACAAAGTTAAGTAGCTGTGCATATTATGGCCCACATCCAGTTTTGGTCATTTGCTGCTCTTAACATGCAGTGTCACTGGGTTGTTCATCTCTCGGCTGAAAGGGAAATGATGCATTTTACATTTCAAGCATGTGCAACAGTGAAGCCGCTAAAAAGGAAACCAGCTGTCTTAGAGCCAAAACTGAAGTGGGCAGAGCTGCTGCCTTCCAAAAATGAAAAAAAAGCAATAAAAAGTAGCTATAACCAAGCAAAACACTGTATTTCTGAGTCAGAAAACTTTTCAGGATGAGACCGAATAATGCAAATGAGGTTTTTTTTATGTAACTAATTATGAGCCACAGTCTACTTAGTTCAGTACTTTACCTGCATTCACTTCAAAACACCTTTTAGCTCTGTTCTGGTCTCCACCAACTCCTAAAGAAAATATATCTCTTTAGCTGCTAAATGCTCCACTCCACTCTAACCAGTTGCTGACTTTGCAGATAGTGCACACTGAGTTAGAGTGTTTTCGCTAAAAACAACTTCCTGCTGGTGCCAAACCACAACCAAAACAATGACCTTCAAGAAACTGTAAAGAGCTGAGGGCCAGAGCAGAGTCATCTTATCTGTTCTGTTTTCAGTATGAGTAACACCTATCCCATTATACATAGTGATTTCATCCATTGTTGATATAATAATGTTGAGTAGAGCAGCTTTAAAGATACACGCTAAAAGTCCAGAAGTGCATTTATTTTAGGACTTTGGTTAAGAAGCAAAGCACAAAATGACACAAAGAAAAAAAATGTATTAAGCCGACTCAGTGGGTATAGCATGAATACTCAGTAACCAAGCTTGAAATGCACTCTTCAACATTTGGATAATACAGATAATAGTATGCTGAAAACTATTACTAAACTATGATTATTGTTCCCTGGGTGCAGCTCAGAGAATAATAGCTTGCTGCGCTATTTTAAGTTGGGGGATGAATCAGAGGTCCCTGGCGTCCTCAGGCCAGTGAAGACGTGCTGTTCATCTCACACTGGTGTCATTAGTTCAAACTAAGTATCTTCCCAGCGGCGACACACTGTTCCTGCCTGGCAGCCTCGCAACAGGACGCAGAACTCATCACGCACACAGCATACACAAAAAGGCAACATGCGCACCAAAACATACTACAAAGGAGAAAACAGACAGTCACCCAGTGTGCCTTCAGCCTTTGTGTGCATCCATGCACACATATACTTCTGTCTATGTGTGCGTGTGTGTGGGATAAAGAAATTGGATGCTGACTGACATTCCTGACTCAGTGTAAATATTCCTGTTATGCTTGTCCACTGTCCCTGAGCAAAAAACCAAAATAGCGTCTGGATGACCCAGGCACCTGTGATTCTTTTTTCTCTGAAAAATCTCTTGTGTGATTAAAATTAGTGGATTTAATCAAGCCTTTAGATTTTTTTTTTTGCAAATCCCCCAGAGACATTAAAATGTAATTTCTAAATCAAGTCTTATATTCATGTTCATAGACTGCATGTGTCATCAGTTTCCTCAAACGGAGCCCCTCCCTTCCCCTCGAATAAATGCGATGTGTGCCACGGATTGTTGCAGATTAATACCAGGAAGTGCTTACTCATCAGATATTGCCGGCGCTAATGTGGCACTGTATGAAAGGTTGGACTCAAAAATGCTTGTGTGCCAGAGAAAAATAACATCAGCATAGCAAGATGAGTTTCCACTGTTGATTAATGTGTAAATCCTCTTACATTGTGGTGTATAGCTGCCAGCCATCTGACTAAAATACATAAATAGTAATGAGTTTATGGCCTGCCATGCATTAGGACAAGCCATGTTATATATACATGAAGACAGCTACTGTAAAAAAAAAATTAAGATATATCACACTCATTTTTGGAACAGACACAACATACACACAAAACACAAAACTCACTGGATGCATTGCAACATTGCACAGTTATATATATATATATGTTTGCATGGGCGAGGCTACAGTTGTATTTATCAGCTGCTCAGTTAAAATGATTTCCACTGAGTGTCAAAAGTGTCAGAAGCTGAGCAAAGCTTTGCTATGTCCTCAGCTTCTTAGAGCATTACGCTAACACACAAGCCTTCAAGTGTCCAAATTCCAGTTTTAAGCCTTGTAAAAAAAACCACAAGAACTGGCAAAAAAAAACCTGATGAAAAATAAAGGAAAATCTAGCAAGGTTCAGCCAGCATGGGTTTTGAAGAAGAATATCGGGATACAGGCTAAAGTTGATGGTCCTCAATATTTTGTGCTGATATCCAGTGTTTTTGAAGTTTTCATGCTTGAAAACTCAGGAATGTTATCCTTGGGAGTGTGAAAAATCCTCTAAAACAATATTTTGCTCACATTTAGACACTAAAACTCTGGAGATAAAGACAATCTTTCAGGCTTCCAGACCAAGGACACATATTTCAACGTAGAGGAGGCCTTGGAATAAACTGGTTTTTCAAAATAATTGTAAATTGTAGTGAAAACTTTTGTTTAATAATAGACTTTAGAGAGTTTTTTATATTGATGTGCTGAGCAAAGAACCATGATTAACAACACTGCTTTGCAGATATATACCTTAGGAGCACCTCCATTTCAGTAAATCACATGGAGCATCGTATAGTGGTGAATATCAGCATCACGCCATAGCTGCCTGAGCTTAGAATAACAGGGATCCAGCCACTCATTTTAAGGAAGAAAAGTGAAGAAATGCATCAATGGATAATGGATAAATTGAATGGATAAATTTGTACATCGCTCTCAAACATACACACAAAACTCAGAGATGAGTAATGTCGGTTATGTCCCTCTTCCTGCTTTGCATTGTATCACTGCTGACACCAAAGCCCTTAAAAGCTTTCCATTTTCTTTTTTGCATAAATTGTGCATATGCATGATGCAGTGGTTGGGAGTGATTTGATAAGCTTTTCTTTTTTTGTCATGACCCACTAAATTTTATGATGGGCTGGCGTGACATATTTTCACAACACATGCATGATGCATCGACGGGGCGCGCTTGTGTGCGTTGCAAAGTATAGGCTCTTGCTCATGCACGAACGCGCACACTGATGCGGACTTCCTGATGGGCAAACGCACCTACAACAGGCAGAGAAGTGGCGCACACGGACGCACACAGAGACTAAAAGCTTTCTACATCCTTGGTGGTTCCGTCAGCATGACTAAGTGTGCTCCATCTCACACTGTTCTCCAGATAGAGTCATGATTTCCCCTGGCATCACACACTCAGCTCCCAATCACTCCACACATGTCAGACCTAATAGCATCTGCTTCGACACACATGCACACCCACATGTGCTCGCAGGCACACACACACACCTGCGAATGCTGCACAGAGCCACACATATATCTGAAGGCAATCATATACCCTCCTACACAAAAACACACTGGAAGGCTGTGAGTCTTTCTCTCGCCAGCAATATGCTGCTGCAGAGCATGTGGGTTTGTGGGCGACTGCGGGCAGAGAGGAGTGGTGTTACCTAAAACAAGACAGACTGGCCAGAGGCCAAATGAAGAGAAGGGGAGGAGGGAGAGAAACAGAGTGACAGAAAGCAGGTGGGAAGGATGATGTTTGTGTGCACGTATGCAAAACAGAGAAAGTGAGAGAAATCTGGTGACAGAGAGGGAGGACAGCAGCACAGAGAGTGGGAGTCTGTGTATGAGAAAACTTGGAGTGTATGAGAAAGAAAGAGTTTGGGAAAGAATTCGGCTTGGTTGAGCGCTTGACATTGCCGCCTTTTAATTTCCTCTTAAAATCATTACTGCCGGTGTCTGGCGTACAATCAGATAAGATGAGCTGAAACCCCGTTTTGTGTATCTGCATGTGTGGAAAGAGTCAGAGAGTACAAGTGGGTTTGTGGGTGTGGATGTGATTAAATTGTGCATGAATTTTGGGGGGGTCTGTGTGAGTGCTCACGCACACGCTTAGGCTCGCCTCTGGATTTAGCAAAGCAAATGGGTGTAAATACAGCAGAAGAGGAGTCAGCAGCAGGAGCAGACGTGATGCGCACATGGCACAGAAAAGAGTTAGAGTAGTTAAGGAGCTTAGATGGGGGAAAAGTGGAAGATATGTGGAGTGAGGAGGGTGGAGGAAGAAAATAGTGAGGATAAAGGAAAAGAAGTGGGGCTGGAGGGACTGAGGGAAATGAGGGGAGAGGAGAGTTAGAGAGCAAAAAGGCAGAGAGGAGAGAGGGGGTTGGTGGTGTCAGTATGCTGTGACTTGCCTCTTCCAAAACAGGAATTAATCCAATAATCGCCTGGAAATGTTTTGCATATTTCCTCATTCTTCTCATGTACATAACAGACTATCATCTGGTACAAGTGTGCGTGAGACCTGTCAAGACCTCAGAGACACACACACCTACACACATGCAACGACAAATCCCAGCGCTGTAGGGTTATTGTGCACATGACGCCACCAGGAGCTGAAGAACCAGTCTTTAAGTTTATCTGCCGCTTACTTAGAGTGTCTTTCTGAGTGTCACAAATGTCAGCGGCTCTGCTATAGGCTTTGCCTCAATGCCAGCTCATTAGCACTTGATGCTAAAGCACACAGACTTCAAACCCTCAAGAGCCAGAGAGTCAGTAAATTAACTGCCAGTAATGCAGAAGAGAGGAAAAAAGACTTGTTATCCATGCGATGTGATCCATTTATCACCATTTCTCCATTTCCTTCAGTCTTTGTCCTGCTCTGTCCTCACCTCCTTGCCGCCTCTTTCCTCCTCTTTCGGCTTCACTCACTTATTTTTGTTCAGATGTCTTTCTTTAATCAAACAAAGGCAACTGTTTGCTCTTCAGGTGCAAGTGAGTTAGACACAGACACACATACAGGCACAGAAACATGTAGGCAGAGGGGCTGAAATGTGACTATACAGGCCATGTCACAGGATACAATGGACTGAAAGAAAACATGGCCACTGTTAAATTAAATTGAATGATCTAGTGAACAAAGGAATGAATGAGTCAGTGAATGAATAATAATAAAAACTAGAACTTCTGTTGCTGGGTAGCGGTTTATTATTTAAGGAATAATTTAACTATTTTAATATGTTTGTTGTCTTTCTTTCTTTCATATGATGAAAGGATCAATACCACTTTTATGTCTGCCAGCATCTGCAAAGCTCACTAATTAGCCTGTTCTAGCTCATTTGTTTAATCTGTGCAAAAACCAAAGCGTGAAAACAACAGTTTGCCGGACTATTTCTTGGCCAGGTGCAGCAACTTCTTGCCTGACAACATCTTTTAAATAAGAAATACCACTCTTAGCTAACTAGCTACATATTTACTGTACAGACTTGAGAGAGATCTACTCATCTAAATCTCGGCACATTTCCAAAATTACTTTAACATGGAGATGCAGACATAAATGGAAACAAGGCTGTCCTCTTTGCAACACTCACCTGTCTTAATCCTTTAAGACAGCAACCTCTCAATTCTCCCATTCTTCTCACCAAGTCAGTAACGACTGGTGAGGCATTTCACCTTTAAGTGTTCATGTGGTCGCAAAACACCCTCAAAGTTGCAGTTTCACCTTTGGTGTTGCACTTTTTCACCTTCCAGTGTTACATCACACATGTAAGACTAAAAGCGCACAGCACATATTTCAGTTTCTCAAATTTGTCTACCCAGCCTCTGAAAAGGGATGTTAGGCTGACACAAAATACACCTCAATTACACTTTAATGAGCCTGAACACACTTTCAAAGCAGCAGGTGATGAGACATTCACTGCTACGACAGAATATATCTTAGCTGGAAGGGGTTCCAGTGAATTTCCGATTGTGACAAAACAAATAAAAATCTACAGTGTAGTTACCTTAAAGCTGCAGTCTTATACAAATATCAAAGTAAAACACTATTACCTAGGTCTGCCAATTATAAGACACACATCTTTGCTTCTGAGCAAAGAGCTCTGCTTAACAGCTGCCTAGGGAATCAACTCACGTCCCTGCAGTTTCAGCTGTGCAACGTTTTGCCTTTTACAGCGCTGGCACTTGTTGGCATTTTCTCTCCTGAAATATCCACCCTCCTTGCCCAAGGGAAGCTTACCTTTCCCTTAATGTGTGAGAAATCATTTTGTGACAGAGTAGCTGCCAGCGTACACAGCAGGCAGGGAAAATAACGGCAAGGGTAATATAGGGGTCAAAGATCAAATGAAGTGAGGCAGGGGTCAAACAGAGGCAATTGAGAGCAATTATTTAGTGGATTGACAAGTGGCCAATTAGAAGAGCTGATTGGAGCATAGGGGACCAGTCAGTATCAACATGAGTTACTTCTACCTGAATGCTCAACCAAGACTTTCAATTTTAGGCAGAAAAAGAAGAATTCAGTGCAAGACACATACCCCATTTTGACCTACATCCTTCATGATTACCTATGCACAAATAGGACTTCCTCTCCTCTGCCTTGCCAGGAGTGAGAAGAAGATTATAACTTAGCTACCACTGCCACTGTTGAGCTGAGCTGGAGCTTGGACTGGGACTGGTCTCCTCCCAGATTTGGGGTAGATTAGGGATTTCAAAGTCAAGAAAGTTCAAAGCCTTGGCTGGGGAACGTTCAAAAGAACCACAGCAAGCCGCGAAGTGGGGAGGAAAGGAGGGGGGGGGGAGCGAGCTACTTACAGTAAACTCTCCCACAGTCTGTAGAGAACGTGATGGCAGAGAGAAGGAAGGGGTGTGTGTGTGTGCATGTGTGTATGCGCGTGTGTGTAAAAAAGGGTGAACGCTCGTGAAAATAAACCGCATGCTCCTGTGGGTTAAGTCGATGAGAGGTGCTGGGCAGGTGGAATTTTGCTGACATGTTGGTGCAAAACTCAAAGTGAGACCCAAAGTTTTGGTAGCTCAAAACATCAATAATACAGAGTACAGGATTGCTTTCTCACTGAGATAAAACTGATGTTCTTTGCTGCCCAGAACATCACTGCTGCTGCTGCATTCACCTCGAGACCCAACGAGATGAATTTCTGTTGCACATGGAATGTTAACAATGTCTCTTGAAACGCTGCTAACATATTCTCACACCCACATGTTTGTAAAAAGCCCAAATGTGAGACCATTAAAATGTACTTTGTTTGTGAAATGAGAATCAGCTGACAAACACGCGCCTATCTAGAGACGAGGCCCTAAAACCGCCGGTGCGGTACTTTCTCAGGTGTGTATTTCTCTGTGTGTGTTACACAATGCAGCATTCAGTTGACACGCCCTCACACCCCGAGGACATAAAACATCAATGGAATTTCCTTAATCTAGATGACTTTGGAGATTTACTGCATGAAGTACACAGGATCATGTTCACAAATAGGACATTTACTTTTAAAAAAGGAGATAATCTACATAATGATAGAGTATATCAAGTAACCTGTTAACTGCCTCTTTAACACAATGTAGCATCAGTTAAAACACAGACAATCATCTGTTATATTTTCAGACCACAACAGTGATACCAGAGCGCGGGTCTCTCCATCTAAAATTCATGTCTGGGTGATATGTGGACATGTCAGTATCTACACTGAGACGCACAGATTTGGATTTGACTGATTTTACTTTTGCTGTTTTTGCTGTCTGTGCAGACGCATATTTACACAACATTACAGGAGACAATAAGAAGCATTTGCCGTTATCGCTGTTTTATTATCGCCCAGTATGCTACTTTTGCTATCAGTGCAGAGACCACCTCTTGTACACAGAATATTCTGTTGTTGCTGTTTGGTGTATTGTAGCAACAAGGATGCTCATTTGCAGGGCAGCTGTCATAAGGCCTTAACCATTGTACAGTAATAACTGGGCTCTTCTATGCCAGTAAATAACCAGTAAGACATACCACACGGACACAGTTCCCGTCCTGTGTGATGCTGTATTATTGCTGTAACATTACTCACAGGGGCAATCCAAAAAAATAGAATCCAACTTAAATATTCTATATTCAATAATCGTATTGATGGTAGTATAAAATCACTTGCAATACAAACCTCTGGGATAATGTTTTGCATTCAATCATTTGCAGAAAAAAAACTGCATTAGGAGGTAAATTGAGTCACAAAAGGCAAACACACTCCCGGTAAAAGTTTTTTGGGCCAGCAGATGTGGCCGGCTGCTTTAGGTCTTTAGTGGGGGGGAATTAGCTCCAGCTAGTGCCTCTCTCTGTTGTTTTTCACCCTGATTCAGCAGTCCTGGTCTTTACGCAGAGCCACTGAAAGCTCAGTGGCCATGGGGAATGCCAGCTCATCGACTATTATAATGAAGGCCTCCCGATTGCTCTCCGTCTCTCTCTGCCCTTCTCTCACTCTCTCTGTTTGTGATCTGTCTTTCTGTCCTTCTTGCTGAACAAAGGATGGTGTGAGTGCGTATGATGCAACTGTGGCAGCACTGAGGGTTCACAGTCAACAGTAAAAAACAGAATGAACATCCCCAAGGTGGGAAAGGACGGATTAAAGATTTTGCTGTTTGGCAAGCTGCAAACATAGATCTCATAATGAATGTTGTGGCCTATAAATGGGCATCTCTCTCTGTGAAGAATGGCAGTGGCTTCAAAGCTCAACAGTAAATTATCAAATCTTTTCAATCAAGCCTTGGTCCAGATGGCGACTTACCTTGCTTCAGTAGCACTGAAGTCAGACAACATAAAACAGCAGCAGTACACATAAATTACTGCTGATATGACCTTATCACATGCTTTGTAAACTGAAAAGGAGACAGAGGACTAACCTTGAGCTTATCAAAGCGCTCAGTGAGTGAGGAAACCTGGTGCTCTCGGTGGCGCCCCACCAGCTTGCAGAGGGCACAAATGAGCTGGTCATCCACCAGGCAGTACATGTTGACCTTCTCGTTCTCATGCTCCAGGCAGGTCAGGCCGCGGATGTGAGTGTCTGGCACCGGCTCCACCAGGCGGTGGCTGGTGAACGGCTTCTTGTTAGGGTGCGTCGCGCGCAGGCATCGGTCGCAGTACGACACTTCACACGTGACACACGTCTTGACGGCCTCACGCGGCGGATCCTGCTCACAGAACTGGCAGCTGATGCGCGGATCCATTTTGGCAACGACAGCTGGGCTGTGGTTTGCGTTGGTGTGGTTGACGTGATTGGTGTGGTTGGCGTGCGGGTGGGAGTGGCTGGAAGTGGCCGGGCTGCCGCGGGCGCTGCTTCCACTCGTGCCACCACCGCCGCCAATTGTTCCAGCTATTGTACCGCTAATGGTGGCGGTGTAGGGCCGTTGCGGCTGCAGACGCCGGCTCTCTGTGGGGGAGTTGGGGCCGCTGAGGGAGGCCTTTTGAAAGCGGTCAATGATGTTCTGCAGCGTCACATTGCGCTTAAGGCCCTCCAGGCCGCGGTGATTCAGCGTGATGACGTAACGACAGGTGGGGCACTGAAAGGCCGAGATGGACTCGAGGGGCTTGCTGGTGGAGCAGTGAGACACCAGGATGCGGTGGGCGCAGTTAAAACACAGGCTGTGGGCACAGGGCAAGAGCAGGGGATCTTCAAACAACTCCAGGCAGATCGGGCAGGTCAGCTCAGACTCCAGTGTTTCCATCTTCAGTTGAACCAATCTAAAGGTGACATCAAATCCCACAGAAGCTGGCCAATTACCTGGAGAAGAAAAAAATGTGTATGAGCATTCTTTCACAAATAAAACAGGCCTCTAATGAGTAACTTTCACTTTACATTTGTTCTTAGGCAATTTTTGTATTGAATAGAGCAGCAGAAAGTGTACACAACTTGCCCCCTCACCCCATTTTTGATCAATGAATCATGAGTCATGAGATATCGGCTTCAGGTAAGAAAAACTGGCCTGCACAAACATCACTATCACACACATTTTTATGCACTGTGATCTATCAACTGCTCAGCTTGCACAGCTGTGAACTGGGACTCCTTTAACACATCATTCCTCCTGCAGGGTTGTATCAGAAGGAGAGGAATGACTCCACGGACCGGGAGGAAAATGATAGTGGTTGGCTGACTGGTGGGGGAAGCAGTAAAAATCAATGGAGTAGCAGAGAATAGCAGATAAAGTGAGAGACAGATGCACAGCAGCCGAGGAGGACAGAGAAAGAGGAACTTGTAAAATAGAGGTGCTCTGCATGTCTATAACAATGTGACAGGCTCCTAACATTAGATTTTTCAACTCCTCACTCTTCCTCATACACTGTCTGTCTATCTTTCATTCTCCTCTTCATCACTCGCCGTCTATTTCTTATGGCTTTAACAGCAAGATGAGGCTGACTTATATGTAAGCCATAAACACTTAACTCTGAGGAAAGTTCAGCTTTGAAAGCATGATGAACAACAATTTCAAGCGGGACAGTGAAAACAGGGCCTGAGCTAAAAAGAAAATTGATTTCAGATCCTCCCCGTTGTTCTCCAAGCCCTCCAAATCTCAGCACCTTGCAGCCTGCATATCAAGTTGTCTCCCCTGCGTGGCCTTAAAACCACTGACATGAGAAATCACCAATAACTCTCCCCCCACCCGTGCTGATTCAGAGAATGCAGCTTGCACTGGCTCTCCATACTTAAAAAGAAACAAAGCAGACACCGTGAAACTACAGTATTAAACTGGACGGCCCCGCATAGCTGACAGTGACAATTTCATTAGGTGAGGTTGTTCCTGTCAGAGTCTCCTTTTGCGTCAGTCAAGCAGGATTTACTGATGACTAGGTTTTACTGGTTACGACTAATCAAAAATGTACTTTTCACCCTTGGAGCAGCATTTAAACTCCTGTGAGTGACCTCTCTGAAGCATTGGTCATTGTGTACATGACTACGTTCTGAATGCTCTGATGAACTCAAAATAAAAACACAGTCTGTCCAAGCCGGCATTTAATTTTTGTTCAGTATCCCAGTATTTTGAAAGCCCGAAAGACTGTGTTCAGTGTGTCTTAACCTGCTAATTATTTGTGAATTGTTTTGTCAATGGAGAAAATGTGAAAAAAAAAATAGAATTCACAGTTCTGCAGAGCCCACAATATTAATATTGTCTTCTGTTCGCTTGTTTTAACTGACCAAAAGACCAAAAGCTTAAGATTTTAAAATTCACTGTCACGCATGACAAAGAAAAGCAGCAAATTCTCACATTTGAGAAGGTAAAACATAAGAATGATTAATTGACAAGTTGTGCATTTAGCAGCTAAAATGTGTGAGAGCCTAATCAGTTAAGCCTGACTCCGGATGGATAATAAAATTCACAACTTGTTGTCGAAACATCATGCTGAAGTGTGGCATTGTCCTCCTGTTGACTCTATTTGATTGCTCATATTAAGCCATATTGAGTTAGCCCCGCCATCCACAGCTAATCTGAAATAACCTTATTGTGCTGTGACACTATCATTGACTCAGTGGTGTGAATTCAGTTGCTTTGCACAACATCCCATAATCTCTGGAACCAACGAAGGACGCGCAGAAGACAGGACTATATAAAGACAGAAACGGGGCTCAAAGGCTCAAACTCATTTGCACTAACAAAAGCCTTCTCCCTTCTGCTGCACCGGAAACCATGCCTAGACATCGAGTTTGTGTTCAAAGCAAACATGATTTGAGCAGCAGCTAAGTGCTTGGGAAAGGCACTCAACTGAAGAAAGTAGTTATATGCATGCAGCCTCTTTGTTACAAAATTCATTATCTGAAAGAAATAAATAACCGCTCGCAGCCAATCATGCAGATATTACGCTGATAAAAGGCAAAGGGTATTATGTGTGTGTCCAAATCCGTGTATGTGTGTGTGAGGCAGAGAGAGAGAGAGAGGTTATATATGAGTATACATTTTAAGTTTTGTATGAGCGCACATGCACATAATACCCCCCCACCCAATATTCACCTTGGCTGCTATTTATCAGATGCTTTATGTTTGTTACAACACAGCCTGGCTGTGTAAGGGATGAAGAGAGAGAAGGAGCCACCGCAGAGCGAGCGTGCAAGAGGTTCTGCTTCATCACACCAACAATAGGTCTAATTTATCTCCACTGTATCAGAAAGTGTATAACCAGGGGTATACAAATAGAAAGAACCAGAGAAACAGGATGTGGGTGGATAGGTGGTGGTAAGGATAACCTTCGAGACCTTTTGATGACGAGCAAGGCCACCGGCCCTTCAGCCTGTATGACATGATTACACAATACGTAACAATTAGCCTGTAATTTCCATTTGATTCATCTGGAGTATTTTTTTTCAGTGGATCTTTCACTTTCTATTTGAAAAGCATTTTAATCCATTCAGTTTGGGAGATGGGGGTAATTACTTAAAAATATACATTTTTTGTAGTTTTCTACCACCACAGTAAGACTGTCTATGAAAAAAAGGCAAATCAATGATGTTAAGATAGTTCAGAAGATCACTGAAGACACAGATGGCAGCTTTAGGTGGTTCAGCTCCATATGACTGCTGTTTCAGTGGTGCAATATATCAACAACAGGAAAGATGGTGCACATTCGTTAAGCTGCCCAGGATACACATTGATTCAAGCTTGTCAGGTCATCGCATAACCAAGTGAACTTTGCCCTGGAAAGGCGTAAAACTGTTGCCATAAAGAAGAACAATGGGCCTCATGCATGGATCGTTTGCACGCACAGATCTTAAACTGTGTGTGTGGATGGTTGTGTGTGACATTACGAAACACTTTTGTACATCCCTCTTGTTCTTTATGTAAGATCAAAATTTAACAGTGCTCTAAACCACACGTAAGCCAATACACACAAAGGCAAGCCTGTGTTTTGCACTGTGAAACATTGATAATGAGGATAAAAAGGCTATTTACTTTATGAAAAAACGATCTAATCGCACTCCACCTCATCTGCAAGCGCTCACTTGCGATCGGTTGGCATGTCCCAGTCCACTGTTAGTCGTGCCTTCCCAAAGTTCTCCGGAGTATCATCTGTCCCAACACCACACTAGCCTAAATTCAGTTTCCATGTACCAGTCTCCATTTGCTGCTCAGCAGACCCAGATGAAAAGGGATTTTTATGTCATTGCTGGACTATGATACTACTGAAGCAATCCACTACACTCATTCACGCATCAAGGCACCATCTTCAAATCTGTTTCCTTCTTTCACTCTTTAGTTCTGCACAATAGTCTGGCTGGGATGTGATTGGATCAAGGTGCTGCTGGAGATGGGTGGCTTATTTTTAAGTGCTATGATATGACAGAATTGTTTGAAATCTGCATTGTTAACTTTATACCTAAATACAGCCCTTAACATATGTAACTGGGGCAATCCTCTACTACCGGGGCTTATGACACCGCTCAGACCCATCACAAGGTGGCCTACCAGAAATTGATGTGCATTTGAGGTATTGGTATACTGAAAGGTTGCTATAACATATCCTGTCACATGTCAGTGGCTTATTGGTTTGTGGTTTGCTCATGGCATTTAACCCTTTAACACCTAAGCCCAAAATAGGGCGCCTGGATGCATTTTATTGTAATGGTTGTGTCAGAAAATGTGCTATTAAACTGTGCTTTTGCTCCTTTTTTCAGAACTACTTAAACTTTCATTATGTGGCATGTTTTTCAACATTACTATAGGTTTTGAGTGAGAAATATATGTTTAAATGCAAAAAAACCCCAACAAAAATCAGAATAGAATTTTTCATGTTTTTACTGAACATTTCATTGTTTTAACACATGAACAAGGATTAAAACATTGTAAACTTCAAATTTTTCTCATCTTTTTCCTAGGACTGTCCAGGCATGTGAAACTCTCTACAACAGTTTCTTTCCAGCTGCAGACACAGGCCCACATTGCACTTCTCACTTCTCTCTGGTATAGCAGAACCTTTAGTGAATGGATAAAGACACAAAAAATAAGCTATAATCAGATACATTTGTTCATTGCAAAGGAATAACTTGTGCCAGATGTTGCTCAAAAAATATATATAATATAAACAAAATACAAAACAATAAACATAAAATATAAACCACATAGAAATAAATAAAACAGAAAGTAAATTCATGTTAGCAAAGATTTTCAAAAAGTAGCTAATAGTATTAGCTAGTAACAAATACCTACACAATATTGAAGAGAAAGTAATGCTACAGCATGTGATACTGTGAAATAATACTTATAAATACACTGCATTTTTACTAAAACATCATCTTATATGTTTTATATGTTTTATATACTTACTCTTCTTCATTTCTGACAAAATCCACCAGGTGATAAAAAGTCTTTCCATCGATGTCTGTCAGCGCACGCAAAATCCTCGCCTGTGATTCTCTGTATAACTCTACCGTGATAACATAATAACAATATAATACAAACGGTTCAGGAGTTACGGTAAGGAGAAGCACTCCTTTTTTTCAGGTGTAGAGGTGAAACCTTGCCTGTGATTCGACGAGCGATATCTCGCGGAGTTTGCACTTTTCCGTAATAAGCCTTATATTGCTGTATAAGTGTATATATTATCGTCAAAAGCAGGATTCACTGGATTTGGTGTGCTTAGTAAAGGGCGGCTGATCGAGATGTTTTTCTTCGCCTTTTTGAGCCTGTTTCACTAGACCCCTGCTTTTTTTTTTACCCGTATGTGACTGATCCCAGACCTGCGGCGATCTACCTTTACTGTATGCCTTCTAGCATTTGGCCGTTACATTCGATGATTACTCTCGTATCAGTTTCTCTGCTTTCAGAATCAGTTTGAATTTTTTCGATAGCACACACGGCTCAGAGTTACAGTAATCAGAAGAGAGGCTATGAAATCCTGTCGGCGGTGACAAGTTTGATGGTAAAGGGTTAAGGGGGTTCACTGGGGCGTTTCCCCTCGCTAATTACAAATAGCCTGGCGCTCGCTTCCAATTTAAGATCAAATGCAATTCATTAGCATACTCAGGTGGGTAAAAACAGACTTGGCTGTCAGCACACGTTTCATGAATCCCAGGTAGGATTCTCTTATTTTCCTCTTACTGGTTTGTGCAAGAACCAATATAAGAAATAAAATGAGGTCCATTGTCTTCTCACCACAGCACTGTAAACGATCACCAAGATGAAAATATATGCCAATCGATACTTTTTTCTAGAGAATGATTTCCTTCAAATGCTGCCTCTCCGTTTATCAGTATTTGACAAATAAAACACAGGAAGTCACACAACTACCTCACTTAGCTTCTTATTCACCGACATAAAGCTTATGTCACCACAACAAATGTGCGGTGAGATTGTACATCTGTCAAGACAGCGGTGTCATAACAAGAAAACAATCAACTGTATATACAGAGACCGACACAGAATCCAAGCCCTCAATTACTGAGCCTGTCACATCAATAGAGACGAGTGCATGGTCCAAATCCTGGATTTGTGCAATTGTCCACTTGAAATGTTGACTGACTCAGCAGTCTCACTTTATTCCCTGGGACAGAGCTCAACAGTGCTGCTTATGCTGATGTTAATGTGACTGTGTTCAGTGGAGCATGGCGTTATAATTAACACCAAGCTTTAACACACCATCAGCAGGCCCATTAAGCTTTAGCTATGTCACTCTGGGGAAACAGTGCCGGCTATGATGGGAGCCACTTAGGAACCCGAATCGCTGGCTTCATGGTAAAGGCGCTTGTTCTGCAGGCAGGCAGACATTCATAAAAAAACATCCAGACACACACAAACACACACAAACAGAGCCAGAGCTGCGCATTTACAAGCACAAACTCTTTCTGTCTCGTTGTCTCTCTTCATCTGCCATTCTTGTTGAGGTGAAGAGTCCCATCTGGACGGAGAACAGCTTGAGCTGGTGCTTGAGGAAAAACACGCACATCAGGGGAATACACACACACACACACAGCCGCACAAAAACTCAAGCCGACACACACACACACAAATCTGGCTCTCACTCTCATCTATTGTTGTGATGATCAGTATAGCAAATTTTTTAGGTCTCACTCAGTTTTTTCCAAAAACAAACAAAAAAACTAAAAAAAACATCATCAGACATCATTGATGATTCATTAGTCTGTCTGAAGAGGCAGAGCTGGATAAATAATTTCCTTTTCACAAACACCCTCAGACTGTGGATTCTAATCCACAGTCTGAGGGTGTTTGCTTTATACTTTTGCTCTTGACATCATCTGAACAGGTGCAAGGGCACATCCATGAGGCAGAACGCCATTTCAACCCCGTTCCTGTCTTCAGACTGTTCTTGGCACAGGACTGAAAGTGATAATAAAACTAAGACAGCTGTCAGATACAAGACTTGTACTGTTAATGTTGAAGACTTACAGAGTAATACATTCCACTCAAACTCACAAACAATAATGTTGTGGTTTGTCTCACATACTTTTTACTTGAGTGGTCATCATCCCCTTTTGCCAGTACAGACACTGATGAGCTTTCTGCTGCAGCTCAGCATACAATCATGCAGCTGATGCCTTGCCAGATCTTAAACACTTAAGCAGGGCTTGACAGCGACTGTGTTGCTGTGAAGGTCAAAAGTTTAAAAGGTCATGAAGGGTTGCTGTCCTAACACTATATTATGAATTGTAACTATATATAGCTTTTGGACATAGTGCTATCTGTAAATAAAAAAAAAGGCCAATGCAATTCCACTGCAAGGACACAGTGTATAACCAGCAACTGTGTTTGTGACTACATCTGTATCTCGTGTGTGTGTGTGTGTGTGTGTGTGCGCCCGTGCGTGTGTATGGAGGTATCTTGATGCTTCAATTAGATCCAATAACTGTGGCAGGAGGAATGAATTCCACTACCAGTTTATGAGACATGACCTTGGGGAATTCCTCAAAATAGAAAGCACTGATGTCACGGTTTCTGTCATTTCATAATGTCGCCAACATCGAAACAATAAAAGAGGCTGTTTATTTAAAAGCACAGTCACAGTCCCCTGGGTGTGTGGCTGCATGTGTATGAATTCGCTTTGTTGACGCATGCATCCTGGAGAAAAGGCGTTTGTGGAGCAAAGATGATTATCCTCGTATAAACAATTCACTTGTAAAAACCAAATTGCTCCCCCATGAATTTTAGTCGCACAGCTGCAGAGCCAGAGCGGGAGCTTAATGGACACTTGATGATGTTTGGATGCAAGGGGCAACAGTCGAAACAAATCACCACACCTAGACCCCTGAACCAAAGACACAAGCGCATTCTCACTGCAGCAGTTATATTTATCTTTGTAAAGGAGTATTGTCAAGTGCACAAAAGCTCTAATTCTAGCATCCCTGGCTTGTAATGTTGTTGGTCCTAAATGTGCACTTTCTTGGCTGAAATACATATTTCATGTGCATTTTCATTTTCATTTCTGTACATGTACTTCATATATTTTTCATTGGGTTATGTTATTATTCACTATCTCAAAGTCCCATTTCCCTCCCCATTAACATCTAATCTAATCAAGACAAAACGCAACACTATTTTCTCTTTCAAGCCTTGAGAGATTGAAAGCACAGAACACATAGAGTGCTAACACTGACTACTGTCTTTACTGAGAACATTTCACTTCAAAGATACAAGTGACGTGCTGAGGTGCAACCAGAGCCAGATGTTAGACATCTATCAAAGAGACTTCCTCCCTGGGTGGAAGGCAGAATAAAAGATTACTTCCTGGAAAGGACATGCTTCAGTGCAAGGTAGATTATACGGGTATTCTCAAGGCACATGCATGCATCCAAATCCACATCCATATGTGGATCACAAACCTGAGCAAACCCATCGACATAGAGAACACACACACACACACTGAGTCGAACTTTGAGCCCTTGTGGTCACTACTTCAGTACTGGCAGCCTTCATCGGTAGCTACTGATTCAGTCTCAACACTGCGAATCTACAGTGAATCACCAGTTGTCATTGTAAGATCGACATCTGCCACCCCGCATCCTCCCCCGGACCCTTACCCAATCCCTACATCTGCACTCCCATAACTCTGCCTTCCTTAAGTGTACCTGGAATCTATCCATCTCACTGGAAGCTGTCAATCATGGGCTTATCGCAGTGAAGGAAGAGGAGCAGAAAATCACATAGTTGAGGTTTAAAGGCTCCGGAGAGCAAGGCGGCAGTAAACAATACCAGCAGGGGGTCGACTTTTTCCGGGGCTTTGGAAAACTCACCCTGAGACATTGCCATGTTTATACCTGTGGGACGTTAAAGCTCGGGAAAACACATTTGTATTCCATTAAAGGTAAATGCTGCCCCTTCACCTGACAGAAATGTGTTTTTGTAGTAAAGTGCTTTTGAGAATCAGGAATTGGGTTAATAGTAACAAAGACATTATATTACATTACTGTTTGGACAAATAGCTGAAACAACAGGTTTAAAGAATATTTAATTGAAGCCACAGGCACAGAGGTAATTTTCATTGTCTTCTAATATGCTGCAGCTGATGGAAAAAAGTGCTATATTTCTCAAAAGATTAGAGGTCTGAACTCTGACACCATTTTCTACCATTTTTGTCCTGGAGAAAGCTGAGCAAAAGGAGCTTTGCCTTACTGAATGTCACGGCAAAATAACTTCATTAATTATTAAACTTACCCTCAGCATACATTTTGAAAATATTTATTCGCTTTTTCGCCGACAGTTAGGTGAGAGGATTGGGTGGATACTGCTTTTACACTAAATCTCAAGCTTGGGCCCGGAGATGGCTAGCAATTAATAAAGCTCACCAATTAATACTTGTTTAATTTGTTTTATGAAACAATAGTGTGCGTAATATATTATGGTATTGTCTGGCTGGACACAGTCACTTCCTGGAGAGTCCTCTGGGTGTCTGGCAACCTCACATTGACTGCAAGACCTGCTTTTTTTCTACACTTCAGTTATTGTGCAAAATAAAGAAAAGTGTGTTCATTTGCCAGCCTTACTGCTCCTGGTAGGTGGATTTTGGACCAGGCCACTTGTTTCCCCCTGCTTTAAGGGTTTTTATGCTAAGCTAGGCCATCTGACTGCTGGCTATGGCTTCACATTTATCGGAGTGCGAATTTCCCAAAAGGTCAAAACGAATACTAACAGCCCATTTACCAACCACTTATGTGTTCCGATGGGAAATCTGAAAATAAGAGTGGCTTAGCATAAGGACAATAACATAAAACCCAGTGTCCACTAGTACAATAGCTGTTTGTTGGGGGTGTGCTGAAGGCCAGCTGCATTCGTGGTGGCCACCAGATTCATTGGTTTTTGGTCTGAACAAAGACAGATGCTATTCAACTGACAAGCCCAGCCTGTAGTTCGTGACCTCCGCCTCCTCTGGACCTGTCGCTATGCAGCGAGCGCTCCGCAAATATCTCCAAACAGGCGAAATAGATTAAAGGCTTCCTCCGCTACGGCTCGCTCATGTGAAACAGTCACACATTACTAATTAATAAGCCGCCTGAAAGAAAACAGAAAAATGAAGCTTGAAAGTTTTATGGAGCCAGGAGAAAGTGTTCAAACCCGCCACGACAAGATGGCGGCCTGATTTCTTCCTCTGCCTCGCACACGCTGAGACAAGGAGCTTTCATTCATGACTTTATGAGGTAATCAGATAGCGTACCTGGAACACGTCTTTCCTCAGAGAATGGCGGGCCTGTTTGTGCGACGTCGGTAAATCACAGACCTTTGCACATTTTGGAGAGGCAAGGGTACACACAGTAAAATGACTAATAAAAACACTAAAAACCTTATGTGGCACTGCTGTATGAATGCCTTCATTAGTTACTGTGTTAGCAAACATAACTCTCCAGCTCTGGCCCTAAATACGGCATTTACCCTAATCACCTCAGCTGAGCAGTTAAACCACAGAGAAATGGGACATTGTTTAAGCAGATTCAGTAGCTCGCAGTCCCATTAGCGGATTGAAATGCTGGCATTTTTTGGAGGGCAATTTATTTTAGCAATTGGGGTTAAAAATACCCACAAGCATAAGATGCATGTCAGGACCAGGCACTGCTGAGTTTTGCCAGACGCCGAGAGACTGCAGTTATTCGCCGCTATGGTTTTGGAGAGCGGAAACGGGGCAGCCCCAAAAAATGAGAGCCCTCCAGCTGACCAGAACACGCCAAAATGTACACATGATTATATGAGTGGGATCAAGCAGCACATTTAACTTGTTGTGTTACATTTCCGTGCAGTCGTTGACAGAAACCATGTGTCTCGAACGCAGCTGCTGCCCGGGATAAAAAGGAATGCTTCAGCATGGTTCCTTTGGCCACCTCCTTCATTCTCACTGTTTCTCTTCATCTTTCCCTCTCTTCTCTTCTCCTCTGCTCTCACTCTTCTTCCCGCCTCCACTTGCCCAGTCTTTCCCTCTCTCTCTCTCTCTCTCTCTCTCTCTCACTCTCTTTTCCTGCCTTTCTCTCTCACCCTCTCTGCAGCAGACCTCAGAGCGGGCTGGTTTCACCAAGCATGTGATTCCTATTCATAGAATGTAAACAGTAATGCAGCCAAGCCGGTGTTTCCATTTCACATTCAGCGCAGTTGAGCAGGCTGGCTTAAGCTTAACCCTCTCACTGCTTCACCGGAGACAGCTCCTATTACAAAACCAATTTCGGGTCTCAAACGATGTGTTGCCTCTCGACACATCTCGAGGTATCGTGTTGCTTGCATCTAATATCCCGTTTTATTAATCTGTTTTATTAGTCTGCAAACAATACACTGCAAATTCATTCCACGATTATTTTAGTTTGCATTTATTTCAAATGATAAAACCTTACGCCGCCTGCTTGAGTCCTCATCAGGGAAACATTTCACATTTTTAGAGAAGATTTTCAAAAAAAGCCATTTTTCCATTTGACTGGCAAGCATCTGACAGGATTCAAGGTCAGCCTGCTCTCTTCAACCACATCAGTGGACTATGAAAAGGGGACAGCAGGCAGAGCTATGACTCACTGAAACAGTTAGCTTTCCCATTCCCTGGTTACCAATGTTAGCGTTTGATGGTGGAAAACATGGGCTGGGACTGTGGGGACAAGTTATCTCAGTTCACCTCACTGTGCCTCAGTTGATCTCGAGGAAACTCCCATTCTTATGTAACACGTAACAGCGCCAGCTATTTTGCATAAGTGGTGTTGGCAGTCCAGTTATTGACACATCGGATGTCATCCAAAGTCAGGTCTGGCCTTGAAGTGATTTGTTAGTAGATATATTCATATAGTGATGACATACTGATTTATGTCTTTCCAGTTTAAATCATATTGTATATATGATTTATATTGAAAATGAACATGTCTTTGTATATAAATGGCTGAAAGCTAAAAATACTGTACATGAAATACAGAAATCTAAAGGAAATGTCAGTTTTATACCATTAAAGCCTTGTCTCCAAATCTGTCTTACACTGCATGTCATTACACACTAATTAGAAATTATTTCTTAAATTTGAATGTGATTTCAAATTTGTTCCACTAGGAAACAGAGGGAAAAGAGGAGTTGCATGTGCTGCTCTATAGACTCGTATGTGTTTGTGGAGCTGAATATTTTTCTGCCTACATTATTCAAATGAGATTTTTTAGTGCTGCCCCAATTCTATATTAAATTAGCTGTGCTTGTGCATTTGGGAGAATGTGTTTGCTTGGCTTATATCTGTCTGTCTCTTACAGATACCCAGTGTAGTTTCACTACGGTGAACAGAGCTATGTGATTTTGGGTGTGTGCTTTTGTTTGTTTCTTACACATGACCAGTGTTTGTTTTATTTTGTGCTCTGTATGCAGGTGCATCTCACAGTCCTGCAGGCCCATATGACTCCCCAGGCTTGTCGGTGCCGCAGGATGTGTGGTCACATACACCCACACTCATTTTCATAGCCATATTTATTTCCTATATTCTTTGCGCTGCCTGTCAGCAGTGCTGATGAGGGCTCCATTGTGTGAAGGGCATTTGATGATGCAAGACACTGAAAATAAAATAAACAATCAATTCCTGTCAAGAGCAAGGCCAAGCCAGACTTGCTAATTGGTTTAATACATTCATACATGAAAGCAGACTGAAATGAGATTTTCACAGGGTTGTGACAGTGAGTGGAACACACCTCCTCTCTTTTACCCTCCACTTAATACTTCTGCCTGTTACAGCTTGGCAGCCTGTGGGTAATAAAGTTAATACTGTCAGACGTCGTCTCATCAGCTCTCTGAGGCTCGTTCGCCGTGGTGGTGAGCCTTATCAGGCCTCCACACAACACTGAGTAGCAACCATGCCCCTGCCTCACTTCACACCGCTTCCATTATTCATGTGCATTTGCCCAGGTGAGAACAAACCCGAGATCTGAAGTTGGCAGAACAGCTTATTAGATATTTAGACGCAGCTGAGCATGCTGGAGGGAGGAAAGTATGAAAAGCGAGGGAGAACAGAGCTACCGCTAACTGTCAGCAGAGGCAGAGATGTCATCTGTTAGCAGGTTTATAGCCCGGTGGCTTGTGTTAGGGTTGTGAACTGCTGACCCTGGAAATCAGGCGCATGGTCAGGGGGACGGTATCACATAATTCCTCTCTTGCACACTATTTTCTTTTTTCTGGTAATCCAATCACTCCCTCAATCTCCATATCTTGTTCTCTGTGTCTTCTTTACTTTGCTGCCTGAAGATTTAAATTCTTAAGCCTGAATTTGGCTGCTGAAGCCCATTAAGACTACTCTCTCACACAGAGAAAATTGACTAATGTTTTCAAAGCAAGTTCACCTTGAACATTGTTGAGGAGCTATAGCATTGATTCTGTTGTATTTTCTTCCTTTCTGAGCTCCACAGAACTCCGAAATAACTGATATTTTGGAGCAAAATGATTTCCCTGCATGCACTGATGAAACTGAAATGACATAACATACGATGATAGAGTGAAAGTGCTCACACTGCAGAACTTGAAAAATCTATTGTCTTGCCTTGCAGAAAACAAACTTGCTTGTAGTGACAGTTGACACCAATTCGGCTTCAATTTTTCTATATTGTCATCCGTGTGTGCGCACGAGTGTGTATGTGTACAAGAGCATGGCGCCAAGTAAATGGCTTACCTTTTACTGGTATTCTCTATATATATGCAAATTTACTCCACATCGTGTGAAAAAGCAATCTACGCACCACATAAACCGCACTTACAGCTTCCAAAAAGAGGTTCTTTTCAGTTGGAAATTGCATTCCTGACGCCTTTACACCTATATTAGCCTGGAAAGACTGTCAAGAAAACAATGGCCCTCTGTATGAAGATTGACGACACATTCCTGAAAAGTTTTCCCATTGTGAGAAACAGCTGACAGCTTTAAATGCACCTAAATGAGAGGGCTAACCAATCTGCAAGGTGCCATCCACTGTATCCGCGGCTTCCCAAACTGTATTAGCAAATCCGAGCAAGTCCGAGCTGGCGCTATTGATCTTAAAGGAGGCAGATAGCCAGGTCAGTACTGAGGTCTTAAATGCATCCTGACGGCTAGCATGACAGCCGTCCTTATTAAGAAACATCCTCGGAAAAGAAATGGCCTGCTGTGCCACCAAGCTGCGGTGTATTTGTCCACTTGAAAATCACAAGAGTTTGGACATTTTTCCTTATCACTGCAGTCACTTTTATAAACTGAAAACCAAAATGTTTCAGAAACAGCAAAAAAAAAAAACAAAAAAAAACCAAAAAAAATACTTTCAGCTCCAGATTTGCCAGTGTGTGTGCGGTGATAAGATGGAGATAAAGGAAGACAAAAAGAGAACGTCTTGGTGGTGAATGCGGGTGTCCTTGCATACACAGTGCACACTGCCTCGTGCGCATGCTGTTTCCTAAATACACCGGCAGCTGGGGCTCAATCTTCCAAACTTGTCTGCACAGCCTGCCAGCCGAGGGAAATACATTTATACGCCTGATACAAAAGATAGTACAGATGAAAGACTTGTTGGAGTTGTCTCGGCTGAATCATCCGTAACCTCATTACACACAGTTGGAGCAACTAACCTCGTTTTGGGGACGGCTCCGTCTCCCTCCCTCTCTTTCTCAATAGCGGGTGGAGGGAAAAAAAAAAAAAACAGTATGAAATGACAAAATGAAATCGACGATTCAATACTTTGAAGCCTGGATGGGGTTTTTTTTTCCCGTTCCAGCGCTGGTGTCCTTGGTACACAAGGCCTTACTGCCACACCTCATGCTGCACGTTGTAGGGCCATGTGCGCCTGGACAGGCTGCATTTATCCAGATGCAAAAGGAAATTTCTCATAACCGCTGAATTAAACTGCACTGGGCTGTCAGCGGCGAGAATGGGCTGCTTGACCAAGAGCCATTAAACGCAAGCTTCCCTGCTCTAAGTACGGCATTCACCTTGGGTCGGAGTCCGTGCACTCGTCTCCACCATAATACATCCAGGAGGGCCATTTGCCACTTCAACTGTAGTAGATGGCGCCATTAATAAAGCAGGAGGTGTTTGTGATGTGTTACTAGGCTTTTCAGTTATTCATTACTGCATGGGCCGGTGTCAGGAAAAGTGAGTGTGAGAGATAAAAAATATAGAAGTAAACCAAAGGAGACGAGAAAAAAGAAAAGAAAAAAAAAGCACATTGGGGGTCGAGAGAAATCAGCTCAAAAATAGATCACACACCCAGGGAGAGAAAAACAAAAAGAGCAATAAAGAGAAAGAGAGAGAAAAAGAGTGGAGAGGTGGGAGACCTTGCCATCGGTGTGACCCCAGGGAGGGGGTTCCTGTCCCCTATCTCGTGCTCTCGCTCTACAAAGTCAAAGCCTTCTATTTATACAGCACTGTAATGTTTGGCATTTCCTTCGAGGGGGGAGAGCGTGGGCCATTGTTTTCCTTGGCCGCTGTTCGACTGGCTCAGCGGTCTCCGTGCGTCGAAAATGTCAACGGCTCATGGCTCCATTTCTTCGATCAGTTTTATGTATTGCTGATAAATCATTTGCTCGCCTCTTGAGATAGGAAATCTTATTGTAGGCGGCGCTCCACAAGACTATGGATGGGCTCAGACAGCCGTTTGATGGATTGAGGTGTTTTTTTGTTTTTTTTGGTCTACCCTTTCTGAAATATTGATATGAGACATGAGGCATTTAGGTTGCCATTGCATCCTGGGAGAGGTGACCGCATCTCAGCAACACAACTATCCAAAGGCAGATCTGAGCCCGCCGATGGCAGCTGCAGCAACGATGATGTCGCAATGATACGCAACACATAATCACTGCAAACAAAGCCATTTGCAGTCCCCTCTAAACTTCACTGACAAAGAGGGAAACAATGGTAATGTAATCACTGAAATATGTAGATGTATGAACCCATTCACTCGGGCTATGACGGAGTTTGCTCTTAAATACTCTCTAAGGCATTTTGAATAATGTGTTGGTGAATTGAGAAAACAAAAACACAACACCCCACCCCAAACACTTGCTGCAGACCTGAAACTCAAGCCGACACAGATCAATAGGTTGTTAGTTAAACAATAGCAGTCCAACATTGCCGGCATTTTAAAAATAGCCATCCCCCGGGGCACAGCAAAACCAAAGAGAATAATTGTGAAGGTTAACAATGCCTACTGCTATATCATTATTGAACTGAACCAATGCCCTGGAGACTGAAGGAAAAAAAGAAAGGGGGTGGGGGGGGCTCAGTCCAAGATCTTTTTGCCAGAGACAGGTTCACAAGAACTTCAGCTCACAGTAATGATGGGTGTGGATGAAACGGTCAAGTTCAGTGGAGCAATTTCAGATTTTAACAAACTAACAGCGTTACAACTCAACCTCCTGCAGGCTCTGCGCTGACGATGGTCTATGTTTAGCAAGAGGTCTTTAGAGAATATCCCAGATTCTGAGAGATCACTGTAACTAACCTATCAACCACCGAGAGAGCAGAGGAGCTGCGTTTAGAGAAGAAGCCGTTCCTTAAAAATGCCTGCTGGATGGATGAGTGTGCATGATGAAAGCGTGCATGTGTCTCTGTGTGCGAGTGTGAGTAAGTCGAGGAATGTAGTTTTTTTTTTCTCCTCTTCTGCCCCCCTGACTTTTTGTCTTTGCTCTGTGTCTCTTAACCCTCCCCAGAATCCTCCGAACATCCTTGAAGCTCAAAAATCTTCTTTCACACCTCTTCCTGTTTACACCTACCCTCTCGATCTGTCTCTTTATAGATGCCTCTCTCGCTCTGCCACCGTTTATTCCATGCCCAATCCCACTATTTTTATCACAGCTCAACCCTTGCCTGTGCTGGCTTTAGTATAGAGATGTTCATTATAGCAAGCTACTCTCTGTTAAATGGCCCAGAAATAAAGAGAGCGAGAGTTAGTAACAGGTTCCCACTAAAGTTAGAAATCTTTATGAAAACAGTCTTCTAATGCAGCTACGCATGAAGCGAGGTATCCTTGCATACCGCCTCATGTTATGCATTTTGCAGAATCTTCCATCAACTCCTCCGATATTCCCTCGAGTTTAACCACAGTATTTACTTAATTTCCTGGACAGAGCTCCCCACCTCCTGCATCCCAGAGAGAGGAGGTGTGGTACAATCCACCCAACAAAGACGCCTAGGAGGTGGGCAGCATGACAGCAGACCTGGGCCTGATCCCAAGCGCCTGGTGCCAGCAGGTGAGATCATGGGAAACACGTGCGTCGCTGTACAAGCGTACACAGGCAGCTGGCTGTTAACTAGCATGTTGGGAGGTTGGCTGCCGCCTCCGCTCAGCTGCTGCTGTTAGGCTGAGGCGGATTCTTAGTCCTCACCCGGTGTTTTGAGTTTCTTTTGCGTTTTGGACCACTCAGAGCAACAGGGTAACCTAAGGTCAGGATAACACCTACAGTTTTTTCCAGTTCAAATTGCCGTGTTAGCTACTCACTTCATGCACGTTGATTACAAGTAAGCAATGTCCTGCAAATAAGAGGACACTGAAGTTGATAAATACTTGGACATCCAATACTTGGATATTTTTGCTAGAATAATTGGAAGTCAGGAAGCTAGGAAATGCAAATAAATCTCCACATTTACATTGACATTTTTTTACTAGAGCTCAGCAGAGAGGATGTTTTTCTTCATGTTAGCATTTGTAATATTATGCTGATCTATTGAAATGACTATCCCCTCCTCTGTCAAACTTCATGCACAAGTTAAAGATGTCTGCTTTACCACGCTTTCAAACCAAACAACATCTACCCAAACAACTGAATAAAGCTGTTATGTATTAATGTCTAACTGATTCTAAGTATTAATATTCATTTCAATTGGATCTGTCCTTAAAGAAATAAGCTTCTGCATCTCTTTCCTGAACGTAACCTCCTGCTAACTAAGACTCACATTTCGAGACACCTGAGTACATTCATTCAGTGCCATCCAAGCACAAATCCGATGTTTTCCTCACCTCCCAAAACAAACTGTAACGGCAGAGGAAACGCCTCGTAATGAGAATCTCCAAATGTCCGTGGTGTGAATGCAGCTTTGAGATCGATTGTTATTGTGGGCAATGTATCTGTCCAATAAGATGGAGGTTAAAGAGCTCCCCGGCTAATTAAGTTCCAAATGACACCACTCTCCAGCCAACAGACTTAAGCTGCAGTAGGAGCAGTGGCAATTAGACTTCAGCCTCATGGGATCCCGCAGTAAACTGATGCTGGGTAATGTTATCCAAACTCTGTGGACATTCAGCCATTTACCCCAGGGGAGCTCAGCCAATGAACCTTTAATGAAGCAAAAATGCGTAAACAATTCACCTGTTGTGACAGAGTAAAGATCTGTTGCAGATATGCTCTAGAGGTCATTTATTTACAGTGCTGTGTGCAATTTGTTAACCCATGTGTGCGACACTTGTGTATGTCACGCTGTCATTTATATCGACTGAAAAGGTTCGCACTTGTGTTAGATGACACTGAGGGATGGGAAGAAGAAAGACAAGGAAAACATCTGTCCTCAGAGGGAGAAATGTGAAATGGGTTGAAGCCAAACTTCTCTTCTTTCATTCTCTCAGTGCGCCTCGGTCTTCATGTGTTTCAGATTGTTGATTTCCAAACTCCTCTTTCCTTAGGTGAGTGGGTTGGTGCATCTGGAATCAGTGGAGCCTGCAGCCCCAGACTAAAGCCTGGGCCTCTGCCTGTGGCTTACAGGCTCTCACTGGTTTACCTTTAGAGACTGGACCATGACGTGTTCCCTGCCACTACCAGTTTGTCATCTGAGCTACCCTGGCCTCCACACATGTAAAGCTATAACCTAATAAGCAACACTTTTGTATCATGCGATCCTTTCCTGGCACAGCGTATAGAATTCTTCCTAAAATATGTTTTGCATTAGGAGGCAACCTGAGGTCTAGATCCCAGAGGCTGCGGGAGAATCGGGACATTTTTGCTCCTAACATATAGCTCAGTTACCCCCCTGCAGAAGCCTGACAAAATATTGTGAGCTTGTTTTTTGCTGTCATATCAGTCTGTAAAATGTCCACTAAAGATCGATTGACAGAAAGAGACAGAGGCCGGACCAGTCAGCAAACTACAGGACGAGGATGAGCACCGCATTCGTTCTGCAGCTCTGACCGGTTAAGTGCCGACCACATTAAATGCAAAGTAATTTAGGTCTATGATGTGTATTAATCATTGCCAGACCAAAATTAGCAAAGAGAACCTTGTAGGCTAAGAGTTAAGCACACAAGGCTTTACATTTGAGGACAAGTATAAATGTTTGAAGAATCTAAAAACATACAACCAGGGAGCAGAGAGCACAAGCTTTTCCTCACTGGTCCTTACCTCTGCGTGCTCTGTTCTGCTCAGATAGCAGTGCCAGATTACCAGCTGGGTGCAACTGCTCAGCCCCGCTCTGAACCTGAGGTCAAACGGCGCTGAGGTAGATGTTTAACACCCAAAACAGCCTAAGCATAAAATCACACGACTCCCTCTTTTGCTGATCTACATGCGGCACGAAATGTATCTGGAAGATGGTCTTTGCCTCTCTTGGCGGGGACCTTCATTGCACTCAGAGCAATGAAGAGATCAAAGGAGTCTGGAGACAAAGACAGGAGGCAATCTGTCACACCATACATCCATGCACGCTGCGTCTGCCTTGACTCCCACGTTCATTCCCTTGATCAAGTCTATATCACACAGAAAACCACCTCCCCTATTAACGAACGATCCCCCACTGAGGCTCGGCACTCCGGGAGTCGCATTCAGTTTTAATACACTGCATTACTAATTACTACATCTTTCACATATGCATTTTGTGTATCCTTTCACATCCATCCGTACTAATAAAGACAGCAATAGTCATTTTTCACTGCAAACAAGAAGGCATTTACATGTCAACTGCTGTCTGCCACTGAGCTGGGCTGAACTGGGTTGTAATTTATCTTAAACTAGTGAGTTCAATCTTAGAGAAGAGCAGGGGAGGATTTTTTTTCTTTTTTATCAGTCTCTTCTCAAATGGTGGCTGGTCAGCGCCCAGAAATGTAACTGCTGTTCCACCTGTTTTACTGTGTTTACTGACACTTCCTGTTTCGCATAGTTAGCCGCGCTTTCTTCCTTGCTGTGCCAAGTCTTGTGGTTAATATTCTTGTTACACATCCCTGTGGTTTTTCTCACACTTGCATGTGTACGTATGAGCTTTCTATCTGCATAGGCGTGCACATGCTGGCAGTCGCTTTACACGACTCAAGACGGCGTGAAGAGCATCCGATACTGTGATTATGCTTACTTCAGTGCTCCCAACACATCACTTTTGTACCCACCATAAAAGTGAGTCCTCTCTGGGATTATTGCTATTATAAAACAGACAAATAAGAATAATGGCGTTCATCCTGCCGCTGTAATAACATAAACACTGAAACCTAACTGCGTATTTAAACCAAAAAGCCTCCCTCCACTGATTTACGCCCAAATCTTGCCAAACAGAAGGACTTTCTCAGCTCATTTACCATCCGTATGTGCACTAACAACAAGGCTGAGGCTAAAAACTCAGGAGCACAGGGCTCCTGTCTGCTCGCCGGGATGATTTATTTGGACCGTTGAGAAGAATTTGTGGAACTGCTGTGGTCCAGATTTTGCTGCAGAAAGCTGGGACACCGTGGCGACTGGTAAGGCGTGGAGCAGAGGGCAGGGATTTTAAAACATCAGGGGTGCAGATTCAAGGCTTCTCTCGGTATGCGCGTCAGCTGCGCGAAAACTGACCACCTCAGAGAACACACAGCGGGGTCTATGGAGATTTCCCAAGTCACGAGGGTCAGGCGATGTTACGCACTGAGGAGAACATCACTCGCAGTAGCACCAACTTCAGATTGTCTGTTTCAAAGTTTCATCGAGGTGAGTGGAGGAGTTTCAAGACCTTTCAGTGCCACATGGAATTAGATAGTACGACTTCTGTCACCTCTGAAATGAGGATGAAAAAGGTCCTCTGCAAGTACAGGTCTGCCTTAGTGGGCTTATTTCTACGCCGCTCAACACTAAAACTTTTAAAAGTCTTCAAGGACTTTCGAGGACTTGAGTAAAGGTGAGGAACACAACATAATTTATGATCTGATAAGTACACCTTGATAAATCAGCTAAATGTCACAAGTCATGTAATGTAAAAATGGCCAAAGGGCAATCAGAGATTTTCTTTTTTTTTTTTAAGACAGTCTGCACCGTGGGACGTTGGGACAAAATGAGCAATTACACATTACCAATTACATGTCTGCTGCTGTTTTCTTCCCTTAAGTGAACTGCTGTGCTGTGTTATTAACACCCTCTTATGGTCAGATTGTTGCACTCACGGCACAAAAAGTCAAAGGATTCAAAGTAATAATTCTTACTGGTACTATGTTCCAGGTCCTTTTCCCAAGTCTGCAGTAAAGCAGAAACAGCAAACTTTTTTTTCCCCTTGCTGCATATGCACACACCCAAAACTGCTTTGTGTAACATCAATAACATCAAGCCTTTTGCAATCCAAATGACGACTCTTATAAAACATCATGTTAAAGAACAAAGCTGAATTCATCTCTCTTGATCTCATCGATTCGTTCGGACACCATTCATCATTGGACAACAGTGTTTCTTAAAAGCTACCCACTTTCCCTTAATCCGCTTGCTGCGCACAAAACGCCAAACAAAACAGTTTAATAGTAGGTGAGGCGGGCACAAATCAGAGAAAACAGCTACGCGCCGCACTGACAAGGAAAAGCACCCACAATTCCTCAGAGAGAGCGCGAAGAGAGATACTCCGAGAGTTGGATGAAGGCAAAGGGAGGACGGAGACAGATGACTGATGCGCGGATAAACTGAGAGAGGGAGAAATGAGAGACACTTAGAATGATAGGGAGGATGAGAGAGAGAGAGAGAGACCACAGGAAAACAACCCTAAAGACAGACAGTCAGGAAAGGGAACGTATGGCTTTGCAAGATTTTGATGGCTGGTTTATAAGTGGCAGCCTCGAGCACTGACTCTGTTCCTGTATATTTGAGATGGAAGCACACATAAGTGTGCCGATACGTAATCGGCCTGATGGGCCATGTTGTGTAATGGCATGAGACAGGGCAGCTCTGAGGCTTTACGGCAAAAGAACAAAACAAACAGGGAACTGGGTAAACTACTACTACAGTGCACTTATAGGACGTGCACAGGGCTGATTGAGTTTGTGCTCTAGGTCCACCTTATCATGGTTTTGCTTAACTCAAACAAAGGGCAGAGGCACAGACGGAGAAACACAGAGGCAGCGTATCAATCTGGAAACAGGACGTAGGATTCAGCTGATTTAACTTCAGGTTACGGCCGGATAAAGAGCAGCAAACTACTCTGGATGTACTGCCTGGCATTTGCTCATCTCATCACAACGGCAGTGATAAAGAGGCATTCAGAGCAGTCTCACAACAAGCTTGTTCCCCTCACGCTGTCAGCTGAGCTCAGCGGGATCATCAGAACACAGTCGAGGTCTGTGTTTGGCATTCAGCGCCGCACGAGCTGAATTATGTGCACTGACACTTCAACGCTCATCCTGACAACTTTGTGCATCTCATCCCAATCTGGCAGGGTTTTAATTTCTGGGGCGCCGGCTTGCTTCACATTTCATTTGTTTTTCACTGTGAAGTCGGCGTTCGACGCTTCGCATCAGCTGAGATCAGTCGGGGAAAGACTCCGGGTTCGTTTATGCAAAAATGACACATGCGCTTACTGGAGTCATCTTATCAGAAATCCTGAAATGTGAAGGGTGAAAACAGAACTAACATTTAATTAGCGTTGAAGAGATAGCGCACAACAATCACATCAAAACTCCTGATGAGAGTGTCACAGTGACACTTGAAGATACAACCACAGCAAGTTCACTGCTGATCATCAAGTCCTCAGACTGAAGAATGTTACAGTTCAGATTACTGATTTTTCTGCAGAAGAAACTGAATAGCAGGGGGGGTGCCGGCTTATATAGACCCTTACATGTATACCAGTCCTGGCAACAATGAGATAAAATGCAAATAACCAAAGTGTCTGTGTTTCGTGGCGCAGAAATCCCAACAGCTGCCCAACAGAGCCTGTCAAACCCCTGAAATAAGCAGAGGGACACACGTGCTTGTTAAATCTGCTCCACATGTTTTGCATGACAGCAACACATGAATCTGGCTGCTGAATCACTCTAACAACAAGAGTCTGCGATCCACCGCGCAGCAAGGGTGCCCAAAGTGGGGCTCGGGGGCCGCTTTACGGTCTCACGGGAGTGAAAGGGGACTTGGAAGCAAAACTATAGAAAATATTATGAAACGACTGTATTATAATTTCTACTTTTTTAAAAAAAAATGATCCCAGTGAGAACAACGCACACTGTCAGTCCCGAGTCTCACTCTGCACAGACTGCTGTAGTCCAGTTCGGTAACCTGCTTCGACCGACGGCACACACGTGTCCATTTAAGGCACAGCATCAGAGTCCTCAGACAGGTAAACAGCGCCGCAGACCCGGTCCACGGAGCGCCAAAGTGTGCAAGTTGCGGAGCGGTGCGCCGGCAGCCCGCCTCGGACGTGCCGGTGCGCGCTCGACTCGGCTCCATCCACGGAGACGCAGAGACGCATCAGGAAAATCCCAATCGATAGTGGAGAAAGGAAAAGGGGGAGGAAGGGAAAAAAAAAGCCGCCGGTTCCTCGTTTCTATTCCCCGGCGCATGTGAGCCAGAACCCGAACCCCGCACAGGCAGACCCGAGCCAGACAGAGAGGGAGGGGTCCCGGACACCTACCAGCTTTACGTGCCGAGCCCTCTTTTCTTCTGTCATCTTGAAAGTAGCCCGAGATGAAGTTGGTGAAGAGGGATGGACAGGGGAAGGTTGAGCCGAGCCGGGGACGCTGCCGAGGACTCCTTGTCTTTCCCTCTTTCTCTCTCACCCCTCAAAAAAAAAAAAAAAAAAAAAATCACAAAAAAATAAAAAGTCTGTTTTCCACACGGCGCAGCGAGGCGCAACGCAACGAGAAATAAAGCGGCGCGGTGCGTTCAAGTGACTGAGCTCCGCCGGCAACACCTCCCAGGCAGGAGGAATATTCAACTTTGGGAAAATGAGAGAGAGAGAGAAAGAGAGAGGAGAGGAGAGAGAGCAGCCAGACAATCACAGGAAAGCGGCTCCTCCTACCCACACAATACAAAAAGCCAAAGCCAGCAGATGGAGAGGCTTCAGCGCGTCGGCCGAGCGGAGCAGTGCGCGTTACTCCAAACCGTGACGCGCTCCGCTCCCCTCACCCTGGCCTGGTGGCTGCTGCGCGCAAAAAAACACACTGATTCACTGACTTTACTGTCAAAAATTAAATCTGAGGCAACTGTTACCAGCTGTAGGTAACTAGGTTCAGGCAGGGCAGAGAGGTTTGTTTCACCTTACCTATTCACCTTGGCTAGAGAGGATGGCAGCAGTTTTTAATTTGTTTTATTTTATTTTTCATTTCCTGCCCTGATGGCGAATGAATTAATGACCGCGATCGCTCTTCGTTTTCTTATCCTGGAAAAAAAATATATGATGCAACCCCGGGTAATAAAGCGGGCTTCAGATATTAAAAAGTCCTGCGTTGTTCATTACTATCAATAAGTGGTAATGCCGCGCTCAAATGCAAAAAGAAAAAAGAAAAAAGAAAAGAAAAAGCCCCCAAAGGCAGCGATTAGAATATTCATAGATTTCAACTTGGGCAAAAGTGGTTTATAATAATGCACACATCACACTTTAATTTCCTGGATTAATCACTTGATTCTGTGTGTGTGTGTGTGTGTGAGTGAGTGGTGAATTTCAGTTTGTGTGTGTGTGTACATCTCATATAATGCAGCTTGTCTGTTACCCAGTTGTGTTTTCTATTTCCTACATCTTTATTATATTTTTTATTGAGCAAAACTATATCAGGGCATCACTATAGCTTTGTCCTGAGGCAGAGGGTGTGCTGTTTCTGTAGGTGTGTGTTGTAGCTTTGGTGTGTGTGTGTGTGTGTGTGCGTGTGTTTGGTTACAGTGCAGAGGTTAAGAGGTTTTGCAGAGCTTTCCAGCACACTGCTCGAGCGTGTTGGTGTCGCTCTCTGCCAGCCTGCTCTGCACCTGTCTGACCAAAACATTGCTTGTAATACCAATTGTCCCCCCCCCCGCCCATCTCGTGCACTGCCGTCTGCATCAGGACCTCATGCCCTGTGGGTGCCTCATAACAGCAGACAGACGCAGGAAATGGTCAGAGAAATGTATTATTGATGTAAATGTTACTCCAGAAGTGATCACACACCGCTCTGGGCTCCTACAGATTTTTTGGAAGAGTGTATTTGACATTTGAACAAACTGGTACTGTATAAACAGTGTTTAAAAGGCAAGTTCAAAGGATGCTTTGAAGACCTATTTCTGACTGTTCCCCCCCCCCCCTCCAAAAAAAAATCTCATCACTGGTCATGTCAAATACCAAAACATTTTCCCTCTGCTATCAAAGGCAGTAGCCTGTACACACAGTTCAAATAAATCAATCCGTACTGACGTCACTTTTTAGGATAGTTTTAATAGATCAAGAGAGAGCAAGATAATTGGCTGATGCTGAGGTGAAAAACACGTACCCAGTGGTTTAGCTCTGAGTCAAATGAAGCTGTGGTGTAAAGAGAATCAGTGGCATGAAGGCGTGACACAGCAGGTAGGCTGCTGTGGGCAAACAGTGCTAGACAAGGTGTGGCCCGACGAGCAGGTGCGCTCTCCGACCTGTCAACAAGAGCCGCCGCAAACCGTCTGAGAGCCTGTCTGTTTCTTTTGGCTCACTGTTCATTGTATTTACCTGTCTGTCTATCTGTTCCACACACGTCTGCCGGCACAGTCACGCCCTTTCTTGTTTCGATAACTGTTTGTGGATCCCCTCTTTGCCCAAAACCCCTGTATGTCTTCCTGTCTGCAGCAATGGCGGCCTCCCAGCGTTCTGCACTGTACGGCGGATTCTGTCCGTCGCCTGTCTATCTGCGTTTGCTTGTTTTTCCGACAAGATACTGGAAAATCTTGTCAACCCCGAAGCCACGGTGGTGGTTCCAGACAAACTGGTATTTTGGTACAATCGCAGAAATAACACACATCACAGTTTGGGTGTAAACACAAAAAGTGGAGGCCTTAATTGTAGCTTTCTAAAGAGGATGTTTTACTCTGGAAAGAAAAGACAATGTAATTTTACAGAACAAAATAACAGTAATGTGGTATGGCTAGATTTGCTTTTAGATTGTTCTTGTGCCTGTCCTCATAAATAGGATTTTTTTTACTCTTGAAGAACAATACAAAAGACATTTTTTATAACATGCCATATATTATTGGATAACTTCTCATCTACCTTGTCTACAGTGGATTCCCACATATTTCCTGAGTGCGATTAGAATTTATTAAAAGAACACATTCTCTTGAGTACATGATTAGAGCAGGCTACAAGTGAATATTAAACTTTAATTCCCAGCGGTGGTATTTTGAATTTTAATAGGTCTTTTACCCTTTGAGCCTGACAGAATGGTTGGCTGATTGACTGCACAGACTTAGCCTGGAACCAGCCCCGGGCATCCATCAGTGCCGTCTCCACTCAGATATCCTCACTGACCACGTGGACCTCTGAATTTTTGTGACTGGCAGTCATCTCCTCTGAAGGCGGCGTCAGCGTCCAGCACTCTGCATGAACTCGGCAATTAGTGGGCTGGACAGCTCTAATGTATGTTTACTCATAGTGTGTGTGGAGCAGCCACTTGCCGTTGTGCTCTGATTGGCCAGAGGATTGCTATTGACATTTTGATAGTAGCCCATTTCATTTTTCCATTCTTCCCACCACAACTCCCATACCACTGCAACACTAGCTGGCTCTTGTGCCATACTCCCATGTGAGTAAAGCAAATGCAAATAGGAAACTGATAAAGGCTGATTACAACTGTAGCATTTTGTTAATAAAGCAATGTCAGTTCAGATAGTCGACTCGAGTCTGCCCTTGTGCCCACATGACACAGTCTTCATACTGCATATATGTATCCAACTCACCTGCCCTGGCTGCTGCTACACAACCTACAATACATTTTCTTATCAGACGGTCTACTGATATGTTATTCCACTGGTCTCAGTGTTGGACTTAGGTCAGGAATATCAGTTTTGAATGCAATAGTTTAAATATCCACAGAACCTGAAATTATCCTTATCATGAAAAATGAGAAACAAACTTGAGATGCTAATGTTTAATCATTTTCAGCCTGTACTGCAATCACCTGACATCACTCACATTCTTCCTCCTGTGTGGAGCTGTGCTGAAGCAGTATTTATTTGCTGTACTTACATAAAAAGAAAAAAGGTTTTCTTGGAAAAGAAAAGACACAATGAAGAGTGTGATGAATATTTGTGAAAGACAAAGGGCCTGTGACAGAATGAGGACAGGCTGGAGGACTGAGGCTGCCACGGACAGTAAACACACTGGCCACTGGAGACATGGCATCTCTATTGTGCTGCTGTGGCCTGGGCATGGGGCACATTACATATGTGCGGCAGCATTTAACAATGTCTGCATGTGTGTATGCGTGTGTCAAACACACACACACACACACACAGATGATCTCACGCACTAAGAAGTGCACACTTGCATGACAAATCAGCGACACCACCAAACAGTGTGTGTCCAGAGGAAATGCATCAGCTCCTCTCTTCCTTTTTCCTCTCGCTGCCCACAGCTCATCAGGGACTCATTGTACAACAGCAGTCTGTCTGTGCGCTGCAGCAACATGAAGTGATTGGGAAAAACACCCACTGCAGACACATAAAAAAGAAACCTTTGTTTCCTTCAGAACATAGGAGTTTACCGGAGGAGAAACCTCATGAGAGCATTTCCATGTCTGCATGCATTTCTTGCTATTGTGGTAAGATATACGCTGCTCAGTAGCTGTGACGATCAGTTTATTTCACTCCAATTTTATTAAATTGTGATCATCATTTCTTTGATTATGTTCACCCATTGTTAAACCAGCGAGATAGCTGGGAGACGGTAATACGGTACTGTGAACATTTTGAGCCGACTCACTTTCATTTGGCAACAAATATAATGCAATCTAACAGTGCTTCACAGGGCAGAACAATAAAAGCCTTGTTATTCAAACAACTTATTCATATTTCTCCATTATTTCAATGTGGTAAAATGCCACAGGTTGGCAATAACACACATTTTAGTAGTTGTAGTTAAAGGTGACATGCTCCAGGCCATCCTTTTCTTCATTTAAACTTGATGCCCCCATAAACAGATCAATAAAACACTCAGAGGGCATAAACAAACAAGTTCCCGGGTGGGGCATTGCTCCATCAGCTTCCCATTAGTCTCGCCACCTCAAATCTGACAATAGAGGCAGGATGCAGATGCTCTGTTTTCACTGCCACCAAAAAGTGACAAAAAACTATTTGTATGTGACATATCATCAAGAATGATGTTTTTGCATAAAAAAAAAAAAAAAAAACGGGTTCATTTTTTCCAACTTCCTCAAGTGGAGAATTGAGGGCATTGGGTCTTTTATATCACTGAGAGCTTTGCTTTACCTCCACATTGTGTGCATTTCTGACTGATCACTTAGCTGCATGTAAACTAACTACAGTAGCTTTAAGTTCCCAAAGAGTCAGCTCTGTGGACATACTGCCTTCAGTAGAGTGGCTTAATCAAGAAATGTCTTCTTCCTCCAGGACTCAGTCTAACATAGATATTAATGCTTAACTGAGTAGTGATGCATGTATTTAGATGGTGAACATGTCAGATTGGTGTCGCGTTGGTGACAGGACCAGATCTATAGTGGGTATGAGAAAGCTAGATTGGAGCTGACAGTGTAAACCAAACTGAAGACACGATGACCCCGGTCTGTGAAATAATGCTGTGTTCTTTGTGTGTGCGTGCTCAGCTGGGGGAATGTCCAGACTTTCTTATCATAGTCACATTGCCTTCTTCACCCTCTGGCTCCACACCAAGACAGGCTGGAGCCAAACGCAGGCTGTCCACAGAGACAGAGCCAAATCCAAGGAGCGACTACTACTGTGTTTCTACCAACAGGGAGAGAGAGAGAGGAGAGAGAGAAAGAGAGAGAGAAAACAAACCCGAAAAAAAGCAAAATGTTCAACCTGGTCAAACATTCTTCAAAAGGTCAATAAGCGAGAAAGCACTGTACAACACAATGCAACCTAAGCATTGTGAGAAATTTCAATTACAAAGACTGAAATCTATTTGGACAAAATGATCCTCTTCGCTGTGTTTGGCCTTTGGAGCTGAACTGCAAACCTGGACTTTATATATTGACAGGTATAAACAGAAAAGGTTTTAAAGCCCCTTAATAATATTTCTCAGAATTAGAGCACTTACCTAGCCAATAACATATCTACACCATAATTTATATTAGATAATATTGGGACTAAAGTACTTACATAGAGCTCAGATGCAAGTAGGGCCTTTGGGGCACCTCATTAGGATTAGCAAAATAAAAACACTTAAGCACAACCAATTGGTCCAAAATACTTGGTTGTATGCCAGAGACAAGAGCTCAAAACATAAAGTCGGTTGGACATTTGGGGAGGAACTTTATCGACATCATGTGTATTTTATGGTAAATATTGACATGTGTTATGGAATATAAGTTCATGCTGCAGCAGCACCATCAACACCAAGTGTTTCCTCTGTGAGCCAAACCAATGGTTCATGACAACACTGTAATGCTCATGTAACTTCATCCGACAGGCTTTCACATTAACATGGCTGCCTGAAGCCTTTAAACGGAATCCGGAGTGAAATCCAGCTTCAGCGACTTGTTTCGTAATGTCACGTTCAGGTTTTCTGCTTGAGCGGCTCCCCGGCTTGGGAAGACGCAGCTCGTCGTCAGCTGTCACAATCCGTGGGATCACAGGCACTGCTTTTTTTTTTTTTTCATCTCATGATGCAACAAGCTGAGTTCTGGTTTATTATCATACTGGTGGCCTGGTAGCACCAGATAGTGTCACAGCTTTCTTTCCAGAGGCCAGAGGAGGACTTGTTTGTGCGTGATGCAGTTACTCCCAAATACAGCCCGACTGGGACACACAGACATTAGTTCTTAACAGTTAGTGGGTCCCAAACTGCTGCTACGTTACTTGACTGCTGCTGTCTGTCACAAAGCCATTAATATCGTGTGTTTTATTTTACAGTTACCCAATGAACTGCAGGGGTGGACTTAAAATGGCTAACTGAAATAGTAGAGTGAAGTAAAAGATGTACATCGTGTTTCGGGGACCAGACTTCACAGAAAAGGGAGAGGGCACGATGTGGGAGTGTGGTGCTGGATTGTTTGATGGCAGCCTGCATACTTTACCATATCATTATTTATAGTCATCTTAAATACAAAAATACAAACCACAGAAAACACAGACCTGTTATCTATAAGAAAACTGAATTGAAAAAGGAAAACAGAAGACAGAAATAAAGAAATCTCATGCAACTTCTCTTGTTGAGCCATTCTTTATTCTTTAATAAATTATAGATGAATTGACATTCAGAACTGAGAGAGTTTGAGTTCTACATTGAAGCCAATTTTTTTTTGTTATTCAGTTGATGTGTAGTGTAGTTTCACGTTTACAGATGCTACTGATGTGAACAAACTTGCATGACACAAGTGAACAAATTGATGAAAAGTGCAGTGCAGTTTGAGAGCGACAGCATGTTTCAGTGTTTTGATGTGCGGCGTTGGCTGTTTGATTGCATTAGGATCAGACCTTTATAAGACGTTCCAAATGAGAGTGCTGCATAGTATTGGTCAATTATGCAGATACGGTCAATTATGCAAACTGAGTATCTCACATCCCCTGGGTACCACGGCCGTCGTTTAGGATTACAGACATTTGGAATTGGCTCGCTCACCTTATCTCTGTCACAGTGGATCAATATGGCCCTCCTGCTAAGCACTCATAATTTCATTTCCCCCATTGCAAAGACCTTGTGCTTCCTCTCAAGAGTTGGCTGCTAAAACCTGGGATGGTGCACATTGCATTAGTTGTGGCCATCATATAATTTATTTCCTGTTTGGATAGCTCTACAGTGGAAAAAAAAACAAAAAACAAAGTGGCTCTCAGACTGTGAATGACATGAAAGGAGGCTGCATGAGGACTGTTTCGATGACAGATGACTGGAGGCGAAGTGCTCAACATGTTGATCAGTCACTGTATATAGTGGATGCACACACACAGTCATACACATACCATCACACACTCCCTTCTCATGGCACTAGCTCTGCCATAGAAGGAAAAAAGTGTTTATTACATAATCCACAACACAAGTGCAGTCCCATGCAAAACCAGCAAAACAACGACAATGGCAGATTATGTATGGGAACGTCAGATGAACTGAGATAAACAGACGTGACCCTGCAGTGTTGGAATTGAAATATCGCCGGTGTGAAGTGGGTAATATCACCGGTTGTTGGTGAACAAAGCACCGTGGATCCACGCCGCTACTGCAGCAAAAGGCAGGCAACAGAGGAGGGAAAGACAGAGAGCCTGAGAGGAAGACTGGAGAAATAAAAAGCAAAAACACGGAGGAGGCATATAGATCAAAAATATGGGTCAGACAGAGAAAGACAGGGAAAGCTCAGTGTAAATCAGCATGTGTAAACATGTACAGTTCTAATCTAATTATACCTCATCCTCCTGGGCCTGTGATCAGATGCTTGATTAAAGCCAGAGATAAAAGCAAAAAGGTAGAGATGGAGGTAAGAGGGAGAGATAGGAGATACAGGATGCCAATAGAGAAAGTCTGAGTATCCTATAGAGAGGACATAAACAGAGATCGAAAGATACAAGGAGCAGGCAACATGTACAGTAAAGACTCTACAGTGTGTTTTATGATGGTAGCTGCACAGCACCCATTAACGTAACAGCACCTTATTTTTATTACATGTTCATATGAGAACTGAAAGTGCATATGGGCCGTGTGAATGTGAGCAAAGGTGACACTAATGTGATGACGTGCTGCTTTAATAGCTTAAGATCAAGGTGACGCTAATCAGCCCATGTCAAGTGAGTGTGTTTTTCAGATTTGTTCTGTGAGAAGTAAACTGCCAATGGGAAGCTATGAACTGTAATGTACAGTAGTTGTAGTAGTAGGGGAAGTCGATTTAGACGATTTACATATACTTTCGTCTGCAGGGATGAGCAACTGAAACCCCCACAATCTTTCCCTCAATTTATTATTCATATTCGGCACTGATTGCATGTCTTACCCACTTTCTTTAAATTGCATAATCCTTGGTTCAGCGGCAAATGGCCTCATGATATTTTTAAAGAAACGTCAGGAAACTCTGAGTTTGAGGCATTTTCCCTTGGCATGCACATCGCTTTACACATCGCATGTGTGGCATTTTTGCACATGCTGTGTGAGGAGCCAACGCCGATTCTACTTCACCTGAACACTTCCCCCTCGGCTGTCCTGACCGCCTACCAACGTTGGGGCGTGGTCCCACCTGGTCACTCGAGCTTAAGGAGATTTGAAAGGAGGGCGTGCCCAAGTGGCTGGAGGCTCTTCAGAAGGTAGTGTGTGTGAGTAAAGACTGTCAAAATCAATAACTGTGCAAATGAACTGCTAATCACTGCTTGGGAACGCCTGGAGACAAAAAGAAGCTGTTGTGCCTGTTTGGGTGAGAAGACACTGGCACCACGACTGTAGATGAGTCTTAGTTTAGTCCTTTTCTGATCTATTCTGACAGCCGGAGCACTAATCTAAAACTTCTTACTTGCTCATATTTGTCTACTGGCCTTGCTGTGGAATCCTTAGGCTGACAATGATGCAACAGATAAGCACTCTTAATGCTGTGTGAACACGTTTACCCTTTTGCCACAGTATTGTGGCTCGCTGTGACACCTCATTCCCCTCCATTTGCTGTGTTTTCATTTCAGTGTACCACAGAAAAGAAAAGGGTCCTCATGCAGATATGAGCTCAACAATGCACTCTGTATATTATTAAGAGTCTTAATCTGATGAGAAAGATTCCAGCAGAGGATATTAACATCGGCACAGATATGTTTAGCACTGTGCTACTTAGACTTGCAGACATTGTGCTTAAAATGACAAAAAAAAGACTATGAAAACAGGTGCACACTGCCACTTGCTGACCCTTCATTTCACACATAAGCCATGAAAGAGTCCCGTTGAGCAGACTAAGCTGTGTATGTCTGATCAAATAAATGTCTTTTGATTCCAGTCATTTCTCACTGGAAACTGTTACAGCCGCAGAGCTTGTTTGAAACGAATCTTGTTGGACTTTGGCCGACCTTTAAAACCACATTTAGAAACCAGACGTTATCCCGGAGTAGAAAATTTCCCTTGATATATATACACTTTTTAAATGAGTGAGAAATTGACAAAAAAATTAAATCAAGTGCTCCCAGTTATTGAGTGTGGGCCAATAATGCGGTGACATTTCACACTCGAGATATTTTCTCATACAGTTAGAGCAGACACCATGAAATAGCCTATAAAGGTGTTGTCAAAACATGTACTCGGGCCGGCTCTAAAACCTGCATGCGGTGTTGTTAAAGCACTGTTACGTTAACTGTAGCAACATCAAATGACAGCTTGATTGGTCATTGCTTGGCAAAAATGTCTCAAGCATTGTTCTCCTGGCCTGCCCTCCCTTATCTTTTCACCCCCTTCTGTCTTTTCCTCTCTACTCTATGAAATGCTGACCTCCTCCTGTTTCCCCAACTCCACCCCCCCCCTCTTCTGTTCATTAACATATACAGTACCTCAACCCTTTTGCTTCTTTCCTGCTGATTCCCTGATTCAGTGGCTCATTACTGTCCTCACCTCCTCCTCTGCAGCTCTTCCTCCATGCCTCTTCCTTATCGTCCAACTCATCCTAATTCACTCGCTCCTCTTTTCCCCCTTCCATTCTCCTCTCCTCCCCCTCCTCTTCCTCATCACTCAGAGGAACAGCAGAGCTCTTCATCAGGCAGACGTCAGGCATCTGTCAGGAGTCTGGGCCCGTCTTGGCGTGATTGATTTTTTTGCCCACCTGCGTCTTTTGTAATGACCAACTGTCAGTTGTTTTACTGCCCGCACTGCCTCCCTTCAGTATCTCCTGTCACGGCAGCATCCAGGGGCTAAATCTCTCAGCTCGGTCCTACAGTGCATTATCTAGCTTGTCTTCAGATAAGATTTATGTAGGTATACTGTAGAGCCCACTTGTCCTCCCTCTAATCACAGGGGAGAGCGCCTTCAAGGATGGCTTTTTTAAAGAAACAAATCCACGCATTCTGGCGGCGTACGCAATATCTCTCTTGAAAGTTTTCAATTATACCTGGGCAATGACTTTTCTGACACACGCTAATAAATGCCTGTTTGGACTTGCAAGCTTGCCGCTGTGTTTTGATTTGGTCTAGTAACGGCTTGTGAAACAGTTTGGGAGCTGAGGCAGCAGACCATTTTCAGTAGAGAGAAATGGCAACGGTGGAGCTCTGCCACATAGTGGAGCTCTAGCGAGACATATTTCCTGTGTGGCAAGCCAATATCATTTTAAGTGGGGACTCAGCACGTCCTATTGATTGGCTCAAAAAGAAGGAATTAATCCCAAGGCAAGGTGCTATAACAGCAAGTGAATGTTATTTTCTTGAAAGAACTTGTTTCTCTCGAGGCCAAGGTTCTCTCTGATGGAGACAAAAATGCTACTTGTTCTGCAATTTGATCCACATGTTTTAACGTAAGAGAAAGAGAGAGCTTACGTTAGCTAAACGCACAAGGACATCAACCCTGACTTGACTGGGCACTGAGGCCAAACAAGCCATTTAAATTTCACCTTGAAGGATAAAGTTCAGTGGATTTTGTTGAGGGCACAAGATGTTCTTCAGCTGGACTCAGACCTCAGTGTGACTCCAAGACATCAGATGATGAAAAGATGTCAGGAGTGCCTTCAAAAACTTCTTCATGTCCCGTGGTGGCCTCCAGACTGAGTGCGGACATATGAGAGGAGCTGCAATCTAGAGTCAAAGCAGGGGCGCAGCACTTCCTGTAGCCATGCTCACCTGGATGGCGAGCCTCTTTGATCATCTACAGAGGTCAGGCGCAACCTCTGGACCTGGAGTCGGGCAAACCTTTAAGATCTCAATCTCTCATTCTCTGCTTTCTGCTGGCGTTTGTCTTTGGTAAACTATCCTCACCCTTTCTCCCTTCCTTCCCTACGCCCTACTCTCCTTCCCTTGCCCTCTTTCTCTCCATCTGCCTGGCAGGGACGACTGAGTGCCCATGGAGAGCAGGGAAGCAGCAGAAGGCATCTTTGAAAGAGAGCTCTGGCTGAAAACCTTTCATCTAGTGCTATACCTGGCCAAGGCAGGCTGCAGGGTAGCTCGGCTGTCAGAAGGCATACACCAGAGGAGGGAGGAGGGATGAGACAAGAGGACAGGAAGGGAAATGAAATGCAATGAGCAGGAAAAAGAAAAGGCCACAAAAATAAATAAATAAACATATAAATAAATAAAAACACACCCATGCCTCTCTAGTATTAATGATCTATTTATGCATGTGCCAGGCCCCCAAAAAAAGAGGGAGTAAATGAAGATGAGTGAGAAAGAGACATCAGAGGAAAGCGATGGAGAGCAGAGAAGAGGGAAGCAGAAGTGGAGCAGAAAGATGAGAGACAGAGAGACCCTCGTGACTCATAGAGGAAAGCCAAATTACAGAGATCCTGCTAGTGCGGCTACTCGGGTCTCTTGACAAAATCAGTCAGAAATCACTGACAGTGCTTAAGTCTGCTAAAAAGTGGCAATTCTGCTATATTGATCAGTAAGGCAGAAGGGAGGGGGCTGACATGCTACAAACATCCTACAATGCATTAGTAAAGGCTAAGGCTGTATGACATGCTCCAAATGAGCAATTTTTAAAAATTGAAAGCGATGTAAACACATATTCCAAAGCATTGGAGTGCACTGAAATGATTGCCGCTCATTCAAAGCCTCGCTGCATGGAACATCACAACTTTGGCAGCGTTACTGTGTACATTATCTCAGCACGCCACGGCTTGGCCTATTGCGTCTGCTGCTGCAGAGTGCGCCTCCTTGACAAGCAAAGACTGAGTACATGGAGAGTGTGTGATGCGCCATGACAGCAGGCAGGCGGGGAGAAGGGGAAGTTAATATGTTTGTGTGCATTTTTGAGTGCCTATGTGTGTAAAATCCTTCTGAAAACTCTCTCTAAAAAACAGACCACATGCTCCTTCTGGTAAGGCACATAATAACTCAAAAGCCTCCCATTGACAGCGGCTGTCTATAGCCGTGAAGGACTATGAGTTTGACAAATGGATTCTCTCGTAGCTGTCTACCTGTGTAGGTTCTGCATGGCAAAATCAGGGAGGAATGCTGCGAGGCAGGTCTGTCCTTAGTCCTAAATGCCACGTCTGAGAACACAGACAAGGATCATTACCGAGTCAGACCATGTGGTTACGGCTGACACATTGTTGTTCACCTCAGTCATGGCCAGCCCTCTCAATTGTCTGTATCAGACAACGGAAAATGGATATTCATCTTTTAAGTTAGGAGATATTTAAAGTGTAATCTGTTCCTAAGAGGGCATCGTTAGAGGCAAACAATGCTTGCCAACAGGTGAAAGCCTGGTTTCAATGACTTTTAAATGAGCCTCAATCTAGCCTTTTTTACATTCCTTTTCTCTCTCTGTCCCTCCTCCATTTTGCATCAAAGACAACCTTGATCAAGTTCATATTAAATGTAAATGCTTCACATCAAAGACAAAGACTGTAACCATGGGAACCAAACCCGCTGTTCATAAGAAAAATAGATTGTTTTTTTCATTTGTAGTCCTCCATTAATCCTTACAAGCCTGAGGGTGGAAACCACTTAATAGAGAGTATATCACAGAGAATCAATGTAGCACGAATTAACTTAAAAACTTTATTTTGTCCATTACAGGATGCCCTCTGAGGGAATAAGACAAAGTCAAAACACCCGTGCTACCTGGAAACCTGTAGAGTCGTAGAGCATGCTGCACCATCATAATGAACCATTTTGTGTGAAAAGGGAATAAAGTGATTTTCTGTAATAAAGATATTGTTACCCATTTGTGTTAAGGGAAAAACTCTTTTTCTTTAACAAAGAATGAAAGGAAAAGTCTAGCTGCTAGGGCCATGCTACCAGCTAAGTCCATTTAAAACCATGCCTTACCATCACAGGAGCGCAAATAACTGTCTACAGGAGAGAATTGGACACCCACTCAGTTTCTGTATATAATAAAGTCAACCTGCTTTTCCCACACAAACAGAGAGCTTTGAGAGCATGAGGCTCATCTGCCAGAGGAGGTTATGTGCAGTGAGCTCTTGTCAGGAGGACATGCACTGGAAAAAGCCAGTTGAGCGGTTTTAAAAGACAACAGACTGAGGAGGCCCAGGACCTCGGCTATACAGTCCAACAAGTGCATTATGTTTCCACTCAGCGGGGGGGCTGAGATGGCTGCCAGGCTCCACGCCAGGCAAGGTGGCAGCTTAACAAAGCAAACCCCTTCAGACATGAATGAACATCCGCTGATAACACACATCAGTGTTAGCCAGTAATTTAAGTCACTGTGGCTCTCAGCAGGTTTTGGTGTATGACATGTACTTTAAACCTTGTGGGCTTGACTCCTAATCTGCTACTACTGCTCTCCTTCCATCCTTGACCTCCACACATCCCAGTAATTCCTCCCATCATTTTACACATGCTTCCTATCTAATACATTTAATCTATATATCTAGAAGAGCATCCAATGTTGTTATGGAAACAAAGACCGCACCATGCCACTCACTTCTCATAGAAATGTAGTTGAGGAAGCCCGTCATCGACAAAAGAATCAAAGATCAAAAACACCAGTCTATTGGTCTACAGCCTCCCACCACTTGGCTGCAATGTCAGAGAGGTGCTGACAGAGTTGTGAGTTGGGGTTGGAGAGGGAGAATCATGGGGAAGAATCCTGCAGAGTGGAGTTAAAAATAGAGCATGAAGTAGAGGGAGGGGAGGAAGAGGAGGGGGAGGGGACATACCTGTGGGCTTGGAGACAGCCTAGTTAGCAAGGAGCAGCACTGTGGACGATGATGGGCTGGAGAGGGAGACAGAGAGGGAGAGAGAGAGAGAGACACCAAGAGAGAGGAAGAGCACGAAGGAGGGATAAAGAAACAAGAGAAAAGGATGAGGAGAAAGCGGACCACCAGACGACATATAATGAGCCGAAAGAGAGACAAGGGGGAATGGTTGGGGGGCAGGAGGGAATAATGAGAAAACAAGTCAGATTAGCATGAAACCCCGTGTTTGAGTCAAAAACTGAAATCATTTCACAGTAGGATGCGACTGGCAGCGATGACTAGCAATAGTCTGCGACAGATGTCGAACGTTGAACGTACAAATGTCTCACAAACAAACACACACATAAACATACACACACACATTCCATATATAGTCCTTCCAGCTGAGCCTATATAAAGATACAGGCTTAAGGAGTAATGTATTATGTCATGTCATGTTGCCTCGTATCCAAGAACCAGCCATTCATATATAAGATAGCCCTCCCACTTTCTATCATTGCTCTAATTCAGTTCAAGATAAAAGAGCGATCGCTCATGGAAAATGCACAGTCACACTTAATTGGTGCCTTGTCTATACATCTCTATTCTTTCACTTATAATCTTGGTATTAATGCATTTTTCAACACTATGATTTAATGACATTTTTTATGTTTAATCCAGGCTCTGGCCATACTGCATACCTGCGTGTGTAGGGCCTCTCTTAAAAGAGTGTCTTAAGATACATACACCTCTGCACTCAACATGAGTGACAACTACAAAGTTAAAAAAAGAAAGAAGTCAACAGTTTATCTAAACAAAGAATTCAGCTATCAGTTGCTTCACAAAACACACACACTGAGCCAAGAGCGGCAGCAGAGTCCTTCCAATCATCTCCCATTTCCTGTAAATAAATGGAAATCATACACACACACGCTCAAAACCACAACAACAAAAAAGAAAAAAAATATTAACATTCCCTGAAATCATGTGGTCGCCACTTTTCCTATCCACATTTTAGAGAACAACTGAGATTTTATGTTTGAATAACAGCAATTGGACGAGATCTGGCTGTGGAGAGGTCATAGAAAAATAGTGACAACAGAAAGCAGCCAAACAGAGGCAACAGGAGGTTTTCAGCAGTAGAAGTCCCACCATGGACAATCATTGCATTGTTTACTTGAGGGGCAGCCAGGTGCAGGTGTTACTTTTTTGTCAGCGTGAAATAATCTGAGAAAACAGAACACATGGCCCATCATTTCGTGCCTAATAAGCTATTGTTCCCAACTGGTTCATGAGGGATTCCAGTGAGTCATCCACAACCAGCAGAGAGGACGACTTGGCAAGAGAGACGGTGCCAAGCAGCTGTACTGAAAATACCTCCAGATTCTAAAGCTTACTACCTGGACACTCGGGATTTTCTAGTATACAGTAAAAACTAAGAAATATTTTGCTACACTTGAGCTTTTTTATGCTTGCACATATTAAAGCATTGGTTGCTTTGATATTATCTGGATTATTGGACCTGGAATTAGTCTTATTTGGTAAACTATTGTTATTTACCGTTTATGACTCATCATGATTTCAATTTTATGCTGAGTTTTGCATCTGATAGTTTCTTTGGCCCTAAAATAACGAGGATCTGAGTCACAAGCTACTGTAACAAAAAAGCTGGGTACATTTGTGTGATCACTTAATTCACGTTTTTCAATTAGGTTTTATTTGCTGCACGCTGAATAATGAATTATGGTTATAAATCACTCTGAAAGCATTCATTAATTTTCAATACAGCTCAATATTTAGCATATTAACTAATTAACATGAGGTGTGCTAACAAAACCATGGTTAATTATGAACAAAGTGGCTGCAGGCTGCCAATCTCTCCTCCTGTCATCCAACGTCACTGTCTCTTAATCACTGATGCGCATCAATTTGCCAAAATTCGCCATAATGATTGCCTAATAAGAGGCAGTAAGAGGAGAACAGGCCTATCAATGGACGACAAAGTGGTGCAACAAGTTTTATCTCCCCTGAATGCCAAGTAAGTAATTAGCCACCTTATCACATACAAGAAAGAAATATAGAAAGAGAAGCAAAACCTTTCGATTCAAATCCATTTTAGTTTACTTAACCATCTACAGAGATTTATTCTGTAACAAAGCCGATACACATCAAAAAAAGGAAGGGGAGGGGGGTCTCTATTTGTGGTATAAATATTAAAATTGTGTATAGTCAATGACATGAATTCATGGTGGATTTTCTCATAGTGGCATTTCCAGAGTCCTACATTTCATTTTGATAAATAGTAATAGCTAATCACTGGCACTGCACTCATTTTCACCCACTCTGGATCTTAGTGTCAGTTAATGTATAATATCTAACTGTAAATGTGAGCTTAGTGTCTATACCAGCACCAATTAACCATCTGCTACTGCTAAATAATGGCAAAGAGAATAGTCTCTACTTGAGCTGCAATATCAATTAGCAGTTATAAAGAGAAAATGCAATCACCCAGTAATGCATAACAAATCTTACAGGCTTGCATGTGTTGACATGGATTAGAAGAATACAACATGTTTTTTTTACCCTGCAAACAGTTTGGTATACAGTAGTATAGTTATAGTTTTGCCTCTAAGAATTATGACTGATGCACTTTTTTAATGACTCGATAATAATTCATACCTCGTTGTTTAATTTCTAATTAGAAAACCAGAACAAAAAAGTCTGATGTCAGTATAAAGCCCTGAGGTAGAGTGATATTCAGAGTTCAAGTTTAAACCAATTCAAATGCTTGACACTTGAACAAACAACAACGCTTGAACAGAAAGCACCTCACATTTTTAGGCACATTGTTTTTGTTTGGTAATGCCTTTTTCATGTTCCCCGAGAAAGACAATGTGATGTTTTGTTATGTCAGATTTTCATAGTGGAATACTTTTCAACTAAAACTCAACAGCAGAACAAAATGCACTAGGATCTCTAGGATCTGGGTGGTATAGAAACTTACTAACCAAAACAGATGTAATTAGGCTGACAAGAAGTGAGTTGGAAGACGGTATAAGCATGTTTACAGCAGCATGTTCCAGTTTGATCAAAGATTGCCATCACAGCAACGTCATACCTGGACCCAGGTAAAATGGGTCGGTTCATGAGAAACCCTCTCAATCTGTATGGTAATTTATATCATTACAAAGTAACTCTGGGAATCCATTACTGATAGAGAAGTTCCATCCATCCATCCTTTTGCCGCATTTTTTTCTGAGGCCGATTTGCAGTAGCAGCAGGCTCAGTGAGGTAGTGCAGATGTTCTTCTTCCCAGCAACGTCTTCCAGCTCCTCATAGGGGATTCTGAGGCATTTTTATGCTAGATGAGATATATAATTGCTCCAGTGTTCTGGGTTCTGGGTCTAATCCAGAGTCTTCCACCTGTTGGATGGGCCTGGGAAACCTCCAAAGGGCGCCTAGAAGGCATTCTCATCAGTGGGCCGAACCAACACAACTCACTCATATCGACGTGAAGGAGCAGAGGCTTTATTTTGAGCTCCTTTCCCTAACTATATGGGTGAGCGCAGCCACTCTATAGAAAGTCTCAAAACTGTTGATCTTATGGAAGGGATGGACCAACTAGCTTTGCCTTTCGGGTGGAGCTTCCTCTACCACAACAAGCACAACTCCTGCATTACTGCTGATTCCGCATCAGTTTGCCTGTTGACCTCACACTACACCCTACCCTCACTCCTGAACTTAAACTTACTTAAACTCTTTCACTTGTTGGTATGACTCACTTGCCATCTGCTCAGTCCACTGCTTTCTAGCAGACAAATATGGTCTCAGACTTGGAGGTGCTGACTCTCATCCCAGCTGCTTCACACTTGGCTGCAAAGTGCCCGGTGCCTGCTGGAGGTCATGGTCTGATAAAGCCAACAGAACCACATCATCTGCTAAGTGTAGAGAAGCGATTCTGATACCCTCAGACTTGGTGCTCTCCTCCCCCGGCTGTGCCTTGAGACCTTTTCCATAAAGATCAAAATGACAACTGGTGACAAGAGACAACCCTGTCAGAGCCCAACACCCAGTGAGTAGGTGCTTGACTTCCTGTAGAGAATACAGACAGAGCTTTCACTCCAGTTTGTAGCAATGCCTCAGAGCCCCATACTCCTTTTGACCCTCACAAGGGGGTGCTGGTTGTAAGATTTCCACAAAACATGTAGAGTAGATAGTGGTTGTGACGTCTATGTAACAATGTAAAATTTGGATGTATCCTTTATTGTTTACAGTGTTTTTACAAAAGGAAACTCTTTACTCCGACTGGAACATTTGGATCCTCTGAATGGAAACAGGTGTGGCAGTGAGATCCAGGGGTCAGTACATTCATACAGGGCTGGTGATTCCAAAGATGCCCTTTTCATTAAATAGGAAAATACTGCCTGTAATTACAAAACGGGTTACTCACCCTGTGAACGAAATAACAAATTGACTTCCTCACTCGTTCACCTCTCCCTTCTTCCACTTGTCTTTCACGTTATTTTTAAGCTGCTACAGAAATATGGTATCAGTCCACAGTTCTCTTCCTGTGGGAGTCAGAAAAGGAAGATAATCAGGAGGACACCCAGAGGTACAAAAATATCTAACCTGTCCCTCCCTCGCAGGTGCTAAATATGCTGTGGTAAAAGACAGAGAGTGATTTTATCCTGTTTGAATCCAGACATCACAGTTCGGCTTGTTGATGTATTTGTTTGGTCACTTTGCCCACCAAGAAAAACCTAACAGACAAAAGTGAATGATTATGATAATTGGGAGCGTACCATAAAACTGAAACTTAAGGTATTCGTGTGGTTTAAAGCTCAGATGTAATACAAATGCCCACTTTGTCATTTGCCCACTGGTTGTACTTGCAGCGTGGTAGAGGCTAAATTGATGTTTTTTTTTCCACATTAGCTGGCGATCATTGTGAGCAAATGAAAACCTACCCTGTGTGAGCAGCAACAAGCCTTTGATGTGGATAAAACGCCATTTTGACCAGAAACTTGCTTGGAAAACAGATAAGACGTTACCATAAAAGTTCAAGAGTGTCTTTGTGAATTAGATCCCTCCGACCCTGGCATAATGCTGTTGCATGTCATCCTTTTCATTTCAAGTGAGGTCAGGTTTATTTATAAAGGCATCCACAGTTTCCTGGTGGACCATTGGCATCTGCCCAGTACAACCACAGCCGTGTACAGTTGGCCACTCAGCAGCAGCACTACTTGGACAAATGCACCTTGACATGAGCTGTCCTTCACTTTTCCCAAGCGCGTTCTCTTGGCTGGTCTCGGGGCAGGAGGTGACCAATTTCTGGTCATACTCCCTCTTGATACTTGACAAATACCATTAAATATTCCACCAACACCCTATCCGCCGTGATCAAATTAAAACTGCTTCCTTTTCTAGGCCATCACAAATCAACTATTAATCTGCCAAAAGGGAGTATCACACGCAGATAAATGTCAGTGGTGCAATGTACACAGGCTAATGAGTTTCAAACACCGCTGACACAGTTTGGCTCAAATAAAACACAAAGGACAAGAGTGATGACGATGACTAGTTCACTATATTCAATTATCCTGCCTGAACAGGGGCTGTCGCTGTGCTCAGTCAACTCATTCATTTTCAAATAAAGAGAGTAAATTAACTGTCAGGGCTTTGATGGAACAGAACGGTCCAAAAGGTACAAACATTATCAATATTTCTAAAGATAAGCACCTATGTGATATATTTTCTTTCGTTCACCAACTTAACATACGGGTGACATCACATAATAATGCTGGTGTTACACAAATCATGAGAAAGTAATTTGCTGCATCTTTTTTTAAAATTTTTTTTGCAAGACAGGATGTCAAAATAGTTCAGCTAGAAATAGTTTTGGCGGAAACTTTCTGAGAAACACAAAACTTTTCAAGTCTTGGGGCGACCATTTTATGAGAAAGGGCGTTGGTTGCCTCTTCCAGAATTAGCTCAGAGCATACACACACACACATCTGTGCTCATTATCAGCTACACCGCAACACACAGGAGCCACTTTGTATCACCAGGGAAAGTCACACATCCTCGCCACGTTTCCTGGCATGACCTCACTCGCAACTGAATACAAACATTGTACGTCAACCATCAGGATTTTTCCCATCGTGAGGAAAACAGTAACAGGTCTTTTTTTAAACAACACTAGGCTGTTTTTGTGTTGAACTGGGCTTGTAGTAGGGTGCGTTGAAAATGACCAACACTATTTTATTATAATTATTATAAGTATTATAATTATTACAAGTATTATGTTTTCATGAATTACAAAAGATAGACTATACAGTATATCTACTAATAGGAGGTGGATTTGTCCTGTATTTTTCTTCTGCCGTGAGTAGATTATGACTTAAATTAGTTGGGTCTCAATTCAATTATAGAATTTAATATTTATTTTGGAGAAAAAAGACTTAAATGCGAAGTATGTAACATTTGCTGCTTTCTTGTCTTTACACTAATGATGTTCTCTAACAGTGGTGGAAAATTCATATACACAAGTACCTCAACATTGTAGTTTACTTTAGTATGTCCATTTAATTCTACTTCATACTTAAACTTCACTAAAACTTCACTAAACTTCAGAGGCAAATATTGGACTTTTACTCCAGTACATTTGAAAGGAATATAAATAAACTGATAAATTATGAAATTATGTTAAACTGTGCAACAGTATACTGTTTGATGTAATGAAAGTCAGCTCCACAGTTACCAGCTGCAACATGATGTACACATTAATATGTCAATAATTATAAACCACCAATGCAATGTTCATTATTCTGAAATCGACCATTCTGCATGATAACTACTTTTGCTTTTGTAGTCTAAGCATATTTGGATGCCAATACGTTAACTTAAGTAAGAATTTGAATTGGGGACTTTAACTTGCACTATTTGCTTGACTATGTTTACACAGTAGTATTGCCCCTTTTACTTGTGTAAGCAAATGATTTGAGTCCTTCTTCCCCCACTGCTCTCTATTACATATTAACAGGAGCAATTGGGACATGAATTTATGGACCTGTGCAAACATGATGCAATGTTGTGAAATGAGATTGTTGGGTACTCATTCACAATGATCTATTACCTTTACAGGCTGAATTACGAGCCTGCAGAGCCTTATTTTCTCTGGAACTGAATACAAGTTTATGAGAGCTTTAGCTGAGGTTACTCATAAGCGTCTGAGCATGCATTAAAAAAAAAAAAGACAGAGCTGTCTTCGAAGCAGTATACATAGTAACACTCAGTCAGCATCTCATCCTTTCTCATTTGTGAAAATGTGGCACCGTATATATGACTGAGCTGCAGTTGCACATGGCACTTCAGTCTGACATTTGCACTAAATTACATTACGAGTACAGCATTATGAAATTAATGAGAGGGAGTCAGTGATTTAATGAGCTTGGACTGTGGTGTGCACTTGTGGCTCATAACCAGGCTTCTCTGTGATAGGGCGCCAGCTCCGGCCAGGTCTCAGTCCCTATGTAGACTGTTCAATAAGGCCGAACCTCTCACCTTAATGACTGTCGACTTTTTTCCTCAGTCGGATGCACTTTTAATTATCAGCTCCAAGGCTCTCTGTAGCATCTGTACTCAGAGGACAGGGCTTGCCTTTTAACTAAGAACCTCCAACTTTACAGAGTTGGCTCAAAGTCAGGCTCAAAATCTGTTAGCATTGCTGAATTCAGCCACACGGCAGCAGAACTGCAGTAACCCTTTCAAGGCAGTGTCAGCTTTAGCACAGCTGCTGAGCTGGTCTTTATTTTAAGAGCGGAAGAGTGCCCTGACGAAGCTCACAACTATGAATTATGACAGGTAATGGAAGCCTTGTTCTACATTTGTGGAGAATCATTCCCAGTTTCTGTTTCTGTGCATACATTTTTAATGCAGATGAGAAAATCCACTGCCATATTTGTTATTCTGTCTTAGAGCAGTATGACCTTGAGGGGTCTGCTGGGAGAGCAGCTTTAATGCTAAATTTACTGTAAAAATCATTTCAGCGTCAGCCTCTAAAACACACCATACCACAGATTCTATGGAAAGTTACTACATGGGCACTCATCCTACTACACTTCTTTCAGCAGTGAGACAATAATACATGCTCACGATCTTATCAGAATCTGATGCGTCAGTCATGTGCGGGGGACTTCCTTGGAACAAACAAGATTTAATCAGGCTGCGCAAACGGTGTTGTTTTTACCCTGCCGAAGAATGTGCATATTTCGCATGGTTCTGTGTTTCACCCAAACAGACAGCAACAATGGCTTTCTACCGAGCAGCTGTTCCTTTCTCCCCACTGAAACTCTCACTGGGGCATCATTATTGCAGAGCATATTTTCTTTCATCGGCTTTTGAATGAGGCATCAGTTTATAGAAGTGCTCCTCAAATGAGTCTAATTTCAACTGTCACACTACTTTATGCATAAAAATATCTTGTTTAAATACTTCTGTAGACAATTATAAGACTATCACATTAAAATGTGCTATCTGATGCTTCTTTTGCTGGCACTAGCTGTTGCTGGTATTTATGTTCTCAGTGTGTTCATTTTGCATTATGTTCTCCCCGTGCTACATTCAAGTAAACAGTCACAGAAATGCAATGAAAGGCATACAGCACTGAGACAATTCCTCTGCCAATAGCCAGCAGCTGATAACAATTACTCATGGTTGTGCCTGTTGTAAGTGGCTCATTTGAGTCATCTTGAGTCTTTATTTATGTGTAATTATGTTTTAAGGCCATTTTTCTACCCTGACTCTTGATTTGGTGAACAAAAACATTTCAGCAATTTCTATTCACATACCATTTTCATTAAGTTAACATTTTCCTGTCAGCGCTCATCTACTTAAAAAAAAAAAGCTCAGGAATTCTATCATTCTGTCCCCGAGGTCAAAAACGGTATTTCATGTCTCCATTGCATATTGGAAAAACAAACTTGAAAAAAATAATCTTCGCTCTCACTTACCAAACTAAACTTTAATAATTGGGCCAGCGGCATTCTGAAAACGCAGTGTAGGTTCGTGGGGAGACGCTGAACCTGAACGTGGTTAAACTGGCAGCGCAGTAAGTCTTAAGCAGATAATCTTTGCTGGGTCAGCCGATGTTTTACCAAGGTAACCCAGCTGGATCGGCATCTTTGAGCCACTGGCTGTTCTTCCGCCGCTGCTGTGTGTCGGATAATCAGTGAGTTAGAGCTCGGCTAGGCAGGGTGCCACTCGGAGCTGAGCCTTGTTGTCTGCTCTGCTGCAAAACTATATTGTTTTCATTTATTATATTTCAAATGGGATTTGGGACGCCACTGGCTCATGTTCAACTGTTGGATTATCTTTTAAATTTAACACATGTTCTCAGTGTGCTCCAATTTAGCACCACACGCTGTTAACTTTGTTTAGATTTTAAAGTTTCTCTTCTTCTTATAAAGCTCAAGTGGGTGAGATGCTAAAAATGTAGTTTCTTTATCCAACAATCAGATTTCACAGCGTTCACAGATAGTAACCCCATGTCACCATATTGACGAAGCGCTCAGGGTTTACACTTTTATTTTACAATGTAACACTCGTTTGATGTAAATATAGCGCAAGTTTGAAATGATTCATTGTTTACTTCCCCTGTAATGGAGCAAACAGCTCTGGTGAACAGTATCTTGTCACAGATGAAAGCATAGCCTGAATGCAACATGCTAACATTAGCTCAGCTCTCTTACATTATTAATAAGCTTCTTATTTGTAAAGAACATCTAATAGCCCTGCTTTTTTATGTGCAAACCAGACTTTGTGCAGCAAAACAAATCACTAGTTTCTCATCTTTTGAAAAACTCCAATGTGAGTGTGCTATTTAAAAAAAAAAGAAGAAAAAAAAACATGACTAGACCTAAAAAAAGAAAGAAGGGAAAGAACACATGGATTAGTGAGCCATCACTCTGAACATGTGAGTCATTTTCGGGCCAAGATGACTTATGGGATGGACAGACGTCAAACATTAGTGAAAAAAATAAGGAGTAAGTATATGAGAATGGAATTATGCTGGAAAGAAAAAGAAGAACGAAACAGACAAAGAAAACCTATTTAAACAGCACATGCAAGCTTATACCAAAACACCACCGGGAGGGGAAGGTTGCTGAGTGGGAGTCATCTCGTTCCTCTCCCTGTGTGTTTCTTCTGCAGTGCTTCCTGCAGCTCCCCGTTTTGCTCTGTTCTCACTCTACTGTCTTCCTCTGTGCCATCTAAATATTTTATATGTAGCCTGATGTTGTGTTAGGGATGTGTCCCACTCTTTGATCAGGCACGCTGTCATTGATTTGTTGCCGGAGCGGAGTGAGGCATTGACTGTTTCATCACAGAGGAAGAGGCAATGAGGACAGGCTCACTGAACAAAGACAAATCAATAAATAATGCAATCATCAACTTGTCTTCGGCTGTTTTATCAATCATTAAAGGTCCGATACAGTGCAGTCCCGCCATTACATACTGTCACCACCAGTGAAACGAGTGTTGGCCCAATTTGTGCGTACATGCTGTTGTAATTGGTGTTCCAGTCTCAAACCAACTAGAGTCGTGTTGCTGTAAATAGCTTCTTTTTTGCTTCCTGGAAGATGTGTACTGTACATAAAAATATGCATTGCCTTTACAGTTACCTCCAACATCCTATATTGAGCATCTTATAAAGTGCTCTTTGGAAATGCTAAAAATCAAACAGCACATGCAACAGTAATTACAAAAGAGCAGTTTTCTGAGTCAGGGAAGATGAGCTGTATACTACAAAATCATATCAGCTCTTGTTACATTACTGAGCCAAAACCCACTGTCGCTCTGGCTTTGATGTTGAAACTACGGTCCTGCACAGCCAGAAAAGAAAAAAAAAAAAGTGTTCTAAAAACGAGGCCTAAAATCTGTGTGCGAGAGGAAACGTTGCTGCTGCCATAATCCTATGGGTAATCGTTTACATTTGATCACCATGCATGAATACGAATGCTGTTCTGCATGTCCTTGAAAAATCCCCCAATTTACAGTCACTCGCTGGGGTGGAGGGACTGATGTGAAACATTTTCTGCACTACTTGACAGCTATTCAAACGACTTACTCCAACCTCCAGCAAAGCGACTAGTGTGAAACAGAGTCACGAGTGGCACACATTTAAATATACTCAGCGTGGTGTTGCGAAAACAGCACGAAGGAGACAAAAAAAAAAAAAAAAAGAGGGATGACAAAGAGAGGGCGCTGCAGTGCCGAACAATGCCAAGTACCAGATTACAGATGGCTGGCTTTGTGGAGGGGGTGCTTGAGCATGTTTTCAGGCTCATTTCAGTGTAATTTTCTTCCTTTATCCAATGGGCACACAGCCTGTGAAAGGTCAGAATGAGGCATGGAGCCTTGTGGTGGATGGAGAGAGGAAGGCCAAGCAGTGCGGACATGTAGGCAGAAAGAAGACGTGACGGGGTTCTGGAAAGGCGACTGCTAATCCCTGGCACAAAGCAAGGGAGAGAGAGAGGAGAGAGAGAGAGAGAGGAGAGACAGTGCGTTTGCTGGAGCATGCATGCTTGCACAGACAACGATGCACGTCACAATGGTTTGGAATAATTTGATCTAAATTGTGTACTGCAACCTGAGCTTCTCCGCTAGATTGTTAAAACACTGCTCTCTTAAATTTGCTGTAGTGAATCATGGTTTGGGGGCTTTGTTACATAAATTCAGAGTGAGCTTAAATTTCCACTCTGCCACGGCACAGTTAAAAAGGGTTCTGCAGAGTCAACTACCAAAGAGCGTACCAAAATTAAAATTTAAAAAAACAGGGGGGTTCCAGTAAATTGACTGAGAAATGGACGAGTGGTGGTGTAATGTTGCCTTCAAAATGGGTACAAATTGTAGGGACAATTATTTTTTTAACTAGTGTTCCACTTCCTTAAATGTGTTAACTGAAGTTCAGTTGAAATTGGCCCAGTAGAGTTTGGGATCCCAGCAGGGCAGTATTAAGTTAGATGGAAGTTTCAGGATAAAAATCTTCCCTTTAAAAAAATCTCATGTTTTTGCTGCAATTTCAGGTTCAGTCTACATTTCAGAACATGAGAATGTCTCTCAAGAGGCCACAACTTGTCTGAGCTCTTTTTCTGCCTAAAGTTCCCAAGAGGTAACTCCCAGAGTTGTTCTATTAACAATAGATAGAGACAAACTTTTAGGGCGATGTGGTAGAGTCAAGGCTGATTCCCTGGGATATGAGCAAGATTTATGCTTCTAAGTCAAGACGTATAAAGGTCTGATCAAAGATGCCTCCAGCATAGGAACTGATTTATAGTTCAGTGTAAGATTCAGTCACAGCATAGTCACAGCACCAACACACACCCAATTACACACACTGCAGAACAAACTGCAGTTAAGGTATGTATTTCAACTTACCTTTTTATATAGAACAATGGTGTGGAGGTTTGCCTTGTCTAGCAACTTAAATGAGCACAGCAACATTCTTTCATTCACTTTGTGAAAGCAACGATTGAAGCTACAAAAAGGTTCGCAGTTAAAAAGGCGTTGGAAGATCACAAAACAAGTCCGCCGTTATTGAAGGATATTACTGGGCTTTTCTTCAGTTTTCTTTCTGCTGTCTTCACAGTCAACACTCGACACAAAACAAGAATTGAGAAAATAATTGGCGGATACATCAATACTGAAAAAACGTTGATCGCAGCTGTACCTTCGGAGTAGCTAAAGGCCTCACATCATCGCCGTGAGGCTGACAGTCAGTGTGTGTTGGACATTTCCTTTCAGTTTGATGTGAACAGAGACGATGCATTGTTGATGCATTGTTGATGCAATGACTTCAGTAGAGGTTGGAATCTTGTGTTGGCTACCAAAAATCGTAGAGGGATGAAAAACACAAAGATGGGCATGCTTCAAAATACAGTGAAGACCGAGGTCATTGTAAAATCCATCATCTTTGTTCACATGAAACTGTAGGAATTTTCTAAACACTCTATGAGGGGGTCTCTGGGAATGGACATGACAATGCATAGCTTATATTTAGTACTTACTCCCTTTGCTCCTGTATTGACACTTGAAGGTGTAGTGGTTTAACAAAATGATCAAAGTAGCCTGGGACACATGAGAATATCTCATTGAATGGGAGTAGACTGATGTTTCAGTTCAAGTGTCAAAACTGAGGTGCGACCGGTATCTTCCCTTTGGGTCATGTGGCAACGAAGACAGGCTAAACTGACCCACAGTGACTTCACACATATGCTGTCTCCTTACAATGTGGGATTTTACACTATGATGTGACTGAAACCAGAAACATGAGACGCACAAATCACAACAGTACCTGGTTCCCATGAGTCAAACCAAGGACAAAGAGCCCCAAGCGAATCTGTCACAATGCAACCCATTACCCACCCACTCGCATTTTTGATGTATAACTTTCTAAAGAGCTGATCATGAAACGGGCCCTTTGTGCAGAACAAAGTTGTACAGAGAACAGTAGCATAATATCTGGTGGGTATTCCCCTTGAGTCGGGGGATGCCACGTTTGCACGTAACATACACACTTGCGCAGATACGCAAAAAGACAAAAAGACAAAAAGATGCTCGCACACAAGGGCCATTCAACTGGATGCATGCGCAGAGCTTCTCTGGGCTTCTAGTTTAATGTACTCTCAGTCACACACATGCACACACACTTTTTCTCTCCCCTCCACTCTCTTGTGACAGAATATGCTCTTTGTTAATGTTCTTTGAGGGAGTGTTGGGGAGCCAGGCTGCCGGGACTCTGGGAACGGACATGAATAAATGGACTGTCCTTCATACCAGCATGAGGAGAGCAGCCAAACATCCCAAGCAGGAGATTTAACATCCATTATCAAAGGGCCTTTTGAAAAAAAGGTTACAGCTACAACTACGGCATGGTAGTTACACACACGCATGTCTGAGCCAAATGTATTTGCACAAGCCTGTAGTAAATGCACAGAAATGCACAGTCTGGTACTATACAGGCGGACACATTCCTCTGTGTATCACATCCAACTAAAAAAAGCCTCTTCTGTCCATCCAAATAACAGCGACCCAAATGGACTGAACCTAGGGCGTGGACAGATAATCAAAAGGGGTCTTTCAGAAAAGGAAATTAATATTTGATTCAGTCGCTGTGGCTTTTTTGAGAGTGCCGCCTTGTGTGCCTCGAAATGAATATGTGACTAGAATCATCCCACTTTGAGTTAAATGCTTAAAACGAAAGACTAAATTGTGTATAGGCCATGGAATGGAAGATAGACTATAAGAGCATGTTCTCACTCATTTTGCCAAGAGGCCTGTTTTTTCCACAGCAGTGCCTCCAATTGGGCTGTTAACACGCCAGTGCTGCTGACTAGCATGTTGGAAATGTTGAAGCCATTACTCCCCATTAATACTGATGCGTCTTGGCTTCATAGAGACCGACCAGGCGTCCATGTCCCACAGTGGAGCAGTAAAGCTTCTCTGCAGGTGCAACGGATTTGGCTTGCTTCACGTTACAGCCATCTTGGGAGGATTCTCTGTGACAGAGTGTCTCTGGGGTGCCATGAAACCATGATTATGTTACTGTAATCAAGGGCACTACACTGAGTCCCACAAGCACTAACTAGGCTACACTTGACAGAGAGACAGCACTTGAATACATCTTCTAATACAAAACTATAATTAGAAGCTGAGAACAGTAAACATTCAAATTAATATTTATAATATACACTACAAAAAACACATCAATTGAAAAAATGCTTTTGCTTTAAGTTGCATTTTGTGATAAAAAATAAAAATATCCCAAATAACTATGAAAAACTATATACTGAAAATAATAACAGTGGCTTGAGATGGAGTTTAATTAATATATCTATCATTTAGAATGGTCTACTTGCCATTTGTGACCATGAATGAAAGTCAAAGAGAGACAAAGACAGAATAATTGGATCACAGGGTCTAATCTTAGTTCTCTGGTGTCTGGATTTAAGAGAGATTTGTTCATGATCACAACTATTGATCGGACTGTCCTAGACCATCGCAGGAACAACGTGAATTTGAAAAGCCGAGTCAGGGCTTGAACATCAGTGAAACTCATTGCACATTTATTCGTCTTGCTTTCCAGAGAGATGAACACGATGAAAGGGTTTAGTCACTGTTGCTGCTGTTTCTCTGCTTCTTAAATTCTCTTTTTAAAATTCACAGTTTCCATTAACCATATCTAATCTGTGGCTTTTCTCTTGGAGGGAATGAGCTCTGTGCTTGCGTTAAAAAATCAGCGCCCGGTGAAGCCTTACATTAGGTGCTACTTTCACTCCTTGTTAGAGGGGGAGAAGTTGCCTTGTCATAGTTTTTCTCCAAGGCTTTTCCCCCAATGCTCTCATCTTTAAATTATCGCTTCGCTGGCAACTTTACTCTAAGACGCCTTGAAGAGTGCAGCAGCCTCAAGCACACTTCAAATAGCCATCTGTATGAGACTTTATAAATCACTTACCAACAAGACTCCCTGTTACTAACGTATAAAGTATAAAGTTCCTTGTTGTGAATCATCATCGACTGAAATAAAATCAATTACTCTTCTGTCTGTGCAGCGCAGATAAGCTTCCACTCTGTTGTTGTGTCAGTTCTAGTGGCCTTCTTGTGGGCTTTAACGGACATCGTCGCCTTGCACACACACGCGGACACACGCACATACACACTGCCAAACAACTCTCTTGACTATGAAGTGCGCTAATTACTGCGGATAAACATCGGACCCGATAACAGCGTGCTTGTTTAAAGCTAATCGAGCTTCTCCTGTGATTGATCTGTTAGTTCTGTTTGAGAAAAGGTCACTGACGGGCAAAACTCAACAGTTACGGAAGGTAAAGTATGGGTGACCGGTTTGTTGTGAAATGACTTAATGCTGTACGAGGTCGATCACAAATCACTGGCACTCACTCCAGTCAAATACTACAACGCTGATATGTTCTGCCTTCCTGGTTTCAAAAACATCACCCAGGTTACATCTTAAAACATTCCCACATGTGATGCACTGTGGAACGCGACCCTGGTGTAGTTATAGCTGGAATGAAATACACACATGACAATCCATTTAACAGCTGTCAAGGCATTTCATGAAAAAAGCAAAAACGCCAACCACCCGGTGGCTCTAGGGAAAAGATGAAGGGATCAGCAAAAGTCAGCAGGGCTCCACTTTAAGAGATCATGACTGTCTCTATAAACTTTAATGGAAACCCATCCAGTAGCTGTTATGAAAAGTGAGTCCCAAAGTGACAGCCCAGATGTCTCACACTACCTTGAGCCACACTGCCGGCTAAAAATGATATCACAATTTAATACGATTTACTTTTTGAGATGTTAAATAAATGCAAAACATGTTCGGCCTGTATGGTTGTTTTCCGCAATACACAACCAGTAATGTCATGAAAAACATGTTTGAGATCCGGTGTTGAAATTCAGCAAGTGCTTTGAAAGGAATTCACTAACTGCAGTGAACAGATGTGGGCCAGCCATTTCCTGTTGGTTTGGCAGCGTGCAGCGAGCCTAGAGATGCTCAATTACTTGATTTCAATTGCTTGAAACACAACATCTTCAACCACAGAAAAGGGCTGGTCATCCATGATAAATTTCACAATTTTCTCTGTTTTCAGCTCAGTTTTGCTCTTTTGCTGTCTGGAGGAAATTTATCATGCTTCTCTAGTGGCTCAAACAATGTTGCTCCTGCATAAACATCAGGTTGTTGCTTGAAAAGGTTTCTCATGTTCCCTTGCATGACATTCAAGCCAAGTGCATATTTTTGGCCAGACCAATATCAGACTTACAGGTACTGTATCGATCGCTAAGGCTGTGAAACAAGAAAAATCTCGCCAGAATACAGGCTTCTTATTGAGGCTGTCACAGACTGTACTTCATTACTTATTGATTCCACCAAGTCACGAGTATTCCTGTGCCGTGTGAATGAGAACATACAGCCACTGTTAACACCACATGATTAAACTATAGGATTGGATTTTTAGAAAAAAGGATGCCATGCCTTACTCCTTGTGGTGGCCTTGATCGATGTTTCCTTAGTTTTTGCAGTCTGAAGAAAAGCTCTAATTGCTCTCCCAAAAGTTATGTTGTATAAAATTGGACTGAAACACGCTGCAGGTGGGCTTTGGATGGGGTGATTTTCACGCAATCACATCCTGTATGCGATCAAAATGTAACCTTGCTGAGCAAATCCTTCAGACTGTGCGTTAGTCTTTAAATATACTATGAGCCTACCAAAGATGCCCTTTTATTTATCATATTCCAGCACAATTGTTCAGATAGATTTTTCAGTATATTGAACAATTTGGCCAACAAGGCGCGTTTTTTTTTTTTTTTGACATATTGAAACTCAGAATGCTTGCAGCTGCATCAAGGCAGGGCCAGCTAGATTGCATTGATTATTACTGAGGGGAACCATATGGGAGCGAGGAGAGGAGGGAGAAGAGAGAAGATAGAGGAGGGGGGGTGATGGGTAAGGACAGCACTGGGGATGAAAGCGAGATTTATATGTAAAAGATGAGAAGAAAACACAGGGGAGAGGGAGAGGAGGTGGATAGAAAGGAAATAAGATGGGATGTGGAGAGAAGAGGAGAGAGCATCCTCTCTCTGTGGACGAGAGGGCTAATCCCAAACATGGAGCAGATTAAGTGCACAACACAAAATGCATGTCTATGAGGCACAGTGTGCTTACAGGGATCGGGAGCAAACACACACAGATTTTGCCTCAACAATGTTATGAACACCTTGCACACGCTACCTTATCTTTGGATATTTGATAAACGGATGTTTTACCTGGGTATAATTCTTGATGGTACTGCTGAAGTCAAACATTTAATAGAAGTGTAGCTGTTTCATAGAGCGCGTACAAAAAAACAAAAATTCACCTCATGTCCTTTCACAGATTCTGCAATGTTTTGTTCACTGTTATATTCAGTGCTTTAGAGAGTAAATCAAATACGGAAATCAGCTGCCAGAGAGGCTGCAAAAACATGCACAGAAACACACAACCACACTCACACACAAACACACACAGATGGTGGCAGATTCTAATCCCCCTCGATAAAAACACATGAAAATGCTTTGTAATTGTCCTCTTAACATGACACAACAAAATCAATGTGGCTTGTGTGCATGGAGAGAGAGAGAGAGAGAGAGAGAGAGAGAGGGGAGAGGCACCAAGATTTCCCAGGCATTATATATCCATAGTGCCATCTAGTGTCTCCTGGAAAAACACACACACTGAAACGCACGAGTCTGTGCCACAGACGGGGGATTGTTTCTGGAGTAAGGCCTTTTTATGCAACACATTACAGAGGCTGACACGAGATAGAAATCATTTGAGTGGTTGTTCTTCTTTAAAATCTTCTTAGTGTCCTTTCGTGTTTCCTCACGCAGAAGAACTCTACTAAGGCTTTGTGAGAACGACCTTATCAAGTACGGATCAAGTGTACATATCACATGCCAAAGTGTGTAAACATAAAATGAATAATAAAAAATGTGAGGGTCAAGTTGAAAGGGACAATAGAACATGGGAGAATAGGTAAGGCAGCAATGACTTCACTGTCTCCTACATATGAACTCAAATAATTAACAACACATTAGTAAAATAATTCATAAAACATAATCCTGGCAAAAGTTGGAAAATGCAAAATCTCATCACCCATTAAGTCACAAATTTGTACTTAATATCATAAAATAAAGCAGTCTTAACAAGTGTGAAGAGTAGCAGATGTAAAAACTTTCATAAACCAGATGTGTGTTAGGTGATGCTGCTTTCTTAGGCCATATGATTCTCTCATCTATTTCTTTGTGACTTTAGGTTATCCCATTGTGTTGCCTCAGGTCTAACAACTTGATAGGAACAGAAAAACCTGACCAATAGTTTATGTCTTTTGCAGGCTTTCTTGCAGGCGACCGTATAGTCATTACAGGGAATTTACTTTTCACCGATGTACAGAAATAAATTCTAATCCCTCACTAATTAAAACACCATGAGACTGAGGAAAGGTTTCCAGCTCCACTAGAGACCATGAAAAATTAATATCCAATTACTTTTGGACATGGTACTGTCAGATATTCTTAATTATTAAGATATTTTTCTTACAATGAAAACAACGTTCCCATCGAGGTACATTTAACAAAAACACTTCCTCTCATCACTCACACACTGAGAGCACAAACACACATACATTAGGGCATGCATGTTGCAAACTCCAGTGTGGACTATACAGGGCCGTTACATAAACATGCCACTATAGCAATAAAAGAAATACACACAGTCCTGACGGAGCGGAGGAGCCGATACAATGGGCCCTGTTCTGCTCTGCTCCACTGCAGTATTGAAGAGCAGTGCTCCAGGAGCCGTTGTTGCTGCTGATATTTTATATACTCCATCTGGCAGGAGCCCTGTCCAGCAAAATCCATTATGAAACAAGCCTCTGCTTAGTCTCTACGAGTACAAAGGCCACGGCTTTGCATGTCTGCGTGTGTGTGGAAATGGTGCAATTGCTGCTGAGGACACCGGGCTTATGAGGGAGGGGTACCCACTGTGTACCAAACTGTCCCACTACTCCTTCCCCCTCCATCTGTTTCATCCCTCCAGCCTGCATGACTCTCCAGTGTCGCCTCCACTCTGCTTCATCGGTCCCTTCAGGATTTCAATGACTTTAAAGGAGGGACTGTTTCCAGCTAAATTAAATGCTTCTTGCACTGACTGTCTATGAGACTTAAGTTATCACTGACATTTTCTGGTGTATGAACTTTCATTTCTTTATAGACTTTGACCACTGTCAATTGCAGTGTTTGGCCTTGAATATATACTTAAAGACAGGAAGATATCCTATGGAAAGGTAGCAGGCAGGCTGCTCTCTAATAGGCATCTACAGACAGCAGGTCAACCAAACCATGTCTCGTAGATATTAGCAACACCAACATCAGCTTTGGGATTCAATGGATTCTTGTTTTTTTCAGCAATAAAAAAGTGAATTTGTCTGTTTTTTTAATTTTTTATTTGAATGAGATGTTTGAATTTATTCAATTATACTTTATGTCACTTTCCCCGTGATAGCATCTTTCATGCATTTATTTTTTTTAGATACCAAGCCGCTCTTTATACTGTGTCTTTTCACTGTGAGCTGGAACCCAAAATGGGTCAAAGAGATGTTTTTTTGGTGGAATAAACCCTCCAATTTGATTCTCCAGCTGAAAAACTCCCATTTGATTCTCTGGCTGAATTTTTGTTTTTGCTGCAAGCTCCAAGCCATTTTATGTTCTTCCTTTTTTTCCCTCCCCTTGTGCAGTTTCGTAGAACATCTTGAAAGGGATTTCAAAAATGTCATTAATTATTAGCATCTCCCTTGTCAGCAGAGTTCAGTGTGAAAGATGGAGAATAGGTCCGCATCTCCTGTGAGTTGGCAGTGATTGGTAAACATAAAAACACTTCCCTAATTCAAAAACAAAAGTATCTCAGCACATCAGGGGATATTTCATACTGTCACTGCAAGAAACGGAGGCAAAAACATGCTTGACAAAGAGAGGCTGGTGAGGAAATGTGAGAAAACATTAACTGGATATTACATCAAAATTTCATACGTCAGGGGAGGCTGTGAACAAAAGCAAACGATTACAGGAGGAGAAAATACTGGGAGGGAAATCTGTTTTGATCTATTAAGGCTGATTCACCTTGATGGGGTATTGAAACTTCAAAGCCTTTCATAACAAGACACATTTCACCGTTTTGTTTTCCAAGAAAGACACCCCGTGATTTTAAAAGAAAGCCTCACGAACACACACCTCGGCACTCTCAAGGTCTCATTCCCTCTCACTGGATGACAAATAAATATTCAGCCTTTCTGTAGAGTTGCTGCGTTTTTCACACATTCTGTAAAACTTTCTTTCAGTTAGTCAACGGTGTTGCCAAGCTGTATGTTACGTGCCAAGCATGGCCATGTGCTTTGTCCCCTCCCCCGTGCATCCTCTCTCCCTTTCTGTGTGTTCCTCTCTCTCTCTCTCTCTTTCTCTCTCAGGTGTGCCAGGTTTGCTGCCTGGTTAATGGCCAGCTGCGAAATTGAGGACAGGCTGCTCATTGGTACATTAAGCCAGGAACTGGCCAATCAACTCACAGGGGCCAACTTTTAAAAGGAGGAAGTTGATATGAGCTTGCTCCTGCTCCTTTTTGGTTAACACACATGTTGAATGTTGAATGGATGAGGGTAAGCGGTGGGGAGTTTGGCACTAGGTGAGTTGGGGGTACCCCTTACACTTTGTGCATGTAGTGGAATTTTTGCCTAGAGACACTAGTTTATGGGTTGATGCCACCCCTTGTATTGTTTTTGGAACCTTTTTTTAGCAAGATAGGAAGGCCTTTTGTTTGCATTTTGGTTTGGTAGAGGAGCAACAGTTTAGGCCCAGTTTTATCTTTAACTACTTTGTTTTGGCACAGCACCCTTGGTCATCTCCCCCCACTTTGTGAAAACCCCTTTTTTTTTTTTTTTTTTTTACACTGAGGAGTGAGTTTATTCAAATAAAACATTTCAGTTTTGCACCCCAACTACTCTCTATCAGATTATTCCCCTTTTGAAAGGGGATGTAACACTGTATTTTTCATGTTCAGCTTCTTGTTACTCGGGCACTTGGTTGGCTGGTGAAGTGATGGCAGTACACTTCTCCTATTAAGTCTCACACACACAAAGACAGACAGAGACACAGAAAGCCCCACACAAAATGGGACATAGGTCATATAGGTGAGCAGGCTCTCCATCCTCTCTCAGGAGTAGAACTGCTGCTAATTCTCTCTAGATGGTTTTCGTTTTCCAGCAGTGTTACCCCCTTTTGTTACCTGAGGTTGGCTAGCCCTTGGATAGTTTCCTAGCAAAGGGAATTAACACTCCATGCACCCGTGGAGGTCCTGTTCTCTTTGATGTGAGCAGTTTTAGTTAATTTGTTAATTTTGTTCCATAATTAATCAATCTGGGCTCATTTTCAGGGCAAGTCACACACTGCTGTGAAATCCTCAGAATTTGACCTTGAGGCCAAATCCAAAAATGTCTGAGAAATGAGTAAGCTTGATTCATGATACGGTAGATGAACAATCACCATAAAAGGGTCTGTATGTAACATTTAGTAAACTCTTAACAATGATACATGTCCGTGTTAAGTCCTCGCACCGGCCAAAACGGACACACGATACACTGAACGTGACAGGCAACATGTTTGTATCTCACTTTAGGGATGTGCGACACTGGATTCAATTTAGGCGTAACAAGCTCGGATGATGCACTACCTACGACAAACAGCCAGGCCAAATTTAAACTATTTCACAAGCTGCAAAACAAGTAAGTAAATCTCTGTCCACAGGGATCATGTGACAGTGCATTGTACAACTTTAACAGCACTTAAAGCCAACTGAAAGACTACAAATAGTGTCCTTTTTACACCTAAATTAGATTATATACTTTATAGATGGTTGCTTAACCTCAGTAATATACCAATTGAATTAAATAATCCAAAGATAGAAACCCTTGTGTGATTCTACATTACTTTAAATTGGAGCAAACAAACTTAAAACCAGGCTCAATCTCTGCTGCACTTTTTGTATGAGCTACAAACAACCCTGTAACCACCAGGTGATAAGCAGCTTCAGACCTTTAGGAGAGCGTAGCCCTCCTATTAGGTCCAATGAATAAGGCTGAAAGAGTAATAGGCCAGAAAAACAGATGCACCTACCAGCTCCTCTAAGCTCACATATGGCATATCAGTTGAACTCTCAAGGTGCTGGTAGACAAATGCTGTTTCCATTTGACAGAGCCAGGCTAGCTGTTTCCTTTGTTTCCAAGTCTTTGTGCTAAGCTAAGCGTACCGGTTTTGTCATTAGCTTCACATTTATCATACAGACAAGAGTGGCATCGATCTTCTCATTTAGCTCGTAACAAGAGAGAAATGTATTACCAGTGGGAAAAGACTGACTGAAGATTCACTCTATGCAAAGTATACAACCAAGTACCCTGTAAGAGGGCAGAGAGATCGTGGCTTCTGGACCACAGTTTAATTCAAAGCGCTAAGGATCTAATTACGAGGCAAAGCAGGGATACTGATACTGTATGCCAGGCTCCATTTGGAGGCGCACACGCGATCCCTTGGGAAAGACGAGAGAAACTCAGGTTCGATGTGCTGTCCACTCCTCTTTCAAATTCTGTCATTCTGCAGAGATTCCCTGCCCAGAAGAATTGATGGCACGATCCAGTGACAGGGGAACCGCTCGCAAACCTGCTCATGCACTTCTGCTTGAATTTTCTGTGAAACTTGAATATTTCTTGGTGTATTTCTTGGTGTATTTCTTGGGGTTTGGCTCATGTGTTGTGTTGCATTTTAATAAAATTTAAAACTCAGACTGGGTTTCTCACAAATGAGAGTGAAATGGCGGGGCAAGAATTGTTACCAAGACATTGATCAATACATGAGATCAGTACTAATTAATTTTATTATTTGTTCAACACATTTATGACACATGTGAAAAAAATGCACCCTATGTCAATTCTGCAAAGGTCCAATCCACACAAGAGTAGGTTTGTCGATTAAGCGATTGGTCCATTGATGAAACAAATCAGAAAAATCATTTAAGTAATGTATCAAGCAAAAATGCCAAACATGCACGGGTTCCAGATACTCATATGTTAGGATCTGTTGTTTATACATAATAATAAATGGAATATTTTTGGGGGTTTTGAGCAATTACAAGCAATAATATTACTCATTACTTATTCTGAGCAATTGCTTTCACCATTTATGAGATTTTATTGAGTAAACAATGAACAAAAGTAATAAAGTGATTGAATTAATCTGGGAATTACTCATCAGATGAATCTATAATAAAAGTAATCATTTGTTGCAGTTCTAGTCCTAAGACACAGTTTCAGTGCAAATTTCAAAGAATTGCTCCAGGTGTACAGTGTGCAGATTTATAAGTACAAATTCTGGAATATATTAATAAAGTCAATAAGCATCAACATTACAGCTAACAATTAACATTCATTACCAGAATAACGTGGCAATAAAATGAGCACACCTGTCAGATGCTGATGCAATATTTCAATAAAAATGTCTTTGTCCACAAAGGATAGTGTCTTAGATCCAGACAGTTCAAACTGCTTTAAGCAGGAAAAAAAAGGAGCTTTTCTATCCCACTGCCTGCAGGAGATGAGATGAACGGGAATGCATAAAATCTATATGGATATCAAAGACACACAAGGAAAATAGCCTTTAACCAATCCAACTGGGCCTTTCAACTCAGAAGTGAATGTGCAAAGGGTGAGATTATGTAGTCACACAGGCAGCGGTGCTCTGATAAAATTTTAACATAAAGGCTCCACTTGATTATCTCCACCCATTCGAGCACAATCACCATCGCCATAGTTTTATATTTCAGCACATATGAAAGACCGACAACACCCCGCCGCATTCACAGCAGTGAATGGCCTTTTTTTCCTGATAACCAAACACACAAACAGACTTCTAGAATGAAAGCGTTTTTTATCTCAGATCACATCCTCAATTCGGCTGCAGAATGGCGGTGGGATGGCAGTGGTGGGGTGGCGGCGTGCCTGCCTTTTCCCAGGGCTGTGCGAGTTGTTAGGGTTTTCTGAGGATAGGTTTCCTGTCTCATCGGTCGAAGAATTTAACCACGCGATCTGAAGAAGCCGTGATGCAACAGTGAGAGTCTTTATTTGGTTTTGTGAAAAACCCCGATGGTGGTGGAGGAGGAGAAGGAGGGAGGGCCAGAATACTGGAGCTTGTCCAGCCTTTGAGAGCAGGAGAGTTGATTCAGGATCATTGTCAAAGCCTGCTTGTGTGATCACAGCTGATCTGACCAGGCTTAAGGAATGAGCAGAGAGTCCACTAGATCTCTTTGTAAAAGCACTGTCACCTTTGATTTTTTATTCAATGAGAGTTTGAAAGTTTCACACACGCATCAAAGTTTGATATCCAGTATTGTGCAAGAAACAACTTTTTTCCCATCCTCACTTTTCACCTGCTTTGCCGTAACTTATTTTTGATCAAGGGGTCAACTCCTTGATCCCGGGGCCAGAGGATTCTTAAAATAAATGCGATAATCCGACTAGTACAGCCCTTGAGTCCTATTGAGTTTTATGGACTTACTGTATCTGACTTGATCATATGATCCCACAGCTCAGCATTAAAGCTTTCAGCACAGCTCGGGTTCTGTCTGGCAATCACTGTGAAACGATGTCACATCAGGTTACCGAGGGAGACTGTCTTGCCTTTTATTTTTAAAGCAAAAGCTCTATTTTTGACAGCAAGTCACGCCATGCCAAATTACTCCCCATACAAAGTCTATGTGAGGCTGTATTCCATTGAAACCCTAATTATTAGGCATGTCAGTCTCTGGTCCTGCAAATCACTCTTGCCTTGAATACAGTGCTCCTTAACAATAAAACACACACTGATTTATGATGTTGATGACACAACTTAACTAACCATGCATCTTTACGAGTCAAAATTACAAAGCGGTGAAACTGGAATGGGAAATTACAGTCCCTCCAAATACGTTTAAGCAACTATAATCACGAGATTATAATCATTTGATTACGTGGAATGCAGACTCAATACCCAAAGAGCATATCGCAATCATACGGCGCATGACAACCCGGTTTATCACCTTACTTACAGCTCAATATTCTGTGAAACTGCAAAAAAAGGATCGTTATTCATTAATGTAAATTAACAGACATGTTGACGAGACCCGCCTGACGACAGTCAGAAGCGTCGGTTAAATGAGGAGAATTGGTTGGTCAGCCGTTCCGGCAGATGAAGGGCGCACTACGAGTTTATGCAATTAGTGCGGGTCGCCTTGAAAAAAACATCGGTGACCTTCTAATTTAGTGGCCGTATGCTCGCGACAAATTGTTTCTTCTCTCTATAAACCTAATAATTAACACTGCCATCAACGCAGCAGAGGACATGTAACAGATAATCTGGCTGGAAACTGGCAGCAGCGCATGGCGAACGGATAGGGCCTGCCAGGGAGATGATTAGAAACTACAAAGGAAAGATTTAGATCATGTTTGTAGGCGGAATGTGTGAGAGAGAGAGAGAGAGAGAGAGAGAGAGTCGAATGAATCTAAATAGGAGAGAGAGGTATACAATAAGTGGGGAAAGGCAGAGGGGAGGAGGAGACAGGGAGAGAGGAGCAGGAAGGGGAATTGGGTATGCTTATGTGAAAATCCTTACATTGCAGTTTGGCAGCAGAGGTCAGCCAGACAGTGAGAGGTTAGGAGTAATTTATCACAGTGGATGAAGTAAAGAAGACCTCGCTGTTGTACCTCCTCCTCCTCCTCCTCCTCCACTGCCGTGATTATCAGTAGAACAAGTGGTGACAGAGGACAACCAGAGGTCGCTGTCATCTTCGATTCAGCTTCAGCTCAAACTACTATAGCGTCTACACCCTCTACAGAAAGCCCCTAACGCAGTATGCGATCATTGTACGGCAAGAAGAGGAGTCCTCTGATTTTAAACAGACAGCTCGAAATGCAATTATCTCCTCTGATGCAGGGCGGAATTAAAAAAATGTAAAAAAAAAAAAAAAAAAACAGCTTTTAACACATATTTAAATATATCATGCCATACATAGGTGAGGATTTCACACACGTATTCAACTTGCAGTGAAGACAGGTTTAAGTAAAGGCAGGGCGTAAAAATTGGATTAAGATTAATCCAAACTGAATATATTGGAGGTTTGTTCCAAATCTGCGCTCTCACAGAAGAAAAGTGCCTTGACTCTGCTACGGAACATTCAAATCTCGAGCAGAGAAAGGACGCGCAAAACCCCGGTCCTGGTTTCACAGGAGGGGATAAGCTGCGTTATTGAAGAATTAAGTGGAGCAGTCATCAGGTGGAGAAGCGGCTGGGAATGAAACCTTTTCATTTCTTAATATACAGCTCAGGGCCACGGGGTGTTTATGGTAAGGATTGCTAGCAGGTGTTTTCCTCCCGTCGGGTAAACACTTTAATTTAGGATTATTTCAAGCAGGTCCCCGCTGAACATCAAAGCATCAGTCAACATCTCTGCCCCCTGAGTTGAATCACTCAGTTGTACAGAGCTTCGCCCTCCCTGTTCTAAATGCAGGACGTGTCGCCTCGGTCATGCAATCTGCCTCTAATAAAACGACTTCGGGGGAGTTGGGCGATAATATCATGGGGCTTGGCTTTGTGTCATTCAGGTGGTTCTGTCAATGCAGAGACAATAAAAATCAAGATAAAAAGAGAATGTTTCATCATAAAATCTCACATACTGGCATATACTGAACACTAAAGATATATATGTATAATATATTGTGAGATGTACAGGTGAAACATTAGCATTTTGTCTTATTTCATATTTGAAAATGCACATTTTTATGTGGTTTCTGTAAACATGTCAGTGTAAACAAACCCAAAGAAAAGCCTGATAATTGATTCATTGATTCAAGATGGCATCACTCTAGGCTCTAGGAAATTGAGATTCAAGGAAATAATTGACAGATTAAGAGGATAATCGTTAGTTGTAGGCTGAGAGTCCTGTGTTTTGCTTATTTTGGTGTTGGGACTGGAGATTGCGCGTTTTCATATGAAATATAATAAACTCTTTAATAGCTCATGTTGCACTTCAACATATTGTTCAGTAGAAGCAGTAACACTACTGGCTACTACAGTATAGACATCAACTGCAGTTAGAATCAGTGACCAACAAACACTGGACAGCCAACCATTTGTCAGTGTTTTTGCAGTCCCTCTTTGGAGAAGGAGGAGACAGGATGTCTAAGTGTGTGTGTGTATGGGTGGGTGTGCACTTATGTGTGTGTGTTTGTGCGTGCGTGTGTTCGAGGGTAAATGCATGCACATGTGCATGAAGGGCACGGAGGAGGCAGCAGTTTCCCAAAGGAGGAATTTATTTGAAAAGAGCCTCCCATGACCTGGCTTGATCTTGTCCCTTCATTCTTTGGTGGGGGTGGTGCATGCATATGTGTGTGTGAATGTGTGTGCGCGCAGCTGGGTGTGCTTGCTCAGTTTCGGGGATTTGCTGATCTTCCTAACGGCTGTGCCCCTCGAGGATAGGCCTGCACTCCCACCGATGGCTCATAGTGCTAATCTGACTGACAGCCTGGTCCAGCTCCCCGCCAAGAAACAGCCCACCGGCAAGGTCTGAATACCTGACTGCTGAAAGAATCTTATCTGCCACGAGACAACAGAGGAGACGCTGCTCACCCCACACTCTTCCCAGGCAAATGCTGAGCTGCCTGTCTCACTCTCCGCCTCTTTTGTCTGTCTGCTTGTTGTTTGTCAGCACGACACTGCGAGACCTACGCTCCTCCGGACTCAGCTGATGTGACAGTTTGACAGATTGTCACAGCAACAAACAAAAAGGCAGTGGGCTGACGCTGTCGTAGTACCCTTCTGCAGGCATTCTGAAAGCACACCTTTAAACCTTCTGCACATAAACTGTACATATGTTTAAATGAAAGCCTTTCTTTTGCATCACGTCAGAGGGTACAGTGAGACATAGGTTCAGGAAAGGTCATATGCACGTGTAGAATAATAAAAGTCAATACTGAATGAATTACACTTAAAATCCAGTGTATTTAAAGTTTGATCTGACTGATCACTGATTCAGCATAGAGATCATTTTACTGTCTATGCCACTAATAAGGCAAAGCTACAACAAACTCCTGCCACGTCAGTGAAAACACCCCCACAAGCCATCTGCCTTTTTTCTTCCTTCCTTCGGGGGCAAACTGTGAGCCTATTTAGCTAAGATGCCCACTCATCAATCAGTGGGGCTGTTCCACAGGCCATCCAACGCAGCTTGAACTAGAGGACCCTCATAATTGAATATTACACCCCCGATGAGTGGCAAGGCGGACCACTGTGATGCCGACTGGAGGCTGTGATGTGTTGCTGCCGTTGTGTTGGCAGAGATACGTGTAGTGCTGTTTCAATGCAGTGTCAGTCGCATCCTGCCTACCCTGAGGTTATTCTGTCACACTGTCATAATTTCAATCTTTTGGATAAGAAACGTATCTACAGACGCACTCCCACAGGGGTCCACAGATGCAAGCAGGCATGAATGTACTTGGCACGCACATACATAAACACAGTCGGCATTAAATAAATGGTGGCAGTCCTGGAAGGCTGTAGGAATTGCTTTTTGTTCAGTAAAGTCAAGAAATGAATTTGGCTTTTGGTGTTTTTTATTTTGGTCCCCGCTTAATGCAGCAAGAATCTGTGGACGGCAGCAGATAGAATTTGAGATTAAGGAGCAACTTGTGACTCTGCAGTATAAATCTAATTGTATTTCTCATCAGGCTAACAGCAAAATGATGTGAGGAGACACAAGGAGTTAAGAAGGAGGTTGTATTTTTCTGGTGTCTTGCCTACATGATCTGAAGTATGAAATGGATGCTGAGGCGGAACACGATGTGGGGAGGTACTCCGAAGAAGTTCAAAGGATGCTTTGTGTGCCGTTACAAATCTGGATTCTTCAAAAGCAGAGAATGCATTCAGCAACAGAGATGTTTCTTGGTGAAGCACCTGCACATCCTGACGTGGTGACAACTAGGATTTGGGTGAGAGGAGCAACGACTTTTGACCTGTGTCCTCGAGGATTACCATAAACTGTTGATCGTGTCTGCGCCGCCACTGCACCTTAGGATAAGGTCCGGTGTGCAACATTCAGAAAATGCTTGTTAACCATGGCGCCTGTAGCTGTTAAGTCAAATGCATTCAGCATCCTGTTGCTGGTGCTTACGTGTGTCCTCAAACTCCGCAGGCCTGAGCCAGTCAGCCATCAGAGACAGTAATGCGATACACGAGAGAGACTGAATGTGATTGACAGGCATCATGTTGCTAGCTCATTAAGTTGTTTCAAATAAAATGTTGATAACGTGTTAGTTTTAACCGAGAGGCTCAGAAACGTCAGTAGCGCTCCATCAGTGAGAGAGCTAGATGGAATATTATAAATAAGATGTGTAGAGTTGTGAGCCTGCGTTGATGTTAGTTTTGGGGATTCATTAGCGGTTGACCATAACAGTGTGTTACCACCTAGGATGTCAGGGAAGGTCACATATTCTAAGTTATGTTACAACCTGTCATACACTTGCAACAACAACAAAAAAAGATGAAAAACCTCAAACACATACATTTTTACATAGAGCCCCTTTAAGCTGAGGTCAATTAAGTCAGCCATGAAAATATGTAATAATATACCAATCAGACCACAACATCCAAGTTTCACAACAAAGTTTGTTTTTTTTTTGACTGGGAGTTGGAGATTTATCCTTCAACCAACCTCAGCAAAGCCGAGAACAACATGCCAAGCCCCCCGCTGCTACAAGAGGCTCCCTGTGAAAGCACGGCCAAGAGGCTGTCTCTTCAAGAAATTCCTCATTCAGACTCAAACTGGCATCAGCTGTTGACAGACAGCCCAGAATAAAGACATCCCTGTGATCGGTGTCCACTCTCGCTGACTGATCTGTGAGGATAATACGATTAAAAACGTACAGAGAGACCCTCCCTGAGCAAACAAAGGACGTGACCAATATCTTTTAAAGATTAATTTCTGTTGTGACAGGCAGTCACAACAAAGCTGGAATTAAGACATTTCCTGTGTTCAGTGGAGAGTAAATGATCTCCACAATGTCAGAATCTCTCTTACTCATCAGTGTTTAATAGAGTAAATCTAAAAGGAGCAAAGGGGTGCTGTAATATTATGACAGAGCCAACACATTTTAATCAAGAATGCACTAATTCTGCATGGCTGTTAAGTTTCACTATATGTGGATCAGTTACATCTCAACATTTTACTATTGTGTGGTGGCTTTGCTTTGCCAGTAGTGGGATTTACAATTTTGCCATATTCCTAATAGTGCAATTGCTCCAGGTACTTCAAGCTCTGATTCGTCACAGCATTATTGACCATTTAGTTTGATTTGATGTTTATAAAGGTGTATGTAAATGCACTGACTAACAGGAATTGCTCTGAAAGTAAAGTCCTCAGTTCCCTGTTAAAAGCATTTGCTTGGCCAGTGTTTGGTTTGCACACGTAGCAGCTCAATTTGCTTCAGGGTGCAGACAGTCAACCAGGTACGCCACTGTACAGTAGGTGTTTACATCTATTCTTGGAAACCGTTGCAGCTGCAGCGTCAACACAGCATGCCAACCCTCTGTCACGGCTATAATCATCCCAGCACGTAGTAGCTGACGCCCTCTCCTTCCATCAGGAAAAAAAGGCACCGCTCTTGTCATTGTAATGTCTTAATAATTATCATCTAAGGGTCTAACTGAGGGCGGAGAATAAGAGAGAGACAGAGAGAGAGAGAGAGAGAGAGAGAGAGAGAGAGAGCAGGAAAGCATGGGTAGACTGAGAGCAGGCAGCACCCTGTAGATGCATGATGAATGAGGGTGTCAGCTGTATTCACCCAACTAGCAGCTCTGTCTCCGAGAGGGTCGGGCCCCATGCGCTGAGACCTGTCTCATTAACCACAGTGATCATGCCTTAACAAGACAGAGAGAGAGAGAGAGAGAGAGGGAACACAGATTTTTTTTTTCTTTCTATAAGATGGGAGAACAACCAGTTTCTGAAAGTATAATAGCAGTATCAATGCATTCAAGGTGGTTTCACTGCTGGCGGCTGAACCCCACGCCACAGAGCAGGCTATAATTGGCATGTCAGGGGCCGTGTTAGGATAAGAGCATAATTGCTTGGATTCGTGGCAACTACTTTCATTAAATTTGAACAAATAATGTGTTACTCAATCGTGGGCAGGGGCCAACTCTTGCTGACACTGGACCCCACTTCCTTGCTTGCCCTTTGTTTTGGTAACCTGCATTATTGATGCGGTGCTGACATTTTACACTCCCCCAAGCCGGAGCCACGGTGACGGCGCTGTCACCTGCAGCACTGTTTCCACAATAACCATGCTGACACGCTGTCAGAGCCTTGGAAATGATGTAACATCCCTATGGGGGATTGTGTAGCGATCCTATTGTATTGGATGGGGAGTTTATGCTGATGTGCTTCACTCCACTGTGTCGTCTCCAGTATCACTACAGCACTGATATTCCATTTGTCTTTATTATGCACCAAAGATTGAAAAAATGAATAATTTCATTCACTCATAACTTTGACAACACAAATTGTCTCTAATACAAATACAGTTACAGCTTTCCTGGTTAAAGGAAACGCTTAGCTTAGCACCCACAGTGTGTACAGTATGTCTTACTGTTGGCATCAGGGGTGTGGCTGGGAGTCCCTTTGACCCATATAGTACTACTACTACACTGTGAGGGAACTGAGGGCTGAAGGGAAACGTGACAATACTTTGAGCAAGCCTGTAAAAAAAAAAAATCACCCGTACAACAACATGGCATTAAAAAAGATCTCACTCAGCAACACACCCACCTCATCTCCAGATACCAAACAGGACATGGACACTTGGTTCAGCTTTGGCACTCTCTGCCAGCTCTCCCTTATTAAATAAAGACAAAGCCATAAATATTTAGCCCGTGATGTAACACTGACGCACCACAGAGCAGATCTGCGAGGGCACATTTGCTCTCGTGTTTCCCCACAAAAAAAAAAAAAAAAAAATCAACCAAACACTCGCGCCCACGTTATTTTTCACCTCGCGTGGTTCCCTGCGAGGATTCAAAAAGCTCTCCGTGCGCTCGCACACGGCTGACACGGCTGACGGTCCCGATGTGATCCAGATCCTCCGCGCCTCACACCGAGCGGCCCCGCACGGCGCGCAAACCAGCCGGTGTTTTTGTTTGGCCAGCGCGCACGTTACTCTGCCTGTTCCCCTCACAAAACACCACACACACACACACACACACACACAGCAAAGAGACGCACAGCCTACCTCGGCTCGCAGTGACAGCTCCGCGCGTCGACTGGAGACGATGTGAAGATCACAGTTGGTAAAGCGCAGAAGTTTGGGATCACACGCGCGGTGTCAGCGCCTGGAGGATCAGTGTGAGTGTGTGTGTGTGTCTCTGTGTCTCTCTGTCTCACACACACACAGCTCTGTGGAGTGGTACTTGACAACGCCCCAAAACAAAAACTGATGCGCCCGCCGGATCGTTGACGCGCGTTAAAGATGTTGCTGTCCAACTCGGCCGTGCGCAACCGTGCGCTCCCACTCTCTCTCTCTCTCTCTCTATCTCTCTCCCGACGTGCTCCCGGATCTCAAACGCTCCCCCCCAAGGGACACGTGACCAACCCACTGGGGACGGAATAGCTCTCGTCCCCTCCAACGGCAGCAGCTGGGATCGGTTACAGCGCTGCTCCAGTGGCCGCGCAACAAACCGGAGCTGTGCGCACCCACACTCCTCCTCCAGCCGCCCCGCCGCCCCCCCCGCGGCCTCACGGTGTCGCTGTCATGTGTCATTACGCGGAGACGGCAGTGACAGTGTGAGCAAGACCTCCATGTGGAAACACACCTGTCTCCTCAGCCTGTGGATTAATAATTAGGAAGTTAAAGAGAGATGACTATTTAAACACTTTGATTGGCACATTCTCTGTTCATACATATTTTAAATTCAAATACAGTAAAAGTAACCACAAATAAAAACAATGATATAAATACAAATTACTATCGAAACCGTAAAACTGTTTGAATGTCTTGTTTATCATCTTGACAGTGAGTGACAGGCTCCCACATCACTCATGTTTTTTTCTTTATTCTCTCCTGAGTGAGTAGTGGGCGGGGCTCACTTAGAAAAACAGGTGATGTCACATGTTTGCACGCACCAATCAGAGTTGAGCAACACTTCACTCTTGAGGCGTTCATGTGCGCATACATCTGTGGGCCAGTTGTTTCCCACTGTCAATCAAATCTGATTGTACCACGCCCACTCTGTCCTGATAAAGCTGATTATCTGACATTTTTGATGTTTAAGTCTTGACAAATAATATCTTAGGATGTTTTAGCCCAAACAAATTCAGTATTATAAAGAAATACCTGAAAGCTGAAAGCAGGTTTTAAGGGTCATTAAAAAAATGATCAGCTGAAAGAAAGCACTCAGCTGACTGTGGCTGTGTATCAGATCGCTCTTGTTTTTACTAAAACAACTAAAACAAAAATTTGAAAATACTTAAAAGTAGCATAAAATTAAGTTTGTTTTGTGGCATGTCTATGGTGTTTTTACTTATTCACAAGTGTATAGTTTTGGCAGCTAGCAAAAGACTCTTTACATTTTTAGCTGTGTCTTTTCAGGCACACAATCCTCTTAGGCAGCATTAACCTGCGTGGCACCTTATCTTTGGCCACTTGATGATAAAGGCTTCTTTTCTGCAGGAATGACATTGCCAGATGTGATTACCTCCTTTCCACTCTTTTTCTCTGTGACAGCAAAACATGAGCTGGCGGAAAGTTTGTATTGGGCTTACTAGACAGAAAGACTGCAGACCAGCAGACAGACGGATGAAACGGACTCATCTAGCAACAGTAAGAGTAACATAACAGGCTCAGTCAGTAAAACATGAGCCTGTTTTTCTGCATGTCAAGACTGTTCTTATAATTGCCTCGCTGTTGCCTTTTAACTGAGCCTTCACTCTGTTATTCTCTTTTTCACAATGAGGTTTTATGCTTACTGTTACTATACTGTAACTGTAAACAGTTTAACATAGCAGCAAGAGACATAACCATATGGTTTTATATCTCCTATGATAATTCAGCATGCAATAGCTGCTAAGTGCAGATTCTTGATGTATGAAACATTTTTAAGAAAGACAAACAGAATGCAAACAACCCCTGAGAGGGGATGCAGCGCTTAGGTTTCTCAGTAAGCATGGCATGTTTCCAGATGAGCTAATGAGAAATAAATCCCTGCGGTCCCCTGCGTCAAACAAATGCTGATGCTTTGGAGCAAGGAGGGAATACCAGCAATGCCAAACTGGAAATCTTCTCACACCGCAGTGTCCTTTTTTTTTTTTTTTTAATTAATATTCTTTTGAAAAAATATATCTGCGTACATCTGCGTTGCAGTTTGCGGATGATGAAGGATATTCCAGGCTTTAGACATGCCCTGTGTTTAACTGGGGGATATTCTGACCAAGGGTTCAAACAAGACCGAAAGAAACAAACAAACAAACAAACAAAAATACCCCAGAGATATATTAAGTATGAGACAGAATGAAGAATGAACAGAATGAAGTGCATGTCAAAAGCAATATCTCACAAATACAATCTCAGCGTCAAAGTCACCTTTATACATCTATGAAAAACTGCCATGAGACTGCCCTGCTCCCACCAATTAGCAAAGCTGCTTCGACTCTACAAAAATTGCTGTGAACCTGCTGAAACGTTACCCCTCTTTTCGCTGTGGTATCAAACTGGATATGAGTTAAGCAACAACTTGAGACCTCTCAGGCCAAACCCACCTACTCAGCTACCTGTGGTCGTGTTGTGAAAGTGGGCGAACAACATTATACCCCTGCGATCATTAGCCCGCTGCGCACATGCAGCCGGGGGAATGTCACATCATTACCGCCACCTCTCTGCTGTGCCTGCACAATGGAAACAAACTTGCTCCTGCGATGGAAACCGTGGATGTGTGGAGTAATAAGATCATAATTGGCGGAACCAGCAAACGTCGATGGAGGAAGGCCGGCGGTGGATGCCACCATTTAAGCGCTTCCCTTGCTAGCAGCATGCTGTTTGCATGGGGATGAAGTGATTAATTTCACAGGCAACGCTGATCAGACGGATCAATGCCATGTGCGGTTAAAAGAGGAGGCGGCGGCAGAAATGTGTGCATCTTACATAAATCTGTCACCTGACTCAGTTCCCGTGGAAGCACTTTAGAAACGAGGTTACGGGCCCGAATAGGAAGATGAGAGGAGCCGTCTCTTCCAGGTCCCGTAGGTGAGCTAACGTGGGTGCGCTGCCGAGAAATGAGGATTTGTCTGCTTATTTACTGCCTTCAAACAGCTCTCAAATGCAAATGTGACAGATGTTACATAGTGCCAGAACTGTACAGTCACACGAGTTGCCATCTTAATTAGTTCCTCTGTGACGAGCTGCTCATTCAGCGGAGACCAGCAGGACAACTTAATGCTGGAGGGGAATCCGATCGGTGGTCTTTGTCTCTCCGTCTATCTCGCTCGCTTTCACATCCACCCGCTTCCGTCCCACACACCCGCTGACAGCCGCCATTTCCCTAAACAGGGGCCGTTATAGATTGGGACGCTCGCCGAACATGGCACTCTCACTGTATCACAAAGCCCAGTGTTTCCCAACATGCCTTTTCAATTTGGCCCATTGAAAGATCAATCTCCATTTGACTTGTAAAAGCATGTGCCAGAGGAGAGACGGTACACAGAGGAAACCCTCAGAGGGATCCACACTGGGAAACAGCATGAAAGAGGGGCTAAAGGGAAACCTAGCAATCTTCCTCACAGCTTGCCCTGAGAGCATATATGAATATTTGCATAGGGATAATATTTGCATGAGATGGGAGCGCTCTGGGATAGGTGTGGTAAAGCAGATGATGAGGGTAAAGGGGTGCTGTGACTCCTCTCCACCTTGCATTTATGTTTATTCAGGGAGTTGATAAACCGGATCCCTGGGGTTGAGCATGTCCACAGCCCTGAATATCAAAGGTGGCAGGTGAATCTTTGCGGCGGCGTGTGAAGACTGCCAAACTGGTTGCTCCCTCAAGGACGTGTCACTGGTGGCTGTGCAGGTCTGAGTCACGTCAGGATCCGATGACCACCTCTGACCCAATGACAGCTTTTTCAAACGGAGTTGTTGTTGTCCACATTTTGCAATCTCTCTGTCTTATTTCTATTAAGATAGAGAGATTATTTCTTATTTCTATCCAGATTTGGTGCACAAAAGGACTGTGAAATTGTGCTTTGAAGGATAAACATGTTGTATTCTTTAAGTCGGTCTGACTTCAAATGTCACCCTACTCTTTTCTGCTGCTAATTTGCATTCCAGCATATTTCAAAAAGCACATTTTTCACAGCTGAAAGCCTGTCAAAGAAACGTATTCATCTGTTCAAACAACTCAAAATGAGGAATCTTTGTCCTTCTGTGTCTTTTTTGTATGAAGGTAGAAATGAATAACATTTGATATCATCCTTTTAAGATGAATGTCCTCTGGCCCAAACAAAGACTAATGAAAACGAAAAAAAGAAGAATAAAGCCTGATCAGTGCTTACATTTGGACTAGTTATGCACTCTTACATACGTCTCTTCAGCGGTTCACTCACTTTGTATCGTCACAAAAGCCTGAATTTGAAGCCAATGAATGGTGCCTCTCTTTTTTTTCACATCGTTCGGTTCCTGCAAACTGAAGAAAAATAAAGTCATCTTCCTATACAAGCTACAGTCATCACGTTGTGCTGCACAGCTGTCTCCCCACTTCCTTCTTATGCGATCCCCTGCTGATCATGGTTTTAAAAAAAGAATTAACAGTTCTGTCCCAGATAACAACAGCAAACTGACTTTTTTTTTTTTACACATTATTGATGGGCGTGCCAAGGTCAGAACTGTGAGAAAATTACTTCTACTTACACAGAGAAGAAGATTTAAAAGCACCCTGCTGGAGTTTTGACCACTCGTAGCTCTATGGAGCACTATTTTTACGAGTAGGTACCAGTGTTGTTTCTATCTATTTAGGAGCATGAACATGTGGGTGACGTGATACACTTCCTGCCGCTATTGTCAGCTATGGATCTGCTGATAGATAGACTGTCGGTGCAAAGGAGACCAGCAAGAAGCTTACACAGGCGAAGAGAAGAAGACTTACAGCAAGTAAACATGAATGTGAACAATGCAGGATTTCACATATTCAAAAAAAGAATGGGCTTTCTAAGTATTTTATGAGAAAGCTGAAAACCCCACAGGGCACACGGAGTTGCACGTTTAGCGCTTCGCCCAAGAAAACTCAAAAGAAAGGGCACACACAGGACTACCTTTATCTCTCAGGCCATCTAGTATCTTTACAGTGAAAAGAAAAACAGATGTCTTCCTCCAAACGAAACGTCCTCCTTCACCGATGCTGAACCCTCGGAGGTCAATAAGGAGTATTTAGTAATGCGTGCAGATAAGTGGTGAATTGAACTATCTCTTACAAAGCTCTCCTAATTTACATAGAGATTAGCCCAAAACATATTGTTAATCATTACAGAGCTTATGAATAGTTAATTGGAGAGGGATAACTGAGGCTGGGGAAAAGTAATAATTAATGAGGCTGGGTACAGATGGGACAGTATGGGGTACTTAATTAAATTTTGGCACTGGTAATGACCCATTTTGGAAGTTGTCTGGAGGAAGGGTAAGTTTTAAAAAAGTCAATTCAAAGAGATTAGACTTACCCAAAATTTAAATTCACAACAACAACAAAACCACATTTGTTCCATCATGTTGGCTGGACATGTAAGGAGCATAAGGAGGGTATTGTAAGCTTTTTAAACTTTGAAGCAACGATAGCGTCTCTCCCAGTTGATTTCTTTTTATCTTGGAAATTGTTTACAAGTTTTTTATTCAAAATGAGGATATTTGTTAGCGCAGGAAAAAAAAAACTGCAGCGAAACAAAGAGACTTTTAATCAGTGCTCAACTGTATGCCCGAAAGCGAGAACATCACGCACAATGGATGCTCTCAAGGACTGCATAATACTGTACATTATACATTATGTAAATATCTCAGCGGCTCAATCTCCTCTCTCCAACTGCACATGTTTTAGCATTTGAAGTTTTTTTTAAAACATTCCTTTGTTAAGCAGCTCTGAGGATTAGGCTGCGTTTGTTGTCCGTCTGTCTGTACGTCTGGGGGTTTCTGAGGATCAGCGTTGATGTAAGTAGCTGCCAGCTGCTGTCTCTCAGCTCGTCGTCCAGTCGGGCGCTCTCTGTCACTGAGCCAGCCGCCCAAAAAAAAACAAAACAAAAACAAAAATCACAATCACACCGGCTCATTAATGCCTGAGCAGGAAGGCGTCCTCTTGTGTGCTGCCGTAGCGCGAGCCACTGCGCCATGGGGACTGTTTTTATCCGTTCTGACACCTGTGAATCTCCGCAAGTTAGCTAAAGTAGAACAACACCTCAGATGATCAGAAGTCACCCGTAACTTGCTGATGAAATCTGTGTATGATATATTTCATACTCTACTTTGACACAAAGTACTTTTCAGCTCACAGTGCTCTTTGAATTTTTGCAGTGACATGTTTAGTTTTTTTTCTTTTTTTTATTGTACCCTCTGATCAGGTTTTGCCAACCTGGCCTTTCACCACACTTTCAACAAGTTCTCAACTTTTTTGTCCGCGATTAAACAAATTGAAGAAAAAGGATTTTAAGGGCTACGCTCATACAATGCGCATTGTAACTGTGCTTAGAAAAAGTGCTGAAAAAGCCCAAGGCCATCAAAAAAACAGACTCGATGACTCTAAGAGCATTTCATGGTTAAAAAAACAGGAGCTGTAGAGCTGCAAGTTTATATCTGCACTTAGTATTTTCATTAGAAACTTGATCTCTGCGGTCTGTGTTATGTGAGGTTAGTTTGAAGTTTAACAGTCCACTGTTACGTGTGCTACTTGTCAAAGAGTCTCTCTCATTTTCGCAAAATCTCTCATCTGCAGTGTGTCTCCCTGCGCCAGCAAGGTACATAAGTTGTGTTTAAACTTTCCTCTGTAATTGTTGCAGATTTGGGTCAGATGTGGTGTCACTGCCTTATCGCGTGCATACCTGGAGGGAATTCTCTATCACAGAATCAGAAAACAGTGAAGTTAGAAAAGTGGATTGTTCTGGAAGAGACCCCAATTGCTTTAGCCCGGGGGGCTCGTCAAGTGGGAAAAGGTTATCTTTCTTTCTGTAGACATCTACTGCTATTGCGCTGCATACAGAGACGAAGCTGATAAGGCACAGACAGGAAGTTGGATGTGTAGTAGAGAGATATGAAGTGAGGTAGAGCTCAGCAGGTAGCACCAAGCTCTAAAATTGGAAAATGTTAACTCTTCTCACTATTGATAGACAAAGATGAAAAGGGTCAGGAAAAATTTTGCAACTGAGTTTGGATGGAACAAACTGGTGAAAGAGATCAGCGCAATAGATTATGGTTCTAGGAAGCAAACACAGAAAATTGTAAGATAATGAACTTTATGGATTTTTTTTATGACAAGCAGTGATAGCATTGCTGTCTAATGTAAGTCTTTTAGTAAAATCAGTCACAAGTTTCAAATATTTGTCCTTGGTTAATAGATTTGGGATCTTGCAGTCTCGATTTTGACTGCTGTATTCTCTCATGTTTTGTCCAAAACAATGAATTTCTCCATTTTCTGAATATTTTTAAGGACTGGGCTGCGAAATCTCTCTTTACCAAACAATTTTATGAGCAGGATCTTATAGATACAAATAAATACTCTTTATGGTATACATGGCATGGAACGATAGATATGTACTAATAATAATGATAATGAATGATAATTGATTGTAATTGTATTTTCTTATAATTTTGTAATTTCTACCATAATATGAACATGTTTGCATTATAAGTTTACATTTTTTGAGAATAGATGTGGGTATGTATTTAATTATGAATTGTGCTGCATCTGCATGTGTTTATCCTTTATGTTACATCCTTGTATCCCAAATGGACAATTAAAAAAGATCTCTATAAACACTCACGTTTTCCTGTAGCAGCAGTTTCCATCCTCAGGTAGTTTAGGTTTTATTTCAGAAATTGCCACATCTCCCTGTACCAAGCTGAATAATGCAAGCCAGCAGGGTGTAACAGTGAGTATAGGCTAACATGGTTTTATTTAATTCTCAGGCTGATTAAATGTCCCAGTCCGTCACTCCATGGAGGCACCTGACGGCAGCCACATATGGAAGTGGTAAAACTTAGCCTGTGCTGAGGGGGTGGTCTCATGTCACAGCAGTGCTGAACAGAATATCCAGGCATCTGCTCCCACCTGCCCGGCAAGCATCGCCAGATTAGGAAACCCGGAGGGGTCTGTGATTATCTTGGGGCCCTGTCTACGACAGGGTCCTGGTTGGCAGCGGCCCACAAGGTGGTGTCGCCATCCTGAAATTGAATTGGGAAGGATTTAATGGGTTTAAAGGCTTTGGCTCTCAGCGTGATGGAATCAGATAGGGGTGAAAACGGCAGGAAGTTGTGACAGACAGAGAGGCTCAGCAGTGCAGCACAAAGTGAGAGAGACAGAGAAATGGGGAGAGAGAATGGACGCACTTCAGACAAACTGATGGGAAGAATCTAAATCTAATGATTAAGTAAAGTCATGTTGTTTTAGTATCTCTGTGGCTTCAGCAGCGGTTACATTTATGAAGCATATGAAGGGATATTAAAACATCTTCCATACTGCTTGATGGGCCATGCGGTTTAAGATAGAAGAGGCTAAAACTATTCACACTATTCCTATTATCACTGACAATGAAACTCCAGTGACTCCAGGCACTGAGAAGAGAGAGAGAGAGAGAGAAAAAAGAAATTTGATCTTATCATTCTGTTATCATGTGTATGGAATTCAACTTTTTACGCTGAATTTCAACATCAAGGCCAACTAATATATGCAGGGACATTCTGTCCTGAGAGGAATTTAAACAACATGAATCACTTCAACCATCGAGTAAGCATTTCTGCTATTTTGCCACATTTCTGACTCAGAGACAAAGAATTGTTAATCCACATGAAAACCAGCCTCAAAAATATAATGCATCAGTTCTGATGGTAAAATAAGGCAGCAGCAAAGCAGAGAAAAGTCATGTTAAACTCCATGTGACTCCATGATATTTCTGCATTTCTTTAGACAGCACACTTCCAAAGCACTACACATGCTTGGGAAGTGTGCTGTCTCAAATCGGTATTTTGCTGCTTGATTCACGATCAATGTGACCACTGTGATCCACTGTATGTGTCTCTTTGAGTTTTCTCTCCAAACCCACTCTCCTCTCCGAAAACACTATATTTGGAGAAAAGGCTGAGGATACACTACAGCTGCATGCTTTTATTTATCGCAAAAATGCTCACACCCATGTCAGGTTTCTGAGTGCACGGCAGCTCTGCAGCCATTGTACGTCAGAGAGGTCATTAATGGAGAACACTGGACAATGTGACATCTGGGCTTTTGTGTGCATCAAGCAGCGCGGGGAAAGGAAATGGCCGAATGTACTCAATTGTGCTATCCACTTATATCCAGTAAAGCACGGAGCTTATAGGATATCAATACATCCAGAGCGAGCTGCAGGCGATAAGCGGCTTGTGGAAAAAAAAAAAAAAATCTGCCTGTATGTGCACTGAGATGGTCCCTGCTGCAGGATGTTTAGCTCAGTGCAGGAAAGGAGCAGAGGTTGTTAGTGGTTTGGTGGTGAGGTCTCAGAGAGGCAGGTACAAAGTGACAGCACATTAACTTGTACTCCCTGATGGCTCGCCTCCTCTGCTCGGGGTTGCCCCCATCCCCCCCCACCCGCAATCACCCCCTTCTTTTTCCCACACTGTTCCCACTTTGCAAACCCATGGGCTCTTAATCACACCTTCCAGAGGAGGCCGTCTGCCGCTGCCCAAACCTGAGGGTCGTGACCACTTGTTGTCATGGTTCCCAAACAATCTCCCAAACTGTCAGTCCTCCGGGAGGGACTGGCTGCCTTCAGCTGGAATCAGCTGGCCCGGGGCATGACTGGAGGACATGGCTCAGAGCGAGAGATGGAGGGAAGAAGGAAGGGAGAGTAATATCTTCATTGTAAGAGTGATAAGAAGATACATTTGCTGGAAAAAAAGCAAATAACAGAATCTGCAGCCCTGCAAGCAGGCACAATGAAACTGTTTCAAAGACTTTCCTTGTCAGCATTTCATGGAAGAATGCCTTTAAATGTTACCAGGCTCAAAAAACAGCAACAAAAAAAAAAAACAAATAAAAGAAGAGGCAGTTACATTTTTTAGAAACTTTCACAGGTTTCTCATAAATTTACAGTAAATGAAGTGTGACTTGAATGAGGGCTCTTTCTGAGTGCCAGTGAGTCCCTGGAGGAGAAAATGAAACAAAAGCAGCAGAGATTCATAGCGGGCTTTGGTTTGAATGTGATGGGAAACGAGAGGGCTGCGCAGAAATGTTGCTTGCCACCAGCAGCCCAGCAGCCCACAGAAGATCACGCTGTGCTGCTGGACAGACATCAAAGGCAAAGGCCTCAAATAGTTTCTCTGTCACACTGGGTGACCCAGCGGCACTTTGCTTCCTCCATATGTACACAAACAAGCACATATCCATAAAACCCACGCATTCACCGTAACGCACATTCTTAAACAAACAAACACACACACAAATGCATATGTACTTGTATGCACTAATCATGCACCTGCATTCAACACCCATACCATCTCGTATTGTTGTGCTTTCTAAGAAGCAGCATTTTATTTGCTTACAAAGCCAACTAACCCAGCACTCAGATGCAGTGTCACAGTTGGGCATCTGCCACAGTTGACTTGACCTTTGATCTGTAAGTCACCCTATCCCACCGGCACCACCAACCCCACAGAGCCCCTCCCGAAGGTGGCATCTGTGGAAATGTACACCCATATGTTTGTTACTAAAGTTAGAACGGTAGATGTCGAGCCACACAGGGAGAGAGGTGAGAGGTGAGGATGTTTTCACGCTTTCAGAGTCTTGGGATTTCATGCTCTTTCTTTCAAAGGGACGCCGGTTCCTTTGAGGACATATAACATTTCAGTGGTATGTTTAATTCACAGGATTTAAAAAAATGACTTCACTTGTGTCATACTTTAGGGATGAAAAGCAAACTAGAAAGAGAGGCTTGTTTTCAAACAGGTTAAAAACCCAAAATGTCGGTTGTCCTTGTGTCTGTTCATGAGAAACTTTAAAGTCAAGTTCAGAAAAAAAACATACTACATAATGCATCAAGTGCATTTAAATTCAGGCCTCATCACAGAGAGAGAGTGTATAATTTGTTTCTGACACCTATCAGGATGCATACCGTACTCTGATATGATGCTTGACTTTGCTGAAAAAACTCATGCTGAACTGCTGATTGAAAACGATGCTCCCATGTCTTGAATCTCTGAGAAAATATTACACTTGGGCATTCTGATCACACGTTTTGATGAAGAAAATGGGATAATATATGAAAATTAAAGTGCGGTTGTTGCACACTGAAGCCAGTAGCCAATATACACAAACTATATTACCCCGGAGAGCATGTTAAGATTGGTCTATCACAAAGTTTCTTCTCGCAATTCATCAATTTACAAATTGAGGTAAATTGTCCAGGGCAGGTTTTGATTAGAGAGTCAAGTCATTGTGCCAGTGAGACTCAAGGGAGACTGACTGTCAAGGGCCACACATTGAGGACTATTTAGTAGAGCATGATGAAGGCTAGCCAGCAGCGGAGTGACACAAACTAGTAACCACTCATTCATTTCCATTAATCACTTAGTAATCAGTTACTCTGTTTGTGCATCCCCAAGTAAACATATCACACACAAACACACACACACAGCGCAATAGCACATTACAATTAATGTCTCCCCCTAACCCTTTAAAATGCAGAGAAAATATAAGTAGCATTGCAAAACATTGTTTCTATTATCAACAGCCGCGGGCAGGCTGCTTGTCCTCTTTCGATGATGTGAATTCATTAGAGGCAACAAAGCACATAAGAAAAATAAATTAAAAAAAGAAGTAATTTCGCTCTCAAGTGAAGAAGCAGCGGGACTGCGCAAGTGGACGGACTTGAGGCCACCTGGTGTTGCCTGTGTGCTTGGTCTAATGGTGTTTGTTCAAAAAAGATAAGGACCTCTCCGTGGAACGACCGATGGGATTTAATTAACAGTGAGTGACAGGGCCCAGTTGCAGCGGCGGTGTGTTCTAGGGCATATTTTTTATCCAGTCATGTAAGATACAATTGTGCTGCATAGTGCAGAAGGTTTCGTTTCAGCTGTGGGCTCGAGGGAATTACTCAAGGCTGATTTTTTTTTTCTGTAAGAATAGAAATGCATGGATCAGCTTGGTCTTAATGACTTGGGTATTATTATGTCAGAGAATCTGGCCAAGGAGATGCGGCTGCTAACCCTGGATTAGTACTTTCACTGTGTGGGGCTTAGTGAGTGGCAGCGAACACTCCATGCCTTAATTATTCTTAAATGCTGATGTGTCACTCAAAGTACGAGAGAACCAGAAGTTGACACGGATCGCTGGCGTGTTCCTCAACCTGCCACTGAGGACACACATCCTCTCTGACTGGCCAAACAAATGCTGAGTGCCACAACTGGCCTTGGGAGCAAACAAGCACGCTTCACTCATCAGCAGCATCAATCAGTCACTAAGCCGTCACAACACGGCGGCTTGCAAACGCACGAGCGGCCAGTCCCGTTAGCTTTTACGTCCATTTTTACCCACGTCTCCCTTCATCACTCTTGTGGAAAACAATTGCAATTGTGAAGTTGTAAATAAACATATCTATTGTCCTAATGCTCCGCTGAGGGCTCACGCTCTAATTAACCAGGAGGAGGTGAACTTTAAAAAGCCAGGGAGGGCAGACCAATGCTGATTCCACAAGGACGACAGAGAGCAACAGAAGCCTCCTCTTAAACACAGGCCACCGAGGCTGGTCAATCAGGGAGAGTGCTCTGGCCATTTCTAGTTTAAATGCAGTCATACATAAATGGGTGGGAGTGGATTTCTCTTTAAGTCTAAGGCGAATTCATTTCGGCGTAACTTAAGAGCAAACAAACCTTTAGCTGCCTAAAACTAATTCTCCCTCAAAACCAAGTAATCTTTCTTCCTTGCTTAGACATTCTGCTAACATTTCTATCTGACAGCATACATACAAAAACATCTCAATTCTGCTACTGTCACATGATACAATTTACATATATAAACATAATTCATGTCCACAACTGTGTTTCAGAGTTGTTGTGTGTGTGTGTCTGTTTAAGGGCTAGTGTCTAGTGTGTGTGTGTGTGTGTGTGTGGATAAGCAGCAAGACAATAAAAATAGATTACACGTCAGATCTATGGTTTGGGACTGAACTCTCTAAACTGAGATTAACAAACTCAAAATGTGGCACATCTTTCATCGCGTGCTTTTAGCTGCGGCCGCTTCATTTATTTTGCCTCCATTAAAGGTAATCAATATTTTATTGATCGCTATTCCCATTTTGCTCCATTTCATGATATGTTCCTGCGCACAGTCACGCTGGCAGTGCAGGCACAGCTGGGTGATTATGAGCATATGCCAATATTGATGTGGTTAAGGCGTTTTCACATTAATCAACACCTCAGATTTTATTTTCAGAGACGCTCAAAGCTATATAGTAATAAAACTTTCATAACTGGAGTTACGGGCAGTTTTAAGCGAAATGGGTGTTGTTTATAGGGATAAGGTGAGCGCAGTGCTTGGAGTGAGTAGCTTTGGCTTTAAGAAGTGCCACGGGCACAGAATTACAAATTCAGCATCAGCAACAACAATTAGTCATCGTTAATTTCTTTCTTCCCACATATGCTGCAATCTCCAGAATACTGCAGAGCTCCTCTCCAGTTTCCAAACAAAAATATCTCTCCAGAGTTGAGACTGTTAGTGCTGAAAAAACAAGTCCTCATTTAGTGTCAAGCACATTACCAATTACCATTACCTACGCAGCAGCAGAGATTCCCATTTAGTTGTAATGTTTCCCAGAAGATAACGAGATAGTAATGAAAAAAAACAGCCTTCAGTGAGAGATTGTTCGAAGCAATATCTAAATGCTGCTGTTGGAAGTACATCGGCTGCTTAGCACTGATCCGTTTGAACTTCAAATAAGCTGGAGACAAACGTAGCGGAGAGATCAAGCATATAAATCAAAGTAGCAGCACTTCAAACACTGACTGCAGGGACAAGTGAATCATAAATGGGAAGACTTAAATACGTCCATGTTTTTCTTTTTTTTTTGGGGGGGGGGGGCAGAATTACAATCGGGCTCTCCATTCCTTTGGCTCCTCAAATACCATATTTCATCATATTTTATTTAATCATCTTAGGGTCTGAACATAAAATATACTCCACACCTACATTATGGATTCATGGAGATCATCGTTCATTCGCCGCAATCAGTCGTTTACATCCACAAGTCTCCTTTTTGTCTTCTTCAATATATTATGAGTCCTGCACATATTTGCTCCAGATGCTGCATTTAACCTGATGTTTCACCAGCATCTGTCACTGAGAGGAAAGACTTTTTGTAATTGGAGAGCATGCGAAGAAGCATCATCAAAGGATGTGCAGCTATATGTATGACTTTCATCGCTGTAGGTCTAATTAAGGGGCAGCGGCATGGGCCCTGTAACATCTTCTCCGGCAGTTCCTCTGAGTTACTGTGAAAACTCGAGCGACAGAACGCTGTCCTAAATGCTTGGAAGTCTTACCACTGAGAGCACACGAGAGATATGCGGCGATGATTAAAGCCTGGGATCCGATAGAACGCGAGCTAAAGCTAAACTGAAGGCAAACAGCGGTGGGGACTGACACTGAGTCAATACAGGTTTCCGCAGTCAGGAAGACAGACTGAGGCAGATCGGAAGATGTTAAAGGGGGGAAAAAAGGAAGAGAGTGAAAGCACAGAATTAAAGCTGAATAGCAGGAGGAGATGGTGCGGGAGAGCGCTAGAGTGCGCGAGACCGAGCCTTGACAGTCGGAGGGGAGAGAGTTCAGGCCTCTGTTTCCTGACAACGGTAATTACTTCCCGGGCTTAACTCGTGGCCTGAATCTCCTCCACAGCCAACTAATGCTCAGCACTTGGGCTTGGCGCCGTATGTTCCTGTGATGAGAGATTGCCTGTAAAGAGTTTGCGCTTTTACTTTTTCCACAATCCCAGTTAACCAGTGGAGCAAACTTCTTAAAGATGACTGGACAGCAAATATAATCCTCAGAGGGCGAGAGAGGCTTAGGATTATGTGCCATATCTCACCAGCCAATGGGAGGATTTGAGCTCGTCTGGCCCCCGAAGTCTTGGCCAATCGCAGCCTGAGGCAGAAGGATCAAATTCACATGGGAGTGAGCAGCAGTGAAGAAATGATGCCCTATGATAGCCATGGTGTTGAAGGATTGGCTCTTTACTTGTCTGCAGAACACCAAATTACAAAATGCATCTAAACATTGTACATTTGTATTTTAGTTTTATTGAAACACCCAGCAGTGATTCTTTGGTGTAAATGTTTATACTACAGCCTGTTCAACTATAAACCCATTAGTTTTCAGAGCTGTTGACATGAATCAAATATTTATATAATTTCGAGAACATTTTGTGCTTGTTTGGATTCACTTCCCCAGGAAGACAGCGTCTGTCAAATCAATGCTGGGCATGAATGCATAATGGCCTTCATCTGTTAGGCTTGTTCTAAAGCTTGAAAGACAAATGTGAATTAATTAAATAAATCACATATTTAGCAAACTGTCAAAGCCACAAAAACATGTTTCTGTTACTTCTTATTGCAGTTCTGTCATTTCCTTTTCTTTTTTTCCCCTTTCTCATTTTGCAGTGCATCTTCATCATCTACAATCCCTGCACTGGTATTGCTCTAATTTGCACTGCAGTACACCAAAACAACCAAGTTGTAAACAGAAAAGCCACGCTTGGTTGAGCATGATGATGGCCACAAATTGTTTTCTGCCACCACAATGGGGCATGTAGTAGAAAAACAAGATAAAAAAGTATTAAAATTTAAAATTTATAGAGATAGCTGGAGCTGCAGCAGCCCATCTCACTCACCTACTCCTACACACACACACACACACACACACACATAACAGTGTTGAAAGAATACAAAGGGGAGGGCCACTCTCACGCTAACACTGTGCTCACACATGCAGACACAAACTAGCAGGCACTCTCTGCCCTCTCATGAAGCTATAACTCTCTCTCTCTCTGTGGTGCACTTTGCACAAGTGATACTGAGGCGCAGGAATCTTCTGTTTGCTTACACTGCCCTCTAGTGACGGTGCATTGGTGTTACTCAGATGAAGCAAAAAAAGAACCCACAGAATGAATAATTAATTTACATCATTATGGCAACAAAAACACTAAACTGATAGACACCATCCATTTACAGACATATATTATATAATATTTTGTCTGTTATATGTTCCGTTCATTTTCACTGACTTTCACTTTAGATAGACTGATTTAGATAGATAATTTTCCCGGAGGAAAATTAAGTTGTCGCAGCAACTTTAATTTCCCATAGTACATTAAAATAAACTAAACTAAAATACTGAGGTAGTACAAAAAAAACGTACATACAGTAAAAGAAAATAGACAAAGTGCAGTGGACATCCAATTCATGTTCAGTACCCCTGCTGATACCCCTGTTGATCCCGCTGTCGGCCTGCCCTATACTTCATGTAACAGACCTACCATGACAGTGTCAAAAGCCAACCTTTGCACAACTCTTCTGCATTACATAATTTAATTTCATTAATTAAACAGTCTGGCCTATATAACCTACATGTTTTAACAGTGCTATCATTTCTCCCCACAGAGATCATTAATGTTATATAGGGGCAATATAAGAGCAAATAGGGGCAATATAAGAGTATGACATTGACTGGAGGATCCAGTTGTAATCATAATTACACTGCATCTGATTTGATAAAGAAAAATCAAATAGGTTTATTTGAATGCCTGCGATAAGATAACACTCAAACACAAATCAAAGTTCATTTGATAGATTTGAAAATACACCGTTCTGTACACCCAGAGGCAGACTTGGGTACCCCCAACTTATAGAGTTAGCACAGCTTTATTTATTTGCATAAAGTATCGTTGCTTTTGAACAGCACCTCACATGTCGATATCACAGATAACTAAAAGATCTTCCTTGCAGGGTTGGGTGCAGGGTGAAGTAAAGTTTGGACCCAGGATGCAGACGAGGCCAGAGGCAGAATAGATTAAATGACTATTTCGGGAACACGGGGGAACACGGCAGGCAGGACCAAGGCAGGCAGGAACACACTAGGGGTGGTGACATTGATGACGCGACAAGGAACAAAGGAAAGGGACCAGGTATATATACACTGTGGGGGACAGGGAAGTGGAAACAGGTGAGGACATACAAGTGAGGAGAGGAGGGAATACAAAATAAAACAGGAAGTGAGCAGAACTGGAGAGTAAATGCAAGGGCAGGAGACAAGAAACAACTGACACAGTACACATGGAATGAGAGACAAGAAGGACACAAGGAACACAAAAAAACGCAAGGAGAGCACAAGAAACACAAGGCAGAATAACCCAAGGAACACGAAGCACAAGAAAATACAAGGAGCACAAGAAAACACAGAAACAGGGCAAAAGGCAGAGAAAACAAAACAAGGCATCAACAGGGCATAACACAAACCATAACACTTCCAAGACTTTCTTTTTATTTTTCAGTGCTGCAATTGCCTTGGCTGAGGAAAGCAAATGACCCAATATATCATCTTTGGATTTAAAGATGAACTCTGAGAGGATTTAAGGATGGATGACCTAGTTAGCACCAGCCTCAAAGTTCCCACCTGAACCTACTCACACTGCTTCCCCATCAACTTTCCTCTCAGTGACAGCGAGATATGTGGACACGCCTCACAACAATGTGCAGGAATTTGGAGCCTCGACCTGCGCATAGCGCTGTATATCTGCTACTTGATAACCTGCTGGGCCCACCTTTTCCCACTCATGTAAGGTAAAGGGTTTGGATTCTCTGAAATCTGCAATTATACACTGGGAATCAGTCATTACGGGCCATAATTGTAGATGTTTTTTTTTTATGTAATGTCATATCAAAACTGCAAAATATCAAGATAAGTATTATCAGCTTAGTAGTCAGCTTATAGACTTTAACCACTCTAACCAGTCTATAAGCTGACATTTTTCCATCACTGACTGTGATTTGCCATGTCTTATTTATTGCCATGTCTTATTTGTTTTTCTAGTTTGGTTGTATTAATTTTGCTTATTTTATTATATTATGCTTATTTTTGTTGTTTTTATTACACCAAGGGTTTGAGAGAACTGTAATTTCAGTTCTCTTACAAGACTTTGACCTTGTAAGTATAAACTTTGCTACACTATGCGCTGAAGTGCAGCATCATGATTTATACTCTAAACTCGGGTATTAGAAAATTTGCCCCAGTTTTTTCACAGTCATTTGAAATTTGCCAGCTGTATGAGGGCAACTTGCTGGTCATGAGCTGGGAAAACGTTTAATGTTAAGTTGAGGAGGAGCAGCGTCTGGGTGCACCAGTAGGTGCAGCACCGAGCCAGTTCAGTCTCTCCCAGAGTGGTTTGAAATGAGAACGTAATCTTTGTCTTGACATCTGAAAGACAACAGTTCTTATGCCAGGTGTTGCATAAAGCAGGAAAGTCTGGACTGATTGCCATATTGCTATTTCTTAAAGTGTTCTTACAGCACATGTACGGGCACAAGCAATAACATTTAATTAAAGCAAAGAGTAAATAAAAACCCATCACACTGAGCTAAAGTTATAGGTATGAACATAAATCAGACTGTCTCGCTGTGATGCCAGACTTGGTATCTGGAAGCCAATAAAAACTCATTTTAATAAACAAGCCATCAATAATTCCACTTCTTGTGAGTTGCTTGGCATTGGGAAAAGCACCAGATACAACAGACTTAAAGTGTGAGCTCACCTGCACTGCTTTGGCGCCGATCCACACACACTTGTGTTGTGCTTTTCAGGCTAAACCCTCTGGCGGAGCTCAATGGGGTTCCTGTAACCACTTTAAGCAGAGGAAACGCCTGCTCCCTCTATCCTGGATGCTATCGGCCCCCCTCAGAGAAATAAAACCCAACTCGCATCCATGGCTGGGTGACCTCACCAGAACCTTCAGGAGGAATTTCAGAAAGGCAGAGAGCAGGTAGAAACAAAACAATCTAGAAATTTAACCTAAAATGCTGAGAAGACAACTACAAACCTATTGCAGGATTACTGCAATTACTGCAGGAAGAGCTTTGAGGGAGAGTCTCTTCTCTGAGCTCACTGCTAAGAACCGCCATAATTCAAAAAAGTTTTTTCCACCTTAAATTCCCTCAAAGGCCCCCTTCCAGCCCCAGCTTAGTTTGATTGCCTTCAAAATGTAATGGCTTGTCAAGACTATTCCTCAACAAAGTCATGCTCATCAAATCCAACATAAACCTCTCCAATTACAGACCCATCTCCAGAATAACCTTCCTCCCCTCTCAACCTCTCTCAATTATTGCCTCACTTAAAAACACTTTGGACAGCTCACAGGACAGAATCTTCTCCACAGTCTAAAAAGACCTTGTTTTATAATATACAGTTGACTTTCATAATTATGGTTTTATCTATGTTTTGCCTCTTAACGTTTTTAATGTGTTTGACTTTCCTGTTATCACTGTACACCATCTTTGGTCAACTTTGTTTTAAATGTGCTTTATAAATACATTTAGACTTTGATTTTGAAACAATGTCTGTCAAATGTCAAACAAAGTTTGGCACGGTGATGTAAGAAACACTCTGACTTACAGTAAATAACCAACTGCTCATTTCAAGTGCATTCAAAAATAAGTCTTATAAACCAAATAGCTGTTTGTACAGACAATGCTGCTGATGTTTTAGAGGGTAGCATAGCTATTATAGCCTTGAGATTAAATGTCAGTTTAGGCTTTTTTCAGTGTTTAGATGTTTAAATTTAACCAACATCTTTTAAATATAAATGAAACAAAAGAGCAAATTATGGCAAAGTAATTGTCTTGATATATTGACTGATAGGATTCCTTCTGGCGTAAATTCATAAAAATGTCCAAGCTGACTGATAATAAAACCCTAATAATATCATTCTTTACATTTTTACCATGCATGGGCTGTAGAAAAGCCTCGGTGAGAATAGATTAGAGACTGCACATTTTTCTGCTTATGTTATTAAAAAAAAAAACTGCAATTACAGTGATTAACAATTTATATGACACTATGCTGCAGCCATTAGTTATTTTTTATTTCTGTTCAGAATTATCATTCTGTTGTAAGAATAAATATTTATTTTTAGAATATCAGCAACAAAATGCCTCTTATCACTTTAAACTGAAAACAAGAGCAAAATGTGGTCATGTGTCTCGTGGCCTGATTGAACTTATCAGTGTTATTTGGACAGATTTTAGGAATGCACCACTGATAGCAATGAGCTTCCACCATCCTACTTTCACTGACCTAGTTTAGACAGCTGTGGGAGTCTGTCTGTAAAAGGCAATTCTCTTCAAATTAATAATTTATATAGGCTGTCCACATCACTTAGCTCAGTGCAATCTGTGTTTCTGTACGGTTTTACCCAGAAAAAGCTACCAGAGGACAACATGCGTCACACGTCTGCAGCTGCGAGAAAGTTTGAATCTGTGTCTGAATATGTGATTCATGAAATCAATTTTTATAGCTTTTAAAATTTAATCGGAAATCCGTACCGTATGAAACGTTATTCCACGTAATTGTTGCCCCTCCACGTCTCATTCAGTGATGTTACAGCAGGTGTTTTGACAGTTGATGGAAAACACCTGCTGTGTGTGTGGCTGAAAATGCAGAGCAGATTTTTTTGGCACAAATATATATTACTTTCATTATAAAGGTATCATTTTTTTATTTTTGTAATGAATAATGTTCATATGCTTACAGATTTAATTGCAAAGAAATTAGAAAACTTCAGAGATCAAAATCGAAAACCAGTGGTCAGACAGTGGTCGATAACACAAAAGAGAGCTCCGGACTCACTACACACTCACACCACGCACCTTGGACACACGCACTTTATCACACACACACACACACACACACACACATCTATATGTGGATTCAAGTGTGTACAAACCAACTGCTTGCACAACTGTATGTCACACACTGCCATTTTGCACAACTGCACCGTAGAACCAGAACTGCCAGATGCTTTATTTCATATTTTTTAATTTTATATTGTTATTTTATATTGTATTTTTACCTCCTATTTTATTATAGTTTCTTTTTGCATTTTTACTGTAACTTGCATGCCCTTATGTTTCCACCTTTAAAGCTGCTGGAACTGTGAATTTCTATTGGAGATTAATAAAGTATCTATCTATCTATCTATCTATCTATCTATCTATCTATCTATCTATCTATCTATCTATCTATCTATTCTAGCTGGAGTCATGGGTTTTTCAGGAAGAATGACAAAATTAAAACAGTTCAATTATTTTCTGTGTCATCTTTTGCCCACACCTATAAAAAATGTTTGCAGGTTGAACTTTGAGGTATGTGACAGCATTTAGCTTTCCTGTGTTTTTCTGCTAACCGTGGTAGCCGTTCAATTAGCCGTCACAGGCTGATGTTTTGCTCGTTCAACATTCAAGCTAACGAAATCTAATGTTGGACTAACAATTATGCACTTTATTCATTTAACCTTTACTCTTGGGGTCTCTACTGGTCTGTTTGCAACAGTAATTACTGTTTTGCACTTTCTTTGAGGACTCAAAGGAATATTTTGACATTTTGGGAAAAAAAACTTTATTCATTTTTCATTTAATACCGCTCACATATGTGCCTGTTAAATCTGAAGTTACATCCAGGGATGGTTAGCTTAGCGTAGCACAAAGACTAGGAAGCTGGGGAAACAGCTTGTCTGGCTCTTAGGGTTCACTATTAAACACTTGATATCTTTTTACTCTTTTATGAGGAGTTATGTGCTGAACAATTTCTTGGCCACCGCAGTAACTGCCTCAAGCATCTGCTAACCGGCTTCTGGCTCTGTCCTTACATTTAACACACAGGGTAGTGTTGATCTTCTCATATAACTCTTGGCAAGAGAGGAAATAAGCATATTTCCCAAATATTTAATACTGGCATGAAAGACAATGTTACAAATTTGACAGCTACTATAGATTCATAAGATTTTAGCTTTGTTGTTACTGAAGTGATTTATATTTACAAGACCTTTGAGCTCTGGTTTGTGGTATCACTTCCTGTTTTGTTTTTACAGTTTCACAGATGTTTCCAGGAAAGGCCAACTCCCATCTTCAACCTTTGTTGGAGTGTGTTTATGACAAAATGAGGCCTGGGTTAAATAAAAAAGACTGAAGCCTGAATGTTGATATGTTGGATAGAGTGATTCCATTGCTCAATTTTTGACTGCAGAGACTTTTCTTCCTCGCCTTCAGCAGAAAAAGTTCCATGGATACAGTAAACCCACATGAATTGTAATACTTTAATATAGCTTTAATTCAGGACATATATTCCAGTGATATATTAGACCAATTTCAGTGTTTTTGCTGTGCTCGCTGCATCAAGCTGCAGAAGGTTGTTCCACTCGACTCTTACATCAGTGACTATACCAACAGTTGCCCACTAGAGAGCAGTCTCTACCCGATGCAGATCTCAACCCCATCCTTCCACCTACCGAAGTGCAACAAGCCACTGCCCGAGGACATCATTACACACTCAATAAAGCAATAGTCAGTCATTTTCTCTGCTTAATTGATCCCACTGCTGCCCAACAATGCGTGGTGTGACTTTTTTTATTGCAGCAGAAAACAGCAGCATGCCTCAGAGTAATGCCACGTACATGCTATTTGTAATTATCCCATTGTCGTGTTCTTGCATGACCGGCCATCTGTAGACAGCATGCAGTACACTTGTTGGTCAGCGGCCGAGGTCAGGGGCTCAGCAGTGCGTTCCTCCTGGAGCCGTCTGGAGGGGCTGTAATGACATCGTCCCGGTATTTACCAGGGCTTGTGAAACACTCGTCTGGAGGACAAGAGCACAGCACAATTTTGCCCAATCCAAAACTGTTTGGGAACAGATATGGAAATTGACTAAATCGTAAACAAACACAGGGGAGGCCCGATAAGATAATGTTTATGTTTACTAAGCAAGTAGGGAGAAAGTAGTCTCTCTCTCTCTCTCTCTCTCTCTCTCTCTCTCTAATCCTCACACACGCGCACACATTCACTATGACTTTAATTATTAAACTGTATATTGCAATGCAACAAACCCTGCTGCCCATATCGATTGCCATCCATTGAACTCTCTGCGCCTGCTTACCTGTGAAGGGTTTGCAAAGGATTGGAGCTTATCCTCCCTGACGCTGGGAGAGATGCCGGTACACTCTAGAGAGGTCACCAGTCTGATGCAGGGCTCAGACAGACAGCCATTTGCACTTCACAAAACTCATACGATGCAGAGTTTCCAATTTAATTAACCAGGGCATACAAAGGAAACCCAAGCATGACATGAGCATAATGTGCAAGGCCCCATACACGCAGAAAGGCCCCTGTCAGTTGGTGGTTTTAAACCCACAACCTTCCTGCTGCAAGGTGTACTGAATTATTTAAAGCAAAATCTTTTATGAGTATCTATTACTCTTTGTTCTTGTGCAAAGAAATATTAAACTATAGATAGTTAGATTGAATAGAAAGAACAATTAATCTAATCAAGGCAGGATAAATTGACAGCAAAAAAGCCCCTTTCCTTTAATTTTCACAGCAGTTAAGCAACATGCCGTGCTGGCAAATTAGCATTATTCATTTTTTTCCCCTTCCCTTTGCAACTTAGTGAGAGAGATGTGCTATCGTGTCTTTGCGTGTGTTCATGCAGCCTCCCTCGCTCAGCCACTCCTTGTGCTGTCAGCATGGCAGGGTGGAGCTGGCGGAACTGCACATGTTTCAAGCATGCTCTGAGGCTTGTCTCTCCCTCTCTGTCTGTTTCCCTTCCCCGTAATGCGGGCACAGCTAAGCCGAAAGAGAAAGGAGGAGGGCCCAGCGCGTGCAGCCATCGATGCTTTTTACCAATCACAGGGGTTTCCCCACCCTCTCTGTCTGCCTTCCCTCCCTCCCTCTTCACTCCCTCCCACTGTCTCTGGGCACACCGACCAAAGAGAAAAAAAAAAGGTGCAGGGAAAAAAAGTGATAAGCAGCAAGCAGCTTCTGGGTTTTGCTTTCAAGCGCACTCCTGCTGAATCGGTGTGACTGAGTGAGTGTGTATGTGTGTGTGTGTGTGTCTGTGTGGGGCGTTCACTCTTTCTCCTTGCCACAGTAGCAACACATTGCAGCAGCGTCGGCCTTGAACAAAAGGCTAAACGCAAGCAGAGCCACAGGAGGAGAAACTCAGGGATAGAGGCAGGCAGAGTGGCCCAGCGTGACTGCTCTTCTCAGGGAGGAATTCAACCTGCCATTCAGCCCTTCTGGCCCCGGGGTGGAGACAGGACGGTACTCTAGACCGGCCCAGGTCTGTCTCTCTGAGCTGAGGAATCCACCCTCTCTCTGACTGTTTTGTCTTTCACTTCGTCTTTCATTCAAACACCTCAGTGTCTACCTTCTTTCACTGAGATTCCTGCACCTGCCCTTCCACACCTGGGCATCCTCCTTCGTCATCCACCTCTCCTTCGAGATGTCAGACGATGACTGCCGCTCACCCATCGGCCTGGACTGTTGCAGTTGCTGCCTGGACCTGGCCAATGGCTGCGATGACTCCATGTCCAGCAGCCCGGCTCAGGGCCTCGGCACCACCGGGGGCCTGCCGGGAAGCCCCACCAGCCCCAGTGTCAACCACTTCCGCCAGCTCCGCAACCAGCTGATGTACCAGAACCTGAACACGGACAAGCTGAACAACATCATGAGGCAGGACTCCCTGGAATCGGTGGTGAGGGACCCGTGCTTCCTGCTCAATGAGGGGATCTGCAACAGCAACATTGACCAGACCATGCTGTCCATCCTGCTCTTCTTCCACAGGTATGTCAGCTTATCTGAAGGGTCCATGCTTATCTGACAAGGTAATGACCAACTAAAAAGGGGTCTTTCATTAGGACATGAAAGTTATACTGTACCCCTCCCAGGGACACTCAGTACAAAGTCCACCTTTTCCCTTCTGGATCTGCATGTATTTAATCAGAATAAGCGTTCTGCTTAACAACCATATTTTACTCAAATGAAGCAGATGGCGACTGTTAACTAATCAGGTTTCTCAGATCAGCACTTCTACTAAAAAGGCTGACACAAGGGTTTACACTCATGGATTAAGTATAGGCTAGGATGAGGGCATTTATTTTGATTGTGCTCCAGGAATGAGTCTCAGATACGACTTTGTGAAGAAAATGTGAAGCTGATCGTCAGGCAGAAATTGGTTTTCTTTTTTCTGTGCCTGATAAACAAAGTACTTTTCTTTGTTTAACTTCAGTTTTAACGTATAATGATATGGAAAATGCATTCAAAGACATACAAACAATGTCCAAATGTTTACGGACCTCACCGTGTCTATTTATACCCACACCATCCATGTCTGTCACAAAGCATATTTGATATGTTAGATAACACGACACTGACAATGATATGTGTATGTGCCGTACCGCATTAACATGACATTGTGTTTTCCTTTACAGAGGCTACGCTGTTGAAGCATATTCATTAATATTTGTACAGCATATTTGAAAGAGTTAAACACATGAGCCGGATAGCAGAGGTAAACAAAATCTAACCTAAAAAGAACTCCTCACAACCACACAAGGTAGCTCTAACGCAACAGTTTGTTTTCATATTGATTTAATTAAAACAATCTTTTATTGCTTGAGGTCAATTAAAACTGGCCTGACACCTTCCTCGCCGCTGCCAAATTGTGTTTATAAAACAGTGTTTGGCAGCTCACATCGCAGTGTTTGCGAGAAAGAGAAGGCCCTGCTACAAAGTTGCTGCCAGTTGGATAGTTTGTTTGGCAGCTACTGTCGAATGACTTCAGCCTCAAATTAACAGTTACCATCTTTCCAGCCGGCTGCAGTTTTGACTGTTGCTGAACTCTTGAACTCGAGCCAGCGTTTACTGTACAGAAAGGTGCTGTCATTACATATGGTCAGCCTGCCTTATCAGTAAAGTGTCTATCATACCATAGTAAGAGCCACCTTTGAATGTCGTATACTCTGAAGTTGCCGTCACTTGTGTCTGTAAGACAGAGATATGTGTTAAAGGATCATGACATATAATGTATGCCATACGATAACATTAATCTGATAATCCGGCAGTAAAAGAGGTGTTTTCTTTTTTGGTTTATGGTGGTGTACGAAAAGGAGTCTCGGTATCAAAATTGACCTTTGCCCCAGCTCTCACCACTTCTTGTCAGAGGGCTGTTTTCTTGAAGCCACTGTATATTGACATTCAAACTCACACACTGACCTTTACACCTTGCCCACTCTTGATGAAGATGCTGTTCCGAATATTTATTTCTCAAACCCTGTCGAAATACATCTTTGTATCCATTAATATTTTGAGGTAAACATCATGGTATGTTGTGTTTTTTTTTTCCAAATACCAGAGGAAATAAACTCTTTTGAAGTTTTTATTTGGGAGGGCACAACTTTTCAACATAAGTTACCCTGAGGAATGTGAAAAGTCTAAATATAATCCTTTTTTGAGTGTTATTAATAAATACATCTCAGGTTAAAACAAGTTTTGACCCTATTTGGTCAGACAGAATATCAGAATATGTGAGAATGTTTATCTTGATAAAGTGTGCCTGGATTGAACATGGCAGTGGTATTTGTTATCACTGATTCGCCGATGATCGCTGATTTGCCGATGTTATCATATCTGTAATGTTCCCTGGCCAAGAAGCCTTATCAGTATTTTATCTAATTTCTCCAGAAGCCGAGCTGCCACAACATATCCAGCAAGTTAAAGTTTAACCTGTGCAAGCCTTGCTATATGCTGCAGCCATTAAAGACTTATCGCCTGTGGAGATAATTGATACTGCAGGGGTACAAACAGTACAATGGAAGAAAAAATTTTACTGTACACTGCAGCTGATGGGGTCGACGATTAGCTGAAAAGTGCTATTTTTGGCTAAACAGTCATCAGGCAAACTCTTAGGCTGTTGGCATTAGCAGTAGTTTTACATGTGTTTTAAATACCTGACAGTACAATATATAACAGGCCTTTTTTCTGTCTGAATGAAACTTTGAGAACTTCCACACAATCACTTTATTTTTCCATCTGTTAAGCCGTTTAAATGCTCATTAATTTGACACCTTTTCAGGCATTATTGTTCCTGCTGTAGAGCTGCAATATTCAACAAAGGAACAGTCTGTTCTTGAGTTATTTATGATACCGAGGGTGTGTCATTATGATACTGTAGAAATGAAGAAAAATAGAGGAGAAGAAACAAATAGCTTTTCAAACAAAATGTTTTAATTTCAGGACATTATTTTCAATATGTACTTAGACTTGATCTTATACTTGGATGTGTTCAGGTGAGTTATTATTCACTGCATTCAGTATTTACAGTATCTGTAGCTGGCGGAGCTTTGTTAATAGTGTTACACAAGAGTTTACTTTGCTCTGCTGTTCAGAATTAGTCATAATATCACAGCTGTACTTGCAACTCTATGCATGCCATCGCTATCCAAAGAGTTATACTTTCAGGTTTGTACATCTCATTAGACTATGCATAGAAATAGGAAAGGAGTTAGTATTGAAGTCTTGATCGCCTGTCTGTTTATGTGGAATCTACAGTGTAGATAATTGAACATAATGCAGAGAAATCAGGTTATAAATGCCAGTATTTTGACATTTCTGGCTCAGAGGCAATGTGTTCACCCATGCCATTGGCCAGTGTGACCATGCATCTGTGTGTGCCAGCTCAACTGTTTGCCTGACAAACAGTCTTTCGCCAGAACACTTTGTTCCTGAACCTCCCCTTCTCAAGAGGGAATCACAGACTCGGATCATGTGGCTTTCATGGTCGGGCTTTCTCGCAGGATTAAAACATTGATTTCAAATGCGCACCCTTAAAGATTTTTCATGCAGAAACACAAAATCACTCATTCATTCACACATGTACTCGCAGTTTAATCCTGTCCCTTGAAAACAAGAAGCCGAGCTTTGGGGTTGAGTTCACGCATTTTTCAAGTACTCGCTTCAGGAGGGCCCGGCTTCTGATGAAAGCCCGGCTGAGGTTTGTGCCGTGACCTCACCCTGGGTGGTCAATCTGCTGAGTGCCCATCACTCTCATTTGCCACTTGTTAACAGAATGAAATGTTCAGCATGGCCCGAGAAAGCATGCCAGGACATCTTTTGGACTTGTTGAGTATCAGTATGAGGCAGAGGCAGCAGCCAGCAAACTTGTTATGTCAGTGATTCAGGGGTCACAGAAATGTGCTGAGAGGAGAATTCGAGCTCGTAACTCTTGTTTGGTGTCTGACGCGCAGGGAGCCCTGAGGGGGGGCATAATCTGTGATTTCCCCGGGATAAAACCAGAGGAAATGTGTTGATTCACTTTGAGGCTTAGAGAGGCTAGAATGAGAGGGGTACTCTTGCACACCTTCACCCCAGGCAGTCAGTCAGTACTTAACAGCCACTAAACACCATCACATGCCGGGGTGAAGAGGGGTGAAGAGCCTGCAGCGATGAGACACAGTTTATCACAGGATTTCAGGTCTGTGACCAGTCAGTCAGTCAGAAATCAGCCAAAATACAAAGGGAAAAGAACTTAACGGCAGCACAAAAGATGTCACAAAGTGTCAAAGACCTCATTAAAGTGGCGAGTTTCTTCTGCAGCAGCCTTAAATGTGACCACAGGACCGTGCAGAAGAGGAGTTTGCACTCTTTAGCCTACAGAGCTCCATTCCACGTTTATAGACAACAGAGATAAAAATCTGTTAAACCATTGGGAGAAGAGAAAATGTTGTTTTAAGTAATGCAACAGTGCAGACTTTCATGTCCCTGTCAAGCAGCAGCTGTGGCTACAAAAGAGGAAAAGCTTTAGAGTCAGTGGGGGTAAAAATGTTTAAGAGGACAAGAAGATAAACAACCAAGGAGTTGTCAGGCGTGTGTACAGGTGAAATAACTTTCAATTCTTGGTTCAGGTCTGTTTACTGTAAAAAAGGGAGGATTTTCAAGCCTGGATGAGATAGATTTTTTTTTTCATCTGTCAGTCGGTTGGAAGTGAGTTTCACTTTATGTATACAGACTTGAAATATGTGCTGTGTATGATAAATTGTACACAAAATGGCAAGTGCTCTGACAGAAGAGTTACAACCTCCGACTACATCTGATTTTATTCTCTGACACAACTATTTGGCCTCTTGGCCTCAGTACAGTGGTAAAAGTTCCTCTGTTTGGCCTGAGATGATCGCCAGCCTTTGGCTTTGGTCCAGTTGACTACTGAACGCGACCTAGCCCTCACACAATGGAGTGGAGACGGGATCCAGCTGTGTCAGAGACCCCACTAAGCTTTAGAGCTCCACTCTGTGATCAAAATATAAACCACATAATAGCTTTGCTACAAGAAGTCCGAGATCTGTATTTAGCTATCCACTGTGGAGGCTGCGGAAGGTATTTTTGTCTTGTGTAAGCCATCCAGGAACCCATACAAGTGCATATTTTACTATTCTAAAAAAATCCCAAATGTAAACCTTGGGTGGAGAAGCTTTTTGTAACCCAGGAAATGGTTTATCTCCGTTTGCATCATCGCATAATCAGTCAGTTTCATATTTTAATTTTAACATGTGAGAGTGGATCCATTTTCTACAATACAATAGAAAAAGAAGTAAATACTTTCTTTATCTTGGATACGACCTCAGAATGACCTGCTGAGTTCATTTACATTCATGTCCACCTGCTCAATTATCTGCTATCAGTCAAAGTAGAGCTGGACACAGTCAGTCTGTGAGGGCAAATCATTTGCATGTAAGACTTGTTTCCAAACGCTTCTGGAGAGCGCACACAGGGATCACAGTGCTTCATATCTGCGTCTGGGTGTTCTGGTTGTGTGAAGACATGCTTTTACAGGCTAAATGCCTCACTACTAAAATGTGGGTGCAAACAACGTGTGGGGAGGGAGAGAGGAGAAACAAATTTAAACTTGTGACATTGTCGCTAAATGACATTTCCCCAGGGTATTTAGGCTGTAGATAACATTGTGGTGGTATGGCGGCACACCATTCAGGAAGGAATGTAAAGATGTATGGATAAGGTAAACAAAACAGGGTTTCCTCTGTATTCCCTCATGCTGTAAAATCTGCCCCATTTTCCAGGCAAATTCTGTGTAATGAAAACAAAAAAAAAAATCTCCTGAGCACAAACAAACCTACACCACAATTACAGCACCTCTGCCTATGAATTATTACATGTAAGCCGCTACAAGCTGCAACAGGCGTCGGGATCAGAGTCAAACTAACAGCTGCAGCGGCGTTGAAATTCAAATTTCACATCCCCGCTGCTGCTACAAAGCAATTCCCTGACGAGAGCAGTGTAATCTGAAGTCCCGAATAGATACACGCAATATATCATGAGGGAGGTGAAATGTGCTGAGTTTGAAACAAAGTCTCCTCATTGCTGTTTCCTCTCCCAGTTTTGCATGTCAAACACATCCTCGCTGACGACAGGACCTGAGTCCAATTACATTGTTCTTTCTGATCCAAGCTCTTTCTTGCAACAAAACCAAACAGTGTAACTTGGTGTCTACTGTAAAAAAGAAAAAAAAAAAAAAAAGACGTGTCCTAGACAAGTCCGGAGAGAGTTACATAACTACGTGGGTCCGCAGGTGGGGGGTAGGGGAAGCGGATGTAAACAGAAAAATACTGGGATTAGTTGCGAGAAAGCAAAGGGAAGGATGTCGGGGTGGGAGAACGGATTCATAGCCGGGCAAGTCGTAGGAGCCAAGACAACAAGACAACAAAAGGCCACGAAGGCGAGGTCTGAGCAATGTCAGGGGAGGGAGGGAGAGAGAGAGAGCACGAGAGCTAGAAAAAGAACCAGAGGTAGACAAACAGCCAGACAGGAGGCCAGTACAAAGACAAAACATAGACAGGACTTGCTAAAAATAGTGTGCTGTTGACAGTGGGTGGAACAGTAAGATATAGGTGGACTGCAGACGTCTGTGGTAAAAGTCACAAGGTTTTTATATAGCTAAAGGAAGTCATTCTTTAGTAGCAGGAGGAAGTAAAAGGCCATGAAAAGTGTTTGTTTTATGGTTGTTTTTATGGGTTTCCTCAATAACTAAGGCTTGGGCTACCTCTGTGTCGAAAAAAGGCAATCGAAGAGCGAGAGACTGATTCACAGTATTAAAAATCGGTGAATTTGCGGACACATGTTGATGTATATTTGCTGTGTTTGCGCCATGAATTAGCCCGTTTCTTGATTTTATCACTGGGGGGACCAATTTAAAGAGAGATGTACAATAATGGCTTTTTAATGGAGCTCTTGAGTTACTGCCTTGTTGTGCTGTGACTGTGTGAATAGGCTGCCCTTGGTGCTGTGCCAGTGGATGCCTGGAACCACTGCTTAACGTTTTAACGTAACGTGTGTATGTGTGTGTGTGTGTGTGTGTGTGTGTGTGTACTCTTCAGCACTCTAGATGAGACACTGTTTGCTGTCTATAAAGTGGTGATCAACTTCTTTTGCATCTTAATGGAGAATGCAGTTTATTATGCACAGATTTACCTCACACACACACACACACACACACACACACACACACACAGGCCAGTGTGTGTCAACTCAGAAATCCACAGACACACCCGACACCATAGGTTGATGCAACCTCCTGCGCATGGCCCTTTCTTTACTAACACACTGTGGCTCCATGTACAGTTGCCCCTAGCAACATGATAAACATAACATGCTCATCAGATTGCCGTTACAGTCCCTCTCTCTATGCTTTACTTTCTGTGTACTTTGCTTCGATCGATGCAAGAACCCTTTATAGATTGTTTGTATATGAAGAAAAATCATCTTCCCTCCCATTATAATACTTATGTTACATTATATATATACAGCAGATTTATTAATTAGTTTATGTAATTTATTTGTTTTTGTAAATTACATAACAGTGTTATTGATGAATAACTTAATGAATACACATTTCTGCATATTTAAGGTAGTCTACTCCCTTAAAATCTAGAAATGATTAAATACCTTTAAGGACTAACTATACTCAATATCTTTCTTACTGTCAACAAATCCCATTAAAAGACCAGTTTTCACAATGAAACTGTATATTCACAACCTGTTTGAACATGTCTTTATTAGGAACAAATGGGCATGAGGCTGAAATCATAGACAGGTTAGGAAATATATTGAAGGATGGGCTTACAAACTGTTGGTTTTGGTCTATTCATGCGAACTGTTGACAATAAGGACCAGCCTTACTTTTTAAGAGTGGTTAGAAAGACTCCATAATGACCTTCACAGCAAATATCTTTTCAAAACTAATCCCTGTAATCTTTTAATAAACCATTCCCATACTGCTCAATGACAGCTGCAAGGGTCAGGAAGGAGTGATTCACCTGTCTGTCTGGAAGACATAAGATACAGGCCTCGGTAACACAAACATGCAAGAGTGTGAACACACTTGCAGCACCTGCAGTGCGCAAAGGTGACCCACAGCATTATGCCTCTGTTGACACGCCACCACAGCAGGATCCAGCTAAGCTCTTTTGTCCTGAGTAGGGGACAGTGGAGATACAGTATGTACCACAGGTGGATTAGAAATCTATACGTAACACGTCAAGTTTGCCATCCGAGTCAAATCCTCAACATCAGAGTGTGCTGGGAAAGTCTTTAAGAAGGAATTTACCCCATCCATCTCCCCAACGCATTTGTCGCGATATAATTATGGAAAATGAATCATTTTGACAAGTCATTAAATCTATGGCAAAGAGTCATAACTTGTTTGATAATGATGCTTTGAACAGCCAGAATCTTGTTGTTTTACAGTCACTGCATAGAGTAAACTAAATATATACTTAGGTCTGGAAAACCAGATTTACTTGTCAGTTAAAAACAAGATTTTTTTTAAGAAAATGAATTAAATGAAAGTGAAAATAAGGTTTGCGAAACATCTAATGGGTAATTTTCTGATTGCTTAATGTCTATTTTATGATTGTTATCGTGCTGCGGTTATAAATCATAGAAATCCAACATCCAAGTGTCAAGGAAATACTGGCTTCTCTGTGTTGTGGTCATGGAGCAGGATTTGTGCAGAATGATGTTGTGGTTTCTGCTGAAAACGCTTTGTAACTCGGCGTTGCCACATAAGAACTGTGACCTAAAGTGATGGCAGCGAATTCCTGAAATGAGTCCATGAAAAATAAATGTGGTGTCAACATAAATACAGGGATCCCCAGGCCACTACGGTAGAGCCGAGTGCAGGTGCAAATTGGGCAATATTTCAGAACAATGGGGAAAGGAGTAAGCATTCTTAAAAAAAATATTTCCACAAACACTTCAAAAGAGGAAAGCAGTACCACCCATCCATTAAAATCCTTTCGTCTTTAATGCTCCATGTTTGTGCAAGTCTCTTTGTCCTTCCCTCTTTTATTAGCCACATCTCTTCCATCTCTGCCTATTTTTGTTTTTCTCCCTCATCTCTCTCTGTTTCTTCTTCTTCTCTTTCTTCTCTTTCTTTCTTTCTTTCTTTTCTTTCTTTCTTTCCTTAGACTTACTTATATAACTCTGAGGGAAAGGGGGTGGGGGTGCTCCACAAAAGCACACAGACACACACACGACTCTGTACTTGAGTGTGAGTAATAGCATCACAAACAGTCAATATGTTATAATCACACTCTTTAAATAAGCATTAGACAGTAATGCAGCTTGCATAACTCTCTTTTCATTAGACTGCAGCTTGCACACGACAACCTGCAGTACTAGCTTTAGTCAGGCAATGGAAAAATATTTCTGCTGTCTGCAGTATAGTTCCCAGTGTGGACGCAAAAGAAGCTGAAATTATGGAGTTATTAGACTTGCACTCCCCGTACCACCCAGGCTGAGCGGCACAAGCTGCTGGCTGGAAAGCAGTAAAAAGTTTCATTCTGTGCTATTTTCATTAGCATGGGATCCCCACTCTGACTTTTTCTAACTCTGCAGGAGAAGTGAGAATGTGGTAACCCACCCTGCTGCTAAGGGCCAAGTGAAAGTTTGGCTGAGGTGAAGAACAGTAGATCTGGAGCGGAGACAAATGCAATTCATGAGCATAGTGTACTGCGTTCATCTCCTGGTCCATCAGGAAGAAATCACTCAGTCACCTGGATGTGTAAAAGCACCCCCGGCTATTAAAAGTTAACCAACGTGAAAGAGTTTGTGTGGTACAATCCCCCCCCCTTCTTAAAAGAACTGGCATGTTCAGACCTCATTTCAGATTCTTTTTGATGCTTCTTCAATCTGCTTCTCTCTGGACGCCTGTTTCATAATCCCAAGTGCCGTTGTGCCACACTGAATCTGTTTTTTTTCGTTCCACAATAGTCTCCCACACAATGTAGCCAGACAGTGCTTTTGTGGAGCGGGCCTGAGCCAGGCCTATCATTAGCCTATCTTATTCTCCCTGGGCACAATTCACACGCAGGTAGGGTACATGATGTACCCTGAGTGCACACACACACACAAACACACAAATGGGGGACACACATGCGCAGGGAAGAGAGAAAGACTAGAATGCAGGAAAATTAGGATTCACATCATAACTCACCTTTTCTCAGCTCAAAGTACACACAAATGTGCACAGCCTTATCAAAACCCCACGAGGGCACACACACACACACACACACACTTACACAAGCACTCTTACGATGTTTTAGCCTACAGGGCACAGAGCTAGTATTAGACATACTTTAGCAACGGTGTTGCCTCAGCCCATTACTGAGAAGTGCACCGAGATTCTCTGGGAAAGAAAACAATTACTTCTCTGAACTTTTTCAGGTCATGAAGACATGCTTTCCAGAACACAGGAAAGGTTACAGCACCAGGATAAATCACACGTTCTATTTTTGAAATTACTGGACACGCTGCAGTTTGGCAACATACTCTGTTTTTCTGTTCTGACTGTACATCTGTGTTCTCTAGTAAACAGTTTTGAGCTCCTGGGGTGGATGTGTAATTTCGCTTTCCCAAACATGACTCCCCTGTCATGCAGTGGACAAAAATGGTAATGAGTTCGGTATTAGGAAGCATAAAAGATCATGTTTTTTTGGTCAGGGAGCACATGTCAAACTCAGTTAACCACCGTCATGCTGTTCTGACCCATTAAGCAATTGTGTAATGTGGGTGTACGTAAATGTGTAATTGAATTTATACTGGGGTTTGTGACATCTGCTTCCCATCACACAATCATATCCTTAATTAAATCTACATTACCTGAGTGGAGTTTTAACATTTAGTCCAATTAAAGCCTGAAGTGTTTACCTCATTTTGAAAGATGTGTCACCTCAACAAACTGCCCTCCCCCTTCTCGTCTGGGAACTCCTGTGTTGTACTGTCATCTCTAATTGCATCATTAAATCAGGCCTTTGCACAACATTGAGAGGATAAGGAAAAATAAACAAGTGAGAGACTTCACACAGCTGTCAACTGAGATGAGAACATGTTGGGCAACCTGCTCACGCCTTAGTGCAATGAGCTTCTTTCATCAGTATGTATGCAATAAACGTCTCTGCTAAATTAAGAAAACAGTTTTTTTTTCCTGTGAAGGCAGGAGCAGAGCTTGGCAGAAATTGAATGTACTGTAATATAACTGCCACTCTGAATCACAGTTTACAGTATACATGCTCTGGATAGGCCAAACGCCTGGCAAATCCCCATGAACCGTACTCAAACTCTGACTTTAGCGTAATGAATATGGTTTCCTGTTTGTTAGCGCTGCGTCCAAATTTCCAAACTCTCGCTGGCTCCGAGCGGCCCTGCACAAGTGGAGACGGGACTCCGGGAGAAAGACAGGAAAGAAAGGCAGAGAGACATTGGAAAGGGGGAAAAAAAGAAAATGGAACTAAAAGATCAAAACAAAGAAGAAAAAGCAGCAGCAGAAACCTCTGAAATGTACATTTTTTTTCCTCTGTGATGACAAGGCAGTTTTTCACAGTGAGTCACAGACCATGAAAAAACAAAGCTGATTACATCTGCGTTTCACTGCACCCTGTAAGTCACTATACCTTCAGCACAAGAAAGGAAAGACTTGCTGGAACGAGGACCAGTTTGGTCCCACCGGTGGAGTGAAAAAGTGGACCTGTTCTGCCAAGCTCTCTTTCTCTCTTTCTCTCTCTGGATGCATCTCCGGCAGACAAGAGCCTTCACGCGAGAGAGAGAGAGAGAGAGAAAAATTAACATATGTGCCAAGATTTCAGTGAGTCTGTGATTCTTTTTTTTCTGGCCATTCCCTAGCAGAGAGAAAGGAAGAGAGAGAGAGAGAGAGAGAGAGAGAGAGAGAGCGAACCACCAGCAGACTCAAATGAGCGAAAATAACAAGACGCATCCTGTCCAAGACCTCACTTCTGCTTTCTGTGTCACAGTCGCGCCACGGAGAGGCCCGGGCCGGTCGTATATTAATTCTGACTCTGCCGTCTTACTGTGCCATCGAGAGGCGCAATCAGCACCAGTGACATTAAACGACATCTTTCTGCATTCCTTCCAGTATGGTGTCATGGGGAGAAATGAGTCACAGATCATCATTATGTTTGCATGCTGTGGTGTTTACATAGTCTGGGATTAAGCTAAACAGCGGCCCTTTGAAAAAAAAAAACAAAAACATGTAGATGCTTCTGGAGCAAAGTAATAGAGCTGTGATGCTTAGGAACCAGCGAGGCCAACGCCAAGAAAGTGTGGGATTCTGGGAGGAATGTTGATCAACGCTAAAACTCTCCTTCCCTCCCTTTCTTCATCCATCCCTCCCGAATGTCTCCCACTCTTGTGCACGGATCTGCGCACACGCAGATTCCATCCAGGCTGCCATCCACGTCCTGAACACAACCTTTGAGGGGCCTGCGATGTACACAAAGATCCTATTTACTGCATATAAGGGGAAGTGGAGCCAGCACCGCTCTGGCAGGGAGAGAGAAAAGAGAGGTAACTATGCAACACTCGAGGTCACAACCTTCCAGTACTCGTGAACCAACGGTGTGGAAGTTAGTCAGGGTCAGGAGGTTTTTTTTTTTGCATCAGGGTGTCTTTTGCCATAGAAGAGTTCAGACTCAGCAGAGGGAGTGACAGCTCACCCCCCCTCCTCACAGCACAGTGCTCAGCAAAGTCACCCCAAACAAGAGAGAAGGGTTTTTAGCAGCACAGATTAAATGGATTCCAAAGGAGAAAAAAAAAAACACGGATGGACCGTAAGCAGCGAATGAGTGCTCGCTTTTTAATCCTTCTCCACACTGCTCCACATCTACAGGAATTCGACAGGAAATCATACTCATCTGTGAGGTGCATGACTCCTCTCTCTCCTTCTCCTACACATTTTCATCTGTGAGCTCCGCATGCTCGCTCTGCTCGACCCTAAGGTTCTTCATCGATGCTCTCACCCTCGGGCTTGTTTAACGTAATTGAAGCGTTACTTTGCTAAAGACTTCTCTCGAATGCCAGGTCACATTGCGCGGGAGGGAAAAAGTGCACATACAGAACGATACTGTTTCAAAGAATGTAAAGTTACAGCAACTGCTGTAGCTTATTTTGTACAAACAGGCTTTAAGGTTCACCTCCCGCAGTCGGAATAAGTTGCTGAATCAAGTTCAGTCAATTTATAGCAGATTTATGATTGGTATGTACAGGAGAGCTGACTTCGCAATGTCAAACAGCAGCTGAGCAGAGCAGAGCGCCCATTATTTAGCATTTGACAAATAAATACTATCTAGTTTGATCTTTCTCTTACAGTAGATACAGTAGATATGGTATTATTGATTTGACGAGATATGTCAAACATCTCCATCTCACACCCACATGAGGGTAAATCCAGTTTGAGTTTGAAGGGAGTCTTCTTTGGGTAAGGTCGTCAGCAGATGAACGCCCAGATGCTCCAACTGTGAATAATGTGCAGGTCCTGTTTTCGCCAGACGTTACATAACAAACAGACAGACACAACAAGATTTTCAGTATTTCACCAGCAGAATCATTAGTTTCGGTGAATTCTTCCTTATCTGATCCATTTGGTGGTCTGAGTGAGTGGTTTGGTAGAATTTCCAGTTCTCTTTTTGTTCACAGGCCCACTTCCTTGGCCACTGGAGGGAAGGGATGCTTTTGTAGCTCATATCAGTGGGACATTCAGAGAAACACCCTGATAAAAAAAAAAACAACAAACAAAACCAAAAAAAAAAACGTCCCTTGCTATTATTCTATGACAGCCAGCAAGGGGTGGCTATGAAAGAAAACAAAAGCTGAAAGACAAGCAGGATACTTCCTTCTATTCACATTCAAATACGCTTTCTAGAAAGAGATATCAGATCCAGACAAGGCAGTCCCCGTCAGTGTTTTCTGCAGTAATATCTAGGCCATTGCATCGAAAACAGCATCGCTAAGCACCTCTCCCGGGGGCCTATCTTTTTGGGAAAGAGAGAGTTTTTCCCTCTCATGTTAGCATCTTAACTGGCATTTGCATTTTACCAAAACAGATGGAAAACAAGTGCATGGGTCCAATTTGGATGGTCAATACGCAGCGAGGCATTTCAAGTTGCTTAAAAATTAACTTTTGGGAGTCCCCGTTTAAAGATTTGAGAAGCGAAAGGAGCAGAGTTGATCATTTCATAACTGCTTTGTTATTTATTTGTCCTCATAAGTAGTCCTAGTGAGTTTGGACCCACACTCATCAGCGCTTCAGGCAAGGGCTTAACGTGTTTGCTCTGTGGTAACTTTCTTTGTTCAAAACTGATTCGTGTCTAAAACTGGTTTCCACACTGTCCAAGGCCGCAATGGCAACAACAATGGAGAACATTAAATGTAAAAAAAAAAAATCCCACAAAACTGTTGCCCTGCAGTGATAATCTAAACAGCCCATGGCACCTGCTGTCACAAACACAATGAGTCGTTCAGTAGGACAGATTTAAGACTTAGATTCTGCTTATCATCTTGATCCCTTGATAAGAGGCTAACGCGTTTTGCAGGTGTCTGCACAACATCTTACTGAACAAGGCTCTAAAACATGCCACCTCGAAAACACAGGTGGGGGTTTGATCTGGCATAGCTATTATTATCCTTTAGATAGAGTTAGAGGTTAGGGTTAGAGTTACAATTCGGTGCTTGTGTTTAAGCTTGACAACAGCGTAAATCTGAGGTGTTCTATTGGACTTTACAGGAACATGCACGGCGTTATTTCTCCCGACCCACCGGAGGAACAGGTCAAATGAAACGTTTTGGTGATTGAGTAAAGCCAAAGCTGATAATGTGGCATTTTACCATCTAGATTTGAGGTCTTTGTCATATTAAGACCCACACCTCTCTTTCTCTTGTGCAAACACAGCAGCATTGCCCCTTCATATCTCAAGGTAACCATGTTTTTTGACAGTTTGTATAAAGAACTGGGAGTACAGCCAAAGCCTCCTATCAGAGGAAACACTGCTTAACAACAGCTGTGAAAGCCCTCTCCTCCCTCCTCCCTCTTTCTCCTCCTCTTCTTTTCTCTTCCTCATTTTCGCATTTTCCTGTTTTGGTGTTTGGTAGCCCTCCGCTCAGTCTTTGATACAAAGGAAGGGGCTGTCCTCAGGCCACAGGTCGCAGACACACAGTATCTGGTGAACTGATGAAAGGTGATACCTCAGATTCTTGTTGTTGCACTAATTTGCTTGTCTGTCTGCTCTGTGGTGCTGCACCTTCATCCTGACTGTTATTTTGCTTTTTGCACAGGCAAGGGCTGACACAAGGGCTGAGAGATGGCAAAAATCAAAATGACAGGAAGCGTTATGCATAAAATTATGTAGTCGCACAATTACACAGTGTCCTTTTAGCCAAACGGAGGAAATAGTGCCGCAAAGTGTGGTTTGCTCTATCTTCATGTCAAAGGAAACATGCATATCTTGCAGCACTTCCTTGACTTCAGAGGGCGTGTCAAGAAGTTTTTAATCTGATCATTTGTCATTGGTCATTTATGTGATGTATGTTAGTTATTATATTATGCTCATTCACACACTTACACATCTGCATATTGATATGTGAGTACAGATGGGCTATGTCACACAAAAACCCATCTTCTGCACTTTATTCTAAGCAGACTAAATAAGAAATCACCAACAAGTTGCTGCATGGTGTTTGTGTGTGATTGCCCAGTCTGAACTTGTGTTTTCTGCACTGGCATGAATAGTTTGTACATTTTTTTTGTTTTATCTTTTAAACAACAGGATGGAAGGGCGTGACCGGGCAGCATCACTGTGTGTTCTCCCTTTATTTGTGAATATCGCCCAGATGTGATACTCTTGCAGTGTAAACACGAGGATCTCAAAGTGAATCATACTCCAGGCTGGTGCTGATTGTGGTTTGTATCCATATGCCGTTCACAGTCACATATGCAGAGTGCTCTCAGGAACACCTGTGTCAAAAATAGGTTAGCGTGTCCCAGACGACGACGAGGAATATGACTAGACAGGTCAGAGACAGGATAATTACCGCCAGGCAGGGTTAGGCTGTCCCGGAGCATGCCAGTCAGGATTTACTGCTCGGAGATAGTTTGACAAGGAGAGGAATAACAATAGCTTTTAGAGAAGGAGGCGTGCAGTGCACAAAGAAGAGGGGAGAGGGAGTGAGAGAAAGCAGACAAAAGCCTAGGCGACACAGACAGCAGGACAAACGACTGCGCACAAGGTGGCAGACAAGATACAGAAGTTACACGGCCAAACCAGCCAGTCACTTGCAAACTACATTTAAATATTTGCCACTCTAATAAACAATATTTAAAACATCAAGGTCCACATACTGTTACTATTACTATTATGGTTTGCCTAGGAGTGTCAGGGTTGTAAAGGTTGGCAGCTACCTTGCAGGCGCCACACTGGGCTGCTTCCTTTGTGGCTGACTTTAATTACAGTCTTACCAACCAGGAACACCACAGTCATTAAACTGGTGTGAAGAACACAATCAGTCACATAGGCTGGAAAACAAAGATAATGACTTGCTTTTTTTTTTTTCTTTTTGTGTGCCTGTACTTAGTGTGCGTGTGTGAGTGTGGGTAGGTCAGGAGTTATCTTGTGGGTGTGGGAACCTGCGAAATACCCGATTTTGTTTCAGTTCCGCAAATCCTGAAATAGTTCCTCAAAATAGCTCATAGAGTCCAACTGACATCAGTTTCCCTTACAATTCATTGGTTGATTTACTGGAATAACAATGATGGCTAGATACTTAAATAATAATAATAATAATAATAATAATAATAATAATAATAATAATAATAATAATTTAAAAAATCTTGTCTTTATGGGAACCTTTAAATACATTGCTAGCACACAGGTGGATGGACAGAATCATATACAGTTTTATTTTAGAAAATGCGTTGATATATAGCTCTAGCTGTCTCTCACCGATATGCTGGCACATACTTGCCTCTCAGTGCAATAATTCTGCAAGCTGCAAGTCATATTTCTCCCGTTTCATGATGCGCTACAGTGTGCTTTTGTGCTACAGCAACCCTGAAGCCAAAGACAACCCCGGATCAGCAGTGCAGCGCCTGAGCGTTTGACCTCCCTGACCTCTCCCAGTCACTTCCTCTCTCTAATGTGTTCTCCGGATAGTTTCAATTGCTTTTCAAGGAACACATTTGGCTGCACAGTATGTAAACCAGCCTTTAAAGCTTTTTTTTGGGGGGGGTTCACCCTTTATTATTATAGACAGGACAGGTGGGAGAGAGAGGGGGGAAGACATGCAGCAAAGGGAATCGAACCAGGGTCTGCTGCAGCCCACAGCCTCACAGTCATACATGGGTACACGCACTCTACCACTGAGCCACCTGTGTGCCCGAATGCCTTTTTAAACTTTCACTTTAACCCACACCTTTCTCTGCACAGCACCACGCCACAATACTGGTGGGAACCTCATCTCCCAATACCTGAACTCTGAGATTTGGGTATGAAGATAAGGTGACAGCTTACTGGCTACCAAACACTGTTCACATCAGCAAATCTGTCCATCTCAAAAACAAGAAAGGGCTCTTACGCACTTCTCCCTTCCGATGGGGCCAAATCTGATTAGAGATTTTACGTCAGCCTTAGTTTTGATTGCAGAAGACCTCAAGCATAGCCACTGTTTTTTTTTCTTGGTGGTCATTTCTCATGCACATTTGACTGCCGTTGTTTAGACTCATGCCAGAGAATGACATTTTGAAATTTAGTTTTTCCATTATTCCTCAATCTTGGTTCCTAGCAGTGCTAATCCTTCAAGCTCCCTGAACAATTCTTTCAAAAACGTATTTAATCCAGCGTAAAAAGAGCCCAGCCCTGCCCAAGGTGTCAGGTTGGTAAAAGACCTCTCTATTTCAGTGTCTTAAGAATGCGAGCGGTCGCCTGCCAAACATTGCAAATCTACACGTCCAGACAGAGACAAAAACAAAGTGTGGAGCACTTGTGCGTGCTTGCTTGAATGCTTGAATGCTTGTGTCTCTGTGTGCTCGGTCTGCAGACGTCAGTGTTTGTACCTCTGATTTGTGTTCATATGCGTGTCCATTTCTGCGTATGTGTGTCTACTTGTATTCGTGCACGTTTGTCCTTTTTGCGTGCATACACAGGGATGAATATCTCAGGGTTGTGTCCATGCTTGATTGAGCGCCTTTACTTGCATGGGAGTGTGAATTTCTACCTGCGCGCTGTGTGCGTGCAAAACAGATACAAGAGTGTTCTGCGGTTTTATAAGTGAACTTTGGACCTCTTGGGTACACGCTGGAGGCAGGCCAATTTACATTGTTTACCTGAGCCTTTATACAATGACTGGGATGGCAGCTCGTGTTTACTCGCTCTTCAGTGCAGCTCCGAGACCAGGAAAATGACATCTCAGAAAGACAATTTGTCTTGTGTGCTACGTCCGACTCCAAGTTCAAGAGTCGCTTCAAGTGGAAGTATTTCCTGTTTGTTTCTCGGGAAGGGAGCTTGAACCTTAACTTTTCTGTCAGTCAATCATCTGCTGTAAAATCCTAAAATTTAAGGAGAAGGTTTTATTTGTGGAACTCAGACTGAGGTGGAATTAATGCTGGATTTAAGTTTATACTCTGTAGCAATCCATCACAGTCACGTGTTTGTATTTTAAAACAGCAAATAAATGTCCCGATGGAGTTTGTCCCAAACCTCACAACAGTATTACAGTTTGTTCAAAACAGTTTTGTTTTTCCAAATTGCAAAGAAGTGGCACCATTAGTGTGATTTTTCAGCGAGTAAAGCATAGCTTACTCGTTTAATTCAGACATTTGCATTCATTACAAAGCAGCATTCTCAATGAGCTGAGAAATGTCTTCAAGGAGAATTCCATTAGAGAAAGACTGTCCTCATTTGTTTTGTCACAGTAAAACTTGCTGTTTAAAGTAACCTGAGAACCACACTAATGGAAATCACCTCTCCAGTGGATGTAAAGCTCTGTTAAACTGTGAATAGTTTCACGTTTATCTTATTCACAATATCTTGTTGTCAATGTGATGTAACAAGTAACCTCACAATGCATTTGTCAGATTTTCTCACTTCAGCAGTGTCAGAAAATATCCCGAAGTCAAGATCTTATCTGTTCCCTTCTCCTTGACTCTTCTGCATGTCTGCAAATGAAGCATGACCAAAAGAAAAAAAACCCTCAAATGACCAATCAGAGAAGCTTGTAAGACTTGCGTCTTTCTCTGAGGGGCCGGCTCTTAGGCTTTTTGAAGGCAGGATGGCTGGGGTTCCTGTAAACTCCCAAACAACCTCTTAACTCAGTGCTGCACAGTGCTCGATATCACCATGTTCCCGGTTTATTTGGATCGCACAACAGCTTTTGATACCGATGCTTCCTCTGGCTGAGTTACATCCTGAAATATTGTTCTTGTGTTACACTGTAAATCCATCTGAGCTGATATCAGTCATGAGCAAAAACAAGAGTTGAATGTCTGAGGTCTGGAGAATTTGAATTGCCCTCAAAATGTAGGGACATGATGTACTCTTCACAGTGCGATAGCACAGCAGCGTCAAGGCAAGTGAATGATTCTTAGTTAATCAATAGTCATGTAGGCATCTCCACAGTTGAATTGGACTTACATAAACTGTCTGCGCAGTGACACATATACTGGAACATACCACTCATAGGGAGTTGTTGTATAACTGCATCTCATCAATTACAGATGTTTTCTTTCAGGTAAGCATAAAGTACATGGATTCACAGATCCAGGGCAGACATAAGAATAAACCATGGATAATTAGTACAGCACCACATGAGGAATGGGCAGCCATGCAGTGTTAAAACATTGCTGTTGATGGAGTGTAGATACATTCACAGATGTCTGCACTAATGGAGTATGTCAGAAGGAAAAAAATAAATCATTCTGCTGAATATTTTAAAAGAAAAATGCTCATATGGACAGATAGTGATCTATATTTACCACCTGGATCCACCCTCGTCCCGGTCAAAACACACACCTGTTGAAATGACATCATTTAATGTGATGTTGTGTTTTTATTACATTATTCAGACAGTTAATACTTAAAATAAGAGAGATTGGGCGATTTAACAAAACAGATAGCGTCCTCTAGCTGCAATTACTTTGATTACCTTTTATTTTTAGAGTGCATTGTAATTAACACTAATAAGTCCTCATCAACTTTCCAGGTTTTAGCAGTGAGGAGGGTGATGTAATGCTTGTGTTTATAGCCCGAACATATTTGCTTTACTGTCTTCACGCGGGTGGCCCGACATCTGGATATATCAGCTTTTCTCCTTGAGGAGATGTGGCTCCCGTAATTGCGCTTTCTCATTAACGGTTCTCGAAGCTTTCCTCCACTAAACTGCGGCACGTTTTTGTTTTAAGACTCAACAGAATGGGGCCTGCACATCTGGTCCCGTCCTCGTCTGTCCTCTGTCGGTAGGGGATCCTCACCACGCACACAGGCTGAGGAAACATTGTGTACACCATGTTCTCTCGGTTTGCATGTGATACCTCTGTGGGACTGCACAGACCTATTGCCCCCGCGGTTTTCCAGACTCCAAAGCTGAATGGTTTTAATTCGGGTTGCTGTTTGGGAGGGAGAGTTATACGAGGTGCTGAATATACGCGAGCTCCTCGTTGCACCACTTCACAGCTGCGCTTTGAGTTATATCGGGTTCCCCTTTGAGAAAGTAAAAGTGTCCTGTGAATGGTTTTAATACAACTGTATGGCTGGCCGGAATTTATGCGCATATTTACATATGAAAACAGCGTAGCTCAATGTCCAACTGCACAGATGCTGCGTCTGTAGCAATCAATCCACGTTTTCAATAGCGCTGCCCCGAGATAAAACCAGAGGTAAGATCCCTGTAGTGAACGTTTAAGATCTGGAGAGTACATTCAGTGCCAAGGAGAAGGGGCCCGGTGCTGTTTCTATTCAAATTCCTATTCCTGCTTTGGACTTGCTGCAGTTTAGTTGCCCGTATGTGCACCAGCAGATGTATACACTGTGTATTAATGCTACAGTCCCTGTAAAGAATTGATGCCTTTGATCGCTTTATATGGCCCCAGCTCCCAAGTATCTGTACACATTTCAGCATGGTTTTATGACTGATTCGCTCTAAGTGTCCCCGTAGTAGATCAACTGCATGTCACAGATTAGATTTATGGCTCTTTTGCTTCAATCAGAGCATGCGGCGTGGAAAGTGGAAAGCCAACTGATTTATGATCTGAGTCATTCCTGTGGTCTTGTTGAAGGAGAACAATACAGTTTGTTTGGCTTGTAGAGACAAGTGGACCGCAGGCTGATGAAACTTCCTCAGGCTAACATGAGGAGCTTGATGGAAAAGTAACCCTACTGTATATGACTTAGCTTTAAAACACAGTGGGATTTTTTGAGTGCCTTTGCAAGGAAAAGGGCAATATATTGAAAGTTTTAGTTCAGAACTATTTCAAGCGGATACATTTGTGCAGAGTACAACAATTCACAGGCATGATTCATCACAAGACTTTAATGTTTTGAAACCATGGAGATGCCAGATGAAAGACATGAAAACGTTTTACACAAAACATATTAGGAAATGTCAGTCTTTAGATTTTGCTGAAATAGCTGCATGTCTTTTTAGCGCCTCGTCACATGAAAGGATATTTAATGCTCATTTGTGTGGCTGTTTAAGCCATTAAAGCGCTTCAGCAGTGACCGCCAATGACTTGTCTCAGATTATCCACGGGAAATTAGTCATTGCTCCATTGTCATCTCGCAGGTGACAAAGGATTAGCTTTAATGCTCAGCGGAGAAGCCTGCTGGAGTCTGTGGGAACGATCCTGTGTTTGGATGACACCGACAGCGGGAGTTAGCAGGGTGCTTATCATCCAGTTAGATCCAGATCGCGCTGACAAGGCCAGGCGCACATGAGCCGGCATGTATGCGAGCGCGAGGCGAGCTGCACGCATCGACATACACATCGGCAAACAAAAACACAAGCAAGCACACAAACACACACCAAGGGCTTGCACGTCGAGGGCCCTGCCTCCCTCCGGCGTTGTCCCAGTTGATGGTGACTCGGGTCACACAGCTGCGAGCTCAGCCAGATGCACGGTTGGAAAAAAGATGGGGAAAGTGGGGAGATCGGAAGAGGGAGAGATTGAGAGGAAGAACCGAGAGGCTTGAAAGAAGAAGGCGGTAACGTGATGGATACTTTTGAGAAGAAGAGAAAAGTGAAAAAAGAAAGAAAGAGACTAAGAGCAGGTGAGAAGTGGAGTTGTGCCATCCAAAGACTCCATTACAAGTGATTTTATTTACTTTTTCCACAACAAATGAATCAGCAATAAGTAATAAAATCATTTATTTTTTGTCACGAAGATACTATTGCGTCTTGTCATCCCTCCCGCTGTTGTTTTCCACCGAAAGACATTATCAAAGTCTGTTCTACATACGTCATTTGCTCTCCTCTCTCAGAGCTCAAACAGAGTGTTCACTGTTGTGCTGTAAAGAAGTTAAGTGGCACGCCTGTACAGATGCTCAGTCATCATTTAGCTGATCTATTTACTTAAGCACAGATGCCGGCAACCTTCTCAGAGACAGCTTTTTTTTTCGCTGATGATAAACATACAGTGCCAAAACCATTTTTTTTTGTATTGACTCAGTGATGTTCAAATTCTGCAGCCCGACAGATGACACAGTTTGCGCTAAAAAATAAAACCTGCCGGCTGAGAGCACGTTGTAGCCCGTTGCTTTGCCTCTAAATGATTTTGTGTCTAAATCAGCTTCATAGCACATGACATACAGTAGATTTCCATTTCTCAGCGTCAGAAGGGTCTTGTAATGAATTTCAGTGCAGTATGTACCCATTAGTCTGATGTCAGCATTCCTTGGCTGAAGGCAACTCAGTTTAGACACAGATACGCACAACCACACCAGCTACGACAGCTGAGGTATACAGTACACTAAGGCAACATAGGCAGATGAATATAGACACAGGGCACTGAACTCTGTAACCTTTTGTTCTGGGACATGATCCAGCCAACAGTGTGTTTATCACAGGTGCCACGCAAGGTGGCAACCATCCAGTCTTTCAAGTATCACTATTCATGCTTTGTGTCAAGTAAAAGCAACCTGCTTCATTTGACTTTTTTTCAGTTTCAGAAATATACATTCAGAGATATTTTAGATTATAAACTTGGAAAATGTATTTTTTTTAAGAGCGCCAGACAGAAAAAATTAATGAGCAATCCGACAGCGCTCTCATAAACTTCTGGGCTAAAGCAGACGACCCGTAACGAGTCAAAGGGCTTTGACACGGCTAATAACAAAGTTCACTGCTATTTAACACTGCATGGCCAATTGAGTCCAGAACCTTTGACCTTTTGTAGAGCATCCATGGAGCCATTAGTGAGATCACTTAACTGCTTCCAAACCTAATCCCTTATCTGTCAGAGCCGACAATCTTATGTGTGTGTGTGTGTGTTTTTTTTTATGTGTACAAATGTTTGCACTCATACACAGATGGGAATCCTATGGGCTGTGGGCTAGAACATGCTGTTATTTCATTTCAGAGAGGGGGGGCAGTGGGGTTGGGGGATGAGTGTGGCATGGCAAGTGCTCACCATACTGCGATGCTCCCCTAACACACTTCTCTGGGTCTCGGCTCTATTTCAGTATTTTCACAGTAAATTTAGCCTGGACATTCTCCGCGTTATAGCGCAAGGTAAATCTTTACATTATGGCCTGAAGCTGTCTGACTTCTGCTGAATCACAGCCCGGTGCCAGATGTCCCCAAGCTTGTTAACTGTAATATACTGCATGCAGCCCCATTTGCTACAGTGCTGCCTGTCCTGTCGTAAACTGCCATTAGTTTCAGTGGGAGCTACTGAAAATGAGCTGATTATCATTATGTACCAACTGAAATTAAGTGCAGTCATTTCAACGTGTTAAAGTGGGCCGTTGTGTTGTCTCAAAAAATTGAGTCACGGCAAGTTCCTGCCTTGTTGTCTTGGAGGTAATGAACAAAGTTTAGCATGTCACCTGGGCAGAGGTTACATAGCAAAGGAGGTTCTCTATTAATGTAATAAGAGGTTCGGTATAGTTCCTCATCGATGCTGAAAAGCACAGATGTGAACAAACACAAACCCACAGGCACACACACACAGGCACTCACACCTGCTTGTGGTGTTTTCTGATTCTGTAACTGCTGCCTTCAGGGATGTATAAGGCAAGAAAGGGTTCTGTGCTTCCTACCATGCAAATCATAATTAAAACCTTTCTACAGCTAAGCACAGCCTATTAAAAAGTTGGTCCTTCGGCGCCTGTAACCAACATTTAGCTAAAGTGCTTAACACAGTAGCTACCTGGGTTCGCTGGAATTCCATTCATACAGGATGTATGACATCACCTCTCTCATGAAATGATATGGTGGGAAACTCTTGTTTATTTTTTTCTGTAGCATTCAGGCGTTTACTTCCTTTCTTCAGGAAATAAATAACTGTTACTGAACATCACATGATAACACGATGAGCTGCCTCGTCAATCACTCGAACTGTTCTCCTGGATGTGTGTTTGCATCTTCAAGTGTCTGTACTGACAGCACCGGTCGTGTGTGAGATCATAATTGTCTGAAGACATGCAATTACACGGCACCGCTTGTGTGGCAGAAAAACAAGAAGCTATGATTTGTAAGAGACTATAAAGAAACACGGACATACAGTTTCTACAGTGTCATCCATTGGTTTCATCTGAGGGAAAGTTTCCACCCACAGTTGTCTTGTCTCTCACTGGAAGCAAACTATTGTAAAATGACGTGCGCATTTGGGTGTGTAAAGATGAAGTAAAACATGAGGAGGAATGAATAATTCATACGCTACAGAAAGAAAAAGACGTTTCTTTTCATGTTCTCAGCAACCTCATGAAACTGGAGATGGGGAAAACAAAGAGTCCACCTGAGTCTGAATGACTAAGCTGAATCCAAAAGGATTAATTATTCCTGACATGATGGGTGTAAACATGCCCGATAAGAGCCACCCAAACCCTCAGTTCAACTGCTGCCCCAAGAAAATAACCCTGAGTAAAGATTGTGATCAGTAATCGTGAGAATCTGAACAAAGAAAACCTGAAATTCTACTGCTACTCTACAAGGAAACAAAAATTACATTATGTTGACTTAAAGACTGATGACATTATATTAAGTTTTCCTTTCACTACTATTTTTCCTCTTCTAAAGTTACACTGCATTTTGGCACAAAAGATCATTAAATTCTATTGAGTGATAAATGCTAATATGCAAATGTTACAAGCCAAAAGACACAAAAACTGGTTTTACATAACTGACATGTCACCTAACGCCCCGCTCGTCTGTGCATCACAAGCCGTACACGATATCAAATGTCAAAACCATCCACTTGCCAAGGAAATGGATTCAATGCAGACAGAGGTGTGAGACATTTATGTAGAGCTGTCAAACCAAAAAGCCGCTCGCAGTGACTCACGGTGAGAGCGATTTACCTCTGCTGCTACACCTTCACCAGCAGCAATAGCTCTCCAAACATTAATACATTAATTACCCCCGTGATGACAAAGGAGGCTTACTGATGCCGACAAACCCACTTAATCAGAATTCAGAAGCGTTTAAGGGATTGCGAACACAGCACACATAATCTGAAATGTTACATAAAATACCGCTGAGCTTATATATCTGCCTCAGCTTGATTTTATATACAATTATAAGCAGTTATGTAACAATTTCTCTCAGGTGAAGGCCTTCAAAACAAATTCCATGCAAGTGACCAATCGAAGTGAGCAAACACGACGTTTGCTCTTGCTCTTGTTTAGATGACTTTAGTTCTGTGGAAAGTCTTGTGCCGGGTAAGGTCATAATATGGAGAACAAGTTTATGTCACATCACGAAACAATGGCCCAGCTAGGTGTTTTATTACACATATTACCGCTGATTGAATGAGGTATGGAGACAGGCATGATGATTGGCCCCTTCACACTTAGAGAAAGACGTCCGCCTGAAACACCAACAGGGTAGAGATGAAACATCTGGTGCCATTTCAGGAAACTCTCCTTTTTCACTGGGACTCTGGGGGCCATTGTGTCTCACTGGACTGGGGTCACATCATACAAGTGCCATTCTGTGCGTGGCACTCACAGTTATGGCTGCATTTCCAGAGGTACTGCCAGCGCTCAATTGTCTCTTTGTGCTCGGAGAGCACAGTTGTTGAGAACAAACAACAGCAGAGCAGTGAGCAAACAGTCAAAGGGCTCCTTGCCTCTTGAACGGCCCGTTCATTTGGAAGCCAAGATGGGACACAGTCAGACGCGTCACACTGAAGTTGCTCCCGTTGGGGCGCTGCCACCCTCTCCCAGGACGGTGTGCGCCCTCCGCCTGGCCGAGCCGCCCCACAGGTTCTGCTGTCACTACCAGCACTTCAGCTACCCCGAGAGAGCTATGAGCTACTCGCCCCCTTACTCACCGAGTCTGTTCAAGAGGCCAGATCGGCGGTAAGTAGGGGGGCCGCAGACGATGGTCAGGGAGTTTTGTCTTGTGTGTGAGAGGATGCCTGGCATGACAGTGAAGTTTCTCGGTGACAGATGTGCTCATTAAAGACAGCTCAGGAGGTGGATGATGCCGGCAGTGTGTCGGTGTCCAGATGATGAAGAGTTGTGGATGCAGTGTTTATCACAGAGTGGTTGCGGACTGCAGTTCATGCGGTTCACATCAGATCATTTCAAGCAGTGCTGGAAACCGTTCCAATTTTAATTGTGTTCAATTTTGCCAAATAGGGCTGAACAAGAAATGAAGCCGCAACCTATATCAGCTGTGTTACAAGAGATGTTATGCCACCTTACTTCTCCGACTTAAACATTAATGATTGTGTTGTTCAAAGTTGTCTTGTGAAATTCCACTAATGATGAATTTGCTGAGCTGATATCTATGTTGCTGGGCGACATGCATTGTGAGCAGGCAGTGATGTCTCTACCAGGCCTTGGATAACAATGTCAGTCCTGTCGTCATCCTCTGCGTGCACTGCATATTTGACACAACCTATCACATAAAGTAATAATACATGCAATCCAAGGGCAGAAATTGACAGCCTGTTAAATTTATTGAAAAACCTCATGAGCAAGACCAAGGCCATGTGCCTGGTTTCTATTCATTGCTCAGGAGACTTACAGGTGATGTGATAATAATGACTCTGCCTCTGGGTACCCTAGTGTATGTGGGGTGTTCAGTATTCATTGGCTGTAAGCAGTCCTGTTGCCCACACTGACAGCTTCCTCTGAGACAGCCTATGGCTGCAGCCTATGGCAGGGCTGTGTATTCTCAGGCCTCACTCTCATACACGCCATGCATTCCTAATTGTGAGAGTGCAGATGGGACATACACAGTAAAAAGAAGAAAACAAGGCATCCTTTTGACCAAGAAGTGATCTTGATGTTGTGTTTTTCTCTGTGGATTTGACCAGCGTTTCTTACTGGACTGCGTTGTGTACATCTTTTCACAACAAAAGCTGGGAGGTTGGCGGCATGTCCCAGCCTCATTCTTCTTCAGCCACTGGTGAGGATGAATCACGGCATTATATAACGTGGTTGGCTCTTGCACAGGGGACATCTGATGGAAACCGTGGCCCATCGCCTAGCTTCAGAGTGACTCACTGGATTTGGCACACGCCAAACATGGACAGGCAGTAAGAGTCACACAGAATTATGGGGGACATTACTTCTTGAAAAAGCAGCGTAGGTCGATGACTGTTTAGGAGCATGCAGGTACAATTTAATTGAATTGATTTTGTTGTGTGTAAATGTCTGTTACTTGTTTAAGATTTGTGCCGGAGCAGTTGTTAAACTGTGAATGAAGACAGTGACGCAGGAAGGTTATGAGCATCCTACCTCATGCTGTTATTATCTTACGACATATGGCTCATTAGGTATATTTGACTTCAGCGGTGCAGGAAGGTTCCCCGCCGTCTGCAGTTTGTATCTGTGTATCTCAGCCGAGCCACAGGCAATCGGTGTGACCCCTCCTCTCCTTCCTCCTAAATGGGACTATCACAGCGGGGCAAGGTAATTCACCAGCCCCTCATCGCCAGAACAGGGCCTGATATTAAACCTGGCAGCTGTACTGTCACAGCACGAAATCTGAGACGACAGGCACTATGGGCCCTAACACCCAGTCAATGTGCTTTCTGCTAAGACTTATTAGGGGCCTACCAAAAGTCAGCCTTTCCACTCTAATTATTTAGTTACATAACAGAAGGCCTTTTTCTCCAAAAAACAGCAGACCTTAGTTTGCTATGCAGAGATCAGAAAGTTGAGGGTCATTTATTAGCGGTTTAAATGCACATTTTCTTTTACTTTGAATTTGCATGCAAATTTGAATAGACATTTGCATTATTTACCACTTTGCTGTGGACCATGACATTATTTTGTAATTATTATTAATAATTTATAGTGCTATTATGTATGTAACAGTGCAAATGACTGCTGTTGGACATAAGACCCACTCAGCACTCAGCAAAATTTCCATAAAGGCTATTTTGACTATCTGATAATGCTGCACAGGTTGCTAGTGTTATGGAATAAAAATCATAATGCAACAGGGCTCTCTAATAGAAATTGAATTGGCTTATAATCAGTATTGAATCAGATAATTGTAGCAACAAAAGGGAACATAATGTGACAGCTGAGAGGCGCTGAGCAATTACTCTGAGGCTATTAAAACCTGCACGGACACCTCGTTGAAAAAAGAGGTCTCTTGCTCAATGCCAGACACAGTCAGCAGCGAAAAAGGCTGTGGAACAACAAAAGATAACAGCAGGTATGTTGTTTTTTTTCTTCTCGTCCCATCCTCTGTGCTTGGCCTCTAGCACAAATTGTTTATTAGGCTTTGCGGGAGGCTCGGTACAGTTGCGTCACGCCTCGAAACCCGCAAGTTCAAAAGAGCATCTGAGGTGTGCGAGGTCACACACCAGAGAGCGCGGCTTCAGTTCTGGAGCCAGACTGATTCCTGGAGCAATGAGAGGATGTTGATACTAAATGTAAGCGGCAGTGTACACAACAAATGCATTAAAGTCTGTGCTACGCTAAAATATCCTTGAAAAAACAACAACATCCGAGCAAGTAGAGAACAGTATTAAACAAATAAATGAAAGCGGAGAATCCTTTGAGAATTTTCCATAGGTTTTCTGAGCAGGAAAAACCACGTGGAATTATTAAATTATGCCAGGGAGAGGGGTATGGAAATTCCCATGGTAAACACTGGGCAGGAACAAAGCCCCTGTGATAAAGAGGCCTCACAATACAGGCCGCTGCGTTACAGGTTTTCACCACTAGAGGCCGATAGAGTTCAGACAGAGGACTGAGGGAAAATTTATCTGGAGACAGGACGGAGAAGTACTTCTGCAGTGCTGCACATACTACAGACGTAGACACGGACAACATGTTTGCATGGTACAGAACATGATGTTTTACAGAAGCATGAACTGCAACAACAACAACAACAAAGAGATGGGAACAAAATGTTGTCATTATGATGCATGTAATCGAGATAACAGGCTTAGTGTAGTAAGCAAGTTTGGACATGACAAATCATGAACTACTACTACTACTAATAAAAAAAGTTCAAATGACACATATGAAGAAAACATGCTCTAAAGTCGCCTGTTGATGAGTTCAGTGATTCACATGAAAAGCAGATGACACAAACCAACGCAACACTGTGCATTTTCTGTGGCCATTTCGGGGGGTTTTATTCATTATGAGCTCTCTGTACAGTGTTAAGTGTGGTTACACTTGTTCACTCGGTCGTTATGGTGCAGTGTGCAGCAATGAGCGCGAATCTCGGTCTGTGGGTGAACTGCAGAGGCCGGCGGCTGAGGACAAGTTCAGGAGCAGGGCAGAGCTACTGCTGCGTTCAAACGCTCCTCCTGAACTCGGTATGTAGAGACACGCTTTTGTTTACTACTAGTAAACTAAAAGCCCCGTGCAAAACCATTGTTTTTGCTTACTATTACTTTTTTTTTCCTTTTATGAATTACATGTTTGAGAGGCGTACTTTGCACTGCATCGAAGGATAGATCATTTAATAAATAGTAAGAAATGAAAGATGACAAATGCATCGTTTTAGTAGACTAGTAGATAACAGCAAAGTTCTCAGTCTTTGATTGTTTTTTCATTCGTCCTTCTGACTGTAATAATCTTACAATAAAATAAAAATCACACCATCATAATATCAAAATAACAGGGACTATATCCCTATTTACATACTACTACTACTACATACTCCTACATTATCACTTTACATTTCTAATCCGTAGTATGTGTTTGTGCAGTGGTGAAGGTTTATTATTACTGAGAAAAAGCAGGAGGAAGTAGCATAAAGTGGAACTATAAAGCAATAGTATTCCACTAAACTACAATAGTTCGTGGGAAATTAAAACATTAACCTGGTAAGAAGTGTTTTATAGTTTTTTTTAGTGTTTTATAGCTTTTTTATAGTAGATTGTTCACTCCTGTTTTGCACAACAGCATCAACACAGAGGCAAAAAAAAAATAACCCATCCCATTGAATAGTAGAGTAAAGGTCACGAAACTGCAATATACCACAAGAGCAAGTCTGGTGAATACCTGAGTTTTAGTACGTGACCTAGGGTACTTTGTTATCCCCCTCTTTGTGCTTATGGTGCACAAAAAAAACAAGTTCATAAGGGGTTTGTTCTTTATCAGATTCAGGGAGAAAACACACACAGTTTGTCCTATTGCACGCGAAGGCACCATAAAACCCGACCCTCCGCCTCATTTGAATAATATATGCGCGCGTCAGATGACGTCAGAGCTGCGAGACATACAAATAGCGGCCGGTGGCAGAAATAGCATCAGACAGTCGCTCGTAAAAACCGGCGAAGCTCCAGCACAGACACAGCACGGCGGCTCGGCCAGCAGCAGAGACCCAGTGCATCGCTACCGACGACCACACCGACCCGGATATACACACACACACACACACACCCGCCGTGGTGCCCAGACAGTCGCAAACGTGGCGAGAAGTATCATCCAAACGAGTCTGGTACTCAACATGAGCACGGAGATGTTCGCCAAAACCCCGATGGAGGTGGCCGTCTACCAGTTGCATAATTTCTCTATCTCCTTCTTCTCCTCGCTGCTCGGAGGAGACGTGGTGTCGGTCAAACTCGACAACAGGTAAATATCGCCGCATGTTTGAGAATAACAGACTTTTATCCCGTCCGTGAACGCGTCTTGAGTGGAGACCTCCTCTCTGGCCTCGCGCTGCGTTCGCGTGTCGCCCTCGAAGAAAGCTCAGATGCTGCGGATGGGTTGAGTCTGCCTGGTCTTCCTTTGTGTGTTTGGACTTTGATCTGATAATCTGCGCTGTTTACTGCATCACCTGCCCGCTCCCTCGTAATCCCCGTGGCTCCCTTATACAGCCTTTATAAAAACCCAATCTGACTCTATAAAGCAATCGACATGGGGTGTATACTTTATTAAAACAAACTAGATAACAAATAGGTAAACAGTTTTGCTTTCTGTTTGGCCAGCTTTCTGTTTCACTGTTGCAGACCCAGTTATTTTTTCTTCTTCCAGCAGTCTGGGGGATTGAGATTAACATGGAAGTTGTGGCTCTGAACTGTTCATTTATGGCCTCTTTCTCTTCTCTTTTCTCTCCTCTGCAGTGCCTCTGGTGCTAGCGTTGTGGCCATCGACAACAAGATCGAGCAGGCAATGGTAAGCCGAGATAACAAACACAAACACCGTTGACCTATAATGATAGAGGTATATGTAGGTTGGAACATGCACACACTTGTTGGTTGTTTTTTTGCAACACTGCCTTCAGATCCCAGGTCACTGACTTCTGCAATGCACACTGATGCTGTTAGTGAGAGGCGAACCACAAGAAAGCCCTCAAAGAAACATCAGCCTGTGTAGAGGACACTGACCCTCACCCAAAATGCGGTTTCCCACAGTGCATTCTGCACTAAACCAGCTCTCTGAATGCTATGGGAAGTCCCTGTTATGTAAAGGTGGCGTAGGCCCATGCACGCTTTCATGTGCCAAAAGTAGGAAACAACTGCAGGAGATGGTGGCAGGAAGTCCAGAAAACAGAGCCTGATGACGTTTTTGCAGGCACAGGACAATTGAAAACATCCTTGAAATTCATTACATGCGTATTGCAGCTCACGAGAGATTCGTGCGAGTAAACAGACAAACCCCACCGCTCTTTCAGCACGTGCTTCAGACACCTGTCCAAGGGCATCAGCCTTACAAGTCCTAACATTTCTCTTGTTTTTATATATCGATAACTGATGCATCTCTTTTTTTTTTTTTCTTCTTCCATGGTAGGATCTTGTCAAGAACCACCTGATGTACGCTGTTCGCGAGGAGGTGGAGATCCTCAAAGAGCAGATCAAGGAGCTGGCAGAGAAGAACAACCAGCTCGAGCGGGAGAACTACCTGCTGAAGAACCTGGCCAGTCCGGAGCAGATGGAGAAGTTCCAGTCTCGCATCCCATCGGATGTGCTCCTACCCCTGGACAACCAGAGTTCCCAGGTGACCCCAGACCAGCAGCAGCAGCAGCAGCAGCAGACCTGCCTCCACAGCACTGGCTCTGCTGTATAAGTGGCTCTGTCTTGGGGCGGGCAGAGCCACTGTCTCCTAACAGTAATGGACCTCCATTTGAATGAAGTGTTACAAAATCGCCGCCGCCGAGAAACCCTTCGACACAACGAAGGCGACGCATCGGGGCTGTAAAATGATCGATGGGACACAAAAGAACTGTTGACACTGACGAGAGCACAACACTTAAGAACTTAAGAACGCTCTGACCGGTGCGGTGTCGGGCCCCCGTCCTCTGATACTGTCCACCTCTTTGTCGTAGTCTCTCTTTGTAGACAAAAGCGCTGAGAATAGAGAGAGGGCTGACTAGACAACCTACAAGCGCTTGCTTTTCAGACAGACAGACAGGGGTGCGTGGGGGGGCCTTGGTGTTGCTTTCCCTGCCTGCCTAGCCGAACCCTTCTTACAAACACCCTCAGCTCAAGAGACGGGTGTGAGGCGTCGATCGGGCTGGCCCTGCGGGTGCTAACTTGGAAGGTGTGGGGGGAGGTCGCTCCCCGAGACGGTCCTCCACGTCTCGACGATAAAGAGCCCCATCGCGCGGATCTTGTCCGACCTTTTGTAATACAAGTTTCAAGGACTCCCAGCCGCACATTTCAGCCACGCAACGCGGACTTTTCCTGTACCCTCAGTGTATTGCTCTTGTGTTCATGTACATTTAAGCATAACGAGAATAATCAACAGGATAAGCTAAGGCAACAGAGGTGTGGGGGGAGGCAGTATAGCCTGTTAGAGCCGGTGGACCGCTGCAGTAGACGGATCACTATACTGTCATGATTCATAAAAGTGTAATCTTGTATTGTCTGCAGTTGGGGCTTGCTGCTTATGGGGGAAAAATAATCCTGCTATCTCTTCTGTTTTTGTTTGTGATTCTGAACAAAAATCAGTTGTTTGTACAAAAGAAAAACAAAATTAGGAGCATTGTACAGTGGTCTTAAAATATTTGTTTTGTGATCCAGGAGGACAGGGCACGTCCGGCCTCTTGGCTTGCCTAGCTCTTCATAGGATAACTAGAATGTACATAAAAGCTGAAACGTCCTGAGTTGAATGTAGTGGAGGTGGCGAGCGAGCAGACGCTGGTGTTTTTCTTTCGCGCTGCAGATGCACTCCTGATTTGAGCGGCGTTCGTTCGTATAGTTCGCCGGCCTGTCTCTCGCTCAGATGCCAATCCATGGAAAAAAAACAATGGCATGACAACAGTGCCTGTCCGTAGTAAGAGGAGTACATTTCCACGCTGAGCTCTGTTGTTGTTTTCTAGCTACCAAAGACTTTGCCTTTTTTTTTTTTCTTTTGTTTTGTTTTCATTTTTTTTCGCACAACAACAGAAGCCAAGCGAACCAGGACCATGTGTAAAATCTCACAGGGAGAAGTCTTGTTAGTAGCTAGTGCAAAAGTTTCTATGTGTTTTGTAAAGATAACGGTATTGTTGCTGTAAAGTATCCTCAAAGCAGTTGTTCACTATGGTGTTTGGATACGACTGCACATTTGCAATAAACCTTATGTTTACATAATACAACATGTTGACACGCTGTCTTTTCTTCATTAAGTGTGCCCACACGCTTGTGTTGGATGGGGAAAAAAAAAAACAAACAACCCCATCACAGATGACTCCTGACAGGACAGTTTAACTCAGATGTGACGCTGGGATTTGGTAATGTTGGAGAAATACAGTGTCTATTTCAAGTCCTTGACGAAAGGGCAAATATTTTTTTAAGCACGTGTAATAAATGTGGGATAATGTTCTTTTTGCAGGAGCATAGTAAACACGAGCCCATCATTAAAAAAAAAAAAAAAAAAAAAATAGTGTTGGCATGACATAGTTCAGTTGCTACGTTTTACCAGTCCCCTGTACATTAATACACTGTAGTAATAGGGGAATACCACTGACGCCAGACAAGCTTTGAGTTTTCACATTTTCCTTATGGCTGTGTTTTGGAAGTGGCTGCTTATTCTATGCAATGGAGAGATTTATTCACTGGAAATCTATTCAGGGAAGATGGATGAAGCGACTGTAACAACACCCAGGGTGATTTCATTCTCTGCTGCTGAAAGAATCCGAGGCGGTGAAAAGCCTCCCATTTGAATTTCAAAGTGAGCAACAGCGCTCTTTGTCTGCGAAATTAACCTCATATTCTTGGAATCTGGAGCCACACCGTCATAACATCTTTTGAATACATGTTGTATCCACAGAGCTTCATGAGCCTTGTTTGTGTTTACAAGGTCAGCCTGACGAGCAGCATGTGATTTGTAAAAATCAACACAGTGTTGCAGTGTTGATGGCCAGCGAGCCACGAGGTTCCTGCCTCAGACAAGGCTACTTTTAATTCAGCATGTTGGCTCCTTTCTCTCTGAGATGCTTAAGAAAAAAAAAGTTCAATATTAGTGAGTACACAAACTTTTTTTTTTCCAAAGTCAACAACAGCATAACCACTAATGATAGTGAGTTAATAATAGCTGGTTGCCAGTGGATTGGAATCTGCCGGAGTGAAAAAACAGTTTGTCCTAGTAGCATTTCCCTTCAGACAGATTGGCAGCCAGTCCGTGCAGCCTGTGTGTAACCAGATATGTTGCCGCTTCCCTGGTACGTAGACCAGGCTCATATCCATCCATCGCTGAGCACAGAGACTCAGCTCCGGGCCCCAGAATCATCACCACAGATCAAACTGCACAAAAGTAAACACGGCGTCTTTCCCCGTCGCTCATGTTTGCATGTGACACTGCGCTGCGGTCTCTCTCTGTGTTTTGTATCAAATACAACTGATTCTTTGTGAAACCTATGGTCCTGATCAATATGGCTGTTCTGAAACACATTCTGCATTTCATTAGTGTCAGGCAGGACCTGCAGAGTATTGACCGCAGAGGATTTGTTTAATGTAGCAAAGAGGAGAGGGACGGGCGTTTATTGGCTCTTTTGCACAAGATAATTGGAGTCTTTCTGCTGCCTGTCCATATACCTGAACACCTTGTGCATGTCAACGCAGGAAGTAGCAGTGCAGTTTAATGCAGCTTGTGCTCATGCTAATGCATCCTCTGAATGCAGTGGAAAAAATTCATCTGGCTGTACAGCTAGCGTGTGCATGCCACAGACTCTAGAGGCTCGCAAAAAGTCTGAAGACAATTAGGACTTTGGCTTCAAGTACTATTTTGCTTTAACTCTCATTGTGTCTTTCTATTTTGGGACTGGTTTAGTAACAGTGTGTTCTAGAATCACTTTAGTGCTTTTTGTTTGAAACCGATTCACCATACATACATGCAGCCATGGTTCGCAACTGCAGCCCAATCAGGAAAAAAAACACTGGGGACGCATTTGTCTCTTTGCCATCATTAATATGTAGGTTTTTCCATTCAGATTTAGTGTATTTGTTCCCACCAGTTGCCCCTGAAATTAAAGTTCTTTTTAGGTCAGACAGTCGTAAAGGTAGTGCATGTGATCGCTTTGTAGGACCTCACTGTAACATACCTTGTGGAAGTAAAAAAAAAAAAAACATATGAATACAGAAAATCCATTTACACTTTGAACATCTTGGTTTGAACACTACAAACCAAGATGTTCTAACCCCACTTACAACATCTTAACTCTTTTAGAATCACATATCAAACATTGATCTCGCCCTTTCATTCATTTGTGAATGACTAAAGAGACGAGAGCACCCGTTTAAGGCTTCCGCCGGATCGTCTAAAAATGCAAAAACACTGAAGATGTGAGTATAAGAGATTCAAAATCACTTTCCATAAAGTACAGTTAAATATTAAAAGTGTGGGAAGAGCCTTCGGCATGGAATTAAACCTTACACTGGGACTTGCTTGAAAACAGGCAGCCAAAAGGAGAGTTTGTATTGGATTACTGGTGTTATGCAATGAAAAAAAAAAAAAAAGAACATCTGTTTCAGATTGAAATTCAGGGGTTGTTCCGGGATAAGTGGGCCCTGCCTCAGTGTGGTTGGGTTCGCATGCAGGGGAATAATTTGGTCTGACTGCTTTTTATGCAGACATATACAACTTGTGTGTCCTCTGAATGTCAACGTATTCATCACTCCAACATTAAAGTCAGAGCTGAATGAAGCAAATGTCAGATCTGAACTTGTGTCATACAATTATGAACTGCACATTTCCTGTAATTTGAACAAGGAGCCGCTCTGCTTTTTCCAAACGAAGCGGTTCAGAAGAGTTACAAATTGTTGATGACTGATGGTTATGTAAGATGAAAAATGTGCCATTACTGCGCTCTCACATAAGAGAGCTGTTTACTATCCGCAGAGACACAACAATCTACTCAACTCAAAAACATGACTTCATTGATATCTTCCTTCACGCCTCTTATTTTATGTGTCGACAGGACGGCGTGACCACGTTGAAGTGGGTGTTGTTGTGCACCGCTGAAGGTAACAGGGTCAGAGAACAAAAAACAACCCACAGCTTCATGCAGGGGTTGGACACAGCTTGTCGGAGGCAAAGTGATTTATTGCTGCTTTAGTGCATTAGTGCCCTATTTACAACTGATAAAGCGTAATGCATTTGTTTCAGTTTGTGTCTGCATGATCACCATACCTGTTGGTCATCAGATTTATTTTCTAAATGTTAGCTCCTCAGATGTACATAGCCCAGCCACAGAGACAAAGAACCATCAAATAACTGGAGAGACCTCTTGAGTGAGAGGTGAAATGTCTTCAAACAAGTTTTCAAGCAAGTCACAGAGACAAAGAACCATCAAATAACTGGAGAGACCTCTTGAGTGAGAGGTGAAATGTCTTCAAACAAGTTTTCAAGCAAGTCCAGCTGACTTTCCTCAAACTCTTGGAAATAACCATGACCTGAATGTCTGAGAATCTCCACAGACCACAGACAAAGAAGCTGCTGCATCGCAGATGGATGCTGGTTATGCTTTGAAATCACTCATAATTAGATCAGCCCTCAGCCAAGCCTTTATCCAATGTGTTTCCTCTTTCACATTGCATTCTAATTTGGTCCACTTATAACACGACAGCGCAAACAAGAATCCTCTAAGTTGTTAAAACTGGAAACAAGGTCAGTGTTTACATAAGTGGGTTTTTGGCTCAAAGATAGAGATGTGCTTTTTTAAACCAGTAGTTATGTCTCACTGTTTCTTGATGGTTAAAAAGAGTGATTAGCAGAAGAAGTTTTGTTAAAGTAGCATGCTGAAATAGTTTGAAACATTTGAAAGGTCACAACTGACATCGTGTCTCGGTGTTAAATCAGTAGCATATCTAATGCTGTTTCAAGGAAGAACCCGATGAACCCTTGTTTATGGAGTCTGTCTGTGTGTTAAGAGTCTGGAGTGGTTCATGGTTCTAGAAACAAGATATTAATCTTGTCTTTCATCTAACTCACCTGAGAGCCAGAACTTAATCCAAGATGTTGGTGTGATTTATTATATTGACTAAATCAAGTTGTCCCTGTCTGCTTAGTGATAAATTGTCTTCTGTCTGCTTAGTGATAAATGAAAATGCAAACAAGGCATTCCTAAATTATGTTTTTGTTGTGAATAGTTGATCTGTCATTGTATTTCAGAATCTTGAACTAAAAAATTTCAACTCAAAATGCATTTTGTGGTGTCAGTTTATCATCTCGTGTGAAAATCATGTGAAAAGGCATATCTGGTTATATCAACAGAGCAATTCAAACAGAACGGACTATTGTGAGCGATCACCTGAGAACCTCTTGTTTTCACTCATGATGGTGTCAGCTGGGTTCGTATCCCATTTGATCAAAGCCACTCCAGGAATGCTGACAGCTCAGGACATCTTACTCATAACGACAAAAGGTCAGGAGCGACTGGTTTGGGATTTACGGTGATAGCTCGGTTCATGGCACCGCTGCACAGCAGGGCTCTGCACATAAGTTAAAGCCCTGCAGACCCTCATCTGACATGTGACACAAACAGGGTCAAAGGGGAGGTGGTTGCATAACCTGCAAAATACTGAAAACGTACACTTCCCGAGGTATGTTCCTTCATAACAGTTGTCGCCAGTCACAAGATTTTCTTCTTGAACAGTGAACACATTAAGACACTACTGAAATGGGAATTTATGTATAGTAAACGTAAAAAAGTAAATGTAAAGAAACAGACCATGATTTTCTACTTCTAAAAACTTAAACAGGGCTTTGTGGTTTGACATAAATTGGTGTTTGGGGTAGCTGAAATGAAAAAGATTAAAAAAAAAAGACTCTCATGCAAGATTGTTTTGTTTTATGGGCAGAGGATGTGGCTCCATGTGCACAGATTTGACGCAGCTAGAAAATCAAGTTAATTTAAAACGCACTGAACATCCACATTGTTGTTTTAAAGTGCCGTGCAGCTGTAATTCTGGCGCTCCAGTCCCTCAACCTATATTTAACGTCTTGTCCATGTGTTGCAGGCAATAAGAATGTGAGTGAACGCAGCAGCAAATGAAAGATGTGCAAGTTTTTTTGTGGCAAAACTTAAAGATGAGGGCGGCTCGTAAGGCTTCAGTAAATCTCTGAAGATACAAAGACAACAAGGCAGTTTACAGTGTCGAGTTTATGGAAAAGTTTACTGCAGCATGTTTATGGTCATATTACTTTCCACCACAAATATTAGTTTAACGCTTATTTGGTCGAGTTTTGGAAGGATTATGCAACGCTCCCTCCTCCATTGTGGTTTATTTGTGTGACTGCCCCCTTTGTATGGTAAACATCCCTCATCCTCTCTCCTTGTGTCGGCCCATGTGAGGAGAGAGAGCTTCCAGTGGGCTGCAGGAAGTTTAAGATGTAAACAGGGCAGGAAATGAACTCCAGCCAACCCTGGGAATGAATTTGTGTTACACATAAGAGCTGGTAAAGGGTTTCGCTTTGGGCCAGTCATGCACAAATGATAAACAACAACTGTTTAGTTATTCAATAACATGTGATTAAACTTTGAATATTATCTGTTACTGATGGTCAATGGAGCAGACAGATCTTTAAAATATGATAGCCTCGGTGGAGAAATGTGATAGATTCTAATGTGCAGGCTTACGTTGGATTTCTTCCCATTGACCTATTACACTGCCTTGACATCAACACAATGTTGACAAATCTTTTTCTGTTATTTGCTGTGGGGTGGAGCTCGCTGGGTGGCTGCAGCAGCAAGTCGCGTCAGGACCAAGGTATGCACACCAGAGTAAGAAAACAGATGATGATAACAAGCATCGTATTGTTGCCGTCCTGTTTATGATGATGTCGAACGGGGAAAAAAAACTCCCTTTGTTGTGACATGCACGGCTGGGAAAAACACAAACAGGTGGAAGAAACGCTGACAGTTTCATTCAAAGCTGACAGAGTAGCAGGTGTTTCAGATGCTAATGTGCCCTACTGGAGCATCTACGGTGTTAACAAGTTCATTTGCTCAAACATCTAACAGCAACAAACCTGTGTTAAAAGTAGCAATCTCTTCTCTTAGAAGTATAAATCTACATTATATGTCAGTCATGTTTTGTCATTTTGGTTTGCATTTTACATGTTTAAGTTTAAAATACAGAAATAAATGAAATATTATGTGATTAACAAAACTACGTTATTACATTTACATTTTGAATTCAATAGGCCCTTTTCATGTAACTTATTTTGATCATAGCAGTAAAAGAAAGCATTAAATCTGACAGCCTTGACACTGGCTTTGCTCTGTTCAAGTGTCCCAGTAATTCGCAGCAATGTAACTGGGAGTCAGCATGCACAATGCCAGGAACTTGAAACCCGAGCAGCTCGGCAACTCAAAAATTAAAAAAATTTACACCTGTGCTTTCCTCACAGTGACAATCTGCATTGAAGATTATTTGAAGATAGATAGATAGATAGATAGATAGATAGATAGATAGATAGAGGTCCCTTAATAACAACAGACTGTAGAGGAGGATAAAGATGGTTGGCTCAATGGTCTGTTTGGCTCACTGAACCAATGGCAGAGATAAGGACATTTTGACTTGTCATGGCATGAAAAGTTCAGGTGTAACTGATCCCACTGGAGATGACTCTGTTCCATTAAGAGTCAGTTACTCATGAACAATACAGAGACTATGGAACAGGCCCAATAAAATCGAATTAAGTTGTTAATGATGTCATTAATTAAACCTGTGCTGTCCCTGCTGCGTCACGTCAAATGTCTGCCATGAAAATAAAAAGTCTCTAGGGTGACAGGGGATGTTTGAGATGTCAAAATGTCAGTGATTAAACACAGAACCAAAAATGGGCAAAAATAATCAACAGACTTCCTCATAGTAAGTATCATGTTTGTGACTTCCTGCAGTCCACCTGAACGTGGCGTGGCTGAACAGAAGTTACAGTTATAGATAAGATTTACAGACTGTCTGGAAAAACTGTTTATCTCAGGCTCTGTAAAAAAAAAAATATATTGCTGTTACTCTTTGACACAGCCACACATTGTCCTTGTTGGTGTGAAGTATAAAACATAATTTTCTCTGAATATTTCTTGTGTGTTCAATTAGATAACAGCTTTAAGATTCTCGCTCATGGTTTAATTGTGCTGGAGAGCGTCCTCTCAGATGGCAGTCTTGTGAGCGCTTACGGTCTGCACAGTGATTTCTGGGAAATTCGTGGGGCAAATGCTGAGAAAAGAAGAAGAGGCTGACACAGCAGAAGTTCACTTTCCCAGTGCTTTCCAGTTTCTCAACTCATCTTGCACAAATAAGTTTCAAAACTGCCTAATGAGAATTTGTGACTTAGTCATTGATCGCATGAGCACATTAGTGTGAGACAGATGGAAAAGGCGGCCCACCGGGCGGAGGACAGACAGTATTTGTGACAAAAACAACTGTCCTTCCAGTTTTTCTCTTCAGGCGTGTCTGACAGGTTGATGTCCCAAAAGGTGAGCGCGAGGTAACTTGCATGTCAAATTGGTGATGCCAAAACCTTGCACAACACTGAGTCAGACAACTATTCACAAACAATATTAAAAAAAAAAAAAAAAAAAAAACCAATCCCTTCACACCTATAATTTAATTTGCGCTCTCAAAGTTAGTTCGGATAAAGAATAATAAATCATAATCCCTGTGTACACTCTGCTACACATTTAGCTTTGAAAACTGGGAACACATAATTGAATCCCATATTGAAACACATATAATTAAATCGTATAATTGCACACTTGGTAACAGACAGGGCGAAGGAGTTTGAGGCATCCTCGGTCTTCACACCTGTCCCGTCCTGTTTCCACGTCAAGAGACCGCCTCCCCGGAGCTCCTCTTGGATGGCAGAACAGAATGTTCTCTGATGGTTTATTGCCTTCCTGCGGTTTTCCGGGGTTGTGGGGTTGTGAACTTTATGAGGGTTGCTTTACAGCCGTTTAACCTGTCCCCAGCTGTGCGGAGCTATTGTGGATGAGAGAGGATTGTGTGCTAGTGGGCCAAATCTTTATGTTCCCACATTGGCAGCTACATGATTTTGTTTTTGTAAATTATAAGTCAGGCCACCCTTGGCTTTTTTTTTTTTTTTTTAGCTCGCTTTATACTGATGGTGCATTCCGACGGTTATTCGCCACAGATGCTGCTTCTTTGAGGGCTAAAAACAAGTTATCCAACTCAACCTTCACGTAACATTATGACACATCGTCCAAATGAAAGAGTTTCTTGATTTTCTCACAAGTCACATCTGAGGAAAATAAATTACAATAAATTAAAAAAAAAATTTTCATTAAAGCTAATTAGATCTAGATGAAATCTAATAGAAAAGCAATTGCAGCTGTTAAATGCATGGTAGGCCTGACATGTTCAAGTTGTTATGTGCAAGTTAAAGTCATGCACTTTATTTAAGATATTTCTCTTTTCTAGCCTTTATATTCGCATTTTAAACACTGCATTATGGCTGATAATCAATCATGGAGGCAGAACATTACGAGAGCTGTCTTCCTCGAGTATGCAAATGAAAGAACCGCTAGCGCAAGTTTGCCTTTGAGCTACTTCTGTCTCCCTGAACAGTGGCGCATGTTTTTGCTTTTCACTGCTGAGTGTAATTTTCAGCGTTGAATCCCATGAGTGCATTTCCGTCCTAAAGGGAGAAAATGAAAAGTGACAAAGACTGAACCGAGCTGAACTTCTGTCAGTGATATAATATGAGATGAATGAATAGCTGCTCTGTAGTGGTTGAATCTGCATATAAATTACAATTTATTCTAGATAACATGCATTTTCGGAGAAAATTGTGTTTTTTTTTTTTAAATGACGTTAGAAAAAGTATAGAGGCATGGAATAAGGAATGAAGGAAATTAATAACTTGAGCCTGCACTACTACTGTCTGCAATACTTACTGCAACTCTGTGATGACTTTTCATTAATTCCATGATAGAGATGAATAAAAGACAATAGCACATATCTACGTTCAAAAATCATTCCATTGTTCTTTCAGTTTTATTTATGATTAGGTACAGTTGATTGATGATTGACATGATAAAGTTTTGGAAAGCACGAGCGTGTAACACAGTGAACTTGTCATGACTGGAGTTCATACAGGTAAGGTGAGTGCATTTCAGTCGAGCAGCTCACACTCGTTGTGTTTATGACATAACACATTTTTTTTGGCTGCCACTCAAATTAACACTCGTTCTGAGTGTAGGAACACATCTAACTCTTTAAATCTGTGCTTCACATGATAATTTGGAGCAATTATGCTGAATTTTTACTGCCAAACGGCTCTCACAGGCACACTGAAAGTGTCATAATTACATAATTAATATTTAGCGTTAGGCGGCAACCTCTGCATTCTGATTGTTACTCTGTAGTGAACGAAACAACATCTAAGATATACAGGTCTGCATTTTTTAAATCATTCTCATATAAATGATGCAGAGAGTACAATAATCGCTGCACACGAATGTTTGTAAGAAACAGAAAAAAAAAAGCATGTATGTGTGTTTTTGCATTTCTGCAAATTAAGTAATTCGAACAAACAAAAAAAATTATTCAAATAATTTAAAACAATTTAATTGCATGGCAAGTACAGCACAACTAAATCAACATTGTTAGAAATTAATCAGCTTTTTAACGCAAACAATTCATAAAACTGCTTCAGAGCTTTAATAGCAATGTGTATTATGCTAATGTTACCAGTGTAATTTGTCAGACATAAACATGTGCATGTCCACAGCCTCTTTGATCTGTAAATCGTTTGTCATCAAGTGCTGTCGGCGAGCTTTGAGCTTGCGAGGTGTCAATTTGCAGAGGTGGAACATCATCAAACAGCATTCCCAGCTGCTCGGGCAGTGATGGCTGACGAGCTGACAGAGAGAAGGCCGGACAGATAACAACCCGTTAGCGAGTGTGAGACGTTTGCAGCCAGGGTTCTGGAGAACACTGATTCTCACGCAACAAGCACATTTTGCACAGACTCCAAGTTACTAGGTCAGAAACCTGAAAACCTCAAGGAGATCAAATCCCTTCACAGTCACTTAAAGCTAAAGAGTAACAGGCCAAAACAGTCTGTGCAGAGAGAGTACAGCGTGAAGAATGTGCATTTCCTTGGAAAAATGTACAGAATCAGCGACAACATGTCTGTTTCAGCAGGAATGTGCGTCTGATGACATCATTCACTTTGCTTCATTTAGTATCATTGCCTATTTAGGCGGCGCTGTGGTCATCCCTTACCCTCCCAGACAGCCTCTGACAAGGTGCTGAACATTGTGATCTGATTCTTGGCATCAGAGGAGCCACTGTGGCAGACGATAAGGTTAAGAGTATAAACATAACTTGGCCTGGATTCAGGTGTGCCGCCCCGCTGCGTCGCCCCTCAGCTAAACGGGAGAGGAGGCGGCATCAGTGCGCTGGCACGGAAAAAAGTGGGGGAGGGCGATCGCATACACGCGCACATTGAAAATAAATTGTAAAGTGCTTTTTTTTCCTACACATGCGTTCAACTCAAACGCAAATGTCAGACCACATGCAAACCAAACGTACACACATGCAACCGAGCAAACGCGGCCAAACACACAAACAAACTCTGCTGGTGCACATTCTCTCGTGGACTCACGCCGAGGCTTATGCAGTGGTTATTTATGCAGAAAGGTCACCAGCATGCACAACATGGTATCAAGAGTTTGACCTTGTGGAAGAATACAAAATTATTCTTACTATAGTGTAGATGCCCCAGTTGTATATTAACTGTCTGACTGAATTTGCTGTGCTTCTACCCCTCGTCTCCTGACCCCTGCTGATACTGTCCTAGCTCATCCTAGCTTGCATCTCATGATTATAGTAGCCTTGATGCCCCCCTTTTCCTCTTACCTGGTGTGCATCTCATGTTTTGAATGTCTCCTGGCTTCCTTTCCTTCTCACCTATTGTATATGGAAATGTCACCCCCTCTCCCTTTGTTCCTGCATCCTGTAACATGTCTGTTAACCACCACCCACAATTTACACAGTGTCTGACCACTCTTTGTTAACCTTGTATAAAATGACCCTCAGCCCACTACTCTGGGTCAGTCTCTGCTGTTCCTGACCCGGTCTGTGACACTAATGGCGCTTTTCCATCACACAGTTCTAACACTACTCGACTCGACTCGCTCGACTCGACTCAGTTTCGGTCGCTTTTCCATTACAATAGAGTACCACCTCAGTCGTCCATAGCACCATGGCCGAAACTCCAGTGACGTCAGTATTTGTTATGCGACACAAACACAAAACAACTATGGAGGCCACCAGACAAAGAAACATCTGCACCTCGTCGTTGCTTCCACGGGTTGATTTCTGTGCAGCCATCTCTGATCGTAGCATCGTGTTTGCTGTTGTTATTATGCGTTTTTTCGGCTCGACTCAGCTCGCTTGGAACCCCGGCCGAGTAGGTGCTAAAAGTAGAAAAGTACCTGGTACCAGGTACTGCAACACGTAAAAAGTGGAAAAGCCTAAAAACCGAGTCGAGTCGAGTGTGAGCCGTGCCGAACCGAAAGTCGAGCCGAGGTAAGGTGCTAGTGGAAAAGGGCCATAAGACTCACCGTTTTCAGGATTAGCTTTTAAGATTACTTAAGAAACTTCGCTTCCATCACAGCAAACCTTGGGTTGGATTTTACTCTTTTCTTCAACAACCTTCACCTCTGACCATCTCAACTGACTGTGAGAAAGGCACTCGCTCCAAACAACAAAAACACATTCCCCTGCACTGGATCAGAAAGCGCAAAAGTGCGCTAGCTTTTTCACTAATTAGCTGAACTGACTGGTTCAGTTAAAAAGCTAAATGCGTCATCGGTAATCTCAGCTGTATTTCAAGTATTCAGCCAAAATTCATGAGGTGCGACAGGATGCGTTGCAAGGAAGAGTTCGCTTATGAAACTGTAACTGCAAAACAAGAGAAAAAGATAAGAGGGACGACTGCTGGAATACACGACACACACATACACACAATGACACACACACACACACACACACAGCCCCTTTAGGCTTTGTGCGAGGAGGGTTACATAAACGTGTAGGATTAGCCACCGCAGCACATTCTTCACCACATCAGGTCACACACGAGGTTATCTCCAAGAGGTATATGACTTCTGGATGTTGCCCATAGTAATACGTCTCACGGTGTCTGTCCATCAGAATTCAGAACACACTGCTTCAGGTGCTTCGAGGTGGCATCTCAAGTAGCTGTGACGCACAGGGAACACAAGCTAGGTGCAAAAGTAATCCATTTGCCTTGACAGGCATTTAAAGACCGCGACCTGTTGTCATTGTACTCTCAAGTGGTGATATGAGATTTAGTTTTCAATAATGGGTTTCATGTTTCTGCTAATCCTAGGGCATCAGGGAGCAGTGTCAGTGTGACTGGGTTTATTTCTTTCAGTGCTTTGCTGAAACCAGTTTTATTTTACGAGATTTATCACAACACATTATAAATGGTTTTGATTCAGTTGTTAAAATCAAAGTAATCTCTGTTTAGGTACAATGTTATCCTGGTTTGTACCTTGCTCTTCATCTTGCTTAAAAAATAGTTGAATCAATTTTACTGATTAGATTAGGAGTTCATGCTGGTGATTGAATGTAAATTCAAGCCAGGTTTGTGTTGTGTAAGTCCTAGCCATAAAAATACTCATTATCTATACAACACCCTCTATCCTTAGACCATAGATGCAGAAACTACATAAAGGAGCCTAAAGTGTTTGTTGAAGCACAAAACCTGCTTGAATTGACCTTTAAGAAAGCTATTTAATTTATTAATGATAAATTATCTATTGTTTATTATTTGATAATAGTAATCAACTTATTCATTGTAAATCATGCAGTCATGCAGATGCAAAATAATTAGTTAGAAGTAACTTTTACTTTACTCTAAAACCTAAAAAGTTTAACTGAAGTTTATATAAATTCTGAGTTTAGTAGCTATTAACCCTTCTTAGCCCTTATTAAAATATAATACCACAAAATCTTTGTGGGTCCTTGCACGCACAGTCAGTATGATTGTGACCAAGTACTGTTTGAGTTTGAGTGTCTGTTGTTGTAAGTTTTAACATACAGAACACAGGCAGGTCAGACCTTACTCTCTAAATTCAGATTGTATGTTCCCAAGAAAAAAAACCCACTCTGTTCAGCGCAAACAATACTCATAATGTACTACTCGCAGAGTGAAGACATTCTGAGTACAAAAAAACCTAAAGGCATGTATGGCACACACACACACACACACACACACACACACACACACACACGCACACACACACACACACACACACACACACACACACACACACACACACACACACACACACAATGAACGTACTGAACAGGTTGGACATAGATCATGTGCCTCTTTGTGTGGGGTAGCAGTCTGACCGTGTGTTTGCCTTTCTGCATAATCACTTGCTTTTTAACCCAGAACTCTTGTTTAACTTCGCTGGGTCTGCCAAAGTGCCACTTCAGCAGTTTGAAACGGCTGAAAAGATTACAGGGATTTCAAAAGTAAAGCATGTAAACAGTTGTCAAAATGAGAAACTCCAGGCTTCAAAATGAAACAAAACATCTGTGCAAAATAGTTCTTTATTATTATTTTTTTTTGCATCTGAGCTTCTGAACAAATTCTTTCTGTTTAATTTCAAATGTATAACCTACTATGTGCATTATAATATTGCATATTACAAAAATGTAAATTAGATTAAAATATTAATATGCATCAGGTCAATACTTACATTCATCCCACAAATATGCAGCTAGAGACTTTTTTTAATGATACAGCTTACAATTTATGATACTTGATTTTGTGTTTTCTTGAGGTTAGACTGTTCACGTAATCAGAAAAGAGATCCGTACAGATTAACAGCAGCCACATAGGGCAGAATTCTCTGGATGACCCTTTCACTCTTAAGGATCGCAAATCAATGTATGACGCAATTTCTAAACATTTCTAAGAACACAGCCTCGCTGGCACAAACAGCCTGTACAGGGAGCCACGCCAAGCTGGTCGCTGCCCTCACAGTTATCTTGTACAGCTATGTTTGGCATCAAGAAGATGCCCCGGTGAGTGTTATTGTATTTGTTTTAGGTCGTAACTCACCTCTGTACCAAGGGACAAGGGTTTTTATCTGATTTACTTTCTCCGATGCAGGCCACGGTCGGAAAGTCTAGCGCCGTGGATTGAAACTGACACGTTGACCATTAGGAGGAGAGGAGGTCAGACGGGACGGTGCTACTAGGTCGCATCTGTTTCGGCTTTCTTGGCCCGTCAGCAGATGCGTGTTGATGAGTGATTCTGTGGCAGTATCACACAATGATAATACATATCAGGGAGTGCAAGGTGAGGTGATCTGCTGACTCGAAGCCGTTTGCTCCCTGCAACACCTGCGGTTTTTCGGTAATTGAGCAAAACGAGAAAGACGGCCGTGACATAAGCGCGCATGCACGTGTGTGTGTGCTGCTGCCAAAGTACAAGCTGAGACAAAAGGCTTCCTCGCACTTTTCTCAGTGCACAACAAGTACGGGGTTAGTGCATGTGTCAGCATTGTGTGCGTGTTTGAGTTCAAGCATTTTGGATTGAAGGTAGACTTGTTTGTGTGTGTGTGTATGCATCACTTGTCTGGAAAGTGCACCTGAAGCATGTCTCACCGCAAAAAAAACAGAATTAGAAATTAAAATGAAAATGACTTCTTGTGAAACATGACTTCTTGTGAAAGGTAGCAGTGCTTTGTAAGAACCATCAAATACCCTCCGCGATTCAATGATAATACATTCATTGCTCTGATTCTAACAGACATCATGTCGGCATCACAGAATAACATTTTACAAGGGTGTTAGTTTTGCCTGTTGCCTTGTCAAGAGAAATGTGGCATGAAATAGCCTGTGCGTGTATTTTCATCTGCAGTGGTCTGTGTTGTTTATAAGCTGTAAACAGAATGAGATTTTTTGCTGAGGCTCTCATCTTAGTTTTGGTCGCTCTATATTTGGTCTTGGATGAGGGGGTCAGACACAAAAAAAGAATATCTTTCCCATGCCTCTCATAGCAGGAATAAGTGGAATTCAGATTCTTATGTAAGGCAGCTTCTTCTTTTTGGACTTGTCACGCTTTGGAGTTGCAGTTCCCTCCCATATTTAATTACAGCACTGAAAGCAGAACCCAGAGGAGGTTAGATTTGTTGATTTAGCCTTGTGTTTCTCCTCCTGTTTTCCTTCTCTCAGTTCACTTGGTTCATCCCCCTCCCAGAACAGTTGAGGAGTCATATTTCTTTGCTTCAGATCTCCTTTGTGTCCAACTGCCAGAAAAGGAGAAAAAAATATGTTTTTCAGCACTGCGGACGCTCTAAAGCGAGGTACAGTCATTCATTCAAAACAGCTGCACTCTCAGCCAGTTGAACTCCAGACAGAAACCGTTTTGGGGGAAGGGTATTCAAATCAGTCAACCCCGTGAAGCCAATCAGGAGGTCGCGTGTGGTGCGGCCAAGCCTGTCTTGCATAACCTCCAAGGCAGACAGAGGCTGGGGCAGAGACTGTCTACCTCTGCAGACTCAACAAGCTTCACACGCAACACTCCCTGAGCAGAGGCTTTGCACGGCCATACAGTGTGTGTATGCCCTACGTTTTACTTACTCTGCTTTGTTTGCTTTGAGTCCCTGACTGAGTTCACTACACCACAACATGTACTTACAGATATACATATATTTAAAGCAACCATTGTATAGGTCAGTGCAATATGAGCACCCTCCACTTTATATTGTTTGGACTCTTAGGTTTTGCTAGCCTTCATGGGAAAGCATATGCTGGCCCCTCTGTATGTTACATTTCAGTGGTTTTACGTTCTACAGGAAAAGATTTTAAGTGCTAGTAATGACGTTAACATTGTAACACCAAATGATCAGATCTAGCAGTCGAGTTTCAGTTTTCTAATTTTCTCTTTGAATTTTAAAATGATCCTCCCCAGATCCCTTGATACTTTCTAAAGGCTGTATGCATGAATGCTACATAAAGTATATTTTTACTAACAGAGTCAAGTTTTAGTAATAGGCCCGCTGAGCCATACAGATGTTTTTATGACTTATTCTTCCAGCTGTATATATATAGACATACATATATATATGTAGACATATATATATGTATGTCTATGTGTGTGTGTGTGTGTGTGTATGATACAGTTCAGAAGTGTACCAACAAAACTAGCTGAGATAATCCATCACATGTGCACATCCTGCGCTCCACTTTTATGTTGGCCAGGATATGGATCCATTAAATTCTGTGTGTTTGTAATTTATAATTTATATTAAAACCCCCAAACGCTTCCCTCATTGCATGCTGGGACAGGATCCAACTTTCTGAAAGACACAGACATCACATCAACGACTGTTAGACACAGAAGACACTGTAGTATATGGCTACCTGATACCTGGTTCTTGAGCCTCCCTGCTGAAGAGGTGAGCAGCCAAAAAGCCTTTGCAAGCAACTAATCCAAGCAACACAACAGCACAACTTTCCAGACACAAACACACTGTAACAAAGTGTTTTAGTGTACATGTTATTATCGGATTCTTCAATTGTTTCTGTCCTCAAACCAGTAAATTAAAGCTTAAGTCTTATTTATAAAAGATAATTAAATTAATAATACTCGTGTTAATTCGGTGACCAGTGTGGTATTTTCAGTGGATGACTCAATGCTTGGGATCTTTTCATCATTTACTGGAGGTGTCAGTATAAGTGAAAACACTGGACAGCCGCCAGCTGGAAACCAGACTACAGTATGAAGCATCGTAAGACAGCACTCCAGGCTTCTCTGCTGTCTGCGCGTCTGGGCCGAGGGTTTTGCACAGAAACAGGACGAAGGAAAGTCAAGTTTACGATGTTTGTTGACCATTAAGAACAGAGGAAATGATGATGGCTGTGCAGTAAAAACAACTCGGACTGAATACAATGGCTGGTGATAATCTGTGCCAGAGTCAAATAAGGTCAAGGTTTATGGTTCCCCGTCTTTGTCTTGGTGGCCCACGCGTCTGTCCACGTCATGGTGGCAGGAATAAACAGAAGCAACCATTTTGTGTTGATATCATTGGCTAATTGATTTGAATGATTCATGTGCTAAGCAAAAATCTAGTAAATATTAAGCTGGTGACTGACCTCAGTGCTAGACCCTGAAGTTTGAATTGCTTGATATCCCTGTTGTTTCCTGCTATCCGAGCTATCTATTAACAATAGGTTCTCACAGTGTCAATGAGATGAAAATAAATGGAGGAAAGATTTGAAATCCTCCTAGCCTTTCCTGGTGCTGCCTCAGCTGCAGCGTGGGACTCACAAAGCACTATTCAGGTCTGACTCTGCGTTTTCAAGGAGTTTCCTGAGGGAAAGCTATTCTGGCTCACTGACAAGACAAACACGCTCTCTCTTCGACTTCAGCGGCCACACGGACTCGTGGGCCTGTAAGCTGGACAGGAAGGATCACCAGCCTACTTCGGGATCGTTTCCTGTCAGCTGTCAAAGCGCCGATCAGCCGCTCAAGACTGGTTTAACTTTCTCATAATGCAGAGGTAAAGCTGCTCTAGCTTAGGGCCCAGCTGTTTCCTGTATCTGCAGGACTCCGGATTCTCTGTGACACAGTGCTAACATTCAAACAAACACATTTTACTTTCTTTTCACATATGTAGGTGTGAGCAAAATAAGAATCAAGCTTAAATGCCATAATAATACTGAATAAAACACTCTAATGAAACTAAATGTGAACATTTTAAGCTTATGTAGCCTTATGTTGTCAGGAGTGTCTCTTATTTTCATCCTCTGTGTTGGCACATGAACACAGTTTTCCAAACTACTTTTTAACTTAGACATACTCAACTCGTGGAAAGACAGATGCATATGGTAATGAAAGTTATCCACAGCCATTTTTGGCCAGAGTCATACAGAGCATGTCATTGAACTTTCTGAGAGTTAGATGAGAAGATCAGTGCTAGTTGTACATCTACACACTGAATATGAAGCTAGAGCCAAGAGACAAGTGGCTTAGATTAGCATAAAGACTGCAATCAGGGGGGAGGTAACTGGCCTGGCTTGGCCCAAAGAAAACAGAATCTTAAAACGTCATATCACACTGAAACTAGAGGCAGGGACTTCCTGGAGTCTCTGGTGGTTGTCTGGCAATGATAAAATAATGACTGTATGGATGAATGCTACATAAAGTATATTTTTACTAACAGAGTCAAGTTTTAGGAATAGGCCCCCTGAGCCATACAGATGTTTTATGACTGATTCTTCCAGCTGACTTTATTTGATAAGTCAGCTGGAAGACTTTATTTGACCCAGTTATTACTTTAAGGTATACATGTGAGCATTCTTAGACGAAGCATAAATGGAAATTAGATGGTAGTGACTACAAAGGCAAATATTTGGCTGATGAGTCAATGCTCGGCAGTTATGCAGGTTGTTTTTGTTTGGCACCCTTCTCAGACTTGTCCGGCTCTAAGATAATGCACTTATCATAAAACCGCTCACAACTGCATTAACGCCCTGTTTGTGGTCTCTGGCTGTTTTCGATTCTTTCTTCGTCGCATTGGTGGATATCTTGTTTTCCTTTGGCTGCAGTGATGTGACATGATCAAACATTACGGATATTGTGAAAGTGATACACGTGAGCTCTTTAACTTGCTGTGTGAGCTTGAATCCTAACAGCATCTCAAGATAAACTTTTAGCCATCCACTTAGGAATTATGGCATGTGACATTCTGCATTCATTCACATGTTGCATGTTGACCTCACGCTAATCTCCGGTTCGTTTGCTTTGTTTTCAGGTCATGTGGATCACAGAATTGAGTACATTCCTGCTGACCATCATTAGGTCAAATGTGAGGAGGGCGCCAGTGTAGCCTGGGCTGTGTGAGTATATTTCTTCTGTACAGCACAAATACAATAGACAGATTAAGGTCATGGTTTCATAACTTGCTCTTTTTTGTCCAGTGTCTTTGCATTGTATAGCATTGCTCTGGTCAAACTTTATCAGGAGTTGGATTAAGAATTAATGCTTGTTGGCCCACAGAGTGTAATAATGTCCAATCAGACTTACTTGGCATTCTTTAAGATACACCTTTAATATCTGCTCAGCTGGATATTGTATGTTGCTACTACAAATTCTATACAAATTGTACTGTATGTTTACTTTCATTGATCCAGATCGGGCTGTAAAATGAACCAACCAAGTTCATTTAATAAGTAAGGCAAACATTTTGACTACTATTTTGCAGCCAGCTGATGTGAATTTGAGCTTTGCTGATGCTGGGGACCAACACGCTGGCACATGGGAATTTGTTCCCAATATTGTGTGCTTCTGTGCATAATTTAATCCAAAACTTGAAAGCGGATCAGAGCAAAGTTTATCTCTCTCTAAGACCCTGTGTAAGGCGCTCAAATGTGCTTATCACTGAAAATAAGTTCATTTGTAAATATCTACGGCACTTTCCCATGGTGCTCAAGAGCCAGTCCTCTGCAGGATCTAACACCTTGTCCTTCCTAAGCATGCACACACATTTACATATGCAGCATAAATGTGCGCACATATGAATATGGATCATTTGGCAAAACACTCATCTATATTCTGTTTGTTTTACCTGAAGACGGATTATCAGTCGGTAGCACTGCTTTAAATCGTTTGCATGTAAAAATATTGTCCTGCAGACTGCCACAGTTAATTGACTCTGAACTGTTTATATGCACAACAAATGTCACTATGAAAGGTGGGCAAATTCTGGTTTAATTTGGCATAGAATGGATGGGGAGTTTTATGCCTCCATTTAAATGATCTTGCTGGTTCTGGAGGGTAACACAACAGATGTTAAAAGATGACAGCATGCCTTTTGGCTTTAACTTAAACAACCTCAAAGTTTCAAAGTCCTAAACATACTGCCATGCATCCCATTTACATATCTATAAAGTCAGTCAATGAAAATAGCTGCTGAATTGGCAGAAAGCTATTTTAATGGGTCTTGGATACACTGCACGTGCACAGTAAAGGGTTTGTGTGCAACCTAAGTCTGAGGAGTAGAGAGAGTGTAATTTCTCATCAACTTTACAGCTCTTTTACTATCCACCATATAACTAATTGGCAAATTATATATCTAAATTGAGATGCAAAATCCAGCATACTCGGGAACTGCGGTGAAAAAAAAATCCTTGTGAAAAGTCCTCTCCCATGACCTACATCGAAGACGCTGATGGGACTTGCATAGTTGTCACGCTATTGACCAAATGTGTTCATAGTGAGCACAGGCCGAGAATGTCACCATTGTTGGAAATGGCATTGCACGGTGATGGCCCATGTAGGAGTGCCTTCATAACACAACAGTGGAGGCTCTTGTTCGTACAGGCTAAGACTGCATCACTGGGAGGCACTGGTTGTTGTCTGATAATGTCAAATGCTGGCTAAAGAGTCCCATTGCGTATGCCAGAATGAGTCATTGACTGACTATGCTTGAAATGTAGCTTTCTCTTAACAAACAAACAAAATGGCAACAAACTGAATAAGTGAGGCGCTTGCTTTGGTCACAATATCAACAAATAAGGAATGCTGCAGGAATGCTGTAGGGTTCTTAATAGGTCAGAGAAAGTGAGACAACAACAAACCAAGTCCAGCAAACCTGGATGGCCTGATGCTGACACTGCAGCGGCAGATTCACATTCATATGACATAATACCCCACAACACCTGGCTGTTGCTGGCTGTCATTAACTAGCTGAAAGTGTTTGCTTGAACTGTAAAGTAACAAAATAAATAAGTATTTTCCTATCTTGACAGTTTGGACAAGTATACTTTATTTTGAAATGTGGCTCAGTGAAGGGTAAAACCTCGTTCGATTATATAATAGCTTCTATTTCTACCCGCGAAGCTGCAAGGATTAGTCAAATGACCAACTCTTTTGGACTGGTTTCCATACTAGTGGGGTGCTTGTCAGAGGCTGGTGGTGTTGGGGTTTTAGTGGTCAGCCTTTGGCCTGCAGGACATTGAAGGAACGACTTGCCTCATAACCAGCTCTGGCTAAGTTTAACCTGCTTGGCACAAAGATGAGTGCCGTATCTGGATTACACTGCTATTGCAATCACAAATATTTTTTTCTTTGTTTGTCTTAAAAAAAGATGCCAACCTTAAAAACTGAAACAGAAAGCATACAAAGGAACTCTCAAATGACCTCACGTAACAATTCAGCTTGAAGTTCACATTGTGTGTAGGACTGCAAACTTCAAAGATACCCTTAAACTAATATGACTAAAACCCAAATAAACACAATATGAAATTCAGAGTCTCGCTGTGCTCGCTCTTCTTTTCCCTTCAGGGGGTTTCAGGAGTCAGAGTAGGAGAGAGCAAGTCAACAAGTTTAAAGACAGACAGAAGACACCTTATCTCTGCGGCTCAGCTGATTTTTCCATGCGTACGCAGCAGCAGGACAGTGTGTTATTTCTGGTTCATATTTTTCCAAACAAAATCTTTTGAAACCAAGATGTACGCTCTGCTCCGTGCCATCGATCCCCACCATGAAGGGCTCAGCCGACACATGTCTCCCAATCTGATGTAACATCTGGCAGCGTGGCGCTGAGGGAAATCCAATAATTCTATGCAGAGGAGCGCGCCCAACGCTTCCTCCAGGGCTTTGGTCTGTTGATCTAGCAGGGACAAATGTTCACTCAACAGAGGCAATGATCTGTAATTTAGAAAATGCTGTAGGTTAATTTTAAACCTCGCTCGTGTTTTGTGTGTTGGTGGCCCAAAACAAGAGTGACATGTTAATAGTTTGAAATTTAAGGCCTTAAAACCCCCAAAATCATGTACTGTGACACCAGGACATTAAATTGCACACTGCACAGTCATGCCAGTTTTTCATCATTTTATGAAGAACACTGTGGAGATGTACCACTGCGTGATCCAGCTTTGTCTGGACATCACTCTTATTGCTTTTTGGGAATCAGTTGCCATTTCTAAAGTTTCCATCTCACTACTTGTGGGGAGTGATGTGCCCATAACAGCTTTGTTTATACAAATATTGCAAATTGGCATCTTAATTACTGTTTTCGGTTGCAGTTTATGGTAATAAGTCTTGAAAAAGCAGTTTGTATAAAACAAAAGTGAAGCTCATTAATGCGCACACATGTTTTTTTTCTTTTCGGTAACTGTATCTGAAAGGAGGTGAAGGAGGAGCAACAGTGTAAATTATACCAAAGGAGGTCACATTGTCGGTAAATTGTTATTTGTGGATTTTGAGGTCACTGCACAGGAGATTCCATGTAAGCTCCTGAAAGCAGAAATGGAGCTGTATTTATGTACTGTGTACTGTTACATCTCTTTTTCCCATGCAGGCCGCAGCTTTGTAGATTCCCCTGGAGTGGCACACAGAGGGAAATTGCCCTCCCTGACTGCCTCGAGGCCTTACAGGCTATTTAGACAGCTGCACACATCAGCCTGGTCTTAACTATACTGCAGGGTTATAGCAGATTAAATAAATCCACTGCCTTTGCAAAGTTTATTGCATAACAGACACCAGATCGCGGGCACAGTTTGAGACAGGTCTTATTTATCATAGGTCCATTGCATTAATGGAGATAATCCATCTGCTTGTTTCAGTGAGCCTAAGTGGAATTAGACTCTTTCTGGGCACCAGTGCAGGCCTTACCGACACACTTTGGACAATAGCCACCAGGCACTGAGTGTGTATCAACTTTGTCCAGCTTTTCTATTGAAAGAAGCCGTGCCAGGACTCCCTCGACACACATCTGTACTGAGTTGGATTTCCACAGCTGACCAGGGTGTGACCCACTTCCCTCTCTTTTTATTTCTCCCTCTGTTTGAGGCCTGGGAAAAGAGCGCTTGATTGAATCATGGTCAACTGTTAAATAAAACAACTCAGCACCTCCACTCGCTCCCTTCCCACTCCATACAAGAGAATAAACCAAGCCTCAGGGCTCAGTAGCTGCTATTCTGGGATACAGCTGGTTTGCTGTCGCGAGCGGTGGAGGAATTTCTTAGTCAGATTTTGTTTGCTGATTACGGGTTTCCCTCTACCACCGTTACCATGGGGATGAAAGCAAGCGGAGACACACAGACACAGTTGGCGACAGAGAGATGTGAGAAATGGAAGGAAATGAGAACTCATCCCTGTTGGAGTCTTGAAATACCCCACCCCAGAAATAAGTTACGTATTAATGTGACACTGAAACTAGGCGTGGGTGAAGGGAAGGAACCCAAACACTGGCTTGTATGTTCATCCCAGGATGATTTCTCTTTTCCCTGGGTGGGTTTCATCAACAACCAGACTCCATTTTGCCTCACCTCCTCTCCCTGTAAGTGCAGACAGACATACAGAGTGGAGTAAACCGCAGACCCACTTAAGTCCTAAAGTCCATCTCTCCTGGGATGATCTGCTCTACAGATACCAGAACGGCTGCCTCTTACCAAACAGGAAAAGCGATGAGTTCATTTCTAAATGTGAACCAAGATCTTGAGTCATGTCGAGTGTTGAGTTAGTGGGTGACTCTAATGCAGATACTAAGTCAAAATACCACAGATATCACCACGCACTACACTGAGACTCAAGGCCGTACAGTCTTAGTGGTATTGCATAAGTAGTCTGATACTAATTTGTCTACGTCAAGCAGAGACCTATTTTATGTATTACATTAAAGCATGGAGGTGAATCTATAAGAACATCTTCAGTGATCCAATATTATCTGTACACATACATTATTACAATTACAATGCTATATATAATGTTGGGCCAACTCACACTAAGCACACTAAGTCAGATCTTCAAGACCAGATGGGTCATAATTTTGCTCCAGTCAGAGTTTAATAGGGCATATGTTGCGCCTGATGTAACTCTGACATGACAGAGATCACATGGGTTTAGAAATAGACGTCGAGACATACGTGTATGTGAGTATTTCTTTGCACACACATGCACACACAACGCAATGGCTCGCACTAATAAAATAGTTGAATTTACAAACCGCCACACAAGTATCTCTATTCAGGTCACATCAATTATTCATGCCTCAGTAACATAATCTGCATGCAGAGTGTGTATCAGCGACCAAAGTAGATCTGTGATAAAGCAAATGATTAATTACCCATGACTGAGTTTGAGTAATATATCTCCTGACGTCGTCACTTCTGCTGTTTGCTGATTCTGATTGCATTTTCACTGTCACCGCGCCTGGCAGTTTTTGCCATGCAGCAGCGATAGTAATAATGTATGGGATTGACTTACAAGCAAAAGCTATTAGTAATCTGAGACTTCAGATATCTCATCTGACAGAATACAGTGGTTCCAAATACAAGGAGGGGTGGACATTGTGAGTTTCTGTGTTCAAACAGTGTGTATAGATTCACCTGCAGGAGAAAGAGAAAAAAAATTATATAACATTTCCCTCCAAGACCAAAGGTAAGTAATTTAAGGAGTAATTAAGTATATGTCTCTCTTTTTATCAGTTCATCTTCATGTTGTCAGGTACCTGTGTGTGTGTGTGTGTGTGTGCAGCCTTGATAAGAAACAGTCAGCGATTATATATGCCTGTATGACATTTTCTTCCCTCACTGATCACCTTATATAAGTTTTCAACTTACCCTGCATCAGCACTACGTGAAAAGGCAACCTGCACACATAGGCCTTAAATGATGCAGAAAGGCGTTTTCAAACACCTTCTCCAGGAAGACAAGTACACCTTCTCCAGGAAGATGAGCATGAATATGTGTGACTGCTGCTTGGCATACCATTAATTACACAACAGACACACTTGTCAAAGTGCATGGCCTTGAGCAGGTATTTGCTCGTGTGTGTCGGGTCTGACTGCAAACAGATGGGAATGTAAACACAACAGGGGTAATGTCTAGCACTAAACACACAACATGATAAGTGTGGTGAAGCTTGAGGGAAAAGAAAAACACAGGGTTTGTAAAAGGAGTTACAGTTTCAGCCTCTCTAGTTCTGAAGAAATGGATAGGTAATTATGTAATGACAACCGCACAAACAGACGCCTCAGCTATCCTCATAGCCTGCAGCCACTGAGGCAGATTATATGCATGTCTGCGTGCACGGCCCACCGACCGAAAACTCTCTTTTTTCTCCTTTTACATCTTTTACACCTGTGCAACAGAACCCCACAGCATATTTTACTGACACTGATGCTTTTCTGTTTTCCTAAAACCTGCAGTTTTTCTTTAATTCTAACAGCACTTTAATAGGGCAACAGCAGAGGACTGATATAAGGCTTGACGTTTAATGATTTAATTCAGTGTTAAGTAGTGCATGACGGAAACGCCATACCAAGACAAAATCATGTAGAGAGACAGTTCCAGGATCTAAATGGAACATGACATGCAAATGAAAACATACATGTTGTGTAACTGACCTGGCAAGTACACACACTTGGAGAATCACAGAAAGTGCTTTCTTCTGCAGCCTGCAAGACAAAATGAAACATTTCTTTCCAGTTGTGGTTTCCTAAACAACATGAGCTCTGAATTCTTCTTCTTTTTTTTTTTTTTCATTCGCCATACAGCAGCTTGTAAGCCAGCCACATTGCCCTACATTGTGGTCAACCCTGAGCAGACCACAACCTACAAACACTCCAATGAGCTTCCTTCAAGGGTGGAACAGTATAACAGATAACGTGTACCTACTGTGATTGCACCCGTGTCATAGGTGTGACTACGCCCCACCCGGCCTTCACCTCTACATGATGCCTGGTAGCATTCCAACTTTCTAAACACAGTCAGAGTCCTGGAGGAAAAAGCGAACAAATCCGAGCAGAGCTAAGAGGCGTGTGCTGAAGTCCTGTTGATGCAGGTTTGCAGCAGTAGTAACACAGTGTGACAAGTTGACCTATGTGTTTTAAGAGCCTGTTTCCTGGTCATGTCTCATTTTGTTTAAGTGTTCTCAGTGCCGGTTGCTGCCCATGCTGGTAGTCTGTTGTCAGTGACATCTGGCTCTGTTTACTCTGTTCAGCATTGGTGGCTGACATTTACAAGTGTGTTCTGTTTGTTGGTCTTTCATAAGTGTCTATTCCCGTGTTAAGGTTACATATACTGTACTTTGCTGACTTTGCAGCTACTAATCGCCCCAATTTGTCACTCTGCTTGAGACAGTATTGCACTAATAACTCAGGTACAACATTAATAGTATATGTGTGTACTTCTATTGCATTTATATTAGTGTCTGTCCTTGTGCTGCTGTAACACCCACATTTCTCCTGTAGGAGAAATAAAAATGATCTTATCTAATGTATCTGACATTTTATGAATTACGTTATGAATTATTAAAACACTGAGGTACAAGGTATTGTTCAAACTGTTAGACTGTTCTGTATTTGTCATTAATTTGGTCACTCGTAGGTTGGAGGCAAGTCACAAGGGTTTAGGCAAGATTATTCATTGCATAATTCTACAGTAAATACGTTGTCAGGCGTCATACTTCAAAGAAACCGCAACATTTCCTTAAAACCACAGGCTTTAATTACATCGTGTCACTATGGTAACTACGGCTTGATTTCGCAGTGGAACTTGTGAACACTAATATAAAGACTGATGCATCATTTCATCCTTTCTACAAAGAAGGCAAGGAAGGATTGGCTGGTTACTCTCTGTATGAGTCACACAGCCTGTGTTGTACTCTCCCTCCAAGCCTGGTTACCAATACCAATAACAACAGCTCCATGCTGCTCCATGGCAACTGTGTGTGGCTCGGGTGGTGTGTGTTTACTTTGCAAATGCAGGTAGCATTGTTTCTGAGAAAGAATAAAAGACAGAGGCAACCTCCAAGTAATCAGCTCTGTTACTGCGAAACACAACAGGAGCATCCTCTTATCATATCTGCTCTGCATCCTGAGAATAAATTCTCAGGGATCTCCTTCTTGCTCTTATCTCACTCCCACAACTCCACCCCTCTTGAACTCGACAGCCCACCCCCTCCCACTTGTCCTGTTTGTTTGCCTTCCTAGTATGTTCTTGAAGGTTCCACTCCTTCTAGTAATTTCTGAATCACTCTGAATGGTAACTCTCAAACGCCTTTTCTAAATTTTTAGTTTGAGGTCTTTGTTATTGTTTTTCTGACAGTAAGTTCTGATTACCTGTTGTGCTGACTCTGCACCATGACCACAAAGTCAAAGTTGATCCAAAATAATTGCAAAATCACAGGTTATGGGAGTAACATTTCCATAAAGTACAGATGACGTTATCAGCTAAAACCAATGCTTATCAGAGACCAAAACACTGAACACAGGTTTATAATAATATAACGTTGGACTTTACTGATCTGGAAAGTGGCAAACATTTTGTTTTTAATCAGAAGCAGTGAGTGCGCGGTAGACATATTGAGTTCACATTACAAAGCAAACTACCATGGATGTACAGTCATGGCCAAAAATATCGGCACCCTTGCTATTCTGTCAGAAAATGCAACACTTCTCCCATAAAACTTGTTGCAATTGCAAATGTTTTGGTATTCACATGTTTATTTCTTTTGTTTGCATTGCAACACAAAAAATCAGAGATGCAAAGTCCAACATGAAAACATTTCAAACAGAACTTAAAAACGGACTGGACAAAATTACTCGAACCCTTAACTTAATATTTGGTAGCACACCCTTTTGGAAAAAATAATTGAAATCAATCGCTCCCTGTTACCATGAATGAGTTTCTTACACGTCTCTACTGGAATTTTGGAATTCTTTTGCAAACTGCTCAAGGTCTTTCAGATTTAAAGGATGCCTTCTCCCAACTGCTGTTTTAAAATCCCTCCACAACTGTTCTATGGGCTCTCCAGAGCTTTGTTTGTAACCATTTCTGGGTGCTTTTTGAAGTGTGTTTTGGGTCATTGTCCTGCTGGAAGACCCATGACCTCTGGGGGAAATGCAGCTCTCTGACAGTGACTCTCTGACATTTGCGCTCCAGATTCTTTGATAATCATCAGATTTCATGATGCCATTCACACAGCCAAGGCATCCAGTGCCAGAAGTAGCAAACCAACCCCAAAACATCTTTGACCCTCCACCGTGTTTGACTGAAGGGACCATGTTCTTTTCTTTGAAGGCCTCATTTTGTTTTCTGTAAACAGTGCCATGATGTACTTTACCAAAAAGCTCTACTTTTGTATGTCCATAGTATGTTCTCCCAGAAGGACTATGGCTTCATCACATAAGTTTTGGCAAACTCCAGTCTGACTCTTTTATGCCTTTTTGTCAGCAGTGGTGTCCTCCTGGGTCTCCTACCATAGCGTCCCTTTTCATTCAGATGGCGACAGATAGTGCGAGCTGACACTGTTGTGCCCTGTGTCTGCAGGTCAGCTTAAATTTGAACAATCCATTGTTCCGTCCACGTCCAGGGAGGTTAGCTACAGTGCCATGGGCTACGAACTTCTTGAAGACATTGCGCACAATGGACACAGGAACAGGACTTGTAGCCTTGAAATTGTCCATGTTTTTCTACAATTACTACAATCTTTACTCTTCTTTCTTTTCTCCATGCTCAGTGTGACACACGACCCAATGATTGAGTCAACCTTTGAGTAAATTTTACTGGTTGCAAGTGTGATTACTGTATTGCCGACACCTGTTACTTGCCACAGGTGGATCTAAATACAAATTACAGGTGCATCACATGCTTGAAATGCAATTATTTCTCACAATTTTGACAGGGTGCCAATAATTTTGTCCAGGTCCATTTTTGAGTTCTGTGTGAAATTTTTTCAAGTTGGACTTTGCTTCTCTGATTTTTTTTGTGTTGTTCCAATGCAAACAAAAGAAATAAACATGTGAATACCAAAACATTTGAAATTGCAACAGTTTTCTGGGAGAAGTGTTGCATTTTCTGACAGAATAGCTAGGGTGCCGATATTTTTGGCCATGACTGTAAGGCGTCCCACCAGAGGATGTCTTAAACTGAAGGTTACCTTCATCAGCTGTCTGAGATGTTATTGTCCTCAATAACTAGGTCATTCCCTTCCATGTGAGAAGGTCAAATCCTCTGTGTGGCTTTTCTATTCATTACAATAGATTAGGACCTCCTGTCATCCTCTCTACGTTGTAGACTGTGCTACCTTAGGGGAACAGGTGAAAGATAATTAAGGGGAATCAAAGGATTTCCAGGGGGCTCTTGGTCACTTAGGTATCTGGAATGCCTGTCAATTTTTATTACACAGTAGGCACATGTGTCTAGTTCAACAGGGACAGCTTTGAGGACTTGAGTGTCTTTATAGAGGTTTTACATCTTGTCATAGCCCAAACCTTGTTACTGCAGAGTAAAGTAATGTTTAATTGTGTGCCTGATGTTTTGTTCTATCTGAAACTTTTGTGCTGGTCAGGTCTCTCCTGTAATAGAAATATTCGCAAAGGTTAAATAAAAAGAAAACTAAAAGTCTAACTAAAAGATTTGGAAAATTTGCATGAGTGAAACCAGCCACAAAGAAACTCGCTTTGTGGCAGTGCTTTAGTTCCTTTGGAGATTTTGTGATAAAACATTTCACGCAGCCTCTTTCATTTTCAACGCTCTATGAGGGTCTCTCAAGAAAGGTAAACTGAAACCAAAAGAGATGTAGCACAGGTAGAGAGAGAAAAAAACCTTTCACACATGTAGCTTCAAGCCCTGAGGTGAATATTCTGGAAGAATTTATGAGACGCTTTTCTCCCGCAACACAAAGCAAAGCCAGGGGATTTGGGAGATCTCTGAGACGTTGGAATTGCAATCAATCTAATGGAATATGAGACTTATGTGTAATTCAGACATATTTACTGCTTATCTGCATTTTGGAAAACAGCAAATAACGTCTTCTTTTGCATTCTGCATTGTCTCTCCTGCCACATAAAGTATGAACACATTCTTGATGGTAATGTGAGCCAATGAGACTGCCAACAAGGCTTCTGGGCACCAAAGAGAGAATTCATAAAAAAGAAAGAAAGAAAAACAAGGATAAGATCATTCTCTTCACAGGCTGCTGAACGAGACGACTTTCTATGTAACGAGTCTCCTCCTTCCTTCAGACCGCTGCAGCAGACGAAACATCTCCAATTCTCCAATCCAAACCTCAGAAAAGAGCTGGAAAACAGATATGATGTCAGTCCCGGGAGCTCAGCAGCTTTTTTATCTGCTTCCTGTTTACCTTCTGCTGTGTCTGCGTCTGTCAGCGGCAGGCTTATTGTCACCAGACGCCCGAGCAGGCCTTATAAGGACAGACCCCTGTTGGCTCCCAAAAGCAGGAGGGAGAGACGCAGAGGGAGAAAAAACAGAAACAGAAAGGCCAGTGGTGAAATGGTTAAAGAATGACAGAAGAAAAGGAACATTAACATAAAGGGGGGAAAAAACAATAACATGGATGGCAGACTGGGGAAACCCCCTTCTTGCTGCCCCTCTCTCCCACCAGACTGAGTCAGCATCAGGAAGAGAGCCAGACCCAGACAGCCTTTCCACCTAAAATCCTCCTCAGCCCCCCTTCCCCTCCACTCTTAAAACTGTGAGGCCTGTCTGGTCTATAAAAAGTCAAGTGGAAACTGCCCTTTGTTTCCTGAAGAGACACAAACAACTGAGCGAGAGGCTACTTTGAATATAACTCGCATCTGTATGATTTCTTTCGCTTTTTGTGTGAGCCGTGGTTGGCGAGTTGGGATATTTCCCCCTGTTGCGACAATGTGCGTCGTATTTTTGTTTTGTTTGTTCTTTTTGGCATTGTTTTTACACGGTCGCCATGGCGATGGTTTCTCGTTCTAAAGAAAGACGTGAGAAGAGGAAGTGAAGTGAAACAGTGCTTGAGGAGCGCGGTGTGATTCTCTGGACTGTGAGCGCGAGAAAACCAGATGGAGCTCGTTCAGAAAACATCAACAGAGTCCAAACAAGCGACGCCTTTCGTGTTGTTTGTGTTGTGCTGATTTATTTTGGGTATCTTCTATGAGTAATGTATTCTTTCTGTTTAATGGCACGCTGCGATCAGCTTTCTTTTTCAACTTTTTTTGCAGGAAACGCGGCGGGTTGCCAAGGCGACAAAGTTCCTCCTTTAACCATTGACTGTGTTGGTACAAAACTGCTGAGACAAGACATAGTAGCACGGTGATCTCATCATTCGCAAAGCCCTTCCCCTTTTTTCACTATTGGCCATATTGGGTAGAAAAAAAAAGCATCTGTGCAAAATGACTGGCCGTCGAAAATGTCATACCACCCTGCTGTCACAGTGGTAAGCACACATCAGTTTCTAAAGTGGGTACATTACGCTATGTACCGCCTCTATATTTGGTGTTAACATCAACACAGCTGGTTGTCAATGAAGCTCTTGATGCAACGGTGGTGGCACAAGCGTTTCATTCATCCACTCGCCCTCCCACTCCACCCCTCACGAACAAATTGACCCATTTCATCATCACTCGAGGTGCGGGGGTTTAAGGCGAGTCAGTCAGCCTTAACACGCCAAGTGGATGTTAGTTGATAAGCTGCTTGTTTCAACTTTGCTGCTCCTTTGCCCCTCAGCAGTTTTCACCTCCATGTGTGGTTTTGGTCTCACAAATTCACAAAATGTTCTTTTACATGTTTGTTCACACTTAAACACTCGGGTGACATCTTCTCCTGCCCTTCTAGCAAAAAGCCAGTTTAAATGAATGGAATTAAAGCTTTTAAATGTATAATTTGATGATGAAAATATTAAAGGAAGGTTGCAATATGGGCACATAAAGTCTTTTCTCCTTCTTGTTACAATGATTCTCATCTACAGACCCATTAATGTTTGTTTTCCTTTAGGGAGGGGAAGAAGCAGCCATTATTAGTGTACCAAGAGGGTTGGGGGCCCCATAATTTCTTTTTCCAGCAATGACCTCATCTTGACAATACGGCCCTTTCCTGGCTTCAACCTCAACTTTTCCCCAATATCTGAGTCAGCCAGTTCTCACATTCATGTGCTTCTATTTTAGGGCTCTAATTTCCATCATTCCCCCAGTAGGCAGACGTATATAATTGTGCTTTTTTTTAATATGGAAAAGGAAAATGACTAAATGCTAAGCACAACATTTTTGCTGCTCTAGTTGGACAGAAGCACAGATAGTCGTAAAAGGTTGCAAAGTTAATCCTGATGCTAGGGCACCAGGATTAACTTTGCAAAGATGTTAGATGTGACACCAGGTCAGTGGCTTGGACTCGAGTAGCCTACTGTAGCTGCCAAGGTGTTTAAGAGAGAAGCCATGGCTGAAAATGTGGGTCAAACCCAACACCCCGTAAATCTGTGTCTGAAAATGGATTGAAAGGATTCATGAAAGCCACCATGAGCATGTCACACATAGTAAAAAGTAGCAACTAGTTTAGAATATAAATATTAAAGTATTAGGTATAATATAATTACATGTTATATGCAACACACACACACACACATTTGGTCAGTAAATTAATGATTCTATGTCACTGGCATTACAAAAAAGAAAGTAACATTTACTCTCCCCTTGTGGCCAGCTGACTTATTTATTCTTGTCCAGTCAGGAAGTGAAACATGACCAGGAACTTTATTTTCCAAATGGCCCTATTTGGCTCCCCTTTGGCGTCATTTAACAAGATGACCAGTGTCTCTCCAAAACCAGTCCACGGTTTCAGAGTTCCTGCTCAACATGACAATCTGGCAGGTAAAGTGTCCCGCCCTTGACAGACAGTTGCTAGCAGCCAAAACATGAGCTGGACCGGTCCCAATCCCATTAACTGAGTCATGAATGGACGCTTGGCGATATAAACAGAGCTGTTTTTTTCCAGGGCAGGTGGGGACGTTCCGTGTCACAAGTCTCACACTCACACATTAACTCACATCCTTTGCCATGGGCGGCTCCCTTATTTTAGAGGAGGGGGATGCATACGCTCATGATGTGGCACACCCTGGGGTATTTTTCTGCCCAAGTAGATGGTTCTGAAAAACAGAGCGAGGAGCGCTAAAATTGGCTCCTGTGAGAAGAACACTGTATGCACGGGTTGGAAGCCATATGGTTTCAATGTTTTTATCTCTCACAAACTGTGTGTGTTTAAGTTGGCTTCATATATCTGTGTGTTTAAAAAAAAATTCATTGAAAGAATATGTCACAGTTAGTTGAGGCCAGAAAAAAATGAAAAAGACTGAATTGAATAAGCTGATTGTTAACAAAAGGTGGAGTCAATGAACTGATCAAGTGGGAAATTAAATGCAATTTATCTCAATCGAAGCTGTATGTATATATTTATAATGAAGCAGGCACGGTGCCCTTTCTCATAGCTTTGAATTAGCTGATAAATTGCAGTGAGTATTAAATGCTCTAAATTGATTCCCAGTGCCAATAGCAGATATGTAACAACTAGACAGTTTTACATGAAACTCCTCAAAGGGATTTACTGCATCAGTGAAATGTTTAGTATGCAACATATTTAGCTCATAATCTCCATACTGTATGTGCATACAAATGGTACACACACTATGCACTGTGCACTATTCATGTGAAAAAGGAATGACAGGCAGATTGATGACAACATAATAGGAATTATTTGGTATTGCATGCATATCACATGGTTTATATTTCATGCAGAATAAAGATTCTAACAGAGATTGGATCATGAAACATAACTTTTTTTATTAGCCCCCAAACACTAATTGGCTCAGATAGAAACCACATTTTGAGATAACTGGCATCTTTAATCTGTCTTGACATTTACCATATGTATATAGTACAGTCTTGTGTGCGTATCAGTGACAAGGTTAATGGTGATTTGGGGAGACCCTTCTCGCTTCAAGAGCTAAAAAGCTAAAATTGCATCAGTTTGCGTTTCTGTCTTGGCTTTATTCCCATTTTAGCAAAATGTCATATAATAAAAAGGTCTTGAATAACTTAATTTAGTGTGAGTGTTATGGTCCATAGACACATTTATTTTAACAGTTTGTGTTTTCTGTCTTTGAAAATTGTCTATAATCAGTGTAAACTGATTTTACACATTTCCACATATGCATAATTCTATCAAATGAGTCGATATCTTCAGAGGTATACTGAGTTACGTCGGCCGAAGTTGCTAGAAAAGAATTAACAATAGACGGGCTCCCTGAAAACGATCCGGCAAACAGTGAAAAAGAAACCTGTGAAAATCAAAGCAATCCACCACTTCCACCCTTTATCACTTGGATCAAAAGGCCTTTGATCCACTGGTGGGACCTTTATTCTTTCAGCATAGCCTGTCTATAATTAGTCAAACAGTGAGCCTATAACATCTCTGATTAACAATCATTGGTAAAGAATGTCTATGGCACCTCTGCTGCTCCTTAAATAAATGGCAAATGCAGCCGTTTGTGGCTGTAACCCCTCCCTGCGTCTGACACAGCAAGATTTAGAGCACAAAACAGGCTGTGAGCAAGATGTAAGGGAGCAGGAAAAGAGGAAATCTGTAGTTCATTAGTGGCCATTTTATTTAAGGGTAGAAACCGAATCTATTATTAGACCTAGACTACGGGAGAACAACAACTGCATGTTTACCAAAACAAAAACAGGTAGAAACATGACACAACACTTCTATAATTATAGTTTGAATACCTCTGCTCTATCGTTAACTGTTTTTTCTCCCTTATATTGTTCCTGTTTGTACTGTAAGGATTTTTGGCGTTCCTACTTATACCCAAAAACAGTTGACTTAGCCCTGAGACCGACAAGAGAGGGCAAAGCAGTTCACAAAAGCAGCAACGAATGGGAAAAGAGAGAGCAGAAGAAAGAGGCAGAGCACAGGGAAGAAAAAAGAGGCGGGATAGAGAATATCCAAACATTTTTGACGGCAACATTGTATACACAGGCCACCGTGTCGGCTGAGAAGAACACTTCTTTGGAAACGCAAGACTGTCCCTAAGCTGGAAACCAGTTAGTCACTCCTGCAAAGAAAAAACACAACAGGGATGTTTTAGAGTGGGGTTTGAAGGAAATGCTGACACGTGTTATTGACAAGTTTTGGCTTATAAGTGTCCATGACAAACGGTGGTTCAAAACTAAGAAATTAGGTCACGAGAAAATGTATTTGGCAGGGCAGCATCACTGTAAAACCTGCTGGAGGCTTTGAGGCGTTGGCTTTTTTTTGTTGTTGGTAGAGTTTTGGAAGGGCTAGCTCAATGTCGTGTGAAGTGGATGAGAGGAAGGTAGAGAGGGGGGGGTAAGGGTGAGGGTGAGGGTTGAGAGACAGACAGAAACAAACAGGGAAAGAGAGAGAGAGAGAGAGAGAGGAGAGAGAGAGAGAGAGAGGCTGGTCTTTGCCTCTCTGCTCCAGCTAGCCATCTATCTTTGGCTGTGCTCACGCCCCAGCTGCTGCTGGTTCAAAGTACGGTCACTGGCAGGGAACCAGCCACAGGGCTGCGAAAAACACCCACACAGCCACTTCAAATACAGAGGGAGGCAAAAAAGAAACAGAATGTCTTTGGAACAAACGGAAGCCTCAGACTCGAGCCGAGTGTCATATAACTTTAGCGGTGGAACCACCAGAACGTCTAACTTACTCTTGATGAGGAAAACTTTCTGTGTGTTTAATAGGAGCATTACCAAAGTTAATGTTTAATGAACCAGTTAAATAGGACACTTGTGAACGTCGATTTGGAGAAACTCAAAGCTGGTTCACACACACACACCAAAAAAAAAAAAAAAAGTCCTGCAACAAATGCAATGAATGCAATTCAGCAAAAGTTAAGTAATGCGCAGCACATAAGATTAAAGTACACACACACACACACACACACACACACACACTGTGACATGGTATGGGCTTAAATGAAGTTAATCAGAGTGGGTTAGCCTTGAGTTGCGTAGCTCTTAGCAGTCATGCTTAAGTAAATGTTCTCTAGCTAATTCAGTTAGGTGATGGTGAGCAGCACTATGGAGACCACTTGGCTTACATGGTGGACTCTGTCCCCAAAGCACCAGAAAATATGATATTTAAATCCTGAATAGAAAAAAAGTATGTTGGCCTGAATCCAAAGTTATAAACATGCAATACCTAAAATGAATGTTACCCTAAACTGACTTTAAATTGGTCGCCAGATCCTCTCACATTTGGTCCTGTACCAAACTATGTGGGCCAAGGTGTGGGTGTCATCGTAAAGTAAAGGTGGTGCAGCGGCCGGATGAGTGTATGGATGAGTGTGTGTTTCCCTAAATTCCATGCAAGCGTAGATTTGTGTCATTGCGTGTGTGGGGGGTGTTCGTGCCAATGACCTTGGGCTTTTCACTGTACGTGTGTGTTTTCCATTACATGTGTCCCCACACAGGCGCTACAGGTGAACAGAAAGTCGTGTTCATCAGCCATCTGGAACCTTAGACTGGCAGATCAGACAGCGAGTTTGGGGTTATAAACAAACACGCGCACGCACATAAGTCAGAGGATTTCCTTGTAAGGGCTGACTCGCTCTCGGGGCATGAACGTGACTGTGCCAGTTATTGTTTGAGCTCGCCTGACGGGTCGAGCTCATTGCTGAGACCGTGTTCTCTTTTGCTCTTCTTTGGAAATATGACAGGTCCAGGTGCAGAACCCGCGGAACGTGAGGAGTGGGTCGGCGCCGGTTTTGGTGCTGCAATCAGCAGATCAAGACTAATGAGAGTAAATTAAGCCAAAAGGAGAGATGATATTGGAGCTCTACCAGGGGGGGTGAGGCCTGTTTCCTCTGGCAGCCACTTCTCGTGTGATTAATAGCTGACTTCCAGGGAAGCAAGGCTGTGCTTGTTAATTATATCCAACCAAAATAGGGAGGTGTGCTGTTTTTCTTTCGGTGTTCTTTTGTTTAGCCTTTGTTCAAGAGCAGAACATGTTTGATTAATTTACAGGGCTTTACAGGAACAAATCATTTCACAGTCTTTCATTCATTTGCATGCGTTGGTGTTGCCATCAGTTGTGATATTTGCTCTTTCCACTTAAGCGTTATTCAACCTGATCATGTTGTCACATTAGCTGTCTTGGGTAATAATGTAGAGGAATGTGAAATGTCAGCTTCACTGTCTTCTCCAGTGTGTTTCTCAGAGAACACCATCATCTGCTTTGAGCCTCAGATGAGTCTTGAAGATAATACACTAGCGAATCCAATGAGCTGGTGGTGTACAGTTTAACGGCATTATCCTATGTGTATGTGTAATGATTGTGAAAAACTTTGTTATTACTGTCAATTAGACTTCTTCTATGTACTTAATTCTCGGAAACAAAAGGTATCCTGAGGGCACCCTCTGAGAACGGTGAGTCTTGCCTTTAATTAGGTATGAGATCATCTCTCATCTCACTGTGATTTCAACACTGCATCCGGAGAGTGTAGGCCTAACAATGGCTTGTGATTATGGAAGCAATACACATATATTGAAAATGTAAGGTTTTTTTTTCTTTCTCATTGTCACTTTCTCTCTCAGTGCTCAGTGTATATCTCAATGTGTCATATACAAAATAAATACTGTATATCTGATGAACTGATGTACTTAGTATGTGCTTGTGTCATTTGTAAATGCATAAAGATCTACATTTTCATGCTATACAGATATATTAATATTTTGTGCTAATGCAATAAGTTAGATGAGTGCAGTACAAATATTCTAATGCCACTGAGAAAAGAGAACAGAAAAAAAAAACCAAATGTTCTTTGTAACAGGAAACAATAAGTGAGCCCTGCCCTCTCAGTTCCTGGAATAGACCAGATTAATTGATAGCATTACAAATATCAAGCAGCTACTGAACACACACTAGATTACTGAGGGGCACGATAGGAACAAGCACAGTTACAATGCAAAATACAGCACCGGCTCACCCCCATACTCAAACCAAATGATAAGGTGTAAAAGACATGGAGCAACAACTGCCAGGCAACTCAATGAGAAGATTTTTTTCCTGTTTTCCCGTCTACATCACCATGCTCGTCAAAGTATTTGCTGGTGTTAAACAAGAAATATGGAGGCTGTTTTCTTTTTCTGCAGCTCTACTATCACGGTCGATCACGTCAGCATGTATCCCAAGGGTGTAAAACTGAAGACATTAAAGTTAAATGCTGTACTTAGATGAGGCTCAAAATGTTGATGTCATTGATTTGAACTTTTTCTATTAGACCAAAATGTCATAAAAGCAAATCTTTGAGCTTTTGAACTTGGACATAAATCTTCCACAAGGTAGCTCAAAAATATATTTTGTGCTGTATAGTCAGTATTTACATCCAAAAGGCCTTCAATGGTGGAAAATGCAAAGGTTTCTAACTCTGTGTGACGCACTGTATTGCCCAGCCAGGCCCTGGGGAGCTGAGCAGCCACAGTCAGCCGTATTCCTGCTGATCAGATTAGCAGCACCATGCTGCTGTGTGTGTACGTGTGAGTGTGGAGGGGGTGTGTACAGTCTGTGGGGGTGTACTCTGTGCGTTTGTGTCAGTGCTTGCATCCGTGCGCGCAATATGTGTATGACTCAGGAAGGAGTTGTTCCCAGTGCCAAGCCTTTTCCTGCTAATGCTGGCATATTGGCAGAGAGGACACCTGACTTCTTGTCCTCAGGGATAAGCGATCGGATACCCGGGGCAGGATGGTCACACCCGCCAGAGCTTTACTGGCAGGACAGTTTTATGGGGGGGGGGCAGGAACATGGAAACCTACACCCACCTTTTCTCACTTCTCTGTAAAGTGCTCACTCAGGATGGAGGCATGAGATGAGTTTGGGAAAACGTAATGGAAAAGGTGGAGAAAATTTTCCTCTTCTGAGCCTATTATTATCTCAGGAAACTTTATACATTATTACACTTAAACTTAAGCTGTATACCAAAATTAATGTATCACCATATAATAAGTATAAAGGAAAACATAGCATGAACTATAAGTATTGTTGCTATGGCTACCTGTAATTTAATATACCTTGATGCTGAATTAAGTGATCTAGTGGTTCAAATGTTGCCCATACATGATGATGGACAATAAGGAGTATTTTCTGTGGCCACAGTATGACAGTTATGCTAGCACACATATACAAGGTATATCTATTTTTATTCACGTTTGTGGCCAGTATGCTGAGCAACACGCCATACATGTACATGCTCGTGCAGTTGTAGACACACGTGTTGGACTGCAGAAGGACATTCCTGAATGCCACATCAACCATACCAGGATATTCAAGCTCTGCCTAAATAGACAGTCTCCCGCCTCTAAACCCTTATTAACTCCTACCAGCACACGGATTAAGTCCTGGGATCCAGACAGCTAACAACCCTGTATGTGTCTGGTACAAGCTGCTCACCCATTCACAATGCTTTATAACTGGCTGCAACTCACAGCCTCCTTCCACCGCCACCCGCGGGGGGACATTTGCAAAACAAGTGCTTAGTCGAAGAGGACACAAGAGGAGGGAGAGAGGGGAGCCAGGGGTGTATTTCAAAGATTAGTGCAAGATGGGTAAGGAGGAGGAAAAAATAAGGACATTTTGACTGATATTGCCTTTAGAAAGCTGATGTGGCACTGACTGTGCACCCAGAGTGATTAACTTTTTTAAAGGATAGCCTGGTCCTTAAAGGCAGTTTCACCCACCGCATCTCTTCATTAGTGGAGACTCTGGGATATATTACAACATTTCAAGTTATACACAAAAAGGAAAGAATCAACAAGACATCTCACGAACATTGGAGTGTAAAACCTGACTTGCTGGTGTCTAACATAGAAATAACTGCTGTATATGTTAGCAAAGTGATACATCGGTCTAATGTTTTTTTTTTTCTTTATTTTTCAGAACAGAAGGCTCAGAAGGGGCGAGAAGCATTGAGGCGTTATGTGCTGGGTTTTTCACGTGCACTGAGACATGGGCCAGTCCACGTGGAGCAGACACTCCTGCAGAGTCAGTGGTCCACCTTTTCTCTGGCTGGACCGACAGGACGTTTCACAAATGACCAAAACACTCTTGAGAAGCTGAATCGGAGACATTGCAAAAGACGTCAGTATGCTTGGAATGCATACTGCAATACCTGTTGGTGCAGATAGTACTGATAAATAATATAATAAAGGCAAAATAGAGGGGAATACTTGTAGAGAATGTGATAAAATAAAGATATGAGTTGAATAGACACAAAAGCAAGAATGTTAAATGTATGAACGTAGTCACACTTTTCTTTTCCTCCCGTTTTTCATGATTTCATCTGATCTAATGTGTCTGTTTTCATCAGTGTGAGAGATACAATGTAAGTGGCATTGTCACTTTGAAGTTCAACTATTTTGCAACAGATTTCAGGGTGTGGGAAAATACATACCAACTTACACAACTGTGTGCTGATTCTAGTGAGTTGCAAAATGATTGACTTTGGCAAGTCTTATTTCTTTTCAGGCTGAAGGTTGGATAATGAAAAAAAACAAACATTACATCTGAGGTATGGATGTGCTTATAGAGGTTATAGCATTGGCTTATGGTTTTAATCCAAGGACACTAGTGCAGTTCTCCAGCAAGTAGGTCAGATTCAGAGGCAGATATGGCCAATTGCAGAGATTTCACACATAAATGGGAAGCACCGCACGGGGCATTAGGCAAACACTGTGAACTAAGTGTTTGAAAAGCATTCACTTCCTCACTCACAACATGTCAACTTGAGTGCCAACCCTGAATCACAGCTACTTATAAAACCTATAGAGTTCAATGCATAGCAGCAGATGAACATACTCGATGCCTGTGCTGTACTTTTATGTGATCAGGGAATTGGCTGTACACCAAAAGTAAGTTGACTCTTGTCAACCTACAGAAGTGAGAACTGGTGTACTCATTAACCCGATCGACTGTGAGAGTAATCATTTAAGGCATGCGATGTTATACACTCAGGGATTTTTCAAAAACCTTGAGGCAGTACATTTAGTACATGCTGTCCATTCACATTGTTTGCATTTACTACTGACTTTGTGTACTGTGTGTCTCAGAGTTTATCTTCAGAGCGATGCACGCAGAACATTCAAGCATGTCTGCATCTTCTGCACACACATATAAACACAAGCACACACGCTTATAATTTAATAATGAAAGCACTACAACATATAATTACACATTCATAAATGAATCACAAACACTGCAAAGAAAGTGTTTCATAACCCAGTCAGCGGGCCTGTCTTGCTAACAGCAGGTAGATCAGAGACATGTTTGCCCCTGCGTGAGATGTTGTGACCTCATTGCCAGTTTGCTGAAGTTGTATAACATTCCCACACAGGTGAAAAAACAAATGACCAATTAATAGTGTCTCCCTGGAGAGCGACTGCACAGCGGCTGCTATGACAGTTCCAGCCAGTATAGACCAGTGCAGCTGCAGGTGAGGCGGTTTGTTTGTGTGTGAGGTGTGCGCTCAAGGGTACCAGATTCCACGTGAGTTTGTCTGTGAATGCTTGACTCCACGTGTGTGTGCACACATAGTGAAGCATGCAGAGTGTGGGATTTAAGAAACACCATGAATTAATATAAACCATATCCACAATACAGTGCGCACATTTTATTAATGACAGAGCAAAGACTTTACGGTGAATCCCAAATAACACAAGTTACATAATCAGATTTTCAGACTCAGCTTCAAAATCAAATCAAAAAGGTGAAAGCTATTGTTACTTACAGAGAAATCAAAGTAAAGCTAATAACATAAAGCATCCTGACTTCTGGGGGACAAAGTGAGTCAACATTCATACATAAAAATAGAACAACCATTCCAATTTTTGATCACTAATACACTATATTTAAGGCTTTTTATCCAGCCATTACAAAAAAAACCCTAATTCTTCAGTAGTATGTGCACTTTTTAATTCTCCCAAAATCCCACAGGTCATATAAGGCCTTTTGTCATCCTAAGTATTTTTGGTGTTTGTGTCGTGTTGTGTAGCCTACTGTATGTGCATATGTGACCCTGTGTGTGTGCGTTTTCGTGCGGCGTGACTCATCTGCCATCCCAGCTGAGATCACAGCAGGGCCGAGAGGAGCGGGGCCAACACCCAGCACAGGGAGCGGTGATCCTGAGGTGATGACATTTCAGTCTGGCTTCACAGGTATGGCAACATAGTGCTGTCCCTGCATAGGTCTGGGCTGAGATGACGTTATATAACATGGAGAGCATCCAGGTGATTTTCTATTTACCGATGCCTCTGAGCGACTTAGCCCTTCTGTAAAATGCCTTACTGTGTGTGAGAACGTGTGTAGGTGAGCACCATGGCTGTGATTTCTTAAAACGCTACCTGCTGCTGTAGCATAATGCCCCAGTGTACTGTTACAAAACAATTCAGCAAGTGGTTATCTGCCCTTTGTGGGAAGTATGCACGCATGCTTTGAAGGATTGGTCATCTTAAAATGAAGTCAACGAAAAAGAAAGCTTTCCATGTTGCCTGAAAAAGTTCATTTCACTCCTTTTTATGTCGTGAACAATCAGAAAATGTTGTCATATACTTTATTTTCTCATTAAGGTAGCGCAAGATATCAGCCAAATAGGTTGAGATCCTGCCAGTATTCATGCAGCAAAATGAAAGGGCTACCTCACTCCTTATAATCCTTTATATCATAATCAAACCTTTTCATGTTGGGTCTGTGCTGTTTTATAGTATACCGTTTCAAAGAACATGAGGTGTGTCTTTTGAACTGGATGCCAACTGCCTCACTGCCTGACAAATTATACCCTTTCCACTTCTCCATCGGTTGTTCTGGCACAAAGGCAGCGGTTAAAGTTGGTTATACAACGGCAGAAAACTATGGTTTCTTTATGCAGAAGTCTAAATTGGGCTCCTGGGGATTCAGTGCTGTGAGGTGATAGTAAATGAAAGGGATCGCGTACTCCCTGCAATCGGCAGGGAGCAGAGAAATCAAAGGAGTTTGGCTCTGAAGAGTCTGCTTTGGGGCTTGTGTCTTTGGTCGGAGTCAAGAGGTTAATGCCTGTTTTTACCCAAACTTTTGAAGGCATAAGGCAGTGCTGCACAACTTCAGGGGCAGGACATGCACAGTATCTACAAGCACAGAGACGTACATGCATCACCATAATCACGGGTATAGAAGTGGGCATTCACATCCACATCAGTAAGGTATGTTTTCCATCTCATGCTGCTGCCTCCACTGCAACGTGCCTTGACATTTGACTTTTCATTCTTACATTTCACACATTGATGACAATAATGTAAATTATACAGGAAAAAAACATCATAAAACATTACTTCCAACAGTATACTATTTGTTAATGTGAGAGTAGTGATAATAAAAATAAAAGCAGAGCAACTATTTCATCTATTTGTAAAAACAACAACATGGTAACAAACTGCTTATTTTGCTAAATCCTCAGCAATATTGCACAATGACACGTATACTCCAACCTGCCAAAATCAAACCCGTTGCTCAGTTGCAGCACACGCGTGCTGTGAGCACAAGAATAACTCCTCCGGCTTTTATACCTTGGCAAAATGCAGAAGTGACCCACGTGACAGTGAGGTGACAGCTCAGTGCGTTTTCCCATCGCGCACTGCCGACGTGCTGTACAGTGCTGAGACGCTGAGGTAACTTCTCTGTGACCACAAACTTCCCCTATCTGAGAGAGCAATCAAGAGCAGTGGCGAAACGACCCCAGCCCAATGGCCCAGCCTTAGGGTGGCTCTGCTTCCTGTGACGAAAATACATCCAGCGAAAGATCTCACATCTGTCAGGAGGTGTGCGAGTGGCACCTTTTGAGCTGAGTGATGAAATACATGATGAAACAGATCATATAGAAGCAACCTGTATGGTATAACATAAGCTTTCCAAATGAATTGTGGGACTGAGTTTCTAATTGTGGCAATGTCTTCGATGAAATGCTACAAAGTCTGTTGGATTTCCTGTATTTTGTTTTAGCAAATAAATCAAATTTAGAGCCAGTGCAGTAAGTCGAGGACAGGGACGTGGCGGTGACGTGTATATGTGTCTGTTTTTTAAACAACAGTGGGTAACTTTTTGCATGTTGTCTTTTCATTTAACCTTTGTAGACATTGCACAAGAAAAACAGCTTTGTGGTCAATCCTGTTCAAACAAGCCAACCACTCCTCATCCCCCAAAATCTTATTAGTGTAAATTACATTCGCTTACAGTAACTAGAAGTGTGTGTGTGTGTGTGATGTTAACCAATGCGGTACATGTCAGATGACATCCCAGGCAGACTACTAAACTGAAACTGAATCCAGGGGGGGTTTCCAGCAGAAATTTACTGTACACACTGCTGAGGTCCATGGCGTGCACTTGTTTCAGTGAAAAAGGTTTAGCCTCATAATGTTCTGTTCAGCTTGAACTAAAACTGTATCCTTCAAGCTGTTTGGCACCATCAAACTCCAAGCAGGGGCTTATTTGTCTGCCAAGGAGAGGAGTCTCTTATGGGAACACTAAAAGCCAAACAAATTAAAAGAGATTGGGCAAGATTACCGTCCCGAAAAAGCAGCTTTATATGGGAGCTGTAAAATTACGACCAGGCAGTGTTTGTTTGTGTGCAAGTTAAAGAGCTCCTGGCAGCTGGTGTTAAGTTGTTGTGAAGATACTGGCCAAGTTGCTACATGAGCTGTAACATTATTGATCAATCTGGAAACAGGGAGAACACAAGGGCGCACGCTCACACAAAACGCACACGCTCATCTTCAAACAGGAATATTCCCTCTCTGCCGCCTGTTAAAACGCTTCTGCATTTTTCTAGACCTCCACGCTGCTGCCCCGCCAGAGTGCGGACAACAAATGTTTTAATGGTCAGCTTGACCCTGTCAGGGCTGTCAGAGACATGAAGCAGATGCAGTCATCTGGCTGCCACTGTACTTGTCAGGATGTGGGATGGAGGCGGCGGCAACTGCATGCTGGCACAAGCGAGACTGGCTGCTCCGCTGAAGGCACAAGTTGGTAAAAATGTCACAGCTTTCTAACACCACATTCATGTCATCAAGAGGCCTACAGTTGTTTTTCCAACCTTTGCGCATCCAGGAGAGCTTAACTCAGGATGCACACTTTTGCCAGAGACACATTGCTTCGCATTCATATGGTTCCACACATTCACACCTGCGTCGTCTTGTACCAGTTTTCTGCTGCCAGCCACAGGTGTGAAACATATTTGTCACTGGCACTGACAGTACATTTTTGCTCCTTCCCCAACCACATGTTGCTGGTGAACGGACATTCTGCTTTAATATGCTGTGTAAAAGCATTGTATAAGTCAGGAACTGAATGTAAACCTCCCACATGGCAGGCATGAAATCCAAACTCAAGACTCAAACTCTGATGCAATCTTACCACAGAGAGACAGGTACAGGTAGTATTAGTGGGCCCTCTAGAGGTCCCTGTGCGCACCATGCACAGCTGCCAACACCTTCAGCTGCCAGCCGAGTTGCACTGTGCAGCAGAACAGTTACGACTTGTGGTGTTTGTTCAAGGCCTCTTCAACCTTCAGTCCTGAGCCCAAGGCACTGCTGGTTTCCTGTCCTAACATCTGCAGCTGTTGACGGCATTCATGTAGCATCCCAGGTGTAAAGCAGTCCTCGATTTAAAGGGACAAAATGAGAACCAGGAGAACCTTGAACCCTCATAACCTGATTTGAGATCCGCTGCTTTGATTTTTGCTCGTATCACAGTGCGAGATAATTACAGCGGCATGCATTCAGCACAATAATGTCTCACGGCCATCTAAACTATGCGCAAGACGACCAGTTATATGTGTTAAATAATCATTAGAGTCTTTATGGATGCTCAGTTATCCACTCCTGCAGAGCAGTGAGTGAGGAATCTTGTATCGGTGGGCCCCCTAGAGGTAGATATTTTAATTGCATCCTGGCTCTAGCCCAGAGGGTGTATCCGTCACCTGAGGACAAAACCAACATGCCTGAGCTCTCAAATGTGACACCCAGAACAAAAACCCAGACACATTAAATGCATTCCTCTGTCAAAGAGCACCTGAGTTCATAAGTGTGAACTGTCTCATTATATTGTATTTGTCATCATGTGCTGTTACACTTTGTCTGAAAATTTGTATTTAAGATGATTATTGGAACAAAATTTCTTCTATCTTGGCTGTGTATATGATATTCATCGGTGCAAATACGTGCCTCACCTCAAAACACCAAAGGAAATAAACTGTTGTAATTAGATTAAGTTTAACAGGACAGCTAATAATTGCTTTTCTAACTAAGAAAGTCGCACCACTCTTTCTCTGTGCTGCAGAACAAGCCACGGCTGCACGGGACTTAAATTCTTGACTGCACGCCGCGAAACATTATTCCATCTTCTTATTGTTTCCATTTTTCACAGATCACATGCACCCGCTTTTAAACTCTTTTTTTTAAACTCATGTCTAATAAACCTGCTGAGTAGGAAAACAGCGTGACCTTGCCTGTCCCTAGTACACAGTGTCTCCCTTTCGCGGACTGGCACAACGCCCAGACGGCTGCTGCTTGCGTGCCACCACTGCTTGGGTAGATTTGCATCTGGGCTCTAGAGAAAACTGAGATGATTCACCAGTCATTTTATGTGTGTATATATGTGTGTGTCTGTGTGTGTTCTTCGCTGAGTGTGCTGTCTCACTGAAGTCTGCTTTCTCTCTCTGCCCTGCTCTCACTTCTCAGTGGAACTATGGAACTATTTCTGTATCATTCTCACAAGAGCAATAAACAATGAAATAAGGGGGGGGGGGTCACTACCACAGATTATACCAATTTAAACACAGATGTGTGGAGACCTTGCAGTAAGACACAGTAATAGAAGCAGTGCAGCAAGAAAGGGAGCACACGGAAAGTCTGTATGATGACAATGGGATGGACATCCGGAATATAAGCGCAAAAATAAAAATGAAAGACCTAAACACTAAAAAAGAAAAAATCTGCCCGTTCTGGCACACGCTTGGGAGGTAGGGTATTCATGACAAATTCATATACTTTATAATGTGAGAGCCCACAGGGGACTGGGCCCCGGACACCTGCAAAAACGCTCACATTCATCATGAGGGCCACTGCATGTCAAGGCCTTTTATGTAAAGTACAGTAGATACAGTGCCAGTGGATGAATGGCGAAGTTGGCAGTGGCATGACATATTATTGTCCCCAAAGGAAGTTTAAGTCATTGTAACCTAATTTCATTGGACTCATTTGTAGTTTCACAGAACTCATGAGTACATATATACGTATTGGAAATTTCCTGAGGTTTTGTAACCAGTGTTAAATGCAATAAAGTGTACGGTTTGCCAGGCAAGTAATTTCAGCGCCTTGTTATTGCAATGATCATAATTTTCCCCCACTGGCAAAACTTGTTTAAAACATTTTGAGGAATGATGGATATGCCATTTAGAAAAAAAAAATATTCTCCCTTTAAAAATTGAAGAGATACTGTCAAAGAGCTGCACATCAATTAGGGCTTTTTGTATTTTAGATGTTTAATGCTGTCGGACCTCATTTTATTTCCTCATTATATGCCAGAGTGTCTGGGGCAGTAAGAAAACTGCATCGAGGACGCAACCTCCAGTGTTCATTATCTGATTATTTGCAGTTTTTTGGGAACAGCACGCAATTAATTGATATGCTGAGGTTACACCATTGCCCCCATTCTCCACTATCTCTCTTTTTCCCTGTGACCTTGTTCTAGGTTCTTTTTTAGGTCAAAGCAGATTTGCTTGAAGGGCAGGAAAACATAACAGGGCTGGCCCATCCTGTCAAAAAGTTTGTGGACTCAAAAGCCATCAAACTTACTCAAGAGCAAATGAGGAAACAGCATTAGATTCCAACTTGACATGAAATGAGTTTCTGTGCTGTTTGTACTGATGGTCGGGGGACTGAAAAATGCGACACCTATCTTTAGAGCTGAAAATGAAAAAGATTGCTTCAGAATTATTAAAACTTAACTCCCCCCCAAAGTTTCTGCTAAATACAGAGAGCACCATCATCACAATCATGCATGCATCACTAATAAATAATTTGCCTTTTAACTCAAGTACACTGCTGACAGCAAAGGCTGAATTGTATTGAGTCAATATGCAACCACAACCCCACTCACACCACAGTGGAACAATGTCTGTTTATCTATTTATCAATGTATCTATTTATACAGTCATTTGAAATGATGGATATTGTATTAGTTCTATAGTACAGTAGTTCTAACAACTAATTTAGTCAGTTAGTCTCATGCTACCTACCAATTAATTAAGCATAACTTATAAAACTGTTCATCTCTGTGTAATCTTTCCAAACCTGTCATTGTCATGCACAGTGTTACATAATACAATTTACACTCCAATTGCTATTGTCCTTGTGCTCTATGTTGTAGTAGTAGCAGCACAGAAAGACATTGTTTGAGTTTTTGCAGTGGGCTGGTTTCCTCCTGTGTAATCTGTTACAGAGAGGTCATGAAGGTGAGCTCTCAACAAGCAATGCAGTTCATGTTTTTGAGCCAGATTTTCATGTCCTCCACAACTTGAATGGGTGCTTTCAAGTTGACAATAAAAAAAAAATAAGAAAAAGGGGCCATAGCCTAAGGTAGCCAGTTTTGCTTTATCTTACTTGGCCGAAGTAGCCCCTGGTAGTTCAACACTCGATGTTTTCCCCATTTCCCTTAAGCTTTCCACAAAGCTGCGGTTGTGTGATGATGGTGCAATTGGCACAGCAGTCTTTTCTCTCATTGGGTCCAGGTGATTTAAGGTCAAGCTGGCAATGCTGCAGCCCTGGTGTGAAAAAACCAACAACCTTGAGAACACAATATGGCAAACCAAACAAGTGCACAAAAACAAATGCATAGACACACGTGGGCCTCTCTATGCTCTTGGGCACGCCCTCTCACCCAGCTTCAGAATGACAACAGGATGTTTTTAATGTGATCTTTGCATTATATAACAGCACAAGTTCTGCACTCAGTATGAAACTCCCTCCTTCCTCAGACTGTGAATTTAACACATTTTCTTTCGAACATGTGATCATGCACCACTTCCCTTTACAAAATTACAAATTTGCCAGTCACGATGCAGTCACATTTAAGTACTTTATTCTTGGAACTGTACATCATTCTATAGTTCAGACTCCAGGTTTGTTCTCAGCTAAACTTTACATGACCAGAAAGTACCCAAAACATCCTGATCGCTTTGCCTTTATCCTTGTATCTTTGAAAGTATCATTTCATTATTCAGGATGGTGCATTCAAGTATAAAACTCTATTTTGCCCATGTGCGCTCAAAACTTTTGAAATATCGACAGTTGGGGTTTTATGACTTATATGAGGAGTGGGAGTAACCGGTATTAACTGCATTAACTGAACTTTAGAAAACATTCTCCATAAAAGTCTTTTCAGCTTAGATTTCTTTCACTGTCACCAGATACACAACATCTTATTGTTAATGATGTCTTTCTGTACATGAGGGCTGGCGTGTGTGTGTCTCTGTGTGTAGGTGGTTTTCAGCCACTTCCTTTTGTAAAAACCAACCAAGGACAGCATGTTCTGAAAATGATTGCTTTCACTTTGCAGAGCAGCCACAGAAAGGTCGATGACGAATGTGCAGGCGACATGTTTTCTGTGAGTGAGACGGAGGCACGCCAGTAATGATCCTCAAGGTGATCTAGGACTGCACCTGCAACTGCTGACCTCCATCTATTGTAGCCGCTGTTTTTACGTAATTGTATTGGTTTGCGGTGCTGTGAGATGTATGCAGAAGAAAAAAAACATTAGCACAGAAACACGTGTAGCGTGCATACCTGGGGTATTGGAGAAAAAAAAACAACAAAAAGAAACACACGTCGACTTCACTGTCTAAATGTGGTTTGTCAGTTGGTTTTGTTAATGTAGACTAGTTAATTTCACAACATTTCATCCTGCAGCTCATTTCCCTGTATGCCTTTAATCTACATTGTCACCACAAGGGTGGTAAGCACAATGTGCTTCATCCTAACGGTTTGCAGAAGATTAGCGATACATTGAACAAAGGCTCCTGTTTTGGCTGACTGGCAAGGCCTTTCATGGGTTTAGTGGTGGCTGCTCTGTACATTTTGTTCAGCTGTGGGATATGTCTGATGTCTGCCTTATTGCTAGGTATCATAGAGACACTCTTGGTGCCACACAGACAAACTGCCGGAGATTTGCTCAGCCTAAATATCTTTGCTTGGGAGGACTTTTGCCAAATGCTTTTTGAAAGCTTTGTCTTCATCACCATTTATTGTTGTGGAATTAAACATAACCCATAATTGCCTGATTCTGAAATAAGAAGCACTCGCCGGGCAATGCCAACCTTTATTACTCCCTGTTATCAGCTACATCAAAGACTCTTCCTTGACTCTTTCACTCTTTGAGGAAAAATTGCATAAGTAAAGGCAGTTGCATGAAATTTTGGTTTGATGCAGCGAGACTCACATTTTAGTGCCACGGGAGGAAAAGAAAGACCATGACAGAAATTGAACAATTTGTGCAGTATGATGGGCAACAAAAGCTCTCAGAGGTCAAAATCCTGTATTTTCCTAAGTGTGATGTTTCTTAGATTTTATTGGCTCCACAGTTGTATAGATATGTTTGTGTGAATTCAGTGAGTACCCTGATATGCAGAACCAGATCATACGTCACTTCAGGCCGAGCTCTGTGATGCTTCACTTGCGAGCACAGACCAGCAAGGAACGTCTGACTGACAGTTAGCATCACACAAGCTCCTCTTCACGTAGACACCCACATGCTCCCACTCCTGCGTTATCACTGTTTGATCAGCAACACTGATAAAGATACCTGCACACCTACACACACACACACACACACACAACCAAATGTTTTTACATAACATAATCCTCTTTGTGGTGAACTTTTACAAACTTTCACTCCCCTCACTTTCACCATGCTGAGCTGTACAGCAACAACACAATGAGAGTGTGTCTGCTCCCTATCCCATGGCGAGACATCATGTGCTTCTTTTACAAATGTATACACAACAAATAGTGCTCTGTGTGTGTTGGCTGCACGCAACAGTGTTCTCTCTCTCCTTACACTCCGAGGATGTCACATCGTCTAACAGCGCAGATTAGTGTTGTCGTGAGTCTCCATGTCCGCTCACACACTGTCTACACACCCAAGCACACCCACACCCATATTTACATTATATACAGTAGCCATAAATAGTTTTGCTAAAATAAAACAGGCCACTGGAAAATTTAAGTGGTCCAAATCCTTTAAGTAGAGAAAATGATATGGAATGACTTGATGCAGGAAAACATATTATACAACTGAAAAGGCAGTGGAAAACAACATCGTGCAACTCCTGGCTTTGCTTGTTGGACATTAGCTTTCATATTTTCTCAACAGTTGTCCAAATTATAATTGCTCAGTAATGGTGGACACAGATCCACTGTTTACAAGGGAAGACATTTCCTTCACAGGCTTGGCACTATGAATGTGAAACATGTTCTCTTTCTTTGGCCTCAGTCGCCTGAGTGATCGCCGGTTAAGCTACTTAAAACGGTTGACCTCATGTGAGAAAATGGGGAACGATGGATGAGACTAGAACAAAATGTTCTAGACGCTCAGAGCTGAAACTAGGTCAGGAAGTTTGGAGGGAAAGCGTGTGCTTCCTCCTACTGGTTGTTGTATGTAGTGTAGGTGGCTATCATGGGTTGAAAATGGTGCCACTTCCACTGTCCGTCTCAATCTGATTAATCTGTGGTGAGGCAGTTTGTTTTTAACACTGCTACAAGTCAAAGTCTTTTGCAAAGTCAACTCATCTGCTTATTTAATAAACACTGAAGCTTTTGGAATCACTTCACATAGTAAGGTGCATTTACTTTATTAAACTGCAAAACACTGTGGTAAACAGAAATAAATAGGATGCTGATGTGAAGATAGGTTTAACTTTTTGCATCTCGGTTCAGTGGTGAAAATAATTTGAGTGGAACTAGAAGTGATATTAGTATTTACAGTAAAGGCACAAAATGGGCCTGTTTTATAAAGTTTACTGTGTTTTTATGGGTAAACACACACATTATGACACCTGCAGCAGTTTGGAACAGTATTATTCTGCAAAAGAATCTGAATTTCATTAAATAATCTGCAATCTTTGTGAGCATTGAACCAAACCTGTTCCTTGAACGTCTCACCTATCAGGGATTTCGGCACTGCAGCATTATGCAGGTAAATCGCTGCATGGGCTGTAGTTTCATGACATGGCAAATGCAGAGCTACAACAACAAAGATGGTATAGCATATTCAGTGTACAGCAGTCAAGAGTAGGTGTACTTTAAAACAGATCAGAGCTTGATACCTGGTGTGGTAGAGAGTGGTGGAGATGAGTGTAAAGCAATGCTGAGAAAGCCTGCCTTTCTCCAAAATTACTGGCATTTTTAGAATACACTCATAAAGCAATAATATCCTTGGTACAAACTAACACTGGCAGTGTTACATGTTCTTATATTTGCACATGCATCACTTGTACTGTGCAGATGTAGATGAAATATGATGGTTTTTTTCAGTTTCAATATAACTGCTTCCAAATTCATAAACAATATACATGCTGTATCCTAAGATTGGTTTTATATCGGTTGTGTAATTGCTAAACCTACTGTCAGTAGTACCCTTTCACCTTCAGAACTGTCTGAATTATTTAAAGGCAGAGTCAGTCTCAGCAGAGTATTTCAGCAGTGCCTTCAAGATGTGGACATGCTGACATTTGCACCACAACCAGTATCTCCTCACCTGGTGTGCAACTGCTGCTTTAGCCCATTACTTCTGGCTTTGACAAGTTGTTAGATGCTTTTCTGCACATCGCTGTTGTACTTGGGCTGGCCAAAGTCTTGCTGTTTTGCTATTGAGCTGTCTTCAGTGAAGGCTGGTTTGGTTTCTGGACGGTCTGGAGGTGTTTTACTTTAAATGCTAAAAAATGTACCAAGCCTCAGTCCCTGGAGAGCAGCTATGGACTGCACTGTCTGGTACCAGCCATTACACCGTATTTAGGCTTCCTCAGATCACTCAGTCTGCCGATTTAAAACTGAAGTCGAACAGCCAAAGAACCTCTGGACCTTCTTGGTATGTACATAACGTATGGGCCTGACACACTATGTGACATTTGTGAGATGTGATGGTGGACATATTTTGGCAGCCAGAAACACCACATCATTATTTGTTTAGCAATTGGACATACATGACTATTTATCACATAATGTACCTGTCCAAACAGCTCCATCTCCACATGCATCCTTGTCAACAAACTTGCCATTTTTCGATTTTGTTTAGTTAATCGGATTGTTTATGTTTTTTCAAAAAAGTACATGTATGGATCTGCATATTTGACCAGAAGCTGCAGCATGTACTGGTGTTTACTGTTGTGTCTTGTGTGAGGAAAGTCCATTGTTATTATTATGGAATTTACCACCATTGTGAAATCTCACATGATGCAGACAGTGTGCAATTTTTATTATATTTACTGTAGTACCTGAGAAATCACCTTTGGACTTGAGCCTCATTCACAGCGGCATCCTTCACTGTGGGAAGGCCAGTGCGTGCGTGTGTGCGTGTGTCTTATCGTGTTATCCTATTGATAACGGCATTTTTTTTATCTCTGATCACATCCTCTGTCAGAAAAAGCCTCGGACACAGTGTACTTTTGTTCCAGAAAAAAAATCTAAACATTTTTGGGAGCGTTCCACTTGGATTTCAACATGAAATACAAACTGTATGCAATATGGTGTGGTTATGAACTGGGTACATTTTTCATCCCAATGACACTGAGAGGCGACACGTGGTGCAGTGCACTGTTGAATCAGCCATCATGCAGTGGGAGCCTGTTCTGAGTGTATTTAAGGACAGACAAAAACATAGCAAACACAATACGGCATAAAAAGAGGTCTGACAAACTAAACATATTCACTTTTAAACCCAGATTTTGCTGTGCTGCTGCTTTACATTTGGTTTTCTGGGAATTTTATTTCACTTTCGGCAATCAGAAGGTGAGAATAAAAGCCCGAGTTGGAAATTAACTTTACAAGACGTGTGCTCCCATATATCTACAGTATTTGAAAGCTCAAAATACCTTGTCTGCACAGTGGAGAATGGGAACGGCTATTCAAATAACCTGTAGTCTTTCTCCTGTGATCATTATCTTCAAGAACCGAGGGCTGTGTGTGGTTCTGCAGGAAAGTTTTCATCTGGGGAGGAGACAGCAGGAGGAAAAACTGACAGTGGGAGGAATCTATTGCAGAGGCAGAGATACACGGGGAAGTGGGATTAAACTGTCCCTGGCCTCTTCATCCAGACACTTTGTAGTGCTGACCTGTACGCGAACCAGACATAGAGTTGCTGAGAGGGGTTAACAAGGGGAGTAATTAAGGAATAAAACTATCTGCCAGCACTTTCTTTCTCTCTTTCTCCCTCTGACTTTTCCCTCTCTATCCCTCCACTGCTGCTCCTTCATCAGCTCTACTTCCCCTCTCCCAGAGCCCTTTGTTGGCTCTCTGCTCCGCTCTAATCTGGCATGCCGTTCCCCTCCTAATTTGGGGACTCATTACGGGAGTGATTATCTCTCTGCACACTGTGCGAGCCTAGAAGGAAGATGGTGATGGTGTAGGTTGCTGAGTTATCAGGGCTGCAGCTTATAGCATGAAATGCACATATTGCCTGTGATTTCCTGTGTACTACAGTGCGAAGGTTATCTGCAAATGAGCGAGATACCTTAATATGTGAGTAACTGAGCCTCACAGAGCTGTGTCGTTTTGTACGCAAGTCACTTCCTTCGGCCGGCTCAGAGAGCATCCTTCATGCTGGTTCAATGTGACTTAAAGGATTTGCTATATAAATAATAAGAAAAGGAGCATGACTTAACTCATGATTCCACATGATTGGCTTATGAAGTTTAATATAGATTATACTCCTGCATGACCGAGGATCAAAAGCCATTATTCAATTTTATTCACACTTTTGGGGCAGTCTGCATTATAATGAGTTATAGCTAATAATGAATATGCAGTGACAAAGTCAAAATGACAAATACCTGTAGAAATAAATCTGTACCATCTGCGTTTGTCTACACAGTGGCTCTCGATCAGGTCAAATTGGATTAAACAGTTTTGGATTCTGCAAAATACTTTATCAGATAAATACTAATCTTTGATTAAATAAAATGACAAATATAATCTACTATAAAAAGGGTATGAATTAATGAATCCATATACTTATCAGTGAGTTGTGGGAAAATTTGACGTCTCCTCTGAATGTTCTTTTGTGTTAAAACTGGACTGAAATCTATTCTCAGAGGCATACAAGTAAGGTGTAGGCTTTAGAGAGTCCATCAACATGAAAGCAAGTGATTGCTCACCCTGTAATAGACCAGACCTCTACACTTAGTCTAACCTTGTGTCCAAACTGCTGCAGGACTTGGCACCAGACCCTCAAAGAGATTTAGTGGAGAATTAAAATGAATGAATAAAGAGTGTCTCAATTGGTGCTCTTGGTGCAATGAGAGGACATGAGAGGTCGTATTTCATATTGCCACATGGTGGCACTAGAGAGCAGTGTTTATGCTTGTGTCTATGATTTCATTCCTCTGAGCACCAGAGCCACGTTCACCTCCAAGAAACCAAACTGAACTCTGCTCCACTGTGCTGCCGATTTACTGCAGTTGCTGGAGTTGCTGGAGCAGAGTGGATAGGCACTAATCCAAGCATCTCTGTGAAAAACAATTCAGAGGAAAACGATTGTGAAGATGCTGGTTTTGGAATAATTGCTGCTGATACACATAATTGTGAGGTTCAATTTTAATTTCATATTCACAAAAATAAGAATGTGAACTTGTTATAAAGAAACTGTGTTGGTGGGGATACAAAGGAACTTGTTTATTTTAAATTAATATGTGAGGATAAAAGATAAAAAGATAAAAATGATTAATCTGAAGTGTATTTCTTTTAGAAAGCCTGGATTTTAATAACTCAAAATGACTAAATTTGATCACAGAAATGAAGAAAATACTTTGAAATGACCTTGATGTTGCTGTGTACTCCTCTTGTTGACATTACTGAAGCATAAAATAGACAGATAAAAGTTCTCAACACATTGTGTGCAATACAGAAAAAGGTTAAAAGTTAATCCTCGATGTGACCATTGTTTGGGGCTGCCTGAGCAGTGATACCGCATGACAACGAGGCTAAATGTTCACTCCTATTGTTGTGGAGGTAGTTCATTATCCTGCCTCTGATAGCAAACACTCATGAAAGAGATGAGCGTGGGAGGATGTTGTGTCAGAGCCTTGTAAGAAGTGATCCGCTGGTTATGGATGAATTTAAGTAATTAAACAAATGTCCCATTAAAAGTGTGTTGTTGCTCCCAGTGTGACCTGAATTAAAATGCGCGGAATTGTTCATGCCCAAAGGCTTTTTAAGGAAACTTTGTTCCTCTTAATAATCAAACATCCATTTGTGATTGTTTCCTGCACACTCAGGAATTCCATCCTTTGGCACCCGCTGTCTGCAAGTTCAACACAAGGCAGCAATCAATTGCTAATTCACACACAAGTGGACAGGAGTCTTCAGTCAGGCCGGCAACTCAAAGGCACTAATTCAACAACCGCTCTGCCTTATTTGTATCCCAAGCAGCTGTTTGTAAAGATCCACAGTGACCACACAAATCCTGGCCAGCATGATTGATGTCCCCCATATGCAGGACTAGAGTTGCGGATAAAGAGGCGCGGATCGCTTGCAACTTTATTGATCGGCCCTTCCAAATAAAAATGACATTTGCTTGCTTTAATAGGTCTTTTAATTTGTCATGCTAAGCGAAAATGTGATTCATTCTCAGCAATGGCACACCTTTCAAAAGGTCATGCAAGGGACATGTGAAAGAGACAGAAAGACAGAGAGAAAGACAGAAAGCAGAAGAGAAAGAAAAAAAGAGAAAATACAGGCTGTAATAATATGCGGAGTAGAAGTGAAGAGAAGAGAAAGAGAGGAAGTTACTTTACCGAATAAAATGTTGCTCTGCTCTCAATATATTGCTGCCCAACCATCTTTTTTACCTCTGTCTTTCTCTCGCTCTCTCCCTTTCTCTCTCTCTCTCAAACACACATACACAAACACACACACACACAGAGGCACGTACACACTCTTTATTCTGTATTTAGAAGAAAAGCTTGGGTGTTTGAACAGCTTTGGTATCAAGTTTGAACTGAATAAAAGCGCAGACCTCCCTTTGAGGCAGTACATGTCATACAGGGAACATTGAGCCATCAAGCCAGGCGGCCAGAAGCATTGTTGAGAAATTACACATGGGGGCTTGTGATTTGGCCTTGGTTTAACAAGGGAGAAAGGGGAAGGGAGGGGAGGATGGAGCATTTGGATTTTCAAAGCTCTAAAAAAAAAATTCACACATCCGGGGGAGGCTTCTCTCTTCGCCTGCAGACAATTTGTAGTTCATACTGAAGATAATGCCCACTTCCCATTTCCTCTCTGTCATCCCATCCCATTTCATCCCTCTTTCTCTGCCATCCAGCTCTCCTATCTCTGGGCCCTCTCACCCTCCCATCCGTTATCAAACGCTTTGTGATCCGGGCACAGTGTGGGAGCCTCCCCACGCCAGCACGCTGTGATTTTAGCAGCTTGCCGCCGAGGACGTGCTCGTCGGCGGCCGGATCAATAGGCACGGATTCCGCACACAAAGCTGAGGTGACAGGCAGAGACTGTGAGAAAGGGGAGCGTGACCTTTGGAGAATACAATTTAAAACATCTCTCCGACTCCGGCTAAGTTAACTCTGGCACCATGCTGTGCCTGCACTTGCAGATCGTTTATTTTCTTGGACAGTACCAATTGAGGGAGTGATGGGGAAGAAGGGCTGGGATTGGGATGGAGGTGAGAATAGCAGTAAGGTGGGGTGATGGTTGGGAGGGGATGCGGGGAAGAGCACCAATTTCAGCATGTTGTGCAAGCGAATTTACTTGTTTTTTCTTCCTTTTTACTCCCGAGCTCCGTCTCTCCCTCCACTCTCACCTCGTCGTGTTTTATCAGTTGTCCTGTAAAGACTGTTTAAGGAGGCAGCCTGAATGCAGTCTTTCAGGGCTCCAACGCAGTCTGAGCACACACTGTACGCACAGGGTTTCCCGCAGCTCATTTACATCCTATACACCAAAGAGATGGCCCAAGTCTGTACAATTACAATGAAGCGCAGACAGAAAATCTATATTTGTCTGCTTTAATGATTTAGTTGCCTCTTTCTGTCTTTTTCTCTCTCTCACATTTGTGCACCGTTCCCTCTCTGTTCCTCATTTTCTTTCTCAATCTGCTGCACAGGTGGACAGCGTTATCCCCTCTTTACAAACATTTCAGTGCTCGGTCCACACACACACATTAACAGCTGAGAGGATGTGGACGTAACATTTTTTAACATCAATCTGTAAACTGAAAGTGACTAACTATTTATATGTTGTCAGGTGGATTGATCGATTTACCAGCTTGACGTGCAAGCGTGCTTAGAGGGTCTGTATTTTTCATGTAGAACGACTGGAATATTAAAAGCATGTAATGTATGTATTCATGAAGCGTTTCATGAATAAGTTGGTGTTTGGATAAGGCGGGCTGCAATCTCTCCTTTCCTCTCTGAGCTGCCCTTCCCGTTCCCATGCAGCAGGGGGCAGTGTTAAATGAGGTATCTCCCTCACTGGTGACTTTTTGTCCTCTCTGACTGATGGGGCTGCTGCAGTCTTGTCTGGAGGAAGACGGGGAGGCAAAGAGGATAGAGAGAGAGAGAGGAGAGAGAGATAGAGAGGGGGGCTACTGCATTGCACAACACAACAAAATGTTGGGGGGGCGGCAGAGAGGAAGCCGGTGGATTTACGTGTCTCCCCTTGTTTTACATCTCAATTGTGTTTGGACAGGCCCCACTCTACATGTGTAATTACCACTGACACTGTTACTTTTTCCGGACACAAGTTCAGGCCTCGCCTGGGTGATTAGTATGCTTTGTGTCTCCGGGGCACTCGTAAATACAAAAACCGAGGCCCTCAGTGTATTAGCCATATATTTGTTTTGTTTCTCTTTTTCTCTCTGTCCCCATTAATGTGAACTTACTCTTATTAATAGCTCTCAAGGACAAAGGGGGGTTCATATGAAAGTCTTATTTTCCCTGCTTAAATTGCCAAGTGGTGTGCATATCATTAAATTTATGAATAATTCTGGGGGATTTGCTGTCTACATTTCCTGGTTCCGGCATTTTTGGATTGAAAATAACACCATATCACTGTAATCACAAATCATTTGATCTCCCATTCAGCTGGGACAAAAGGGAAATGATAACAGCCATATTCCCTCCAACAGAAGGGTTTACACTAACGTCTACAACAAGCCATTCATGGCAAAGATTACATCTTCTTGGAAAATTAACATTCATTGCCACGCAGTGGAAGATTAAATCAATTTCTCTGCTTCCGTCACATCATGTTATCAGCCTTGAGATGGTAAACAGACAGTAAGTGCCATCTTCCTCGTGGTCCGGAGGCATTCTGACACACACCGTAATGGGCCCTATCTACGTGGTAATGTTTACAACAGAGACACGCCATACATCAATATTCACATTGGCTGAATTTATTGAGGAGTCAGTGTGGGCACACATCCTAATTTAGCCAACAGTTAGCAGCTCCCAGATGAGAATTAAAAGATCATCTGAGGAAAGCAAATGATGCTTTGCATTTTTAATTTCTATGTGACCACACACACACGTTGAAGGAAAAGATGTTGTTACAGTACTCATCTGTAAATCCAAGCTAATTAGTTTTACATATGCAAATTCAGGAAAAAAAAGGTAATACAAAGAAATCAGTAATCCACCTATTAGAGGATATAGTTTTGTTTTTACTGTCATTTTTCTACTCCGTTCCTTGGCTTCATATCCCCCCATGTTTTCTTCATTAATGAACCCTTTCTATAAAGAAAGGACTTTGCTTTGTGAACATTAATGCCTAATGTGACCCTTATTTTGCCCCAAAGCAAACATAGCACATCTACTAAACAACAAACATCCCTCAGGGGCACAAAATATTCCTCACTCCTATGGCCTTGAGTCTACTGCCCACAAAACCGGTGGCACATATGGTGACAAAAACAGACTGATTCAACAGACCCTAGGGAGGTCTTACATTTCCTTCCCTCCCATGAGCCCTCCATTTGGCCCCCACCACAAAAAGCCATCCTGCTATTTGATGTCCCACGAAAACCAATTAGCTGGTCGCATTTCCGCATGTAAATGAAATGACTTGTTTCCATGGAACCTGCAGGGTCTCAAAGACATATTCCCGCTGCCGGCGCGTGTGACGTGAGGTCTGCCAGCATTAACATTTGATAAGAAGGGTCGTTTACAACTCCCAGCTGCTTGCCAGCACCAGACAGTGACCTTTCAAACAACAGTAAATTTTACAGACCTTTAAAAAAATGCACCCTGCCTTGCCCACGCTCAGTCTCATCATCTCTAATGATTTCCTTATTTTGACCATGGCACGTAGGTGTTTTTTTTTCTCCCTTTACATAGACTAACCCACGCAAAGATACTCCTCCATTCAGCCCGCTTGATATTTCAATTCGAGCCCCCCACTGTCTGGATTATTACTCATGAGGAGCTTATTTATTTATTCTTTTTTTTATTTCAGCAGAGACACATTCTTCACCAAGCTCTATTGGGTTACATAGTGAGGTGATTTTTTCCTCTCGCTCCTTTTCACACAGATTGCCTGTCTGCCTCCATGGCTGTCAAAACACAACCTCTATGCACACCTCTTGCAAAGCGTAGAATTAGAAGGATTATGGCAATGACTGATTTTCATCACTGGTCAGTAGTTTATCATTCCTGTAGTAAATCCCTCTTAACACAATTTGGTCATGTGAATTGCAGAATGTGGTGCCAAATGATGCTTGATAGAGAAGGAGTAGATTAGCCTTGGAGGGCGAATAGTACATGGACTTATTCAAAGGGCTGGGTGAATAATACATAAATACTGCACAGCTGTGGCGACTGTCGAAAAGAAACAGAATGGGCAGCACATATCTGCAACGATACAACAACCTTGAGAGGCAGGAGCCGTTGATTGGAGGAGACAACAATACTCATACATGCGGGTTAAAAAAGCAACAGAGCCATTGTATAAGTGCGGCTCACTCTGTTATGCTGTCCGCCTGCCATGGCAACGGCATGCTCAACGGTTTTTCAAAATCCTTCAGCTTGTCACCACGTGTGAACTCGACAGATAATGAGTTAAAAGTTTTAAGTGGCTTCGTAGCAGTGTCATAAAAAGTCAACCATAAATCTGTCTACTGCTGCTATCACATAATGATTGTGATATACTGTAACCATGGCAGCAGGAGTATGGCATGAACCGCATGTCTGATCTCGACCAGATACTTCATCATGTCCACTGCGGTTTTATTTCACTGTAATACAAACTCTGAAATGATTTAGTTGAGGCACATCGATCGATTGAAAATGGCTGTCACAAGTTCAGGGAGGCCAAGGTGACACATTCAAATAGCCCAAAGTTATTTAATTTACACTGGGAAAATCAATTCTTTCATTTTCTTCTCACCATTTAATACGCTGAAAACATCAAATGTTTGGTATTGTTGCTTCTTAAGTGACTAATTTAAACAAGAAACCAATTATCAATATTTTTTTTCAATAAAATGATTGATGAAATCATTTCAGCACTAATGTTTATAATTTCCCCTTAAATCATTACAAATCTGATAATGATATAAAGCTTGCAATCTGAACATTTTCTTCTATAGTTTCATTTCTTGTCTAAATTACACTCAAGGTTGTGCGGTCAGTCTAAGTAGAAAGAAAAGAGAAAGAAGCAGAACTTTTCACTCCAATTGATGTTTACCTCTTTCTTTTTCCAGGCCATAATAATTCACCAGCATTTCAGCATCGTCATCAGAATGATATCAATGATGTGGACGTATTACCGCACATCCCCTGCACTGAGAGCGCTGAAAAGCTTAAAAGAGTGGTATTTCAACTCAGAAAGTTCCAGGTTTCTTCAGAGAGATTAGATTTGATTTGTACTGCAGATAATCTGCAGTATACGTCCTTTGAATTGGCCATGAAGCTGCTATAGAGCTCATCTTCAAGCATTATTAATTTGTCTCCAACTGGATTTCAGACAAAGTATCGTCTTACATACCACATAAAATCCATTCAATTCAATCCAGTTTTAGTGGCTCCACGATGCACAGATATAGCGCAACAGGGCCCACTCTACAGCATATTGATGTGGTTTCAACACCTCTCGCCCCTCACTGCCATGTGTATAGCCAGTGGTCAATCAATCTTTTTGACTCTACCTTTTGGTCACAGCAAGCCGGGTTTTTGAGAAATCTTTATAAAAACGCAGGCACTTTTTCTGGCAGATTTAGTAGCTTTCACCCATTACAAAGTGCTACCACATTAAACTTTATCTCATTAGTAACTTTAGAAATATCATTGTACATGTAACAGTTGTATTTTGCTTTTCTCAGGCCAGATTATCAGTGTGTAATGTGGAATAAATGGCATTAATGAGACCGGGGGAGTGTGGGTGAGCTGATGAAAAGTGTTCAGAAGCACATAGCAAGAAACCGAAAGGGATCTGAAACCACCTAATCGGCTGCGTTCTTCTCACAATGAAAATAAATGTAAGCAACACAAAGGGGTGTGGGGTTAAACAGAAAAATCAGAGCAGCTGTTTGTACTTTTTTCTCCCATACGAGTACCACATATCATCACTGCACATATTTTGTTTCTCTTGTAGTATCTGATGTTCCATATGTTGGATGACTGTCATCTGACTGGGTTTATTAAGCTTAGTTAGGGGCCCCAGGGTTGGTGCCTCTCTGTCTGAGGACACATGACTTTTCTTAATGTTAATCACAAGTTCTGCTGCATCTTCACAAAAACAACTAACCTATATAAGCAGATAGTTAGAGTTGGTATGCAGAGGAGATTCATTTTGGCTTCGATCCCTCTCACAGGCAATTCAGATGCTTGTTTTAATAATGTAATGTACTTATTTGTAATAAACCTTTCTTATATGCAAGTAAGACAGTGTCAGCGGAGTCTTCTTCATCGCCTTCACATCATCGCTATTTAATAAACAACGCTCTTTACCTTACTTTACAGTGTGAAGATTATAGAAGGTCAACATGATGATTTCTCAATGTCAGTACTGCATGCTAGCTTTCCTAAACTGGCAATGGTCAATGTGATGTCCAGTGCTGATATGTATTGGTATGAGACTGGGCACTGTTGGCTCAAGTGAAGTGCCCTGAAGACAGAAAAGAATGCTTAAGGCTGTGCCTAAGGGTCTTTACAATGTTTACCAGTACATGTGTACCATGGAGCAAGTTACCTGGGACTGCTGTAAGAATTCAGAAAAGACAGACCTTCATGCTTACTGCCAGTTTGTCTGAGTTTCTGTTTTAAACATGACTTTGTGTTCTTCCACTGCCTCATAATGAAGGTCTGGAGTGCCTGGATGGAAGGAAGGAATCCTGGCATTTGTTTAAAGTACCTTTGTGATTAAAGTTTGGCATTTTCAGAAAGGAGGTGCACAGAGTTGATGTAGCCCAGTAACCCCGCGCAGGCTTGCATGCATGATCTAAAGTGTACTGCTGGAATAAGTTACACCTCCACTAGACAACTATGATACACGGTAGCCTTGCGATAAGACCAATGAGAGTTAGTATACTGCACTGCACATGGCTTGATAAGTGTGATGTAGAGGGATTTGGAAGGGATTTGGATAGATGTGAGGACTGTATGTAATCTTTCTCACCCTCCTTCAAATGAATCCTTTATTCCTTTAAGCCACATCTGATGGGACCTCAGCGGGCACTCAATCAAAACCTCTCTCTTTCTCCTTCACTCTTTCTGGGTACGGAAATTCGTCCAAGCCCCCCTCCTGACAATACTGTTAGTTAAATAACCTACACATCCACAATGCAGGACGTAGCTCTGTGCACATAAATATGTCTGCCATGGGTGCTCTTTCTCTCTCTTTTTATCTCTCTCTCTCACATATACAGCCCCACTGTACAAACAGCCAGGTCATCACTTCCCCTCAGGTGTGGCCACGATAGCAAATACTACAGATTCCAACGTATTCTTCCCCTTCTGTCCTCCCTTCTTTCAACCTTTAACACAGTGGCGTAACACTTAAGGGGACTGACCTAATGTCGAGCTCAGGCAGAGAACACCAGCAGCCACAACAGTGAATGTGCATGAATGATTTGAGTTTTAAAAAGATGACTCTTGGTCGTCCACGTCTTGCATAACAGATTTTTTGCATTCTCTCTGGTCCAATTTCTAAGTCCTGCGCTCTTATTATGATTCATGAAGTTAGCTGCGAGGCAAAAGGTGAAAAGGATCTTGTCTATTTATGCCGCTTCTATGCTTTAGTATACAACATGTGAGAGGATGTTCGAACAACATACAGTTTAGTACAGGGGCGTGCATGGTATAGATGAAGAAAAAAAAAATCAAGGTAGTATTTTAATCAGTTTAGTATTTTGTTTAATGTTTTCATTTATTTTTGTATTTTGTTTTTTTTAAAAAAGTTTGCTTAAGAGGGGGTGGCACAGTGGTGTAGTGGTTAGCACTGTCGCCTCACAGCAAGAGGGTTCTCATGCTTCAGCACACGGGCCCCTTCTGTGTGGAGTTTGCATGTTCTCCCTGTGCCTGTGTGGGTTCTCTCTGGGTACTCCAGCTTCCTAGGTATAAATGTGAGTTTTTCTATGTCAGCCCTGTGACTGACTGGCATCCAGTCCTGCCTCTCACCCAAGATAGCTGAGATAGGCTCCAGCACCCCCTGCGACCCTGTGTGTCAGGATAAAGCAGGTATAGAAAATGGATGGATGAATGGGTTTGCTTTTGAGGGAGGCTGCTATCAGTTCATTTTATTTATCACATTTTCCAGAGCACATTCATTTTTTGCATAATTCTGGCAGCCTTTCAAGTAGGTATATATGTTTTTTTCTTTGTCTATGGGCTGTCAGATTTATAAGGTATTGTGGTGATGTATGCTGCTGACATCCTTTGGAGCCCCCTCTCTCTAACATGTATGCCTTTGTCTGGTCAATGCTGCCTGAGAGAGATCTTGAGTGAGGAAATCTCCACGTGTGTAGTCTGCATATACTGAGCCATACAGTATGCCTGTTGCACATCTTTAGTATGCAGTATTACAGCAATTAGAAGCATCGTACTTTTTCATTCGAGAGCTTTTCTGCCTGTCTTGTTTTTTATTGCAACTGATGACTGTTGATAATGTGCTTAGATGTGCTTACATTGAGAAAATACGTTGAATAAAACTCAGTGCCACACATCTCATTTCAATTTCCAGGTCTAAAGCAGTCTAATCAGTGTCGCTCTCTGCCTGCTCTTGACAAGGTCCTTTTAATATTGGCTACACAGGTACCAAATGTGTACAATTTCTACTTGAGAAAGATCATTTCAGCACACAGCTTTTGGATGTTTAATTCGCTGTATGTGTCGCTGCATGTTTCGCTGCTCATGTGGCAGCCCTGCCGACAGACAGTAAAGAGAAACGCTCACGGTGCTTTAAAACCTTTCATACAGACAACTGAATGGTGGGAAGGACACTGCAGACAACACACGGATAAATGATTAATCTAAACAGTGCGCAGTGGAGTGAAGTGCAAAGCGGAGCTTGCAAAGCCAGCTCAGACAAACAGGTGACTTAAATGGCGGTTTGATAGTGAGGAACATCACAGAACAAGGGACTTCATTTCATTGTCTAAAAACACCTGCTTGAGATTGTGTTGCTGATGAGACGTCTCCTTTTGTGTTTGTTAATTATTAAAGATCCAATAGCTTTGATTAATTAGCAAGGTGAATAACATGATCATTAAAATGTATGGACTTCAACTGGCAAATAAGAACTGCATCAACACTGATACATGTCCTCTCTTACTGAAAACCAAGAGGCTTTGTTTACGGTTTACAATACTGTTCCACCAGAATACATCTCGCCCTCGGCTTTCAGCTAATTTGCATATCATTCCTCTGCTCTCTCCCCTCATTCCCTGCCACTCTCCACGGATTGGGACATCCCGGGTGAGGCTGAGATAATTTGAGAAATTAATTTAACAAAACATTAACAAGGGCGCGCCAACCTCTTTCACATCACAGCAGGAGGGGGATGACAAGAACTGGTGAAGGCCCTGCTGACATGTGAATTTTAATAAGGAGTCCTAAGACTGGCAGGCCTGAAGTTTCAACATGGACCAAAATTTCCAAACAGGACAGTGTCATCCTTACGGGCTTAAAGTCCATGAAACACGTGCTTATTGAAACCATAATCCTTATTATGGCTTTGAGTGTGAGTGTTTTGCAGTCATTTCTTAAGTTTCTTGCACCGACCTTAACGAGTGATGATGGCTTTTGCAAAATGAAATCAAGAAAGCAAGCAAAACTTTATTTATATAGCACATTTTATTCCAGGTGGAAGCACAATGTGCACCATAGAGCATGAACTATTATGGAAGTTGCAGCCATCAAAACAATATGGATAGTGTAAAGGTAAAACAACAGACATAAATAAACATAATTTGAAAAAAAGACACATACAAACAGAGACCCAAAATACAGGAAGTCATCTAAAATGTCTTTGTTTTGCAATTAAAATAGGATGTCTTGAAAATATAAGGAGCAAGGGAATATGTTTCAAAATAGAATAACTAGAAAGGGAATGAATTTTGGAGGCCAGAAATATCCACACTTGCTAAGTAATTGTTTAGTCAATAGCATCGATCATCAATCCAATTAACCCCCTGCAAATGTGTTGGTCAGACTGATGAAAATGTAACTTACATTACCACCCCTTTAAATTTGTCCTGTATTTATTGCAGGATTTGACATGCATGTTTACACCTCTGTCCTACGCCCTGTGAAAAGAATGATCCATGTTACGTCCTTTTCAATAAGTGTCTCCTCTGTCCCAAAAATCAAATAAGATTCAAGCTTTATTCTGTTTTGCTCTGAGTCTGAAAGCTCAGTAAATCATCACTCAACCACGTAAAACAAGTCTAATCCAGTGCAGTATTAACTCACTTGCTTATTGAGGAACGAGCGTATTGTGGCAGAGGATAAAATCAAAATGCCCGCTATAAATTGTGAGCTCTGTCAAAAACAGTCCCACTTGCAACATGAAGCATGTGTATTTATGATTGTCTGCCTGTGTTTGTGAGTGTGTCTGTGGCTGGGTGCTTCTGCCTGTGTGCATTTTGTCTGCGTGTGTGATACTGCCTGTGTGTGTTTATGTGTGTGTGAAATATCTCTTGGTTGAAGAGCAGCTCCATGACTACTGCTCCCAGGGCAACAGAGGTGCAGACAAGGCAGAGAAGACTCAACAACACACTACACCCGTCCCCACGACACACACACACACACACACACACTGTGCTGGAGATTTTTTCTCTCTCTGCACCTGCTTTGAATGTTATCACTACATTAAACAGCCATTATCGGTTGTTATCAGCACCAAAAACATGGGTTAGTAGGGCCCTAACTCACATCCTGGTCGGCTCAGTGAGCCGTTATCATCCAGTGGTGCGGTGGATCACTGTATTGAGGTCCAAAATTGACACATATCCACTACAGACTCAGTCTAGTTCACTTCACCCACAGCAGATAAACCATTCTTACCAACTTACATATTTATATACATTAACAATATGACATTGGGCTAATTTTGGGCAATCCTTTGCTGTTTGTGTTGTTGTTGATTCTGGGCTATTGTTAACATTGCTGTACTGGAAGATGCTAGCTCTAATGATGGATAACCTAATTTAATAACATCCAGATAGGCTTTTACTAGGTTGCTAGGAAACCGTGGTCTGTTGTGTATCCTAGGGATGCCCTCTTTTATGCAGTCTGACTTATATTTAATGACATCATCAGTACATAACCTCATATCCAGCTGCTAGCTTTAAGAAAGTGGTGTCAACATAATACAGAAGGCAATCGGGTCTGTTCGATCTGTGTGCTGATATTTGTGATTTGTTGATGCAGGCCCATCACTGTGCATTCTTGCATGTGCTTACGTTGCTCCTCTTTAGGTTTTTAGAGCTGTCCAGATTTTCTGAATGTTGTCACAACTACATGCTCTCCAAGATCACATGCCATGTTTTCCATTTAAAATCGTGAATTTCGCTGTAATACAAAAGGTTTTGAAGCCTCGAAAAAGCCACTAAAAAGACATATTTGAAAAACAAACAAAAAAAAGTCTTGTCACAAAAAGTGCCAGGTTTGCTAGCATAATAACTTCCAAGCCAGCTAAGTTTATCAGCTAATCTTCTGTGTTCAGTAACTAAACACGTACTTCCCATTTGTCTGACAGCCCATCTATCCTTGAGCCTGTTATGCTCAAAACAAAGTCTCGCCACTCCGATGGCCCATTTATCTGAAAATACAGACTCCCTGCAAAAAAGTACTTCTTGTCTGGTTGTATTGTGCATTAGTGTTGTTAAAATTACTTGGTGCTATGGTTCAAATTTACATGGAAAAAGGATAATACAAAATTCCATAGAAACACTAAGTAACACATTAAATAAAGAGTGACTTTGATGTTAAAGCACTGAAGTAATAATTTTTTGTCTGATTTAAACTTATGATCAAGGTAATGTTGAGAGGGAACAAAGAATATTTTTTTCGTTGCATGGTGGAAGCAGACTTTGGGCACCCTAAAGAGAAACAGTTAAAAAGTTTGAGAAGAGCTCTTGAAAATGCCAGCTGAGGTCAGTCCGGTGTTGCAGGCCAGAGCCCATACTTGAGCAGAGTGCAGCCATCTGGTTCATACACACACAAAGATTGACTTTATAATGACATAGCTGGCCCACAAAAGAAGAATGCTTTGATTGCATTGAATTAAATTAATATAAATCATAAATAACTTCTTTATCCATTCCGTTTGAATGGAAATGATGACACGTATTGACACAAGTGTCACAAAACACACGACTGCTGTTGCTTTCAAGGCACCTACATTCAACATGCTCTTTACAAACAATGCAACGATTTGTGGACGGTCCTGGGGATTCAAATGAAACCCACAGCGTGTCACCCTTCAGCGAATCCTACATGCTGAGCTCTTTTCTCTTTGCCTTGCTGTCTCTGCATTTGAACTGCTGCTGGGTACTTCATCTATATTTTCAACCAGAGGTCTGGCTGATGCGGAGGGGACAAGTGACTCAATCTGACTTAAGCTGGGATATGAAGAGCTGTTTCTTATAAAGGAAAATTTAAGCCAACGGTCTGCCTCACAGCATTTTTTTATCTTTCTGGTCTTGCAGCACACACTGTTCAGTTGTTGAGGCTTGATGCAAAAGGAAAGAGAAAAACATGGAGAACAGTAGACAGATAAACATGCAGACAAGAAGAAAGACAGACAGCTGGCGTATGTGAACTGGCAGATTGACAGGCAAACTTTACAGATTCATAGCTTTACAGAGACACATATAACTATAATATATATCATTTTTCTTGAGTCTTGGGAGCATCAAATAAAGGAGCCTGTAAAATAATAGTTAAATACATAATGTCAGCAACCAAAACCAACTGCAGACTCTTCATCAAACTATCAAACAAACTGATTGCAGCTGATGTAAATATGACAAATGAGATGTTGTTGTTAAATGTGCCGACAGCACTGTTCAGCCCTCTTGCCTGAAGAGACGTGCAGCAGAATATGTGAGAGAAAAACAGCTTCTTGAATCCAGTGACGTAAAAGGAATCAGGATGAGATGGAGATCAAGAATGAGGAGGGAATATGTGTGCCTACTGACCTACTGGTAGGTGCAGTTTGGCTCTTCTGAAGCATAATTATGGCAGTAATAACAGCTGATAAGGCCCATTTAGCGGGCTGATAACATTTGAAGCTGATGCTCTCTCCACATCCTCTTCTCCCTTTCTTTCTCCTTCTTTCTCCCCACTCGTTCTCTCAGTCTGTCTCTCACTTGTCTCCTCTCCAAGTTCCCCTCAACAACAGCCAGGCCAATTAAGAAATGGCTCTTGAAAGGGTAGCAATTATTCTTTTGCAAGACATACATGGCTCCTGCTTGCCTCCACACATTATTATCTCTCTGGTATCCTACAGTGAGGTGCCCGGCCAACCATTCACTGCAACCCCTTACACTTCTGCCAGCCTCACTGCTTCTTCTCTCTATCTGGCTGTCTGCACTGATGAGGGCCAGACTGCATAGCACGGCAGTCTGAGGCCCAATGGTGAGCAGAGAAACACAAGATAATGGGTGGATTATTAAGGGAAGCCCTGTTGAGAGAATTTTTTTTTGATATCTTCGCCACCACCCACACAACCTACATTCCATCTATTTTCTCACATCCCCCCCCATCCTTCCCCATCTCTCCCCCTTTTTTCATGTCTCTTATGATCACCCCCCCATCCACCACCATCAGCACCACCTGTGATGATCCCTAGCTGCCACATGCAAATGAAAGACACTGCTGTGGGTTTAATGCTAATCAATACTGTGCAAATATTCATTTAAGAAGACGGCTGCATGGTGAGAGAGGGACCTCACCTACTTGAAATGCAAAAAGCTCCATGTTGTGTTCGGAGCATTGTCATGGAAATGTGCATGCATACATGCAGTATAGCACACACATCAGCCAGCAAAGAAATAAAGGATAGGATGGTAAAAACAGGAGAAGACCAAAAAGTGGGTGCTTTTAAATAACCATTCCAGCTGTATAAATAATAGAAACCTCTCTCACTGTCATTACATAAGGCTTTTGTGTGAAAATTGTGTATTGCTGTACCCAAGAAGGAAGTGCAAATGGAAAAAGGCAAAGGCTGTAGGTGCCACTGGCGTGGGCTCAGTGTTGGCTCCATCATCCATAAAAGCACATAAGTAGACACCTAAAGGGCTGGATTAAGAGCCCCACTGTGAGAAGAGCACCGTGGGACATGTAAAACAGCCTGTTAATATAACTTCAATCTCTGTGAGTCAATCATTCTGGATATTTGGGAGAAAGAAAACTAATAGTGCATTAACTCAAGCTGCTTAAATCAGACAGCAGTGATTAATTAAAGACAGAGCCCATATCCAAATGTAAATGAAAATGCTGGCCCATCACCAAAAATCAAGATATAAAATTTGAATTCCCTATCAAACATATTGACAGGTCTTTAAATGAGTCCACCCAAATGTAATTCACAAATATTGTCTAATGATTTCTGAAAGGCTGAATTGCATAAACAGCAGTGATAATAAAAATCCAAAATTGAAATTGACATACAGTTATTAGAAGCTCCTGAAGAACAGTCACAACCACCTCGTGGTTGTGCTACAAAAAAAGTCAGAGGATCACCAAAGTCAGTAGGATCCATCCTCTGGGGACCATAAATGTCTGTGCAAAATTTGTTGATATATTTTACTGAACAACTAAAAAGTTTTACCTGGTGAGAAATGAAAAGTCAGGGGGTCAAAATTAGCAGGATACAGGATTGTCCTCCTGAGACAACTAATTTCGTGGCAATCAATTCAATTGTTGTTGAGATATTTCAGTCTGGACTTAAGTGGTGGCCAGATTGATATTTCTACTGTATCCCTGGAGGAGTCACGTTGCTTGAGGATTTAAAAATAAAAGCATCTATTTTGAAGCAAGCAATTTTCTCAGTTACACTTTGTTATATAAGTACACTGACAGGCAGTTTAATTTAGATGTAGAATGTAAAACCAACTCAGGAAATTCACAGTTTACATTTTACATTTACATTTACAGTCAGTGGATTAGCTGCACATTGTACCTTTCTTCTTAAAGTACCACAATTGTCTGATTACAGGATGGCAAGATTTTTTCCCCCCAGCAGATTCGCACCATATTCAAATGCTTGTGCAAATAACAGGTTTTATGTAAGCACCTAGACAAAGGTGCTTCACAAATATTGCAATAATGCAATAATGCCAGTAGGTGTGCTCGACTTAGTTTAATCCAAACCACATTCTCAAATCACACATAAATCAAATTTACAATTTAAATTTAATATTTCGCTATCATCTATCAACAACCACCTCGTCAGACATTTATAAATTTAGTGTCAGCTATGATTTTTGGCTCCCTTTAAGGTATCACCTGTGATGTGGGAAGGGTGTTGGAGTTGAGAAGGTGTTTTTGTGTGGGTGGTGGAGGCCAGAAGGAGGGGTGGGAGGGTGGGGTGGGGGAAGGGGGGCTTTGCTTGTGAGTGAGTAACTCTCCCTCCTTTTCATTTCAACTCTGACAAATTTGCCTTTTTCTTTCAAGTTCCCTCCTCAGCATACGCTTGTTTGGCCGCCTCACAGTCCCTGAGAGACATCGTCCGATTGCCTGTCTACTTTGGATGCCCACCCCCACACACCTCACGCACGCACGCCTGCATCTCCGACCTGTCTACAGAAACTCTCTATTGAGATGCTTTTCCTCTATAAAATAGAACGGTGTGGCCACTGGCTCCAACCCTGAAATAGAATCACTGAAAACAAATAACAGCCAAACATTCATCGTGCTGTCATTTACAATAGCCACACAGCTTGGCAGGACCTTGTTTTACAGTTCGCTCCAACCAATCGATACGTGGCTTTCATCGTTGCCGCATTGCCACGGTTGTACTGGAAACACATGTCGCACTCTTGCACTTTGTCTCTCTCTCTTTCTCAATCTTTTGCTATCCTCCCCACTGTCTCTGTATCCCCATCCTTCATTTACTGTCTTTTGTCTTGTTTTTGTCCTTTTTGTTCCATTTTCTCTCTTTTCCTCAGGGGGTAGCCATCTCAAATAAACTGATTTTCTTCTTGCTGTCATTGGATAATACCAAAACCATGGAGGAATCAGTCACAAGATAATCAATCAGTTCACTACAAACCTCCCAGAAGTTGCTTTCCCCCTTGCACGTCCCACTTAGATAATTGTTTATTATGGACTCTAATGTGGGGATTGAATGCTGCCAGGCAGCATGGCCCCTTCTGCCTGAGGATGAAGACAGTTATCCACTAAAGTACACAAAGGCAGTTTCGACTTGCATCAATAAGAAAGGTCAGATCCATATGCAGAAACGCAGACGCGCGCACACAGTGCAGAAATTGGGATGTAGGAGCTGTCACCCAGCATTTTAAATAAATGGGTGCCTCCTGCCCTGTCCAACGAGCCTGCTAATTGTATTTTCTCTTTCTGGGTGGCGTTTTGTCAGGCTCCATCAGTCTTCTGTGGCATGTATAAAATGACAGTCCACCTAGTTGACATTGTGAATGGTGGTCAGGTCAGGGCCCCACTCTCCTCGGGGCCAAGAGGTTTGTTCAAACATTTTGCTTTGGCTCATTAATTCTCCCACAAAAGAGGAAGGCAAGACTAAGTCCTCCATTATATTTGGCTTGGTGCCATACCCTTTGCATGATGTGAGGACGGACAAGACGTCTGTTCCCATACTTCAGCCCATGGGTACATACAAAAGGTGCTACAAAACACAGTAGAAAAACTGTGATCACGCCAGCCTAAGCCTTTTCATTTCTCTAATGAAAACATTTTACGGAAGTCTCACAATGTCAGCGTCAAGTCAAATTGAATTTTTTTGAGTTGTGCTGAATATTAAGTGGAACATGATGAAAATACAGATGAAAATAACACCTTTGAGCAATTTACATTTTTGCCACTCCATGTTGAGTAATAGATTGCAAACATTTCCATAGTCATGCTCCAAAGGTGTTTTCTTCTTTGGCTGATTATTAAGCAGAATATTCTTTGGTGACATTTGGAACTGAATGTCTCCAGTTTGCCAAGGCTGGTGTAACCTTTTCCCTGTCAGTGCTTTAAGTGACATTTTTCATCAGTAGATAACTCAAACATATCAAGTATTTCTCTCTGACAGTTCTCTGGACAGTGAACAAAGGGAAACCGGTCTTTGGACACCTGGATGATTGTCATTTGTTAACACGCTCACAAATGATATGTAATGGCGCAGCAAATCACCGGGCCACACTCTCACTCCTTGTTCTCAAATGTCAATGTAACACTCTCACTCCTTGTTCTCAAATGTCAATGTAACACTATAATGTGACGCTTATAAACGCTTAACATTTAGTGGCAAATAATGGAATGTGGACGAGGCATTTGTAGCGCTGACATTTTAGATCAGTGCACATATGTGTTCTGGGGAAGCTGTAAACCAGCTAATGTGTTAGAGGGTCTCAGCGGCTTCGAGCGCCGCTAAATTGGAGAGAAAAGCAGGGAAGGGAGTAAAGGAGTTGCAGCAGAAGGAAAAGAAGAGGAAGGAAGAGGAAGAGTGAGACAGGGAAGAAGAAGAAGAAGAGATGAGCGTTCTTTTTTTTTTCTAAATCTCGGCTAAGAGAGAATTACACAGGAAGAAAAATTGCCATTGTCGTGAGCAGAGACAGTGGTAAATGGCGCGTCATTTTGCAGTAATTTACAAATCGCGGAGTGGAAACAAAATTAGATTAAGTGGGTCCGTTGAAATGGACCTGCTACACATCACTATTAATTATGTGGCTGTCAGGGGTAAAGATTATTTATTTTCATGGCAGAGAGTGAAATCATGTTGTAGGTGACTGCTTTGGGGTTTTTAGGGGAGTCATTTTTCATGTGCACATGCACCTCTAAACAGAACAACAGGGGAAACATCGACATTCAATCAAAGGCCACTAATGTCTACATTATCGTTCAGGGCAATAAATGGCTTAACCTGACTTATGGGGAATAATAGGCACAAGCAATGTTGCAGTGTCACTGCTGACATTAATGAGGGAGGAATTGTTTGCCATGCTCTGAATAGCCAGATAAATGTCGTATAATAAACAAATACTTAAAGTGAGCATGTGAATGAATGTTGTTCCTAATGTTCAGTGACATGATATAACTCAGGACCCCAGGTTCATCTTACAGTTGCACAAAGGATAAACAGGAAGGTTAAACAAAAAGTGTTGAGCATGTGCTGTTAAGAAAAGCTATGAATGTACCCATACATTTTTAATTGAAGGCTACATTGCGTGCATATCTCTATTCTAAAATGAAGTAAACTGAAAGATGTTTACACTGTGCTCTTCACTATGTGTGCATGCCTGCCTCTCCAGCGAGCATTCAGGAGGTCAAAACTGTGTCAGAGCATACAATAAGCTCATTCGCAGTGCTGCATCCCTTCTGCAAAGTATTGTACCTGCAGAGTTGGGGAGAGTGGACATACCCATAGACAGGTGAGTCTGCACTGCTAATCATTTTTCACCCTTTTCATAAAGGGTCAAGGCTACACAGGCTGTCACAGGCTGTCATTTCAGTCGGGTAGAAAACTATATATACATTTAATAATATCTATTTTAAACTTTATAGCAGAGATGCAAACTAGGCAATCTTATGCCACAGTTATTTATTTAAAGTTATTTATTTAACATTGTAAAATAGGGGCCCACTGCTATCGCCAATTAAAGACCCAAAACTAGGTTTACATTACATAAACTACAGTATTCATTGTGATTATGTATGAAATTCTGTAATAAATTAATATGGACATAGGCATTCAAAGGTTAATCCCACAGAGATGCAAGCACACACATACACACACACATACACACACACACACACACACACACACACACACACACTCAACCCATAAAAACTAAATAACAAATTTTTAAAGGTGTGCAGAGAGAAGACATGGAAGTGAGAACTTCTGCCCGTGCCTCTACTGACTTTAAATAGACTGACTGCAGTTATCATCGGTGGTGTTGCTTTTCTTCCATACTGGTTTTTGAATTCATTTCAAAATTCAGCAACGTGGATGGTACCAAAAAAAAATTCTGCTGGCTGAATAAATAATGACAGCTCTGAAAGTTCTGATCTGTCAGCCTGAAATTTTGCCATCTCCTGAAGAAGAACTAAATGACCTCAGCTGTAACATTAGGTCCAGGGGCCACAGTTCTCTCCCTTTTCCTCCCAAAGATCCTGCAGTAACCTTATCATGAACACAACACCAACCCTTTTCACATTTTCCTATCTTTTCTCAACTCTGGTGTCAATTCTGAAGTTTCCTTTGGTCACATAGTCAGAAGTTTTGTTTTTGCTACTGTGGTGGTTTTGTTAAACAATACTCACCATTTCTAAAATGAAAAAGCAAACATTTAAGAGCATTTTGTGGCTGGTGCTTTTAAAATGGAAGTGTTATTTGTATTATGAACTGAATCAGGAGCGGGGAACACCCGATTGGGCTCAGTCTTTGATTGTACATCTTTTTCACCTGCATTCTAAGACAGGGTAAGATAGGCCTTTTCCACAACAAACATTTTGACTTTTCATAGCAGGAAAATCACTGGTGTAATTAATAACATTAACAAGGGGTCAGCACTGTATATAGTTACGATATTTCAATGAAAACGTGTAGAACATGTAGAAAACGAGGATTAAGGTCTATTCACGCCTTATCTTGGCTGAAAAAGAAGAGAGACATGCAGTTGGATTGTGTGTATACTTATTTTGACACACCTTTTAGCCTTTAAAACAAAAAAAAAAAAAAAAACAAACTTCTGTCTAAAATAAGCCTGTAAGGCAATGAGAAACGCATGCCAGTGCTAGCAGAGTTTACAGTAGTTTTCCTTTTCAATAAAATTGTGTTATATTTTCTCGCTTTCACAATTCGGAAGCAACACCTGACTTGCTTTGTGGCCTGGCCATCAGACAACGCTGTTTGATGATAGGGTAAGCCCCTGCTCCAGTCTCCATCTGCTTGGCAGGCTGTCCCCACGTCATTAGGCCCCTGCATGGGTACCCAGCTGGGGGGAGGGTAGATGGATGGGGGAGGGTGGGACAGGGCTGGCCCCAGTACGACTGGTACTGGCCATCCAGAGGGGGGCATCTGGCAAGGCAGCACCCCGGGTCAGGCTATCTGTGGAAGGAGCACATCGGTGGGCGCTTCATGGATGGCTCACTGTCTGTCCCTGGCAGCTTGTCATTTGTCACTGCTGAGCAGCGATTTCAGGTGGGAACGTGATTAATTTCACTTTACCATTCTCAGAAATAAGCCCTATAAATCATCCTAAGCTCGGCTTGCGTGCAGGTTTTCGTTGTCGGCCCATCTGACAAATCTCTACCTGGTCCCCCTGCCCCTCACAGGCCTTGTCTTGCCTCTGAGGTTGCTGAGAAAGAGAGTCTCTGTCAAATAGACAGCTCAGCGATGAGAAGTGTCCACTGGAGACGGACACAGAGTAAAAAGAGACAGATACACATACATTTATATGGCCCATAAATTCATAAGATGTATTAAGACAGTGAGACCAGGGACGTGTACATGTCATCAACAAATATTAACACCTCTTCTGTCAATCTAATCCTCACACATCTGACCATCTGTCCTCCGTAAATGAATGACAGGAGGAGAGAGAGGCTAAGACAGGATCAAATGGAACATGCTGATGATGTGGACCTGTCAGTGGAGTCTGTGGATGCAGGGGGTTCTAGTTTATTACCAGAGCCACAGAACACATCACATCTAATATGTCAGCGGTAATAAGGACACTCTGGTGATAAGTGGCAGACTGCCAGCATGTCAGACAGGCACCCTGTTATGAAAGGCTTTTCTATTAATTTTACAGATGTGCTGCTGTTTTGCGAGCGGTTTAACTGGTCTTTAACAAGTCTTCCTCCCCGTCTCACTCTCGCTCCCTAACTTTGTAAAAAGGTGAGGCTGGTGGAGGGCTTGTTCAAAAAAGCTGAACAGGCAGGGTACAGATTTTACTGAAAGATCAGATGTGTGTGTTTTCATCCAAAACAAGAAGCGCTTCAAAGAAATAAAAAACAGGAAGAAAAATAAAATTGGTTTCTCATTTTACAGTTTCACAGTTTAGATAACATTAAAAAGGGCACAGTAGCATTTTTCTGGCATGAAATTAATAATGAAACGGTTTATACCTTGCATGAACATGGTATCTACTGTATAGCAGAACACAATTGGCTGTATTCACGTGTGGAAAGCTGGTGAGGGATCAAGTACACGCTTCTCTACTTGCAACACTTACGGGACAGCAGATGGAAAAAAGTAGCTGGCATTTACATGGAGGCTGGCTTCTACGTTCAGCTTATAACAACAGCAAGTGAATAGGCCATATCAGATTCTGGGGAAAAAAAGACACACCAAATGGTATTAAATAGCATCTTTTCCACTCCACTGTTTTTCTGAGAGTGTATTTTTATGTCTCTAACTGATGTCCACATCTTTGTGAAAATTACTCATCCTCCTGTGAGAATTTTTTTCGTCCCTTCTTTAACCTCATGATACCAATGTTTTTTAATTAAGTAATGATTTTCAAATTAATCTCAGATCATCTGTGAGAGAAGACACTTATCCTTAAATGTGTCGCGGACTTGATGAATTTATTCAGGAGGAAGTGGGCCATGTGTCCGGCACATTAACAATCCCTCTATTGCTGTGAGGGAAAGGTATTATAGAGCATTATGTGTAGGAAGAGCTGCAGCAGGGAGCGGTCACTGATTCTCCCTACAATGGCATTAAAAAAAAAAAAAAAAAAAAAAATCATTGATGGTGACAGATGAGGTGTGTGATGTAAACAGCGGAGTAGTAACCTGCAGTTACAGTGACTTCACGTGCACATCTGATTCCAATAAAAGAAGTCAGCCCATTTTCAGCTGTGCCGAAATCCATATTCACCCTTACAATACTGCTCTTGACTCCCCGGTGAGCTTAACAAATGCCACACAATCAGTCCTCTCCAGCCTTTGGCTATGCCCACAACATTTATTCCTGTACTAAACCAAGCGAGGCCAATCGATTGGCCTATACCGTGGTCAGAGCCTCTGTCAAAACGAAATACCGGCCCTGTTTCCCTTTCCAAAAAAAAAAGAGAACATGAAAAAGAAATCACATTTACAGCAGAGAAAGAAGAAAGGGTAGGGAAAATGATGAGAGTGAAATAAAGGATTCTTTTGCTGCACAAAAGATCTGAGTGTTTCCACTTCCATTTCCTGATCTTCAGCTTCTCTTTCTCTCTGGCGTGCCACGGTGCAGAAGCCAGATTGCATGACTAAATAGTCGTGTAGAGCTTACTCTATTTGATATTTATATTCCCATTGAAGTGTTCTTGTTCCTGAAGTTTTAATTGGGTGCTAATAAATAAATCATCCAGTCTCTTCCTCAACAGATGTGCAAGTGAGCGTTATGCTGCATAATATCTGTCTTCTATGCAGGTGTGTGTACTTGCCTCATGTCACTGGTGCATGGGATGAGATGTACCAGCCAGGCCCCCTTAATCTGTTGTGCTGTGGCTCAGTGAAAGACTACATAACAAACAGAGGGATGTGACAGAACCTGGAAATGGGTGTCTGTTAGCTGTGACCTGTTTTATGTGGGCGAAACACAACATAGGTTTATTCGCAATATATACGGACTTCAGTGTAGTATCCAACTTTGGCTCACCTTTGACATTGTTTGACTTTGCATTAAAATTAGCGTTTTATTGAAGTACAGCGAAAAGTGTCACAGTGCATTTTAAGAGATTTTAAGTTGCATAGATGTTTAGCTGTGTCTTCAGAAGAACTGGCCTGCAGGTCAAAGAGGATATTATGTATGTTATGCCACCGGTGCACCACTTGGATAATAAGCACAGTGTAAAATCCATTCAGTGTAATGCATCCTGTAAATAAACCGCTTTTCTGGAAAACAGGGCAAATCTATAGCTGTAATTGAAAATGGAAAGTAAAACCTCCCACATCTGTCTGCATCTACAGATAGAAATCAGCATGCTTGTTGTAATTCACCAAAATTAGAAAAGATACTAAATCACAAAGGAAAGCTTTACAAAAATACCCCAAAGAACAGTTATTCTTTTTGAACGTACATCCTGATAAAACACCAACATGCCATCTGTACGTTGAAAGGAATTATGGGTTGCTGTAATCATTCCTCCTCTCCACATTGCCCATTGAAAAGATACTTAAAAAGATAAAAAAATATCACTGTGAAACATGGGGGACAAATCCACAGTCCACCTTCTGTGCAAATATGTAACCTTAAATTTAGTCAAAGCTAATAAGAGGCTTGAGCTCTCTGAGTTAAAGTCTCTTAAGCACTGAATTCACTGAAAAAAAGAAAAAATAGACCAAAGTACAATGGCCAGGATGAGTATACCCAGTTGATTTCTCCAATTTAGAAAGTGGTGCATTGAATATCAGTTAAATCTGCTTTTTTATTTAAACATGTACAATAGCTCAACAACATAAGATCAGGCTTGAGTTAATCTCACTAAGGCTTGAAGGCAAACAAAACACAAATAAGAATACCCACTGCCTCCACCCTTCTGCAAGCACACTTGGCACAATCCAGATTGCCAACACCTGCGGGATGCTCAATCTGAAAAAGGTGCGCACCATTTTGCAGCAGTTTCTGTTGTTCTTCTTTTGAGGTACACTGTGTCTCGTTTGGGGTGTGTGTCAGAGGTGCAAGCATGGCCTTCTCAACTGCTTCTATACTCTTTGTCTGCCATAGCTGCAATGCCTGTGTAACACAACAGGATGTTCAACGCACCACCGTTTATGTTCAAACAAACCAAAGGGAAGAAAGTGGAGAGATCAGATAAGATTTGTTAGTTTGTGTGGTACAAAAAAATTAAGACCTGTGCACTTCACTGGACTGAAACTCCAAAAGTGTTGGTTGGGCGTTTCATAAGAACTGAAATAAGAAGTGAGAGACAAAATTAATTTGTGATTACAGATTGAAAAATGTCGCTCTCTGCAGCTGCAAAGTTCATTTTTGATGTAAATAACACCTCTAAAAATTTGAGTTGATTCATTCTTGCTGTTCCTTATTATACAGTACAGCGAATAATAAAATATTTACCTTTTATTGCTAATAAAAACCCAGTGTAACCCTCAACATCTTTAATGATGACAAATCCACTTTCAGTACAGATCTCATTATACTTTATGTGAAATGCACATGTCAAGTTAGGTGGGATATAATAATCTCTATTTGAGGAATAAAACTTGACTATCACAGGGTTCTCTAGATTATTCTCCACATTATTCTCTGCTATTTACTGTTTTGCTACAAAACAAGCCATTCAAATGAGGGCCCATTCAGAGTAATAGTTAATGCAACTAAGTCCTGAAGCGAGGCAGTCAGAATTGCATTCAGCACTGTTTCAGTGCAATATTTATTCATCGTAATTTGTTAAACTCTAAACTAAAACTCTAAATTATCTGCATGGCTAGATAAAGTTACACTTGGGGTAAATTAACACATTTTTATACAGCCCTAGGGGTGCTATGCCTTTTAAGGACTATGGTTAAGAACTGTTGTTCTATTTAAAAGCTCCCCACGCCCACGGTGCAGCCACACAGGTGCTTTCACTTATTTTGCTTGATTAGAGCTGATCTTAGGACTGCGGGCGTCTACCGACTATGCTCGATCTATCTCATTTGATGACACTGTTGCACCTTTTACGGCAAGATAAATAAATAGACACACATTTTTAGAGCATGTTTGAACAAATGATAGCTTTATTGTTTTATTTGCACTCAAAACTAAGTGAATTCTACCTTTACCACAACTCCACCCACTTGAGCAGAGGTCTAATATTATTCTAGTGCACAGTCAAACAACACAAAAAAATCTGCTTTAGAGTGGGTTTTCATAGACACAACACACACACACACACACACACACACACACACACACACACACACACATATATATATTAGTAATCTTGTTGATGATGGCTACTTTTTGTAATCTCAATCCAAATGGAGTCTGGATTAGTACAAAAAAGACTTTCAATATATCTTCAATTTTTCTGTATTAGAAAGAAAATTGGGTGTATCCAGCAATGTGATTGTAACTAATGACGCATTTAAGAAACAACAGTACAAGAAACTGCTGCAGAAAGGACCGAGACGCCGCAATGTCCCACTGCTTTTTACAGCAGATGAGTAATCTGCTACTGAGGGACCAGCACACATCCAGAGTAAAACAAAGTGAGTACACTGCACATTAGTGTGAATCTAGCAAGTCCGAACACATCTCATATCGCTTACTGTGCTACCCTGTGTCACACACAGTACTTATGATTGAGCGACTCCAGTTAGTGTATACCAATTTATTTGTGTTTGAATGTCTATAGAGCAATGCGTATCCTTGGAACAGAGCTTGTGTCTCTCTTCATGTGTTTTGGTAAGGGTGGTAGTTTTCGTAAAAATGTTTTAATGTGTTTTTTTCTCACCTTAACAAACACCATTTCCCATAAAACCCTAAATCTTTGTGGGCTAAATTCTGAAGACGAGTCCATGAGTGAGTTTTAGGGCTGTAGTGAGCTCTGCTATGTCTGTAATAACAGCAGGATAGACGTTGTAAAAATGTTTAGACAGCGAGGCCTAAAACTAAAAAAGTACAAAAATCATTTTAGGTGGTTAGTAGACACAAGTACCTGTGCTGCCGTCCTTGTAAATTTCCAAAGGTTTTTCTGAGCAAGCAAAGTAATTGTTGTTTTAATCAAATTATAATTTGATTAATTTGAATTTCTTTTTTTTTTACAATACAGAAAATAAACCTCAGAAACATTCTTAATTTTTTTTCAGGCTAGCCGTGATGTGACTTCATGACTTTGGCTCTCCATTAGATCAACATTTTATTTGAATTTCCAAAGTATTTTTTGCCTCTCCATTAATTCTGCACCACTTTGGTCCAGACTGAAATGTGTCTTGTAAACAGCTTACTGGATGGATTGCCATGAAATTTGGTTCACATATCTATCTACTCAACCTGGTGAGACAAACTGCTAAGTTCTTCCTAAATATCATCAACACAGCTTGCAGTGTGTTTTAGACGTTTCCCTTCTCTGACATGGAATAGAAATATGGAAATGACTGAGACTCCATCAAAGTTTGGGAAAGTAATTAATTTTGAGGGAATTAACTCCTCCAACTTATATTACACTGTAGCAGGAAAACATAATGAACAATCTAATGAGACCATTCTTGTCTCCTGGCAAATTTATAGTAAAAGTCTGGCTGCATGGACGAATGAACAAAAAAAGGTTTGTGTGTGGGCATATGTTTATCTATACTGTGAATATATATATATATATATATATATATATATATATATATATATATATATATATATATATATATATATATATATATATATATATATATATATATATATACATACATACTTGTACATACAAACTTGTATTAAATATTCAAAATCTTTACTAGTCAATGGAAACCCAAATTAACACCTGATTGACTGAAGGCTGGATTCAAAATCACACCAAAAGTCAAAGTAACTTAAAATTAAAGGCTGATTTAACTTGCATTCATTTCATCACAGCAACTCATAATGTAACTCAGTAGCTTGGATGTGCTGAGGCATCTCCTCCCAGACCTGGATCAGGGCATTGTTGAGCCCCTGGACATTCTGTGGTGCTACTTGGCGATCATCGAATGTCCTCAAATGGATTCAGGTCTGGGGAATGTGAGGGCCAGTCCGTGGCATCAGTGCTTTCGTCATCCAGGAACTGCCTACACATACTGAGGCCGAGCATTGTCCTGCAGCGAAGGAAGGCCTGACAGTGACTCTGAGGATTTAATCCCGGTACCTAACAGCAGTCAGGGTAACACTGACTACCACAAGGAGGTCTGTGTGACCCCCCAAGGACATGCTGCATGAATGACCCACAACTAAACCAGTGTGTGTGTGTGTGTGTGTGTGTGTGTGTTTCTGTCTCTGTGTGCTAACAGGGTTGCATCCAAATATGTGCACTGGAGCCATCACGGAGAATTGTGTTCCTTTTTGCATGCCTTCTTTTGAGTTCATAGGCCTTCATTTGTGTGCAACCCCATGTGTGTAGGTGGAATTGTAAAATGCAAGAATTGTATTTCTTCTGGTATAAAGGCATCTTGCCAACCATAATCCAGGAGGACTGAGGGCGTTGTTTGAAAATGCATGCACACATGCTGTTTACTTCAGCCTCCCACCCTGCCTCTCCTCTGACTTCCCACATCCAAACACCTGGAACCCAGAAAGAAATGGCTTGGTCATGGGAGTGGGCAGCAGTCATCGGAAGATAGAAACCAGCAATGTTGTCAAAAAGCCAAATGCTGCCAAAAGGCTATAATGGAAAGATGGCTGCCTGCTGAGTATGCCCGCCCTCTGCCTAATTAACATTGACTAATAAAACAGCACTTGCACAGCAGTAGCACATATTCACTTCAGCAGATACTTCCACACTGTTAGAACTAAGAGAGTTCACTGTGGATGCTAGGTGGTAATTTGACAGGCTCACATGGCATTTTGTTAACATGCTCCAAGATCTTCTAAGAGGTCCAGTGTTTCTCTATTCCTTTTCACATTAAGATCATTTCAGGTCACTGGATAAAAAAAATGGAAAGAAATACAATTAGCGTAATTTTAAAACGCAGAGACATCCCGACAGCCAACAGTTTTGCAGCACACTGACATGACCTAAACACAGATGAGAAAGAGACTGTGAGTTGGTGGACTGAGTTCATACTGGAACTCAGCTGCACATATTAAAGTTTAATTCTGAATATAAGAAAAGAAACAGCACCGAGTCACTGCTGCTGCTCCCAGGCAAGGCACAACTTTAAAAAACAAAAAACGAAGCAAGACACAGGGGTCCAGGCAGATGCTGTGTGGAACAGACAGCTGAGATGGTGATCAAGTCTCAGTTTTTCAGAAGTATCTTGCTGATTACTTGTGTGTAAGCCAGTAGACCAGAGCAGATAACCATGGGGTTTGGATCTTAGGGGGTTTTATTTAGATCTAAGCATGCCAAAGGGTTTGTAGCGTTTATGTTTTTCTATGCATTTCACTCTACACTTTCCCAAGACTGCAAATGTCCACACTGAGAAAAAGATTTAACCGTATAGATGCGTAAAAATAGAGCAAACAGAATGGAAGGCCCTAATGTACACTGTGCAGCCGGTTATTCATCTCTCTCTGTTCAGGGCATCCTACCCCATCATAGTCAGCCCATCCTGTACCTGCTTATTAATTTAAAATCATTTGCTGCACCTCCAGGGGGAGATAAATGCCAGGTGCAGAGACAGGGCAGTGGTGAACCTATAAAAACTATTACAGAGGCCCCTTCCTCACCCCTATTGCCATGGCCTGATAATAGCCTCACACTGCAGCGGTAAAGCCAAACCATGAGAGAGTAAGGTGTTTCTCTCTCTCTACCTCTCTCTGCCTTCTAGGCTCTTCTGCTGAATTAGGGACATGCACCTTTGCACACACGCACACAGGCACACACAGGCACACACACACACACACACACACACACACACACACACACACACACACACACACACACACACACAAAGGCAACTGTTCAGCCAAGTTGCGTAGAGCCCCCGCACTGCCCAAGGGCCCGCCCACCGGCCCGCCCACCCATGTCAAAATGCCGCTGCCAATGTTGTAAAGGCCATGAAAGGATGGCATCAAAGTGGCATTATCCCTCTGGACAAAGAAAAGCAAGAATAAATACATAAATAACGACTGCTTGAAAGAACTGTAGCATCGGCGGGCAGGTAAACCTGGCTAACTTCTGTTTTCTTTCTTAACATGTTAGTGCTGAAGAGGCTTCGCTTTTGGTACAAAAAAAAAAAAGTAACATTAGATACAGTGACCTCCTGGACAGCTGCTTATCCGGAAGCAGTTGTATAATGTGATCTCAACTAAGTGACAGCCAATAATGCTCAGTCCATCACATGGTTGTTGTTCACAGTATCCGAACACACACACACAGTTGTCCCATAGTCCACATATAACAGGGTTGTATAAAACATTCTGTGGCTGTGTCGGTGTAGATTAGTGAGGCTTTTGAATGCACCAAATGCCAACGTTCATGAACAGTGCTGCTTTTACATTTATAATATAAACAATATATAAGAATGCTGCACTGTTTAGTACTGCATGATTTTGAAACCACTAAACGGATGGGATTGTCTGGATTGTCTGCCACCACAGTACTAACACAAAGTACTCCTGTACAGTGTTTGAGTTCAGAGAGTTCAGTGGTAGTATGCAGGAACATTGCCATGTGACTTTGTGATTCAAAGAAATGATTCGCACAATTTAAAATGGGGAAAGGAGTGCAAAACAAAAAAAAAGAAAGAAAAGGTGTATGTCAAAATTGTGGAGACGTGTTCTTGACGTCTGCAGCACAATTTGAATTCAATTTCAGAGCAAACTGTTGTGAAGTCGAAGGCATCTACTTACCGTCACAGTGGCACTCAAAGACATTTTATTTTTTATTCCTGGTCACTTTATCAGTAATCGTTGTAAAAATAAATATGCTGAATAACAAAGTTACACTGATGTCACTGGCAATGCAGAATACATCTTTTTGAAGTCTTTGAAAGACTTGAGAATCAAAAGTATGGACTTCCCATTGCAAGGCTCTGAAGCAATTCACATATTTTCTCCACTGAATCACTGGTAGAAGAGCCTCGAAGTTTTCTTAAAACCACAGGGAGCTCGACTTGGCACATTTTAGATTCGGCTGCTGAAAAGCATTTCATTCACAGGCTACATTGTCAGAAAATCAAACGTAGAAGACAAACATGCATATCATGAAAAAGATCACGTGAATTTGGAAGTTTCTTGCATTACAAATTTTGCCTTTCAGCTGTTTTCAAAACCATTCCCTCTTGCATCCCCATTACCACACAATGATGCGAGTTTGACATAAAATAAAAGCCAAAAAAGCTTCACTGTGATGGATTACTGTTTGTATCCCAAGCAACATCAAAGTCTCTGCAAAATGAATTCCACTCTGAAGTGTAACAAAACCAGTGGCTGTTTAGAAGGCAGGAAATTAATCCCATGGTATAGTATGTTATGCTTTGGATAAGCAGTAAGAGATCATACTGGCTCTGTTGCAGTGTATGATGACCCTGATTGTGAAAAAACCACTGTTGCAACAATGGTTGGTGTAAAGACTTCAGGAGATAAGAAACACTGAACAAAACAAAGTAGGGAAATATACCCTGTTTACCACATCTTCTAAATATATCAGAGCAGACTATTCCAGTTCAAGAGTGACATGCTGCAGTGCTGTTTTTGTGGCAGTTGCTCATGATTGGACTTGCAGATATATTTCATACATACTGTTTACCTATAAATCTTACCTTTTCGTATTGTTTGGCACAAATATATGTTTCATATTGGGTTAACTGTAAGCATTCCAGATTTACTTTTGCACTCACGTGCTCTTATGAAATGTTTTGGAAGTTCGAACTTTGAAGCAGGGAAATGCGCTTTTCCGTTTTTCGAGTGTCTTTGGATGAGCTGTCTCCTAACACAACATTCAGTGACACGTCTTTGGCCAGCTGACAGATCTCTCTGCCTGCTCCATTTTTGCAGGAAACCCTGGGTAGAAGCTCACTTATCTCGAGTCATTGCGTTTATTTCCTCCGCTGAAGTGAAAATGTAAAATGAACCAACAGAGAAATCATGTAAACTGGGCTCATTGGACCCTTTTGGGACTGACTAACCCCAGAAGTCTAACTAATCTAGCAACAGTGGGGCTGCGAAAAACCCATATTACGTAATATTAAGGAAACAGGCTTACTGTATTGTACTTTCTGAAACACAAGAGCCAGACCCTGCTCCATTTAACAACAATATGTCAGAAAAAAAATCCCCTGCATTTTATATTTTTTCATCACATTGACACAATATTATCTCCTTAAGTTGATATAGCGAACATTTTAGCAAACAGTTGCCTATTTACACATTCATCAGACACAGATGAGCATTAGCTTATATTTGAAATCATCTTTCTGTCTGCCTGATGAATGTTCAATACAACACTCACTCTGTTTTTTGCTCTTATTTTGGTCTCTACCAACTCCCGAGGGAATGGCTGGCTCTTTAACTGCTAAATAATCCTATAGACGATCCTATAAAGCACCGCTGAGATGCTTTAGATGATCGTTCTCTCAATTAAGACATAGTGATCTGACAAACTGTGCATATTAGACAAATACACAATCATTGATTAGAGCAGCTTTTAATGTTCCAGTTCATATCCAGTGTAGAGTGCCTCATTACATGAATTAAAACAGCATGTTTGGCAAGAACTGTGCTTCAATACATTTTATGTAAATGTTTTGTTTTCTTATGACTCAACGAGGATCGTATCAGATGCTGGTGTATGTTGAAATGTAATCTGAATATGCATTAAGCGCAGTACTTTACAGAAGTTAAAGAGAAAGCAGCTACGTTGACGTGAAAGTTTAAATCTAATGCTTTGTTTCAGTGCTCATTGTCTATTAAACAAAAACAAGCAAAAACATTTTTTGTTTCCTCAAGTTTTAAATAGACTACTTTCACCTGCACTGGTAAATCTACTTGCCGCAGTGACTGTTTTTTTGTTTTCTGCAAAATAACAGAAATCATACTGGAATTAGGTATTCAATACTCATTTCAGTTGTGATCACAGTGTACAGTTTTTTTCTTTTTCTTCAGGTTTCCTCTCTGATAATAAAGCATTTCAGTGAGTTCAGTTTATTCAAACACTTCTTTAACACAGCAAAGTCAGTTAATGTAGTTAACTTAGTCTGTGTATCATATTTGATTATTATCCTTTATTATTATCCACATTTGGTTTGTGTGTGTGTGTGTGTGTATGTGGCTGAATCCTTTTATTGAGCCATACATCTTGAAAATAGTTACATGTAACTTATACGGTCTTATAAAGTCTGATGATAAAGCACAGGATACGGTATGGAACGTATATCCGGCATACGTTATCTGATTCATATCAGTTCATCTGTGCGACTTTTATTAAAAGTTATTTAAATAAATCTTGCTTTTTATAAACACCCTCCACGGTCCAACACACTGTGAATTCCACCCACAAAGCATTTTCTACAATTGGATTCTTATCTTTGTAGTTGTTGTCGTCTTATTAGTTTTTGAATAAGAATTTTCCTTCTGTGTATATTCATTACAAAAGTTTACGGCCTATATAGAAATGAAGACGTAAAAACAAAGATAACAAACACTGCAGATGAAATGCCAAAAATCTGGACTCAGCTTCTCTCTCCCTACACTCTTGGGCTATTAGCATGGGAATTGTGAGACCAGAGTATTGAGACTCCCACACATTTCTAATTCATCGCATTGAAAAAAAAAAAAAAATCCCTGTAGATATAGTTTCTTCTCATTCTCCCTCGCTGGCTTATATTGCATCTCAGCTTTTTCTTCACGCTTCAAAACCGATGTTTCATGTTTATTTTTAGGGTGGCATAAACAAGAGAAAGGCTTTAAGGGCTGAGATGAAAACAAGTGGCCATAAAGTGCACCGAAAATGAATAAACCATCCCCAATCTAATCCGTGACTTGTCATGGAACCACGAGAGTGTCAGCAGGACTCACTGGGAGCCTGCAACACCCAAATCCCATTAAGCCTTTGTAGGGGAAAGGCTAACATTTTGTGGTCTAATTAAAAATTTCCAGCAATGAATTGGTGAATGGTTAACAATAATTAACAACTGTCCTGGGACGCTGCAACTGGGACATGACCACATAAACTGGCGAGCCTCTGAGCTTTGTCCATTTTTCTTTGACGAGTGAAACTGTCAACTAGGGAAAAAAAACAAAAAAACGAAGAAGGCGGAGACCTCTCTGATATATTATTACCCATATTATGGCCATGGTTACATTTTTCTCTGAACTTAAATTATTCAAATAGTAAAATGTGTCATTGCATGCTGTGCATAAATTAGATTAATGCAGCCATTAAATTATCAGTTGTTATCATAATCAGCCATTTAACCACACTGCTCTGTGTGGCTGTTGTGGCAGCTGTGTTTGTGTAACTGTTTATACAATCATGCAGTCCCTCTGTTTCCTGCTCATTTGCATTTTCTCCAAATGTCTCCAAGCAACAAAGTGAGGGAGGAGGGGCTGGAGGGGCCTCAAACATCTCGCCGACACCCCCTCAGGACACTCTTTTCTCTCATGTCCATCCCTCTCCCGGCTCGTTCTCCCACTCTGCTGTCAAGGCACATCCTTAGAAACCACCCGGGTGTCACCATACTTCTTCCTCCAAAGACACAAGGAGGGCAGACACTCTTTTAATCATCCTTTCTCGCCTCTACTCTTCTTCTCGGCGGTCAAAATAACAAAAGCTGTCACACAGACTCATGTCGTCTCCCAGTGATCATAACGGATAATTACCCTCCCCCCGGGACTCCAGACCAGCCCCATCTTTCCCACAAGCACTATTTCATTGCGAATCCCCAGCACTTGTGAAATGGCTGTGTCTCAGTAACAAGCTCTGAGTGGCAGTGATTCAGTCAGAGATATAGCCAAGTCAGGCCAAGCAAAAGTACATCAACCTTGCACCCTTATCCACCGTTTCTCGATAAAAAAGAAGAAGAAGAAGAAGAAGAAGAAGAAGAAGAAGAAGAAAAAGAAGAAACTCTTTTTTTTCTCCCAAAGAAGATTTATAAATCAATGAGACAGGGTGAGTGTCAGAAATTGTTCGTCGCAGTCGTTTCTCAAGTGGGACATCATCCTGTCCAGGTGACAGATTAGTCTGACCAAAAGGGGGCACTGTTGGTATTTTGCAAGAAGGGAAGGAGGGACTGACGGTCTGTCTGGCTGCTGCAGTGCGCGAGGGGGTGAGCGATTGAATGAGTGAGCGGGTGAATGAGTGAATGGGTGATTGAGTGAAGGACGAGTGCAGATAACATGCTCACTGACTGACAGAGGGAAGCTACAGCGATCAGCATCGATCCCGCCACACAGACCTCCTGCCTCGGCCGGTGGTTGCTCCAGCGGCCTCCGGGCACGGCCAGATGCTGGATTATCAGCCCGCATGATTGCATCTCTGGGCAAATATTTTATCTGATACAATACAAAGTGTTGGTTTTTGAACTATCGCACAGCATTCGGGCAACTTACAGTGGCCGCTTTTTTCCTTGAAAATGGAGGCCTGGGAAGAAGTCAGGATTTCTTCAGATGTGCTGGCAAACATCAAAAAAAGGTTCTAAATATATCCCCCACTGTACACGTGTGATGTGCATTTAAAATAAGACCGAGGACATTCTTGGAGGACTGTAAACTACTCCTGAACGACTGAACTGAAGTTTGTCAAGTTGAAAATATTAATGAGATGCAGATTACGTTATACCAGAGGGAATATATTGTTCACAAGGGAATATCAAATGCAAAGCAACAAACAGAAAGAGGCTGCTATTTTTAAAGCAATTCATCAGACATGCATTCGACTCTAAGATGTCCAATTTTAAGTGAGACCCGCCTTAGGCTTATATGTATATATGTGGTATTGCTGCAGGTGTGCTAGACTATGGCTTATCTGCATTCAAATGGTGTGAAAAGCTAATTCTCTTTTTTATCTTTCATTGTCTGCAAAAAAAAAAGGAAAGATGTAAGAGAGTGAAAAGGCTGCTGTTTTACAACGATACAGTACAAATACAGCCAAAGTCAATACAGATGTATGAGTTTCAATTGCAAAGACTAGATTTATGGCAGAATGTAAGAGTCGGTAACTATCAAACTCAATTTGTACAGTTTTGTCTCGAAGGGCTTTAGACCTCAAACTAAATCCTCCCAGATCATGCGGAATCACAGAGGCGGGAGAAATCGCGGGCAACCTTATGATGAATGAAGCTATTCCAATCCCTCCTTGCCTCCTCCTTTTCACTTCTCTCTCATCTCTGCTGACATACCTTGTACCTACACGGCCAGTCATAGCATAGAACACAGTGAAATCATCTTAGAAAAGCAATTCACTCCTTCCTGTGCCTGCACTTTTCGTGTCAGGATTGTAATTTGTAAACCACAGAGAAAAACTTCCGACCCGGTGCAGAGGCCTGCTATTTAGGATCAGTAAACACCCTGCCCCGATGACGCGGTTGCTTCCCGCAATATTGAAAGCCCACCTCTCCCCTTTCGCCTTCAGCTCTCTCCAGGTCTCTGGATGAGAAGGAGGTGAAAAGAGAAAAGAGAAAAAATGTTTCAAGCGAAATCTATAATCGAGATCCCTCATCCTACTCCCCCCCGGTGTGGCCAATTGGTATTCTGCAGGATCTTCCGGCCCCCTATGGTGTTCCCAATCTCCAACTAGGAAGGAAAGAATAGAGAGCTACTAAGCCCCTGGATGGAGGATGCCTAGCTGTGGATTAATGGGTAGAAGAACAAATGAAGTCCAGGAGAGGGTTTATATCTATCAATATAAAGTAGCAGATTAGCCGAAGAGATGGCTGTGTCTCTGTTTTCATTTGTCAAACTGTTTGGCCACGTTACTCTATCGACAGAATCAACATAGCATGGTGAAATTAGAATGGAATCAATGGACGGAGGGGGTGCGCGGCATGTTCTGCATCTGACACCACAGAGACACATTTCTTACTCGTAGGCATGTATGAGGCACAGCCCAAGTTGTTGTGAGGGGAGGCTCTGGACGGGGACAGACAACAAAACTCACATAAACAATCCTTCAGTTTTCCTGCTATATACAGTGTTTTATACAGCTGTTAAATGATAGCTGTAACTGCACATTTGTTTATTGGAGAATATCTGTTGTTTTGTTTTTTGTTTTTTAATTATGTATGCAGTTGAATTGATCTTTGGGGTATTGTGGAATACAAAAACAGCACATCATATATGCAGTTTCCAATAAAGATTAATATCATGCACATAAACACACACACACACACATATATATTTTTCTTTTTTTTTTATTCAACAGAATGTAATTTTATTCCTCACACTACACAACACGTGCCTCGCCCACATCAACTTAGCAAAACAATAAGGCTGAGCAGCGGGTGTACAGTTCGTCAATCAATAATGTACAACAAAATGAAAAAGAAAAAAATTAGAAATACTGCACTGTAATTTCTGCTAGAAAAACTAGGTGATTTTATTTGCTGACCATTCATCCAATTCAACCTTGGCTGTTTATAAAGCTTGTATTTGGAGGGCTAATAGACAGATAAATAAATACAATTTAAAAAAAAAAACTGAAGAGATAATTCTATTCCACCTTTGACCCACAGAAAAAGAAACTGTTTTTTTTTACTTGAAGGCAAAATGATTTGACAAAATATCCTCATGCTTTCTTCCTTCATGGTTCCTTATATTCATAGCTCGGAGCCTTGAAAGTGTTTTTATTTTTTTTTCCTCCTCTTTTTTAACCTTTCAGGTGCTTTGAGAAGCTTCAACCTCTGTGCCCGTCTCAGACAACCTTGGTCGATCCTGTAATGAATTTAGCCGACAGCAATAACAGTGCCAATCAATAGCAATCCGTGGTATGTCATTGACAGGTTAGACACTGTAATGTTTGGCCATGGCGGCCAGTCAAAGGAATCAAAGGAAGTCCAGCAGTTGTTATTCAGCACTTCAGACAAGTGGGCACACACTGGCACCTCACCCCTGCTGACATGTACAATAACATAGAAATATCAATACAAATATCATTCATCAATCATCCACAAATAGGTTCTTTAATGCCGCATATGATGGCAAAATCGCAGCCGTGACCCAAATCACTGGAAGCGTTTACACAAGGAGCAAGAAGTTCCGCTGTGAGCAGACCGTGTCTCCCCGTAATTATGGAGAAAAAAGCTCAACATGGCTCTCTCTGGCCAAGGTGATATAACTTTTTACCTATACAAACACCCCAAAAAAACAGGAGGAAAAAAGAAAGAAAAGCTGGTGGCTGTTGACTTTAAGTTCTTACTTTTTACCTTTTTTTTTACTGACATGTGTGATTTAATTGTGTGTAAATACTGTTTAGCAGGTAACATATGTCTAAATATCAGCACCATGCCAGAATCATATGCCAAAAGTCTGTGCTGCTTTTTAATGTTTTTACCCTTTTTTCTTTTTTTTTTTTCACTTTCAAAGCCTCAAGTGATATATTAGCTTGTCGCTGCAGTTAAATTTGGTGCTGACAGTCAATAGCCTACAGACAACACCCAAACGTTTGGTTACCTGCGTGATTTGTCGTTGTTGTCACGAAAGATGATTTGAATGAACATCCTATCATAAAGCATTTAGACCCGCAAAGCCTCCAGTGACTGTTTTTTGGCCAAAACGTCAGCGGCCTGACAAAGGCGCCTAACACTGGTAAATATAACTCCCCCACATTCTCCCGTCTCAGTCCCTCCATAACAAAGCCGTCAGACACATTTGCAAGGTTGGTTATGTCATGTTCCTTTTACAAAGCAATAACCTCCAGCCAGGGGACTCTAAGGGATTGGAATTTTAGCTCCCTTCGTCATTTGTATGTGTCGAGGTGCCCGCTGTGGCAAATTGCAATTCCACATCCCATAAGGTCAGCCCTCGCACTTCCTCCTTGTTTCTCTTTCTTTGGGCGGAAAATGACACTCAATAAGGGCAGGCTGGTAGAATGTAAGAGGAGGGCCTTAATCCCCTCAGGAAGTTTAAGTCACCGCTATTAGTTTTGACTCTTAGCACTCTTCACAGGAGGGCAAAATTCAAATGACCAAAAAAGCAGGAGACAGAGATCACTTCTGTGCAAAAAAAAAAAAAAAAAACTGGAGAAAAATGTCTGCATGGCTTCTAATAATAAAATGAAAAAAAGACATTTCACTGTTATAGTACTGCAATAAGATGTATAATAAATGTGAGTTTGCCATTGCTTCCATTACTGTGTTTTAGAAGAGTCTGCTTCTCCTCTAATCTAAAGATCTCACTTGCACGATTGTGATAAAGTCACTTGAGGAAAAACAGGACGCCTGCCAAATCTTCCCAAATCAAACCCATCATTATAGCATACAGTAATAAAGTCTCGTTTTATTGCTCAAAATGGAATATACAGCGCAGTCGCAATTGATTTGGTAGGGACATGCTGTAAGAAACGCTGCTTTCCCTCCTTTTACTCATATGTTTAATGACAGCGTTTTTGAAAACTATTAAGCCCGTTGATCGGGTTCAGCGTCACGTCAGAGCTGGCAATCATAATCGTGATAATAAACCTGACAACATATGTGTACAAACACCTTCTTGTCAGACAAAAATGGAGTGACAGACGAAGCATAATAGACTGCTATAATCATTCTGGCTATCTCCAGTCAGAAACTCTGCACGGAGTCATTCATCCAAAAGGTCAAAACTGTCCCCTAAAAATCAGGTCATTTGGCTTGTCCTCCTTTCTCTTATCACTTAATCCCCGGTCTGCTTTCATATATTTTTTTTTCAATTTCTCTCTTCTGTTCTTTGTCCCCTCTTTCACTTTTACTCTTTGTTGCTCTCATACACTTGCTCCCCTCTCTCTCCTCGTTGGGGAGGCATGAATGCGGGCGGCAGATGGCTGGGATGTTTCACGTCTCTCAGAGGGATCGTGCTCGTCTCGTTCCCCCTCCTCCCTCTCTGCCAGGAGGTCAGCGAGGTGGGCTGAAGAGTAATTGGCAACTGGCAGGGAGAGAGCTGACACAAGGGCTGTTGAGGGCAGCATTAATTGACAATTGTAAATAACAAATGGAGCTGATGATTCAAATTACCTGTCCACACGATTCCCCCCATTAATTGTGTCCTGAAACGTGACCCAACATAAGAAATGATTTTTAAAATTTTGTCTTGGCTAATGCCAGGAGTTTTTGCTGGTGGTGGGGGGAAGAGGGGTGGAAAAGAGAGGAGAGGAAAAGTGTGTGCGCAAGAGAGGGAGGGAGAAAGAGAGAGAGAGAGAGAGAGAGAAACACATCAAGGAACAGATTGTTAATATCAGCCGTTTCATCTGGCCGATTGTGAAATAAATGGCAATGGGGCTTGCAGTAACATGGTGCGACACGCCGCGGCATCTAATGGGACGAGCAGCTCTCCACCAGCAGGGACCTAATGAAGTGCGACATCGTTTTTCACCCCGCGACCACGACAATGTCAAGGTGCTGCAACATGCCATTTGTGAAACGATGGTGGCAGGACATCACCTGCTCAGCTGATGGCGCGTGTGGACCAGCCAGGCATCAAACCCCCCAAACAACACTTGGATGACTTTGGAAAATTGGGCATCAATATCATCAATCGACCTTCTGCTGACCATGAAAGAGACACCCCATCCTCTTCCTGCCGATGTTGTTTGGCCACACACCCACAGGACAACACAACTCAGATGGGAGACACAGGAGGCGACCTTGTCGAACATAGTGCACTGGGACATGTTTCTATTATTACAGGTCTGGAGGCAGTCATGCGCCAGAACACAGAGCATGTTTTACGGGGAGGGCTTTTGACTGATGATGGGGGGGAAAGTTGCAGAAAGGCTGCGGTGGCATTTGATTTACTGGCCTCTCACTGTACTGTAATGAGGAGTAATTCTGTCTTGACACCCCTACATCTCCCTTCCCTCCCTCTTCTTCATTCTTATCTTTCTCCCGCTTTACCTTTGCCTGTGGCAACCCCCCCCATTTAGTGTGGTTTGTCACAGTTTTAAGACTTAGCCTCAGCTTGCTCCTGAGTTTTAGTGCTCCTTCCGCAGGCAAGAAAAACCTGACACGTGTCTTATTAGCCAAAAGGAATCTGCATGTATCTTCATTAGCGGGCTATTAAGAAGAAGACATGCAAATATGAAAAAGTGACTTCTCCTTACCAATATCCGCCGGGGAGATTGAAGATAACTGAGATGATTTATATTTCAGGGAAATAAGTAATGCTATTTATCGCAAGTTCAGAGGCTGAGCAAATCATTTGTTGGGAGGAATGGTTCACTTTCTTAAGTCATCTGTCCAGCCTGCACATTTTCCAGTAGAGCAGGAAACATTTGCCTTTTTCAATTCCTATTAACCGCCTTTTAAGTGACATCCGAAAGCCACCTCTTTTACCGCGCTCAGTTACATTCAGCAGAATGGCAAGTGTTCTTCTCCGGAGATGTGTAAGCAGGTGCTGACGAGAGAACGCGCCATTCAAGCAGCTATTCTATCACACTGATGATCACAAAAGGCATTTTCAAGACAGAATGCACTAAAAGAATGTTTTACGAAACCATCTGCACAGAGCCACATACAGCTCCAAGGACTTGTTGCTAAATGCTAAACACACACACACACACACACACAAAAAGACAAACACAATCACGTAACCAGATCTATTAACAGTGGGCATATAATAGGGGGTCATGATTATAACTGTCAGGTACGATCAGCCATCTGTCTGATAAACAGCGCTAATCAGAGAAAGCTCAAAGGGCGCGAGAGTTCAAAGTGAATGTTGAGTCAATGTGTTGAATGCGATTAAAGGAGAGAACTGCATCAGAGTTTCAAAGCTTTGCTGCTGTTGTTTTTGCTCCTTTCCCACTAGAGTGGAGGAGTCAGCTGTAATTTCTCTGCTGCAGATAAATTTGAAATAGAAACAGACATAACTCTCTCTTTCTCTGTGTTTCTCTCTCTCTCTCTTTCTCTCATCTCTCTTTCAGTCTCTCTCTTTTGCACTCGTTCTCTCCCTCTCCCTTCCAACTCCAAGTCTTAATTAGCCGTTGCAAACGCAAACAATTCTCCCTCTGTTCAATGCATTGACTTGAGAAGGGCCATTTAAAGCCCGAGTCTCCCTTTCGTAGGACCGACTTTAACAAATTTTTCCACCTCCTATGTCTGCGTTGGCTTTAATTTAATACCTGCACACACCCACCCATTATCTTTATGGCATGGCCCAACGCGGGCCTCGGAAACCTGTGACCGGTCTGTGCTCATTAAAACTTCACACTGTGGTCCGTGACTGGGTATCAGGGTAACTCCACTCTGACAATAAAGCCAGCGTGCTTAATTCAACCGGCGCTTCCATGTTTTCATTGGCTTAAAAGTATCGGATGCCAATTGTAAAGTGGTGCTCGAATTAAAAGCTCTGTTTCACCACTTACACCTTCAAAGCACTTAAAAAGAGCTGTCAATGTCCCTTTTTATCCAAATTTGTTGAATATAAAAATATTGAATCCAAATTCAGACTGTTAATATGAATGTAAACTGTTGTCCTAAAACGATAAAATCTGAATTCTTACGTAAGATAAATGTCATTTTCTTAGTTTTAAGTGTAAACTGTCCTCAGTGGAGCAGCTCTGTCCAAAAGTAATAAAATCCACATAACAGCACTTTCAAAGCTCACAAATTAACACGCTATATCTTGTCTGTTTAATATTTACAAAAACTGAAGAGCAATGTGCTGGACTATTTCTTGACTGATCCTAGCTGCCAGGCTTCCCCCCATGATTGAAAAGAAGATATAACATGTTAATTAAGATTTTAGGAACTGATGGGTGGATTTTGTTACATTTCCACAGAGTGAAGATAGCTGTCTCCCTCGTCTCCAGGCTTTATGCTAAGCTAAGCTAACTGGTTGTTGTCTCCAGCAATATACAGTATTTACCAGAGAGACACAAGAGTCATAAGAAGTAGTAATCATAAAAATAAATAAATAAAAATCTTTTTTAAATGATAAATGTTCAGCGAGTTAGCCATTTAGCAAAACTGGTAGATAGCTGTGCAGGGATTCATCAGCAACAAAATATACCTCAGTGAATTATATTAACTGGTTAAGTAGATATCACCTTTGTACTCCAATGCTACAATGTCCATTAGTTCATTTGTATTAGCTGACATGCAACATGTATTTACAGTAAATGCAAACAGCATTTTGTGTTTTCCTTTCTTTTTCTTTTTTTTTTGTCAAAGTTAAAGAAGGCAAGGGGTTGTCAGGTGTAAGCAACGCTGAGAGGTTGATTAAATAAAGTCTGCAGTCAACCATAAAAAGTACCCATAAATAATTTAATCATAAAATGATTCATTTCATTAATAAGTTCTCACAGAACTGTCCCTTTTTTCACTTTTGCTTGAAGAATATTTTGTAAACCTCAAAAGTGTCTCCCAGAGGCCACTTTCTGATTTCTCTGTCTGAAGGTGAAGCAGATTGTACACTTCATGGATTTGGGTCTCAAGATAAAGGGAGTGTGCAGTCTGGCTATTTCAGCACAATCCTTTCCCCAACAGGTGGATCAGATCCCTGCGGCACAACCCTAACCCCTTCTCGCCCAGATGATAAATATTTCAGGAAGAGAAATCAGTGGATATAAGGGAAGCTGTAAAGCCCCTCTGTATGACTTAGGAGACTCAAGTTCACATTACTGGGATGAGGGAGAAAAAAACTCTCAGGAGAGATTATCACTAGAATATAGTTTGTACATCTAGCTAAAAAAAAACCCCCAGACAATGCACAAAATAAACCAACAATCTGGACATCGACATTTCTGAAAAACAATTCAAATATTCTTTTTCGTCATGCTTTAAATCTCCTTTGAAAGTGATATCAAAGTGATTTCTTTCATTCATCAATTATACAAGAATTCAGAAATTCATAGAAATTGGGAATTCATCGTTAAAAATTCTCTTTACCATAGCCATTGTTGATTGCTCACGCCACTGAATGCTAATGGATTCGTGGATAAAGAAAAGGAGGCTCGATCCAAATGAACCGCATGAATAATGATATGCTACATAATTAATCCTTTTCATGTTTCACTTAATTCCACTACAATAATGTGTCAGATATGCGACACAACCTAAACATCTCTGAACACGTTGTTATACATCCTTATAATTTTATGGTTATATATATGATTCAACCCCGGCATCTCTTTACGGTCATTAAACATGCCGCATGTGCAAGTCACAGGGGCTTTTCCCTCTGTCACTCTTTGCCATCGAGACAGCGCTGTTTTATTACAGTTACTAGAGCGCGAGCTAAAGGACAGCTCAGGGAACAGTCCATCCACCTTGTGCCTCTGTTGCTTGGTTCATGTGGAGCAGGTGAAGGTCAGTCTGAAGCTGAGGGGATATCAAAGCCACTGTGTCTGTTAGACCTCTCTGTCACTTTATGTTCCCTTTCAGTAAAGTCTCTCTCTCTCTCTTTCTACTTCTTTACACTCAGCCTTTTCTCTGACCTCGCTATCCTCTCTCCTTCTCCCCCCCTTTTTCCTCTCTTTTCCCGTCTCTTTCTTGCTCTCGGTGTGCCCGCCAACTTCCCCCCTCGCTATCTTTTTTAGCTCTTCCTTCCTCTTTGTGTGCGTTTCTGATTCAATGTAGCCTCGATACAAGTCACTTTCTCTTCCCCGTGGCACAGTCTGTTGAAGTGCTGACTCCAGATCTTCACATTCAATGAGTTCTGTGCAGGCTGCACATCTGCAAAGCCTTGACTGTACAGCAAATGTCACCTGTACCAAGGATGGGATGTTCATATGTTTGGGAGAGATATCGCTGGTGGCCAGGTACTGTACAGTAGCATCATCAGTCTTTATGATCATTACTAAGCATTGTGCCTAAAGATACACATTAAGAGAGAGTGCAATACTATATGGACATGAAATGCTGCTGCTATTTTGTTAGCATTTAGGTGGCAAATGGATACTGTAAAATCTGGATATCTACAGAACTACAGATGGATAACAAAGTTTTTTTTTACTTTACTTTAAGTTAAAGTCAAACCTGTCACTGTTGTATAGTATTACTTTAAGACGTTTGTTACCATCCAAGTTACCATCCAAGTCTACCTTTTCATGTAGTAGAATGACCTGCAATAGTGGCAGCAGGGAAAGAGTGACTTCCACTCATATCCACACCTGGCAGCTGCCTTCACAGCTATGTGTTAGTACTGTTGGTCACTGAGCATATCAACCGCCGCAGTTTGGGTTTAGTGGTTTGCTCTGGGAGAGTAGTTTCTGAGGCTTTGAAGAGCATTTTCTTCTGAGCAGTTTCAAGGATTTGACTGGTGAGCAGTCAGCTTGTCACAAGATTTCACAAAATCACGACAAATTCTCATTCGCGCACATGGTTGGCTAAGATTTGACTGGTATTCATGCATCAGCAACCCAGCACATGCACACCTGTCTTGTAGATATTCTAAAACCTGATCAAATATTATTCCAACTTTGTGTTACAAACCCCGAACATAACACAATAATAATTTTCTTACTGCCAGATAAAATGCACACTGTGTATAATGGCAATGTAGGTATTTTTATGTTAAAGTACTGCTACAAAATGTACCAATAAAAAACAGTTCTATCTTTCTTACCTCATGTTACTACAAAAGCTACTTTCACCTCTCGCAGCAAATCTTTGCTGTGCTCATAAACCTTTAACACTGAACCTTTTATTTGCTAGAGAAGTACAGTGAGGGTGTGCAGGACATGTCATTGGATTTTTTGTGAGATCTGTACCAGTCATGGTACCAGTCATGATGAACCACATAACCATTTTTCCATCCTTTTTTTTTTAAATTTGGTAGTGTGGTAAACAGTCCAGAACCATAGCAAAAGAACTCTCCCAAGAGAAAACGAATGTCCTTGTGCATGAGGTTCATATTTGCCACAAGCAAATAAACAGCACCTTAAATTAAATTGGCATGGGAGGAGAAAACATATGTTGCTCCAGTCCTGGGAGAACTGTTGCCCAATGGAAGAAATAACTCAATGACATTGGGCAAAGAGCCAACCGAATCACCATCAGGCTGCTGCACGTGGGGCCATTCAACAGCCATTCCCCGCCATACATCACCAGTCAGTGTTTAATGGAGGGCTCGAGGATAGGTTCGCAGTTTTTCAAGTCTTAAAACAACAGTTGTTTATGAACACTGAAATGGTTATTGCTCATTCTAATCATTCCTCCTGTTCACACCGGTCACTTCAAAAGTAGGCTTAAGAGATATGGGACCAAAGTAAAAAAAAATGTATTCTAAAGTTTTCCCGAAGCTAATAAGAGGCTTCACCATTCAGAGGTAAAAAGATGAAGAGGGTATCTTTCAAAGTTATGGTCTTGTTGGTGCAAAATTCCCTCTTTTTGTTATGTCCCTGTACTGCGGCTCAATACAGAAACACAGTAGAGAGGACTATACCAGTAATTCCAGTAATAGAAAGCATAAAGGACAGTGCAGAGAAAATGCTGTTGAGTTTGCACACTAGTGCTTTCAAGTCATATAAAAAAAGGTGTAGTAGTTTTGCAAGATGTTTTTCTTTTCATTTCAACCATCTTTTTCGACTTTTCAAAATAAGTTTGTTTTGGATGACACTGCACCATAACCATCATATTTCTTGTTTGGGAGTATTATAGAAAGCCATGTAAGGTAGAACTAAAAAAAATAGGCTGGAACATGAATGTGTTGTGGGTTTCTGACCCAGTCAGCAGGTGGGTAACCTTGGAAGGTGGAAACACACTGACATCAGATCAGCGTATCAAAAAGATTTGCCAAATCTGGCACAATTCGACAAACACTGATCATGCGCAGTGAACAAATTAGCTTATTTTACTCACCCTTTTGATCTGATTGATTGCTGGCTGCTATTAAGTATCCTCGTTCCTATTAACCACTGCCGAATGAGCTGAGTCGTTTATTCCCCGTGCTTGACTGCTTAACCGAAATAAACCTTGGGATAATTGCTATAGGAGTGTACGGGGGTGGCAAATTGAGGTTGTGCAGTGCCCTACAGCCTATTTATAGATGTTCAGCCAACTGCTTTATGAAATAAAGTGAGAGCTAGCTTGTGCAGTTGTGTGGGTGCTAATGTGTGGGTGTGGGTGGGAACTTGAATATGTGGGGGCGTAAATAGGTGCGTGCACATGTGTGAGAGCAACTGTGCACAGACTTTGTAAGTGCAGGAGCATTTGTTTGTTCAAATATGTGTAAGTGTGCTTGTGTCTGCGGTATTTGCGCGTGTGGACTTGTTGTGTATGTTGCATGGACTTCACAAGGTCACACGGATGAAAGGCGCATGTAGACTTCACTGCCTTTGTTCATCTGCAGTCCGTAATGGATGGAGACCCATTTAACATACCCCATGTGTATCCTGAAAAGAACTTATTAGGCATGTCATGACCAATTTAAGATAAAGGATTTGTACTTTGTCGAATATTTCACCTTTTTGCATCAGCTCAATAAATCTCAAATCTGTTTGTACAGGTGAGGCATTGCATAGGTGTGTTGGGGATTTTGCGAATCAATATGTCATTTTACATTTGTGAAGTCCAGTCCAAGGCTAATCTTGAATCATAAGAAACTCAAAGGCAGCAGCAATGGTGGAATTTTATTGTAAACACTCAATAGTTTATGAGCTACACTAGAGTTTTGTTCCCAAAGTTATCGCCAAAGTTGTGCTGTATAAACTTGGCAATGAAACTTTTTTTCAAATAAAATCCATTTAAGATGCTGTTTCTTCAGCAGCAGGCATAAGTGTAGTAGCTGCCGTTGACACAACTGGACTGTAACTTGACCGTCTTGACTCTGCGTGGTTGGAAGAATTATGCAACCAAAGAAGTAGGTGATCTGGCTCCACTGTACACAGAAGACATGTTCTAGTTTCTTTATGTGACCTCCATGTGGCTCTGATGACAACCACCCACTCGCACTTCACTTGTAGAAAACTCAACGCTGCCTGCACACATACACATTAGTCTTACCCCATCCTGAACTCTTAACTTCACCTTCACTGCTCCATGCCTGGCCTTTTACTCAACCCTAATGACTTCAAGGACAGCCACACTTCTGTCTCTTTACTCAAGTGTTATTTATTTTGAAACAAATTTGAGGAACTTGTGCTTTACTTTATTACTTTTCTATTTCTGTGAATAAAAACACAGTTATGTTTGGTATGTTCACGGCCAAAAGAAATGGTAGATGTGTGCAGGATTAGTCATACATTACAGGGGGATGTGTTAGGTTGTTGACAGTCGTGGACAGTCACATCCACTTGTTTTATCCCTCCCTACTCTGCCATGCTGACAGTCTGTTCATTTCCTCACAGGAAACTCTTCCACTATTACCAATTGTGTCCAGGACAAAAAGAGTCGCAAGTATGAATGTAAAGTAGCCAGAATATAATATCGCTGTCCAAGTTGAAATCATACTTTCGGAAATATATAAAATTAAGAATCTGAAGGTTGTTAAAATCTCTGGGTATTATTCTGAAATAAATAAAGAAAAACACTAGGGACCTTCAGCTATGTGGTCGGGCTATACAGGTACAGCGCTGCTTTGAGCTAATTGATAATGTCAGCATGCTAACATAGTGACAGAAACAATGATGACATGCTGATGTCTGGCATTTGGTAGTTAACACTGAACATAATGTACAGCTAAGGCTAATGAAAATGTCATATGTCCCTAAACTCTTGAGGCCATGCATATACCAAAATATTGGACAATAAAGCCTAATTTTGACCTGCAGTCATCCAAGTCAGTACATTACTAAAGTAATTATTTTTCATTCTTTGGCAACCATCAATATCTGCACCAAATTTTATGCTTTTGACAGACCAATAGTAATTGCCATCACATGAGATTTTCCATAATTTATTTTAATTATTTAATTTAATAAAATCTAACAGAACTCAAAATAATGAGGGTTCTCCTGTGGTTCATACAATGCAAGTCTAAACACACACACACAAAACAAACAATGGTAACTACAAACATACACATACCGAATGAAATCATGCATCAAATGAAGGCTCCCAAACATCTGCCTGACTCTCTTCGTTAACTCCCCTGTAAGGTACGCTGTGCAAGACAGTAATGAAAGTGACTGTTCATCTGACGTTAATTGATCAAGCAGGTCCCATGGGGACATTTATGTGAACAAAAGGAACAATTGCATTATTCAAGTCTCTTGAAAGGTTGAATCAATTAGTTATGTACCCGGCCCTGTGGTATCAAGGATAAAATAAATGAACAGTGGGGATGCTTTTATTTTTCAGACAGACGTATGAGATAGTGACACAGCAGATGACTGAGACAGTAAGTGTATGAAGTGCATAAGTACATCTGTTATTACTTCAGTAAATGTTTTATGGGATTCAGACTGTGATGGGAAAACAACTGTCTAACCCATATTATATTTCTATCACAGACATGGGCATCACAACAGAACAGTTTCCAAATCTATTTGGCAGAGAATGTATAACTGTTCTGTGTTTCTACTCAACTGTCGGGGCATGGAACCCCATTTAGGATTAGAGTTTAATGGGGCTTTTGGGGCTGAATCTGCTCTCAACAAGGCTGTTTCCCAGGCGAGCCAAAGCACCCTGAGCTAAAACTGCAGGTGATTATGCACGGTTGTCAATTCCATTTAGCCTGCGGTTCCAAACTTCAAAAATGGACATGAAACCTTCGAGTTCGCGTTTTGCCCTGTCCATTCAGATGCTGGTGTTTATTTACCCAATACAGGACACCAGTGTGTGTCTTGGTAGTGATAAGGAGTAATCTGGAGGGTACACATTTGGCAGGAATCATTGTTGTGCTAGTGATGGTCCATGGCTCAATTTATATTTCATTATGCCCACTCCATGACTGGCATTTTCAAGTTGGGGATATGAAAGATTCCAGGGAGTGACACATCATCCCTCTGTTCCACAGTTCATTTTCTCAACCCTAAACCTAAAGCCCCAAGAAATATTTCCAAGAAATCATTGTTTAAGGCGCTAATTTCAGTGGCAAGCCTTGAAAATCTTATCAGGGTCTGCTGTTATTTGACATTGCCTTGGGCACTGAATATTTAAACAAATCTTCTCTCTGCTGCCCTTAGACAAGAAATGTGTGAATAAAAAGCTTGAGTGGCTCCAACCAAATTAATTTTTATCTCTTCCTGTTGAATGTTTACTGTCCTTAAAAAAAAGAGATCAGGCCAAAGTTGTCTTTTCATAATCTTTGTTTATCCTGCAACTTGGCGTGTCACATTTCTATCATCCCTACTTTATGGAAAAAAAAATTAGACCCAGAATTTTGACATGCTTGGTGAACAAATGGTGTTTTTCACAATTCCAAGTGACTCTTGTGGCAGATGTATGATGATATTTAGGTTATATTGAGCTGGCACAGTTTTTTATCTTGTGAAGCCGGGAAGAGGCAGAGTCTTTTATTTAAAAGAGCAGCAGCTTTGATGGAGCCTGAAACTTTTTTAAACCTCCAGTGATTTAGCTGTAACCTCGGACAACTAAATTTAGTTGTCAAGTCATATTCACAAAAACTCCCCCCACTGCCTTGAATTGCTTTTGTTGCCAATAAATGTAAGATTATTTTAACATCTATCTTGAAGCACTGGGAACTGACTGAAAGCTTTTAGTGATTTCAGACACATAACTCCTCCACGGCTGTGGTTGTATTGCTCAGGGCGCAGCTATTTGGTTTAATATGCACAACGTAAAGCATGGGCTCAATCTTTATCTCCTCCAAGTCTTCAGCACCAACATATAATCTGATGATTGAAATGAATCGATGCCAAAGAAATAAATCACATACGTACCCGTAAGTCACTACAGTGACATTTTACAGTTAAATATTTTTAAGATAATTACACAAATGCAGCTTTAAGGCTAATTTATCCAAATGATGTGATATGAAATGTAAATATCCTTTTTATTATCTTAGTGAGATCAGATGGTATTGAATTAGATTGGGGCTACTGTCATTCAGTCAGTTTTTAATGCATGATGATGTCGCAGTGACTGCAAAAGTGCTCTGAAGCTCCACTTGTGCTGGGACCTCAATGCAATCTCACTAAGCCAAAGTAATAACACAAGAGATGAATTATCTTAGAAGTCAACTCCTCACAGTCTCATTTTATCTGACGGACTGAGAGCCAACTGAAAATAGCAAAAAAAAAAAGTTAAACATCACCGAACACCTACCTTGGCTGCATTAGCGCCAACATGTTGGCATCATTCTGGTGATAGAGTGTCTTTCAGAGTCGCTTGAGAGACAATATTCTAAAAGAGGAGACTGAGATTGTCCAGTCCAGACCGTGAGGCAGGAGCTTGTCACCTTGTGGAAGGTGCAGAGAGCAGAATTGGGCTAGTAAAAATGAGAAGTGACAGGATATTGATTTGCTTATCGCAGCTGTGCAGACACACAGATGTGAAGGGCAAGAGAAGGGGGGTGTGGTGGGGTGGCAGTGGTTATCAGGCTTTCACGTCTGATAGGGAAACTGAAAAAAAGAAAAAAGAGATTTATCAGCTGATTGCTTCACCTCAATTTTTGTTCCACTTTCTTCATGTGCTTTACTGTAAAAGGCACATACTTTTTGAAAGTAAATAAAAAGTGTGCCCCGATTATTTGGTCGAGTAAATGGACGGTACTATCGAAAATACTTATTGATGTGGCTCATCAATATTCTGTATACTGTAATTGCAAAACACAGATAGACATGTTAATTAAATTACACGGTGCAATTGCAGTGTGAAGTTGACAAAGCCTATTTCATGGTGTTTTAAGTAACTAGCACTTCGAAATTGACTTTTTACATACAGTATAAGGCATAAAGCTGATACTCTTATCCAGAACTCACAGTAAGTGCATGACTAAAATGAAGTGGAATTCCTGCTTTTATACTAGTAACCAGTATGTGAAGATTTTTTTTTTTTTTTAGAGCGAATCAGTATGAATGGAGTGCAGAGGTAGGCAATATGATTAATTTCAGAGGGAATGGGGCAATTTGATGAAAAGTCTACATACAATTATACATTGCTGCTGAATTAGCACTGCTGCTGAAATGATTAACACATGATTTAAATATTAATCATGTGTTAACATTTTGGTGAGAACAGCTGATAGCAAAATATGATAAAAGGCAAGGGCTACAGTCACCCAACAGTCTCTAATTTAATGTTTTAAAAACCTGGCATCGCAATTCTAGATTAACATAAAAATAAGGGGAAAGTTCTGCTCCAACTAAAATAAAAAAAAACAGTTGAAAGTTGAGATTTATTTTGAAAAAAAAAAAAGAGACAATGGCCTGGTAGTAATTATGGGACTATATTTAGTGGTGGCTGTGCATTTGTCTCAGCACACTGCAGCTGTCCACCTGCAAGCGCTCTCTCCGGCTTCTACATTGTATGCTGCTGCTTCAGTCACATTTCAGTTGCATCTACAGCTGTAAGACTCACTATTAGGATATCAGACAAACCCCACTTTCTCATGCCAAATTGTCAAAATACAGTTACCATTTTCTCAGACATCATTACGACAAATCCTCTACCTGTCAGCACCATCAAGTGATTAGCCTGCAGAACCTGCCTCTCCTATCAGGATTATAATGGTAAAATGACATGTATTATTGCTTATGACACCCAGCACCAAGGCAGAGACAGAAAGGTGGTGGGGAAAAATTAAGAAAGTAATGATGAAAAAAAAATCAAATCACAAAATCTATGCAGTAATTTTGCATGAAAACTAATGTGTCAAAAGAAGCCTATGAATGTAATTACAACTGAAATAAAATTATATCCCTCTGGATGAGTTTTCCCACACAATCAGACAAAGTATTTACCAAGTTTTTTTTCCGACCAACCTGGTTTCTACATTAACTGCAAAGCTCCCTCTAAACTGCTGTCTAACAGTCCAGACTTTGAGCAATACACTAAATATATTGCAGTTAGTGATTATGCTAACGAACTACATCAAAAACTAGTGCTTAGACCTGGGTCCTGACTAGAACTAAAATTATTAAATTATTAAACTGGTCCTGGTAAAACATGTACAAAATGTGTCAATAAACACATTTTCAGGGATTTCTTGTGAAGCATGGATTTTGTGACACTTTCTGGCATATGGCTAAGGCTGTCAGTTTGCACGCTGAACAGTGTTTCAACCCCGTCCATTGACACTTTTCCAACACTGGTGGTTTTCTTTTGGGAAACGAGACGCACGCCCACTTCTTGGAGTGGTTGGGCAGCTGTGCAGATGTGAGAAACTAAGCAGGATTCTCCCCACATGCTGTCACTCTATTGGAAAGTTAACAACAGTCACCGAGCATCAGGAACAATCCCTGCGACACAAACATCCGCTGGACCTGTAAATGATATATTCTCCTCATTTAAATATGCACTGTTTTTTTTTATCATGAAAATATCATCACTCAAATGCAAATCTGTGCCAGATGTGTATACTGTTATATCCTGCCTCATGTATATACACCTACCTGTTGCACTAATCATATTTATTTCAGCATCCTTTGAAATCTGCACTGTTGCCTTATTGTCTTCATTGTGTGAATTTCTCTTGGAGATCAATAAAGTATCTATCTATCTATCTATCTATCTATTGTCTGTCTACATTGTCACTGTCTACATTGTTGTTTACAACATATATTTACATTACATACACTATATACGTTTTATAAATAATTATACCTGTACAGTGCAGTTAATGTTTACATTTACCTTGTCAAGCTTGTTGTTCTTGTTTTAAACTGTATGCCAGTCTATTTCTGTGTATGTACATGAGTCACATTCCTTGTGTGTGTTTGTGTGTGCTCATAACTGGCTGAAAAATCTGATTCTGATTCCGAATTCTCTCTAAGCTTCTCTTTTTACATTTTTCACACAATTACTTTTGCCACTTTTCTATATACAAAAAACTGCTACAGTATTAATGCCTTTGAGGAAAGTTTCTCCCAAAGTGGCCCTTTTAATGATGGCAGGTTTCTCACCCCAGTTTTGAGAGTGACTGTTTGGAAGACAAATAGTTTTTCCTTTCCATGGTTGGACAACACATAGTATGAAATAATTATTTTACAGGTACACCTTACCTTTTTGTTGTTGGTGTGATACACTAATATTTTGTGCATTCTGATCACAGCAGAAAGTTGAGGGACAACTTTGCTGAGGCAGAAACAAAGCTAACCTTATTACAAACAAATATTTGTGTAATGGAGCATAACTGAGCCGAATGTTTCTGACAGCTTGAACAAACTTTCTGCATCACCACCACCACCTCACCATCGGGCAGCCAAGGTAGCTGGAAAGTTGAGATAATGTGTCTGATTAAAATGAATCAGTTCAATTGTCCAACTTTGGGGAAACAAATTGAATAACAAGCCATATTCAATTATAAAGTAGCTCAAACCGACTCACCAAAGTGAACGCTGACTTCAAAAATGTGTCCCTCTTATTTTGGAAATTAACTCCCAGTTTGTGTCTGTACTTCTAGATTGACATTGGATTTGTGTCTTGCAGTCGCACACCATTACATCAGTAGAGTATTGATTTGACTATTAATAAGTATCAGTTTCAATAAGCAGCAGTAATGCTGGTATCAATTACATCCTGACAGTTCTCACTCTCCACTTAGTTAATTGAGACAGATAACTTCTGTACTTATACTATTGCATCAATGCTTAGTACATGAAGGTGACTCTCTATAGCATTTCATTTCTCTCTGATTAAGTGTTATAAGTCTTATTTGAGGCAGTGCAGATGAGAAACTAAGAAAGTACTTGTGACAAGAAAGACTTATTCATCATCCAATATCCTAAGGCTGATTATCCAAATATTCCTGACAATTTTGTCTTCCTTACTGAAGTGATCTAATAGCCCCTGTGTGACTAATTTGAATTCACCCAACTAGTGAGAGTTTGGGATCTTTAGAAAGTTCAATTAACATTTTACGCTTTGGAAAGAAATGTCTCACTATAGGGACTTTATTGGATAGTCTTGTTGCTGCTAGCCCTTATGAAACATACTCTTGCTGGATCTCCGCTGGTGAATGGCGAAGCGGACAGGGAAGGAAAAAGTTGTTGGCAGAATCCGACTCCCTTTGGCAAGGTTCACATTCAAACAAGGTTAATCTCGACTTCTTTTAACACCGAGACAATAGAGTTGTCAGCTTAGTTAAAAAAAAGACAATCTAAATTGATCTCTCAACTTCTCTCTTTAATAGAAAGATCACATCGTCGCATGGGGAAAAGACCAAAAAAAAAAAAAAGAGAAAAGACAGTGAAGGCACGAGAAGGGGACTGATTAAATTGTCTTCATTTACTTAACCGGCTGCTAATATTTCAATTAGAGCAACTGGAGGCAGTGACACTGTAGGGTTAAAAATGGAACAAGGGGAGAATTAGTCCAACTGATTAATAGGAGGAAATGAAGACTTCTCCGCACACAGGAGACATCCCTCTGGCGTCGTTCATCACTGCCACCATCCTCCCCACATTTGCGTCACTCAATTTACACTTAAAAAGGACACTTTTTCCCTCTCTGCTACATAGAGAGAGTTTGTATTATACAGATTGTCAACCTGCAAAGGTATATGCTGCAGCTGCTGGCAGCGGCGGCCAAGCTGGGGCTGGATTTGACTGAAAACACATTGGAGACCTCCTCTCCCCTCCCCTGCCTTTTCCCATTACCATAAACCCACTCACTCATGATAACCATTAATGTAGCGTCTTATTAAAAACCTATCAATACAGCCACTGCCAGTGCACTAATGGCCAGGAATCCCTCTCAGTTAAATCTCGACTTTGGTCTCCACTCCGGACTAATGAGAGCAATCGCTCAGCATCTCTTTGGGCTAAATCACCTTTATTTGTATCTGCCTTCTCGCGCTGTTGGCAATTTATAGAACAGAGTGCAGTGAGAGATGCATTGCAGCGAGGCCTGGGGCCTGAGGTTTGGGGATAGGAGGGGTAGTGGGGGTGGTGGTGAGGTGGAGGGAGCAGGGAGACAAGGGGAGAGCATGCTTACCTGGCCATTCTAGTATTTTGTGCTAGGGACCATGGTGAGCCGTTAATTGTCGAACATTTGAGCTCTCGCAATAAAAGAGGGCCCCTTTGCTGCTGCCACTGATGAGGCATTGTTGTCTGGGAAAGTTTATCTCCAGTGCCGATTCACAGGGAGGGCACGCTTGATGCAGGAGCGCCACAGGAGTTTGCCCTTCTAACTCAGGGGAGGAATTGAACATTGCTCTATCAATCTGGGCATTTTACAGCTCAGGCCTCCCAGCCGTGAGAAATGTGGGGGAGTGTTTATACTGCTGCTTATTGTCCGGGATCTAAAGCAAACACTCTGTATGGTTAGGGAGGTGTTAGTATGACAGAGGTACACTTTTCATGCCTTGGACGGGGACTCCATGCCACAAGCTAATGAGGAAAACAAATTTCCCTCAGCTGAATGAGATGTGTATTGCACTGCAGTCCAACAATTCAATTTTGTTATAAATTGAGTTCATCTCTCAGTCTCTTACGTGGCTCAGAAGTATGGGCTTATTGTGTATTAAAAGGGAAAGTAAGTAATGGTTTTTATGTAAAAATCATTAAGCCGCTCACGAAACAAGAAAAATCTGCAACAGATTTCAAGTGGTACTCTTTGCCCATTGGTGCTGCAATAAGTGTACGCTGTTGTGTGGAACTATTATTTTAGGTTTCATTTCTGCTGAACACATATGCTCCTTTTCCATCAGCATCCTCTGTCATGCTCATTTAGTTGCTCATATTCACACCTTTTAGCTGCCAAGTAAATGAGCGTCTCCACTGGTGAGGGTTAGCCACCTTACCAGTGACTCATAGCTGATTCGGGAAAGCAGACAGTTGTCCACTTGCAACCTCCAAGATATCCGCTGCCGGTTCACAGTGGCTCTTCATTTCAAGCTTTAGGCTGTTAGAAACTGCTGAACATTATGATTTTAAAAGAAAATCCGCAGTGATTTAAACAGTTCAACTTTATACTGAAAAAACAAAAGAAAAATCAGGATTCAAGAGGTGATTCACAATGCTTATATTGTGTCTTTTACCTAGAGTTTGCCTCACTCTTATTAGCTAAATTAAGCCAGCAGGCAGGACCCTCAAAGCAGATTACAATGAACTCCCTACAGCTTTGGCTGCAAGGGCACCACACCAACTTTCTGGTGAAACAAAGCTGTTGAAAATGCAGTGCTAAATGTCCTAGTTGATACGTTATTCACTATAAAGCTAGGGGGGATCATCATGCAGGCGCTGGGAAAAGCAGTACAATTGTACATTGCAATAATTCCCATTATGAAAACCTGAAAATTTAATTAAAGAATAATGGGTGCTATTTGTGACATTTTATATTCTAAGAAATTAATTACACCATATTAAATGTGACAAACAACCAACAATGTCATACAAAACAATAATTTCGGGTAATTAAGGAGTTCCATAATCGCTGTTAATCTCTGATCAAATTAGTCTTTTTTTCTGATGCTGTTATCTTTTTCAACACTGCATCATAAATGCACTACAAAGGCCAACCCATCTGCATATGCTGTACATAGCTTAAGTAGTACTACAAAAGACTATTTCACCACAGAGATCTGAGCTCTCTCAGAGGCGTCTCTCTTTGAAATGCCCCCTACTGTCACCTCTGTCGATAAGGAAAAAGCTAAACAGCTATGGTATCCATGACAAAGGCCCTGGCTGGCAGCAAAGGTAACCAAGGGCAGTGAGCCATTTAATATTTATGACACATGTCGAATCACTGAAATCACCTATTCGTTAGTGCCTATATACGGATACAACCCTGAAGAAGTGGGGTAGAGGGAGATGTATGTGTGGGTTTTTGATACACTTGTAATAACCATCACCAAACAAGGCCAATAACAGTTTTTATGTTATAGCCATCGTAATCATCGTCAGTCTGGGAGGCGCTTCAGCCTTAACCGCCAGAGAGGCCTGCCTGCCAAGAGTGCTAGTAATATAAATGCACTTTGAAGAATGGAAAGGATGGCATGCTCCTGGATAGGCGCCAGCTACACATCCAAAGCTGCAAAATCACAGCCACGCTGACTCAGGCAATGACACTGTCTTACTCCTCTCTTTCTCCCTGGACTCGCCTGTAGACTGCGAGCAGAACTTGAACGTCTCTGTTGCATTATGTAATGGGTACAAACAAATGATGTCACTTTAGAAATCAAATGCGAGCTATACTGAAAGGGGGCAGCTTTATTTTAAAGGACAAACCACAAAATCCCATTTAATTATATTGGGTGTCAACTGCTGCAGGCACTGGGGGGCAGCATTGCCATGTGGGGGTGTTTAACTTTTTGCATAAAGACTTAAATTAGCCATGTTGGTTAGAACTCCAGCAAAAATTAGTAATCTATTAGTCACAATGCATGAGGACTACAGATGTGCAGATGTGAGGAGGAGAGAAAGAAAAAAAAAGTGCGTCTGCCAACAGACTGAGCTGACATTGTGATCCACCCAACTGAGATGTGCCTCTAAGTAGCTTCCCTGGTTTGTACTCAGCATGCTACAGTGCACTCATAAGAGAGTTTGATTCATTACTGCATAACAAGTCGATGGGAATGTGAGAGCTGCTAGCAACAGTAGCAGGCACTCATTAACACTGATGTGGACAGTATGCTTACAAAGAGGAAGGAGAGGGGAAGATAGGTTCAGATTTGTGACAGGTCTCCTCTTGATATAAAGCTAGTGATAGACTGTGTGAGACACACAGGAGCATAATAACTATGTACTGTAAGTAATTCTTTAATAAGCATCCCAGGAGTATGGAAAAGTGAGGGGTTTCAGAAAGCAACAGCAGTTTTATGGATGTTATGTCCTTCCCCATTCCCTCCCTTTATCTTATAAAACAATGTCTCTGGCAGCTGTGGCACCTTTACTGTTTATCCTGCTCATTGTTAAGCAAACATAACTTTTGATGAATTCATTCAGTGGCCATGCAAGCCTTTCTTGATTGCCCATATAGAAAAAAAAACATACTACGGAAGGACAAGGTCTACTCTGACAAAGGAAACACGCCTGATGAGCTTTATTGCCCTTAAAAGCTGCACGACTATTCCCGGATGGGTGTTTGGAGCGCTGCATGCGGATGGGACCGATCTGAATGTCTCCTATGAGTGTCGTTGCACCCAGTAAATGTCACAGAAGTGGATGATATACGGCTGTCATGCAGCGCTGCATTAAAGCAAAAACCGCGAATTTACTGGACATCAGTGGCAAATTGACTGTCAAAAATTACCATTGTCATTTACTATCATCATCCTTAGAAATTGCCGCTCTAGATTTATGCACACAGAAAGATATATGTGTTGGCTTGCATGCATGTGTGTCTGAGACAGCAAGAAGGAAGAAGAGATGTGAGAGAAGGATGGAGAGGAAAACCATGGAGGTGATAGAGGAAGCGAGAGAAAAGGGGAAAAAAAAGAAGTCGTTGTAGTCGTTTCCTTTAAGTCTCGACCTTTTGTGTCCGTGTGGGTTTGTGTTCTTGTGCAATTCTGTAACCCTGTGCATGTTTGAGTGTGTCAAAACAGTGCATGCTCCCATCCAGCTCACATCGCTCCAGGTTTGTATCCCTCCAACTGCAGGTCACAAAGTGACATTGTGCTTTTATGGCTGCTCTCCATGGTGCTTCACATAAGCCCTGAAATGACTAAATCCCTCAGCCAGTGTCCCTGACCCCCAGCATCCCTGTTAGTGCTGCTGCATTCACACTCTTTGATGTGGCCCTGAATTGGAATCGGTCATCGGCCTCATTCCAGGGATTGATACCGCCTCTGCTGTTCACATGCCTACAGGTCTTCGGAGCTCGGTGGTCAGCTGGTGTCTGTCTGACTGTCTGTCTGTGTATGTCGTCTTCTCTCCAGCACTGAAAATGGGTGGAAATATAAGTGCAATAACCTTGAAAGAAGATCTCCCATTTCATACTATGTTTGAGCTAGAATTAGAGGAAAAAAAAAAAAGAAAACTCCTCCAGCTCCATGAAATGTCATGGGAAAATGTCCAGCTGCTGTCCACCCACATCCCTGCAGATAAAAGCGCTCATTTTACTTCATGAAGAGAAGTGAAATGATGAGATTATACATTCTGCAAATGAATCACATTGACCGCAGAAAAGAAATTACGTTTGTTATCACTTTTAGTAACACAAGGTCACATTGTATCTATGACAGAAAAGAAACAGAACCCCTCCCCCCCACGCCCCATTTTCAAGAGCAGGCTGTCAGTTGAGGTACAGTCACTTATTAATGGTATGTGTCCATCGATGCTATTATGCATACACACACACGCACACCTGTCTGTCATGTGGTGTGTGTCCTCGACTCAAGATTGAACGGCAAATTATTGACATATCCAATCACATCTGATGCATCTTTTTACACTGTTAAGTCTCACAGTGCACACATGGAGTTTTTCTCTCTCTAACAGCGGCTAAAACATTGGAAACATATGGGACAATAAATTATCATGTGAAGAAAATGCACAATGAAAAACGTGAAGAAAACTGCAATTATTGCTCTCCGGTCTATTATTACTTTTCTTTTTTCTTTTTTTTTTTTGCCTCGGCTGATAATTGAATTTAATTATTCAGGGTCTGTCTTTTTAATATGTTTTCCTCATTTCCTGGCAAATTGATTATGTATACCAATCTTCTCTTGTCTTCTTTTTGCAAGCCCATATCTGCTGGCATCTTAGACTCATGCAGATGAATACAACACAATCTTTTTTTTTCTACCAATGTCTAGTGTGAAATATGTGCTGATAAATGTACTGTAATTGCACAATGTGCTGCTCAAAACATATATTGTGAATACAGATGACAGGAGAAGAAACGCTCACACGACTTTCAGAGTTAACTGTAATTTTCTACTGCTAAGAATAACTCTTGTCACTGAGGTGAAAATGGGATTTTTACTAATGGCACACACAAGTTAATTGCACTAACTGTTCTCCTTTTGTCTTCCTTGCATGTGTCGGCGCTCGACCTCGATATAGAGGACCAAGTGATATTGACCTCGTTTTTTGTTTGTTTGGTCTAACCCCTTCAGCTGGCCTGGTCACGGATGACAAATGCATTATTAAACAGCAACTTAGCCAACTCAAACTTCACATTTATAATGAAATGCAAGCCGGGGTGAAAGTAGGTGGAGTTGCTTAGCGAGCCAGCAAAGACATCTAGGAGATTTTAGATAGCTGTGAAACAGCTCAAGGGTATTCTATATGAGGCACCGACCCCCTGAGATTTGCTCTGGACTCAAGCCGGGCTGCCGTGGAGATATTGCGGGATACAAGTGTTAATGAGAATGTACTTATCACAGCCAGAGGTGTTATCTGCCGGTTGTCTCATCTGGGTTAGTCCAACATTTTGCAGTTTGTATTGTAATGCACTGTACGATGAAGATGCACCATGCTAGATGAGTGAAAAAATAAATAAATAAATTACGTCATGCAATAGTAACCAAGAGGAATTTTTCTCATGCATCTAGGCTGAGTCCAGCCTTGGCAGCTTGCAATATTTTGGTCTCCTGAAATGTGTCATCCATACACAATGCCTCTCTGTGGAATACAGTCTTTGGGATACAGTTCTGCCCAGTTCCAGGCAATGCCCGGATATATTTTTTAGTATCGTGGAATGGGGTTCTCCTCTATGCCACCTTTCACCAGATCCCTTACTAATTGTTTCTGTCTCCAAGGTAGCATGGCTGCTCTTTGATGTTCAAACCCCTTCCTCCTCACAAAGGAGACTGACGGCAGGAGCAGAGAGAGAGGCAGATGGGCCGCGACAGGATGCTGCAAACCTGACGTCTCTCTCCCCCTTTCAAGTGCTCTGGTTCAATCAGCCCTTGCCGCACAAGCTGTTGTGGAGCACCTTTGAAATCATGGTGTCTGCACAATAGTCTTGACTGTTAATGACTTCTTGTAAAGTTCCAAAGCGGCTCTGATTACACACCCTCACGCACAAGCACATGTAGCAGCGAGTGCAGACAGAAAACGGCGTCTCGCATGAACACAAAGCGCGTGCGGTCACATGCAGACACGCAGCGCAAACACACCAAGCTGCGTGCGTGTGTGTGTGAGCTCAGGAACATGCCTCATATCTTAGGCAACACCCTGGAAACCGCGGTGAGGACACAAGTAAACAATTAATATGTTAATTAGAATGATCAGTGAAGCCGGCACACTTGTACTGGAGAAAATGCGCATATCAAATATTTATCCACTGGAAAAGAATCAACAGCATGCCATCTGTGTAAATGTCCGATAAACAAGCTTATATGTGTTTTTATAATCTTATTACCGGCATGTAGTGGCTGACCGTGAAACTAGGCTAAGGCTTTAAAATATTAGGTGTGCATGAAGGAGGCATATGTGGCTACAAACTGTGTTTCTGCGGCGTTCTGCACTGGGTTTGATTTGGTGCCATGTTACATCTTTTTATAAACTACCAGACTTCTTCAGCCATTTTAGAGGAGAGGTATCAAACGGTACAAGATGTCAAACATTGCAGGTGTTCACCCCTAAAAATATGGCACCACAGCTAACAGCATGCCTTGAAAATACAACTAACGTGTTGGACTGCCTTGAAGGAGGTGGGGAATGCAGTTCTCTCTGGAGCTGAAACTGCAAGGACTGGCCTTAATTAGGTGGTAGGCATAGAGAAACTGGCATGTTGAAGTTTATGTGTGTGTCTCTGTGTGTGTGTGTGTGTGAGTGTCTGAGCAGGAAAGAAAGACCGATGAGGCTTATTACTTAAACGTTCCAAAGTGTTATCTTGTTGTCAGAGCCGCCAGGAGAGGCTTCACCTTCGCTAACCGCCAGCCAAGTGTGACAAGTAAAAATTTTCCTGCCCCCGTGACCGTTGCAAAACTGCGGGGGTTCACGAGGTCATTCATCAGTCCCACAGACCTGATGGTTTCCATAAACTTAGATTCCTGCCTCTCAAAAGTGTGGCTTCTGTGATGTTTTGGAACAAAAACTTCACACTCAGTGCTGCAGAATTTCATCTCACTTCCAATTTTCTCCCACCTACTCATGTCTCCGACTGCTCAGCGATTGAAGCTGTTAGGATGAACTGGTGACCATCATTATAAGATATTTTACATCCAAAACAAAGAAACAGACGACAATACTCTACATTCTTTTATAATGGGGTACATAACTTCTGCCCTATGCATATGTATTGTTGGATCTTGACTCTAATTAGCTAGCTTGCCTTTATTGTAAAAATATAATTTCACAGTTAATGTCAGTGTTATGAGAAACTGGGGAGCAGGCTACCTGTAGTACAACTTCCACTGTTATTGCAGTTCTGATTTGTTGTTAATGAAGGCCAGTAAAGGTCACTGCTAATGTGATCGTGCCAATTTAAGGGCACATTTCATATCCTCCAATGCATCTTTGGGTCATTGTCCCGTTGACGCAATATGATGCATCTTCCATGACAATGATATGTACTGTATGTCAGAACAGAGAATGTAAGAGTACAGAACATTTATCCGGCAATGCCTGCATTACCTGTCAGCGGTGTGTTTATTCTCACCTGTTTCTATTTCTCTGTTCTTTATTTCTGTGTTATTTCTATAGTTCTGAGTGGTTTTAACTGTCCAGCCTATGAGAACAGAATTATCACATTTAAATAGATTTTTAAATGGTACAACATACTGATGAAGACCAAGCTCTTTCTTTTCATTTTGCAAAGTGCAGCTTTCCTACAGGGGAGCAGTATTGTGGTGGTGCAGGGGAGGAGAGGTGCAGAGTCGGGGGAGTGTCACAGGTGATAATGGACACATTCTTTGTGATATTTTTATCAGTTTAATTTGGTGGAGACGATGGACCTCTCCTAAATTACAAACCCATGTTTTCATGTTTCGCTTGTCTTTTTCACTTTTATTTTACATTATTTTGGCAGTTGACACATCAGCATAATTGCTCAGAAAAAGGGAAAACAAAAAGTTTTATTACTGAACAATTATGGCAGTGATGGCTGGAAGATGGGCTCACTTACATCTGTTACCAAAAAGGTTTTGAGTGTGCAGAATCAAGGTCTTACCTTTTACCTGACTGACTCTCTGTAGATATTCTTGTTGAATATCATCGTGGCCAGAGCTTATATAAAGCAACTTGCATATGTATACAACTGCTTGAGTGCCCCCTGAAAGCCCTGTGCATGTCCTGCTTGCAGATTTTGCTCTATATTGATTGCATAAGAGTAAGAATCTCACTGCACAAAATTCATTTAAAATTGAACTGAAATTAATTTTCAAATCACAATCAAGGCCATTACAAGGTATAATATTAACTTTACAATATAATCAGGGAGAGAATATCAGTTCAGTGCATAAAGAAACTTGTATGTTGTGCTAATGCAAACTGGTTTTGGCCTGATGCTGAAAAAGAGATACAGACTCAAAGGCAGTTACAATCTTGTCTGGTTTTGGCAGACAATGGTTGATTAGCCTTATGACTCTGGGACAATTGTTTTCTGCCAAACGTAGTTGCTTTATCATTTATCCAGATTAAAATGAGTAGCAGGTGAGTAAATGGCTGTAGCTCATTTTGTCTACAGCTCATTCAGTTTTGCAGACAAATTGCAAAAATCTCTAGACAAATGCAAAAATCTCTATTTGTGACTGCATGTTCAAGTGAAACATGCAGTGCAGAACACATTTTACACATTTTATCACTGACATCTGTCATTTACCACTTAATCAATCTGGATATTAATGGAAACATCAGTGGAGGCCCTGCACCCAGCCCCAAAGTCAAACCTTTCACTAGACACATTGTTTTTCATTTTTATGCAAGTTTGTGATATTATGGGAGTCTGTGGATGGGGACCTTATAATGTGAAAATGCAAGCAGGGTCACTCCCCATCTATAGAGGTAATTAGGCCTATGTTTGGTTAAACAAGTTGGTTCAATGGAAAAACCTTATAATTGACCAGTCAACCATAACCAAATTAGTGCTGTAATTACCTGCAGGACATGTCTTCATTAATAAATGCTGCAGGTTCTGTTGTAACAAAATATCAATAGTCCACAGCTTAACTGGATGGAAAATCACTCTCAGGAACTTCATTTAGAAACAGTATAACATACATTTAGGTGTGTTTTCTGTGTTTATTTGTTCCTTATAGGAAAAGGAATTAAATCTTTCAACCTAACTCAGAGTTAACTTTCTTATAGCAGGCTGAGAACTGTACACTACCAGAATGACAAAATGTTCTGTGAAATTTACATGTAGTTCACTGAATGATAATGCACAGAATAGGTCTAGACTGTGAAATTCAATTGGTGGGCAAATATCAATGCTGGACAGACAAAGGATTATGGAGCTACTGAAGTTCATGGCTACAGCAGACACACTGCTGAATCAAAACAAATGGAAAGGTTTCTGCTGAATGTTTCATGCTGGCAATATTTATTTTCTCACATTTTGAGACAGCACCTATGCTATACGCAATGCAGACAGCCAACATGTTTCTCCAAGAACTAAAAATGCCAGACCCTTCTAATTCATCCACAGCAAAGATGTGACTGCAGTGCAAATATGACTAGTGTAAAAACACAGACAAAGAAGTGTGTAAACAGGCCTGTGTGTGCAGTGATTAAAATCTGATTGAATGTCATGTAATTACAAAATCAACATCGGTGTCCAGGTGTTAAAGGATTGCTAAATTCATGTATGCATCCTGTATTTGCACAGCAAGACCCATTAGAATTGGACAAGCTTGACCATCATTAATACATTTCCCTCTTTGGAATTAATTTCTCGCCTGACAGTGGGTTCAATTGCTTTCGTGTCATGGCATCATCGATGAGGCATTCGTCTCCTCGACTACTTTCTGGGATGTAAATACATTTCGCCTTGTAACCATTTGATTTTCACCATCTAATAAAAGATTCTGGGAATAAAAAAAAATGGACAGGGTGGCCAATTGTTGTTGGAATAACAGAATATACAGAGTGTGTTTGGCTTTGGTTTACGGCCATAATACTGTATGTCCCCTATATTGTGTTGTTTGGATGGTGGCACAGGTTCAACACTCACCAAATTTAGTCTTTAAAGCCTCCCCCGCTGGAATTGAGATGGTACCCCTAACTCTTCCTCAATCTCTGTCAATATAGGCACAGTGTGTGTGTGTGTGTGTCTGTGAGTGTGTGTGTGTGTGTGTGTGTGTGTGTGTGTGCGTTTTGGAGGGAAGCAAAAGCCTTTGATTACAGAACTGCTTTTCTCCCTGTCTGTTTTGCAGGCAAAAGCGTCTCAGTACTAATGACAAAATGAGGTTAACATTGAATCTCAGAGATGATGCGTTGCATCCCACCGGACATCCTCTAGTCCTTGTCTTTTTTTATTGTGCCACGGGAAAAATGCAGACAAGCAGAAGTGATTGTGTTCTGTGTCAACATGATGTGACTGCAGCCCAATGTTTGTGGCAATAGATGGACCGTGCTGCCATGGGAAATCAATTCCATAGGTGTCAACACAGACGATTGAGATGGCCATTGTGAGGTGGGAGCTGGCCAAAGTGGGAATGTGTGTGTGTGTGTGTGTATGTGTGTATGTGTGTGTGTACGCATGCATGTGTCAATCTGGATCTTTCACATGCATCTTTGCATGTTTCTGGGTTCATCCCTTCATTTCTAATAACAGTGCAAGCAATCGGTAACTAGGGCACAAGTGTGACTGGAATGATTGGTGGAAAAGAATCTAGTGAAATAAATACGCTCTTTAGACACCTCACCAAAAGCATCCATCAACTTTAATGGACGTTCATTATTCTTGTCTATATATACATTTGTAAAGGAAAGCTTTGGGGTGTCTTAATGTAGTACTGAGGTCAGATTTAGCCTTAAATTCAGTGGTCAACAATGAATGACATTTTAAAACATAATTTAGGCTTATCAGAGGTATATAGGTTTTACATCAGTGTTGTTTCTTAACACTGAACAATTAGTGTATTTTCAAATTAATTAGAAATCTGATCTGTGTCATCTTTGAACTATAATTTTTGCTAAGAGTCTGCACAGTCTTGGCCTGAATGAAGTGAAATGTCTTTATCCATAAGACCTTCAATATGAGTCACATTTTACACATATATTTTTCTCATGGATGGTGTCTTGCTTCCATTGATTACCCATTGCAAAGAAAAAAAAATGACCTTTTATATTCTAACTGTGATAATGATGATAATTAACCAAAGTAGCATACATGAATTCAGGCAATCAATCATAATTTTATGAACCGCTTCGATGAAAAGCACAAAACACACTTGAAAATACAACTAGGACATCAGCAGATGTTCCTACAGCTGCAATCTCTTCCAGCAAGAGAAAACGTTCATTTAGCTGAATTAATTGAATACCTCAGTCTATACTAATCGCATTTCAATGGCTTTTGATGGCTTCCCATTGAGTCCTTATGATAGAGCCTCATTGGGCATATGAATGGGATCAAATAAACCTGAAAAAGTGTAGAGATATTAAGATATGTGCTTTTTAAAAAAATAAAATAAAATGCATTCATAATGACTGTGATAAAATCTTTATTGAAAGTTTCTATAAACCGTTTTTAAAGGATGTCAAGTGATATGTTCAACTTATTGTCAATTCCTCAGTCTCCTGTGCCTATAACCCTCATTGTTTGAAAAAAAAAAAAAGCATCAATGAGCTTACAATGTGAATTTTGACAGCAAATGCTGATTTAGTTTAAGTAAGTCATAATCTTTTGACTAAAATGCCATAATTTCAGTCATGTTTTAGTCATCTGAATTGTTTTAGCTTTAGTCTAGTTTTCATTGTATCTGAACTATCTGTTACGGTTTGAATGTGCAGTACAGCCACATATTTAGTCTGTATGAAACATCTTTACCTACAAAATCGATTACATTTATTTAATTACATTTCTTCTCCTCTTTTTTCCCATCATATATCTAAGTATACTTAATTTCTTCAAATGTGAATTCTTCTTCTTGGTATTTCAATTTCACAACAAAGAAACTTTTGCACTCTTAATTAACTATTTTAATAAACAATATAGCATTAAGATTAGCAACTCTCGGTCATTCGATTATACCTTTGCATAATCTTTTGGGATGTCTCGTCTGCAAATGTCCCTTCAAGTTTGTTGTGTTTTTATAGGTGATTGCTCCACATGCTTTACAAAGCTCTTTTATTTCCATGACATTAAATGTGAAATTTATCTGTAGGTGTGTCTCTTATCTTTCTCCTAAACGCTGACATTTCTGTTTAATATGAGAACTGCAGCAAGTGCATACCATACTTCCTGGGTAACTCAGTCCCATTGTGTACATCTAACTTTCTTACCACACAAGATCAGTTCTGATTGGATCTCTTCCAACTCTAACTTGTCCCTAACTAACATTTTTGTCATATTTTTGCCTAGTTATTTTTTGATAAAAATGGCAATGGTTTTTGTTATCATAAATAATAATTAATTTATTTAATTTTTCAATTTCTCCTTATTATTGATGCATTTCATTTTCACCAGTGAAAAAAATGTCATTACAAAAACTATGGTGATAATAATTTGTTAAAAAAACTATATAAAACACAAATGCAATATTGCACAAGGTCCCATAATTACCATGAACATGGACTCTGTAGTTAATTTGGACCAGATATACATCATCTTTGTGCTGTAAATATTCACTAACAGTCCCCAATCAATACATTATTTACCCGTTTGAATAAAGTTTATTAAAAAAATATGATGCCCAGCAGCTTTAAGGATATTTAGGGCCTTTTTCTTCAAATTAGAGAATATCTTTTCTTGAGGAAGCCTCTTAAAGTTTTTGTCTTTCAGTAGATCAAATAATCTACTTAGTTTTAAAATGCAAAATACAAAATCTCACACACAGTAAAATAATAAGCCTGCCATTCCTTCTTAAAACAAGGTTGTTGTCTTCAGCTGTCTTTAACTGTCTTCAGCGTTGGAGGTTTCCTATGCCTATCTTGGGGCAGATGTTCTATCATATAGGTGGTAAATAAAAAAAAAAACTTCAGTTCAAAGCTTTCATCAGTTACACAATTATGCATGCGTAATATAAATAATCCACTGAATTAAAAAAAGATTCTCAATAGTTGCACAGCAACACACAAGCACGATGACAGAGCAAAGTTCTTGTTTTCTGAGAAGCAATGGAAAGTCCTGCATTCTGAGAAGTGGTGGATAGTACAGTCTGCTGATAAGCAGAGTGCAGCTTTCTGTGTTTCAGGCAAAGTCAAAATAGCACATTTTTTACTTGTCAATCTGTAGTCTCTTTAGGTGCAGTTTCTTCTTTGCTTGCTTGTTCAGGTAGGGAGCACAGACAGAATGCACTCTTGGCCTTGACCCTCTCCTAACACCCTCTCTTGCATTTCACTCCTCTCGTCTCTGCCAACTCTGGTGAAAACTGCTCTGGGGGCCACTGCTTCCATAGTTGTGGGACTGCTCCATTGGTCTCTGACTGTTGAGGTGGGATCTGGATGACTAGTGCAGAAGAGTGTTAAGGAAATGTGAGTTAAGGAGGAATGATGAAGATGCATCCACAGACTGGATCTTGCCTCAAGGGCCTTCAAGGTTATTGTAACAAGTTACTCTTCAGGTCGTCTTTTTAGGATCCACGTCACATGTCAAAGTGCCAATGGGCAAAGCATGCTCCAGAGAGATTGTAATAATATAGTAGATGATAAAAAGGACCTAAAAGCAAAACTAGAAATGATTAGAATTCTTTCTCTGAAAAAAAGACCCTAAAGACTAAAAAATACCTCAAGCTCTCAATATCACTTACCAAGCCAGTCTGGCACAGAGAATGTCTGGCCAGTCCTTGGGATTTCATAAACAAGTGTAGACACACTTTTCTCCTTTACGATTGCACAGCTGCAGACATGAGTCCTTGGCATGGCCTAGCTTTGCAAGAAGGGATGGTCTCATGTCTCTCTGATCTATATAGTCCTGAGGAAAGGGTGAAGTACCCTGTGTTGCTAGCTCTAGCTGTGTAACTACTGGTGGGAGCAGTGGTGGAATCCCTTGTATCTTCAGGTTACTTTCTTCGCCCTTGTTCTCAATCAGTGCTGGCAGGGTTGGTGGAAAACAGTTATGAAACTCCCCTTTTTTGTTCGGAAGGCAGAACTGGTGCCAGGAGGCATACGGAAACTGTCACAGTCAGACTCTAGATGAGTCTAGGAGTGAAGCAGCACATTAGTGATCTATGTCCTGGATAGGATCCAAACCAAGTAGTACTTTCTCTAGAGGATTTGGTACGAAACCTACTCTAGACCCACATGGGTTCAGGCATAAAGTTCTAGATCGCTGTGACTTCTCCCCTTGGCTGAATTCAAGGGCTGTCCTTGGGAAGGTTGTATATGGATACCAATTTCGTAGAGATTTATATGGCACAAACAATGGGTAAAGTGACTCTCCTGACATAAATATAAGTTTTGTTTCCTACTCCTGAGGATTCTGTGAGCCAGTCCTCCTTTGTTGTGGTTACGTAGGTTAAATATGATTGTAGCCACTTGCCTATGTGTGCATTTGAATTATAGAGGGATCAAATCAAAATCAAATCAAATTTATTTATTTAAAGCCCAAAATCACAAACATCAATTTGCCTCAGAGGGCTTTACAATCTGTACAGTTGTGACACCCTCTGTCCTTAGACCCTCAAACCGGGTCAGGAAAAACTTCAAAAAACCCTTTATGGGAAAAAGAAGAAACCTGAGGAAGAGCCACAGATGAGGGATCCCTCTCCCTTGGGATGGACAGATGTGCAATAGATGCCACATGTACAGAGATCATCATCATCATCAATATACTGAGTTCATGGGTTTAGTCCATGTGTGAAAGGTATCACAGGTAATGGAACAGGAGTCCATGAGTCCAAGTGCATCTCTAGAAATCCTCATATGGAGCTCTGGGCCACTCGACCTTCTCTCCACAACACAGACACAGATCATGTCTCCCACCAGGCCAGTGAACCTCAGACAGATGGACCACAACTGGAATCAGTGAGGAACCTGCAAGACTGGAGAGAACAGGGAGGACCGGGGCTCCTGCAGTGATGGATCAGAATCTATGATCATGCCCTGGTTGGACACAGCCTGGCCATTTGGGTCTAAGTGTGTTTTTGGGAATAAAACTGATCATCCCTCCCTGGCAGCAGTACTTTTTACTTTTTTTTAAAGTTTTTAAAGTACAAAAAGTATTAAAACTGCTGTACACTGTGGGGTATTCTATTTCTCCATGGTCATTCTGCTCCATGAAGACCCTTCCATACCAGGACCATATGTTCTGTGTTTTAGGTCTGTGTGGCATGGTGAGGCCTGCCCTTCTTTTAAATACTTTCTATTTCTCTGTTCCTAGGTCCTAGGGTCCTCGAGGGATATTCTCCTGGGGCTCTTACCACTGGGGCTACTAATCCAAGGGCAGTTTTTCCCCCAGGCTGATTTACTGGCACATATTTTATGTTCTTTCTGTATGTATAGAGCTGCTCCTGTAGTGTTAAGCACATTTACGGTACTGTTTCTGCAACATCTCTGAGGTATTTTTGAATAGAGTCTTTAGGGTCTTTTTTTCAGAGAAAGAATTCTATTCATTGCTATTTTTGCTTTTAGGTCATTTTTAGCATCCAGTATATTATTACAATCTCTCTGGAGAATGCTTTGCCCTCCCAGGATCAACATTATGGTTAGAAGTTGGGTGGTTAGAGGAATACCTCTTGGGTTTTCATAATGTCCTTATAAGTGGAGCGCTTGGCTATTCTACTCATGCTTCTTTGTATTATAGTTTGCCAAAGCCACCAATTGAATCATTTTCTCTTTCTGTGGGTACTGCCAGAAGATGTTGTTATAGGAATGCTGCAGTTGGGCCATTTAGGGGGAAGCCTTTTGGGTTGTGTTTTGCCTCACTAATTCTTCCAGGCAAGACGAAACTCCTTCTGAAATGATTTTTTAGAAGCTCAAAGTCTGTCTGCTAGTTTTTCTCCTCCTATGAAGGAGAGTTTTTTGGTACTCTCAAGTGCCTGGACATTGCTCGAGATTCATTCCCTCTGGGGTTGTTCAGGAAGTGGCAAGAATACATCTTCCAGCTTTAATTCTGATTATTTCGGTATTGATCCCGGATGCGAAGCCAGATTTTGGAGTGGAGTTCTCCCAGGTATTCGTATTCAAATTCGTATTATGGTTCATATGGGGCATAGTGATTTTGTTCTGATGGTTTCACACAGTATTTTTCACTCAAGGCTTGGGCACAAGGATGTGGTTTGTGAATGGTACATCTGTTATGGTTTGGTAGGCATTGTCTACAAATGCAGTGTAGGAAATAATCAGAGAATGTCCAAAGGTTCCACATCCGAAGAGACACTGTTTGATATTGTTTCCTTGTCATGGTGGCGAAGAGCAGTCTGTAATCCCACCTTGTAGTTGTGCTACGGGGCCTTGTTACAGGGTAATGTTTTTGGTAGTGCACTAAATATTTGACATGGTTGTAGTCAGTTAGCTTGTGTGGCCATGTAAGTCTAGATTCCTCAATGGAGTTTCTTTTTCCAGCATCGATGTGCATTCTGCCAGGATGTTTTCTCCTCTTTCTTTTATTACTAAAGCTTCTCCACTTCTGATGGTAGGATACCCAGCTTTCACATTTAGCAGCATTTCATGTGGGGTGGGGCATTTGAAATTATTTAGGTGTGAGAGTTAGTAACCTATTTGGTATACAGATTCTGAGAACATTTCCAGTTGTGGAGGTGTGTCTCTTGCTGGGTGCTGATGGTCTCTGTAGGTTAGGACTAAATACCAAGTTCCCTGGTTTTCCTCTTACAATCTACTGTCAATGTCTAAAGCATATTTTCATCCACTTTGTTTTAATGGAGTTACATCGGTGGAGACCCTGTTTGGGCACCATGAGGACCAGGTCTACTGGACTGCCCTAGTCTGGGCATTGGTAGGAGACTAGGCTAGGAGTCCAATGAAGTCCTGTTCCTTGGGTCTTTCAGACTTTAAACATTTTTCACATATGGCATTAATTCTCCTCCCTAAATGCAAGTATTATTTTTTATTTTTTAACAGTAATATGAAAGAGAAATTTAAGGTAGGATTTAACAAATTCCCTTCAAACTAAATACTTGCTGTTCCCATAGTCAGAATTTATGGATGCACAGTCATTGGACAATAGCTTTGTTGTGAAAGAGGTTCTTTTAATACTTTATTGGACATAAGAGTAGATTAGTTCAAGTTCCAATAGAATACCAACCATTTCAAATGACAAATCTCTTTCTGTGAGAGTTGCAGATGAATTGTGTTACAGGTGTTGCATTGGTTTTATTCTGTTAATCCCTTTTGATTTTTTTAGAAAGTGGAGCAAATATTTTTCTATTTTTCCTTTTAAATTCTCTTTTTCAAGGCAAAATAATTTTATCGATAAATAAAAATGTCAATGAAAGACTACAAAAACGCAAATGATTTCAGATAGCCTTGCACATACCTGTGATGTGCATACAACTTTTAAACATTTTTTTAAACAGTGGACCATTGTGTAGAACTTTACAGTTTGCTGCCACAGAAATGTTTTATGCAGTTCTGCCATAACATAGGATTACTGCTTGATTTGTCTGTCCTCTAAAAAAAACCTTTCTTTCTACACTTGCTACAGCAAGTTTATCTTTCACTCATTTTACACTTCCTTGAACTCAAGTACCAGTCTTATGTTGTGATTGGCGAAAATATAGTGTGCACCTACTCCTACCCACCCTTGGACTTTTGCCCCCTGAAGTTCTTTTTGAAAAATGCCCTCATTAAGTCTTACTTGTAGCCGCACAGTTTTCAACATAGTGTTTGTGAAAGGCTTTGCTACAGTACTACTCGCATCATCATGCACGCACGAATTTGACCCAAATCTTTAAAAAAAGTATTTTATGACTATGAACAAATCTATCCCCCCCAAACGGTGGTATCTGCCAGCAGTTATTTGGAGCAACCCCACAGGAAGAGCCATCTGTAGCTGATTTCAATTTCCACACACACACAGGGGGATGTGTGCGTTAAAATCTTTAATTGAGATGGATTGGGTCATCCAATTAACCCTAACACACTTGGGTGTCCTTTGTGCAGTTGAAGCCTTTGCTTAGGGGTATTGTCACAAATCTTAAACTCACCACAGAACTAGTACACCTGTCCTCACTGTCTTTATAAAGCTTAATTGGGTTGAGCTCCTCTGCATCTTTTTTTTTCTGCATGTCCTTTTTTCTATCCCGCCACTGTGATGCCATGAAAATGCATGCGTTAACATATAAGATGACAAGGGGAGTATTGTGATGTGAAACGCAATCATCTGCCAAGAAAATAAAACCGCCGTTGATCAGGGCTGTTGATTCAGATTTGTCACATGGAATTTTCACTTTAATTTTACCTTGTTAGTTCATTTTCTCAGTGTTGTCAGTGACATACATATGCTCTGTTGCTTTATCTCACACACATATCAAATGTGACTGTTCATGTGTAGCAGCAACATGTGTCACAAGTGCTGTGATCTGCATTGGAGCCCATGCTCTCCTTCTGCTGTTCATGTGCATGGAGTACATTTGAAATTGTATACCCTGGTGAAATTGTAATTATGAAATCATTTTACAATAAAAACATTCATTCTTAAATCTAAGTGGGTTTGATTTTCCTAGCAACAAAGCAGACAGTACAGTGACCCTTACCCTGACCTGAATATTTTCAACAATTCAGCAGTAAGCGATGGTCTCTGAAGGGAGAATAGCAAACACAGAAAACAAAACAAAACCAAAGAGAAGAAAAAAGTTATCTTCGTGGTAAAAAACAAAAGGTCTGAATTCAAGTTCGAGTCACCCAACCTCCCTTTTCCTTGCATTATAGATAATAAGACCTGCCATATTTAATTGTTCGGGGAAAGTAAAGCAGGCGCATCTTCTGTGGAAATTTAATTTGAAACGCAAGTCTTCAAGGCAGGGAGAGCAGCCAGAAGTCATGCAGAGAAAATAGTCTTAATTGTATAATTCATATCAGTTATGCACCATATGGGAGAAATTACAGGTGCTGCGTGATGGGATAAACAGTACAACTAAACAAATGTCTTAGGGGCAGTCTACACTAGTTTGTGTCTTTTAAGATCAATTTGTCTTGGCTTTCCCCCCCCCCAGACCAGCTAATATGTGCATAAATTAAAGCAAAGTATTACAGCTTCAAATATTGTGCTATAAAAGCTCAAAGTCTATTTCTCGGTATCTTTTATATATTCAGACGACAGACTGCATTGTTCAGTCTCTCCATTATTTAATCACGGCCTCCAGTATGACTTGTATTCATCAAGATAAGTTAATAATCTCACTGGCAAACTTCTTTTAAAACAACAATTTATGTAAGAGGACTCTGTATAAAAGAAATGATTTACTATAATACATTTATTCGAACATCCTACTGTGTGAAGTAAAACTGCACCCAACACTCCGCTAAGCTTGCAATCCTCTTCATTATTATACTTAAAAATATACCAGCACTGAGACTCTTGCCTGTCTTACCATTCATGCACATATGCTACCAGAGTACATGAATGGTAGCTTCCAGTGGACATTTGTTCTTCAGCCCTTGACAGCGGACATTCTATTATCGGGATTTGAGAGTTTTTATATAGTATGATTTATTTTGACCGAGCTAATGTGTTTCGCAAAAGGGTCAAAATTACCATGCCATTAATCACACTATAATTAGTCAGTGTCTTGGCTAATTAAGTCAATGGTTTAATTGTGACACAAAACCTCTATTTCCTAAAGGAATTAATAACAGTGCTGTCATGTTGTGTGGGGAGAAGTACCTTAAAAATGTTGTCTCCAGAACTGTAAAGGGTCACTGGTCATTTTCATTCTTGGATTTTCTAATTTATACATGTATGTTTCGGTATGTATTTCTGTATGTGTAAGGCATTGCTACAATGCTTTGGTTGCCAGGATACAGACAGTGCCCTGGTGTCAGTGTTTTTCTTGTTTAAGTCTCTACATGAGGAACAAAAGCTACAAGAGCAAAAAGAGGCATGAATGGGAACAATGGCCCTGTGGGTACTACTTTCGGTGGGCTATTGAGAAATATGTGGTTTCCACTGTGTAATAGGTGGACTCTGATTATAAAATTAAAAAATAAATAAATAAAAAAAAATCCCTAACCACCCAAATTTCAATAAAAGTATGTACCTAATTGTATGTTGTTATATTAGTGTATTTAGCAAGTCATCTTAACAGCACCACAAACCTTTTTTTTTTTATTGTTCCCTTCCATAATTTAACCCCATTTCCCCTCCCCCCCAACCTTCGCTGTGATTATGTAGTTGTGATAAGATGCTGTTTTCTAGTGCGCCACTTAAAATTACAGCTAGCTCCAAATGGTCTGTACTCTGGTCTCTGGTCTGTGGACAGCCAATTTCAGTTTGAGCTCTGTCATTTCACACACCGACTGGGGAGAACAAAGACAAATGCAGGTAATGAATTCAAGCTCATTGTGTCACAAGGCAGTCACAAACAACATGTCAGTTACTGGCACTGAGGAATACACAACAATACCTTTTGCTTTCCTCCTTTTGCCCCCCGCCCCCCCCCACCCCCTTCTTTGACCAAACAGAATCATGCAATCTGCTCTTCAAACTCCTCTCCAATTCTTTGGCCTCAAAAAGGGTTTCGTTTGATAGCGGCAATCCTGGAAAGGTCACAGGCATCAAGAAAATAGACGGAATGAGCCAAGAGGATTTCAAGTTGTATTAATGAGGACCCCCTTGGCCAGCACCCGTCTTAGAGGTCAGGCCATCACCTAAAATGATAAAGATTTATCATGGGGAGGCAAGGCTGGTCAAAGCGTTCTCTTATCTCCAGCTCTGCCTTTTACAGCAGCAACCACTGTCAAGAGTCTCACATGGATGAAAGACTTGGCTACTCTCCACCACTGTTGCAAACCCCCAGAAATATTCTGACGTCGGTAAATAATTCATCCCCTATATTTTGTACTCTTTCAGAATTTTTTAGGAGGTGCAAGTACATTATGCCATGCTCCCTACACCAGCAGACCGTAACTAAAAAAAAAGTGGCACATATAAAGTTATCCACAACTTGAGATTAAACGAGGATCATCATTTTGAAAGAATTAGTTGTTTTGTTTGTTTTTTTTTTGCATGTCTGCATGTGAAACTTGCTGTATTTATATCAGCTCTACATATTTAAATGAAAAAAGCCTTGCTATGATACAAAGTCTCGGACAGTGATCAAATTAAATGTATTATTCAACTCCTTTCCAGTGCGCGAATGCAGAATTTAAATATGCAACATTCATATTTTGCACCATAACATGAAAGAGAAAACAAAAACATGGGAAAGACATACATGACACAAATTAACTCAAATCCCCTGATGAAATATTAAAATCTCAGGTACATAATATATATTTGGTGCTGTCTTTAACACATGCTGTAAGATGAATTATGATCAGACCTTTAGTTTTGACACACAACATTGTATGCGACATACATTTTAATAGCAGGAGATTTGTTCCAGTGCTTGCAAACCAACTTCAAATGTATACAGCAGGTCATGTATATGTATTTGTCTCTACCAAAGGATTCCTGTGATGTTGGAACACCAGTGGCCCCTGAAGAGAAAAACATTGTTGATATGCCAGCCATGGATTTCTGTTTTTTTTTTTCCAGTTTGAAGCCTTTTCATGGATGGTTCTGTGTACTCTCGAATTTTGTGAAAGTTGCTTTGGAGAGAAGCGCTAACAGCAATCATCAGGTTTGCAATAATTTTAACCACAGGGAGAATAAGCCTGACTGGTATATCCAGGATGATTTGATGTAAAACTAATACACTCAGCCCAGGAGCCTGCGCAAACTTGCAGTGGTCTTTTCCTTCAATTATACTGTATCTTTTTCCTTGTGTTTCTTCTATTGACTTGAATTTTAATAACAAACCCAGAGCAAGACATGCTTTTCTTCAACAGTAAGTGAAGGGGCTCCTCAGTTGGTGGCTTTAGAGAGGCTTTAAAAGGGAAACATTACCAGATTCCAACTGTTTCAAATCAACAAATTGGTGGCAACAGTTAAGGTCAGAGTTTAGACATTTTAACTGAAGTTAAAGTCCCTCGGGCACTACGATACCTCCTGTGCATGTGGTTTAGGTTAGACCTGATGTAAGTATTATATATGAGCTTGACCAGGACCAACCACCCCCACCTGAACACATTTTTAACTGCACAGCGATGGCGGACAGTTGTGCAATCGAGCATAGACTGTCACTAATGTTGCTACAGCAAGTTTAGTGCCTTTAATACTACTCATGTCAATACTATATTTGCTATGATTACACACCGAAAATGACTTGCTAATATCTATCACCAAATATTTTTTTGTATTATGCACTTCCTACATGGGATGCATTGACAAAGGTTCAGGGAGTCCAAACACTCTTAACAAGACAAAATGAAAAATTTTCATGTCAGATTTTTTTAATATTTTCCAGCCTTCCTCACTCTGTTCTCTTTAAATAAAGCAAATATTCTTAGGGGAATGGGCAAAAATCCTCCATGGACAAAATCAAAACATCATATTTCTTTATGATTATATGATGGTTTCAGTGACACTTTCTGATGTCAGCTTTCCCCACAAGACCATTTTCAATTATGATTAAGAATAATGGAGCACATTCAAGGGACAGTATTGCTTTTCAATAATTGCCATGCTTTTCACTGGAGACTGTGGTCATTGAGGGAGGCTCTAGAAACTCCATATAAATCAAATAGAAAATATCCAGTGATTTAATACATTTCTGTGTTATTGTCCTTTTGAGCAGAGTAGAATCATCTTGTTTTTTTTTTGTTTTTTTTTTCCTCTCTCAGACTGATGTCGTTAAAGACTGGGCTACATGGCTTAAAGAGATTTGGCTCCAGTATCTTTGTGGTGTCTTCCTGCTCCCCAAACACGTTTGTCTTGGAAATAGAGTTCAGTAGCGAGGAGCAGCCATTGCAGGCCACACCATCCGCTAAATGTTTAACTTTCCTAAAGGAGTCATTCAAAACAAGAACGGGAACTTGTCTATTGGGAAATACCTCCGGATTAGGGGGGCTGAAAGATTGAAAAAGTAATTTGAAAAATAATGGGCTTTTTAATGACTAAACCTATGGGACACCCAGATGTGCTCTTTGTTAATTTTCACTAGTGTAATGTAAAATTCCAACTGCTTAATTACTCTAGGACACACAAAGCAACTGGTTTTTAACGAAGCAATTATGGGAACAGCTTCTGCTACATTGCACCACAGCTTCCATTCCCCACCAGCTCCTTCCTTGATGAACCACTACTTTTTGGTACAAAGTTGTCAAGCTTTTCATGTCTTAAGCAATGACAGAAAACTCAGAGTGTTTTTTTAATCAAAGGTTTGCTTTGGCTCCAGAGACCTTAAATCATTTGAATATGGCCTAATTCTCAATTTCTTACAGGATAAAGTAACTTAATAATACATGTTTCATAAATAATAGCAATATTTACCACTAATCTCAGCTCCTCTGAAATTACCCATGCTGAGTGGCAAACACATTTCCTGGAATACATTAATTTAGCCATTTTAGACAAAGATAACAAAAAAGGAATAAATATATACATTTTATTGTGATACATTATATTTCACCGGTTTTGTGAAATGAAGGTGGCTTTTTCTTTTCTTTTCTTTTTTTTAGCTTTGCTGTAGCCTTTAAAGGTGCAGAAATATTGTTAAGGACAATATCTTTTGACATTTCGGTTGCTGTCGTTTTTTTTTTCTTCCATAGATCAATAAAGAAAACTACCCGGGCAGCATTAAACCCCCTCCCCACATTCCCCCGGGAGTAGCCGAGGAACAGCTGTTGGTAAATATCATTACAATATTATATGCTTTATCGTTGCTTTAATGGTGAAATATCAGATGTCCAAGCTCAAAAGACATTAACATTTAGAACAATCAATATAAGTTGCACATTTTACGAGAGACATTTTCCAGCTGATAGAGAGACTCAAGAGGATGCCTGAGGTGTCATTCATTAACGAATACTGTAAAGATCAATGCAATTTGTGGGCTTTTTGAGGAAATGTCATCCTCATGTGGACTTGTCATGTTTACTAATCAGGTTTGCTTTACCTGGATTTACATACATATTACTGTAGATGAAGAACACTGTGCTTACACATTGAGACAACAAAGTTGAAGACCCTTTGAGTTTGTGTTTGTTATAAAGTCAAATTATTTGGTTAATCATATGCTCCACAAGCAAGAGACAATATATTTATATTCAAATGGCAGCAGCATCAATGAAATGAAAATTGCATTACCATCTCTTTGTTTTACATCAATAGGAATGTCACTGTAACCTTTTTAATAAATTATGGCAAAAGGTACAGCACTTTCTGTGATAGATCATTGTATGTTCAACTTTTCCTTTTTTAATTTTCAATTGTAAAAATACAGTTTGTTCTCTCATTCCCCTGTAACATAAAAGTAATAGAAGACACAAAAGGGAAAGGGAAAAAAAAGAAGGAATCAACCCACCTCAGCTCCTGACCAACTTCAGAAATTAAAATTGTGCCTTTGAGATGCAAATGCTCAAACAATATTCTTCGCGTTGGATCTAAATTGCTAATATACACACTGTATGAGCCCAGTGTGTCCCTTTCAAGACTGGATATCTTGGAGACATGAACCTGATGGTGTTAGTGTTGATCAAAGGGCCCAGCCATGTCATGTCTCTCCCCAGGAGACTGAGGAGTCATTGAAATGCACTGAAACATGCATATTCCTTGTTGGATGTTTATGTTGTTTAATAGCTGCAAACTTGTAATTGTTCAACCTTCAAGAAGGAGAGATGAACAACAAATAGAATTTGGATGACCCACTGTGTGGCCAAATAAATTGAAAATAGACCAAAGCGGCAAAACTGTATTAAAGCGGTCTATGGTCATATTACATCATATTATTTTACCCTGCCACAAATCATCTTCATCAAAAACAATCCTCATTCATTACCTTAAACAATCATTTTGAATTCAGGAGGTGTTTCTGTGACAGCAGGCCACTCCATTTGATCCCATACAGGGTAGCACCTTGATAGACCAACTATATGGATTAATAGCACTAGTTACAACACAGCCTTAGGCCCCGTATATCTACCTTAATAGAGACTATCCATTCCTGTCAGCTACTGGGGACTGATGGAATTGCAGGGGTGGCTGTGTATCCACACAGCAAATCATAAGCCCTCAGATATCGCTTGAGCTGTATGACTGCAATTTTCATTCAAAATCAAATATATTACAGTGAGATCGATCGATCGATCGAAGACTATTTCTTTCTGAAAGGGCTCTCTCTCTGGACATGGGCAATAGCTTCTCAGGGCCGACACACACACATACACAGACAGAGGCACACACACACTCTGTGAAGTCCGGTGTGACTGATGCAAAGGTTTGTCTTTGTGTGCCGTTGTGGCAAGAGCAAGTGTATCTGAGCAGAAAGAAGAGCCGTGTTCCTGCCATAATCTATCATGTCAAAATAGCGGATCTTTACATCCAGACTTTGTGGAGCCACCTGCTTGGTTTGAGAGACATGAACACTTGCATTAGCAACAAAGCTCGGGGTAATACAAGACCCATCATTGATTAACAACAGTTTTAACAGCAACACGTATTTTGGGAACATTTAATATTTCTACCACAAACCAGATTATGTCATCTGGCATGTCTGTCTGTTGTCTGTCTGCTGCCTGCTGTCTTTTTCTGTAAGATTAGACAAAGACAGCAGCTTAAAGATCCTTTCAGATATTTTTTTCTGCATTGACGCATTGAATAATGATTTGTATCTGACATGAATTTCCCCAAATAAGGTCATTTATATAGTTGAAAATCCTTAAATGACATCCACTCCGCCACTTTAATTATAAAAATAAATAAATAATAAAAATCCAGAATCATTAAACATAAAAAAATATTTTTCATTTTTAAAAGTTTAAAGGAGTTTTCTTTGAGACAAAGGTTCTGGTTACATTCAGATTACTAACACAAATGAACTATGTTCATCCTTGAAGCCTAACAAATGCAGAATGCTTTAAATTCCTCATAAAATACTTGAAAATATTATCAAGTATTTTAAATCCTGCATTATTAACATCCATGCTTGAATACCAGCCCTGTTCTTCTACACTGCTGTTGCTGGTGCATGCCTGCATTATCGTGTGTTATCGCTACCTGTTGCTCAGTGTAATAGTGTAATACTATTTTCAGGAATGTGTATTGCATCACCAGCGTGCTCGTCCATGTGCGTGTTTCCACACAACCAAAACAGAAGACCATCGGAAAAATATAGCTTTACTCTGCCACTGGGGGTTTGAAGTTTTCACATCACCTTTGGGAAACTTGCATATTGGACCATGATTGGCTTCCTAGTGGTGATGTTACAAAATAATGCCCATACACACATCTTAAACTCAAATTTAAGCACAGAGCGCAGAGAAACAACCCTCTAGTGTCACTCATCATTTTGCACAGTGAAGCTAAAAAAAATCCAAGTGAAGTGACTATAAGGAAAAATGCATTTTTGAGTTGAGGGCGGCTTATTTTCAAATGGGTAAAGTCATGGGTAAGTAAGAAACAATTTAACCAAGAAAAGTAAAATTCACTCGTATAAAAAACCTGGGTTGTGAGAGGTGAGGACAGATGTATCCACCCAATCTAACACACTTATTCCCCACAGCACAAGTCTGCATTGCACAAGTCTGCAGTTAGGACCAGTACATCTATATCAGGTAATCCTTACATGCCAGGTCCATTTATGTCTTGCTGTGTTTTATTTTAAGTGGCATTGTGCTCATTTCACAATATTTCAAGAGACCAGGCTCTCAATTTAGTCAAATAAAAGTCGCATTCTGCCGAGATTTTGATATGCACTGCAGCTACAATTGCTTCTCTTTCATCCTGTTATGTCTCGGTGAAAGCAACTGGAGAATGTTGGATTACATACATACAGTAGATTGATGTTGAAAACGCAGCGCATGACTTCACTCCACGCTGGTTAGTGCAAGATGCCTGGATGACAAAAATGAATTAAACATACCTTTTTCACATTCCATATTGGGCTCATTAATTATCATAACTGTCCTGCTTGGTACAGTACTTTCATTTTGACGATGAGTTATGGTTTATTTTGCAGTGACGAGATGAAAGATAACATACAGGCCTGGTGTAAACTGAGCGATCGGGCCAGAGTACACCATATCTGTCTCAACTTTGCCAAAAAGTTAAAAAAAAAATAAATAAAAAATTTAAATTAGGGCTGCCGTTTGGGTGCTGCTTTTAAGTAAAACGTTCTCAGAGCAATGTGACAATGTTGATCACGGGAAGCTAACTCCTGCGGCACTAATGGCACACTATCTAACAAAATCCCAATTAAAACGGTAACATTAACGCACTTCAAGGCTGGTACAATGTAAGCATCTTGACAGAAAAAAGGAGGACACCTTGAAAGAAGAAAGGAGAAGATGATATTCACTTCTGTCAAGTTGCATATTTCTCCCTCTACAGCTAATAATGACAAGGTTGCTCTTTGATGCAGGCGAGACATTTTTCATTTTCTACTGACTTCAAATTCCAGGTATTTAATCCTCACTGGAAATGCCAAGCTTTGAGGATGTTACCCCAACTGTTCTTCAGAGTTCAGTGCCTCAGGAGAGCGGAGCAAATATGAAAAACAAAGCGCTAGAAATTATTTCCTTCTTGTTTTTTTAGGTTCAGCTCTTGTTTTCTCAAAAGTTGGCAGCTGGGGCTTACACTCACCTCTCAGTGTGAACGTGATTCAAACCCACAGCTGCGGTGTGAGGAGAATTCGGGATGAGGAGGACCCTCGGCTTCTGATTAGGGAGGTGTTCAGTCAAGGAAAGCCGTAAACATATCTGCCATCCATACTCCGACACATTCGTACGCGACTCCCGCGTGTGCCTCCTCTTTCACTCTCGCACTCGCAGAAACAACAGCAAATGTCAGCAACAAAGCAGAAAGATGGGTGTTTTTTTTTTTCACAAGCTGGTCTATATGCTCTCTCAAGAAAAAGCAGACATGCAACATTTACTCAATAACAGCAGCCTTATCTAACGTGGAACGATACAGTACACTTTCTATGTGACATACTGCGTTTCTCTGCATACTGTGCGAACACTTAGGAGGAAGTGCTACAGAAGTGTTACAGTGACTGCAGGGATTATTCCAGCACACTGAGGGATGCTTCAAGGCCCTTCCTCAGAATGTCATTCAAACCTTTCCAAGTTAAAAGGTTTTCTTCAGCCTAAAGAACTGTGTGCACAACAGCTTAGAATTTTTCAATGGAAAGCCCGACACTTTCCTGATACTCTCAAGCTCTTCAGTGAGCCAGACAGCCAAAGATACAGCCCATGATGACCGCCGCAGTCCTCGCCTAATAGCCAAATTCTGCCTATAATGATGATTTGAGGTGGGATCAATCGACCCTATCTGCCTGCTGTAATGGCCGATGAGACTTTGATTTAAGAGCTGTAATTGGTATCCAGTAGGGCACAGTGTCAGTTTTCTATTCCCTGGTAACCCACGTGTACAGTTTTAGGACATGGCTGCTTGTCACAAGTGCAGGCTTGACTGGACAGGGAAGACGATATCCACTGGAGACACAGGGGCTCTTTTGGCACGGCTCTCTGTCCGTAATGGCCTCCATTCACAGGCTCTTCATGAAAGGTTTTACATGGGAACTCCAAAGGCTAATTGGCCCATGGAGATCAGGCTTATTGTTAGTTCTGCATGGCTTCCAGCAGCCATGGCTGCCATATGAGCGCCTAATCACCACAGGGCTCCACACCTGACTAAACAAAGAGCACTTTTCTTAATTCTTAAAAAAAAAAGTGTCTCTCATCCTTTATCGTTCGTCTTCTTGCTCTACCTATTCTCTCTTTCCCTCTGTCTCTTATGTCTGGGGTTATATAACAGGTCAGGAGTTACCTTATTGATACCTATGGAACTTTATTTTTAATTAGACCTACACTATGCTTGCCACTATAAACCCAGGAGGTCAAGGCAGTTGCTTATGCACTTAATAAGTATTGTTACTATGTAAACACTTAACTGCTCTGATTGCTCTGTTAAAGGCACAAAATGTTAATAGTTATAGTTGCTATAATTGATTGGAAAGTGTTTATTGCCTTTTAATTAACAGGTATAGCCAGGGGTCAAATTTGGATTTGAGAAAAAGATCTGATTGACATCATTTGAAAACCTTTAAATAAAATATAACAAGGAGAAACAACCCCGTGTTCTGAATATTAAAATGGTAATCAAAGTTATTCTAGATTCTGGCATTGTGCAGAACTACAGCTGATGACAGTGAAACCTTTCTGTAAGCGTATTTTTCTCCCTACCTTGCCATCCGCCTATCACTATGCCATCTGAGCTGTCTGACTTACTGACAGGTTACTGAGGTCCCTGATCTGCTAGGTAGGCTTTTAAGAAAACCCATCGACAGAAAAAAGGGAAACCCTGTGAAAGTTCTGATGCTCTCAAGTCTCTTACATCTTTGTACATCTACAAAGAAAACATGTTTAAGTCATTGTTGGAATAACTAAGACAGTAGAAAAGTGTAAAAATATATAGCTTTTGTTGAGGATGTACGAAGTTCAGCATCCCCTGACGACAGGGGAAGACTTGGAATGAAAAATGGCCCTGAACTTTTTGACTGGCCCATTAAACCCCCGTAGCGATACACCACCACCCACACAACCCACGCCACACGCAATGTAAACAAGATTACCGAACGTGTTGCTCTTAGGAGGAGGGCAGATGCACTATCCTCAACCCGGATGACTAATTAGTATAATGAGTATATCAGTATAATAGTCTAATAGCATAACGATATAAATAGTGTTATAGTATATATAATACTGTATATACATTACATTACATTATGATGCTGTAGTGTTACTACAGCATAATAATAATATATTAAATATGTAATTTATATATTTATTGAAGTGTTTATAGAAGTGTTTTATTTATAGAAGTTCATATAATAGTAAACCATCCGGTTTACTAATAAACTAATATAACAGTAATTGCAATTGGACAGCACAGGAGTTTGAGAGATACACAACCAATATTTATCATTCTTAGAAGTTTTGTTCCTTCACTGAATCCTTATGGAAGAAAAATGGTCTAAATTGGTGGTTAGTCTCTAATGTGTTAATGCTAAGCACTAAATTCAATCATCACAACTATTAATGCGTAACAACAAGTTTAAAATTTCTAATTTTTGCTGAAACCTATTCTGTCTCAGGTTTCCAGCACCACCTTTATTTTTTTCTTTTTTTGTCCATCTTGCTCCACTCTTTATCCAGATAACACTCAACAGAGGTGGGGGAGGGGGAGATCCCAGATAAAGTTAGACTGCACCAGACCGATAGTGACTGACTGCGATAGAGATGCTGAAAGATGTAATACCCAGGCACAGTGAGAGCCTACTCAGTCAGCCACAGAGCACTTGGTTATCTTTACTTAATCGGGGCTGGGGTTTTTTAAAAATATTCATATTTTGTGTTGTATCTGCCCCGGTTGTCAAGCTGCCCACTGGGAAAACTCCCGGTGCTCCCAATGATCCCCACGTAGGCCTACGTGTGTGTGCTTGGGGGCTGAGGCCTGATTTATCCCCTGGGAATAGCAAAGAATAGCAGAGCCTGCTCACCTGTTTTTGCTGGAAACTGCTTCATTACTACTAATTACCCGCTAAGTGTGAATATGACAGCATAAAGCAAAAGATGGCACGATAAGCTGTTTTCTCTGCAGTAAGGCTTTGTTCTGTGGATACCTGTGATGACTCAGAAATACTGAAATTCCCTCGAGGTTTAAGTTTAAATCCCTGAATGCATAAAAGCCTGCTGCAATATCAAAGGTTTGTAAAATGTCATTGAGCTTTAATATCTGTCATTTTGATTTGAATACACACCTGATTGCTCCACACTGATAAAGCATTCAAGTGTCACAGGGCTCCCATTGTAAAGACACTTCAGCCTGCATGGGCTCTCTTGAAGTGGGCAAACCGATGTTTAGTGTGCTGATGTGCCATCAGAACATTGCACATTTCCAAAGTCTGCAATTTTGTAGTATGAAATGATATCCTGTTACGATAAGCAATTTCAGAGAGTTCAGCACAATTTGAAAATATAATAAACCATTTATGATTGGACTCACTTCGCTTAAAGCTGGGGTGCGGGACTTTTACATATAAATGAATGTCTGTGACACTCAAGGCCTTGCCAAAAGAGCTCACACGATGTTGATTAAGCCTATCACTGCCAGGTAAATCGCTTATTTTGCAGTATACAGGAGTTTTAAATCTGGTGTCTGTGGCGGCTTTTCCGCACTGGCGCACCGGTAGTGATGCATTTTACACCAACCAGCAGCGATTGGTTTGCCAGAGCTGAAGGGGGGCGCGGGAGTGCTACCGGACAGCGACAGAGTAGGCTAAAGCAACGAGGAGTATGGCAGAGGCTTACATCATCGTAAGTGTGTCAACAGTGTTTATATAATCACTCTCTCTGCCAGAAGGGGGCGACGAAAAATTCCACACTGCAGATTTAACGCATGCGAAATATTCAAGATTCAAGAATTTATTGTCATTACACAAAAATAACATCACACAATTATTGTCAATGAAATTCTTACATTTCTTGCTCCCTACAAACAGTGCTCAAGAATATTAGCAGGAATAGACATTTAACAACACTCAAACAAAGGAAATAGATTAAAGAATAAAAATATAGGAAATAAATAATAGTACAAGAGTACTAATAGATTAATAAATATAGACCTAAATTTAAATTATACATTTTACAACAAGAAAACTAACTAACTAACTAACAACTAAAAGAAATACACAAATATATATACATATATAAAATAGAATATACTATACAATACAATGAAATGATTTTTTAAAAAGTTTTAAGAGATTTAAATATATCTCGGAGAAAGTGTTAATGGAAGCATCTGAGATATTTTCCTGAATAAGAAGTTGGAATATGGATCTGATTAACATGTTTTACCTGCTGCGATCAGAACAACACGCCAAAAAGCTTCAAACAAGCCATAAGAAACAACAGCTAGCCAATGTGTGACTGTGTAAAATACACTAAGTAGTGATGTCTAATAGTTAGTGAATCAGCCTCCTTATTAATTAATGAGATATTTGTTTGGTTTCATACTGTATGTTAGTGGATCATAAGACATGCAGGAGACAGGAGTGGTCCTGAGCAGTTAAGCAGCTCATTATGTGATGGCTCCATTTAAAAGATACAGGAAACAGACATTCTGCAGGAAGAGGTATGTTTAGTCCTTCTTTAACTATTGATGACTCACTCACTAACCCCATTGATCCATGTATAATTTAATGGGCACTGCTCTAATATTTAACCATTAATATTTATTACAAATGTTCCCTAAAACAGGGTAAAAGAAAGTGTTAAAGGTGACAAGTGCTGCATAAGTTGTAGTTTCTGACAGCATATTTTTATTTTTAAAAATAATCAGAATAAACAGCGGAAAAGGGAATTCATTTTGTGTTTGCTGCGTGCATTGGGAGTTTCAAGATATCTGCTTAAGCAGAGTGTTTTTTTAGTGCTTATTTTGCAAGACGTTTGAGGACAGGCCTTGTACCATTGCAGGAAATGTGAAAACATTAAACCCTGCCCAACCTATTCCATCTCTGTTTGATCCCACATTTGTTGGCTTGACTTTGGTTAGCAGCAGATGCAGCACCTCTGTGTGGTTCGCTTTCAGCAGCTTGTGGTCACAGTTTGAACAAAGTCTGTGCGAAACTGGAAAAAGACTACATTGGTCAACAACTGTCATAGCCCCCTGCCTCCATTACTTTAAATCAGAGGTGCAAATTCAAAAGCCAAACAATATGAGAAACTTATCAGCTCTAACTGCTCTGGAAGCAATAGTCGGGCAGTCCGGCATCTAAAATAATTGGATAATGGGGAGAACAACACAAATGCTATTTTACCTGCCATTATTTCGACAAACAAAGAGATATATTCAAGATGGTCTGCTATTGAATACTCATTAAGTTCAAGTAATTTGTAACCTAATTGGTACTTACTGCACAATAGTGTCAGAAAATTACTTTTGGATCGAGCAGGGGCATTAAATTAACACTTTAAAGCAACATGGGGGATTAGTGCAGTTCAACAACAGTGCATTTAAAATTATATTAAGAAGTGATTTTTCATCTTAATTGTGCAGTCATCTTATTAATGAGTGCGATGGATGACCTACATAGAGAACAGTAGGTTTTTTTTTTTTTGGGGGGGGGGTTATTCATTTCAGATAATGAGGATAGTCTTCTCCATAATGCGACTTGAGTATTTTATCCAAAAAAAATCCTGTTCCTTCACATTTAAGGCAACTGGCAACACTTTCACAATGTGGTGTAAAATAAACAAAACATGCAGACTCATATTTAAGCACATGTTGTGATTACTTAAAAAAAGAATTTTTTCTCCCTTAAACGGGAGAAACAAAAGGAATGACGCAAGGCATGGAGTGAGTTTACTGAACAAATTCATACAGAACACACAGTCTGCATAGCAACCTGCTAAACAGGTCAGAATGCTATTTATACATTTTCTCTATAGTTTGATGCCAAATCACCATGGTGTATTATCAGTTGTATTTGCCCAATGCAAAGTACACAGTCGGTGCGGTAACTGATGGGAAAGCATATTCAATTATTAACTGATCTACCTCTGCTGATGCCCATTTCCTCACAGATAAAAAGGCCTATCAGACTTATTTCCTCCTTGTAGATAGAATGAAATATCATGTCTTTTAATGGATAGGCCTATTTTAATCTCCCACATTAATACTTTAGTATGCAGGATATTATTGTTCTGTACCAATGACTATAATTAGTTTTGTTTAATAATCTCTGTCAATCCTAAAATTGCTCACTTGCTTGGTTCCACATCTTGCTGGGAAGATCATTCATTTTAGAGTCTTTATAGCATGGTGGGATGAAGATGGCCCATGATTAGTCAAAATGGTGAACTGTGTGTCATGTTTAAGGCATGAAATAAGTAGCAGAGAGGTTGACTGCATACACATGATGGCGATTATTTCTTAGGCAATTAAAAGTTTTTTCTTTGCGAGGCTGCATAGATGCTGTGTTATTTCTTAAGGCTGGTATATACTGTATGGAGGAAACGGATCATGACTCAGAAATGATCCTCCCTCAAGACAAAAGCTGTGAATAAATTTGAAAAATACTCAGAGTTGGCACGGCCATTAGAATAAACAAATAATTTGAAAACCATTAAGGATAAACGATACAAATAAAGTATGATAAATTCAAATCAGTACTTATAATCTAGATTTACATGGGCCAAAACAGCAGATATATCTCCAGTATATAATATGTGCTGCAGTGGAGGAGGCCTACAGTTTAGGTCAAGTTAGAGTACATTTGTCATCTCATGACTTACAATTTTAATTGACTTTTGTTTCTCAGGGTAAAATCTTTGTGAATCTGTGTCTGGATCTTGATCTGTACTCTAATTTTTCCCTTAGGCAGAATACACTGTGTGCACTTAACAAGCAGATATGTCTAGTTTATAAGCGGCTGACTGACACGATAAAGGCAGAGATGTCTATGACCCGCAAAGTGTTTTGCAAATATGGAGAGAACTTATGGAAAGAAGTCAAGTTTTCAAGATCAACTTTAGTTGCTGGAGTTCGGCTTGGAGGCAGAGGAGAGAATCTGGCTCTCAGTTAGAAATGTCCATAGTGTATAACACACGGCCTCTCCATCATTATTGATTACATCCAGTTCCACATTTATTAAGTCATTTCTCTGCTTGTAATTTCGCTAGACTTAGGTCATTCATTACAAGAGTGGATGGGGCACTTTTCCAACATGCTTTGGGCAGAAGGCAAAGACCAATTCAACTTAATATTAATAGTTATATTATAAAATTAGTCAAGAGGAGAATTTCATGAGAACCCCCAAAGTGATTGCCGGTCCATCACAGGTCTGAGAAAGACAAACACACCCACACTCATATTCATATCCAGAAGCACTGGAGTTTCCACCTGAGTTGCAGCAGGAGGAAACTGAAGCGTGGAGTTGCTCCTTACAGTTTACTAATTTCAGTTCTGTCAGATACATCTTAGCCCATTAGAGCTCACGCGCGATTGTTGCAGACGATCACAAAGCTTGATCCAACAGTCCTCGACGCTGCCTCGCGACAGCATCATCGCCCTTCCGCCTGCCTCCCTCCCTCCTCAATGGCAAAGTCAAAATGGCAAAGCCCTCCAATCACATTACTGTATACCCGGGAACATTTAAATGCTAATGTTATAAGCTCACATGCCTAATATGATAAGCTGACAAGCTTATTATAAGCTCTGAAGTTTTAAGAGTTTCCTCCATTAGTTATCACAGGAGGCATTAAATTGCATCACTGTACTCTGCCAGAAGGTATAGAGTTAAATTCCCCTGCAGAAGAGATTATTTTGGCTGGTCTGACAGCGCTATACAGTGGCAGGATTGTACATGATGGTTTGTCAAGAGACGGGGAGGTGCACAGGGAGTGAAACGCAAGTGGTTTGAGCTCGATGTGTATATGTGTGTGTGTACGCGTGTGTGTGCACACGTGTGTCTTATCTACCGGTTTGTTCCGTATATATGGCTATATAGAGAATAGTTTATCCGATGGAGAGCACGGCTGCATTCTGTCACCCTTCCACTCCCTCAGTCCTGATAACCTATAAAGCAACAGACGGCACTTGAGCTCAGTATACAATTACGGTCTGTGGATCACAGCATAAACACACCACAAAAAAAAATAAATAAATCACTTACTCGAAACTACTGACAGACTTTTTTTTTAAACATTTTATCTTTAAATTGATAAAACATAGAGACTGGTTTCAAATCCAAACTTAACTCAAGTCAATCTGCACAATTTTATTATTAAGAGATTATTTCAAAAATACCAAACATTGCAGTCTCTGTGTGTTCCTGAAGTGGCCTCTTCAAGATTGTGATTTTGGGGGGATCTGAACACAGATTTTCTACTTCTTTATAAATCAAAATAATATCCAGCTGCAATCCAGTCCTTGACTTGCATGTGGTAGTCTCCCAGGACATCCAGCATACCCAGTAATCTCAATAGGCTCAGTCGGTGCTGGTTGTTCCTTGCTGAGAGCCTAAAGGATAAGACAACACATGATGAAACTTACACGGTAAGTCAAAGGAGAAGCAAGGATTTCTCAACACTTCCTGAGAAAAGTGTATAAAAACAGAGATTGACACAGTTCCTTGAATGTCCTAAACCTTACATATTATCAACTACTGATGAGACGTAGCACGCTTTTATAATGACGGCTTCCTCCTGAACATTGTTGTTGGACCCTTGCGTAAGGCATAGAGACCAAAGTTAAATTCTTTGCATGAATACCAACAGAGCCGATCCTGACTGTGATTATAACTGTCAGCTCAAGTCAGCAGTGACACGACAGACAATTCAGCACATTTCACACTGTTGTCTTTTCGCGTTAGAAAATCTATTGTGATATTCACAAAACCCTGAACCATCGACAAAGTGTAAGAGATCTCAAGAGGAAACCTTCTAATTTCCCATGATTCAATTGAGTAATTTACATTTGGGGTATTTACATTTTAATCAGGTCCTCTGTTCCACAGCAGTCCCATTGATTAACCTTATCACTGGATGATATACTTTGGACACATTATGAACGACGGGATGCGAACGACTGGCATGGGCCTTGCTCCATGAACATTCGCCGGTCTCAATTAGTCAGTGATACTGCATCTGAGGAACAGCTGGCAGCTTCTGTCTGTCTAATCTCTCACTGCAGCTGTGCTGGAACAGGCAACATGCTAGCCTAATTAGCCATGCTGTCTCCATGGGAAAATGAAGCTTTGGGGTCCTAGATCAATGTTGCCGTCCCTTATTCACTCTCCGCCTCCGCCATGCATAAACAAAAAATGCTCAGAGCCCCCCTCACTGAAAGATACAATAAAAAGCCATTGTTGTCACTGAAATGGTTTTATTACCCTCAGTGAGGAACTGTCATCGTGTTGTTCCTCTGTTAGCGCAGAGAGATGTTAAGATATGTGGCAAAATTAGACACTTGCGTCTCTCTTCACTGGCGCACTCATGTCAATTTTCTGCATTGCTACAGATGTGATTTTAAATTGATTGGACTAGATTACTTCTTTATCAGGTTTTCCAGCTAATGATTTGTTTACCACACCAAAAATACAGACAACACAGACAACACACACACGCATGCACGTGCGCGCACACACACACATACACACAGAACCAGCTGATGCAGTTCAGCTTTTCTGTGTTAAGTAGCTTTTTTTTTTTTTGTTGTTCACTGATGTTGAGGAGTCAGTGATGGTGTTGGGTTTTGCAGCTAGCATAGGCAATCCTGATTTGACACTTATTCCACTAGTCTGATGTTAGCATCTTAGGTATTGGAGAGGAGAATAACAGAGCCAGGGATTTAATGGCTTTGCAATATGCAACACAACAACTTGAAAGTGATGCAACCTTTTTTTAAGACAGCTATCTGATTTTGCTGTTAAATGCAGCGGTGTCCAGTGTTGATGACAAAATTCAACTGAGAATAAGTCACAAACAAAAAAGTACTCGTAACTGTCTGCCTACTACCCTTACACGCAAATGAGATGGAGAAGAAAGTGGGTGAGAGATTAATATATTTTCAGCTTTATAATTAATATAGAACTGATGATCAACCTGGATGCCTTAGTTTAAGGTGTGAGAAAATACATCATACATTCAGTACTTCAAAAAATAGCAGCAATTATATTAGACTGCATGCGGTGTCATCCGCATCAACACATTTTTGGCACATGGATGGCAGCCTGATATGCAGAGTGTCAAACTGTTAAACTCTCATTTCCTGCTCCTTATTTGAGGAAGGCTCAGGTAACACAGAACGTCTGATTTGTTGTGATCACTCTGGAGTGAAAATAGTCAGATTAGTCTTTAACAAGTGATGCCTACGAAGTTTGTTGTGTATTGAAGCTGTATTCAGTGGTGAGGAGCTTCCTGTCTATTTATATATAGCTTGTAAATAATAAACATGCACATCCATTGTGTTTTTCCTCCCGTAAATTCAATTGGAGAAGCACATTTAGGACATTGCATACAGAGGAAAAAGAATAGATTTTACATTACTTTGCAAGAGTCATTGTAAAATATTGTGGTGTTTTTTTATTCATAATATCCGGCAATTCCAAGCCAACTTGCTGACGCTGAAGCTATTGCTTCAGGGACTTCAGGAAGTTTTACTTCCTTTAACGGCTTTCAGGCTGTTTTGTTTGATGTGGAGATGCATGGTGTCATTGCTACGACCCCTGTTTGCTGTAACACCACCCCCCTCCTACACCCCTGCTCAGCAGGGCCCAGCGTGGGTCACAAACCTGTAATAAACAGGAGGGGCCAAGGCTCGATTTGGGAAAAATGGGCACTTTCCGCGGCATCTGAAAACGTCTAGAGTAATGCACTAAATTATTGGGGTCAGTGACTCCACCCGCTCTGTTGATTTGTCTGTGGACACAGAAGGCTCACACTGACATTGAAGGACATTTTTCCACCACCAAGGACTGTAAATTAAGAGACATGCCTGCACCAGAGCAGCTTATGTGAGGCAACATGATTGAAGTGTTTTACTATAGAGTACCCTTGCTGATAGGAAAAAAAAACACAAACATAACCCTGTAATGCTTTAAGGTTAAAAGTAAAGCATTACTAAAAAGATGTGTTAAAGACAATGGTGTCATTTTTTTTTTTTTTATACTAACGATAATAAATCTGTGTCTTAAGTGTTCAGTCAGAGGAGCTACGGCATATAGCTGTCATTTAACACAAAACATACACGCACACAGAGCACCAGGAGTGTATTTTTAAACATCCGGCATCCACAGAGTTGCACAATTGCAGCTAATCAGCCTAATGAGCCAAAGATTGCAGCAGTAATCAGGCGTCATTAGGTTTATGAGTATTTATTATCTGTGGCACGGAAATAATAAAGAAGAGCACCTCTTGTTGATGGCACACAAAGGAGTGAGGCCCTGCAATCTGTTTATTAATGGAGCTCTGTCACCTGGCCACCACAACTCAACAGACCAGGTCATCCATCAATGCTGGGCCCTGACACAGAGAAGATAGATGTACTTCCCTGTTCTGACCTGAATGTTAGACAATTCGAAGCTGGCACAAAGAGCCACACATGGTTCAGGGTATCGTGTAGGTGGCCTCGGGCAGAGCAGTCCCCCTTGTTTCCCTCCTCGTTGTATGTCTGCGTGCACGCGGGCGTGTCCACGCCCGTGGCAGAGAAACACAGCATATGCAAGTGTGGAGAGTCGATTTGTTTGCCTTCAATTCCAACCGTGCCTCATCTCGTTTGCCTGTGAGCAATGTTTCATGCTGGTTCCAGCCAGTTTGGGTGACTAGGGATGAAGCCTCCGTGCAGGTCTCCTCCATGTTTTCCCCCTTTTATTTTAGCTGCTTGCAAGTGATGTCATGCTTGTTAGGAATCAAATTACATACATACTCAAACAGGCCACCCAGTCCATCTCGCTTGGTTTCTGTTTAAAAAGCATTTTTACATTTTCAGCTTAAAATTGGATTTTTCAAACTCTTTTGCCATGTTTGCTGAAAATATTGGAAAAATCTGAGCGAGTGTGAGGGATGGGTCTATGTGTGTGTGTGTGTAAGAGACAGAGAAAGCGAGAGAGCTGTTGACAGAGAGACTTGGGTGTAGAAAAAAGATGGATCTGTGCAACGTGTCATTGTGTGTGAAATACAACCTGCACATTGCTTGTATCATCTGTTTGGGACAGCAGTACACAGAGATTAGAGGGGATATTCTGAGAGAGGAGTTTTATCTGTGTCTGTTATGTGTGTTACTGTACCACTTGGATTAGTGTCCTGTGCATCTCCTTAACCCACAGAGAAGCTGGCGGGGTCAAGCTCCATTCAGGACGTGATCGCTGCGCCACCGCTGTTGTTGTTGTTTCCGCATTCTCTTTCTCTCAACTAAAGCACTCCCACCTCAGAAAGACAGTTTGCGAGAGCTCGAGAGTCATTTCACCACAGAGAAAACATCACAGGGCAAAAAAATAAAATGCAGAAATAAGGTCTCTCTTTGCCTGTGTTTGCTGTTCGGACAGGAATTGAGCTGTCCAGCAATGAGGGCAGGCGAAGATAAAATTTTACTATGGTATGTGTAGCATTAAAATGCAACTTGTACAGCACTTCTTCACCCCACCAGATGAGTGTTTGTGGGCAGAGCGGTCCCGCTCCCATAGCCACAGATCCAGCTCAGTGTATCTGAAAACAGGCTTACATTAGCCAAGAACTATTTCACAGGGACAGCCAAGCAGAAAAATAATTCAAAGGCTTGCTTATCAAGAAAGCGGGTGTGAAAGTTCAACAAATGATTATTCCTGAGTTAATGTTCACATAACTGGTGGTCTGAAATGGGAATGGATGTGTTGCAGAGATTCTGATTCAGTGAATTAATTGTTATCAGAACCAGCGGGGGAGGATGGGAGTTTGAGGCCGCCGGCGCTGCAGCGATTGCCCCATAGGACCTCCATATGTGGCAACACAAACAGAATCAGTCTGGGCTGGGTATGATTGGTGAAAACTATTCCCTCCTTGGTTTGCCACATGAGAGCAAAAAGGTGTAACACTTTATACACACGCTGTCTTATTTCATTTTTTTTTTTTAAGTGTTGAACTGAACAGTTTCATCAGGAAGAAAAATAAAAAAAAAGGTACATTTTGCGTCTATGCATATTCCGTAGAGGCAGCTCAATCTTCCATGTTGAGCGAGAGTGTACTTTTATGAGGACAAAAAAATAGTTCCTTTCCAGTTCTTGCCTGGTCTATTAGGGACTTGTGTCACAGCAAGTTTTTCTCATTTCCATTTCATTAATCTATTCATCACAAAGAAAAATGCCTGAACCCCTTGGTAATAAGTTGTTCTGCTAAATGTCTTCAAACTGCTGCTGTGGGAATCAAGAGATATCCTGCAAAACCAATGTTACAGTGAGAAATTTAAACCCTACGCACTGTGTTGGATCAAGTCAAGTCCAGTTTTAAACCATGGCCATATGGATGGTGGGCTGTTGGTCCGTTGAGCCAGCGCTTTGGTCCAGACTGAAAGCTCTCAACAACTACTGAATGGATTACCTTATCTTTCATGGTGAACCCTCCCTACTGACTTTTGTCATCCCTAAGCTTCATCAGGTCAAACTCTCAATTGTCTCTCTCAACTCTCAGTTACTTTGGCTTATGACTAAATAACCTCCTAGCTAATTACCAGCCTAAGCTGTACTTTACATTTAGTGTTAACTATCCGATGTTCTACTAGACCAGCTACAACTAAGGTAAACATAATAGCTGCTAAACACAAACATGGTAGCAAGATTCAAGATTCAAGCGTTTTATTGTCATTTGCACAGATAAAAACAGGTTTCACTGTACAATGAAATTCTTACTTTGCTCTTCCATCTTCAATGCCAAATAAATACAAAAATATAAATACAAAAATACAATAAATAATATACACCAAATATTATGCAAGTAAATAATATACAATAAGTGTGCAAGGAAAACTATATACTATATATATTGTCATTGTAAGCATGCTGCAGGAACTTGGTGATGTTAGCATCCAGCTCAAAGCACCACTGCACAGCCTCGCAAAGTGACTGGCATGTCCTGTTGTTCCATGACTATGTAACAGTTTTTTACTTCTTAGCACACCACTAAATATATATCATTTTAATTGCCATAAAGGAATTGCGACTCTTTGAACCAATGTCTTTATAAAACCGTTTTAATTTACATGACATTGAATATAGCAAACAAAAAACAGACACAATGAGATGATTTTACAGGGATGTAATAAGATAATCATATAACACAATACCTCATTGTCAGATCCCATAATGTTACTGACAGTGCAGCTACAGACAAATGTCAGGGATGTTTTCTGAATTTATTCCACCAACAGAAAACATGTTCATTTCAGGTAAAAGAAAAGAGGAGGGGGAAGAAACGGGATGAAGGGCCCTGGGCCTGATGATGATAAATGTCACACTTTGAATCATATGTTTTTACTAAAATTATCTGACAGACCAAAGGAAGATTTATGAGTCTGTGGAATATTTGTATTTTTTTCTTCAACTTTGCCATGGATGTGCCCTGGCACAGTCAGCACCAATTCAAACACAGCTGGCCTGCTCAGGGAAATTCATCTACCTTCATTAGGAATGCCAAAGTGACTCTGAAGATGCAATTCATTAATCCTCGGCAGTGAACAGTGTTCTTCATATTGTTATGGAAAATCAATGTGATTGAGCTGGAGGACTGCCAGTGTGGGCTTCTGTTGAGGAGCCATGGAACACAGATCTAATTTATGCCGGCAGCATCACCGGATCAAGGAAAAAAAATCCCAAAACACATCACACAATGTTAGCCTTACTTAACCACAGGGTCAGCGTCATCACAGAACAACAGTGTGTTCACAGTGCAGGTGGGTATCTGACAAAGTGTGAATGAGCATGATAGATGATATTGCAGCACTTTGCTTCATCCTGCAGTTGGCTCCGTCCTGAATCTACAGGTCCTCAGCTCACCCACATGCAGCATCTGATCACAAGTGACAAGCCATAGCTGCCAGTGAAACAATGATGCAATTGGTTGCCTTTCAACTAAAGCCTACTTGCATTCATTACCTGTTAACAAACATTTTAAGCACAAAGGTATAATGATGCCATCAGAGATACACACACATTTGAAAAAAATACTTTTCTCACCACCTGGCCAGCTTTGACTGGTGGGGTTTTAGTGATTGCTGCTGTATCTGGTGTTTAGTATAATTTTATTAATATGTTAATATTATTATTATCAAGGATCCAGACCTACTTAGGTAAAATTAGATACTGAAAACTTCACCATGTCATCCATGATAGGTTTTGGTATAATAACACAGAGCTTGCATATTGCACTAATAAAACCCAGAAGTTCTAAGAAACTTCTGAAGAGGGGAGTGATTTCTCAAACACGCCTGATTTTTAAAAAGTAGCCCGTAGATTGCGAGTCAGGCACCGCAAATGCTTATGTGGAAGTCCAGTTTGATTGAACTGCAGTACTAAAACTGCCATTTGATATTAACTAAAATATACAAAACCAAAATTTGCTAATTTCAAAATGTCGAGAGCTCAAGGAGCCCATGGGTATTCTTTAGCAAAGTCTTAGTAGTCTGGCAGACATCACTTTCAGATTCCATTGCTGTTCCAACATTATGTCGAGGATCATTTGAAGTATTTTCAGGGGCTTGCACACTCCCTAGAATATGTTTTATATGGTAACTGATGCTGACTGGGAATCCTTTCATAGTTTAAATTTTGACATTCAGAGCAACATGTAGCATATACAACGACTTTCTTTTGCTTTCTCTACCCAAAGAAAGCGCAGGTGAAAAGTATGTGTTTTGGGAGAAGAATATTCTTGGGTTCATGAGAGCATTCATGCCAACCACAAGGTAGACAGTGATTTGTGTAGGAAAAAGAAACTGGGGTATGTCATACTGCAGAGGGATGTTTTTTTTTTAAATCACTCTCTTCTATCTGAATAGTTTTGGTAACAATGGTGCTGACAATACCCTATCAGAGCATTTGATTAATCTCTGTGTCAAATGAAATGCTGAGAATCTGGAAGTCTGCCAAATGTTAATAAAGTACCATTACCATTACTAGAAATGAATATCATTAGTTGTGCAGTTAGATTTCAGGAAATGAAACCACCTGTAGGTTTTTCTTTTTTTTTTTTTATCTGTCTGATAAAGAAATAAAGAATGAGAAACTTTCATGAGACTTCAACGCTGATATCAATTAATATTTTATGATCAATGTGTCATTATTGCACTGTGTCATGTCATATTGTAAAGCATGTCAATGTTTACCATGGTTGGAGAATGGTGGTGGTTAGCCAACAGCAGTGTTAATAAACCTGTCGAGTTGCACCTGTCCTGCTTGACGATGCCAACAAAAGTCTGTCCAGAGCCAGCACTCTGGCAGTGACAAGCTTCACACTGTTTTTGTATTGTCACACGTCAAGTTGATCAGCATGAGCCCGGTGCTCTCACGGCACAGTCACTGTGTCTTTCAGATTTTGCAACGGCTGATTAAGATAAAAGAAAAAAGCTTCACAACAGCTTTCTACGGCGACTGCTCAACTTTTCTGTAAGTCTGACACAGCATCTTTTGCTTCTCACCTCTGCAAGGGGGCAACAGTATGCAGCTTGAGCAATGGCTTTCAGAGCCTGTCAAAAACTGTACAATATGAAAAGCAGAGAAAATGTGCTTAATAATGTGGTAATAAAAAACACGTTAAATGTGTAGGAACTACAAAAAAAACAAAACAAACTGCAGTAATGACTAATATTATTATTTGCTGAGCTTGTTATACCACATAAATAAATTCTGCTCAACATGATGTCGATTATCCTAACATGCAACAGATTGTCCAAGCACAAAGTACAGTATCTGATTTTATATTACAATTCTTTTTTTTTTCTTTCTGTCACACACTTGAGCTAGGTACCTTCATTTTTCAGACCTCCTGTTTCTCTAGTTTCTGTAGTATTGCCTGCAAGGCAATATATAGTAACAGGGACAAGGGGAGTACATTTTTAAGTGACACCTGACTCTTCACAAGAGAATATAACTTCAGGACACTTTCTCCACAAAGTCTCCCGTCTTCCTTCCTGCTGTGACCTCCAATAAAGTTTGGGACAGAAAGAGCTCTGTACACACTCTAATTGTAAACTGTAAATGGTAATTAATCAGATAGCAAATAGGCTAACAGCAGCTAAGAAGGTGGTTAATACACAGTACTGCGACAAACCAGCAAAATGAACACGTCTCCTGAGCTCCATCTTTGTGACCTTACCTCAATGCTCGAGATAAATTTATAACCACTTAATAATAAAATTACTTCATTGGCAATCAGGATTTGCAACTTATTAAGCACCAAAGGATGTCAGCTCTCACCCTGTTGGCATCATATTACTGGGCTACTTGTGTATGTTTAATTAGTGTTGAGAACTGACAGGCCCGCTGCTCCAAGTTCCTTGATGTTTGCTGGTTGCCTTTGGCACCACTGACCACATAATCATTGCTGGGCACATCAGGGACAGGGCTTGATTTTCAAAGCCTTTCGCTCCACTGATTCGCTGTGCATCCATGAGATTGATCACAGTGGTTTATCTGTGGCAACATGTGCTTCATCCCTTCAGATTTGGGAGGTGGTTGCCTGAAGGGGTTGTGTCCTTGCGCCGGCTCTGGCTGAGGCGCCGCACGAGCTGAGAGGGGGGAGGGACAGTATGACAGCGGTGCAGCCACGGCCCATCAGAAGTTGCCTGTGGCCCCCTTGTGATTAAAGCAGCGAGAGGCAGAGAGGGGGACAGAGGGAGAGGAAGAATGGGGGAGAGACGGGGAGGAAGAAAGGGAGAGGGCAAAGATACCATCAACTGTTGCTTCAAAAGAGGACAGATAAGTGTGGCCTAACATTCATTAGGTCTTCAACTCAATTAAACCAAAATTATTTCTTATCTCCTCCCTCGGTAAACTGTCAACATATCAAAAGACTGAACACTGCCGCGAGCTTAATGGCGAAATAATATTATAAAGCCGAAGAAGGGAGAAGAATAAGAAGAAGAAGAAGAAAAAAAACAAAGCTATGGTGGGGTGCATACATTGTATAATATTTCTCTCACATTTAAGAAGAAAACAGGAGAAAGCATCTCCACAGTGATTACAAAGCAGGAGTGGAATTTAAATAGATGAAAATAAATGTAGTGGCACTAAATCAAAGCAGGAGGTAGTTGCTACGGTTTTTGGTATTCAGAAGATGGTGCTATTTGTTTGAGTATGCATTGTATTCATGAATCTGTTTATTTGCTCCCTGTGGCTTTCACAGCTGCCCTCTGCAGAAAGATTGTGTTTTATCAACACTGCTTGACACAGCCAGGAGTCATTGTTACAAACATATGCACATTCTATATTAATTTGCTGGGGTTTCCAGGAAAAAAAAAAAAAAAAAAAAAAACTTGCACACACAAAATATGTTGACATCAATACTATTCAGCTTAAAACTGGGTCTCCTATGCTCCTATTGTGTAAAAGGCATGCATATCCTTTTATAGTCCTTTTTATACAGGAGAGAACACCTATTACAGTTCCTGTTGCTAATACTTCCACAACAAATCCTATTTTTGAATGTTTATTTCAGCGCTGTTACTGTGAGCCTTGTCTCGAAACAGTCTTACTGTCTAATTAAGAGTGCCTTGATCACCTTTTCCCCTTGATTTACATAGCAGAACTGCGAAAGGCTCCATGATGTGCTCTTTGTCACAGGAAGTTAAAGACAAAGTACATGCAGCTGGGACCAATCATGCCTTAAGAATATGAGTAAAATCTTAAAGCGAAAGAAAATGCAATCAGCGTTTGGAAGCTGAAATGTTTAAGTTGATTGGCTGTCTGATCTCGTTCTTCTGCCTCGGTGCAGCACTTTGCACCAGTTGCAGCGCTGGAGAGGGACTTTTTGACTGAGGCAGGAGAGGGAAGAGTTGGGGTAATTTACACTAATTTGAGCGAACTCAAATCTCAGAGCCTATTCCACAGGAGACCTCAAGAGCACTTTCAGACGGTCAAAAAACTGTGGTAGTGTAGCAAGGAGAACAAGATCATTATTTCCATTGCACTTGTTCCATATACTGTAAGCCAGAGAAAAGCCCAGAGGGAAGGGAATTGGCATTGATTTTTCTTTAGAAATGGATTTTTCTCTTCACTGACAACAGTCTGAAGGATTCAAAAATATATCAACAGGAGTGAATATGAACAGCCGTAGTTCATAAAGGGCTCACTGCAAAATTCAAACCTCTCATCTGGTCATACACGGGGCTCTTGAGGGCAAAATGAGGTGGAACATGTCGCCCTTTTAAAATTTGAACTCCCCCAAGTTTAAAACGTAAAGTAGAGCCGTATGAAATGGTTATTAAATCTGTTTCTTTACTCTGACCAAAAGTACTAGACAGTTTGATATTAGTAATAAGCAAAAAATGAATTGGATGAATGAATCAGATTTAAAGATTAGGTTTGTTTTCTGTTTCTTTCTAGAGCAGCTATTTTGTAATGACATTAAACAATCACACAGAGAGAAAACCTGTCAAAGATGGCAACATATTAACTTTTCCATCTGCCATAACCTTGATATACCAGGATGCAATGCGGTGACAGACTGTGTAATTGGGAATCTGTTTTTAAGTAGAGCGTAATCAAGGTTTTTCCTCCCTCAACATGGGACTAATCCAGTAAAAGAAAAAAAAAACAGTATGTTCAAATGGAGATTTAGACCCAAATCTCCCTCTACTTACTACAGACCTTACAAACATTTGCTAAGATAATTTAACAAGGTCTGTATCTGCTTCACAGTTAAAAGCTAATAGATTCTCTCTGGAAGGCTTTGCTGGAAGGGTTTTACTGTGAAGAAGCTAAAGGAGGTCTTGGGTTTGTGTTAACAGCGTTGTAACATTACAAAACATGCTAATATCTGCACCTAGCCACACATATTTTCCACAGAAAGCTTAAACTACTGCTATTTATTTCTGTTTTTTTTTTTTTTTTTTAATGGCGGCGATAGAACACGTCACTGTTTTCTCTTCCATTTGTCTTTTTTTTTTTGCTAGACAAACACAGTTGCAATCAGGTAAAGCAGAAGTAGAAGGCAGAATGGTGGGGAGGCTGCTTTAAATTGTTGCATTTAATGGGAAAATAACATCAGCAAAACACTGATCTTCAGAAATACTTTAAGTGCAAAATGCATGTGTGTCTGGGTGGGAAATTCTCCTTTAACCCTTACATACTGTTCAGGTCAAATTTGACCTGTTTTGACATTTGACAGCAGTAAAAATACCCTAAACATAATTTGTTTAGCCTGAAATTTAATGAGTTTTCCTAAAGTGACCCAAAATACACAAAAAGATTTTAAAATTTCATACTTTTGTACAGGTGCTACAAATTTTTGTACACTGAAGCTGTTTCGGGTCAAATTTGACCCGTACCTATTGAGATGGATTTTAGATCTACCAGTGTGGGTCAAATCAGGGAAAATGATGATTTTAGGGAATCTTGAAATGGTGAAAATGCACAGGCCATGTTTTTTGTGTGTTTTTAATGGGACACTAGTGACAGATTTCAAGGGGGACCTCGGCACAGTCACAAGACCTGGAGTTATGAAATCATGAACATGGGCGAATGTGTTCCCATTACATTTGCCCAGCTTCCTGCAGAGACAGACACCTGCTGGTCTTTGAGGCAGCATGGGGGAATCTTGAAACAGTGAAATAGTAAAACAGCAGAGGAGTGATCATATATGGTACACAAAGGGAATGGAAGTCATCCAGAGGTCAGAGCGTGCCTTGACACTGACACAAGATCTGCACCTGCAAACACAAGCATCTGCAGTGCAATGAAATAATCTACAAAGCAACAAATTTGAATCAATTTGGGTTGGGAGGGTGTTGGTGGGGTTTTCATAACATTATAAGCTGCCATTTCAGTGACTGACATCATGGCAGCAAGACTTGGTGTGCACCCTTGATCTGATCTTCCAAGATGAGGAGGTTGATAGTGATTTGGAGGAGGATGTGTCAGAGCAGGAAGACAACATGGAAGAAAACTCTGATTACAGCCTCTCTGATGAAGATGACTCTGATGGAGAGGAGCAGGCAGCAAGGCAGACGTTTATGTTGAAAAACAGTGCTATCTGTTGGTGGTCCTTCCACATCAAGTTGCAGGCAACTTTGAATGACTCCAGGACCCACAAGACGGTCCATCTAAAATTCAAAATTCAAATATATTTATTTAAAGCCCAAAATCACAAACATCGTTTGCCTCGGAGGGCTTTACAATCTGTACAGTTGTGACACCCTCTGTCCTTAGACCCTCGAACCGGGTCAGGAAAAACTTCTAAAAAACACTTTATGGGAAAAAGAAGAAACCTGAGGAAGAGCCACAGATGAGGGATCCCTCTCCCTGGGATGGACAGACGTGCAATAGATGCACATGTACAGAGAACATCATCATCAATCATATATGGAGTTATACATGGGTCGTAATAAATTGTAGATATAACTGAGTTCATGGGTTTAGTCCATGTTTGAAGGTATCACAGGTAATGGAAATGAGTCCATGAGTCCAGGTGCATCTCTAGATGTCCTCATATGGAGCTCTGGGCCACCACTCGACCTTCTCTCCACAACACAGACACAGATCATGTCCCCATGCAATGACAAACATGGGGAGGGGATTCATCATTATGGTCAAGAATGGAAGACCATGGATTTGACTGACCTACATGCCTATGTGGGGCTTCTAATACTGGGTGGTGTGTACAGGTCCCGAAGTGAGACTGCTTCTAGTCTGTGGGAGACGGGATATTATATGTTATAATATGTCGAACCACCATGTCCCTGGAAATGTTCTGTACCATATCTGCGGATGGTTAAACATGGTTATATCATAAATTCCAACAGAATGTTCCAGAATGTTAATGCAATTTTCAAATTAGGTAAAATTCAAAAATATTAAAATATATTTAAATCATTATAGAGTTTTATGTTTTTATGTCTTATGTACAACAGGACATGATACTGTGTAATAGTAGATGTTTTTCTCTAAAAACAAGTGTTGGAAATCCTTGCTCTCTGAAATATTAATTAATGATTAATCATACATTTAATGATGTGATATAGGCTATTTAGACATTGTAAATAGATCTGTACTTTAAAATTTGGTATAGAAATTGACTATGAATTATTGGTCCGGGTCAAAAACTTGACCTGGACCATACTGTGAAGGTATAAAATATGAACAGTATGTAAGGGTTAAATAAAAATCTTTCCCAAAGCTCAACACACACCCGGCTCTATAGGCACTTGCACCCTGACTGAACATGAGGCCCCGAGCACTCTTGATCTTTTCACACTCACTTACACACACACTTCCTCCTCCTGCATATGTTTATCTCTTGAATGCATTTTTAATGGGAAAGTGTCAATAACTGTTACTATGCACAAGTATGGCAGAGGGCACAGAGAGTTCACGTCTCACACATCGTGGCTTACTTAATAGGTCAGCTGGCTGTGTTTGACAATGATTAGCATGGCCTGTCTCCTTGCTGTGGCAGCCTCACAATCTCTGCATAAGGTCAATGTAAGTATGTGCATCATATTAATGTAATTATGCAAAATCATCAGGTGCAAAAGCTTTCCAAAACTGACATATCCCATTCAATTAGGGGGTACACTGATGTAACTGATGTACTCACTTTCTTGGAAGTCACACACATTCTCAGCAACTGACTTCATCGCTGTGGGCCAATTTGATACACTCCCAGTTTCGCAGCGAGAGAGCACGTATGGAGTGACATGCTGCAAAAATCCAGCGTGGTCCTGAGAAAGCACTGGATTAGTGGGTTTTTCTCTGCCTCTGTTCTTAATATATCCATCAGTGTGCAGGGGACGTAATTATTCCTGAAAGGTGGAACAAGGAAGTGGCTTTTACGCTTGCAGAAAGCATTCCTCAGAATGATGACCGAAGGAAGTGAGATCAGAAGCAATTAACTACTGAGAGAGGAGAGTCACAGGGCTCTAAATCTTACTGCTACGCAGCACTTAGGTTTGTGTTGTTGTTAATTACTAAAGTAGCTCACACAAGTGAAAGAAAATCAGCGTTTTTCTTATTGAATTATTTTTGTTTGTCAATACTGGTGCGCTATACAGAGGAGCGGGGTGGAGATGCAGATTCTACACCACTGTTTTTTTGTTTTTTTTTCTCTTGATCCCAGGCATCGTGCATTAGAGATAACAACTTTTTTTATAGCGTTGTAGCTTTCTTGGTTTGAAAAATGCTGATTTAAACTGTGTGAAGGTTCATCATTCCTAACCTCTCAAATGAAACATTTTCAGGACTGCTGCTGTAGCCCTGATACCCTCTGTGGTTTAGATTGACAAGCGTTAAATAGCTTGGCGGCAGCTCCTATATGCTCTATTATCACAAGAGGACATATCGACTGTTCCTGTTTAATGCATCAAGACTCCTCCTGTAGCACCCTGTCTCTGGCCTTCATCTATGATTCATTTTTATTACCCATCATTCCTGGGACACAAGCCCCCTGAGGCTTCTACATGGCACATGGGGCGGAGCGGAAGTTGGCTGACACCTAATCTGCTCAATGGTGGACCAGTGTTATTTATTGAATCTCCCTGTGAATCCTGATTTGTTGACGAATGGGGCGAAGGAGGAGATCAAGCATTCAGTGTACAGAGACAAAACACATAATGTGGTGAAAGCAGGGTTATGGGGCATGCTCGGTTCACATCCCATACTGAAAACTAAAATTAAATAAAAATTCATAGCATCCCTGTCAGCCACCCCCACCACCCCCTTCCTCACCCCACCCCTTACCCTGTGAATATATCTGAACAAGTCCAGCTACCAAGCCCTTCTGTATTTCTCAGATTACTTTAAACAAAATCACTTTGACCAACATACAGTGATTCTCTGTGCTGACAACTCCCCTGCAGATAATTTCCCCTTGTGCCTCTGTGTACATATTCCCTTTCTTCACCCTCTATCAAATTTAATCAGTCTCAGCTTCCCTCACAAGCCGCAGTGGCATGGCCGGTAAAAATGCAAAACGCGACTGACAACAGCAGAACTCTATTAATTCCTCAACCACCATGGCTGCTGGTCCTGTGTAATATTTGTCTTAGCTCGGAGGGGGGAGTGGGGTATGTAAATTGTGTGGAATATGTTTCCGAATATCAACGATTAGAAATGCTTTCACCCCGGCAGTAACCTCTTTATCTATACTGTAGATAAAGATTCCTTTGCTCGGATTTTGAATTCAGTCAATGCCAAAGGTTTACATGTGTAGGAAGCATTAGGTATTTAGCATTGATCAACAGCATCTTTCACTTTTTTAGGATTTTAGGAACCATTGTGCATGAATGGGCCATTCTATGTAGCAAGCAATGATTTCCCGATAAATATCCCACCATCTCTGCAAGCACTATGTATAAAGTGTGTGCACATCAGAACTTACTAAATCTTCCACTGTGCAGAAAATACAAGGACAAGGTGTTTGCAGTTTACTCTGTCAGTTGCCATACAACAGCCTGCACCCTGAATGACTTATTAATTCATTACTCCATACAAAGGCACCTTAATTAATTAGACATGGTCAGGCATTTGGTCAATGAATAGCCAGTTACTGTGGGCCAATCTCAAAACCACACTTTGCTGGTTTTAACTAAATAATTAAAAAAGAATCCCTTTGAAACGCTCCAACCATCCTACCCTCCCACTCTCACAGCACAGCTAAACAGGAAAAAAATACAGCTCATACGCTGACAGACTTACAAACCACCACTAATTTGTTTAGTTGTTGTGGTATTTATTTCAACCCTCTTTCCTTAGCAGTTCATTGAGGGTATTGATTCATTGAGTGTTGTTGTAGTCATTTTCTCTAATGGATATGCACCAGACTGAAATAGTAAAAGAAAAATAAGAAAAATATTATCCTTTTTCACAGATGATGTGCTCTACAGATTTTTGACTGAAGACCATTTGGATTAGTGTTTCTCATCATGATGCGTGTACTGTATGTACAGTCTTTGCTGGACTGCAAGTGCATTTTAGGCTTGGACTCAATTAATGGCTTTCAGAATCAGAAAAAAAGTTTGTTGCCATGCAGTTAGGGGAATGAGGATATCTCTCAGTGTAAATCATTATGTTTTAGACAAAAAGCTGCATATTAGTTTCAGTAAACCCAATGCTAATGCATGCACCTGCATACTCACCCACTCACCAAAAACAAAGCCTCTTGAAGATAAAAGGTGTAATATAATAAATAGGTATTTAAAATGTAATAATAATAATAATAAAAGTCATTGGAGCATGGAAGCATCCCCCTTAAAATCACCCATCATAGACAGACAGGTTTATTTCACATCTCTAATAGTCCCTCCAAGCTCTCACCAAAGACCAGGGAGGGCACATATCTGGAGGATACTGTTTAGTATAGTCTAGAGTGTTTCAGGCCTGTCAGCTTTTGACAGCGGTAAGAATGAAAACCAACCAGAATGGGTGCAGGGTGAAAAGAGTCTTTGCAGGTTTATACCTTCACTCCATCTTCCTCCAGAAGACAGAACGGAGGGATGGTGTCTTCTCCAAGGTTGCTTCTCGCGGCTTCCGTTGTCGGATTAATAAATAATCTGTGAAAATGTAACATTATTGTAAGGGCTTTCAGGCAGCCTGGCTGTGATACTGCAGCAGCATTGGCAATCTATCTCTTTAAAAATGAATATGTTAAAGAACGGAGGTTCCATTAGCTATCCTTTGCATTTCCATTCCACCTTGTTCTCTAGCCTCATGCACTCAAGCTAAGTGTTGTGCACACCTGAAAGTACTGAATGCACAAATCTGTGGGAGTGTATGTGGCCCTTTGGAAGAGTTCACAAAGTCAAATATCACAGGAATGGGAACAAACTGCAGTCAACTTTCAGCTATAAATGGCTGCTTATTGATTGCAATAATTGAACAAGGCACTTGTCGGATTAATATGACAGTTTTGAACAGAATTAATTGGTCATTCTCTATTGTCTATTCTGCTCAATTGTCATACTCTACATGCCATTTTGCCCTTCTGTGCGAGAAACAGAGCATGCCCAGCTGCTTGCTTTTGCTTTAGTACAGTAACTGACTGTTTTGACTGATATAAATACCAAGCTTATGTTCTTTGATAGCAGTGATGTGCATTAACCGGTGTGAAAAGCTAGTAACAATAGCCTTCTGTCAAGCAAACAAGAATAGAAATGTCATTCCTGTCAGAGTGGACGACCAAAGTTCTTCCTCTGTTTCTCACTGGCGAGCTTTTCTGTGTCTCTCTCTTGGCAGAAACTCACTCTGACGATTTGAAAGGAAGACTCTGTTTCTTCCATTATTCAAATATTTCAGGGCTTGATATCAGCGCGAGACCCGAACACCCCCTTATGTCAGCAGTGGCCCTGCCTGCGTGTAGAGAGCCGGCACCCAGAATGCATTGAAACATTTATGCTGGGTTATTTCTACTTCAAGGAATTTTCCTTTTATTACTATATTTCTGATGCAACATTGTGCAAATTCATCTGACTGAATTATTCATTAATTGAAATAAAGTCACAGAGCATAGATCGGCATAGGCCTCATCCTACCACCTTAAACATTTATGGCACAGTATATTATGTGTGTTTTGCATTTAAGGAAAATGCAGTGTTGCTGACATTAAGGACCAGAAAATAAGTCAGCTGTAATTCATGAAATTGCATTATTAGTATTTCAAATTGTTAAGTGGATGCATGCAGAGAAGCATCATGGTGTACTGTAACTTATAATACACCACTGCTTTTTTGGGAGTAATAAAGAAACATGATTAGTCCTGCCCTGGAGACTTGGAGTTTTGCCTAATTCTCCAGTATGCTCATACTGCACACTTATCACCTTAGGGATGATTGGAAATCTTCCTTTTTTTTCCCTCTTTGGGCATCACAAATCATTTACGCTGTAAATTAATAGCACAACAGATAGTGAAGAGAAAATGAATGTGCTGCTAATGCTTTGCATATTCATTTTCAAAATAATTTAGCTGGTGAATGTGCAAATCACTACACTTGAATTGGTGAAAATCGAGCAATTATCTCAACACCATCTGTGTTTATTCTTAAAACAATGCATCAAGCACATTGTGTGTCCTGTGTTCTTGTGGCTTGATGAATATATAAATCAAAAAAGTACAGTATATGATTGGTATGGAAACAGTATAGAAGTTGCCCTGCCGAGCTTATAGGAGGTCTACAAATGTCTGTGACAATCACAGTGGAAGTAGAATTAACACTAGAGTCAACAGCCAAAAAATAAGCAACATTTCACTGTGTGAAGTACATCATCAAATTTTTTGACAGAACACATTAGATGATTAAATTAAAATTACTGTGATTTTGCAAAGCAATTCTGCAGTGTTTGTGGAGGTGAGTATTGGTTTTGACAGACACATCACCACCCTTTGTGGCATTAGCTTTGCACAGTCACTTCCTTATCTCTCACAGTTTTCATCATGCAAACACGCACACAACATGCACACAGAAAGACCACGCTTTCGCTTTGAATGCTCCAGTAGGCGAGGATAAGCTATGGTTTCAGTCACACATATCAAATGCTTGAAACAGCAACAGCAACAAAGCCTTGCAACATGCCGTTTTTAGCCTTCAAATGAGGATTTGAGAAAAAAACAGGAAACGAATAGAGTGATAGAGATAGGAAACATAAAGATTAAAGGATTATTCTTTAAAATCCTTTTTTTATCTAAAGACATATCCCTGATGAATAAGATAATATTTACTGCTTATGTGTATGCATGTATCATTTGATGCTCACATTTGTATTTGAGGTAAATATATTACCCTTACTGCTAATTTATCAGTAAAGAATTAAAAACAAACAAACAAAAAAAAGTTGTGTGAGTGATTCACATGTGGACAAAACAACATGTTACATTATCAGTCTTGTCTCTCTGTTTGCTGTGGGCTGCAGCTTATTTATTGTTACAGCCTGACTGTGTGACATGAAGGGTGCTAGTTATTTTAATGAGCATTGTAAAAGCTTGACAGCAATGTCATCTAAATGACACAAATAACTTTTTTCTCCACCAAAAAGGATTGTTTATATTGGATATTTAAAATATATCCTCTAATAGAAACTGACTAGACAGTATTATTAGACAGTATGTGTTCTCAAATGTCACATTCAGATCATTTAAAACTAACCATACTAGGTAGGGAACTTTTAAAAAACTATCAAATGGGAATACTAGCCTGTTGTAAGAGATCATTATTAATGTCAGCAAATCTCAAATGACCCTGAGTGTTCTTGCAAAGAGCCTAATGGGGCAAAGTGCCAGTGCTTGATGATGATGATGATAACTTCAGAATTGAGCTAAAACTGGCATTAAAAATTAACTGACTTACACATCTTTCACATTAGCTTCAGTCTCAGAACATTACCATAGTGATTTAAAGTGTGATGGCGTAGTGCAGCTTACAGTTCCTGACCCTTTGTACACTGGAGTGTCAAGCCATCGGCTCACATCAGCCCGCCTGATCTCGAGTTCATTTCGGGGAAATTAGCGGCAGCTTTAATAAAGCTTGTTGCCTGTGAGGTCAGTTAACTGTCTGACCATGCAGATGTGACAAATTTCCTGTCATCGCTCGCAAGCCGCAGCATAATGACCGGGTATTACGTCCAAAGAAACCTACAGCGCTCTTAAACAGTTTTATCAGGTATCTTTGACAGCTTCTTATTGTATTAAACTTTCAAGGCGCCAACTCATGTGACCTCTAACATTTTAATTCACATAACTAATAAAGGTTCCTTAGAGGTTTCCTGCGGCATGCATAAAAGTGAATGCTCCATGTCAACAAAAATGTAATTTATATGCGACTACTACTACATGCGTGGGATCATATTTGTTTGCTGAATCCTGACCTGTTCATCATACAGTCACCAAAAATAAATACATACAAAATGCAGTTATTGAGATATATTTCACAGTGGTTTTAAAGTTGAACTGTAGAAACCTCTATGTAAACAAACACAAACTTGTTGATATGTCACTAATAATATATTAAGTGTTAATAATATAGTACTTCGGACACCGCTGGCTTTTGACTGTTACTTTTTGCATCTTGCATCATGTTTGAGAGACTGGACAAGGAAACTCCTGCCTCTTCATTTGACTGATAGACACAGTTAAGGGTGATCCAAATGAAAACAGAAAGTATGAACCCTTTGACTTTTTTTAGAATATTAAAAATTATTTGTAACTTTGCACAGCACACACATAATATTCAATACATTGCATGCATATTAAATAAATGCCTCATGCTTTAAGGTGGGCTTTCACTACACACACACTCCTATCTGTTACAGTATATATTACTATATCAATCTAGTAAGAAGAGTGTACACTGGCATTGCTTTTTCCAACTTTTTCTCAATTATTCAATGTTTCTCTGGTGTTCATAAGATGTCTCCTTTCATTACCGTAATTGAGCGACACTGAACATCTGGGTTTATTTTTTACTCTCAAACTCAGTTGCGTCTCTGTTTTCTGTCAACACGGCTATAAGAAGAAATAAAGCCTCGAATAGTGTGCAGATCTCACTGCTCCTTCTCCAACCTCGGTGCTGGTACTGTGCAACATATGTTCTCGAAAATCACATTACTCGAACATTCACCCCGCCTCAGAGTGGTTTCTTTAAAATGTCAGTAATGTTTATCATACAAGGTTTAGCTTTTTTATTTTATTTGTTTAGCTGTCCTTTTCTTTTTATCCACAAAAGTAAATGAAAGTATGAATACAAGCAGCTTATTCCACCCTCAGTTAAAGTGGGGTAAAGTGATTTCAGTAAAGAGAGAGGGAGAGGGCCCCAATATAGTTAGCCCTGTGTGAATAAATCTTACATTTGAGAGGGATTTCAGGAAACCGCAATTGCATTTTAATGTAGAAAATTGTGGCTTTATACTATACATGCATGAAAAAAGACATTTTAAATGACGTAAAGGTTGCTGGCCCATTCTGCTAAGTGAACTGCATTTCAGGTGTCTCACCGCTACACAGTGTTGATGCAAAGAGCTGCTTATGTATATCCCAGAAGAGTTGCTGAAAACAATTCCCCTTCATTTTTTATAACAAAATTCAGAGTTTGCTGTGACATATGTGGCGAAATCCCCAAATCAACAAACGTTTCTTCACAGCAAGTGCCACAGGGTGGTGACAGTGAATGAATGTTTAGGACTGCAAATGATGTGCAGGAACAAGTTTTCAAGTCCCTTTTAATTGTTTTACAGTTGAAATTGCTGAAATACTGAAATGAATATATAATAAATAATATACCTTGGTCATAATCTATGTTAAAAATGTAGAAACTACAGACCCCAGGACAATTACATGGGTGCTGTCTGTGCCATAACGTATCAACAAAAATGTAATGTAAGAAAAAAATTTAAGATGTAATGATGTCATTACTTTTGTTTTGTTGTTGTTTTGCTTTGAAATTTCTTAGACACTTTAATTAGATACTACAATTTCACTAGAGTTTAAAATGATTAAGACATTGTATATCAGCAGGTTTATAAGAACAATTCTAATTAGATACATTTGTATTCAATATATTATTTTTATTTTATATTTATGTTATACAGTAGAATGCAAATATGTCATCTTTAGCTTTTGAAGAGATCATAAAACTAAACCCCAGGAACAGCTGTGTCGGGTTTGGTTTCCACCGAGATTGCAAGGTTCCTCTCTTGCACCAGCTGCATACGAGCATGTCAACTAAACTTTTTACATTCGCCCATGACATGGGCTGCTCTGGATTCAGAGGCAAGACTGCTTGTAATGGAAAGGTGAAAATTACGACCAAAACAGCTGAGCCATCCCAGTTTCCCCTCTGCAGTCGCAGTATTTCCGTCGTTATCTGTAGTGTAGCAGACCAGTTCTCCTTCGCCCATGTCCCAGTTAGACAACAATGAGTGTAGGCTTTCAGCCAAGGGAGCTGCTATGTGGATATCCTGCATGCAAGTTTCCAAACATTGAGACTTCAGGGACCAATTTCTTGTTACATAGTGGACAGAGTGATGTTGGGAGCCATGTTAACACGGGGCCACATCTGTTGTAGCAGCAAAAAGTAGACGTCTCCTGTGTAGCGCTCTCTTCATCATCCTCTCTGGTCGTTTTTGTGTACATGCTTTGAAGTGCTGTCATCAACTGTTTCATCTGTGTTCATGGTGGCCCCTTTATAGTTTTCACTGCCTGAATGATATGTTTTCACAGTCTAAATATCCTCAGACTGCATCTGTCAGTCATGTTCATATTTTATGAAGATGGCATCTTTCCTATGCCACGTGCTGAAGAAGGCATAATGGCTGTGAGTGTTTTCCAAGTTAGGAATACAGACTGGGAACTGTTAAAGTCCCTAAAGTTATCTTTCTTTACCAAGGTGAACAGTGTGTTCTTAATTAGTAAAATACCAGTCTTGTGTATAATGCACTGGGTATACTACATGTAGTCTTTTGGCATATTGCAGGACATCATTACCTTAACAGGGACCTGGGAGCTGTTATCATCACGGATGATTGATGTAATTGTTATACTTGTATGAAACTGAATTGAAGTATAAATAATTAATATGGACATAACCCTTATCGCCCCATAAAAATATGCCACTTATGGGCACAGAGCATATGTGTTGGATTATCAGGTGACTACTAAGGTCTGTAGTTTTTACATTTTTTTGGGGGGGGTTTACACCCTTTATTATTATGGATAGAACAGCTGAAGATAGACAGGAAAGTTTGAGTGAAAGAGAAAGAGAGGGGGGAAGACATGCAGCAAGAGGACCCCAGCCAGGAATTGAACTGGGGCCCGCTGCAGCCCATGGCCTCATACATGGGCATGCGCTGCACCGACTTTACCGACTGAGCCACCTTGCGCACCCAGTTTTTATATTTTTAACATAGATAATAACCACCTTTACCCATATTTTATATTTTTAACATAGATAATGTACCAAGCTTTAATAATTCTGACACCTTCAATTCAACGTTTTCAGCAATTTCAGCATTTTAACTGATGTATGCTTAAAGGACTTAAAACGCTTCTTGCACATCATTTGCTCGCCTACATATTCATTCGCAGTCACTGTAAATGTTTCTGAGTCTAAAACAGATTCTGCTAAAATGATTCTGATCAAATTACAGCATACAGCTTAAAAAACATAGCAAATATAGAATGATAATATAGAGAGTTAGATATTATACTTATGATCATGATTCTGATGGATAATATGCACAATAATTGATGTTTTCCTCTGAACGTTACATGTAATGACTCGCTTTGTGAGAGATGGTGCAGGTTAGAAACATCTGACAGTTGTGCTGATAGCTCAGAGAGGTTCTAAGTTACAATCCTGTCTGAATCTTTAATCTCTAATAGTCTCTTCAACACAATGACATTTTGTACAAGATATGGTGGAAAACCTGACTGCGATGTACAAGAAGCCAACTGTCCTGAGCCACTTGTCATGGGCAATTTTTGTTGATTTTGTCACACAAAATCTAAATTTCGTGCAGCTCCTCTGGGATATACATCAACAAAGCTTCGCCTCAACACAAAAAAACAAAAGCCTCTGTGTGTGGTTTGAGGCACAGGTCATCTGAGAGTAAGAGATGTCTCACAGGTCACGAGGTTAACTGACACTAACAAGAGATTTATTTTGAAGTCCTGTGTTCCTCAGTATGATGTTTGTTTCCTTGTGTGTGGCGGCGAGACACATGACATGCTGTCATCTTTTATATCCTGTCAGCATGATACAAGTGTTTGCAAGACATTATGTCATTGTGACATGTGTCTGTGCGTAGACCGTATTTCTTTGAAAACAGAACAGCTCAATAGATGCATGATAGTAGCTCCGTTCTTACAGAGCAGGTACCACATGTAATGAAGGTTATCTAATGATATTTTTGGGGTGCGTTGCCATATATATTATATCAGCACATGATATGTAAAAGAACATGTAGGACAACTAACCTCAAGAGGAGCGCGGGTATATGATATCTCCTTTTGCATCTCATTTACCGTCTATAGCATGGTTGAGATCTGATTTCATTCTCAAAGTGTTCTACCAAAACCATTTGCATATTAATAAGAACGGGCAGTTCAGTAGCTCAAGTGACTTTTATTTTTCCTACATGCAAAATGAGATCATCTCATCACAAACTTGTAAAACTTCTTGTTACATTATGTTCTGGTGGACTCCAAGTAGACTAATGAGATGGCCTGATTGCCCCTGGTCATAGAGATGAATATTGCATTATTGCATTTCTTTATATTTTCAGATGCCAGATTGGCTCAAAGCTTGAACTTACTTACAAACAATCTTGTAATTATATATTACTACAATTATATATATGTTTTAAAACATCGATAATCACAATTCTAATGAGCTGTGACTTGATACAGGATGAAATTCCAAACAAAAAGCTAAAGCACTTCCTGTTTTGTATTTTGACCTGCTTTGAGGCACATTTTAATATTTATCTGAAATGTCCTGCAACATGCCTTTCTGACAGTCCGCCCAAGGTTGTTGCTCTTTAATTTGGCACAGGCTGTCTAATCAGATCATTGTGTGAGAAGATGGCTGTCGCTGATGTCAAGGAAAGGACAGCTGACAGAGGGACACTGAGGTTGATAGACAATTGGAGGAAGTGAAGAAATATCAAAGGCTTTTGAGGCAAAAAATATGAAAAGAAATCCACTGCTGGTATTCATGCAGTACATTTTGCAGAATTTATAGGACTGAATGCTGTTATTTGATTTAATATATTGCTGTTATTTGTATGCAGTCATTTGTGGGTTTACCATAATTGCCATAGGTGCTTGTTAACAAATCTGTTCAAGAGATTTTTTTTTTATGGAAAAAAAAAACACATCGTGTGTGGTTTGGTTTTAATACATCCCTTGTGTAATCATTACACAAGGTATAAGAACACACATTCTGCATCACACTTTGTAAACATTGTAATTTCATTAATTATAGCCTCTATCACATCTGGTATTCGTGGCAGTGGTTTCCAACATGCATTCTGAATCCATCTCAAACCAGTAATAACACATTTCTAAATGGACATTCGGCTTGTATTTTCAGTGTGGAAAAGGACGACCTGTTAAAACATTGCAGAGTCTGAACTTGGGCCCGCCTCTCATCCAAAATCCCGCAGTTCTATCACATCAGCAGACCGTATTACTATCATCTGAATCATTAAGCCAAATTAATGATGCATAATATTCAGTGTGCCTCTCTGTCCAAGGTTCTTTCTCTTGGAGGTTAAACTCTTCAAATACTAAGTGTGTGCTTGTGCGTGCATTTGTGTGCGTGTGCGTGTGTGCAAGTTTTAAAAAGAAAAAAGAAAAAAAAAGTCATGGATAAGGTTTATTAGATATTAACCCTAGGAAAGGGCCGATCTTAATTATATCCATCAGCAGTTCAAAAGATTTTAGTTTTATTTTTTTATCTTTTTTGCTTGCTTTGGCCTATAGCTACTTTGCCCCACAGTCAGGATTTTTTTTTTTAAATCAGCGACAGTGTGTGTATATATCTTTTTATCTGTATATCTGGTTATGGTTTTACATTGACACCTATACTCAAGTGACCTCATTAGCAGAGCAGATTCACTAGTTATCAGACAGATTGCCTTGCAAAAGATGTAGAACCTAGCACTCCGCTTTTGTATCATCAGCGCGGTTAACTTTGGAAATGCCCCTTTACATTCATGTCTCAGTCTGCTTTGTGTGTCAAGGTCATGTCAATGATAGATTGGACAGTGCTTTTGTGCCTGAATTTAGCCCCTTTATCTCTTTAAATCACTGCCTTAAGGCTCCAAATTGAGAAAACAGCCAGGGTCTCATTTCCAAAACCATCTGAGCATAATAAGTATGAGCCGTCCAATGGCATTTATGTGCCGATCTGCTGGAGTGCAGAGATGGAGAGCAAGCGCCGCCGAGGACCCATTATTTTAGACCCCCACAGTTTCAGGGAATTGCAAAGGTGCCTCTTCACGTACCTCAGCACATTTTCATTTGTTGCATTATCATAAAATGTGTGTTTTAACCCATTTGTTCTCAAATGCCATTTTACTAGAGTTCATGTATGTAAACATGCTCAGTGATATGTTCAGTAAGATGGCACAGTTCTATCGGGACAACTTGACCTTGTGTTTTTTAGGTAAAAAGCTCAGAAGAATTCACTTTCACAATAGTTGTAACTTACTTGAGATGAGAAAATATGTCCGTATGCTGTTAGTCCCCTGAATGCTGTCACAGTTTCTCCAACATATCTTTATGTTGTCTTTCAGTGACATAACAAAATAGATACTTGAAATATCTAGTCTCTGCTCCTGGCTCCGGGAAATATATTGTATGTATGGAATATCACATAAATGTGCTCACTCTTTCATTTCACATTTCCACATCACTGCACAAATCTCCAGTACTGCTGTGCAGGGCTTATTGTATTAGCTCTGTAACAGGCTAACTGTATTATATAAATATAGTATAAAAAGATATTAATCAAATAAATCATAATACCTAATAATACACAACAACACATGCATAATGACAATATGAACAGTGTGACTTCATATGAACATCTGCATCTACGTATCTGCTCTATTTCAAAATAAAACAGAATATCTCCTCATCTATTTTTGGTAAGTCAAGTCCTTTTGTCTTTTCTATCATATTTTGCTTCCAGTAAGGGTTGTGCAATCTCTTTCCATTACCCGTGGATAGAGTGTGCTGCTGTTACAATACTAACAATCCCAGATATAATCTTGGATGTGTTTCTTATCCCTAGGCATGTCATAATGCCTCCTTGAACATCAATTCGACTTTAGATTTTGCTCAGCTTTCATTATGAGGCAAAATGCTATGTGGGTTACAAAGACATATTGTTGTAAAGCCTTATACAAAATGTCTCACACATCACGAAAAATGGGTGTGTTAATGAGCACAATGTGGGCTGCAGTTCTCCAACACAAGGAAAGTTATGATCTGTTGTCTTTGGCTGCTGCAGCGCCTTTGACCCACTCTTTTGTTTATCCCATCGCAGTACATGATTCCCACCTCGACTTGTCTCACACCAGTGGGTTCTTCATGTTACTAATGACAGGCCTGGCCTAAGAGAGGGTACTTAACCAACAACTGGCATTTGGCACTGGTTTATCATTAGACACGCATGTCTCTAAAATCCAAGCTCCAAGGAGCGGAATAATTATACAAACCAATTCTCGCTGTTGTTAATTAGTCTGATCCGAGGCTGGGATGAAGTGTCACCATTGCAGGTTGGAGGATGCAACTTCCTGGTGGAGGTAGATGGAGAATCTCAGCATGCTACTAAGACTCCAGTAAGTGCTTCCACGAGCCCATATGCTTCGTGTAAGCATGTCTGACTCATCATTGTCAGAAGCACTTTGCAGGTGCATGTTTTGTCTGGTCTCATGTGGGTTTTAATGCTATAATCTTGGCATTCAGATGGAGAGAGAATGCAATGTTTTGTAGAGTGAACAAATTGAGTCAGATTATTCAATCACATTGTAGATGTATTTGTATAGTTAAGAAATAAAAGAATTTTTTTTTTCATCAGAGCAATATGCAGAAATACTACAATGTGTGTAATCTATGACAATGACAAATACTGCAACGTTTACTCGCCCTCAAGTCTTTGTAGACACCTTTCTTATAAAAAGAAAGGAAGTTTTGTTTCCTCACAATTATATATTTATTATAATAACAGAAGCTTTGTATTCACGTTATCACAAAGTTACTGTTGCCTGAGCATAAAGAAAACACAGCTATGGCAGGTGTTAGGTTGCAAACGCGCAATAATTAATTCATTAATTAATTAATACATTAATTGTCATGACAAGATCACAAAATAAAAGTACAAATTGTCGTCTGATGATCCCGAAATAATTACTTTACGGATTCTAAGAAAACAAGATTATACTTTGATAAAATATATTTTTTTGTAACCATGAGAAAACAAATTCTGCAATGGATGATTATTTTCATCACAGATCAACTGACTAATATTTTATTTTGTTCATCCAGTCATTTATTATGGGCACTGAGAAACGCTTTGACACCTCTGAAGTCATCTTTATTTATACTGTAATGTTGGGCACTGTATAGCACATTTCTTTCAGGATCCCCTCTGTCAGAAGCGAAGGATACTAGATACATTTTGAATTTTGACTGACACTCTGCTCCTTTACGCAATATGAATTGTAACTTTCCACTGTCACTTTCTATTCATTCATATCAGACATATGAATGGCAACCTTGGAACACTTTGTCCTGCCCACCTTTGTTTGATTATGAATTCAAAGCCTTAGTTGCTGAGCTGGTGTTATGATAATGTGTGGCACCCCTCTGTGATATACAAAATTGGTTTTGACAACAGGCTAGCTTTTAGATTCACACTGCCCTAAGACCACAGATTTAACATATAACACACATCACACGGACTCCTCTCCCCTGGTAAGAGCGGAGGAGGGTACGAGGGGAGGGGGTGGGGGGTGAGCAGGGTGATGGGAGGCCTAACTATTCCTGAAAGATGTGAGTGGCCAAGAAATTCATAAAACACTGTCGTTTTCCCTGACACATACACTCGCTCGCTTCTCCCTGCAGATCTCCCCTCTAGTTGAGGGAAATGTGCCCTTGACAGTCCCAACGTCAGCTGTGATTTTGTCACTCAGTGGGCGAAATACATTGTGGTGCTGCAAACCTCTTGGATGCTAATAACTAGAGGGGGCAGTCTACCCTCCTGATAACTCCAGAGTCTAGCGAGAGTTCTCAGCTCTTTAACAACTTTAACAAAGAAACCCCCCACAGTATTTAAGGTGAAAAATTGTTACAGTAGGATTCTGTGCATCCGACTCTCATTATATTATCTGTTATAGGTCATATAGGGGGAAACGCTAAATATTAACTAGCTCGTAATTTTTGCAGGTACACAGAATTTCCTCTTTTTAGCTACAAACAGCTGCACGGTGAAGAAAATTAAAGCAACAACTCTCGAGTGCGTATATAAATGAGGCTGCTGACACGGGTGGAAGGGGATGTCTACTTCACTGAGCGGCAGAGGTGAATCAACAGATTTGGCTTCCCATCGAAGACAAGACATACACAGACACACCAACCTGTGAGAGGACATCAGTAATGGGCTCACATTTTCCTAATCTCCTTTGATGGATTCAGGCCATGATTTTCATTTAGTCCAAAAGAGATAACCAAACTGTCAGCTGTGCTGCTGCTTTGCTTTAATCTCCGCCTGCAGCCAATAATCACCCTGCAACCCGCAACCCTTTGTCAATTGTTAATCTTGTATTGAAGACATTTAGATGCCAGGATGGTATTCTGCATCCTCGGATAATCCAGGAGGCCACTGAGGAGAAGCAAATTGGATTCATTATTAAATTTTGCATTATTAAAAAGACAAATGAATTGAGTTCTCAAAAGAATATGTGGAATCAATTTAAAACTAATCATTAACATGCAGATGCAAATAATGTCTCCTGAAGACTGTCAGACAAATTAGCATTATATGCACTTTAAACACAAAGACAGTCTCCACTGTTTACTGTTGTAGATTATAGTCATTTATCTTAAGGGCATTTAATGCATGGTTATGGGCCTCGTGACAACAAATATATTTATCCTACTTAAACGACAGCATGTACTGGGTTAAAGTGTGCTGTTTGTAAGGAGTGAAAATATTTTTTTAGGCTGCAGTCATATTTAACTTTACCACATTTGTAACATAAATTGATACTGCTTTTGAATGACAACAATGCTTTGCAATGTGTTGTGCATGTTTCTACATTTACGTGGTAACTCCACAAAAAAACAGAGCAGATAACAATAACAGTTTCTTCTCCGAATTGAAACTTGAGTACGCAAATTACACTGTGCGGCTGAAAAACCTGATAGGACTTGAATGAATCTTGACATTCGCAGATAAAAATCTTCAGACATCCCACAAGTTTAAAAAGTGCAGCCTATGTGCTTCAGTTAATGGAACAACAGTCTGTGGTTAAAATGAATCAAACAGAGACTGATTGGAGGGTCACTCATGGCAATTTCATAGGTGATTATATTAGCAGAGGCCTTAACATTTAAATGAAAAATAACTTCCCATTTGCTATTTGCTTTCACTGAGGGGCACACAACACAGGATATGCCGAGGCATGCTCAAACACAAGAAAGGCAAAGGAGCCTGATTAAAGTTTATCTTTCAGGGCAATAAGTCTACTGGCATTCATTATTGCTTGTCAGATTGTAAATGGTCTGTGGGAAAGATTATGCAAGCTCACACACATATGTTAAAGGGAATGATTTAGTCACGCCGTCCCACCACACTCTAACCTGTTTGTCCCTGGGTGTGTCAATGCTCAGTCTGACTGGAGAAAACATCGAACAGGGGAGAGAAACAAATCACCGCACATGGACGCCGTCTGCAGGACGTGCCGTACGTCACATCTTTGTGTGTTTTATTTATGAGAGGAAATTTAAAAAATCCCTCTGTAAATTGGGAAAGCTTCAAGGAATTGAGTCCCCATTCCCAATGACCCTAAAACAATTATTTTGGAGAAATTTATACCAAAAGACCAATAGATTTATTATGAGGGGATTAGCTTTGTCAAACTATTAGGAAGCAAAGGGATTTTTACACATGAATGTCAACCAGTGAGTGAAAGTCACACCTGTACAGTATATGTCATCCTCAATTCTAAATGTGGTTTGGGTGAAAAAAAAAATGAGAAAGCAGAAATGCGTAGCGTACAGCGTGGGCAATATCAGTCAAGCAGACATCGGTTTGTTTTTTATTAGAAAGGAAGACTTAGCGATTGTTTTGTGACAGCGATCGAGCTTTACCATTGCAACAAGACCTAGCTGAAAACCTAATCCTTACTTTCTCTTTGAGATAAATGTCCCTCTACCTGGTAGTATTCAAACACCATGTACATATATACATTAACACCACAGGCTGTAGTGTTGATTTACTTTTCCACCAAAGTAGCTCTTGCCCGCATGCAAAGATGTTAAATGGAAAACAAAGTGCACAGAGACTCTGTTACATACCTTCTCATAAGTCCAAACCAGGTGAAGTGTTTGCACAGTCAGACCTATGCATGTTAAATTAAATGCACAGTAAGCTAAGTCAATTTGTTCAGGAATTTATAATATGTTTGTTGAGTGTATTATGACACTGTTCCCTGTGAGGAATTTGTTGGTACTTGATCTGATGCAGGACTGTAGTTTTGTTTTCTCCTATTGTTTCCTATTTCTATGTTAATTTCTCCTCAAATCAGTAGAAAGCCTGTTTCACACGTGACTGGGGAATGAGATACAAATTCCATTAATGTTGCTCGTTCTTGCTTCTGTGATTGCATTGGCAGTCAATTTTCTTCCGTTGCATGGTGTTTGTTTGGCAACACGTACAACATAAAGAGCAACATACTGTAGCTGTGACAGTGGAAATAATAGTGGAGATAGTGGGGAAAAAAAGGCATATGTACTCAACCTCCTATTTTGCTGATGTTGGTTTAAGCATTGAACCTAAGCTGTATGCTACATGAGCTGACAACAAATAAGTACAGAGAAGGTTCGGGCTTGCACTCTTTATATTCCAGAGCTTACAATAAAAAAAAAGTCTGTAAAAATGTTTAGTAAATGCATCAAAGAATTGCCCAGCAGGGACACAAATACCTCACCTGGTCACTGGCAGTGTGCACACTGACCTCCACAAATTAGATTTGAAATAACACATTGTTCTGGAGAGAACATGGTGACAGAAATTCTGAAACTCAACCTGACCTGAACCGACTGCTTTTTTTTAATTTATTTATTTTTTTTATTAGCTGTGTTGTCTTAGAAAAGAGAAGTCCCAGTGTAAGGCTGTTCAATAAAATCTCATTGTCCCAAGGAACAAAATGTTGAAGTTTACCCAGCACTCAGGCAGTCACTCTCTCCCATAGATTCCTGTAATGTAATACTTGTGGCAGCACACACATCATATTTGGCCTGGGGAAGTGACTCATGCATGTCTTTCAAAGAGAGTCGTGCTTTGAACTTGTTTATTATGTTGCCTTGTACGCTGCTACCTCACAAGCTTGGGACTGGTCTGCGATTAGTCTTGTGGATGCAGGACTGTGAGACCCTGCAGAAGACCCCGGAGCAAGTCAATAAAACATACAAACAACAGGTCTGTGCTCTGATTATCGCTCCCCTGGCTTTAAGGGCATGAGGTACAACATGCTGGACAAATGTTTTGGTAAACATTCACACCCGAAATGTCAGAACTGTGGGCACAACATGCTGTCCACCTACATATTTTATATTTTCTGCTTATTTGAAGAGAGGGTTTAGTTCTGGGACTGAATGTGATATCAGGATTTGAACACATCGACACTGTCAAGTGCTCTGTACAAGGCTGTAGATACCAATGAGGTCAAGATCCTTTGTATTTTTAATGGGGATTTGTGGGACTTTCAACCTGAGGGGAGTTTACATTCTTCACTTAAAATATCTTGGTATTATTTGAGACATTTAAATTTGACCATTTTTTTTGCCTACAACAACTAAATAAATAAAAGAGTTTGGCTATCTATTGCCATTAATACCCCTTATTTTGGAGGAATATTAACTTGATTTAGGTTTTTTTGTTCATTTAACAAAATAGATCATACCGCTCAAAGTATTCGTGGTAAAAAAAGTAAATAAAAGTCTGATATCTGATCATAAGGTAAACAAGCAGAGAATCTGACCAGGTGGAGTTCAATGCTCTTTAATTTCTGGCAGTGTGGAGGAGGCCTTTATGCTAAGAAATAAAATAAATCTAAACGGATATATCCAAAGATCCAAATAATTAAAACATTCAGGGTGTGGGAGGAGACGGGGGACTCGTGACCTTTATTATTGATTGTATAATGTGTATATCTTGAACTTTTGAACTATTGCAGAATACTGATAGATATTTTCATATTTTGTCCAACCCTTTTAAATGAACATTAGTGGCTAAATAGCGGTAACCTCTCTCACTCTAATGAGATATAATTCAACAGCACCACAAAAGTTTGAATCAGCATCTCTCTGAGGGCACTTTCAACAACCTCTGAATATTACAACCTTCATGATGGATTTACTGTAAGACTGTTATATTAGACTGTGTTTCTTTTAGCAAGTTGGACATAATACATTGTGTACAACTGTGTACACAATTATTTAATTTGTACAACACATATTTTCAAAAATCAATACCTTAATGTGTGTCTCATGGTCTTTGGAAAAACATATTGCATTCACTCCACACTCTTAGCTCTTGACTCATATTGTGCAGTGTACCATCAAAATATATTGATTTTTAAGGCTGTACAATATGTTTAAAGGTCTTTTAAATTCATACATCTCATAAGTGCACTTGGCATTTGACATGGAGATGTGAGCGAAGGAAGACTCAAAAACAGTGAATTTCTCTATCAATGGAATGAATCGAAACACTCAAAACTTCCTACTCGGCAGCCTCCGTCTGCCACACACATGTTAGCCTCTAAACAATATCTGAAACCCATTTGCTATTGGTGTAGAAATAACCTTTGAAACCTAAACAAACTAACATCCTTGCCGCGCTCGGTGTACCCCTCCCTTGCCTGTACAGCTTGCAATGTTCCACAAAGACAGCCGTATGAGATTTGAATAGGATACACTTCCTCGATATCTTGTAGGAACCCATGTACAGTGCCAGAATTTAAATCAGTTCATGAATATGGAACGGTCCGGTTGGAATTTCCGTACGGTAAAGCAGCTTGTCACTCAGAACGTCAGCATCAACTTTTGCCCTCACAAGCCTGAAATACAAAATTCAGAGACTATGATAAATCTGGCAGGCCCGGCTCGCTGACAGCTATGTGGGGCTCCAGAAGAATGACCTGCTAACTGGGTACTGCATGTATAGGGGGTTCTGATCCACTGCCCCTCAGACAGAAGACAGAGACACACGCAGACAAGGGAATTGGGAGGGTCTACATGCGAATACAACAAACCAAGCATGCGTTCAACTGCATCCCTTGGGCTTGGAGGTTGTCAATGGGCTTGTTTTCCACCCTTCAGGACTGTAGTTTACTTTTCAAGATTAGAGCAGAGTAAAACGATGCACATACATAAAGAAAGTTGTATTTTTTGAGTTGGGTTTTAATGCACCAACTGCAGTTTCCTATCAGTGTGATTCCTTCCTTTTTGGTTTAGGAATAAAACCGGCATTGACAGAACATCCTTGATTTCGACTTTGAACCTTTACGAAGGGCAGATGGTAACGATGCCACAGCTTCGCCAAGAACCTGAAGCGACGGTCAGTTTCTCTCATGCGGGGAGACACTGCTTTAACAAGATAAGCCATGACACCATCTCACAGAGTTTTACTACGGCACTCCCTTCTCTTCGTCTAATGCAGATTATTGTATTTCTGGTTTAGAATGTCATAATAATTCCTCATGTCAATAAGATTACATTATGCAGCTGATCCAAGTTGATCCAGAAATCCTAATCCCAAAGCCCAAGAATGCATGGTTTCTAACACCCCCCAATCTTCTTAGAAGTAGACTAGCCCACATCCGGGGCTGTGACAGGGGCTATGGCTGCCTTGTGGGAAAGCCAGCGCCTTACTTGTTCTGGGTCTGGAGGGGGTCAAAGCGTGTGCCGCCATTACGCATTCTGCACCCATCTGTACCCCAATAATTAGAGTCATTCCCCACCCTGCGAACTCACAGTGACCTGTTTTTGCAGAGGAAATCAAGGATGTAGGTTGTTCTTGGGATATATCCAATCCAATTGAGTGGATGAGAAGTGACAGAGGCATAAAAGCCCAGAGAGCCATGCTGCAGATTCTGAACACGTAATTAGCCCTATCCCAGGAGGACGTGCGGTGAGTCTGCTTATTCCAGGCCATACATTAGCAATGACATCCTTCTCCAAGTAGACAGCGCAAAAACGAACATTCCTTTACAGAAGGGGGAAAATCTAAAATAATTAGCACACATTAGCATGAAATTCTGTTCTTAGAGCCATAAAACTAAGCAAAGTTGATATGAATAGTTTTGTTTGATTTTTTTTTTTCCCATGGCATTCCTTCATGAAGTGGAAAATGGTGACTGCGCTTACACCAAAAAATGTGACGAGCATAACAGATTGATTAACTGAGTGAAATTAAATCATTGCTACAGGTTGGACAGCAAGCTTACCTCCGAGATATGGCTCATTCTAAAAGCAATCAATCCTTAATTGTTCCACTCCATGAACACATAACAAAATAAGAAGTGCAGATTAGCATGGCAGCAACAATTATTATGTTTTCATTAATTTTCTTTCATAAAAGTATCTGCTTAATTAAAATGGTTGGGTTTCTTTGCCAATCAGGCTCTCTGAAAATGATTTTTCCCTGTATGTTTTGTGTTCTCCACTATGAGTCTATATGAAATTGACTGAAGTGGTCTTCAATTTGTGATTATGTCTCAGTGCACACTTAGCTATTTGTAATCTGTTTAACCTGCTGTACTGTGATCAGAAGGCTGTTTCTTTCTTACAGTTGTAGCTTTGGCCAAGCTAGGGAAGCATCTCTCAGTTGGAGATTATCCTTTACCCTTGAGTGGGATTCTTCACTGGAGGGATTCAAAGACGGGGCTTGAGGGACACAGATTTCCATCTCGTTTCCAGCTCTCTTCTGCCCCTTCTCACCCCCGCTTTCTCTCAATTTTGTCTCGCTTTCTCTTAATGTTGACTCTGGAATGCGGAACTTGCTTATTCAGCCCATACTGTGTGTGAATACGTTTAAAAAGGTACATCTTTAATAATGCACATTAACATCTAATTGAAAACCAGCACACGACGGAATTGTACTATATATACAGTTTTCTGCCTAAATCAAAAAGCTCTAAATGCATGAGCTGAATCTCATTTACATACTCGTTTGGGTCAGTGCCATTGAGAAATCCAGGCTGCCTGCCAATTCACAGTGAGCAGAAATCTGTTTTAGTGTGAATAAAAGGTGTGAGTGAAAGCAAGGATATCAATGTGAACAGTAAGATATGCTTTAGCATTTCAAAATAAGCTCCCTGAAACTCCTGGCAAGTTCAAAACTGCCACAGTGTTTCAGTAAAGCCATACTATACTACAAAGCGCGCACATTCTTTCTTCCCGTTCATGCTAGTTGTCGTTGCCTGGTGGCGGTTGTCGAGGTTGTCTCTTGTGTTGACGCTAATGCTAATCCTGGGCGTCAAAGAAATTCAACTTGCCGTCCACTGTACAGAAGGAGAACTAAGAATATTATCTCTCGACACAAACGGAGGTGCCACAGCGTTCATCAGTGTGAGCCCTGCTTAAATATTCAGTTCCTTCCCCGCACATGGGGAGGCTCGTTTGATGTTTATGGTAGAGATTTCATGACATGAGCAGAGTATCAGAGGAGAGGTTGGCTGCAGGTAGAGCATAATAATAGGCACTATTGATTATGAGCATTTTGGTGGCAGTTTAAAATACAGTGAAAGCCTAATGTTTCTTGTTTTTTTTCTGAAGCAAAGACATCCAAAAAACTGTATACTTGATACTCAAACAGTTTGGGCTTTACGCAGCAGGGAGCTGGAGATGCAAGACTTACAGACATACAAAGAAAATGCAACAGCCATGTGTGCGCTCTCACAAGACTCCAGCTTGCTTCTGAAGCCATTTTTAATGTGCATCAATCTGTGCAATCTCCAAAAGGTCCATCTCACCAAGCAAAGGAGATGAATAAATGAGTGTGTCTGACAGAGCAGTCATAGTCAAGATCAAAGGAGAAGGAGATAATTAACAGCAGACTAATTGGTAACCACCCCAAGTTTTCATCAGATATGAAAAAGACTGCAGCTTTGCTGGATATTAATTGGAGGAGAATGTGCATTAAATATGTTCGAGTGAGGCATTTTCAGTAGTAGATGGCTTGACACAATCACATTGCACTGCAAAGTGTCAGGAATAATGAATGAATATAAATGAAGAAAAAACTAAACAAATTTTCATTGAAATATGCCACAGTAACATCCCTCAGCTGTTTCAAATAGAAATAAACCTGACGTGTACTGCAGTTGTGTTTTATATTGCTTAAGATATTGTGCAAGTGACATGGTGACATAACTATGTGTTTCTCTGTGCATATATGTTTGTGTAGGTAGTTGGTATACTATGGGACTTTTTTTTTTTAATTTTGTTTTTAAGGAATACTGAGATTTTTTTTTCCCGTATGTGGAATGATCTGCCGTCATCTTGAGACGTTCTGTGTGCTTGGTGTCTTCTCAGAGCACTCCTCTTCAAAGACGGGTGGAGGCGTCATGTTCCAAGTCTCACAATGTCAGAGTACTGAGCTGTGTCCAAAATTTACAGCCGGCACCAGTCATTCCAGTCATCATGAATATTTGATGAGAAATCCAGTCAAAATGTTAATGGGCAAATGTTAATGGCTCACATAAAATTGTTTACCAGAAATATTGGGTAATACTGTATTTAGCGTCACCTTAAATGCGTGTGAAGGCACTTCCATGCACGTATGTTCTGACAGTTCCCATAGCACAGTGTACCCGAGCTGTGAGCAGAATGGCAGCTAAATCAATAATGGACATGACCCATGAGACATTTTAAAAGTACTATGGTACTTTTGACAGCATGATAGTATATTGTGGAAGTTTTACACTGAAGTGTAAGGAAGACACAGCTGTCCATGAAAAGGAATGCAAGTATATAGGCCTGTAGTATTAATGAGTCAACACAGGCCCTAATAAACAGCATGTATCACTTTATCATTTTATCCGACAACATGTGTAGAAATACAGCCTGGGGGAGGCAGAGCAACAGTCTCAGGTGGGACATTAAAAGCAGTATTTATAAGGCTGAACATGCCTAATTCAGCTATGAGATATGGCATTGTTAGAGGCTCAGAGCAGCAGTATGCCCTGTGGTACAATTGTGAAGTAATACTCTGCAAATAAAAGGCTTACATTCTAAGATCTTCTTAATCTACTATTACATTGTAAGGAAAAAGCTTGTAGTGTAACTTAATATTCTTGAAGACAATAATACCTCGAAAAGTGCAACACACTTCACACACAGCTATGAATCAAGCTGTGTTTACTATTATCTTTAAGTATAACACAGGTCAGATGATTGTAAGTTTCTGTCCACAGACAAATGAGTCTAACTGTACTGCAGTGTGTTACTAGACAGAACAAAAGGATTGTGTGAAAAAAAATGCTTTGGTTAATATGCTGATATATACACATAAAAAAACTAAATTACACAATTGCACTAGAACACGTAGAACTCATCTGTCCTTCCCACAGTATAACCTGGCCCTAACTTCTATTGAAACACAACTGCTGAGTTCCTTCAATATAATGTAAAATGAACATAATTTGAAAACTGACTGCGTGTTGAACACTTGAACATTAACAAAGGACTTTAGCCTTGGACAAATTCTTTCAGGGGCGTACACTTAATAATAATCACTCTTGTCACAGGTTTTATTGGAAAATGAATAAAAAATTGCCAATGAACATTTTATAGATCTAATATGAACATGTTACATAAAGCATGATCATTACAAAGGGATATTCAGTTGAACTGAACAATCTGCAAATACATTAAATATGAATGTTTTCCTGGTATGTTGATATAATATGCAATATGTACAGCATTATGTTGCCCCCCCACCATATTCAGATAAAATGTATACCTTTACCTGTAATAAATATTTTAAAATTGAATTACAAATCCAAATGCAAGTCTTCATAGAAAGACAACACATCAGACGTCTCTCATTTCCTTGCCAAAGTTGTTAATATTTAACAAGTATTTGTCCCTCCATGGTGATGCTGATTGTGGCTACAGCTACAAAGCTTTTACAGAGGAGGGAAGTTGTCTCAATTCCAGGTGCAGGCTGAATTTGGCTTTTGAAGACTACAATGTAATGGCCTTGGTAACCGTGCCTTGGAAAACTATCACCCATTGATAGAACACTATTGCTGTAACTCTGTGTTAAATGGTTTGGTTAAAACAGCCCCATATCTAATGGAAGGAAAAAAAGGTAAAAAAATGTTTTGGGACTTAGAATGAAAGAAAATCCTTCCATTTGGAATTTAGTCTTAACAAATATTACCTGAATAACCTACCCAGTAATTAGTCATATAAAGCAAATAAGAAATCTGCAGAGAACAACATTGCAGAGCCTAAGCTTTATTTTACTAGATCAGTTTTCATAGGCTGACAGGTAGGACAGCTAATTTTGGAAAGAGAGAAGACTGTTGTTTTTTTTTTTTATTACTTGGCATTTAAAAAAAAGAATACTCTGTGATTTCTTGTTATTTCAACATAATTACTAACCTAGGGTAGCTGATCAGCAATCGCCAAGCTCTGTCATTGTTTGAACTTATGTTGCTTAAAATGGCTCAAATGTTCTGTCTTGTGCATGTTCTGCTTAAATACAAGCAGCTACTGAATTGCACTGATACTGCTCCCTCCTCCTACAGGTTGCACCTGTACATGAGCTCAAACGAAAACGATGATCTATTATATGAAGCGCTGTTTGTTTATGCAGCATATATAGGACAACTGCGAGTTGTAAACAAATCACGGTGTGTTCTTTGAAATGCCTTCATTTCCTGAACAGTTGCTTACAAGCCAACAGTGTAATAAGTCCTTGGGGAATGTTCCTTTGCCCACTATTGGAGTGGTAAAAATGTTTTAAAAAATGTTAAATTAGGTGTGTGGATTATTCAGGTAGAAGTGAAAGCCGTGGTAGTTGTACTTGACAGTGAGTTATTTAGTTGCAGGTACACACAAACACAGTATTACACGCTTACAACCCCCACTGGGAGCAGTGGGTCTAAAAATGAAAGGCCTAACAACACACATTTAAATCTCGGAGGGACGCAGATGTCTCCAGTCTTTCTTGAACTGCACCAGGCCTTGTTACATCTTCCTCTGAAGTTGTGTAAGTCATTGTTTTGTGTTTTTATTCTGTGTTGTTCACAGCATTGTATAGCATGTCTGAGCTGTGATCCCCAAAGTCCCCGAGACATGGTGGAGATGGGGCCTCAGGGACCTTGTGAACCAATACAAAAACATCTGCTTGTTTGCACAGTTCCATATACAATTTACTTTCCCTGATATACCCGCTGAGGTTGTCAGAAAAGTTCAAGAAGGCAAGCAAGGGGAAGATTCAGGACAGTAGTAAGGATAGGATGCTACCTAGTTCTAGCTAGGTCACTGACTCGGTTTCTCATTACCAGCAACAGCCACTTCTTTCCACTGAAACTACACATGTATTGTAGGTATTTATGATTGTAGGTATTGTATGAAGGGAAATTAAATGCATTGCATCCATCAAATAAAATGATATTTAAAGGAATTATTCAATTTTTGGGGAAATACTGACATAAGAAACAGCAGTTTTTCTCCGACCTCCCTCCAGAAGTCTGAGCCATAGGGGGAGTTACATTCTGTAGGTATTTCTTGACAAGTGTCAGCATCGTGACCATAAGAAGATTCCTGAAGTCATCACTGTAAGGTGTTTGGTGCCATCATGCCTGTCCAACAACCTATACCAAAACCTGTGCTAACTGACTTTATATGGCTTTATATGGACAAACTGTTTGTCAAGATATTGAATAAATACCATCACAAATAATAGTTTGTATATGTTTCTGTGCAGTTTTTGTGCATGTTCAAACAAAATGACAGCATTTGTGAGCATTAAATTATGGATCTAATTTTATTTTTTATTCATTTTTGAGGAATGGTAGCTTTTTCTCTGCTTGCATCTTTATTCTACAGTAAGCTAACCATATCCTGGCACCAGGTCCACACACATAACCACATTACTGATACCAAGATTCCAATCTCCCTCTTAAAGAGAACACAAACAAAAATGTATATTTAAATAATGTGTTTTTATACTTAACATCAATAGTGTCTCCTGTCCTGCTTCTGGATTAAACACGTCTGTTTGACTGCTCCTCTGATATCCGTTGTCATATTTTCTTTCTTTCCCAGACAGTGGACACCAATTTTTCATTGAATATGAATGCAGATATTGAAAGCAGTATGCATCAAATGATGCGGCTTATATAGATATGTTCTCAGTAAATCATAGAAAATCCCCAGGACCCTGTCTTGTGGTTCAATTTCATGTACCTGCAATTCTGGGCATACAGACAATTTCTATGTATTCATTTCTTCACCATATACTTCATTTCTTTTATTTTTTTCACCATATACCTCTGCCAGGTGACTGTATATCATATCGTACTATGAGTTAACTAGACAGAACAATAATAAACAAGTGCTGATTTATTGATTTAGCACTGCACCATATTGGTTAGGCAGTGCAAGTGAATATCACACATTCACCAAATGCATGTGAAGCATTTGATTCTAAATGCTCAAAGAAAAGATAAATAATTAATAATTTCGTCTCTGCAGGTTAAAATGTTTAAAATGCATTATAAGTGACCAGTGGTACGATTTTGGTTTGGTGCTTATCCTTGAACGTGAAAGCTCCGTGTTAGGGTTAATATGCAAAACTTTTACCGTGGCACTTCCATAATGTCACGAGTTGCGAGCTAAAATCCTTGGCCTATCTTGCCCAGGTAAATGGTAAATCTGAAATCAATCATCCGATCAAGCAGAACAACGTTTGCCCAAAAATGGAGCTGATGGCTGGAGACAGCTTTCTATGCAAATTACAAACCCAGGCAGCACATCTGAGTCTCAGAGTTGCTGCTCAGTATTTTCATTAACATTTAACTAATTGTTTTATTTTTTTAACTGATTGTTGTGAATCTTTTTGTTGGACCTCATATTGCATCATAATTTAAATTCTGCCCATACAAGTAATTATTCATTATTTTGCATTTATTTAATGGTCTATATACAGCTCAAATTTGATTAATATTTATCCAGTAAAATGAATTAATAAAATACCACCAGGCCCTCAATGAGCTGGTTGAGAGATTGAGGAGGAATTGCACTGGTACCAATCAACAAGACTTTTAAAAAGTCTACTGGAATATAAAAATAACAATGCTACTGTAAGAGTGCAATGGAGCCAGGCTGTTTCTGATACATGAAATGGTTAAATGTTCACCAGAGATGTTAGTTTGAACAGTACGGTGGAACGTGCCAATGTTCACAGATAGAAGACAAACAGTACACTACGGCATTGCTGTCAACAAAACGGCAGCGAGAGCTTTATCTTTTCAAATGCTGGTGCCACAGTGAGGACAGGGCAGAATATGGAATTATAGCACAATAATACAGATTGGCTGGTAACAAGGTTAGGAGCTGATAGGATTTGGGGAGAACCTTGTGCTGCATTTCTGCGCAAGGGTGACTGGAGTATCAAGCCCTGGTTAAGAATAATGGTTTCCCTTCAGGAGGATGTGAAATTAGGATTGCTCATACAAAGTGCTTGCTGAGGATAAACCTGTGTTATCCAATTATCCACCTAAACTACATTAAAAAAAAAAAGCAGAAGGTGTGGAGTTCTGGCAACATTGTTGCCCTAGACTGAAAATACATAGAGAATATACAAGTAGAAAGGAAAGGCTTCAAAGTCAAATTCTTTTATATAAATGCTGAAAATTTACTCCGTGGAGAATGTGCATTTACTTATTTTCCACATTAAGTAATGTGACAGGGGAAGAGAGATGTCAGTCTCACAGTCTGTCTCCTCTGATAACCTCTTCCCTGCATGCCAGAACCAATGCAGATAGCACCAATGCCCAACAGAGGGCAATAGTTTATTGCATAATGCATTTTACACCCGGGTACAGAATTGTAAATTAATATCTCTTTAACTTTATCTCCATTTTCATAATGGTCATCTTTGCTGTGGCTGTGACTATTCTGCAGAGACACTCTTTGATTGGTGTTACACTGCTGACCAGAGGTTACTGCAGCTGCACAAAAAAAGTGTCCTTGAAGAATCTGTTCTTTTGAATGCAGCGAGAGATATCTGCTTTTACACTTAATAGTGGATGCTTTAAACATGGACATTGATGTGACACAAGCAGGAGCATTGTGCCATTGCTAACAGATCCTCATGTTGTTAGAGAGATGTGTGCAAAGCGTCTCCCCTGTTGCTCTGACACTTGCTGACATTCATTTTTTTTCCTGTTTTGATCCTTAGTGATCATGGTATCAACTGGCAAAACATCAGACATCAGAAAAAGCGTCACTGCCTGATCAATTCACATCTACACTTATGTACTGTGAAACTACACACACACACACACACACACACACACACCTGTTTGCACAGTTTGAAAGTCATCAAATCACATCTCTTCTTTTATAACAATTATCATTATGTAGCTTGAAATCTGCAAATGTGGCACAGTGATGATGTATATAGCAAGGCACTTGTAAGTTGCCTTTGCAGCTCATTTAGAAGAGGAATTTCCATTTCCTAATGAGAGTGATTCTCAATAGGAAATACAAAAGCCTTTCTACTTCTAAAAGAGTCAGTCAGCACACATTTGCATAAAAAAGGCTTTGATTATGATAGATATTGCCTGCAGTCTCAAAAACACTGGCCTGGGGTGGCTCTCCAGTCAGTTAGCCTCCAGTTATGGCTGATATTGTTCTCTGATATGAAAAATTATGCATCACATTCCCCTGCTCAGAAACATGGAAGTGACTCGCATTACTCATGTTCAAATTATTGAAGATTACATGCTAATTAGATACTAATCTAAATACACAAACAATTAGAAAACTTTTTTTTTTTAATTTATTTATTTTTTTACTTTTGGGTAGGATTTGCATTCTACCACATGGGAATGATAAGTTAAGAGATGCAATGAGTTCATAAAGACAGTTTTATTGTTGGCAGGCTATATAAAACACTCAGCATGGGACTCTGCAACCAGACAGACCGACTAAGTAAAAGATTAAAAGTGAAACTTCTAAAGTGGGAAATAAGATGAAAACCACTGGGTCTGAAAAAGAGAGAGGACCAATGAATTAGTTATCAACCATTACTGACAAACCCGGCCGACTTCATGCCTCTTAAAACGCAAAGAAGACGAGTGTGCTGAGGGGGGGCTGAGGTGCTGGGGGAAGCGTGGAGGGGGTCGAGGGAATTAAAAAAATATTCTACATTTGCTGTCATGCTCTTTGGAATATATTATTAGGTACAAATGGGGAATGTAAAGCAGTGCAATCCAAGAATGGCATCACCAAGGTAATGAAGACTCTGTGCTGTAAAATTTTTTTTTTCTTTTTTCTTCCAAAGTGACAGTATCCATGGACCTCCCACTGTATAACGGATTGTTCTTAAATACAGTAATTAGTGTGTCTGATGCTGCGAACACACATTTATTAAAAGTGGGAGGGCTGGGTTTCTGGGGAGCAGAAGTCTGGCCCTACCTAGGCCTTAGGCCCCCTGTAGGGGTGTAAAGTGTCGTTGAAAATGCTCAGCAGGCATGAGAAGCACCCTGTGCCAAGTGTGGTCTAGCGGAGAAAGGCAGCAGCACTGCGAGGAGCTCTCTTTGAAGGGCACGGCATTGATGACCTGTCCCCACTGTGTGGCCCCCAGTGGCGCTGAACACTGCCATTGCGATGCTGCTTTCAGATTAGGCCTGCGAGTGCCACTGAAGCAAGGGTGGGGAGGATCACAGGCTGCGGGTCAGTCTTGTCACACTGTGGCACCGGGATCGTATTGGGTCTGTGACAGGTCTGGTGTGGGAGGACATAGAGTGGAGTCCAGTCGCCCCTTGGCCTCCTGATACCCACCACCATGTAGACCCGGGAATCCCTGCAGCAGAGGGATGATTATCTGCATGACAGAGCCTGCTGCATTTGCAGCCAGTGACTATGATAGTCCCTGGCAGCAAGCATTTTTTAGTTCACTGTCTCATGCTCCTGTTAATTTGATGACAGTGAGTCCTGCACAGCTGCAGGAAAGGGTGTGTGGTTGCATTTCATAAATAATATCAGTTAGTTAAACCACTACATGGGATGGATGTAATGCGAAAGGAAAAGGATCAACAAGAAATCCACCAGAATATGGAAAGGTGATTTAAATTTAATGCCTATCTGTCGGGTTTTTTACTGTGTTGGTACAGTAATACAGTTGGCTATGTACTGGGATCTGGGGGCTATCACGATTCAAGTCCCTACAAACATGACATGAGCTCTCCAGAAGGGTGCACGACATCCTGGCAGCATGAAATTACAATGTAATGACTCATTTTCTGCCAACAGCATTGTATAAGATAAGCATAATGGAGTTTTCATACTGTGAGGGACACTGGTGGGAAAACTGTTGATTTTTACAGTTACTCAGAAATTCTTTGATAAAGTGCAGAAAAGTGGGAATGGATAACATTTGGTTCAAGTTTACAATGGTCACATTCATCTCACATTCCGCATCTCATGTTCTCTGATAAGAAGGAATTCATAGTGGCGGATCATCAAAAGTGAAACGAAGAGGAGGGGGGAAAAAATTATGTTCTGCAGTTATTCTGTCAGAATAAATGATAGCAATTAAATAATAGATAATTGTTGAATTTGAAAGGAAATGGGTTCATTGTGAGGAAGTCTCTTTGTGATTACACAGAGATGAAATCTTTCTTTACTTGTAATGAGAAGTGTCGTCACTTTGCCCAGGCTGCACAGATCCTAGACAGGTCATAGCTGGAAAATTCATTTCCCCATGTCCCAATTAGAGCCTGGAGGATCCCGAAGCCTACTGTGATGTGACATGGCTTCATGTGAGCTCAGAGGCAAGGCCCCATACTGCACAACACTCCGGGTATGAACAAAGCGCCAGCTTCTGATTATGCTTCCTGGTATTGCCCTGAGACAATCTGCAGTTGTTTTGAGGAGTGTTCTGGCTATGCAGATGTTTGAAGCCCGCGGTGATGGTGTGAAAGAGGACTGAGATGCCACCAGGGATGTAACGCGTTTTCTCAACTGTACAATATTAGCGTTATTTTGCATCTCAACCAAGGACTCGTGTTTTAGACTCAAATTCAGATTCACCGCCCAGGAAATCAACATGAACTGGATAGAAAATTTGATCTATGATCTATCATAGGGTTGATGATTAAATATCATATGATTAATATGATTAAATCTGCGTTCCTGTGTGTCCCATTATACTCCTGTTACGACGATCTGCATGTAGCAGAATGCCAGAATAATATTTAGAAAGCATCAATACGTTGTGAACTTGTTAAACTATGGCAACATATACCATATGCCAGTGGGGATGACTGTTCGGCAGCATCAGTATTCTCAGATTTTAATAATAGAAAATGTGCTTTTTTTTTTTACTTTTATTTTATGTTTGTGTGTAATTTAACATCAGAACTAGATCAACTGCCCAACTGGTATTATTGTAAGAAACAATGATCATGTTACTGAGTTTAGCCTCTCTTGGCTGGCAGTGTCAATAAAGTAAAATATGGATTCTTTCTTTTTGTCAGTTGTTTTTTCAACTTTGATCAACACGTTTTTGTTTAAGGCCAAAAAAAAAAAAAAACCTGCTAAAAGATGTCAACATCATGCCAGCCATCTCCAGCATGTGGCCGGTGATGTCTGTGTTTCTGCTCTCCCCATCGATCGATCTGCTCGTGTATCGCTGCTTAGTGAACTGACAGTAACTCAGACAGTCCGCGAGAAAAAAGCATCAACACCAGCAACAGTGACTGAGGACCTGTTATACGTGCTCAACAAGCACCTGCGGCACACAAACACACAATTCATTGTCAAGACATCTAAAGTAATTTGATTTACTGATGTGTTCCTATAATCTTTATCTTTTTCTCTCTTAATTCCACCGGATTGCTTTCTTTGTTAATTTCCTGTCTCCATTGTGTGTCTAACAAGGCAACGGCGCAAAACAATATACAGCAGAGTCCCGAGCAAATCGTATTCAAATATATTCCTTTGAATGTTCAGAAGTTAAATCATAAAAATGTGATTAAACGATGCCCATAAAGTGACAGGGCTTTCTTGTGCATTGCTCTCATGTTGGTCATAAATAAACAAGCAGTGCTGAAACACAGAAATCAGCTGGCCGAGGGTAAAACAGTTATTTGTGGCTTTCTGAATGACGACGCATCTTGGAAAACATAAATATGATTAATGTGATCGACTAAAAGGAACACTGTGAAATGGCATGCCGGTAACATTTCAAAGTGATTCTGTCCCTTTTTGAATAGGATGCCTCTAAATGCCATGACGAAAATACTGTAGGTCATGCGTGTTCCACAATTACCTCAACAGTGATTGAACATAATGACGCTTTGCTGTACATGCTGGATGACATTTCCAGCAAAGCAAATGAACAAAGGGTTCTGATAAAGACCACTGTGTAATCCTTTTGCGTCAAGACTTACTGGACAAGAAGATCATCTCCATTTTTTTTTTTTTAAGTTTAAGTAGATGATTAAGTGTACATGACTTAGTTATGTGCTGCTTTGTGTGTGTGGGCAGATCAGTGATATTCAATATTCTGGAAGTGAGAATTTTCAAAACATTCAACATATTTTCCGCATATTGGGATCTCGAGGGTGCGCTGTTTTCGTGACCTAAAAGTTCTAACAGGTAAAAAAACAAGATTCACCACAAGCTGATTAAACATTTAGATCTCCCACAGCCTGCAATACTTTCTGCCCTAGACCTGCACTAACATTTGTTTGGAATTCATTCATTACAGTCCATTTCATAGGGCACATTTTCCGCCTGGTGTCAATAACATGTTACAAATTTACTGGCTTACAGCATTTGGAAAACAAACCATGCTGATCAAATAAAAGTCTTATAAATATATTTCCTACATTCTTGCTGGGAGGGCTGTAGCGAAGGGCAGAAACAGAGCGCGGGGCGGCCATTGTAAATCCAGGACAGTTACTGCTCGATACCATCAGCAGGGGCAATGGAGGTATAAATGGTCCCAATAAAGGTTAGAGGTTTTTTACGGTTGTGTCTATGGCAACCAACTGGTTTCAGAACAAAATGTCCTGCATCATCTATACTATTGAGATACTATAGACCAGTTTCTGAAGGGTTTCTCAGTAATTCTGCTAAAAACCAATTACCGCTGTAAATACTGCGTGTTGCTATTGTGCTTCACTGATGCTAGGATGTAATAAAGCTAAAACCTTTCACCGTGAGCCATTGAATTTTATTCCACGTCTTAGCGTGTCAGTACTCTAACACTTTCTTGATGTATTGTCTGGTGAACTCTGTGGGATAATCTAGTGCTCCTAGCTAGCTTTGTGGAAAATGTGGCACAATAGCTAATATTCTTCCCAGGGGTTTAAATGGGATTTGGAAGGTAGGGGAACACTAAGAACCATTGGTGGAGGATGCAGCGGGGGTAAAATGACTTAATGTGACAATAACTGTCAGAGTGCACAGAGCTTTGACAATATTCTGAAATAAAATGTGAAATGCTCAATGGTTTGTATTTATTAAAATGCCAATCAAAGGCATTACGTACTATACTGATGGCTGCTACCTGGACTAATCACATTCACAGTGGTAAAGAATAACACATCTTATTTCAGTCCATTGTTATAAACCACTAGTAAACTGAATGAGTCTTTTCAAAACTCTGTTCAAATATTAGTCCAGATTTTCTCATGCAATTTTTTGAATTACAAATAATGATTCAATTTATGTTATTTGAATTCTTAATATTTACACAACTTTGACAAAACATTGCCGTGTAATTGGAAAAGCATTGCACGACGTAATTGATTGTCAGTCATTTGCTACTGAGCAAATGCCTGTGAGAATCATGCATCTAGTCTGCGTCCATTTTTTTTTTTTTATATATACTCGCGTTCATGTGTGAAACTGAAATGCAATAACATCAAAAGACACTTTCAATTTTGGGTTAGTCTGAGCTAGCCAAAGGCTTGGGTGGGTGGTGTGGCCAATAAGCTAAAATAGTTGCACAGTTAACTAAACACCAACTAATGTAATACATTACAATTATTCAAGTGCATGCATAAATATACAAAATCAGTGACTCATCACCTGGTTATGCAACAGAGAGGCCAGCAATGTGTACTCAGTGTCCAATGATATTATCAAACCAAATCTAGAAAACTCCAGTTGTGGTATTTACATATTGTCATTATTGTGATATTTGTATTTGATGTGTGAGTAAGGTGGCCGGGAGCATCCCTATATTGTAGAATATGAAAAAAAAAAAGGAAAAGGAAAGACAATATTGTCAATGAAAGTACTTGTCACATTTTATATGCATTAATCAAGGGTGTTGGAATAGCAACTGAAATATGATCCTACCTGTTCAAGAGCAAAGTTGCCTGGCCGCAGTCCAGTGTTGCATTTCTCCTCAGCCCTTAATTATCTCCTTCAGATTGAAAACCGATGCTCATGTTCTCCCTGTTTTAAATGGGCCTTTTCTGCTGCACATCAGCCTTCTCTGTACTTTCTACTCTTATTGGTTTCAGCTATTGTGGCTGCTATTACTTTTCTGCAGTCTCATCTTGATAGCCACAGCTCACTGCAGGCTGTGTCCCTATGACATACTCGCACAGCAAATGGCCCAAAACATACCCTGAAACATCCCCAGCACTATTAAAAAGCCAATTCAGGCAAATGGGGAAACTTTTGCACACACTTGGTGGTAATCAGACACAAAATGCTAATGTATGATAATATTTTGAAGCGATAGTATCTATCTATCTATCTATCTATCTATCTATCTATCTATCTATCTATCTATCTATCTATCTATCTATCTATCTATCTATCTATCTATCTATCTATCTATCTATCTATCCTATCTACCTACGTTAATAAATATTTATCCAAATAAATTCTTTTTCTAATTGCTTTCAAAGCTTATGATGGAACAGTTAGGAACACAAACAAATGAGTCACAGGTAATTATGGAGGACAACAAAACACCCTGGTGGTAAATTGAAAGATGAGCATTTTACAGTTTAAGACAAAATCAAAGAATATTTTCTTTGGTAGAATTTGCTTTCCTGTTGCTTTTACTGCTTAAAGGCCCCACATTCAGAAATATTAGATTAGACCACAAACATCATCTGAGCTTATACTGCAAAAAACAACCTTTTGGAAATTACATCAACAACCATTGTTCAGAATAAGCACGATAAGCACCTCAGATGCCTAACATGACTCATTTGCTTAACAAGACTTGAGTGGCGACACAATGGAAAACATTAATTATTCGTAACACCTGAGCTGGTAATTTGTAAGTATTATGAGTTTCTGCATCTGGATTATGCATGGCAGTTAAAAATACCTCAGCAGCTGCACAGTACACACTGCAAGACTGGATTTCATCAACATGGCCTGCTGCAAATCCTTGGCTCAGGAGAGGCTACAGTTTATCACAAGCACAAATCTGCTCCCCTTTCTTACTTGATCCATTCACTGATACGCAAAGGAATTCAATCAGGCCAAGCTTCCTGACATAAAAAAGGATTTCTCATTGCAGTGGTGGGACCATAGTGCTGAACTGACTTCAATAGCTCTCCGGACCTCTAAGGATGGTCTTTTGTTGCACAACATTAAAGGTGACCCCAAGCCTTTATCCCAGTGATTGAGCAAGTGCTAATACTCATCATAGGTCTGAATTGAAAGATTGCTTGGCAACATCATACTTCATTGAGAACAAAATGGGCAGTATCCTCTCAGTGCACCACAAAAAATTAACTACAACAGAGTGACTCACCTGATTTGAATCTGCAGAATTGCAATCCAGTGAGGCTGTGTTATTGTCTGGAAAAATAAATATATATATATATATATATATATATATATATATATATATATATATATATATATATATATATATATTATACAAAGACATCACTTGGAACACATGTGTTGCCAGCAGGAAATGGTTGAGAGTTTACAGGAATATACCTAAGGTCATCTGAGAGTAAAAGTCAATACAAAACTGTAATACAAACACCTGTATGGATTTGATGTATTTGTCCATTTCTAGTGATTTAGAGTTCCTGTCCAAGAACCTTTATCAATTTTTAGTTTCATCCAGAAGCTGTGATTTTGCAAAAAAAACCCCTCAAAAAACAGGAATGTTACAGCCTGGAGTAGGAGTTATATATCAGCACGATGCAACACATTTTTACCTATTTTTCTGCAGTTGGAAAACAAATCACTGAGGCTATGAAATCATGAAACAAGCACTTCAATACTTTACATTCAGTGGTGTTTTTTTTTCCTTTTTATGGTTGTAAAAAGGCCAATGGTTTTCAAATGTTTGCTTTCTGAAACATCTTTCCATCATAACCAGCTTGGGTTTAAAGTACCTTTAGGCAATTAAAACATTATCTTAAGCTTAGGAAAATATAGGGCCAATAAAAAGGCAAACTTTAACTGCAGGTAATGGGACACAAACTCTGGCCAACTGCATTACAGATAGACTCAACCACCACCCCAGCTCTCCACACTCTACAAATTTGAAATGGGAATACAGAACGAGGAATAGCTCTTCCAGAACTAACAGTTCCCTCCCATTTCACTAATCTGTTGGATATGAATCGATAAGAACTTAATTCACAAGATGCTTGGCCGGTATTATACGGCCGTACAATGAATGAGACAGACTTAGAGACTCTGAGTCAGCCTGTTTAACATGAGAAAAATATTTTGGTGAAGAAAAACTCTAAGATCTTCTCCGGTTGGTACTTTGAGTGTTAGCCTCAAATGGAAAACGTGATGAAAAGCTGAGGAAACAACACTAACACAGAGATTAATTCTTAACCACGAGACTCAAGTAACGCACCGTGATATTTAATTTGTGATAAAGATATATTTCTGTGTATTACACTCAAACATGCAACATTACCAAGCGTGACAGACACAGGGAGAGCGATTCCTGTAACGTTACTTCAGGTTGCACTTGTGCATGTCTTACTATCGATACACATCCGCGTTTTAATAGACATTTTGAGCGGTCGGTGATGCTCTCATAATGCTATAGTGAAGCAATTTCCTGGTAGAAATTCTGTCAGGAAGGAGGAAGCAAAACATCAAATTGAATCAGTATCACAACAATGGAAAACATGCTTCCATAAATATTGATTCTTCATCTGTGGAATTCTACAAATACAATTTACCTTTGGGTGGATAAACATAAAATGAACACCGAATACCAGTGGAGGTACACAGTCTTACACTGACAAGGGAAACTCCGGGGTTTGAATGTTATTTGGCTGATTTTAAGTGATTGTGAGACGAGCAGGTCAAGAAAAATGCAATTCTTTTACTCTGAATTTTTATAGTAGGTTCATCCTGCAAGTAAAGTTTTGAGTTATACTAACAACTCCCAAAGGGAATGAAAATGCTGTGAAGACTTAGGTTGTCTTTTGTTTTTCGGTACATAAAGTATTCCTATTATTCCTTCCTTCCAGGCAAAAAGGATACACAGCTCACAGTGAAGAAGAGAACTTCTAGCCGGTCTAAATCCCAGCTAGAAGGCCCGGCCTTGCCTATAGCTTCAAAATGAAACATTTCTTCTCTTTTTACTTTTCTAAACATGGCTTTCATTTCATGCCTTGTGTTTGGATTAAGGAGCACATGACATTACATGTAAATAAGCTTCTATTTCCAGCATTTCTCCCACTCACTACTTGTTAAAAGTGTTTATCTTTAAAGTTATTTTATTTCCAAACCTGCTGATGAGCCTGTAGTTTCTCAGCTTTTTATCTACTCATGTTAATAAATATCAAACTCTGATGGGCTGGAAAATAAAAACAAACAAAAAAAAAAAAAACAAACAAACAAAAAACAGGTTTAGAAGTTCAGTTCATCATAAGCAAAATCATTAACGCAGAAGATGACTCCGGGGCTGCAATTGTCCTCTCTCGCCTTTGATTAGACTGAATTTCCAATAATAAATTGGTGCAGAAGACAGATAATTTCATTTCTTTTTTTTCCCCACTGTTTTTTTTTTTTTCTCATGTAGCTCCTTTGAAAACATTTTTGTCATTGAACTCAATGGTAAGCCAGGTCATTAAGAAATAGCAAGCAGAGCAGAGGGCACAATCTGAGTGCACATGCTGCAAAACAAAAATAATTGATGTTGATTGATATCAACTTTTTATTCTAACTCCTCCAAACTTTATACACTTTTAATAATGCAGATTTGCACTTTGACTCGGCTTATTACTGAAAGAAAGCAAGACATGGACTTTAGCCCCTGTACTGTCCAAGACCTTGAGGATGTTCAGTGCCTGAAGCGGTCCTCCTGTCTGCAGGGTGCCACAAATGCCGGCGCCCAGGATTGTTCTTTTGGCCAAAGGCTAAACTCCACATTAACTCCCAGATTTATTCACAGCAATAAAAATATTTAACAATGGCAGTCATGTTGTCGTCACGGCTGGCTCTCCCATCACTGATCACGCCATTTATCTGCGAAAATGTCCCTCCATGCCTCACGTAAAAAGAGGAACTTATCTCAGAAACAGGGCCAAGTAGCATAATTTGATTGCATTAGTGCCTTGGCATTTCAAACTGCTTTCTTCTAACTTCCCCCCAAGTGATTGCATGCTGCGCGTGCATCTGTAAAAAAGATGGCATGACTTAATACAACACTCTTGTTTTTCATTCATTTGCTCTATTAACATGTGATTCATTAACACACCATTTACCCAGTTTAGTGGCTCTCTAAGGTCACAGCACTGATGGTGAACCAGGAGCTACGGGGATACTGGGATATAACAGTGCACCAGTCCCTGCTGTGGCCACCATGCTGGCTTTATTAGTTTAGCGTCACAAGCCTCTCTCCACAGAGAGTGTGTATGTGGCAGGATGGAAGGGAAATAACGCTTTGTTTGCCTGTGCATATGCGTGTGTGGGCAAATGGGCACGCGGGTCTGTCTCCTCGCATGTCTGTTTGTGTTTGTTACAGGGAGAATTTGTGCTTGCTGCGTGGCCAGTGTGCAGCTCCGTACATTTATTCTTCTGTATGCGTGTGTGGGCAGGAGTTTGACTGGGTATATGCACGAGTGTTTGTGTGTGCATGCGTGCATGAGTGTATGTCAAGCCCCGCGATGTTCCCAACCCACTTTCCGATAGACATGATTCTCCAAGAAAATAAACAGACGGTGAAGCGCGGCCTTTGAAAAGTAATAGCCTGTGAGGACCAAAACAAAACAAACACTGAAAATCCTTTAAATGGCGAGTTTCAAAACAATGCTCTTAATAAAGAGGGCTGACCTACTGGATTCTAATTATTGCTTTAAAAGGGCTAATTTGAATTTTCTGCAACCTAGAGTTGTTTTCTAAGAATGCTGAGATTTGCTGCAGTCTTTTTCGGATGCATATATATCACACAAGGCGCAAGGTGCACTTTTTCAGGCATGAACACCAAATAAGAGAAAAAAGGTGGGGTGGGTGCTGCAAAATTGAACAGCTGCAATAGTAAATAAGGTTTATGTGGCAAGGGGAGAGCAGTCTCTCATCGGTCACCACGGTAACTGTGAATGTTGTTGATCCCTTGGGGAGGAAGAGGCGTCTCTTTCTTCACACCAACACACTCACCTCCGCTGCTCAAACTAGCACAGTATCCAATTCTAATCTCAAGTGTTAAACAATGGTTTCCTCCATAAACAACACAAAGCATCTGTGCTCAATTAGATAAAGATTTTATTTTTTTAATCTATGCTGTGAGGGGAGTATAACAAAGCAAAATGAGTTTCATGGGGTATATACGATTTGGTTGTTGACCTGGTGACAACAAAACTAGGAAACCTTGATTCAAGTGGGCTTAAAGCAGTCAAGCTGATAGTTAAACACGGCGTTGCTGCCAGGAGAGGAGCAGCAGGGAGCCAGCAAACTATCTCCTTTTCGTTACGTTTGCCAAGGAATTGGCTTTGGACCAGAATCACATTCTTGCTATGAATCTGAAACAGCAATTATTTTCGGTTTGCGGTGTGTTTTATCATGCATGGAGCTGTATATTTTCAGAAAACACAGATGGAAAGAATGAACTGTTAAGATTTTGACTTTGTTTGTTTCAGTGACACCTTCTTTGCTGTGATTTTGCTTCTAATAATAACTGATTGTCACGCAGAAAACACTTGAGTTATCCTTCATCACTTAGGGTGGTGCTGATGGTGGGGGGGGGATGCCTGAAACAAAGAGAGGAAACAAAGTAGTCAAAAAGTTCTACTCCTAGAGACAAATTTGACATAAAACTATGTGAAGTTGCCTTTCATTCATTAAACATAACAGTGTTTTGGGGGGATCAGCATTGACTGTCAAATCAGTGCAGGGGAGAGCGGAGGATACCAGCTAGTACAACTCCCCGAGGCGGAAACGAATGCTCCTCTTGTTTCCCTGTTGATCTCTCCCTGGTTGACATGTCCTGTTTTCCTCTCCGACTTGTTCAAAGGCTAACAGGCTCATTTGAGCCATTTCTACGGGGAGACATGGATGTAGTCATTTGAATAGAGTTGCTTGGACCAGACTCATGGTGGCATGGCTTCCTGCGCATTCAGGCCAATTCATGATTGCCGTGCAGGGAGCCATTGTAGATTTCTCCACTATCCTTTTCATCCAGGACAAATCAGCCATTCAGCGAGCATGTGCTTTTGAACTTCATTTACCCTTTGAAAAGAATAGATGCTAGAGGAACGTGCGACAATAAAATGAGCCCGTTAAGCTATTCTGATGTAAATGATTCCTGCTTTTATAGGGAGGAGGTTGTGTGGTTTTATTATTGCAATTTAACAACAGGTTCAAATCTTGCTTGTGCTGTTTCTCGTGGCTTCTCTTCGCCAGTAGGAACTCTGCCGCAGCTCTTTCTTTAAACTGTGGCTTCTCTGTCCGTAATAAGTGGAATAATTCAAAATGCCAATTTAAAAAAAAAATATATGCAATTCCATCTCGGATGTAAAATATTACTTGGCATTGGCAGTATACCTGAATATATTATTTCAGGAGGCCTTGCACCGGCTGACCTTACACTGCTCGAACAGCTTTTCGGCTCTTTCTTTCAGTTTGCATTTCATCATACACCATACAAGCAGGGTTATATTGAAAGCTGTGAGCATGAAGTGACATCCTGCCATTCAAAATTAAATTAGATTTCTCAAGATGTATCTTTAGAAACCAAATAAACGACACTAGCCTCAAACAAAGCCTGTCACCAGTTCTTTTGAGAAATATTGTGTCTCTCTGATGTGTTTGACTGAGGGACCCTCGCTTTGGAGACAAGAATAACTGAAAGCACATGACAGAAAATCACACAGCTCGAAATTGTGTGATATTACTTATATGCAGTCCATGTGGACAGAAAAAAAAAGTCATCAACACGTGATGCCGGTCCTACATTTCACCCACGCAAAAACAGTCAAAATAGCAGAGTAATTAAAAATGTAAATGGTTAATGTTTTGTGGGAAACATAATTATCATAATTTCTGGCAGAATTATTTCTAAAACATAATGGAGGATAATCTGGTTTATACTGTTTTGCAAGCAACAAAACAATATTGTTGAATAATAATATTCACAGTTTACCATTACACTAATCATTTGCATAATTTTCTCTTTTTCCAAGGTAATATTTGCCATCAGCAGTGCATCAACTGCGTCTTACAAGGTCAAAGCTCTAGGCTACACCTGCACACTCCAAGCCACATGGTGAGTAATTCATCTCAATAATGATTCCTTTGAGATTACAAGTCAATGCATTGATAAATTATTTATTATCGGTGATAAAATAGAAGGCAATGGAAAAACCACCATTTTTGTGGATTTGGTTGAAGGACATAAAATAAGCTCGCTGTTCAGTAGCTTGTTTCTTGTGCCTCTGGCCAAGTTGTAATGAAAGTCCTGGCCCTCTAATTATATGGTGAAGAAGAATTATGGTGAAAGTCGGACTGTGATATTTCAGCATTCATCTGATTTTAGGGTGCCACCGCTCATTTTTGTTTTTTCACTGACTATCAAGGTCTGATATGGTGGAGCTCAAGGACTCAGTGTTGACATGCTTTTGGGGTAGGACAGTCCTGGTCAAAATTAGACACGAGAGGTCTAATTTTTTTCTACTTCTCATCTTGGAATGTGGGTGAAATCATTCATTTTAAAACTGCTGCTACATCAAATATCCATCAGAGTTTCCTCTGAATGTAAAATGATGATCCTAGGACGGAGAGAAGTCGAGAAAGCTGAGGCATATTGAGGAATTTGAGTGCTACATTTTAATAAAAAATCAAATACTTTCAAGGTCATGCTTTTTTTTTTTTTTTTTTAAAAAAAAGCTTTTAAGGTTTTAGTTTTTTTTTTTCCTCAAATGTATAAACATCCAGACATTTTCAAAGTCTGGAGGGGAGCTGGGATATTAATCTCCTCTGAATTTTGAGAATGTTTGGTGCCTTAGTATAAATTTGTTAGCTTTTTTGTCACATTCTTTAAGTTAATGAAAATAAAACAAAACATTTTTCATGATGTGGAAACCGAGGTGTGACAGTGTGCCAGAATCCTTTTGCATATTTGACCTGGAGCCTTGGAGATATGATCATTTAAACAACTGATACTATTTCCCTCAATACAGTTGCCGTTAACGTGCCATGCTAGTTTTCACCGATCCACACTCAGTTGTTTTATGCACAGTGGAAAGACTATGCAAACTCAGATATACCAAGCATATCAACTTGTCTTATACACATTCAAAAAACTCACTGAAGCATGTCCACACAAAAAAAAAAGTTTTAAAAGAGTTCAAATCCAAATGCAAGCTTATATATTTTTTGTATGACTTACTATGTATGTACATTAGCATACCACAATACCCTGGGTTCAACCTATTAAGATACTCCTGTTCCCCAAAGTCACTCCATTTCTCCAAATCAGACTGTAGGGATATTTATAATTAAATAAAAGCATAGAAAATAAAATTATGGCTTCTAATTGCATTGATTTTATCATGGTGTTGTCAGCTCTGTAGTTGTTCCTGGTGCTTTAATAATAGGCCAGTCAGGCATAAAAGGCAGTATTTACATAATTTGATCTTTCCTTTACTACCCATAGCTCTTGTGCTGTCTGGCGAGAAAATCTATACTGCAGCCCGCTATAGCATGCCTCTTTGAAACCTCACAGAAACTTCAAAGAAGAATGGAATCGGTTTGCTGTTTCATTTGGTCAGCCATGTTCATTCCCAGCTAAAACACGATATAAGTAATTGGTTGGTAAATCCTTTAATGCAAACACTGGCTGCTGATGTTCATTCTGCTCAACCGAACGCATCACATTGAACAAAGTCTGCTCGACCTGTAATTCTAAAACTGGGCTCTCCAATCAGCCATCTCATTACTAACTCTCAGTACATCAAAGTAGCTTCACAAAGTCGGACTTGGAGGCAAAAACAACCAAGCAAGAGCTTTCCATTTTCAGTTTGTATTGCTCTAGAAATACTGCACAAACTTTTTTTTTAGTGGTAGAATATGATTTTTTCAGTCCTGGTTTGACCTGAACTAAACACCACTGCAGTTTTTCTGACACATAACAACAAAGCCACAGTGCAAATAATGGTGTACTGGCAGAAGTGGCTGACATGAAGGGTTTCACTTGAGAACCCTCACTTCACTTGTGCCCTGAGGAAATTTTTTTGAGCGAAACTTTGGGTTGACCTGATTTAAGCGTGAGCAGAAACAAGAGCAATGCTCGGTTGCCGCTCTTGAAAGTGACCTCTCCCCTCTGCTCATTTTTTTTATGATCCTCTCTCGTGAAATTTGCTCTTGTCCCTCACTGCAGGGAGGTCGGAGGTGAGAGTGCGGGGTCAGAGACGAAGCCATGCCCGTGTAGTTTGGGAGGGATTCTGTCTCTTAACTCGAGACACTTAAGCTGGGCAGGTTACGGGGCTGATTATAGTACGCTCCTTCACCACTATGCCACCCCACTGACCGTAAAGCTCACGGTGACCTTTCCGAATGTCATACCCCAAAACACCACCTCTGCGATATAATGGGCCGCGCTGTCACAAAGCCCGCCCGCACACAAACGGTTGGCGAGAAGCATGCAGAAATGAAAATGAACCCGCCCTGGAAATGATCAAGCAACACTTAATCCTGACATGAACTGATCAATAGTCAATCCGTCAATCAATCTCGGGGCTAACAAGTCTATCAATATGCTGACGCTGACAATGATCCAGACACTTGACCTTTTCCGTGGCTTAAATCTTGGCATGGGGGGCTTGAGGGGGTCTGACAGTAGAGTGCCGTCGTGGCGCTGGGAAGATGGGATGAATCACAATTTGGATTTTATTGGCAGGGTCAGAAATTAACAGGAGCGCTGGGGGAAAAAATACCCTTGGAAGTTGAGAAAATGCCCATGAAATTAAAAATGAAGGGGAGGAACATGCCCCCTGATAGTAATGGATACCCTCTTTTGTATTTCACTCCTTTCACATTACATTCATTCATTGAGCTGTCAAATATTCACACGTGAGCGTGCCGGCTGGGTCGTTTGCGGTGATTTGTGGCAACCCATAACAACTTGCTTCTTTCCACTGCATCTTGGACAAGAATAATGGAGCTGTTTTTGATCAGAAAACAAGCAGGCGCACACATACAGCCCGCAGCAAATGTTTGATATTTACTGTTGATGCGGTGGTGTGCTGCCATTTAAAACATGGCAAATCCTGTGTGCGGTGTGGCAAATTGACTGTTTGATTAATGTGAAATGCAAATGAAAACATGAAGAGACAACATATTCAGCGGATGAACTGCAAAATACACTGATGAAGGGAAGACTGGGCTATATCCCCCTATTGATGCTCCTTGCGAAATCTGCACACATCTCAAGGGAGCGGGCGAGGATTAAGAGGGGCTGACAAATTAGAGAGAGAGTTTGGGTTTTTGCGACAATCAGCACGATTGTGCAGAAGGGGTGGCGACTGCAGGAAAAAAATCAGGAAAAACTAAAAATATGTTCAATCATTGTGATTTCAGTATATGTTTTACACCCATTAATAACGATGAGAAGACTGTGGAGAAAAAGAAAACCATCTTACATCTACAAAAAGCCTTGAGAAGAACAGCGGTGATTTACTCTCACCAGTCAGGCAAACTGGGACATCATGCTCATCACTTTTATTTTTACCTACACATACAAGCCGTTTCTTTCACCACAGTCAGATTTACACCCCTGTGCTTCCATTTTTTCTGTTTTTTTTATAGCAAATGGGGGAAAGTGTACAGAGCCATTGCAGGTATAGTTTATTTGACGCGTCCGCTGACAGATGATTTCTCAATACTGCTCCGTTGCATCATAACTGTGCAACATGCTAAACAAGTGTGTTGAGAAATGTGAGCAAATGTCTTCCCAGTTACAGCAAAGGAGATATTACAGACAACAGGGGAGCAGGATGTTGACATGATCACATTATACACATGAATTTGGGCAGCCTTAATCAGGCATCGCTATGCACTTGTTAATGCAGTGCTTAGTGCTGGGGAATTAACGCCATTCTGTTGTCCCCAACAACACTTGCACACTAACTGTGACGTGTTTTTTTTTTTTTCAGAGTGAAATTTTTTTGTTTTCTGGTGCTGAACATGTGCAATGCTGTAATTTTTTTTTCTTGCCTTCATTGTGACCTTGAAAGTCTGCACGTGACACGTGCATGTCCCTGATTATGTATTGAATCATTGAATGAAAGTTCTTTTTAGACCATTCATCCTCAGATATACTTTATATCACATGGACGTGCAGCCTCTACAGGTCCTTTGTTAGCTTATGCTGTATTTTCTATAGTGCAGTGCAGCGTGTGTCTCTAACAACACGTGCTGCCACTGTACCACCTGGATTTATTGCAGTGCACTTGTAGAGTAACACCCCGCTGACAGCATAACCTCTACCCAGTTAACACGGGGCCACGAGACCAATTTAAATCCATTGGTTTGGTGCAGGCAAAGACGCACACACACGCGCACTCTCGCAGACACACACACACCGGAGAGCCATGAGACAAATGCAGGTAAATACCTGATATGACAGTTCCAATCCTACTTGTGTAACATAAACAGAGATGGATAGGTGCAGGCCCAAACAAAATATTAATAAAGAGTTGTGCTTCTGAGATGTGACGAGAGCTCCAGCATTACACTCATTCATCTTTCACTTTGCTTTTCCTCGAGGCCATAATATTTCTCATCAATCAGCAAGTTAGGTGTCAAGTGAGAACAATTCAGCACAAAGTGAATGTCAAGCTCTCTTCACTGCCCATTTTCCAATCTGGCAAATGAATGGCTCTCTGATGCTGATGAATATGTATTGATAGTGTGAAGATGGTATGCAACGGGGGGCCAAACGACCTCACATGCTAATGTGCAGGAGACATCTTCCCTCGGCGGCAGAACAAATGAAAATCTTGTCCTCTGTAATGTAGGAATATGCTTAGCCGCATGTGCAAAAGTTTAACATTTAAACAGACAATGTTACACTTTATTTTCATTGACAGCGTGACACATTCTGTCTCTTCTCTGTTTTTTTATCTCATATTTTCCACCACCTTTAGCTAGCTCCTAATTACTGTTCTACAATATATTTATATACGAATGCAAAGCAACACGAGTGTGCAGTTGCTGTGCTCATTAGCAACTTTGCCCTTAAATAGTCATATACACACTGCAATACTTCGGGGATTACATTATTGTTTAACTTTTAAATTAGCAAAGCAGAGCTTGTTTGCGTCTCTGCTTGATCGTCACTTTTTAATTATGTTTTAATGTTAACAATTAGTAGTGAAGTGGAGTCAGCAACACTTGATTGGAATCCTTCATAAACAAGGCTGTCTAAATATGTTTTATTGTTAAGAGTGATTCAATAAGAAAAAAAAATGTCCTTAATTGTAGGAAATGTTCATCTATTTGAGAAATAGACATAATTAATTAAACAGATGGACTGTGTGTGTTTTTTTATTTATTTATTTTGCAAACTCCATGTTCATTTAATTTCCATTTTTAATCCTCAATATTTAATTTCTAGTGCACAAATACAGGAAGGTCCAGAGTGATAAATTAATCCCCTTTAAAGATGAAAAAATAATAGCGCTAAGTAGGCTTTGAACTACAAGATACTAATACACCGTGTGAATGACACATAGTCATGACTTATGGAGTACCGTCAGCACTTTGCAGAGCATATGAATTATTGTGCTGTTTACACATCAAGTCCTGACAAACATCAATACTTTATTACCTGGGAAATTATTTGCAATCTATTTTTATGGTGCTTATGCTGTGTGATTAAGCTAAAAGCTGCTGTCAGTGGACAACAGCCCCTAACATCTCCAGATGAAGCCTTTCGTCGTATATCTTAGCATTGAGACCTGTAGTGACTGATCCTGAGCTGTACATTGAACTGTCGCCTTCCAAATCATATCTTATTGTATTCACCGCTGATCTCACTCATCAGTCAGAAACACATACATTGGAGAGGAGAGGATTGGTCATTTGATTCTGTCACTTTCTTTTTACACTGCCCACTTATTTCTCACCACGTCACCCTGCAGCATAGCAAAGTAAGTGTCACCAGTGAAGTGTGTTTCTCTAACCTAAGCGCACACCCACCGGTCCACCCACCAATCCATCTCATCCATCCATCCGTTCAACCGTACAATATATGTCATGTGCCCAAAAAAAAAAGAGCAGCATCTGACAATGGCATGTCGACCATCTGTTACTGTGTTAAAATGGAAAATTTATTGCGTGTGACGATAGAGATGGTTGTTAAAGTGGAGGTTATGTGGCCCTGTATCATCTCTTTTATTTCTTTTAAGACACGAGTCAATCCAAATTATTGTTCAACATAAAATAAGAAAATAGAAAACATACAGTGTAAATAAATCTATCTATATCTATCTATCTATCTATCTATCTATCTATCTATCTATCTATCTATCTATCTATCTATCTATCTATCTATCTATCTATCTATCTATCTATCTATCTATCTATCTATCTATCTATCTATCTATCTATCTATCTATCTATCACAGCATCTTGATGCCAGTTATTTCTGGTGTTTTGACAAGAACTACACACATTTCCCATGTATAGAATTAAACTGTGTTTTCAGTAGAATCTGATTCAACTCCTAACCTGTCTGCGACACTTGGGGATGTTAATTGGCTAAGCTCACAGCCTGCTGTCTTAGGGCCTTTATTTCTTTTGCTTTGCTTCAGAAAGTGATAAAAAGAGTTCCATATTAGTCTCAGTTTCCTCAAAACGACAGAAGAAGCTGTTTATTTCCAAACATGCAGCTCCTGTGGTAGGTAATTTCTCAGGGAATACTGGCTCATCTTGATTATTTTCACTTTCACTTGTTTTTTCAATGTGAATTATGTAAAATGAATAAATGTCTGTACGTATAAATAATTTAAATACATGACTGTGGTGCTTTAATAAAATGGGTCTGTATGTGTTTCCATCTGCCCACTTAAATCACCAAGTTTGAATCAATATAGCAATGACACAAAAAGGAGGTTGTTTTCAACTAGTGTCAGTTTTATTTTTTTATAACTATTTTTTTATAACTAAATTTTACAAACTGATGTTTAAACAGCAAAAGATATACATGTTAACAAACATGTATGTTTAAAAAGAGCTACTGTAGATTATAACAGTTATCTATCATTTAGTCTCTCTATCCATTGAGGGCCTGCCCTCCATATTTAGCTCCCACATATGCGCACTGTAATGTCATCGGATCTCATTCCAGGGCTGTGACATGTTAGAGAGCTGTTGTCCAACAGGAAATGCAGTTTAGGTGGCAGTTAAAGATTAAGTGCAATGATTTTCATTCCATCATGAAATGCTTGCTCTGTCTTTCTAACACGAGCAGCGCTTTTGATGGCCCATTTAATTTGTCACTGTTTCTCTATGCTCAGCCAATTTTCATTAGGCTGAGGCAGTGTGGCCCTGGTCGACACGCGTACTAACACCCATTTCTTGTTGGCCATCATGTCCGAAACACAAGCATCTAGTTTATATTCCCTCCCTCTGCCTCGGCGTCTGCCTCGCTCGCTCACTCGCTCAACCATGACAGACCAAATCCCTCGCTTTTTGCTCATCTTCTCCTCTTAAATTTAATAGTGTGAAAGAATAATTTGCATGTTTGAGATCAACAGATAAGAGAGTTGGCAAAAAAAAAAAAAACAACAACACATCATTGTCATCTTTCCCCAGAATATATTGCTGTTGCCAGTCACCAAGGAAATCTTCCTCTCCCGCTCTTTTCCTCTGCGCTCTTTGTGCTGTTGTCTGACAGGACACGGCACAACTCTTTAACTATGTATGATGTTGACCTATCAGAGTATTGGTTTAAGTCTGGGTATATCGGAGGTCATTTTCAGGTCCCTTGAAGGAGAGTGGGTCAGCGTCTCTCATTGTACTTACATTTTAATGAGAATTATTTATGGCCACGCAGAAGATTTGCAAACAGCTCGGACAGATTAGTTTCCTTTTTTTTTTTTTTGCAATTCTGTAAACGAGACCTCTGCATAATTGCGAAACATCCCGCTGATCTGTGGTGCCACTGTCACCAACCTTTTACATCCCAAGATCACCATAGAAACTGTAACTATTAGAAACTAAAGCAATATAAATCACCTTAAACTAGTAAAAGAAATAACTGTCAAGTGGGGTGTGGGACAAGGTCAAATAATAGATTTCTTGTTGTGTAGCTCTGAAATAGCCCATTATTGAAGCCGTTCATGGTAATGTCATAATACATTATGTGGATAAGTACTTTGCATTTACATACTTGTTTAGAAAAGAGCATTATTAGTCACTATGCAAGATAACAAGATTTAGAGATTGGTTCTCATCCAGGAAGGATAAGCAAGTGTGCTCACATTAAAGTCAAGTGTGGACGGAAATCCAGCTCTCTAATCAACAAGTATTATAATATAGCTACATGGCAAAGTGGAGTATTCACATCTATAGCCCCAATGTTTTCCCCTGGGTTAGGGCTTTGTGAGAATCAGAGACCATTTGGGTTTGAGTTAGAAATTTAATCCACAACAACAGTTTCACTCTGTATCCCTAACCTGCTTCTTAATCCCCATTTACACGAGCTATTTACATTTTTTATTTCCATATTTTGGTGATAATAGCATGCAAAAATAGCACACTTACCTGTATAATATTCTGGAAGTTGAATGTACAAAAATTCAGTTTTTTTGGTAGAAGTCATCTTTATGCCAAAAAATGTATTTTATGGCATTAATGTCTTTGGCATGTAATCCTCTTTGAAACAGAAGAGAGAAAAGGAGTCGAAAGCATCTCATGAAAGCTAAGCCAATCCCAATGGGATTTTGCTTAAAACCTGGCAGAAGTCTAACAAACTCTGACTAATAACTGCATCTTGCAGTCGGAGTTTTTCTAAGGACAGTGGTGTGCTGAAGGAGAAACCCACATTCAGCAGATTAAGCTCAACTTTTGATCCTCAGTTAAGAGTTCTCTTCTATTCCAAGAAATTTCACACTGTAAAACTCTTTCAATGCCTTCTGAAATTACTTTATTCACAGTCTAATGTTCAAACATAACCAACCATTATTGGACTGAACTGTAGCCCTAAAACTCTGCTCACCAAAAGGTGGTTTAACTAGTCCAGGAAAACAAAATAGACTGCATATTGTTTTGGTTTGGCACAGTACTTATGCAGTTATATGCCGTGGGCATGCTACTAGGCAAATAGCCTTGGCTCCTGGTGCCTTCTCCATTGAGCATAGAGAATTGCAGCAGACAAGGCCAGAGGCCAAGCAAATATTGCCCATCTAGCCTATTCACATGAATTATAGAATAAATTCTGCATGAGTACAGCTGAGCTGCCTGATATATAAAGTTGATGGGTAGTTCTCGCAGGTAGTACAGAGTGGGAAGTGCATCATTCATGACAAATAAAGTAATGGCCCCAAGTATTTAAATAATTAAAGTTGCTATCATCTCAAAATTCAGTTTAACTTCCTCAAAGAATGGTGAAATTTTCTTTTGCCAGGTGCTATTTGTAATTGAAAAATATACCTCAAAGATTTTTTCAGAATAATACATTAGTGACATAAATTCAAGAAAGGCTTTTATTAGAGGAAATAAATCGGTGACAGCGACAAATACGGCAAAGCCAGATAGTACGTCATCAGCATATTTCCGTAGGGAAATAAAATTGCCTCATTCATTGGAGTTCTGGGTGAGAACTAAAAAAGATAGAATTGAAACCTTTCTCTCTTTCTCTGCTTCACTGGTTCAAGATAACCACTGTGGAGACCGATGCTTTTGAAATCACCCTGGTTGTCCAATACTGGGGAGTCTCTTGATTTAAGAGGTGACAGACAGAGTGAACACAATCAAGGCTCACTGTTCTCAGTGAGCCCAGAATAGACAGCACATACTGTCACTGTAGTAAAGATGACCAGGTAAAGGGTCATCACAGATTGGCTGTATCAAGTTACTTTTCTTTCTATTAAAAAAAAAAAAAAAAGAAAGAAAACTTATATAACTTATACTTATAAACAATCTGCTTGCTGTTGGTCTCATTTGCCTTTGTAGGTGATACAGAGGCATAGAGGCAACCAGTTAAAAATCTCCATAGTTTAAGTTTAAAGTAAAACAGGGTATATCGGACTAAAGTTTGACATCTCAAAGAGTCCCTGGTTAGTTACAGTAGGGCCTCACATTTTTATACAGTGTGTAAACAGTCAAAATAAATTACTACTTGAGGGAAGTACTGATTTCCCCCCGCAGCTGAAGTGACTAAATTAACACTGCATCGAGCCAATTGGTGTTTAGGGGCCCCAATCTATAACACAGCACTCATGTTACTGATAATGTATGCTTAAAAGGGTCACCTCAGTTGATGTTTTCCACTTTCTACCACTAGATTTAACTTTTTTTTTCTTCCCCCAGAACTGAAAAACTTCCATGTCCTTCATACAGATACATGCAGATAAATGTTCCTTGTGGCACTTATTCTGGATAGAACCTGTACTAACGGTACTACAACCCTGCCCTTCATATAGTACTCATTTTTTGCCCTCATTTTTTCCATCTTCCTTATATACAAGGACACACTGACGTGCCCGGCCTCTGGGTGCACACCAGGACACCCTCGATTGTTGATCCAGCCTCACAAAATGATACATCCAAGGCTGCTAATCAGCATCGAACAGTGAAATTTTTTCTCTGCAAGTGACGGATGAGTTGAAAAGAGCCCCTCGAATTGCTCTTGTTTCATAAGTTTCCTAACTTCAAAGTAAAATCATAAAACAGACCCCGGTGCTTAAGAACGAGAGACGACGAACACGAACAATGCTGTGCGGGACCTAAATTTAATAAATTCAAAAGCTGTTTTGTTGATATTTGTTCTAGAGATGCCAGCCCTCTACTTGGCTGACTAGGGACAAATGTGAGTGTGCCTGCAGTCCCTTTTTTTAATGAAAAACACAGTCCTGAAAGTCTATTATGATTTTTGTAATGCATTTCACCAATCGCTACAATGTTGCATACTGTGTGAATGTGCATATTGAGACATGAAATACTGCAATACTTACAGTCACGCACTCAGCTCCGACTGACAACGCCTATAAACAAGTCCTTGAATTTGAAAATCTTTGTCTAGGTGATGGCCATGCTGCTCTACCTCTCGCTGAATGCATGTGTCTCATAACAATTTAAATGTCCTTAGGTAAATTGTGCGATATCACAGCCAAATCTTTGGTCCTTATTTACTGTGTGTTAACAGTCTCAAATGAACCAGATGATTTTGTGATATAAACAAAGGGAGGGCTGAAAGAGTGCTGCATTGGAGAATCCACCTGAAGGAAATTAAATACAAGCTCGTGGCATGTTGCTGCTGTGAAGCATAAACATAAGGTGAGAAATTGAGAGAGAGATCTATGACTCTTTTTATGTGAAGGAATAAGGTTAGATTATAGTTATGTAAGGGTTGGACCTGTTTGTGTCGTGTTTGTAAAGTGCAGCTCAAATGTGCTGGAGCGCGGCGAACGGCAGCCAGGTATTTATATTCACCAGCATGTACTGAGATGCACCCTTAATGATACTGCAAGAGTAAAGTTGTTAAGATAACAGGGAAACCTTGTCCTCGGCCATTAGCGGGTGACTAATTGACTTCTGAATTTACTGTGTAGAAAATCGCCACTAATGGGATTTGTGTGCCCAGTGTGTGTTTAAGGCCTATATAAGAAACATTTTCGGCCGGTGACGCCCATTCAACCTGGCAGGTATAAGGGAAAACTGTTTGATCATTTGTCATAATAAAATAAGCTAAAAAAAAGTTTTTTTTCTTTTTGCTCAAATGAACAGAAGATTAGAACAGAAGACTGTTGTGCATAACACCCAGTCTGTTGACCCAAGTGGCTCTAATAGACAGCCAGTGACATGACAAATTTAACTGTACATTGTCTTACATACACGTACACATACATATAAAACAGCGTGTTGTTGGTGGTACTGAACAAAGAGAAGCACACCAGCATCTAATCAGGCTACAATCATGTTTACAGGTATTCTTACGTGCTGTTTAATGTGCTGCAGCTGAGCAGCTAATGACCTATCCTGCCTGCAAACTGACATTAGCAGCGCACCTTTCTACTGTGAATGTTTGGTCACTAAATTCAACATGACAAAGAACACACAAAAAGATGTGTGTTTGTGTTTGTAAGTTAGATAAGAAGGAGATTTCCTATAAGATAACCTAATGTGGGTTGTTTTTCAAAGCCTGCCTATACACCTGTACAGACTGACTATGTTACATTTTGGAAATATATACCATATACTGCACCATGTATATATATTTTTTTTCTTTTCCATCATTAAACTGCTGTGTTGCATCTTGTGCACTAAGCTAGATATGTATGAAATGTGTGTTGTGTCAAGGGGTTGAGAGCTGGACGCATTATCCATCAGTAATCAGATAAATATTTTTTTGTTTGGGATGCATGGTACGAACAGTTGTAGTGTGAGCTGCTCTGCTTCTGTCCATGTCCAAGATTTTGTTTTCAGTATGCTGTTGTTTGATTAAAGCTGGTCCCAATGCATCATGTGCCTGTACTGTTTCAGTGGAAAGGAATGTGTTCTATCAAACCTGCAAATAAAAAGTTATTGGACCAGCCTCTTTCGAATAAAACTAGATATGCTTGTTGTGGATTGTGGATAACACTGAAACACGTAGCTAAAAGTTTGTACAAAAGTAACCAACCTTTGTTAGTGTCATCACAAGGGTGATTTTAAAGTATTTTTTATCATTATCATAAAATTTTTGTCTGCAGAATCCAAGATACATTGAGGAAAACAGAGTATATTATTTTATTATATTTACAACAAAGAATATATACAGTGTAATGTTTCTCTAGTTCATCCATGAGAAAAGAGGAGAGACAGTAAGACCGATTAGAATTTGAGTCCTTAATACTAAAAACACCTCCAGTAATCACTGGGTCATTGGTATTGATCGACAACCCTATTAACACCCTGCAAGAATATTGTGGTTAGTTTGAGGTAAGCACCCAGTAGAAATCTGGATGCATAAAAATGCATGGAAATACATTTTCTTTGCTGCCCAGAGCTGATGCAACTCATTTTTATTTACTATTTTCTTACTTGTATGTTTAATCATTGTCTGTAACTTCGGGCTTTCCAGGCATTTCCAGAAGACTACCTAAGCCTCATGCAATGACAGGAGTTAGGGTTGATTGATTGACAGACACAAACCCACTCCGCTGGATAATGACCTCAGATTGGCTACTGGGTGAAAAAGACATACACGATCGGTCGTTCTCCGCCATGAATTCTGCTAAAAGTAATCTCTTTTGACAAATGAGAACAAGAAAAAACTACTATTCATGCTGCACCCTTTCCCACACTACCATTAAACAATTCTTTTTCTTGTTCTCTCGTATTTATTTATTTATTTATTTATTTTTTTTACATTTGGACATACATTGCATTGCATCCTGTTTGACCCCTCTGTCCCCTTTCCCTCCCCTTTCCCTCCCCCTCGCACATGCCTTTACACACATGAGTGGAATAGAAAGTGACATTTTCCAGCAAGCTTTGTTACCCATCAGTCATTGTTAGTGTGTGTCATGAAGAGAAAACCCCCTCAGAGCGCTGAGGGAGTCCAAGCTTGAGTGTGGAACAGGGGCCTTTGAGTGTTTAGTGGGGAGGGGGTGGGGGCAAAGGAGCAAGGCTGGATTTAACATGTGCAAGTGTGTGCAAATCACATCCAGTATTCTGCGTAAAGCCCATCAACAGAGAACTTTCTGCCGCACTAAAATCATTTTTCACCCGTAGCTGAAGGATTTGCAGCACAGAAGAGTTTGTCTCCCTGTCAAATGTTAATTGAACACAATGCCATGTAGACAGCTTGTTAACGTCTTGTTTTATTATTGTATGTTTAGTTCCAACCAGCACCTTTTTCTTTGGGCCTGCGCGTTTTCTTGTTTGCTACAGTCACTGCCCGTCAGGCAATTAGCCATAATCAGACTGTTAGCCAATGAATCTACAGTACAGTGCTTTTGTTGGCTTTATGTTGCTGTAACTAAGACAAAGATTTTATGTGCACAATTAGAAGCTGCCTTTGTTAAATCTGAACCCTGCTTCAAGTGTGATTACCAGTGATGAGATCTAACAACTTCACTTGTTTATACAGCTCACATAATGGCAAGCCCCTTTTTATTGGTATACAATTCAGATACTGTAGCCTAAGATATATTCCTGTCCTTCCATAGGTTGCATAGACCCAGAAATAAGAGCTGGAGCGGTCTTGCACTCTAAGCTTATCAATACAATATCAGTCAAACTCATCAGCGTTGTACGCCTCCTGCATTTAACCGGTACCAGCTGTCCACAGGGAATCACTTATTCCCAGAGGTCAGTGCTTGATGTGAAGGAGCTTGTTATTATAAGGTCTTAATTTTTCATAATATTCCTGCACACTCTGAGAGTTGGGGGCCGCAGCATTCTGCAAATTTCATGAGACAAACCGTATCTTGGTCCACCTAATTAGTGATTAGCTAAATGGATGCATTGCATGTGCCCCTTTAATAAAGCATAACAGCTCGCTGACCCCTCAAAGACCGTTTGGTTCTCTCGCCGCTTCGTTAGCATGAACAGCAGGCTTTTTCCGTCAAACAGGGGTAGGCTAATATTGCCAAGTAACTGTCAGAAAATATTGGCAGCTTGATTGCTTTGATAGCCTCTTGCTTGTTCCCTCTTACTGCGGTGCTCACTCACCCCCTTTCAGACGCGTAGAGGTGTGCTTACCAGATGAGGCAGAGGGGGAGAAATGCATTTAAGATTTGAAGATGCAGGGAAGGTAAGAGTCTTGTTTGCACAAATACCATGGAGGAGGAGGAGGAGGAGGGAGGGGAGGAGGAGGAGGAGGAGGGGGCTTTAGACAAAAAAAAAACAAAAAAACACTGCATCTTTGGATTTGCACATTGTTATCACAGCGATGTCAGTGCTGTGACTGTGACACGGGGAGAAGACAATGAAAATCTTTACTTCTAAGCACATACTGCTTTAAATTCAACTTGGCAAGCATGTTTTTTTTTTTTTTTTTCATCCAAAGCACACAAGTAAAAATTTCTTTCCCGCTGATAGCTCCAGGACCCCCGTTATTGAAAATTAATGAAGACCAATCAGCCAATCAGAATTGCATATTCACCCAGGCCATGTATTAATGTAAAATATGCCCCACAATCAATGCATATGTGCACTGCAATAACTATAATGAAAATGAAGATAATAGTTCAGTCTAGAATGGAGATGGTCTTCAGATTGCTGCCGGACCAGATCATATCATCATTATGACACCTACGAGAGGCTGAGATTGAGGGAATGCAGCTGAAATAGATTTACTGATACAGAGAAAAAGAGAAAGGGAGATCTACAGCATCGACATTATTGTTAAATACATACAATCACAGCCAGAAAAATGCCCAAAGACCTGCTGGAGTGGCAGTACTTGACTCACCACTCTTATACCCCTCCATCCCTCCAGAATCACTTTCATAGCGGGTGTACTAGTGCATAAAGTCTTCCATGGCTGAGACCTGACAGCCTCAGATGCCAAAAATCCATCTTCCAATGTAATTTAGCACAGAGGGAGCTGGGAAGATGGGGAAATTATACAGGACTCGAGTCAGAGTTTTAAGGTAGCAGTGGAGGCCCACAGACACATTTGAAATGATGACAGGTTGCAAGAATCTGACAAGTCAGAAGTTAGTGACTCCAAAAATAAAATTTCAGTCACTTTCTTGAGACCCTTGTGACAGGGCAAAGTATTGAGGCGCTGTCGCGCTCCTTGTCTTTGTTTCCATTGGCTCAAGATAACTAGCCGCCCAACCAATCTTGGTCTGAAGCCTTCTCATTTCTCACTTCAACTGAGGAAAATGACAGAGATAAGGTAATGCCAATTGTTGAAAATTGACTCAGTGGAATGGAATCTCATTGTCAGCACAGAATGAGTATGTATGAATTATGAAAAAAGAAACTGCATGACTTTTATATGTGGATGCATCTTTCCAAATGACAATGATTTCTATTCTTTATCTCTCAAAGGTTTGATGGTGTGAATTTTCCTCTTATTTACATGCAATTACAAAATTGGATGTGTAATGGACAGAAATACCCAAATACGGATAGTTATCTATGAATAATACTCCCATTGGACTTTTACTGCTGAAGAAACTTTAGGGTGCCTTATATGAATCATTTACTGTGACAGTAAAATTCACTATCCAATCAGTTTTTAGGATTCTATTACAAAGGTGAGTTCGAGAAAAACTATAAACCTATGAACATTAATGATGCTACTAGCATCAGAGCTCACCTCCCTTCTTCTCAGATCCACAGATATATTCCGATTTAAAAAATCTCTCCAGTGAGACCAGCATCACTGATGTTGGACATCTTTTGATGACCATAAACTGCTCCTGAATTTCAGACACAAATTGGCTCCAGATTTTCAGATCTTAAGTCATAATCATTGTATTTACACTGTTTTTCATTAAAAGTAATCCAGGTGATCACCATATATCGTCACCAGCATATAAGCTAATCAAACTGAGGAGGCTAAGGAGGAGCTTACAACTAACTTACTGGCTCCATAGAAACATAATACTTGTTAACATTAGCCAAAGCGGGTAGCAAACTGCAGTACTAAAACTAAAAAAATATGCTCAAACAATACTATGGAAAATAGAAAAACAACAGGAGTTGTTCCGTCAGCATTGATCTTGTAGCACAGATATGCTCCTCTGCTGAGCATAATGGCAATAAAAAAGTTTCATAGTGCTTGTTTTAAACTAGCTCATCCTGAAAATAACATTACATGACGTGCCTCGCTCAGACATGGGACCATAAGCCTGTAAATATCAATCAACTTTATTCGTGTAGCACATTTATTACAACAGACGTAGACAGCAAATGAAACAAGCATTAGGTCATACACGACAAAAACATATAAGATAAGAAGTATTATATACATACTGCATAACATGCAAGGTAGGATAAGACCATGTCATAAACAGGTTCTACAATAAGAAAAGTTATTATAAAAAAATGATAGCAATGTGTATGTGAAGATATGTGAAGGTCTCTTGAGGTGAAAACATTTCACCTCCAGAACTGAAGAAGTCCTCAATCTGTCTGCCTGATTTTATTTAATGCACTGTAATTCTATATCCTCCCAGACACAGTAAACACCTTTAAAAATATGGATTTTTTTGTGGTGTTCTGTACTTAAGCTTTACTTCAGTTTTGGCAGAAATCTTTAAAGGTGCTGTTCCAGAGAGATTTAAAATTTTATGTTTAAAATGAAGGAAATAGCCAATGAGGAAAGTATCATGAAAAGTTTATTTCATGATGCTTTCATGTATTTCCTACACCTTCTCCTCTTCAGATTTATCATTAAAATGTTCTTTAAGAATCTTGAAGTGAAATGTCTGCACTTAAATCATTGTTGTTTGATGTGAGGAAAATATTGTAAATATTTAACCGCAGGAGTAGAATTCTAAAGAGATTACTTCATTAATTTAAAATCTTGATGCTAAAAATACCAGTAGTTTAATATATTTTGGAAATGAAACTCTGCTTTTTTTCATTTCGGAGGGTACCAAAAATTATGTTCATTGGAGACAACAACTTAGCTGGTGTGAGGCAAGGCAATTACTGCAGATCAGAGCCAGAAAAACACATCACTTCACATAGTGGTGATAATGGCTGAACACAATTGGACTGGATATATCAATGATACAGCGTGGCGGTAAACAGATTACACAGAAACACTGAAAACTAATTGATTACCCTCAGTGGACATTAACACGCATTCTAATGGCTGTTAATTTTTTAACATAAAATACAAGCTTTTCTTCTGCTGCTCAACACAGCAATCTGTGAGCCAGCGTAATGCGGGCAAGGCGCTTGTGTCCCTCGGAGGAACATGTGACCCAACTGTCAGATGCCAAAATGCCAAGGGCTTGATTGACAGTGTTAAACTGCATGTTTGAGCTCATTAGCACATTAAGGCCTTGCTACATAGAGGATCCCCAATCATTGTGTATTAATGTTGTACTCTTGATGCGTTCAACTCGTCACTCAAACAGTACCCTTGTGGGAACTGAGAAATGTTATGGTAATGCATTTTTAAAAAGACTACAAAAAAAGTTGTAATGTATTGATACTTGTATATCAGACACACTTATTTGCCTAAAGAACTGGTTTTAAATGACATCTTCACAGTATTTTTTTTTCCACATGCAGGACATTTAGGTTAGTACAAACATATCTGCATGTATACTGTTCATATATGAAGTGGTGCCCTCGTGCAGATAGACACACATGCACGTGCACACATGTACACACAAAGCACATCAGTCAAAAGTCAGCATGGGCCGTTTCTTTACAACAGCTGTAATTCCAGTCTCAATCATAGCGCAGTGCTGAGAGCTCAACATCAGTCAAGTCCGCCCACTCCCATTCTCACATCTGTCACATCAAACAATCATGTTGAACTTTAGGGTTCAAAAAATTCTTTCAAGCTTTGCTGCAGAAAAAAAGGGGTACGGAACAGCAAGGGACATATAAACATGTGTTCGTGCCAGGCTTGTGTTTGGTGACAAAAGGTTAGCTCTGGGACAAACCTGCAAAAATATACCGATCTATCCTCGCTGCCACATGTAGACGGTAATACCTTGGCACAGCACAGGTTACAGAAAGGGTTTGCTTTTCAAAGATAAGTGCTTGCATTTTTCCTTTTTAAGTTGCGACTGTCACTGTAATGCATCTTTCATGAAAGTGATTGACATATGGTGTTATCATCCTCAGTGGCATTCTAAAGAGGGCTAGTGGCAGTCTCAATGTACTCTTCATTCTTAACTAATAGGGACAGCACATGGCTGGAAGCTGTCGCCTTGTTGGTCCCTGTTTGACACTGATGCATTTCTATCCCAACTGAAAATGCTTGGTCAATAGCCAGCTTCAGTATAAACTGTATACTTGACATATGGTAGCATTTTTTTCTTTCCTTTTCTTTGAGATGATGTTCTTTGTGCCCTTTTCTATCATATGTGCAGCACAGAATCATAGTATTCTGTTGTTTAATTACATAATATAGACCTTGTCCCTGTATTTTTTTCGCCATATGAAATATTCTCATGTCGATGGCACTCCTGGGGAGGATGCTCAGACAATTTAGTCCAGTGAGTGACAAGAAAATGCCCTTTAGCATAATGAGACTTTGACAATTAAATTCCACTCTGACACACTTTTCCACCCAGGTTATAAATAATTAATTTGAAGAAGTAAGCAGTCAAGAGAATGTCACGTCTCATTTGGTTGCGCTGAGCGACAATGACAAGACTGAAACACGCGGCTTACAGGATACTATTGGAAGGCTGGATATCCTGTTTCACAGTGACACAGACGTGTTAGTGAATCTCGGTAAGAGAAATGATGTTCAAAGCGGGGATTTTATTTTGTTAATTCTCTTAGCTCTCATTAAGCGTTTGTTAAATGAAGTGTACTCTTGCTTTCTGAACTTTTAAATCAATGAGAATGAGTGAATATGCCACAGAGAATCCTAATAGAAGCTATTAGTAGTTATGGGGAGATTGAATAGTAGAGGAGGTACATGTCTGATTGATTAGGTGTAGTCCAATGAGTCTTAATAACACATTTTTACCACACTATTTTTTTTCTCTCTGTCTTCCAAAATTAATCTAAACTCAGACAACATGAACTGAAATAGCAAGAATGAATTCACTTTTCTTATGGTTCTTGATGACAGAAGTTGTTGACATGCAATCACAAGCCTATCAGATGCAAATAACTTGACTGTTGTCTTTCACAGTGGGTCCCAGCAATCATCCTTTGAAACAATCTCTTTCCCAAAGATTTGGGGAGTAGACTGCCTGTATTGAGCTTTTAATATAGATGAACATCCGTCTAACCCTCCATTGAAACTTGCTGTATGATGCAAGTCAATGCAAGTCAATATTTTACGGGATTTCACTGAAATTACCATGCATGTCTTACAGGGTCAACATACTCCAAAAAACCTGAGCTTTCCCCCTGTGTGAACGGCAGATTCTCTCCCTTCCACCCCCTGCAATTTGGTGATGGAAATGTATTCCTCTTTCAGGCTGACATGGAGTATCGTACAGGTCATATCAGTCTTTTGATCCAGCAGCCATTAATAATCATGGGGCATGAAAAAACTAGACTTGCATATAGTCAGTCGCATTAATAAATGATAGCTCTGATCCAATTAAAAGGCCTTGCAAAGGAGGGTTTCTCAGAGTGTCCTCACAGAACATTTTTTGAAGGCACGCAGGCCTGTAAATAATCAAGCCCGGGGCGATCCAGCCCTCAGTACCCAGGAGATGCAGGCTGTGTCAACAGTGTGGCACTGTGCTGTCACCACATATCACTCCTGAGCCTTCTCACAGCCCTCAGCCGTGTGAAAACACCACAGCCCTTATCTTTTCCCTCCTTACCACGCCGCCATGTTAGCCGTAGAGCTTACACACCGGAGCCAACCAACTATACAGTCTCCCGTTTTACTTTTTCTTTTTTTTTTTTTCCCAAACACCGGATTCGCCTGCTCCATTTGGCTCTTTTCTGTTGTGTTTTGAGCTGTGCAAACAGGATACAGAGTTTTGGTGGATTGGTGGATATAACACCCTGCATACAAGCAGAGATATTGTAAAATTTTGCAACTTGGCCCTGGCTGTTGTGATTAATCCCTTCTAAATTTAAAATAAAATGTGTAAAATTTATTAGCAGTCACTCTTGAATAAATATAGCGTTCTGACTCCATCTAACGAGTATTCCTGCTGATATCCTTACGAGTTTTCATTAGGAATATAAGCTTGGCACTGCCTTTGCATCATCACAAAGCACTTTTCTTATGCCATTTAGAATTTAATTAATGCATCAGACTCCTCTCAGCTAACAAACATTGTCAACCACTGAATCTGTCACTGAAAATGTGTGATTAACGCCATTGTGGTTATTGCTGGTTGCGCTTTTGTTTGCATGCGGCACACACGCTGGAAATTCATGGTGATGAGGCCTTAGATGAAAATTCATGTGACTTGCCATCATTAGCGGAACGGACACGCTCATCCAGGTTGGCGTTTAGCTTTGTGCCTGAGGCTTGATGATGCCCTAAAATATGAGCCATAGTGCGCACGGAGCAGGCTGTGACCTTCTTATACAGAAGCGTTAATACTCCAGAACAATATGATGGAACATGGGAACAAAATGATCTTAATTAGGAAAGGAACTCATTCTGTCTGACACCAGCAGAGTCACCAGTCCACTCTGCGGCACCTTATTATCACGTAATGACTTCCATTGAATTAAACATGTCAGCCTAACTTTAAATGCAGAATGAGAGACAATGCTGAATACAGAGTGGCTGGTGACACTGCATTCATGCTGAGGCTGGGATTGAAAATTATTAGGTATGAGCAGTTTTGGGTATAATGCACTCTCTCGCTGAATGAAATGTTTAGCATAATATTGCACTTATTTAACCATGGCTAAATTATTAGCATTTCTCACTTACCAAAACATGAAAATTCACATTTTGAGCCGGGAAGGGCTGCCACTCATGAATATAATTTCATTTTGATGTCTGACACACAAGCATGGCATCAAAATAGCCTCAGTAAATGCTCACTTAGAGTCTCAACTCAAGCTTTTTTTTTTAATTTTTTTTTTTTTTTCTATTACGTGCTTTCTATTACGAGCTGCTGAGGAAGCCCTCAGAGGTAAAACAATGCAAGTATTTTGCAAACTCAATCATGTTGTTACACTGACGCACAGAGGACCCAATTAAAGTTGATGGTAATTTGCTTGAAACCCTGAAATGAAAGTTATATAACCTTGAACATTAAAGGTCACCAATCATGCTTTTTAAACATCTTCATGATTCTTATGCTTCTGTAATATTTTAATCAGCGTTGGATGACAGGGACGCGAGAATGGCAAATTCTAACGCTGTTATGGACGAGTAAACTGAGCCATGAACAAAACAGCCACCTGCGTTAATTAAAATGTCTAATACACTTATTTCAAATAAAAAAAGCTTCAACAGCAAAAAGTTCAGCTCTCAAATTTGTGCTGATTTGATTGAGATGAATGCACCAACTGTATGGACAACAACACATTACATTTTATTTCCTCCATATTTCCTCCTTATACCAGTATAAACGGTAAGCGATAATATACCTGATTGCAATAGCACACAGTTGCAGGTCTCCAGTACAATTAAGATGCTTGTTCTTGATGACTTATTTGCCCCATACAGTAATTGACATATCCCCAAAGTGCAAGCAAGGCATTAACTTGGGGCTAAAAATAGATGCGAATGCTATGTATTTATTGATGAAATAATCATCAAGCTGCAGTTCATTAGACCCTGCTTTATGTTTCAGTTTTAATTATTGGCTCTGGAAGATGTAACATGACAGCATCTTTAATCACCTGAGACAGAGGCTTGCTTCAAAAGGACACCTTGCTGACACGCTGAGCGGGGAATGTGTCTGCAATGCAGATTCACTGATCTCTATGAGTACATGTGTCACATCACCTTGATAATTAACAAAGGGATGTGTCAATTACCACCGGGCAATCAGGAAAGCCATGCCAGCAGGTGGGTTCTTAGGATGGGGATTTCAGCCGCAGTTCAGGCATCTCTGCTGCCAATCAAAGGTGTGTTCACCTCTCCATATAGGTGGGGGGAGACCACCAGCACCGGCAGCAATCCCGCAGCAAATATTCAAAGAAGGGCAAATTGGACTCAGCTCAGTGGAGCAAAGAGGGCACAGAGAGAACCCTTCCACTGCCTTGTCGTGCACATGCGTACTGCGCGTCTCCTGCTCCCACAGAGATAATCAGGGTTTCAGCCTTATATGACTCACGTGCGGCGAGGGGTGTACGACATAACCTTAACCGGTTTGGAAATGCATTGCATCACACACAAATGACAGATTTCACAGAGAACCATAGTGAGATTTATTTTGTTTGTTTTTTTTTTCTTATAAATATGCTCGCACCAGAAAATGAGGTGTTTCTTCTGCCTGTACCTGTCACTGATGGTCCTGCTGTGACTGTTGATTTAGCGGCAATAAGGATGATCCAACATGAATAAGCATATATTAGCATGCACTTTAAACTGAATGGAGAGGGGGAATTTGGGCCAAGCTTTGGCTGAAGAGACCCAGTCGAATGGGCACTTTTTAGTGGAAATAGGGAAGCACAGAGGGATGAAGGCAATAGTCCTGCAGTTAAACTAGTAGTTTATCAGTTTTAGGGAGGGAGTTTCCAAATTGTTTTCCCTGTTAATGTAATCAGTGTTTAGAATTGTGACTTAACATTTCTGGATCACTTCATTCTAATTCTCTCATTTGCTGTTGGCAGTCCTCGCTGAAATAAATCTCATCCCACCACAATACAAGAGCGGCGCAGATGTGGGCTGCAATGCTTGTGACCAAGGCGCTGATTAAACAGAAATACACAGTTAATCACGCTGTGGATTTCAGTGTGTCTCGATCAGGCCATACACGCTATAGGCTTGGCCACCTACGGCACTTCTTCTGCAGTCAATCAGGACGAGAAGAGTGCTGCGAACCCGGTCTGTGTGCAAGTTTCATCCGGCAACTTAAAGAGCACCGCTGACACAATAAAGCCCAGTTATGTATGATCTCATCTGCAGATCATATTATCTGTGTGAGCTGCTCATGTTTGGTGCCCCGCTAACTGCCTCCACCTCTCAGTGAAGTAGCTACGGGTTACAGAGGGCAGCTATCAGACATTATGTATCTCTCTACCCGCGTAGATGTATTATTATAGCACCGGTAGATTAGACTAGCAGCAGTGTGATGTCACAGTCTTCAAACTGCAGGTTGAACAGCATGGGACCCTTCTGCCTCCTCTCATGTCCACGCTGTAAAAAAAGGTCTATGGTTGTTGAAGCACTCGCTCTATCTTATATATGATGCAGTGAGGTTGAGGGTGAGCCATGTGAAATAGAGCTTGGGTTTCAGTACATAATTTTGTGAGGCTGAGAAATCTTTGGTGACCAGCTAAAACATAATAAATTATTTCCAATCACCCTTTTAAGTCATCTGATGTTTACATCTTTGATTTGATTTCTGACTGTGTCTATGTCATAACTAAGACATTTCTTTCGACATACATTGTTTTTCAAGCACTTATGCTTCTGTGAGGCTGCAGTGACACAGTTAAACGGATGAGAGCTATTCTGGATGTCACTGTATTAGATAGAAATATACAGAAGTGTTACTGTGTTACTTACTAACATAAAAGCATACATACATGCATACTTACATGAATTATACAGCATATACAGGATATACTATATGTTTATTAATAAATATCTAGGTAAGATATCAATAGCTGACATCTTCATTTCGCTTAAGAAGATGCTAATGAGGACATGAGAGGAATCTTATATTTCTCACTTACACACTATTTGAAATATCATGTTATATTTTAGTGTTTATCTTCTATTTGACCCGTGTCTTGTGTTACCAAAATAACTCTATTTCCCCACAGGGATTGTTTAAGTTTTATCTCAATCCATCTCTCCTCCACTCTCAATTTCTCCTTCTCTTTCTTTCAAACAATGTCCAATATTATTAGTTTATTGCCATGGATTTTTATGTTGGCTCTGAGGATAAATCATTTTTATGAGTAGGCCCTTAACAAACTCTTGATGACAACTGAGCAGACTAAGGTAATTTACAGGAGCCATGCAAGTATATAGACTGGCAAGTAAAATGGCCAAAAGCTATTAAACACCTGAAATAAGCCTGTTGAGGGCATGATATTCATTCATCACACTGTTTTTAAAAATATAGATTTTTTTTCATGAGGATTGGACGAGAAAAAAAAAGCATGTATCTGATTCATGAAATCATAAAAAGATGAGATGTAATGCTATTGTGTAGTAAAATATCACTGTGCAGAGAGCTAGAACAAAACATCTCACCCCAGGCTTGTTATATACCATGGGCCATATTATGTCAAGTAAATCACTGAATGATGTTGTAAAATGTTCTAAAATGGGGAAAATAACTTAGAATAAAAAATCAAAATGTGTAATCTTTTGCATTTTTTCTATCATAAATTCAAATATATTTGTAACGTCATTGACAACAAGTTAACCTTGCCAAAAGTAAACTAAATTAAGTTCAAATCTATGCGAACCATAATTCTGTTTTCTTTAAGTGACTCATGTCAAGTATCAAACACTTCAGTTCAGATTATTTAAACTGTAGGGGTGAATTCAGTACAGCGCTGCATCAGCAATAGGCTCTAGCAAGTCAAACATGAAATCAGCACAGCAAATTGGAAGAGAACGTGTGAAAAGCTAAATATATTCAGTTATTGGAGTTAACTTCTAGCTTTATTGTATGTGTTGCCTGGCACCTGTCTTTTGTGAGGAGGCAGCATATCTGATTACCATCTGTGTGGGAGGACATTTGCCATTGATGAACAACCACTACAGATTTTTCACATTCAGTTAAGATCTGATATATGTATATATATATATATATATATATATATATATATATATATATATATACAGTGGGGAAAATAAGTATTTGATACACATCGCCGACTGAAGTTTTCCCACTTACAAAGAATGGAGAGGTCTGTAATTTTCATCATAGGTACACTTCAACTTGTGAGAGACAGCATCGAATCTAAAAATAAAATCCAGAAAATCACATTGTATGATTTTTAAATAATTAATTTGCATTTTATTGCATGAAATAAGTATTTGATCACCTACCAACCAGCAAGAATTCTGGCCTCTCACAGACCTGTTAGTTCGTCTTTAAGGAAGCCCTCCTATCCTCCACTCGTTACCTGTATTAATTGCACCTGTTTGAACTCGTTAGCTGTATAAAAGACACCTGTTCCACACACTCAATCAATCAGACTCCAACCTCTCCACCATGGGCAAGACCAAAGAGCTGTCTAAGGACACCAGGGACAAAATTCTGACAAAACCTGCACAAGGCTGAGATGGGCTACAGGACAACAGGCAAGCAGCTTGGTGAGAAGGCAACAACTGTTGGCACAATTATTAGAAAATGGAAGAAACTCAAGATGATTGTCAATCTCCCTTGGACTGGAGCTCCATGCAAGATCTCGCCTCGTGGAGTATCAATGATCATGAGAAAGGTGAGGGATTCAGCCCAGAACTACACGGGAGGACCTGGTCAATGAAATGAAGAGAGCTGGGACCGCAGTCTCAAAGGTTACCATTAGTAACACACACTACACTGTCATGGATTAAAATCCTGCAGTGCGCAGAGGTCCCCCTGCTCAAGCCAGCACATGTCCAGTCCCGTCTGAAGTTTGCCAGTGACCATCTGGATGATCCAGAGGAGGCATGGGAGAAGGTCATGTGATCAGATGAGACCAAAATAAAACATTTTGATATAAACTCCACTTGCCGTGTTTGGAGGAAGAAGAAGGATGAGTACCATCCCAAGAACACCATCCCAACTGTGAAGCATGGGGGTGGAAACATCATGCTTTGGGGGTGCTTTTCTGCAAAGGGGACACTGTATATATGTGTGTGTGTGTGTGTATATATATATATATATATATAGACATATAGACACTATACTTCAGGGCATAATAAGAGGCATCTGTTTGGTTAATTGAGTACCCTTGTTGATCAGGCTAGACACATGCTGCTCCATAATATGTTGAGGAACATCACATTCAGTCTTATGAATATCATTTCTATGAATGTGAATCAAAGAAATACCTCTTCCGAGTATTTCTTTCAATTTGTCTGTAATACTCCAGTAAAGTCGAAAAGCAATGAACTCATCTTACACATTAAATGTCACAAATCATGAATCTTTCACTATCATAGAATCCATAATTTTAAACAAACCCAGCTCTGGGATACATTACCCAGAGTCCCCAGCTGAAGGCCTTGCAGCTTCGGAAGTGGAAAGCTATATGAGGAGAACACAGCCTCCTGTACTCATTCTGCTTCAGGGGACAACAGTGAGCTGATGCAGTTCCCCATCTGAAGTGACAATCCTGACAGAATAAAAGTAATGGCAGCCCTAAACAGTGGGCAATGGATCTGACAAACATTTAGATGCTATCTCCCAGTTACAGTGAAAAACTGCGCTGCCACTCCTATCGCACCAGTGTAGCCACTGGCAACACCAGCCAGACATGTAATCCCTTCGGACAGGAGAGCACCTCATCAAGCACAGGCCCAAATCAAAGTAATTGACAAAAGCAGGGAAATAATGAATAGACCACGAGTGGATAACCAAGCATTTTTATCAGAATAAAAGCTCTAGCTGCATGCACTGTGCTGTCGAAGCAACAATGGAGGCAGCGATTTGGGAAGTTAACATGGCCAGAAATGTAAAAAACAAAATTCAAATGTGTTCATCCATTCATATTTACCAGACAAAGTATCAGTTTCAAGAACCTGAACAGTTATATATGCGTTAAATTAAAAATACATATTCAGTCCTCTATTTTTATTACACTGTTGTCTGTTTTTGTCCTTTTTGGTTGACCGTTGTCTTGAAAAATGTACACAATCAAGTTAATGTGTCAGCCTAAAATGACTTTACTATGGCATTCTTTACTTTTAGTCTGCTTGTTACCCTTATTGTATCAAGCAGTTGTAAGGCACAGGAAGCCAGACAATATTTCCTCATCTCGTTTATGTCCCCTCTGGGTCACACTCAGTATCTGGGCAAAGACTTCATCACACACACAGCCTATTTACAGATGCAATTTTATCCCGGCTGCTGCAAAGATAATTCTATGTTGCTTGCTTGATCGTGTTTTCATATCCATTTTCATGTCTGCCTGTGTCACCCACCCCCCTGTGTGTCAGCAAGGCTGAGCCAAAATTTTAATGAGGTCAAAAAGTGCATAGCCTTAGAAGGAAATTCTGAGGGTCCTACCCTGGAGACACTTTGGCCATTTTAAACCAATTTCCTGCAGTTTTACAATAGATTTACAGATTTTATGTCCGTCACAACCTGCAAAAATTGACTTATTGTGCAAAACTTCTAATCATCACAACAGTCCAGTGGTTCGGTAACTGGCGAGCCGTTTGTTCCTTGAAGTTATTAAATTCTTTTCAGCACCTCCGTCAGAGCTTGGCGCGGTGTGGTTACATCGCACGTTCATGTGTGATACTTCTCACAATACAAAGCACTTAGAGAAATTACAGTATGTTCTCTTGACATGCAGAGACCCTCCCCATTCTCAGTCCCAGTTCTTGCACAAAATACAGTGTGTGCTTATACTGAACATCAGGCATAGCGGTGGAATAAGCTGACTCTAAGCTGGTGTACTGTACATCAACCTTTTTTTTTTTTTTTGGCACCAAAATGTGTCTCAGTGGAACACAGGGCTGCCTTGGTTACCTGTTATATCAACCAATTAAGCATAACCTTCCTATTGAAGATATGTGCTAAATATTCACTGTTTCACAATTTAGGCTTTTATGCTGATTAAATCTGGTTGTTAAAAAATGATAAAGGTTGAGCTGAAATCTTTAGCCGTTGAATTTTACTGCTCTCTTTAGTCTTTAGCAAAATTATTATATCGTTCCCATGCCTATGTACGAGTACATGCAACCCTGTGGTGTGGAGTCTAAAACACTGGTTGGAAAAAGATTGCTCTACCCGCTCATGGAAACATTTCTGCTGCAGCAGATAGTGGTCAAAAACTCAACACAGGGAACCATAAATGTAAAGTCACTCTGAAGCCTGCCTTCAGTCAACATCCAATAAAGCCAACAGACAAGCCAATAAAACCGGTTCAACCGAGTACAGTGTATAAAATAAGAATGTAATTAAAGCAATATTCTGCACAAATATGGCCTGAAATGTCTATACAATTTTTAGAGTTCAAATATTTACTTTTGTCCAGCAAAATAAATCAAATGTACCTTTTTCTTGTTTATTTATCCTTTTTTTCACATCACATGTCTGAATATTTCACAATTTAGGGCATGTGTCAGCTCGCAAAATGTCAGTGGGACTTGAATGACACCCCAAAGGTTGCATTTCTCCTTCAGAACGAGTGGAAAGATCACAGAAAATAAAGTCACCTTGAAAGAGGTATCCAAGTTTCCACTGTCAGCAAGCATAGAGATCACAGGGGTTGAGGTATCTCTCTTGTTCCTCTGCCTTTAGTGTGGCTTTCATGCAATGTTTCACCTCATTACTGTAAACGTCCTCTAACAACTCCAGCAATCAACCCATATCTGTCTCTCTGCACGCGCTGGTACAGTAAGTTTGATGTATTTCCCTCACGAAGGGCTCGTGTGATACAGTTGCCTCATCTGCCCCAGTTTCAGAAGTATCACTTGATGGTCTAAAATCGATAGGAGACGGGGAGCAAAACAAACCCAACAAAGCATTTGAATTCAGCTCTGGTTTTCTTAAATGTTCTCTGTCAGGGCGAGCGAAATGAAACTCAACTTGTTTAAATCAAATGTACAGAACTCTTGGTTGTCCTTGAGAAAGAGGACAACTTTCAACTAATTTTTCACATTCCAGTCACGAGACTTGAACGACTTCACCAACATACCAACACCTCTGTCAACCGGTTAACACGCAGTACATATTTAGCTGTATTCAATAGTGTAAAGACTTGACTGCTGTAAAAAAAATAACATACTGTTTATTTCACTTGATTCAAGAGCATTGCATGGTATTTGAAATAAAAGTAAGCATTTAAATAATATTTCCACAAAATAAGTTAAATTGGAATAATCACATGTAGCAGAAAATGCTGAAATGGTGGTGGTGGAGCACCGCATCAATATTGTGAAGTCTAATTTTGTTCCCATAATAGGATATTAATTCCAAAGTGGACAGATGACACCATTTGCATGTCTACCAGCACTCTTAGGGATCAAGCAACAATTTTGCACTTCACTGCAACTGTCTCATAAGAAGGTCATCCATTAAGTTCTGTGTGGCTTTAAAAGCCTTTTCATGTATTATGAAATTGATTTTAAAAAAGGAAGGAGTAGCACGTGTGTCTCATTCTTCACCGGACTAGCTATAGTGGAATGACCACATTTATTTATTTATTTTTTTTTAAACACTGAAAAAGAAACAATTATTATAATACAGCCATTAAGGTATTCAGCTATATTCCAGTACAGTAATGACACACTTGGAAGTTTGACTCAGAGTGGGTGTGCTGAGCGATAGAAAACACTAGACTGACCTTGAGGAGTCCTCTCGGCTCTGTGCATACCCCGCACCTCTTTAGGGCCAATGTTAAGAACTTTAGCTCATTGTCATTACAGCGGGGAAAATGTTTGGGGGATCATCTACATCTCTGATTTAATGATGCATAGTCAAATCTTATGAGAGTCACTTATGTCCCATAAAATCCCTGGACAAAGCTGTAAAATCAATGACCTGTTTTGTTACTTAATGAGCAGCTCAACTGTGGAAAGGTTGGACCTTTCTGATTCCTATGCCCCACCCCTCGAAGTACAAACTTCACTGTGTGGCATCCAAAATACCCTGAATTACCCTTAAAGGCATGCAACATAGAAGTCTAAGGTTACATGATTACATAATGTTTGGAGCGATAAGGTGCAATCTGAGGTGCAGTCATTTTCCCTATTATAAACGATGGTGCAAGTCTGGATATTTTGCTGGCCATTGTACTACAGTACTGTGGATGTCTTCCATAATATTGTACCTGCTAATCTCTGTGGGGTATTAAAACTGGAATGATTGGTATGCAGCCTTAATGTGGGAGAGTTAAGAGTTAGGGGTGAGAGAAAGGATATAAAACCAACCAGGGGAAAAATTAATATGAGGCAAGGTAGTGGAACTGATAGTATTCTATAATGTGTTGGCACCGAGATAAAAGAAAAAAAAAAAAAATGTCACCAAATATAAAGTGATGAAAGTTTGTGGATTGTTTGGAACATTTTCTTACAGCGCTACAGAAGACAACGCTGTGAAGCCCACCACAGGAGAAGCTCTAAACTCTTTAATCGTTTGATGATATTCAGCGGGAATGTTTTCTGAAAATACTTTAAAACAGTGAATTAAATTGTGTCCTCCCCCCCGCTCCCCCCTCAGCCCTCTCTTTTTCAAACTTTCTCAGTGGAAGTAGAGGTACAATAGTGAAGCCGTAGATCCAGGTGAGGAGTGATTATGTATTCTGCCCCATCCTCGTAAATCCATAATCATTAACATCTGCTCTAGCTTTCTTTATTGAACTATTTCGCCCATGTGTGGTCCACTTATCCTCGTTAACTCCACTTTAGCCAACTCAGCACATAGATCGAAGGATAGATAGAAAGGAAAAAGAGGGGGAGACAAACAGTGAGAAAGGAGGATAGGACAGGAGGGCACCTTTTGGAAGATAAAATAAATAACTTCTGGCTCTATTTTGAGCTTTTAGGTGCAGGCATGCTCGCTGCAGACACGGCTTACCCTTCTGTATTTCTTCCCTGGAAGTAATTCCTTAGCCTACTGTATTTTGACAACTGACCCATGGATTTGCTGTCTGGCTGCAGGATGTCTTGAAATAATATCTATAATTGCCTCTCTACAATATTGATTCAGACAAGGATAAAATAAGAGCACAGCATGTATATTGAGAATTTGTTGACTGTTGAAATTAAAAACTCATTAGAAATTCCATTGACCTTGTCTCATGATAACTTTCCGGTAAAGCTGGTGCAAAATACACAAACTGCTTATTTGTTATTATTAGTACTAGTACTACTAATAGCGGCAGTAACGGCAGAAGCAACTGTAGCTCCAGTGACGTTTGAGGTTTTTGTGAGAGCACTCTTGGGCTCCTGGACACCTTGTTTGTCAAATCACACATCATCCTGTATGACCTATTGATATTAAGTGACAGTGGACATTGTGTCTGGGCCCTGTCAATATCCACAACACCCCATAAAGGAGGTGTGTTTGACCACAAAACTGGAAAAGACTCTCTTTATAATTTCATTCATATGAAATTATTTTGCACAGGCAGTTATATTTTTGCCAAGTTGATTAGATATTGTGTGAATGCAAGCAACAGTGTGAAGGTTGTGTTGGGGCTGCAAGGTGTTGGTGTATATATATATATAGCTTTATCTCATGTTAGTAGCCAGCATTCGTATTTTTCTCATTCATCCATGACCCTAAACCTTCACTTTGACTTACCTTGACCCTTTGAAGTCCAGTGACATAAAAGATAGGAATAACCACCTAAAAAAAGAATGCTGTTGCATAAAAACATAATGTGCGTGGCATTGAAAATATATATATACATATATACACACACACACACACACATATATATAACACTGTACTTCCAGGTGACCTTTTTGGGAAGTGCAGAGCAAAACACTTTGATGTTGCTACTTTGATGTTGCTCGACTCACCGGATTCAGTACCTCCAAACAAACAAGCAAGCATAGGCTGTTGTACTGACACTACACATAACAGAATAGTATATTTAGATATAACGGAAAAACAGATGGTGCCCATCAGAGAAACAGAGAGAGATTAAAAAAAAAAGTTTTATTTAATGTGATTTTATTATTGCCATAGTCAAAAACTCCAAGCAAATACCTGTTACAGTCTCACATTCACCCAAAGGCAACAGCTCTACAGATTCCAACACAATACTACAGCTGCAACCAGCACTAATAATGCCAATAAAGCTATGATCACCATATTCAAGACTCACATATGCATTGGTGCTCAGTTGCTGTGAAAGGCAATACAAGTGTTCACATTATTTGGGGCTTAAATATGCCCCAATTTCATAGTTTGCTTTTAAAAAAATTCGAAATCCCCAGATTTTCACAAATTATCACCAAACTGTTCAATATACACTGCTCAAAAAAATAAATAAAGGGAACACTAAAATAACACATCCTAGATCTGAATGAATGAAATATTCTTATTAAATACTTTGTTCTTTACATAGTTGAATGTGCTGACAACAAAAATCACACAAAAATTATCAATGGAAATTAAATTTATTAACCCATGGAGGTCTGGATTTGGAGTCACACTCAAAATTAAAGTGGAAAAACACACTACAGGCTGATCCAACTTTGATGTAATGTCCTTAAAACAAGTCAAAATGAGGCTCAGTAGTGTGTGTGGCCTCCACGTGCCTGTATGACCTCCCTACAATGCCTGAGGCATGCTCCTGATGAGGTGGCAGATGGTCTCCTGAGGGATCTCCTCCCAGACCTGGACTAAAGCATCCGCCAACTCCTGGACAGTCTGTGGTGCAATGTGGTAGTTGGTGGATGGAGCGAGACATGATGTCCCAGATGTGCTCAGTTGGATTCAGGTCTGGGGAACGGGCAGACCAGTCCATAGCATCAATGCCTTCGTCTTGCAGGAACTGCTGACACACTCCAGCCACATGAGGTCTAGCATTGTCCTTGCATTAGGAGGAACCCAGGGCCAACTGCATCAGCATATGGTCTCACAAGGGGTCTGAGGATCTCATCTCGGTACCTAATGGCAGTCAGGCTACCTCTGGTGAGCACATGGAGGGCTGTGCGGCCCCCCAAAGAAATGCCACCCCACACCATTACTGACCCACTGCCAAACCGGTCATGCTGTTGAAGCACCATTTAAGGATGTTGCAGGCAGCATAATGTTCTCCACGGCGTCTCCAGACTCTGTCACGTCCCTGCATGGTGTTGGGCTGTAAGCACAACCCCCACCTGTGGACGTCGGGCCCTCATACCACCCTCACCTGGGTTGTTGCCCTCCTACGGCCTCTTCCACGTCTCCTGATGTACTGGCCTGTCTCCTGGTAGCGCCTCCATGCTCTGGACACTACGCTGACAGACACAGCAAACCTTCTTGCCACAGCTCGCATTGATGTGCCATCCTGGATGAGCTGCACTACCTGAGCCACTTGTGTGGGTTGTAGACTCCGTCTCATGCTACCACTAGAGTGAAAGCACCGCCAGCATTCAAAAGTGACCAAAACATCAGCCAGAAAGCATAGGAACTGAGAAGTGGTCTGTGGTCACCACCTGCAGAACCACTCCTTTATTGGGGGTGTCTTGCTAATTGCCTATAATTTCCACCTGTTGTCTATTCCATTTGCACAACAACATGTGAAATTGACTGTCAGATTGGAGTTACATTGTGTTGTTTAAGTGTTCCCTTTATTTTTTTGAGCAGTGTATTAAAAAAAATTAATTGCCTGAATTATTAATACATTGCAATCACATATAGTATTTTAGAGCAGGGACCCCTGATCCATCAAAACTTTCTCTAACACACAAAAATGTCACACAATTCAACCTAAAAGGCAATTCCAGTATCGTAGCACTTTCATGTACACTTCTTTTAAACAGCCTCTGTATTGACCAGGAAAAAAAAAAAAAAGGAAATAACATGTGTGAGCTCCCTTTTCAGTAACCCCCTCCTGCCCCTCTCCCGCTCTCACTCTCTCACTCTTTCTAGCAGGTGATCAGGGCCATAACTAGAATATTATTTACTGGATTGGCAATGTTAAAGTTAATGTTGCAAAAATTCCCTTTCTACAGTCGGATTCCGGCTCTAATGAGGCTTTACTGATACAGCGTTGATGGCTCTGCAGAGGAGACGGGTGCTTCTGGAGGAATGTCAAACACCTACCTCTACATTCTTGTGTACCGTCATTAGGGTCATTTAGTATTTCCACTGAATCGCACGGCAGAAACCAGTGGGAGCGAGAAGTCCATGAAAAATCACCTTGCACCTTGCACGTGGAAGGCGCTCAAAGTGTATTTGCATGTTCGCAAGGAAGAGTGCAGGCTACATCTGCCCTTTGAGGTCTTAATGCATACAAATGTATTGATTTTGAAGACATTTCAGTGATCAGAGTCACTCGCAGAGCAGCTTTGCATACCATAAAAAGCTATTTTGAAATGGTGTGGTATAGCAGAGGGAGTGATTTTCATTGTTTTCTGACTGCTGGTTGCATTTAGTGAGTTTGTATTCAGTGTTGGTGCAATCTTCCATAATCTATCACGTGTGAAAAGTCTTTCAGGTATCATGATTTTAATTTTTTAATAGCTGCACTTGTTTGCGTTAGGTTCAGTCTGTTTGATCATGCGATGGCATTTTAAAGTCCTTGTGGAAGGCTGCGCTTTGAAATCTCGGGTCAGCTGGACTGTCGTGACATTTGCTGCTGACAAGTGTTAAATCTGGGGAGGATTGTGAGGCCGCTGACTGACATTAGAAATTAACAACGGCTGGAAGAAAACACCTCTTGATGAAAAAGTTAAGTGGGCAGTCAGGCCGTCCGCAGCAAAAGTAATGTATTCTCCATCACTCCTCACTCTTTTTTGATTGACTTTGAGATTTCATTTTTCTACCTACTTGCTTTTTATCAAATCCATTTGAGGACAGAAATGTCTTTGTGCAGAAATCCTGCCTTTGTTTGACCCAGGGAACCTTTAGTTTGAAGTACAGGAGGGTTTTAGTTTCTCTGCTTTATATTTTTTGACAGGTAAGATTTCATCTAAAGCAAAATTTCCTTTTCTGTGAAAACAAGATGAAGAAGAGTTGATAGACGTGGCTATGCCAATGGCTTCTAAGAACCAATCTCATCAAAACGATTTCAAAATAAAATTATCACTGACAAAATTATATCTTATGCCCCTCAGATCTTGTACTCCTATGAAAGTGGTAGACTGGAACACCTAAGCCGGCCATTGGTGACCATGCTACACACACTTTTTTAAGATTTCAAATCAAACTCCCAAACCTCGAAATGCATTGAAATTCACCTTTTTTTGTGGTACTGGCAGTTAAAATGGTCATTCTTGTTGAAAATCTTCAAATTAAAACAACTATGAGAGCTGAGCAGCAGATGTTATGAGTAACAACTGATACATTGAAGTCTTGAGATTTCTTACTTTTGAATTCATAATAAATTGTTTATTTCCCTTTTTCAGGCTCAACAAACTGTGTACAAATTCTCAGGTGTTGTTCACATTTAGGGTAGCATATCATGGATTGCATGATGCATCTGAAACGTGTTAAATCTATATTAGATTCAAAATCCATAACGTGAAATTTTCACAAATGTTAATAATATAGAGGTCTGGTCTCCATTGATAAAGAGCTTGGGATCATGCATTTCATTAACACATTTGAGATTTGAGAATATCAGAGGATTGTGCTGGTTCTGTATGAGGAGCTCTCTCATGGGAATACATGCGTTATGATACAGTCTGGAAATGTTCCACCGCCTTCAATAAAGCAGCTAAAATCCATATTCCAAAGCTCTCGAAACTTTTACCTGCTGGGATCTGTCAGAAGCATTTAGAGTTTTAGCTTTTACACTTCACAGAGAATTATACATGGGGTTTTCAACAGTGCAGGCTCAACATCATACAGACCTAATACATCCATGTTAAATAGTTGTCAAGATTAACACCGCCAAATATGTTTACATATCTTGCCTTCGGCGGGGAGAGGAACATCTAAGCTAGGGTTTCAGTGTGTGACTTTGTGATGTCTGCGTGATATTACTCGGCATCATGGGAACACTCCGGCCTGTTGATGAAAAACTGCCAAATCTTTCAGTTTCCTCTAGAAATGCATGGGCCTGAATTTTCCTCCTCACCCTTTTCATGTTATCTGGGGGACTTGTGGCCAAAGTGAATGATCTTGCCTTGAGGCAACATCTTACACTTGGAAGTTTGAAACTTTTCACCGGGTAATAATTTTTCTCTGGACAGGTTAATTTATATCCTTGTAATCAAGTTTAAAACCCATAAAAAACTGTAACCTTCAGTGGGGTGTGTGTTTAATGTGCATGCGTTTGTGTATGTTTGGCTGTGTGATTGTGTGTGCATGTATCCCCTACAAACACAATTCTCTTATGCCTCGTATGCCCAAAAGCCATCATCAAACTCTTTGTGTGTACTGCATTGTCTCCGTCATTAGTCATACATTTCTATAAATATTCAATCAGCTTGACTAGCAGCCGAACACCAAGTTTCCAAAAAACAATCTCACCACCCGTTACATTATTTATTTCTGTGCCCTCTTATGAATTATTTTTCTTGTTCAACTATCATGCCTTACTTTTTTATGTTTTACTTTCCTGAATATAAACCTCGGCAAAATAAAAGCCAAATTTAAACCGTGCCTCAGCTTATAAATTCAGTCATAAAATCACATGCTGTGTGCCTTTGAAAGTGGATGCTGCTCTAGAAGTTTACATGAACTTTCTAATGTACACAGACAGTTATTTGGTTGAGTGGGACACAAGAAACAATGCTGTAATATTAATATTTGACTTAAATAGGAGGGCACATAAATTGAGGAACAATAATATTTTTTAATATTTTGCAACTTCTTATTGCATCGGGTATAACATGGTGTGGGAGCAAATAAGAAGCTCTGAGTATTTATTTTTTTTACACTTTTCTCAGTCTTCCCCATGGATTTCAGCTATATCAGAGTAGAAGACAGAAACAAAATGTTCATGTGTCATTTAGCTTAACTCAGGCATACCTTCCACAATATGTCAGCCTTTTGAATTCTCTTCCCTTTTGTTTGCTTGTTAGCTCTGTGCTCCATCATCTGTGGACCACAAACATGAGGACATTGTTTAAGTCTGATATTCAGCCTAGCAGGACATTAGTCCCTGTCTGTGTCATTGCTCATATTCAAAAACCCATGTTCTTTTCATCATTCAGCCCATTTAAGCTCCATTTTCCTGAGTCATTTTTTGGTGATGAATTGGCCCCAACAGTGGCACTTCAATCAGCCCTGATTTTCTATAACACGTTAGAAAATGAGAGAGAAAATGATATGGAAATAAATCACATTTTGCTACTTGATCAGAACCACAGGCTGAGCCTGAGCTGCTCTCTGCCTTGAGTCAATTACTCATTACACACAGCTATTGACCTTTCTTCCAACAGGAAGTTCAGTGAATATCTCTGCAAGGATTGTAATTGACAAGATGTCTCTTTTAATAGAAAAATGCCCACTTTTCCTCACAAGTTAATTATAAATTCAATAGAGGACCCAACGGCCACAGCCACTGAGAAAGGTTAGTATAGACATTTGTATCTGCCAGGCCACCCATACATGAACACATAATTTATTCCTGACAGAGAACCCATTAACACATGTACTTTTCTGCCATTTAATACTTGACAGTGTCACAATTTGAAAATTCAGATCCATATACAGTACATAATTCCAGGAGCATGTGACATGAAAATAGACACTTTTAAGTAATTTGTGTAGCATGGAGTAGCACATATACTGTGACCATGTTGAATGATAGGCTGAGTAGGCTTGTCAGCTCAGCGCATACTTTACAGAGCTTCAATTTCCAAAGTGAAAATGATGTAATCGTGGAGCGATTTAGTCCCGCATTATGGGACAATTTAGAAGTGGCAGCACATCCATCAACATAAGGAAAACATGACAAGTTGCCGCTATGATGCGCATAGATCTGCCCTTCATTTGCCCCGGAGCCTCTCCCTGAACTCTGCTGAATAGTGTGGCAATGATCAACGTGCTGCAAGTCCAATGGTAAACAATTTCTTTGAAAGCAGTTCATTCTTATCTGTTGGAAATGTGTGATACATCCTGACACATACACTCCAGGGGTGCCTGGATGTTTCTGAAATCCTATCACATCAGACATCTCAACCTTCACAACCCTTTCACTTATCCAAAGTGAGGCTGATGGGACAAAGGCCGAGATGACAGCTTGCACATGTCTTCCTTTAAAAACTACACACAAACGCTCACCAAAGCCTTTGCTGATTAATTTTTAGCAAGCGACATTTTAGGAGTCGTGATTTAACAGTGTCTACAAGCAAATTAACTTTTTCCCAGTGAACTCTTTTTGTGTATTAATGTGGAAATATTTACAGAAGCACTTAATGGTATCATGCTGATCATAAAGGAAGTCAGCCTGAAGACGTACAACTGGGAGCCACTTTGCTGACTGGCACCTCTGAATTCTTGTAAGAGGAGAGAAGCTAAATGGAAGGAAAAGAAAAAAAGAAAAAAAAAATGCCCAAAATACTTTCCCACAATGAATAAGAGCCACATAGGAAAGCGTGGCATTAATCATCCTTTTTTTGCTGTAATCACCTTAAAGGATGACACTGAGCTATGCTGCCAATCTTCATCATTTCTCCTCTTGTGACTCACTTAGACATTTTTTTTTTCAAGCAAATGCATCAGTAAGATGTGAATTGGTTTGTAGAGTTTCTGTTGCCTTTCGCTTCTCACGATGTAAGATTCAATTCTGCTTTATCAAATATCCCGCTGATAGATATCTTTGTCAACCTGCGGCCATAATTCATCCATGCAACGTGAACAGTGCTCCATTTCTGCAGCGCTGTGCTATGGTTTACCATTCAGGCAGTGATTTTGATATCTGGCAGCAAATTCCAACTGGCACATGAATCAAAAACAGCGGCAAGAATAATATAATTCATTTTGAATTTGATAGCTGCATTTGTGACATAAATAGTGCCAAGTGAGCACAGATTGCCAGCTGTCCCTTGTTAAAGTGTGTAAAACTTTTACCTTGTGTCACATAAACCACAATCTCTTTATATCTGCATGCATATTCAAGGGTAGCGTTTATTAACTGTCGTCAATAAACAGCATACGTACCACATTAATCTACTTCTAAGGTGGCTCCCTATAAAAACTAAAGACTAAATAATGTATCCCATCGACACAATTCAGACAGACCTCTGACAGAGTTCTACTTATTTCAGCTGAAAGGTTGCTGTGGTTTCAGCGGAGTAAGGAACAAAAACACTCCACTAGATGATTGGAAATACAGATGACTCCCGGTTCCTGCTGTTTAGGACTGATGAAAAGACAAAAGTATGGAGGAAAATCCACATGAGTACATGCATCAATCATGCCACACATCAGGCCGTGGCATGCTGATGTGTGGTCCCTTTTCCCTGTGGCACGTATCTGGATCCTTGATAAAAGAGAAGCGATGGTTCAGTGCCACGGGATAGCTGAGCACGACTGCAACAGGTGCATCCGCAACAGCGTGGAGGCACTGCTGCGGAAGGATTTTTTCAGTGGGGTAATACCCCATGCCACATGAGCAGAATTGTCCAGGAACGGCTCCACGGACATGACAGTAAATTCAGCTCACTGCCCAGTCACAAGATTTCAATCCAATTGAGCATCTGCTGGATGAGATTGAACATTTGGAGTGGGGATCTACTTCCAGTCAACTTGATGCTACTGTTGGAAGCACTGAAGTCAACATTGGCCGGCGTCCCCGTGAAACCCTTCCGACAAGATGTGGAGGTTATTACCTAACAAGCTGACACTGTGAAGGGGGCTAAGATGGGACGTGAATCTAAATTATTATCATCATTTAAGTGCTTGTGCTAAGTATTAATCAAGTGGTGAAAACACATCTTATATAATAAAAATGAGGGAGAAAAATGATTCTGAGTAAATGTAATTTTCTTTACTGTGCAAGTGTGTAATCCCCAGCAGAGCATTTAACGTACTTTTAAGAAATAATTTGACATTTTGGGAAATATGGTTATTTGCTTTCTGGCTGAGAGTTGGATTATAAAATCAACCCTACTTTCATGTCTGTATGGTAATTATGTATCTGGAGCCAGCAGCCGGTTAGCTTAGTTTAGCATTGCCAGGCAAACCAGTAGACATTCCAGGAATTTAGTGGTCCTGGCCAAGAGATTGTCCAGCACACAGCGAAATGAGAAATTGTCGTTACTTCAGTTTTTCTATGGATTAAACAAACACGATATAATGTGTTATATAATTGGCGCAGGTATGTGTACTTCTTTACATTTGGACAGGGCCAAGTTAGCTAAACTAAACTAACTGGCTCCCGGATGACTGTAGAAAACATGAGAGTGGCATCAGTCTTTTCATCCAGCTCTTGTAAAGAAAGTGAATATTCACAGTATTCACACAATGTCCAACTATTCCTTTAAATGTGTCATAAAGGAACTGCTAAAGTGTTTTTTTTTTTTTGGTGAAGAATGTGCACTTACATCTGTCATGGATTTTAATATTCCAACTGTTACAATAACAGCACTCACTGATACACTAGTGAATATAACTGCATTATCTCAACAATATGTGTTGGGCTATTTTATTGTAATAACATCCAATAACAGAGACTAGTCTGCTCTCGGAGTCATTTAAGTGCAGTAAAGTGATGATGCATCAACATTAATCTTTCTTTTCAATTGCATACTCTGGAAATGCATCTCTTGGGAAGTTTAGGGAACCTCTTGACACGCTGTTTCCTCTTCATTACCCAACCAGCTGTTGTTCCTAATGAGCCTAAAGGCAATCTCTCATTCTCTTATATCCATGGGTCTTGTGCAACTGGTGACATATTGTCTGCCCACAGAGCGAGGACCAGCCACCAGAAAATGAAGTTTGTCATCGCCACCGGTTTGCCCACATTTTTGTCGAGTAATACTGAAGCGCAGAAAGAGTCTGAGTGGACTACAAGCAAGTACAAGCAGTGGGAATTTATTCAAATGTTTTTTTTAATTAAAGTGGACATCTGGGGAATATTTTTTTTACATTTCCTCAAGAATTTGGGAAAGAAAAAATCGGTTAATTGTTTTGCCTTAATATAGCTAATATATGTGGTGGCCCTGAGAACCCAGTGCCATGTAATAATACAATAATAAAATACAATACCATGTTGCAAATACAGAAAATAAAAAAACACACAATGAGACACGACTATTGAACAATTACAACTTTTTTGTAGTGAAAAACATTCTGATTGCAATATTCAGATTTCAGTCAGTAGGCTTGTAATCCAACAACAGGCTAACGTTAAATCAGCAAATTCCTTGTAGCAAATACCCTTAAAATTTTGGAAAAACTTTGCGGCACTTTGCTTCCTTCTAAATGGTCCACATGTGCTCTCAGATTGATGAGGGTGTTTTCTGCATTTGCTCGTGTTCTGTCTATTTGCATGTGTTTTCTTAAATTGCAGTGTGTGGAGCTTTCAGGGCAGCACATGTGCAGTGTGTGTTGCACGGTGGCTCCTGGTCACAATACTGTTGTTAGCAACAATTCTGCACACAAGTGGTTCCGACATTATTGCAGAGTAATCGCTTACAATAGGGCACGATAAGGTAATGTTGATTTGCATACAGTGTATAACAGTCCATCTCGGCCATATTGAGACAGAGGACATATAGGTGCATGCCTCCTCAAAGCCAACATAATGCTGAGGCTTTCATATATGAGTGAGATCACTTTACAGTGTCCCACTCTGCATGAAATCCCCAAATCAAAATGGCTTAATGCTGCGTCGCCCTCTTCCTCATTGTTTCCGTAAAGGCAACGCTCCCTCATTACTGCTTACAAAAACAAGAACAATGCACAAAGGGAATATTCTCATCTGTACAACTTAACTTCAAAGTCTGTACTGGGAATATCAACACCTGAGCAATTTATCTGTACGTAGTCACACAAGTCTTTGCAAATAATCAACATCAGCCCCTGACAGGGTGCTGCAGGTGTAGATTAGCTCCCACTCAGATTACAGCCTCATGAATCCTCACAGACAGAGTATGTACCCTGACGCAGAGTGAGTGAAACTGCTTGTGGTGTGCCAGAGGAGAATTACTCCCCTGATGTATCACATTAATATGTGATAAACAACCTTGCATTGCCAGATTACAATAAATAATTCACTGCCCTTCAGAGGATGTGATATGTGCCTGCACGGATTATTTACAGCTTTGAAATTATTCTTTTAATCTCGTACAGCAAGCTGCCAAGGTGAACCTGGAGTAAATAATGCATGGCAAAAAAGTTTATTCCTGCTATATATTCCTTTTTTTGTCTGACTATATTTTCTATTATTTCTCAGTGAACGGGCGAATGACTGGAGAACGGTGGGAGTGTGCGTTGGCTGTTTTGTGTTGTTTTATTTCTGATCGAGTTTGGGATAATTTGAGGGTTATTTAATATTCTTCTGAGTTTCTCCACTGGGTTCATGCTCGGTCCACAGCTAATAGAAGCGTTGAAAAGCTGAATACAGATACCCTCTCAAAGAAAGAATTTTGAGATTCTTTGCCCGAAAGTGATTCTTAGGCTTAGAAGATTTCAAGTGCATTTTGTGCTGTGCATTAGCCACTGCAGAAGGCACAAATATATAGGTTCAAGAGTGGCGATGCATCGACCATGAGTACTAGTAGTACTCTGCTTTTAGTACCGTCCTTGTTGATGGAGTAATTTCTCAAAGCATCGAAATATCAAAGTTTCTCTGAAGTGCTTCTGACTGAGGCAGATTTCAATGTGCTTTTTCAGTCAGTGGGGAACGCCAAATAAGTTTAAGTGCAAAAAAACATAAATATAGTCAAATGAGTTGGGGGGACTTGACATGTGTAGAAACTGGAGGCTCTCCTTTGTGCAAATGAAAATGTTGCCCCTTAATGGCCGAGCTCCAACAGACTTCCCCCCCTCCGCATCTTTGAATGACAACTTGTGAGGAGTGCCTCTGTGAACATTTTGGAAAACAGAAAAAAACAACACACACACAAAAAAAAAAAATGTTGTTCTGTCCCTGTTGAGTCCAGAAGAAAAGAGGCCAGAGTACAGCTGCCGCCTCGCAGCATATTCTAATCTCGAAGCTCTACTGCAGACATTATGATTCACAGCTGGATTGAAACATTTTCAGCATCCTCCCAGAGTAATTAAGAAACAAGTGGAGTCAGATGAATTTGGGTACGTGATGCCAGGAAGAGGACAAGCAGAAAAATGTGAACCGTAGGTGGTGCTGCGGAGACTGTTCCAAATATCAAAGACGCTTTCTCTTTTTATTCAGTGTTTTAATTGATATTAACATTTTATCAGCATTCATTAACAACTTCAGACTTTCAAAAATGACAGTTTGAGGCAGTTCTCACTTATTTCACATCTGAAAAAAAAAAGAAAAGAAAATGTTGCCAAGATAACAAAAATATATATGTGACCGCATGCTTGTAAGCATATTGAAGCCCTTGTGGGGCTTTGGTAACTCAATATGTGACTGGAAGGGGGTTTGCAGGAGCTTTTGGCTTCCTCTCTAAGTTAAAGTCATGCGGCTCCAGTTGATGTGGATTCTCCATGGCAACTGACAACCGGCAGGCACAGGACATTGGGCTTCATTCACAAGTCATTTTTTAAGAAGACATTTCTTCTAAGCCCACCTACACAGTTCTCACGTACACTGAAAAAAGGAACATGTTGGATTTACTTAATTCAATAGTGAACATTGGTTGCACAGATGTTTTGTTTGGCAGCAACTTAAACAATTGAGTTAAATTAACACAAGTTATTCATGTTCAATAAACCTGTGTATTTTGTGTTGATACAAAGTGATTGAAACGTGTTTTGATAAACTTGTTTTTATTACTTTATTTCAACACTATTCAATAACTTTTACTCTAATACTATTTGGTCACTTAAATACTACATGTTATTCTCATATTACATGTTAGTATTATATTCTAGTGTCAATTACAAAACAAAATGTCTAATTTCAATGCATTGACAGTAAGGAAAAAAAAGTAAAGAATTGAACTGACATTACTGTTCTACTGTAATACAAATCAACAGTGAATACGTAATGTAAGTTTTTCAGTGTTTTATTGACTCAATCGCGGCATAGAAATTAGACGTTTTCTTTTGAAAAAGGTTACAGACACCCATCTTGGAAGAGAACAATACAAACATTATGTTCAAGGCCTCTATTGTCAAGATTAAATTAAATAACAATTGTAACTAAACAATTCGATATAACAATAGAACTGATTTTAAAAGCAAAAACTTTAGTTACCATTGCCATTCCAGCAGTCATTTATTTTAATGTCTAATACCTTTCTATTAACTCTCTTAATCATTAACATTACCCATTTTTACCCCAATTAATAATAAAAATGAACAGTTGCATGTCAAAACCTTTATTCAAGAGCCATAGGATAAACAGCAATACAGTGAGTGTCAAAAATTCCAACAGTGGCCTTATAATGACATCTTGGTTCAAAACAGTTCAATTCAACCTCCAAAATGCAGGAGAGCACGTGTGAGCTTCAAATGTACTCTCTCACGTGCACAACAACAGTGAGCTCTCCTTACTGGAGCAGTTTTGTCTTTAAGCTTTGGGCTTTCCTCGAGAGTTGAGTCACATCCAACTCCATTACCACCTTTTGAATCACTTCGAAAGTGTAGCGGAGCTGTGACGAATACCTCATGTTCAAGGAGTAAAAAAAGTCCAAACAGCATGGCTGAAAAAAAAAACAGACAGACATAAGAACATCAAGCTTTACAACTTAATGTAAAGATTGAATTATCCTCCTCATTTTTTCTGGAAGTTGTTTTTATATTCCTGGATGATTTTTATCATTAACCTGGACTTACTCCAGGGCTGTATCCCAGTCCCAATCCTGCCCTTGTCAGATGAGGGTCAGTGCAGTGTAGAAAGATGGTGGAATTTCCCTTCTTTCACTAGAATCACAAATTTGAAGTGTTTTCACACTGGTGTAACCCCTAATGTAAGAGAGAACAATATTTTTTCGCCTGGTTGAACCACTTTTTAAATCTCAGCACTGGAATCACTTTGCCAAGGTGATAAAGAGGGCAAATGGACCTAAACAGTCCAAGCAGGATCACAGAGTTAACTGAATACGTTTTGAAATGTAGCAAAGCCACAATCTACTCACAAAACACTCACCATGTACTCCTGCACCAAGACATCAGGATTCTCGTCCAGATAGATGCAGAGTCCTTTAATGAGGGCATCAATGTCATCCTTAAGAATTATAACAAAGAAAATAGAGACATTTGAACTCATATTTTCAGTAGCACGGAAGAAAGTGATCAAAGACAAAAACTTTTAAACAGTCAGCATGTGACACCAGCATCTACAAAACAACATTAAAACTATCTGTTTGGACCTGACCTTTATGGACTGGACTTTATATCATCTCCAAAGATGTGTTATGCCCCAGCCTAGGGGAAAATAAGGCACAACATAAAGTGTCTCTCCCTGCTCTCAAGGATGACCAGATCAGCACAGTCCAATGAAAATTATTATTATTAAGTTAGGGTTTCATAGGCGTCAGGGGGGCACGACCAAAACAACAAACAAAACCATCTAGAAACCAAAATCCACTAACTTACCTATTTGAATAATAAAATAAAACACAGGTATCTTACCTGCCTTCCCTTAAACATAAACAAGAGAAAACTTAAGAAAATAAAACAGCTTCTCCCCCCTACAAGAACCCAGACTGCACCAAAGAAATAACAAAAACTCAAAAGTGGTATTGCTGCAATGCACGCGCAGCACCACACACACACAACAGTTTTCACAACAGGAGCAGAAGCACACCACAGTCTCTGGTCGGGAGTCAGGGAATGAATGAGAGAGAGAGAGCTGGCCGGCATGGGCAGGGTCCCATTTTGAAGTTGGTCCTGCTGATCCTCCATCCAATCACCGGCCACGACCTACACAGAACACAAAAAGGGGAGGAGGGTAAGGACACGGAAACAAACAGCACCTCCTTCAGGCAGGGAGCGACAAACAACACACACTGAGGGACACAATGACACAGACATACTGAAACACAACCTTATGACCTCGGGTCATAACAAGATGATATAAAAAAGATACATTTCTCACAGTGGGACAGTGAATGCATGATAAAAATGAGTGGCTCCTTTCAGTGGAATCAGTACTCACAGGTAAAGGACGTTGAGCTTTGCAATGGATGCATATAAATGTTTTACTGACCTAATGCAATGCATATACACTTTATAGTTAAACAATTTAAAAGTTCTTACTGTCATCATGGGAGCTATGTCTTTCAGCTTTTTGCCCTGTTCCCCTGATCGTTTTGCAAACACTCTCAGCAGACTTTCAGAGAGAAGGTCAAGCTGCGACAGAAACCTTGATTGTAGAGGCATGGTTGTGATGCGCTTAAACTCTGCGTTTATCTGAAACAACATGAAATTATTTTTAAATAACAGCACAGCCCACAGATTTTAGAAGACATTTCTAACATCAAAACTACACCTGCCTGCCATATCATGGCATGGTTAATCATCTGGGCTCTGCTATGGAATATTTGGAAACACATCCTAATGAAGTCGAGCATTACTTTTACACATGAACACATTATCTATGAGACAAGTAGTCAGGGCATCATTTTTTAAATTACCTCCATTGCATCAAAAAGAGCTGACCATCTCTCTTGTACATTGCTGATCATGGGAGCATCACAAATTACTTCTTGTCTTCTTAATGCAAATGTTCTGTCCATTTTAGTCCTAAATGTCTCTCTGTTGTTGCACTTCTTGACATCTGAAAGGATAACCATACTTTTAATGTCTAGTGAAGACAAATGGTGTTTGATTAAAAAATGCATTCTTGAAATATCAAACATTGAGAATAACAAGAGGAAGGTATCCACAACAGCAAGAGGGTGAACTTTTAAGTCTAATGAGGATTCCCTCAACTACTTAGTACCAGCAATTCACAAGGTGTGACATGACTAACGAGAGGTGGGGCAGGGTTAACCCCAATTACTGATTGTAAAAGATTAGATAAATGATAGCTATATTTAGAGTTAATATATTTTATAGTGCTGGAGTGATGGAGTGTACTGTATTGAACATTTTTCTAATATTTTGTCCAATCTGTTCCCATACATGACTGGGGCAAAATATCCGAAACGCTCAGAAACACAAAATAGTCCACTCAAGTAGACCACACCAGCTAAACTAATTACATTAATCACCTGCCTGACAATATATACAAATAAAAGTTGAACCTATGGCAGAGTTGTTGTATTAGATTACACATATGTATTAATGAGGTGGCCAGTGTGTATGCACGTGCGGCCAAAAAAAAAATTCTAGGCATTGCAAAACTGTCTTTCAATAAACATACATTAGATGTACACTCACCGAGGAGTGGAGTTAGCTAACTTAATGCCACTGATGACATTAGCAGAGGCTGCTTGATGGCCAAATCTCACTAACGTTACGGTGCAGTTAACACACAATGTAACTGAACAGTCAGTTGGCAAACCAATTCAAACAGAAGACCAAAGGAGCGCCGCAGTAAATGTAACATTAACGGCTCCCGCGCCAAAAAAAAAAAAAAATCAAATGAAACATCAAAGAATGCGAGCAAATAAGCTCACAGCAATTATTTAACGTTAACGTTACATGGTGACTCTCAAGACATTAAACTACATTTGGCTGAGATTTCTACAATATTTAATGAGAAAATCCAGACTTACTGACCAAAATAGTGGCGTTCCGTACCGTGAGCCGTTGGAGATGGTTGCCTTCTTCTACCAACAATAATAAAGAGAATAATAACACGAGATCGTGTGCGGTATCACGATAATTAACATCGCTACATTATTGACTCACTTCATCCCAACATGATCTGAACAAATTCATGTACCCTCTCTGCATATCATGTAGTTTCTACAGTATACAGTTAAGCTTAACTTTAGAACATGAGGCAATTGTGTTAAATATACCCAAGATGCTTACATAAATCCATGAGATGGCCAGTCTCCTTTTTTCAGTGTAGATTCTGACAGTCATCAGTGGTTCTTGAGGGATTTGTCCTTAGGTAAGAGCAGAGTCCACACACACCCGGGAGCACACTTACACACATCTGAGTGCTGACACGTTTGTGCAAATTAATTGGCCATTGCGTTTTCTATATTCTACAGTTGTATAATATTATAGGATTTAGGGTACAATGATATCTTTATCATTTATATTGTTTTAAATGATTGTTTTCATTTTCAGCATTTAAGGATTATAGTGATTAAAGACAGATTAAAATAAACAAAGACTGCATTAAGACTTTAATCCAACGCTTGCTGTCCAACAATCAGTGATCAATCACACTATTTATAGGCCCAAAGTTGGCTTATTTCTGTACCCTAGGCCTTCTTGCACAATGACAGACTTAAAACTGCTGCAAGATGTTGCAACCCGCGCCGCGAGAAGTGAACACATCCTCAATAACCATGTACATCTATTCGGGGTTTGATGTGGACATAAATAAGTGCCAGTTCTCCGCTTATTCACATGTCTTCTACATTGATGTCTGATGTTTACAACATACATTTATTTACCCAAGGGGACAGCCATTTCAATTATTGGAGTGAAACACTGACTATGTAGCCGACACAAACTTCAGTGTGTGCAAAGTAATCATCAGGCCGGGATGCCCTTAGCCCGCCGCATTCCCGGCGAAAATCCCTAGATACTTTCTCTTCTCTCTGCTTTAAGTGTGTCACACAGACGAAGCACCTCCGCATCACCGTGCTCGTTACTTAGACCAGCCACAGACTGAGAACAGCAGGTTGGCAACAGCAGGGACACGAACATTATCAAATGCCTGAAAAACCTGATAGGGAGAGGGCAGAATAAAAGAACACCGGCAGCTTTTGAGAAGAAGGAGAAGTCACAGTACACCACAGAGTGAAATCTACTGTGTACCAGGGAGTACTGGCTAACTTTAAACAGTTGATCCATTTGAAGATAGTGACTTTTTCTAAATTTTTTTAATAGATCAAACTTTTTTTTTTTTTTTGTATTTTGTATGTATTTTATATCCACTTCTAACACTACTAAATATGACACCTCATTTGCTGTTCACCCCCCGCAGCAGTACTTCCAACTCTACTGAGGTTTTTATTACGGTTTGGAGTCCAGTGCGCCGCCATCTTTAGATTTTCACCTGGGACTTCCTTACTCCTCCCTCAATGTTTGATTTCACTTTCTGTGTGCATTTTCTGTGTGTGCACAAGCCCTGCAGTCTTACAAGAACAACAGGATTCATCATTACAAGAACACAACAATTTTGTGCTTCAAAAACACATCATGTGTGAGACAGACGTATGTTTAGACATTTATCGCGGACAAACAAATAAAGAAATGTAAAGAAAAGGTGAATGAGGCCTATAGAAGTGACTCACAACCGCCATGTAATCACTGAACTGAAAACACACTGAATGTGCTGCTCAAGTCAAGAACAACTGGAAGGCTACAAAACTGTGATGTGTGTGATGATTTCATATTCTTTTTCTCCATGAAGCATGATGTGTATAGGTCTGCCCTCCTTCTCTTCATTTGATCAAGTCCCTGCCCCAGCAGTTGTCACTCCTCATGAGGAGCAGCAGGAAACTGCATCCATAAATCCACCTGAAACAGTGCAGACAATGATCACATTTGGGTTCTTTTCTTGAAGCATGCTGTGACTGATAGATAGCTCGATCTAACCTTGATAGTGAACTCAGCTCTCCACAGGCATCATGCAAATATTACTGAAGCCAGTTTTGAATGAATCATTTTCCTACATATGGATGGAATTCAGATATAAAAAAACAGCTAAAGAGGAAGGATCGTTTTTAGATGCCAAAAAAACAAATTAAAATATGTTGTGTGCACTGATTAAACTGTACCACTTAGAGTAATGATATGCAATACAATACATGTATAAGAAAGATTTTTTTTTTCATTTTTCTTTACATTTATGTTCCCCTATCATAAAATGAATAGCCTTAGAGAGCTTAGACTGACAGGCGGATAAAATCAAGCTAAAGCTTTACAGCCACCAAACCCTTAGGCTACTTAGGCTACTTATATCATCCGCCCCATGAATCTGTAAAGCAAAGCACCTTTACTGTTGCCTTTTTTATGTACAACCACCTTGGTTGTTCGCTGCCTTAAGCTACTGTGTTTTAACTTCAGGAAACACTGCTGCCATGTTTCAAACCTTTCAGATGGAAAGATTAGTGTGTTAACGCCCGAGGATTACAGTCGGTGCTCCATCAGCACTTCTCCGTCTGTAGCCATTCACCCGCATGCTATGATTGTTCTCCTCTTCCCCAAGAATCTACAACAACAAGAGTTTTTGAGATTTTCAAAGGCACGTCGGGGGAACCTGCTTTATCAGTAAAGAAAAACAGTTTAATCAATTGCTTTAACAGCTTGTTAAAACAATGTCTTTAAGTGTATTGTTATCATCGTCATCATCATCATCAAAGGTTCTGTATGTAGGGCGCACAGGTGGCTTTGTCGGTAGAGTGCGTGCACCCATGTATGAGGCCATGGGCCTCACCGTGAGTGGACCAGGGTTTGAGTCCCGCCTGGGGCCTATTTGCTGCATGTCTTCCCCCTCTCTCTCCCACCTTTCCTGTCACTCTTCAGCTGTCCCTATGTACAATAAAGGCTAGAAAAGCCCAAAAAATATAATTAAAAAAAAAAAAAAAAAAAAAGGTTCTGTATTTAATATTCAGAAATGCTGCTTAACGATGACACCTGCGGCCTGCGGTCACATGGCAACTTGCTTTTCCATTAAGTTTCAAATTCTTTGTTGATGTTGTGTTGATGTAACCCTAACCCCAAGGCTGGATTAGTACCCCCAGGGGCCCCTGGGCACTGAAGCTCATAGCCCCCCCCGCCTTCAACACACACACACACACACATCTACACCATGCTACCCATCCCAGCCAATAAATCCCACCTTAATTATTTTGAATCCACCAGACCATAATCACACCCCTATTGGTCAATGGCTGAATAACCAGTTCAGCTATACAGTTCAACATTTACCTTTTCTACAAGACAAGACAAATCATGCAAAGGCAGTGTATGACTCTAGACTACTAGTTAGCGGTTTTTGCAGCCCATCTGACCTGGAATAGACTTGCAAGAGTGCCATTGTATGGTAATCACACAGCACATCTGAATGCAGGTTATTAAATAAGGCTCACTAAGTACACTAGAAAGCTTCAAACAGACTGCAAAAGCCAACACATCATGAACTTAACAAATTAACCCAGACTTCCCTCACCCCAGACACTTCCTCCAGCTCTTCCGGGGGGACCCCGAGGCGTTCCCAGGCCAGCCGAGAGACATAGACTCATAGTCTCGTGTCCTGGGTCTTCCCCGGGGCCTCCTCCCGGTGGGACATGCCTGGAACACCTCCCTAGGGAGGCGTCCAGGGGGCATCCGAAACAGATGCCCAAGCCACCTCAGCTGACTCCTCTCAATGCGAAGGAGCAGCGGCTCTACTCCGAGCTCCTCCCGAGTGACCGAGCTTCTCACCCTATCTCTAAGGGAGGGAGCGCCCAGCCACCCTGCGGAGGAAACTCATTTCGGCCGCTTGTATCCATGCGATCTTGTCCTTTCGGTCATTACCCAAAGTTCATGACCATAGGTGAGGTGGGTGGGAGCGTAGATTGACCCCTGGTAAATCGAGAGCAGCTTCGCCTTTCGACTCAGCTCCTTCTTCACCACGACGGTCCGGTACACCGACCGCATAACTGCGGACGCTGCACCAATCCGCCTGTCAATCTCCTCCACTTGAGGCAGGACCTCTCCACCCACCTGGAGAGGGCTTGCCACCCCTTTTCCGGTCGAGAAACCATGGCCTCGGATTTGGAGGTGCTGATTCTCATCCCAGCCGCTTCACACTCGGCTGCAAACCGCTCCAGTACATGCTGAAGGTCCTGGCTTGATGAAGCCAACAGGACAACATCATCTGCAAAAAGCAGAGATGAAATCCTGTGGTTCCCAAACCGGACTCCCTCCGGCCCCTGGCTACGCCTAGAAATCCTGTCCATAAAGATTATGAACAGGACCGGTGACAAAGGGCAACCCTGCCAGAGTCCAACATGCACTGGGAACAGGTTTGACTTACTGCCGGCAATGCGAACCAAGCTCCTGCTCCGGTCGTACAGAGACCGAACAGCCCTTAGCAAAGGCCCCCGGACCCCATACTCGCGGAGCACCCCCACAGAATACCACGAGGGACACGGTCGAATGCCTTCTCCAGATCAACAAAGCACATGTGGACTGGTTGGGCAAACTCCCATAAACCCTCAAGCACCCTGTGGAGGGTATAGAGCTGGTCCAGTGTTCCACGACCGGGACGAAAACCGCATTGTTCCTCCTGAATCCGAGGGTCGACTATCGGCCGAATTCTCCTCTCCAGTACCCTGGCGTAGACCTTCCCGGGGAGGCTGAGAAGTGTGATTTTCCCCTGTAGTTGGAACACACTCTCCAATACTCCAATACTGCTCATCGAGCATTATCCAGCAGCATTATCGAATGATGCTTACCTTTAGAAGCACTATTCATCCTTTCCTTCTCCCTCTGTGTTGTCATTCTCCTCATTTTGTTCACCTGGCTGAGGCAGTGCGTACCTGCTGGAGCTTGATGCTTCCAAACTGGGTTATCCTGACTAAAACAAATTAATCCCACTGTTTTTAACCTTGACTTTACTTAAGAAAAACTGATACAGGATCTGTGCCATGTAAACCACCTGTTCCTCTAGGCCCACCCACCCTGACCATTAGCCAATCAACACAGTGCACAGTGCTGAGGGCCCTGATGTGCTCAGGGGCCCCTGGGCACATGCCCAGATTGCCCATATAATAGATCCGGGTGTGCCTATTCCATGCACATTATCAGCTGCTGTTTGACAAGACCTCCATTAGCTGGATAAAAACATTGAAAATGAGTTAACCAGAAAGAATATTACAAATGAGACATGTTGCCTTTGTCGAGTTGTGAGTCTGTGTTGCGGTGTGTGCCAGTCATCTGGGGTCCACTTAGCTAACGACTGTGTACTCACAGCGGTAGTACATTTGGTGCGATTTAACCGCAATTAATGGATCAAAAAGACGTCAAAATAACTACATCATGATGCTGATTAAAAAAAAAAAAGAATTCATGCTTTATCGACCTCTTTCATAATAAAGTCAAAGTCTACATTCTGTATAAAAATGAAGCAGTATCCACAAAACCATTGCAACCAGTCCTTTATGCAGTCAAGCAAGCAAGTCAAAAGAGGTCTCATCTTTTTAAGTTCACACATTGGCAACAAAAAAATATTAAAAAGATGCTTAATAAATGCTTAATACTTAAATATGTTTATATACAGGCCCCTTTCAGACTTTAAAGAAATTGCTTTTAGATTTCACATAATAACCTTTAATATTCTCAGTGTTTCCATCATATTTATCTATATGTCGCTTTAAAGTTAAACAGAAACATTTGTTACATAGTGGATGACAATAGCATGAATTCTTTATCCACTTGTTCCATTTTTTTGGAGGATGACAGTACTCGCTTGTAAATATATTTATTATCAATAAATAATTCTCTCAAATGTAACTTCAGATGTCCTGCATTTTTCTCTGTAATTCAGCATAAGTAACTTTAATCTTGTTAGAAAACTTGAAATTGGATTGAAATTCAATGTAAAGTTCCGTGCGTCTGAGGTGCTTGGCCATCCTTTTGTGATGCTGATCTGCCAGTGAGAGAGACACAGTTTAAGAGTTTATTTATTGAATGGAAAGGTTCCAAGGACATTTGCAAAAGATATTGTGCACGTCTCAATAACTCATTGAATTGCATATCAAATTTGATGGAAAACCAATAAATGAAATTTAGCAAAATACAAATAATTCAATTTGTTTTATTAAGAGCCATCACCATGGTGCGCTGTGTTGTCATGGTGGCCGCCGTTAAGTCAAAACTCACAAAAGAGTAATATCCTTGGAACGTCCACACGCCTACCTTATGTTGTTATGTGAGGACAACAGTGTTGACAGAAATATTTTGCAATTCATGCAAAAAATTGAATTGATCAACCATTTAATTAGCATAACTAGTTTATCGTAATATGACAATATAGACTTTACAGAGGTGAAATGCTTTTTTTTTTTTTTTCCTCTCTTTTTTTTTTAAGTTTGTTTAATTAAGATCATTTTCAAGAATCTCTTCACCGGAAAAAACAACAGCATTGGTCATTAGTACCGATGTTTTAAATGACTGCTGTTTACATTCTCCAGACGAGTAACCTCTTGTGACTGTGTGAATAATGATGCTGTTAATGCGCTTTCTAAGCATCAGAGGCGGCACTTGTGTTACACAAGGCAGAACCTGTAAAGCTTCCAATGGAGGACATCAGGGTGGAAGTTTGGGCCCTGCTTAACAAGATCTGCAAGTGCTGCATGTGTGCAAGTTTGCATGATAGGTGAAATACATATTACAATTAGACATGCCAGCCTGATACTTATTCATCAACTGCTGACATGAAACATCAATTCCCTTTGCCAATTTTAATTAGTCATCTCCCACTGTGAGCTGCTCGGATATTACCGTATGTCTCTTTTATTAATTCACATAGGTTCCTCTAATGTCAGCATATAAAATCTTGACAGGGGAGTCATGTTTCAGTTGGGAGTAAGTTGGATGGTTATTAAAGGGATATCGTTCATATTGTCAAGTGGTAAGAAATGTTAATTCAGCATTTGGTACATAATGGAATTTCTTTTATTCAAAGGGCAGTTCTATGAAGATATGCTGCAAGACTTTAAGAGAACAAATCTACAGTAGAGTGTTATGGTGTTGTATTATGTATTTTTTTTTGTAGGCGTTATTTTCCAGGAGTGCGCGCGGTGTATTATCTTTGCGGTCTGCATTCTTTTGCTCAGAGATTACCTCAGGAATAATGTACAACAATTTGAGAATTTATTCACACCCAGACGCAGCCAGGCAAGGCCTTGCCACTTCAGAAGACAATTTGCTCGCCTTAAAAAGAGGAGAATGGTCACATCTCCAAGGGCTTGACTCCTCACCGTAACCCCCTAAAATGATGACACAGTAATCTAGAGAAAATCTCAGACCTCAGCATTTTTCTCAGTGTAACTTGAATTTGATGGTAGTCTTTCACAGAGTGACAATACAGCAGGGAGGCATCCTTTAAGATAAGGAGATATGAACAAAAAGGGAAAAAATGACCTCTCTGTGATGTAAGCACACCTCTGCATTCAAATTGTTGCGAGTTGTGTTTTGTTTTTTTGTTTTTTTTTTAAATAACCTTTCCACAAAATTACTTTGATACACACTGCATCAAAACAGCATGTGGAACTGATGATAAAGTATTCCAAAGACACTGTACTTACTTACTTGTCCAGCACTTTAAACATCTATTCCATATGTCGCCTATAATGTTTTCCTTCTATTTATCGCCCCATCAACCCATCCTTATCAACCCATGTATTTCATGTGGCTTTATGCCTCAGGGCAGGTGAAGAGGGCCGCTCTCTGACAGATGATTAGCAGAGCTTTGTCCCCCATAAATCCATCTTTTTCTGATCGGGGTGAAATGACTGCTGGATGGGTTTACAAAAAGAGTCAATTTTCTGCTTTTTTTTTTTCTTCTTTTTTTTTTGCAATCACTCTCTAAGACTCATTAAAAATCTACTCTGGTGAAAACAATTATTCAAGAGACGGCATTGTCATTCAGTGTGTCAACTTCTACAAGAGGATTTTTGTTCTTTGTGTCTGTGTTTTTTTTTTTTTTTTTGAGGTCATTCACCCAAAGACGTTGCGAGCGATTTTAATCACTAAATTTCATTGACAGACTCAAACAACAAATGGATCAATGCCATGTGCACGCAAAAGCGAAAGTTTCTGCTCTCCTTCACAGTCGCAGCCAGCATAAGACGGCTGACGGCAACAGCCATACAATCTTCAAGTACAAATACAGCTAAGCCGCTAAGCTGATGATTGGTGTGGGAACACAGTATGTAAGCAAATGACTTTGAGGAGGAGGAGAGGGCCCTGCTGATTTCTCAATTATACTTCCTCCTCAGGCTTGGTAGAGACAAAAAAAAAGCTAAACTGCATCATTGTCAGTCAACTGGGCCAGACCAAACTCTTACCCTGAGGTATTGTGGTCCAACAAAAAAGGGTAATAGAGCTTGTTCCATGTGAAGAAGGCTCACGCTGCTGTGGGACCGCAGAGAGCAAGGTTACACATTTGAACAATGCGACAACTGCATACGCTGGCTCTCACTTTAAAGGCAACTTTCATCTTTTGTGGTGCGTGGAGATGGAATGATCTGAGGATCTGAAGCTGTTTCTCCATGAAATAACAATGCACAAATATGTATCCTGCAGTGGTTGCATTGCACAGGGTAAATATGCTGGGTGATGCAGACATAGAACAGGGAAACCATAAGACATACAATTGCCACATGAAACACAGCAGACACGGGTAGGCGCACACAACCAATTGTTAAAAATTGAACTGTGACTGTTTTCTGTTACTCTTTTTTTTTTTATCAGGCCCCTCCACGACAGAGCCATATGTGCTGAGAACAGACGTGTGAAATTCAACTAATGTTTTAAACATGCAGGCACACTGTAATAAACATCAGCATTTGCATTCATACTGTGGTGATAAGTAGGTTACCCTAGAATAGGAATACATCCTCTGCGGTGAACCATTGTTGTTAAATACTTAATGGTGCTGCCAGTATCTTCAAGGAGCACCTGTCCCATTGTTTTGTTAGTCTGATTAGAGTGTGAAAGAGCTGTAGGGAAAAAGAATCAATAGGGAGCTCCGTGTAAGTCAACTCTAAGTGAACGTACTTTAGAAACGGAATATTTGTTTGTACAGAAAAATGGCCCCACAAGTGTTTTTCTGCCATTATCTCATCAGGCACTAAACTGCGTTAGCATTGTAAGAAAAAACGCTATCAGGTGAGTGATTATAGGCCTGAAAATTGAATTATTGATCCAAAGCAATAACAACTTAATCTTAACGCCTCACCTGCGTGAAAATAAACATCTGCTCAGTTTGTGCTTTGTGATGCTTGTCAGTGCGACGTGGGAATGTTGGCTACCGGTCCAGCGTGTCCGTCTTGACTATTTTTGAAGTCCACAACTGAACGATTGCTGTCTATTGTTATAACATTCACACCACCGGGGGATTCTTTCTTAGAGTCTTATTCAAGTTTAATTACACCCATGTGCCTTTGCTATGAGGTGATGGAGTGTACTGTTATGCTATGAATAAACCAATTAACTGAGTAGTCATTTCTACCTGAGGTGCCCCCCACACCTCCCTTACATGGATACAAGTCTTCAGCAGAGAAGTATGAAGCTCGCGGCTAGACTCAGGAGCAGGAGCTTAGTCCTTATATTAAATTTATAATCCCAACAGTAAAAGTAAGAATTGCTGCTGCAATCTCTTTTTGTTGACATTACACTTTACCCATAATGCTCTGCGAATCTGATTTTACAAAGACAACAAAAAAGAAAGTGGGGGGAATAACACTGTCCATGCCACAGTAAGCAGTTTATCAGGGAGCGATGAAGCTCAACCAGGTTTTCAGAATAGTATGAATTATTCCGAGTTAGGACCGAGACCAGCTCAGTACAGTAACTGGGTTAAGACTGGAATTTTCATGTAAATTTAGCGGCGTTACAGCGGCGGCAACAATGATCTCACATCTGAGACGTAAGCAGTAATCCAACAGGAATCTTCTTCACATGTTGCCTCAGATTAATCCAAAACACGTCTTTCAGCGTAGCTCTGCCCGTTTAAGTGTGCGTAGACGTGCGTTTATAGCTATTCAGCAGATCAAAATATCACGGAGATGCAGGAACGCGCCATTCAAACGCCCGGTAGAAAGTACCTGTCATTCTCCCTCTGTGAAGGGTGTGGGAGTTCTCTCCCTCCCTGCCGAGCTCTTGTCTATTTTCAGTGATATGGTTTCCAAGCCAGCAATCACATAATTAAGGCCCTTCATCATATTTATTCATCCTCAAAGGTTTCTGACAACCTACAACTGTTTTCCACCCCCACTGCTAAACCTTGTACAAACATGAATACCCTTGGCAGTATTCTGATAATTTGATGCATTTTTTTCTTCCTTCGGCTTGATTCATCTTGAGAGTGAACGCACGCGCTCACACTGCACATTGACTGTCCTAATAAAATCATGAATCAAGGATTTTTTTCATTTTTGTTGTCTCAAGCAACGCACTATAAAGTTTTGTAGTATGCATGACGAGACTCGTCCATTCTCAACTTGAATGCTGCGAACCCGCCTCACTGAAAGCCTCACACTCAGCTCAGCTGGAAATGGCTCCAGAACAAGACGGAGACCTAATAATTAATGTATAATTCCAGCATCCCATCAGAGTAATACACTATCATTGTGCTTATTATTAAAAGTTTATAGGCCTCTGTCTGTGGTCACCTTAAGAGCTTTCATGGATTATTTAGGCAGTACCAGGGAGCAACGTAAAGCCAAGCCTATCAACTTCACTCCACACTGTTTGATAGTGTCCATCTGATGCCCCTTGCATGTGAAATATTGAACTAAGTTTATAATAGACTCCATGCGAGTCCCCGGTAACAGCCCGCTGAAATCTGTGCATCTTTTATGTCTGAGTGCTGTGAAAACCGAGAAACAGACAGTATGTGAAAATGTCTTACTTCCATTTTAGGTCAATTTGAGGTAGAAATGGGGGCTTTTTATTAAAGGTAGAGCAGAGTCAACAGTGAAAGTGGAATCTGTAGGATAAATGGGTTTGGAGAAAGCTCCCCTTAATGCTCTCCTCTTCCTCCTTTTTTCCGATGGTCTCTGGTGATGATGTTAATGTTCAGACGCCCATCATCGTTATCCATTTAGAAGCTGTGCGTGCGTGGATGTGTGGGATAGCAAAAGGGCTCTGTGCATGCAGGTGTACGGTACAGTGGGTTAGTTATCTGCTAGCGCGGTTCATATTGGCCATCATGCGACGGCAAACTGTTCTGCAAGGGGTAAGCCAGCATTTGTAAAATCCGCAGCACAAGTCCAATCAGAGGGCTGTGACTGGGCTGCTGGTGTGGGACGCTCCGGTCGAGGTGCGAACCAGAGCAGCTGCATTTCAGTGCAACACTTCAATCATGTGTGAAGCCAGCGGAGGAAAGGCCTCATTTATACCATCTAATGTAAACAAATTAAAACCCAAAGAGCAAGTTTGATATAATTAATCTGAGTAGATCACAAGGAAAAGCTGCACACATAGTCCTAATGACTGCTGGGTAAATTACTAAATAAATATGCGGCGTTTAAGAATGAGGGTGGGTTCACTTCCAGTTTTTCTAGTGTAGTACGCCACAGCTCTCGCGGCCAGGCACGCTGCCAGCACAAACTCATGAGGGTGTTGTGTCGTTAACAAACAAGCCCCACACAGCTCCATTCTTTGCCTCCTACAATTTAAAACACAAGATGGGAGAGTGTGCCAATGACAGAGCAGGGAGTGATGCCAGAGACGGCACAATGTGGGGGAAGTGCTAATGATCAACAGTCCCTCCTAAAACACGCAGCTGGAGCGGGAAGAGATGAGGGAATTGTAAAAAAAAAAAAAAGAAAAAAAGAAAAACCTGTGTGGTTTTAATCTAAGAATGTATTAATGCTTAACTTTGAAAATGCTGTCTTTTCACAGTATCTATCTATCTATCTATCTATCTATCTATCTATCTATCTATCTATCTATCTATCTATCTATCTATCTATATCTATCTATCTATCTATCTATCCTTGAGTAAGCACAGTCTCCTTCTCCTTCTGTGTGTGTAGCGTTATGAAATTGGGGCCATATGTATTAAATATTTTACCACTTCAGCTGCCTTGTTCTTTGAATTCCGAATTAACTTAATTTCATCTGATTCGATAAACAATTTTCTTCCGCGCCGCTTCTCGAGTGCCGTGAATCCAGCTCAAATCCATGAATTAGAGATTGAAATTTAGCCGCAGCCCCGGCTCCTGATCTTAATTGACCTCACCACTGCCGCACATTGCTTGTGTTTAGTCATCTCTCCCTCGTCTGGAACAACCTGCTATTTGAGGCAATTACCCCAGAGGACAAAAGTGTTTTCCAAAACAAAAACAAAGTGAATTGCCATTGTTATGAACGAGGCACAATTTTCCAAAACATTTGATGCATAAACACAAAGTCCATGTATAGTCTTGGGCCACTGACTATCCTTATATAGCTGGATTCATTCATTCCAAAGTTTGGGGAAAAACAACATTTATAAATATGCACGCTGAACAGCCGCCATTCACACACTCTGCTGTCTGGATTGCAAGGAAATTATTATTGTGCACTGAGGGCAATTCTTGTTATTTAGATGAAGTTAATTAGAAACCAGTCTTCTGTAAACATTTTTCCATTGGAGCTATGCAGTACAACGAGCAGCCTTGTGAGGAGAAGGGTTCCAAGTTTACTTCACCTCCTTAGATTACCGCTATCATAATCCAAATTATTATATAACCCTCAGCTTCACGCTGAGGGATGTGTTGTGAATTTATTACCAGTCTGAAGTTCTTGAGTGATAACATTATCTGCAACGAAATCTGCATGGCATCTCGGTAAATCAATTCTCTGTCATTAAAAGTCACTCTGCTTGTTACTGTGAGATGTCCCCTAATATTGCATTTTAAAAGTCAATTACGCAATCAATAAGGAGAGACTGTTTTAAACAGGATATTAAGACAGATAAGATGCCACGCTGTCGATATTATTAATGACAATTTTATCTTTGTCCCCGTGGATATGTTGTTAAATGTGCTGAAATGCTCCAAAGAGCTAAACAAGTGTCAAAATGAGGAATCTTACAAAAAAAAAAAAAAAAAAAAAAAAAAACTTGAGCAAACTCTCTCTACACTCGGCAGCTCTGTTCTTGCCATGTATATTACCGAGGCTCATATAACTGCTGAAGTCAGGCTTCCTCCAGAGCATCAGGTTTAATTAGCGGGATGGACTGGGGGTGAGGAATGAACTTGTGTTTAAGAGTAAGAGTGTTATAGTGACACGCTCCTTGATCCCTGGCCCCGGTCATCACCTGAGGGAGTCCCTTTCTAAGACACAGGAGGTGAGAGAGTCTACTGATTGCCCTCTGGAGGATCGTAGCAGCCTGCCTGCAGCACTGGACATCTTGTTGAGGCTCAGTGGCTCACGGTGAAAATGAATGGCCCCCCACACTTGAGTGGGAATTTCAGGATAGGACCCTGGCTATACCTAACAAGCCAATCACAAAAGCCAATTAGGACCGAGGCTTTACTTTGGGGATACAGAGATTCCCAGGCTTGGGGGAAGTGATTCTAGCCTTGGCCCCAGTCTATAACCTGGAGGAGAATTTCAGTGCTGTCTGCAGCAAAGCAAACTCCGGCCCTGGATCAATCTCACCAGTGGACCGAATCAGATTTCCCTTGGTCCAGTGTACATGGACTGAATGCAACATTACTTTACTTAACTTAGTGTTTTGACAACTTTCGAAAGCTTGTCAACAGGATCGGCTCAGTGCGTGTACTTGAGCTCTCAGTCGGTCTTTTTTTTTTTTTAGCAGAACAATGAAGTATAATACCTGATTTGATCCCACAAAGTGAAAAGGTACTGCCATAAAAATCTACATGATTTTCAGAATAAATATAAATATGTTTCTGTGTTGAGTGCGGCACATATCTGTCTGACAAAGGGTTGAAAGCGTACCGTCCTTACAAGAGCTCGTGAAGGCCTCCTCACCAAATCAACAAAAGGGAAGATTTGTTGCACAATTTGTTGCACCATAGAATCCCATGGCCATGTGTCGCTAATGGGGTAAAATCTATAAACTATTTTCAGACATTTATGCAAGATATAAAGCAGGTTAAAGGTGTAATCCTGAACTCTTTTTTGGTCTGTATTCAAACTTCACAAGAGGTCAAAAAAAAGGCAACCTTTGGGCAGGAGCTTTGTAGTCCTGGTATCGCTAAAGCATTGTTAAACAAAGACTGCACATGTTAAAGACTCAGGGACATATTACAAATATATAAAAAAAAAGCAGTGATAGGCAAGCTGCTCAGCACAGGACTTGAAAGGCCAGTCCAACCAAATCATGCACACACACACACACACACAATTTCTTGCTTGGTATTTATGTTTTCAATTCCCAATTTAGATATTTAAAATATCTGTCACAAAAACTTATGCTGCCACCCAAATACAACTGAGGTAAATACATTTTCCTTTGGTTGTTCACAGCATTGAAAAAAAGATTTTTTTGGGGGAAAATTCAACAGCAATGTGGCTTTCCGGTAACAATGGCCCTGATCGATCCACCATTTCAGTTTCTGTGGAACGTAGTCATGGCCACAGCTGTTCTATAATCTCTATTCTCTGCCCTCACTCATCTCTCCATGCCGTTTCCGTTATTTTTCCGCCTTGGCCGTTTCTCACCTGTCCGTGTTTTCTGCCATTCTCCACACCTGTTGATCATTCTTATCTGCGCTGATCTGTTGTCTGCCTTGCCAGCTGCTTTTAATCTCCAGTTAGTGTTTATGTGTATATGTACAGGCAGTGTTTTTGGTCTTTGCCTGGCAGCATACCATCTCAGCGTTCAAGCTAGCCCTGTTTTCATGAAGCCTGGCAGTTACCTGCATCCCTATCCTGATAACCTTTTGCTGCCGCCCCACCTTCCTGCTAATTTTCTGATTTGTTTGCCCAGTCCCTGCCGGCTTGGTGCCGACTGTGAACCCAAACATGGACAACGTTAATTGCCTTCAAACAAATCTGTGTCAGTGAGCGCACTTGGGTCCGCTTACCTGATGGCGGGCTCATGAACAGTTACAAAAAAAAAGGGAAAAAATAACCACGCTGAGTAGAAAGCAGTATAAAGAAACAGTGTGCAACATTTCTCACAGACAAGCTCTAGCCAAGGCCAAAGGTGAGTGTTTTTATGAGTTCTTTTTTATGCAAAATGCTGGCGTTTTCTTCCAAGAGCCACTTACCAAATTACAACTCACAATACTACGATAGCTTCCTTGGGTTAAAAGGCTGAAAAATATAGCTTTAGGTATAGCATACATGCTATTATAAAGTATTGTACCAGACTGACCTATTTTCTAGATCTGCTTTACTGTCACGTTGTCACTGTTTTGGCCAGCATACATATGAGATACCATCTTATCATACTCATCATCGTAGAGATTGCAGGGATTCCTGGCATAGGCTGCATACAGTATGTCGAATTTTGCTACTGTCCAAATACTTGCAGACTGAACTGTAGCGCTCCTCAGCCCTATTTGCTAAGTATGCAATTTTCGATAGAGGCACGCTGTCGAGAACGCTCTGTACTTAAAAATAGAATCGAGCTTTGGGTCGTGTGGGAGAAGGAACCATGTGAAGTCGGGCTGTCAGAAGCATGTTACAGCAGCAATTTGTCACAGATTGACAGTAGAAATGGCCAACTGAAGAATTTAACTCTAACAAAAACTGTGAAGTAGTGTATTTGTTTTTCGAGTACCTCTTTACACAACTTGTAACAGCTAAGCATTCAACACTGGTCCATTTGACAGCATGACAAGGTAGGAGTTGATTTTATACTGTAATACACTTTTTATTTTTATCATTCCGCATTATGAACAGAAGTGAACAAGAGTTGGTCTGTCATGACGCTTAATTCATACATTATTGCAAAATACTGTCATGTCGTCTCAGGGTAAACCTCTTTTGCGGAAGGCTGTAGATGTTTGTTTGGAATCCCTGAAAGTGAGGAGCATTTTCATGAGGGGATTAGAGGTAATTGAGTCATCTGTGTCTGCTTATATTTTAGTCCCTCAGTTTAAGTTGAAAGACCGCGGTAGGATTTTCATTTCGGAATCAGCTGAACCAAGTCAGACGAGCTTGGAGCCCTTCCTGATGACGCCACATTACCCCTACGCTGCCGATGGATTATCCAAAACTTTGTTGTTGACCATGAAAGCAACTCAATCTTGTTATCGCTTATGCACCAACATCTTCTTAACAAAAGACTTCCCAAAGCTTTCGCCATGGTTCGATCTTAATAGTCTTAGCAGCATTAGACTGAGAGCAGCCACAAAAGGAAGCTCACTCTTCCCAGCCCCACAATTAAAAAAAGATTAGGGGCACGCCAGAAAAATCCACTGCATGTTTACATCATGTGAGGCGTGCTGAGTGTGCCTGCTTTGCGGAACAGAGGAATTTCTCACCAAAACAATGTTGACACGTTTCCACTGACAGAGACATTATTACATTCTGATATTCAATGTGTTTAAGAATTAGCAGTAGGAGTAATGTCTAACCTAATCGACACATTAGACCACTTAGCGTGTCAGCAAGCAATAGTGCTTCACAAGAGGTAAGAAATATCTTACTTGAATGTGAATGATTTAATAAAACAGTGTCAGTGTCCGGTACAATAGCTACACCTGAAACACCCATATGACGTTTCCTAAATTATTCACATTCTTCTGTTCATGTTATGTGTGAATCTGCCACATGCAGTTAACCGTCACAGGTCAGTGGTTAGTTGTTCACACTTTATTGGACAGAATACAGCAACCTGTACAGGAACAAAGACACATTCTTCACTGGTCGTTGACATTACCACTGATCAAATGCTCTCTAACATTTGCAGCAAAATGAGGAAAAAATACATGTTGATGCCTGATATTTTAAATTTCATCACCCAACAAAAGTATTAACGGGTACAAAATCACATAATTTGTCTCGACTGGCAAAAAGGAACATGTGAATCAGTTAAAGCTCTATGGTGAAAAGACTCACATGGTGCTCATGGTTGCTTGGTGTGGAGTCTAGCATGAAACCAATTTTTTTTTTAATGAAGTCTGTACGCCCACATAATATTATAGCTCCCTAAGAACGCGGCCATTGCCTTTGTAAATAACTAGCTTGCTACGCGGGGGGGTAGGTTAGTGTGCCAAGCATGCTAATGTTTAGAGGCACTTTTTAGGGCAGATAATTGCACTGTTTAGCTCGTTCCTTCCACTCATGCTTTTGCAATTGCAGTCTTGGAAAGATGGTTTAAAAGACACCATCCTACAGATACAGAATATTAGTAGAACCCGCTACATGCATGCATTTTGGAGATTTTTCTTAATGAATGTGTTTTTAGGGGACAACTAAATTAATACATTTACATTTTCAACAGGGAGTCTTCTGTGTTTAACCTGAAAAATAACCTGCAGTAGCTTACAAATGCAATGCTGTGCCTCAGATCAGAGAATATAAAGAGCAAGTTCACTGCCTTATTAACCATTGTTTCTGATGCAACTTTTTTTTTTTTTTTTTTTAAACCATCTTTAAAAATAAAGAATTAAGGTATGAGACAGTGGTATGAGCACATTAGGTAGGCTTTGATCTCGAAAGCATTTACTGCAGCCTCCTTAAAATAATTAATTCTTTCTTCTCTGGATATGAAATGCAAAATTCAGAGTCACAATACATACAAGAGGACCAAATGAAGACACTGGTCCTCAAAAAAGGGACCATGGCTGTATTGAGACATAGCTTTAAAAGAGATAAAGTAAGTGAATAATTAAAACTGTGACTACAAACCACATGTAGAAAACCAGCAACAATTTTGAGTGACCAGCACATTATTATATCCTCTAAATGAAAGGGTGGTGGGAAAGTACTTGCTCAATTATTCACTAATTCTTAGTGAATGGAAATGACCCAAAAGAGTCTAAAGAGGCTTGCAGTGTTTTGACTTCAATTTAACTGGCTGTATTTGATCATAAGTAATTCTACTCTATTCTAATTTATTTATCATAGAATGAATGTATCTCCAATAGAGAATCACGAAAAATAGTTTCATTTCTTTCCCTCTTTGCTTGTCATATCAGAAGTGTTCAAAGATCACTGATCATCATTCTAAATTGTGCAAGCTAAAAGTAGGCAATTAGTACTTAACTGAAATGGTGATTTTAACAATAAATCTGAGCATTAATGAGTCCAGCACATCTCAAAGGTAGGATGTTGATGATTACAACCCTCACATGCATTTGTGCACACAAGCTTAGAAAACAGAAACAAGCTCTTATATTAAATTCAATTAAAGGTATTAAAGGTATCAATGGGACGTTTTTCTTTAAAAGTTTCAGAGGTGCACCTGTTTTGTCAAGCACACAATTAACCAGGGGGTACATCAAAAGGACAGTGTCAGGCCTTATTAAACTGCTATACAGGGCCTGTCATTTTACCTATCTGTGCAGTCTGGGGAAATTAAGGTTTTTGTCAGCTTTCAACTGGCTGAAGCCGCCTCTGTCTCTCCATTTGATCAATACAAATTCACAGGTGCTGCTCTTTATAATGTAATCCAGCAGTACAACAGAGGAAAACATGAATGGGTCAGATGAGTTCACATGTAATTGAAGATCATTTTGACTACTTGTACTGAGCAAATTATTCAATTTGTGTGTCACAGGCTGTACAATTTTACATAAAATGCTTAAGATAGTAAGTTATTTGGAGACTGAGGCAGCATGTTTTATTGTAAATAATGACAGCGTAACGCAACAAAACCTGTAAATTTATGAGGACTCTCTCTATGAAGAATCTCTTATGTTTTCAAAACCAAAATTGAATGTATATGTATGTATGTATATGTATATGTATATGTAATGTAATAGTTAATTGATTATATACTGTATAACCAAAGCAGTGGTCTGTCTTTCAGTTCATGTTTTGTTTAAATCTTGGATGTGTGTGTGTGAGAGAGTGAGTGTGTGGATACTGTACTATACTGTACTAAAGGAGCCCGAGTGGAGATGAATTGACACATTAGTGCCGGGGCTCTTTAACGATTTGTCAAAGGAAATTAGAGCGACTGCTCTTTCTGATGGTGCTGCATAGGAAAGTAACTGGGGGAGAATAATTCAGTCTCAATTCATTTTACGCTGAAGGCAGGTCAGGGTTGAATTACACCATTTGGCTTTCGAAACTAATGTCCATGCATATCTTGATTGCCTGAACAAAAGCGCAGGGTGGCCTTTATGGGTCCTGGAGGATGGGTGTGGGGAGGGCTTAGCCTGTAATGCTCATTGCTGGAGATGATCACTGACAGCTATAACCTTAAGGCACTATTACCACCAGCAGCAACCATCATTTGGTTATTACATTCAACAATGTAGTTTAATGGGTTTGCCATTGTAACTGTGCTACAGTATGGTTCCATACTGAGGTAGGCAATTGCTGACAACTTTGTTTCCCCATTCTGAATACTAAGTGAATTAATGATATCAAAGGTATTTAAGTAAACGTATCATAAATGAAATGTTATATTATGAATAGAATAGAACTAATGGCACTCACACCAGCTAGATTGCTGGCAGTGTGGTAAAACAGTGCTAAGGCTGTGAGTCAATATAAAAATGAACTATTGCTGTTGGGATTGCTAGTTATAAACCTGCTTGTGGAGACATCTAAGTTTTATATGTTGTTGGGATCAAACCATTTTAAATGTTGCATAGTGACTAAAATTTTGCCTGTCAGAATCACAAATAAAACTGAATTCACTCATGGATTAGAGCCTAAATATTCTATGTTAAGCAAGTAGATCCTGAAGTATTTTAAAAGCAATCGAGGATCTTGTTCTTTCTGCTTCAAAACATTTTATTTGGACGATGAGGCATCCCTTAGAGGACCAATGCACCCAATGCAGTCTACGATTAGAGTTCACCCTTCACATGGTACAGAACAGGGTGATATTGACTGCTTCCACTTCAGTGGAGTTAGCTGAGATTGACACATAATGAAAGCACAGTAGGGAAAAGAAAACAAGGAGAAAAGTATACATGCTTTCTGTGGGATTTCACCCATCTGATTTCTTTACCATTAACTGTAGTTGTTCATTATTATTGTAACTATACTTTAAGATTACAACCCTGAGTCTATTAGCACAGACATAGCCGTCTATCAGGTTCAATGAGACAACCCACTCACCCCTCTGGAGCAGCACACAGATATTTGCAGGTAGTTGTTTGACTAATCAGGATGGATCCACTAATGTGGACTAGTACATGTTATATAAAATGGCCATTTTATCACCAAACCAGTATCTACAGAGTCCAGTTTCCAACAGACCTCTCTCAGTCTCTCTTGTAGCAACAACATGGTAAAGTCTGGCTACAGTAACAAGAGCCATCACCTCTTTCTACCTCCAAAATGTAATAAGATACTAGATCTTTGGTGGTATATAAAAAATACAGACTGGATCAAGTGCCCACTTGGCTACTGGGTACACACCACATCCAGGGGAACTTTGAAGTATATTCTAATGATGGTCAGCAGTGGCCAACAATAATGTTGACGAGCAACAAGGATTGAGCAATTTTTGCTCATTGTAGATCAGAAGAATGTACAGTTCTGGCAACCACAGGTCTCTTGAAACACAGAATCCCTCCACCTATAGCAGGTCCAGCTGACCACATATATAAGAAATGAGCATATCTCCTGCTCAGAGGAAAGCTTTACCTGCTTTCTTGCAAACAGAGCTGGCAGAGATACACAGACCAGGCTCATAATGCTGCTGGCTACAGTGGTGAGGAGGTAGATTTTATTTGGATTTTTTTCTCTCTCTATCACACTACTACAGTAGAAGAAAAACACCTACTGCCTGACCAGCTAGCTGTAGTAGGGACAACATGCACTACCAGGTCTTCGTCCAAATAGCCAACGCTAGAGCGGGATTTCTCAAATATGCCGGACAGACTATTGAAGTCACAAAAATTGGAACCCGGGGCTTCTGCTGCGAGGTCTCCTGCCAGACTTACTTGACCAACTGCCAAAACTTGCTTATGAAAGGAGCATGAAATACCAACATTTCTACAGTCTGTCTGAAGTTGCATCCACCCAGAAACATGGGGCCAAGTTCTGCCAGCATGTGGAGGTGAATTCATTCTACCACTACTGAGATATTAACAGCAAAGTCTTTTTGCAGGGACAGTAGGGGAAACTGTCTGAAATCTTCAGTGGGTACAGGAGAGACAGGATGCCTTGCTACCCACTTCAAGGTCATCATCTTCTGAAGACGACTGGAGAGACAGCTGGATGTTGCCAGCGAGTAGTGCTCATGGAGAGGCAGGGAACTCAGTGTCGTCATACTTATGCCATAAGATCTCTAGCCTCAAAACCTTCCCACAGCAGCGGCTGATGAATTCACAGAAACACCCTGCAGTCCAGACAGACTGCAGGTTCTACCAGCAAACCTAGGGAGCCTGTTTGAGAGTGAAGCCTTTGTGAAATACATCTGCAATAACCATCTATGTGAGTGATCTTAACTTTGTACTTTGATATGAAATTCTGTATTCACCAACTGAGTAAGTCTATCTCAAAACAATTCCTTAATATAAACTACTTAGAGCGGATAGAACTGGATGCCTTAAAAGAGCTACACCTACTTTTCATTAATGTTTTAACACTATCAGGAAACTGACCTGCTGTCTCAAATTACTGCAGATGATACAGTCTGAGGTGTAATTAAAAAACAATTAGGAAAATGTGGCAGGCTAAGAGCACCTTCACCTCCCCTCAGTTAAATGAGGTCATTAAGCATGCTGGATATGACTTTTAGGTAATATCCAGGTGTGTGCAAGCAGAAATCATCACAGTCCTACAAGGAGCATCTTGAATTCAGTGCCGCAAAGCATGTGAGGTTATAACATTGAACTCACAAACGTGGTATGATCAAAACAATGATAAAAGCATAATTGCAGCAATAAAATCTACTCTTCTTCTTTTGTTAAAGACACACTGCATTTAAGTGCGGTATCACTGGTTTGATAACATCAGAACCAGTGCAATTAAATATGGTTTCTTAGTATTGTTATATTGTTTCTTGTTTTGGCACACATACTGTTGTTGTTCCTTGTCATTTCTGTCAGCATTTGTACTGATGTGAAAATTTATATTTCAGTGTGTGCACCAGCTTTGACCCTTCAGCAAGCTTTTTATTGCCATATGCCACAGCTACTCATGAGAGACTCAACCTAGTGAGCCTACATGTATCTGTGTGTGTGTGTGTATATATATATATATATATATATATATATATATATATATATGGGCATATATACATACATACATACATACATACATTTATGACTTTATGACTGACTTTGTTTATTAAACTCAAGTATTTAGATGCTTTGCTTCAATAAAACTAAACTAAAAAACTTACTAAACGTACTAAAACCTCTTCACGTGAAAATACTCCACTACAAGTAAATGTCCTTTATTCAAAACTTCAGTAAAAGTATGTAAGTTTTATTATAAAGATGTACTGAAAGAACTCAAAGTAAAAATACTAATAGTGTGGATAAAACAGATTAATTCCCTGTCAGTGTGTTACTATTATAGCTGATGATTCTGGATTAATATTACTGCAGCATTAATGTGTATGTTGCATTTTTGTTTCTGGTTGAGCTAATTTTATCTACTTTATATACTGTTGGCTAGTTTAATTCACAGCAATGCATCATGGTCTGTAAGATCAGCATGTGTTTGTAGCTTGGCTGCCCCGTGAGAGCCATGTATCTCTAAAAAGTAAGAAAAACAGCCTGTTTTAAGAATTGTGATGATGCATTTTAGGCTGATCCAAGAGGGGTTAAAATAGATTATATAGCTTAAGCAGGAGGAGAATTTTCTTCCATGTGAAAGAACACATCATACTTCAGTTTATCACATTAACATAATTTGCACTGTAAAGTAACTAATGCTGCGAGGCAAATGTAGTTGAGTAAAAAGTAGAATATAACCTAACCTTCTCATGTAGAGTAGAAGTATACGATTGCAAAAAATGGAAATACAAGTGAATTAAAAATAAAAGTGAAGTGCAGTACTTAGTTACATTCCACCACTGATGTTAAGTTTGAATGTTAGCTTAAACCTAGAAAAAAAAGTTAAGTTTAGCTTGCATTTGTCACTTAGTATTGACTTTGAGTCCTGCATTATTTCATTGTCTTCATCATTAAAAGCTTTTCTGCATCTTGAAATAGGCTTAGTCATACCTCTTCTCAAGTAGTTCAGTGTGTTTAGTTTTAGGTCTTTTGGTTTTTAATTAAAAGCTCTGGACTGGTTTAGAATTCACACGTGTAGAAAGAGCTCACCAAAAGCTATCATTTGATTTATGTAACTTAGATTTCCCCAAAATGTCACCTATGCCCTCCTTGGTATTCACCTCTTGATATTTTGATAACCAATTTTAAATGTATGTTAAAATGCAGAACATTTAATGTTTCAACGCAGTGTGAGGGTTTGCTGGATATTGGATTTTGAACATCTGTGCAGAAAAAAAATAGATATTTGAAGACCTCACCTCAGATTTTTTTAAACTGATGTTTTATACCAAATGATCGAGAAATAATGGAGAAAACAGCAAATTCGACAAGAGCAAATTACGATGTGATAGCTCTTACTGAAAATTACTGAATTTTTTCTATAAATGATATAGATCAGAAAACACTAACTTGCAAAAATAGTTTTTATCACACCTAAATATGTAGTGGGCATTACTCAATATGTGCTGACAGAGTAGAGCAAGCGCTGTTTTGCAGGTGAAAATAAAAAATAATCAGTTAATCTGTGAGAACATCTGCTTTGCCAGCTAATTTCTGTTGTAGCTTGTAAAAGATAATGAGGAGCCCCCCCACCTGTTTCCAGTACACAGTGCAGATTCTGTCTTAAAGGCATTCAAATTGTGTGTGTTCAATCATATTAAAGTGAAAGAGGCAAAATGTCTACTTAAACTTTTTGGAAGTGTGGAGATGTCAGAGCAACAAGCTTTGATCTGTGGTTAGAAGTTGTGTGAAACACAAGAAACGCAAGCAAACATAATCCTCTAACAACATACTGGGTGCTTTTGCCCCCTCACCTGTTCCCTATCTCAGCTTTGGTTCATTTAGTTGTTTTTATTCCTTCAAATTCATATCTGTTACAGTTGTTGTGTCAGTACTTGTTTACCCTTTGCAGCTTTTGGTCAGGTCATGGATAATTTTGCTTTCATATCCATTACCCATATTTACATGATAGCAGATAATATCTGTCAAACAATTCCCACAAATGATTAATTTAAGAGAGCAAATTAGAGAGAGAGAGCAATTTGAGGGTATCACCTACGCACAAATGATCAAAAAAGTTAACTGCTAATACCTGCCAGGCTCGGTATTTTAAAATAAAATGCTTCTTTTTACAGCTTCAGACAATGCAAAGCAGCTAAAATAAAATAAAGAAGCATTCATATTAGTAGTCACTCTTATGCATTGCTTGGAGGCATTTTAAGAAATCTTTAGAGACTTTCTGTTGAAACCAGCTTCCTTATTGCCTTTGTTTAATTTCTCAACCCAAGGAAATAAATGAATAAAGGGTTTTTTTTAACTCCTTTTTTGTCTGTTCTTTTTGTTGCTGTCTTCATACCCTCCAGCTCCGGTAAGGTCCATAATTTCACTGGTGTATCACACAGCCTTCTCTGTTTACTGGCACTTCTTTTAAATTAAAAGTCACAATCTGGCTGTCAAGCAATTGTTTCTGCCTTGTGGCAATAAAGTCATCAACTATTTTAAGTGAAGATGCACCCTCTTTCCCTGTTGGTGCTCCGTGCGATTAAATTGCAATTGTCTGCCAATATCACTTTGCATTAATTAGGATGTAGTCTGAATTTGGCGAACCGGTACATGTATCCTAACACCTACCCAGGCACGAGCTGCCCCATGTGTTTCAGTACAACCCCTCCATTCCCGGTGCAGTCTTTCAATGTCACACTGGCTTTGATAATAATAATAATAATAATATATACTGCATTTTCTAACACAAGCCTGTTTGACCTCAGGTTGTCTTACAGATCACAACTTTTGTCAGTGATCTGTTCATGCCCTTTAAGCCCCTATTCATCCACCCAGTGTGACCTGAAGTATACTGACATGACAGTGACATGGCTGGTGTTTCACAGCAGGGCGACAGGCCTACGGGGAAGTGGTAACATCACTCTACTTTAATAGTGAAACATATTCTGATGATAATACACAGCACTCAAATGTTATCCGCTTTTAGTCCACGTTTTATTTTTAAAGCATTTTGGGAACTCTAATGAGTGTGTTGTGATGCTGTAATGCTTATGGTTTTGGTCCAAGTCCAATCAATGAACAACGTAACCGAATTGAACTGATGATATTGATTTCAAATGTTTAGTTTCAGTCTTTGTAGTGAAATCATTAGCTAGTTTTATTTGCAAATGCTTGTATCCTATGAGAACTACTCACAAGCCAGACTGGAAATTAATGCCACATTTAATCATACTACTGGAGCATATATATATACTATATACTACATAAACATACTACGGTATGTTTATGTAGTATATTTATAGTATATAATTAATAAGAATAAAGAATAACATTTTACATGATTTAATTGATATGTATAAACCTTATGCATCTGACAGTCTAAAGAACAATACTTCAGTGTATTTCCTTTTTATTAGAAGAGTTTATGTGATTGTATCTGCTGCTGGTGGTGTTGGCGGTGCTCAGAAAATGTTACCAGTCGCCAATGTATCGACTTCTGCTGTTTGCTGGAGGAAGACGTAACAATAAAACTTCTTAATCAGACAGCACACAGCTTTGAATTACATAACTTCGTAAATCTCTCTGAACATCCCTTGACCAGTTTGGTGCACACATTGAGGCGATGCAATCAGTACGAGCAAAGCGCTACACTTGTTACCATAGCAATCATGCAAACAGAGACGCACCGAGGAAGTGAGTGGGAACAAGAAAAACTCTTGTATTTTATCTCATCTTCCTTGTAAATAGGAGCCTATAGCAACGTAAAAGGGTCCGCACACACTGGGCACCATAAGCTGACTCTGCAGGTTACGGGGCATTTGACGCCGGCGTTGGTGAGTCATGACAACCGATTTGGAAAGTGTTTTTTTGACCTGACATCTGTAAAACGGACAAATATATGAGTAACAACATGGTGCAAAACAACAGGTAGTAATTATAAAGTCACAGTTGCAGGAACACACAGGTATTCACATCATGCTCTGCAGCCTACATTAAAAGACCTAAGGGAATACATTTTTTTTTTCTTAGTTAGCAAAAAAAAAAAAAAAGAACGTATGTATTTTATAGTATTTTGTTCAATTTCCATAATAGAGAAATAAACACTCTAAAATAAAACACATATGCATTTTGATAATTGCAGCTTTAAAAGCATTACCCTGCAATTGTGCACCACTGTATCAGGGGCAATATTTTGCTGTGTGTGCTTTTAATTCCCTCAAAATGTACCACAGACTTACCATATTAATGTACAAATTGGGTTATCCTTCTTTCAAGGTCTCCAGTCTTAAATTAATATGACATCTTTGGCAAGGAAACCGGAATGGCTTTTAAAAGAATTTAATAAAAAGCATCACTGATGAAATTAGCTAATGCCCATTGACATTTTATCCTGAGCATTATAAGAATAACTGGACCCAGTGATCATATTTCCCATAGTTTCTGATGCAACCGTCTGATAGATTTCAATTTAATTTGTAAGTGAAAAGTTAGTCTTAAGGTCAGGTGTGGCTCCAAGGTTTATACTGAGGCAAGCGATAATGCATCCATATTGAAGAAAAAAAAAAAAAAGATTAATTGTTCTCTCTGGCAGCATTATTCTCACACAGGCTTTGTTTTTCTTTCCCAGTCCTGAAATATTGACAGCCAAGCATTTAGTGGGGTTATTACTCAACTCAAGACTGTAGATGCAAGATTTTTGCAAGATAAGTCTCCATCTGATATGCTGATACATTATACATCTTGATCTCTAATCAACGGTTGCATGTATTGCAGATTGAGGCAGACTGCTCACAACAAAGCATCACTGCAAACACGGGGTCCCCGCTATCACTTGTATCTGAATACAGTTTTAATTCTTACATTTGCTGCGCGTTAGACAAAAACTAGTACAACTCCTTTTTGCTTGTTTTATCACATGTCAGCTATAATGATGGAGGCCCACACAGAAGATTCCAGGGGACGAAAAAAAGCAGTAACAGTATGTCTCGGTAAACCCACGAGAGCAGCAGCCTGTGAAACAAAGCAGCTTTCACTTTTATGTCCCCTTTTTCTCTCTGTGGTTGTTGGTAAAGTTGCATTAAATTTGCCATTAAAATGGCAGCAAGAACCATAGTTTTTGAGCTTCCCAATCCATTTGAAGAATTCTTGCCGGCGTCTAATGGTGGGAACGCAAGGCTTTTTATATGCAATGCTGTTGCCCAAGAATGGATGAAAGTACCGTGTGCTTAGATCATTATTTATTTCTTTCCTTTAAAAGTCTATTTTTCTTGCGTTATTTATACTTGAAAAAAAAATCACAATGTATTCTACAACTTGTTTACTCTTCAAAGACGCTATTGTTTTATTGTGATTAAACCAGATAAGGTCTTGATGATGGCAGCGCTGAAAGGGGTACATTTAAAGAAGCCCACTTTAGGTAAGACACACCCGTTTGATGAAATATCATCCATGTCCTGTAATGATACACCTTTGATGTCAGTGTCACTTTGGTGTTGGTGTATTGTTTTCCTGCCTTTGTTGAGGCATGCCTAAACTTTCTGACACCTAATACAGGATTGTTCTGAGTCAAATGACACATTGTCTCAATAAAATACCACTTTTTAAAACATTTTATTTTATGCCTCACCATTATAGTCAGAGTCATATACTGACAGTGTTAAAAAGGTAATACCAAGGTTGTCATGTCAAACAGAGAGAAGAAAATCATTTTTTTTCCTTGTATTATTCTTCAAGGAGACCTTATTAAAGTACACTTCAGCTGCATGGTTAGCTGACTTTGAGCCATCCAATCAAAGATTTTGACAACTCCCCACTAAACCTGATCCTACAGTCACTGCCTCACTGAGAATCCAATTAGTAAGAGGAAAAGAACAAAAAACAAGCGTTATAATATATTGATGGTAATGATAATGATGATGATGATGATGATTATCATTATAACATGCATTCAGATTTTAAAAGCTGTTTTTAAAATTGTAACTTACCTGGTTTATTGTGATCAGCAAATAGCAGTTTTGCTGTTTATATGTATGCTGTTGTAGTAGCTGTTGCATTGAAGGCAGTAATAGTAACATTAAGATGAACGTCGGGGTGGTATTCTGCCAGTGTCTGAAACACAAAATGCTAAGTGCAGTTAAAATATGTCTGGAAGGAAAAAAAAAAATCAATACAGTCAGCTGCCAGTCTGGCCGTGAACTGAAACAGGAGCGTTTGGATGTCCTGGTTTTATTGACTTGTATGGGCCTTCATTATGAATAAGAAATATGCAAATATTAAATTAACGCTAAATCTTTTTGGCCAGTATTCCTGGCACTTATCTTCTAGTTTACCAGCTCTTGGCAGGTGAGCCAAAAAGTTAATTTTGGACACTTTAACTTGGCAAGTTCATCATATGCCGTAATTATTAACCTCAGTCATTTTTTATGGCTTGTTTATACATTGTGTAGGTTTTTAGTCATTTTGTGTGGCTGAGTGCTGTGTGTTTTATGGTTTGGTGACCTGTTTTGTCATTTATACACTTGAATACACATTTATCAACAAACCAAGTATACCTGTGTTCATTTTTCACATAGTGCAGGCATACTCGTTGATAGTGTTTTACCGTAAATCATCATTGTTTTGAGGAAAGCACATTTACAAGATTACTGTAACTGAGCAAGGTGTATTCTTCTAGCATTTCTTCATTTAGTAAAGCACAAAAGCACAGTAGTTCATTGACATTTCAAGCAATTTGTGAAAGGAACAGAACCCTCTGTCTGGTAGCAAATATAAGCACTACTAGATAAAATAAGAGCTATGAATGGTGGCAGATTATAGTCATTTGGAAGTTATGAGGGTGGCAGAACAATAATATGGAACTAAACCTGTGCTAAACTTCCTAGGTTCAGATCTTAGCTTTGTCTTGAGTTTTTATTAAGGATGCGGGTTTCTTCCTTTGCAGCTCAGGTGCACTCCTAATTGTCCATATGTGTCTGTCTGTGCACAAGCCCTGTGATGGACTGGCAATCTGTTCAATATATGTCAGGTTTGTATCTTTACCTTCGGCTGCAGGCGTGCTTGATTCTCCACCACGTTCACTGGCCAGACCCTGCATTGGAATGAGTCGGTAAAAGAAATAAAGGAACATATGGGGACATTGAGGTATGTTTTAGTGTTTAAATTAAGACAGGCTTTGTACATACAGCAGAATCCTGCATAAATTGGACATTGTTTGCCCAGAGCAGATTGGAGCAGATGCTTGTATAAGACCAATTGTTCTGTGAGAATTCAACAGTATCCAAATATTTGTTTGCTTCTTTATTTTCTTTTTGTTAGACACTCTCCAATTGGCCTTCTCCTCCAAGTGTTTGTAGAAAAAATAAAACATTCTATATGCAATATGCAAAAGAAGCAGAGATAGTGATACTGTAGCCTTTGAAAGCAAATGTCCATATATACATTCATAAATAAGATTAAGGTTCTTGGCTCCTCTTTAGAAGGAGAAAGGCTGCAGTCATGCTGTGTGTGTGAGCCTTTTTAGCAATATACTGTAAATCAGCAAAAAAATAGATTACCCTCAGTGACACTTGAGCTCTGTCCGACTCTTCTGTAGTACAGGGCAACACATAATTAACACCACGGAAACCTCCACTGTAGCTGTTATTATTGTTCATGTGTGCACATGCACCCATTCAGCCAAATAATGTGTCAGCAGGGCAGAAATAAGTGGTGAAATGATTTGATGTTCACAGTGAGCTAAGGGACATTTTCTAATTATGATGACCCAAAGAAAAACAGTCATTTTAGGTAGAGTAAAACACGTGTGGAGTCAGGTTATCCGAATGTTGTTATTTTCCAGAAGGAAACATGATTGGTAGTTAAAATGGCACCATGTAGGTCTAATGGAAGAGGGGGTGTGGATGGATTGCTGTGCGAAGTGTCTGACTTTGACATCAGATGCAAGAGTGGTGACCTCCTGCCCCATCTCTTTTACTGATGATCAAAAATTAAATCAGGATCACAATGTTTTACTAACCATAAACATGTAATGTAACAATAGTGTCAGGTTCATCCCATGATGGCAGAAGAATGCAATGATAGATAGATCGTGATGGGAGTGGTCTCTAACAGGATGACAATGGCCCCATTCACACGACATGAGGGAATCACTAAATGGTTTGATGAGTATGAAAATGACGTAACTCATATTCACAGTCACCAGATCTCAACCCAAATGAACACCCATAGGAGATTTTGGATTGACACCCTCAGCGCGCTCCACCACCACCATCATCAAAACACCAAATGTTAGTAAAAACAAAACCGTCTCTCACCTAAATTAAATGAACTTTAGATGGTCTGATTAAAAATGGATAATCCCCAAACCTTGGTTTGATAATCCAATTAAAACCACTTGCAAATACGCTTAAGGGTAATTGGTCCCTTTTTGTTAAACATTAAGCATGGACTTAAAGTACATGTTTCAGTGCTTGAGCAATTTTCTAAAACAGCACTTGTTACTGACGATAACAGAAGAAACAATAAATCTGTATTAAAAATAAAAAATCAGAAAAATTCCAAGAAACCTGTGAAAATAATAAATACAATGGATTGATAATTTGAATGTGGCAGATTGTAAGTAGTTTAAAGTGCACCTGGTGAGTGTATTCTAAAGGAGACAGTTCATAAACTGCAGGAGAGATATGTGCCCTAAAGTCTGATCATCTTTTCTTAAGGGCTTTTTATTTTAAATTTAGTACAAGTGGTCTATATCATTTATGGTCTATAAATTTAGAGGAGTAAAATCTGATGTTTTCCTTGAAGGATCACTTGTGCATGAGGACAAGAGGCAGTTGGGACAGACTTTAATAGCTCTTTTGAATTGTTCAGTATGTCTATTCTTATTATGTTATGTGGCTGTTGATGACTACAGGACTTCAATCAAATCTGGGAAGAATGAATGTAACATGATGATGTGCATGGGATGTTGCTGTGGTATAGATACTGTATCTAATGAGTTACCAGCATTGTACACAGCAAACTCAGAAGTGTTACATTTCCAGTGTTGGTGTTTGGTGTAAACAATACAGAGTCATTTCAACACTTGTTTAGTCATTTCAACTACCAGAGAGGTTATTCCTTAAAAAGACTTAGTGTTGATCAAACAACTCTGTTGAGTGTTAATTACAAAATCAACACTGACTGAACCACAATCCCCTCTGGAGTCCAGGGTATAATTGGCCGTTTTTGACTACTTTTGATTTTACCTTCATTTTCACCTTAAAAACTCTTTACCATGCCTTGTTTGGTGTCATTCTTTTTCAGCACAACCTCACAAGTGTGATTTTACAGTTATTTTTTTCATTTTGATATACTGTATTAACACACTGGACCTATAATCATACAAAAACTATAAAATCCGAAGAGAAAAAAGTTAGTTTTTTTACTGTAAAAACCAGAAACATGTCTAATGAAACCATTTTTATAACTTAGAATACAAATATAAATGGTAAATGTCAAAAACTTATGTACAAATTTAGCAAACAACAAAAGTTATTTACATATATTTTTACATTACAAATGCAGGCAATGCCTCAGGTGTTTTGTACAAGGTGGGTATGCATAGTATAGTGTGTTATGTACAGTATATACAGTATGTACAGTACAGCAGCATGGGTTGTGTTTGTTAGGGGAGATATTTATATGATAAAAACTGTGTAATAAAAACCATTGAGATATATTATATTGTATATATAAAAGTAATACTGATTAGGTCAGTAGGTGTTTAGCTTTTTCCTTACAATAGCCCGTTTTTACAGTTTCCTCCTGCACAAAACACACACCAAACGTGACGACATTATTCAGGAAAAAACACGACATAAAAAATTAAGTATCAAGTCTGTTTCACTCGGCGTGTCAACACGATTAAAAAATAACTAGTATATAGTTATAGTCCGCACCTTCAACACAGTTTGAGACGGAGACTCAGTGAGACAGCGTCTCTGTCTGCTGCGTCTTCCTGCACCAAACATGACGGCGATATTCAGGAAAAAACACCGCGTAAATAATTTATTATAACTGTTTTTACTCGACCTATCAACACAATTTAAAAACCGGTATGTAGTTTAAAGTCCGTACTTTCGACACAACTTCAAACGGAGACTCAGCATCGCAGCGACGCAGCAGCATCTTTTTGCTACGTCATCGTAAATCGGCCGCGCTATTTGGACGCGCCGGCGCGTGGACTCAAAGGGGTTAACGTCTTTGTGACGTGTTTGCCTGAGGACGCGGGAGCACGTGAGGAGTGGGACTACTCTCTTTTCTTTACTTCAACTGTGAAGAGCTCACTCACAGTAAACCAAAGATAATATGTCCTTTTAATTACATTTACTATGCAGTAGTTTTAGGGGGATGAGATGGGCAGGAAGTTAACTATATTCTGTTGGCTGGTTAGCTGACTGACAATGTCAAACTGTATTAGCTAGCTAGCTAACTTAACATTATATATTAAACTGAAGTTATATCATAACGTTATACCACACCACGTTAAGTATGAAATTAGAATAAGGACTAAATTACACTGGTCCTGATAAATGCATGCACTTTTTTTCTGTTACAACGGGGTGAGGGGTTTTAAGCTAACTCCATCAATGTAACGCGAGCACTCGTTTCTAGCTGCAGACGTTTCATTATTATATTATTGAAAACCCCCTATGTATTGATGATATACACAGGAGGTTTTAAAATGTTGGATGTTTAGACTTAATAATAATTGCCAATTTTACGAAACTAACGTTTTATTTTGAAGGACATAAGTTTACCTTTGCATTTTCAATGTCATGTTTTACTTTTTGTAGGTGATGGAAAACTGTCGGTAATCATTTGAAATTGTCTTTAAATAAGTAGGGTTTCACTGTAAAATTGGGCAGTTTTTCATAGAGGGAGAAATTGGAGGTTACGGTATGACAGTACAGCAAGTGTAATGCATTTGTATTGTTTTGGAATATTCACATTTTGGCAGCTATCTATACACAAATGAATCTACTAAATATGTTACGTGAACTGTTGACACTGTTAGTGTAGTGACATTACTCATCATGTTACACTGGTGTAAAGAAAAATGACTGTAGCATCAGATAAATTGTAGACAATTCACAAATCAGTTTTTTCTTTGTTTTCTTTATAGTACAACATGTTGGTGAAGGTGAGATATGGAGAAAGTCAAAGTGGCTGAAACTGAGGAGGGCTATGAAGACTTCAACACATTTCTGCAGAAGAGAAAAAATAGACCAAGTGGACTGAAGATGGATGAGAGTAAGGATCTTGGGTTCAATGCAATTCAGTCATGGTGTCTTGTGAGAAATGCTCCTCTGATTTTTGGTGATGTTGTGGAAAGACTAAAAAAAAGCTATTGGAACTTGCTTCTGCTCTTGATTCAAATTGTGAATATTGTGTTTTCACCAGTTGTAACTAAGGGTATAACATACTATTTGAAGCACTTGATTAGTGATCACCACAAGCTGTTCAAGTCTTTATTTCCTCAGAAACGATTGATTCCAAAGCACCATTTTATGATACATTATGGTGTGCTGCATTCGTAAAACAGGTCCACTCCTTCATGTGCATGAGGTTTGAGGCCAAAAAGAGATCTGTGAAGAATTTCAAAAATATTACAAAAGCATTGGTGAAACAACACGAAAGACAGATAGCTTACCACTGGGAAAATTTTAATTTTCAGAGAATTGAGTTTGGTCCAGTGAAGAAGGTAATCATTGACAGCTTGGAGGGTGGTGAGATATTAAGTGCTCTTTTTAATGTGAATGCACACTCTGAAGTGTCAACCACTAATTGGGTAAAAAACTATGGAACAGAATATTTGATTGGTATGTTTGTTTGTATCAGAACAAATATGGAAATTCCTCTTTTCAGAAAGATCACAAATATTCTAAATGATGATCAAGCTTTCATTTTGACTTGCAGAGTGGACACTCTTTATTTTGATGATCACTTCAATGCATACAGGACAGGGCAGATTCATTTGGAGTTGATTTATTACAGACCCTATGACAAACAGTTTTCTAATGAGATGGATGAAAAAACATACATTGTGCCACATTGTCATATTGTGTAATCTATTGTATTCTGTTGTTGTGGAGTGCTTCTGTTGTTGGGACATTATAGCAAAGGCAGTGATGTGATGTGAAAATGTATTATGAAATACAAGTTGATTCACACTATAAAGTTTTTTGTATTGTGTGGTTGTTTTTTTTTTAATTTTTAGTAGTATGTAATGTTTTGGGGAGTGAAATTAGGATTATTAATTAACTCCCAGTAGTGTTGTATAAAATAGAAATTAACTATATAAAAGAGTTAAATATTGAGTTATATTTCACACTGTATAGTGTTAACATAGGTTTGACTCTATTTAGTGTTAAAAATGATACACTGTAGTTAAATTTTGACACTGTACACTAGTGTTGTGTAAATTCAACACTGCCCGTGTTAAATTTCAACTACTGAGAGTGTTGTTTCAACTCTGTCACAGTGTAAAACCTTTAACACTTTCAAAAGTGTTGAATTAACTCGATTTAGTGTGGACCAATATAGACACTTTTAAAGTGTTGAATTTAACTCTGACACTGCTGGTTTTGCTGTGTACCCATACTGTATTGTCTGAAGTGGTTTACTATTGTTTGCCTTACATACACTTATAGAGAAGGAGAAGCAGCCACACTAAGTAGGACGCCAGCAAAGATGTGACAGGCTTCATAGTCAGAGGAACATTTTTGCACTCCAGTCTGTAAGTGCAAGTCAGTATATTTCTATTTATTTATTGTGTGTTTGTGTTTTTTTTTCTTTTTCTTTTTTAGACATTTCAACTCCCTTGCAAAATGCAGAAGGCAGGAAAACTGTAACTGGACATAGAGTCCTCAGCATCACAGAATTTGAGGTCATCTTTCATTGCACTCATCTTGCCCTGGTTTCTAACTGAAGCAGATGCCTTCAGAATCTGCAGCGAGATACCAGGTGTGAAGGTAGTAGTAGATTCCAGAACATAAATTACAGGAAAAAAAAAAAAAAAAAAAACACGGAAAGGGCCTGTGGGCAAATGTCTGTTTTACACAGGCTACAGGCTGAGCCTCTAGGTCGCTGCTAGCAAGATACTCGACAAATGACAGCACTTGGTGGTTGTTTCGAAGCTTCGAGGCCATTTGCCTTCATGTGACAGGTTGTGTATACTCCTGTACGTTCTCGAGAATTGACTGGCTTTCTGTTTTTTTTTTTACCACCATCAGTGGGGAATAAGGTGGCTCTGCGGCAGATCTGTTTTGTACTTTGTACTGTCTGATGCATTTGCCACATTTTCAGTCCTCCTCTCATCTTCAGATCAGCTACTGTCCAGGTCAACAACGGGTATGATGTTTGATTACCTGCCTGCCCTGTAAGGGATTTTTCTGTATTTTTAACGCTTCAGTGACACAGTCAAATAAAGAGGCAAGACACTCAAAACTTCCATATGGCAAAGGTCTATAATTGAGAATTCTGTATTATGATTCTGGTACACCAAAGGGAACAATTAATTTGCCTTTGACAAATCCATCCCCTCGAGGCCCATTTTTAATCACCAGTTGAACAAAGATTGGAGCAGATCCTTGTATAAGACCATCAGATAAAACATCAAATCGCATATTTCAATCAGTTCTTCAAACAGTACAAAATTTAGCACAACATAAAGACGACACATATGGTGCCATGAAGAACCACAAAAGATGCATCAGGCTGCATGCACAAACAGCCAAACGCTTGAAAACGCCATAAAAAGCCAATACCAGCTCTTAAATGGGACACTGTAGGCAGCAACAGTGACCATCCACTAGCAAAAAATTGATTCAGCGAGGCATTGTTCCTCAGAGAAAGTCTTTCTGCTCCTGTGCTTCTGTCTTTCTGGGGACAAACACTAGATTTTATGACCTGGCAAAGGTTCTGCAAATACCTCCCCTCCAGTGACTCACTTACACCCATGCTGTCTGCAATAAACAGGATAAACAACATCCTGTAGCATAGTAGCATTTGCAACAACATAGAATTTGCTTTGTAGTAATTGGCTGTAATCATAAAAAGTGTGGAGATCCATGCAGGATAACAATGATTTAGTACTTCAGCCTATTCAGTAGCTTACTTTTTGTGTAAACAAACTGCTGCATTCTTACTGCAGTATTGTGTTTTAACAGCATACTCTAAAACATATTTTTAAAAATGACCCGTTAAATGTGTGTACATTTAAAACTGCATTTAATTTGGATTTTGTACAAGTTTGAAATGACTGACTCATCAGGAGCAGCGTAGTGGTTGACGAGTGGCAGTAGAGTGGAGTGATGGGCGAGCTCAGTCAGCTTATTCATTTCTACAGTATTGTAGCTGTATATAGCCTGCTGGAGCTGGAGAGAGAATTACCCATCAGCAGCCAGCTGCTACTCAGCGTCTGACACTGCGCTCCAGTCTTGCAGTGTGGATGATGTGCCCTCTCTATTTGCCGCACTCTTCAGATTTCTATCCTCCTACATGTATATTATATTCATAAAGTCGAGGCACATGCATGAGTGCTCCAGACTAGCTTTTGCACATCTGTATGTAAACCAGCAGGGAAGGGCTTGGATGTGTAGATCAGGCAGACGCACTGTAGCCGCTGTCACAGCTGTAGGCTGTCCCTCGGGGAGTGCTCCACCAGCCACCCTGTAAAAAAGTGCCAGAACACATCTGGGTCCCAGCAGGTGCTCCGCAGTCCCATGATAGATTGTCGTTTGCTGCTAAACCTTTGGACTGTTGTCCTTGTGCGTTACTATGGAGCTTTGCATTCAGTTTGGACTCAAGCAGTGGAAAAAGGGCCAGATAACAGAGGGTGATGTGTGCATAAGTGTTAGTACTGCGGCAGTCAATAACAATTGTAGTTCCACGACAATACACTTATTATCTTACCATCTTTGGTGATAATAACAAAGATGTGATTGTGATGTTGTAACTGATTGTCTGAAGGACAAATATCAGTCCTGTAAGCCTTTATCACAATGTGTTTTTTGTGCTTCTGTTGTTTTTTTGGCTTTTTTCTTTTTTTTTTTTTTTTTTTACAATTAAAAAATCAAATGTGGCATTCTGTCCCTTACCAATCCATCCATCCATGTAAATTATAATACTGTTGTGTCAGGAGTTTTCGGCCCTTAAGGACAAACTGTAAACATTGTTTACATTTTTATTGAAGTGAGGAAAGGACAAAACAAGGATAGCCAAATGTCATCCTATCTCATCATTATTCCGCACCGCCATGTGCCAATATCATCAAAGATAAGCAAGTGCAGAGTAATTGCAAAGATAACTTTCATTTAAGCAAGCTCTAATACTCGTCTGTGCTTCTTAATTGTCGATGTACTCTACAAAATGTCACTGACCTTCATATCCCCCACTATTTATCAGTGAAACTATCAAAATATATTTGAAGAGAATTTGATTATCTGTTAGGAGCAGTAATAAATGACACAAACAGCCTTTAATTACTTTCTATAAATAAAAGGAAATAAGAACATGTTGTGGGGTGATTTGCATGATGTACTGCTGAAGTGAAAAATGCACCTCTTCTCAGTGTGTTAATTAGCTATTTCGTGTAAAATAAATACTTTGCTTGTGTCAGTTTGTCGTTGTGGCTGCCTACTGACAATCACACTGAAACCTGTTTCTATTAACCACTTGTTCCACTGGGTTTTATTAGTGTGTTTCCACAATATTTGGCATGTTTTGGTGCTGGTTGCACATGGAGCTGAATAGGTTAACAGTTTGTAAAGTGTGTAGGCATCCGTAAGCTCCATTGTACTTCTGAAAAATACATGAAATGCAAAAGATAAATTAATCAAAATGGCACAAAATAAGCATTTTATATCACTGCAATCACTCCACTGAATACATTATAAAAATGTAAATTACTGTAAAGCCACAACTTCCACTTTTTTTGCATTTTATTTACAAAGACATCATTTATTTTGCAGAAAATAAATAGTCCAAACTACTTTGCTGCTGCCCAAGAAAGACATTGTCCATGAGCACAAATTAGGAACAAGTCTCAAATCCAGCAGGGTCATCAAATTAATATTTTTATAGTAGACATTTTCTGGCATTGGGGAATCCTCAAATAACTCAATAAGAAGAAAAGCTGCACACTTAAACAAACAAACAACAACAACAACAACAAAAAAAAAAACGTCTGGAGAAGATGTGTCAGATGAGTTTTTAATTGAGAGAAAGAAAAGAAGAAAACAAGTAAACAACAATGCAGATGTTTGGTTTAAATAATTCAGAAACCTTTGACATGAGTGCGGTTGATGAAATGCAAAGATCCCCCATGGGGAGCTGTGGCCTTGGGCTTGACACTCATGGCAGCGGGGTAAAATGGGGCGATGCTGCGTTTACTGCAATGACAGCAGAGAGACATAGCAGCTATGGAGGTGGATGAAATACTCGTAGAATGATCACTGATCGCCAGCAGAGCCTGCGAACACATGCTTGGGACTTCGCTAGGTAATAACTGAGAGGTGAGGACCCAGTGAAAAAAAAGGAAATCATAATAAGATTTGTGATTTTTGTAGCTCCAAACCAGTAAACCAAGTACAGTTTGGGTAAGTAGAGCAGTTGTGAAAGACTACAAAACGTATTGATCCCATTGGAATATGAAAATGGTACAGTTTTTTTACATGTCTCCTACTGAAAAGTCTGTCCTTTTCTCGACCTTCCAATTTAGATATCTTAAAATACTGTACATTTATATTTTCAAGTGGCATGGTGATCAAAAAAAAAAAAAAAAGAAGAAGAAGCATCAAACTATAGCTTGTGTTTAATGTGACTGAGGCTCTGTATGTGTTTTTTTATTTCATCTTTGGAGGGACATGCATATGTACATGCCTTTTTTTAGCGTTAACAGCACAGGTTTACACAAGTGGGTCAGTTACAGGCTTGGCCGTCCCACTTTGAGGCAGAACAAGGTGTTGTGAAAAACTATTTTACATTGAGAGCAGACCCAAGTTTGAAAATAGCTAAGTGGAATTTGATTTGAGCTGCGTTCTTCCACCTCCAGGTCTGAGAAAAACACAGTGTATGTTTGTGCATCTGAATCCTCTTCCCTTCAACTTGTCTGGGCTTTGATTTCTTGACATATTCCCTTGCTGCTTTTTTGCTTCAATGCTCTGTGCACTGTGTTGTCTCCCATCTTCTTGTATCCGTCTCCTATCTCATCCCACATGTGCTTCCAGGCAACGCAAGGCTCACAGCCTGCTTTCCATAAAGATAACATTGCGGAGTTAAACAGATGGGGTATAAATGTTCTCTCAGTGATAAGTATTGGCTTAGATACACCAAGAGATAGAAAAGATTATTCATAGTATCTTGAATTTTCAACAAAAATGTGAAATCTTGAGTAGGGTTGGGGGTTTGGACATGTGCACAATGCATGTAAGACATGTTTCATGTCACTGTTGTGTCACCATGAATGCTGGCCTACATGCCTAATAGGGGAACTCTCTGAAATGTGTTTGTCATCATAAATGTGTCGCCTCTATAGCTAATAGCCATAACAACACAGCTGTAATGTGTAATGTTATACTGGTACAATTGTGGAGCTGTGTACCAGTATGAGATCAGATCAATGAGTGGGATTTCTTGCAGTTATGTATTTTTTATCATACTCAACATGAAAGTAAAGGATACAGCTGACATTTACATTTTAAGATATGAACAAACAAAACTTTGTGATAACATATAGAACCCTAAAAGACCTTATTAAAATATAAATGGCTAGAAATGTGTGGGGAAAAAAAATCCTAGAATTTAACATACAACACTCTGTTGCAGCACCCTGCTGGTGTAGCATGACGCTGGAATCACAACGCACATCCATTGTTTTTCTGGTATTGTCAACCCAAAATAGACCAAAAAAAAGAGGGGACGGGGTATATCTGAGTTCATGTAAAATACAAGCCCTAATATCCAAAATGTGCCTCTTAGATAGCCATAGTGGTGCCGTATAGATTAGTTTATCATCCAAAAAGCCTGGGCATGCTGTGGTCCACTGCTTTAGGTGATTAATCTAACCTTAAACAGGCTATGTATTAAAAATGTACAGTACGTACAGAATGACGTACAGAATGAGCAAAAGCGACACGACCCCACTGTCCTTTTCTTAAATCTCTGCTGTGGTGGCATTTTTATTCCACTCTGGTAGTTGCAACTTAATTCTAAGTGTTACTGAACTCCCTGTCAAACATTGTGTGTTGATAAATCTCCTAGTTATACTTAAATCAATATGGGGGCAAGGTGGTGGGTGAAAAACCTTTATAATCCTTGCCCTCAGCAATCCTTTGCACGCAGGCCAATTTCAGTCTGGTTTTATCATTTGAACCTGGCAGTTTGCAGTATGTTGAGTGGACCCAATCCATATTGTTTGATACCATTCTTGGCCCACACCCATAAAGTATTCCAATCAGAGCTGCTGGAATGTGATTTTAGTGTCAGAGGAAAACCTCGTTTGTTTAGGCACTTGTAAGATTTCAACAGAGAATATCAATGTGGGAGGCAATTGAGCAACTACTAATCAATTTCTACTGCCATGAAAAATGTTACAGCAGCCTACTTAACAAATGGAAATACGATTACATTCCTAATGTTATTATTTAATTACATACAGGGCATTCAGCAGTGATAAAGAAATGAGAATTATCTGTAGAATTGTCTATCTTTGATTAGGAAGCTTCCAAGAATATCCACAAAATATTTTTTAATCATTCAGTCTATGTAACTGAATGATATGTAAGTATAGCAATTTAGGTCTATTACTGCATCAGAGTAATAAGTGTAATGTTCTTCAAATGGCACACATGTCACAAAACAAAGCCTCATCAGTTTTTGTCACATTTCCATTACTAACATAAGAAAATCACACATTGTATCATATATTGATATATTCATCAAGTTAGGCATTTACTAGTGGTATACCATGATGTTTATAAATCATATATTTTGAAACAAAAGATGCACATGTTCTTAATGATACTATGGTTATTAATCCTGATATTTTCTCCTGTGAAAAGAATCACTATTCACATGTCCATTATGTATACATTTGGACACACTTCATTTGTGATGTGAGACGGAGGTCAAAAGAAAATATCAAAAGAAAACAAAAAACTGAGGTAAAGCAAAACATAATCGTTCAGAATATATAAAAGATGAAATAGTTCACTGTTTAACAGCAATTATCAAATTTATCAGTGAAAGAAATAAAACTGTTTTTACTGCAATAATACATAAGAGTGATTAAAGTGGGGTAAGATCGATTGCAGAATGACAAGAATGAGTGCCAGTCTGTATTTGAAGGACTAAAATGGGTCTCTCTCTGATTTATATATTTCATGGGACACAGCCGGTGGATCCACAGCAAAAGGAAAGTTGCAGTGGCTGAGCAGAGTGAAAATGTCAAAATGAAAAGTTTTTTATTTCAAATTAAGTGTACTGATTTAGGGTCAGTCAGTCAAGTACATCATGGTATATTCTGTGAACCTTAAAAATCATCTGCAAGACAATCTCTAATGAAAGTTCAGTGCTCCTCTTTTCAGTCACTTTGTTAACAGCAGGTAAATGGAAGCTCTAAAGAGTGAAAGAATGAGGTTTGGAGGTTCAGCTAAACATTTAAAGCGTTTTTCAACTACTAACATCCCATTAAGCATCAAAAAAGACAGCGCTATCTCGCCAGATGTCAAAATCAGACGATCCTCCATCTCTTGTGTCTCATGTAGATTATTTGCAATTTGGCCGGGCAGGTTTGCATGTCTTCAAGGTGCTGCATTGGACATCATTGGGACATCTTGTTAGCATTCTCCCAATTGAGGCCCATCTCACAGGTTGCAGGAGACAGAAACAATCTTGAAAAGCTCCTCCTAGGCTGCGAGAAGCAGCATCAAATGAGTGAAGGATCAGCACACCAACAGTTAGGGGGAAGCCTCAGGGACATGTATAAAATTGGATCTGCCATTTTCTGAAAAATGTGCTGTTGATTTGATACTTTTCGAGTCCAGGTTTTGTTCCTGAGGATGTCCATAATAGTTGATGAAGATAAATTACAGGTGCCTCTAAAGGAAAAGAGAGGAAAGGGAAGGAAGAGAAAACAGTTCTCAAGGGAGGTCTCTCTCATCTTCTTATACATTCAGAGAAGACTGTCCACATACTGTACACAGAGCATTAGTCCCAAGCTGAACAGATCAGAGAAAAGGACTTATTAAAGGGTAATGCCAGGCGTTTTAATTATTGATAGATTATTTTGGCGTCCCAGGACAGTTTGCTCGATGTCTGTGAACTTGCATCAGTCTTTCCTAAAGCTAGAAATCAGTGGCAGAAGCCTTGAATTTGTGATGTCACTGGGGTGTAAAATCGGAGGCTGCTGATTTGCGGGCGCGATGACGATGTGCAGCCATACTAGGTTCACATCAAAATGATATTAAAATTCTGGCCCTGTGAAGCAGAATGTAAACCTCATTTGGGTGTAAAACTCCAAAAAAAAAACCGTCTTATGACTTCACAAAGTCGGCGTCCCATTCAAAGTCAGCTTTCGACTGGAGCGTCCAAGGGCGAAAGAATAACACGCAGTGGGGAAATTTCTAAAAATGATGTGTGGCATTCTTTGAAAATCACAAGCATAAAATGAGTTTGGTAGCAGTTGAAAAGCACAATGCTTCCTTTAAACTAGCCCGCTCCGAGCCGACGGGGGTCGAATTAAAGAGATATGACGCCCTTATGATACTTTAAGCTAAGACTGAGTTGTTCTTCAGAGAAATATGTGTATACTCACGCGGGAAAGCCGGAGAGAGCGCAATAAATGCATATTTGTCTGCTTGTGCGCTGTATAATTTCCAGTGCTGGGGTGTTTTGAGCCTGTGCTGTGTTGTAGTGGTGGCTGACAGCCTTATTGGCATTTTCTACGCTGATTTCTATGAGCTTTACTCTATTAGAATCACAGAGGGCTTCCATCTCGTCCGCGGCAGCCTGCATGCAAAAGAAGTGTCCCCGGAGCCTCTGTTTACCAACCAAGTCGGATTTGCTGCTCTCATACGCAGCCAGGCTAAAGCTCAGCTACCCGGCAACCCCCTCCAGTGTCCCTCCCACTGCCCCTCGCCACCAAACCCCCCCACCATACACACACACAAAACACCCCCACCCTCACCCCATCCCGCCAGTCCTCGAGGCTTTCATTTTGTCGCTTATCCTTAGTCTACTTTTTCGCCAGAATCTGTTCAAAACTTTCCAGACTGCGGGCTTTTTATGTAAATCTCGTGGCACAAAAAAGGGAAGCCATGGTTACAAGCCAAATCGACATCCTTTAAAAAAAAAAAAAAAAAAAAAAAGAAAGGAAAAAAAAAAACAACAACACACAAAAAAAGAGACACTTCAAACAGAATTGTTAAAGTCTCAAAATAACAAAATTATAGGGGGATTGTTTTGTGGCTTTGGCAAAGTAGAGGGAGGGACTTCAAGAGCGTCTTAATAAACATTGAATACAAGTCTTTTTTGCCTGAGCAAAAATGTCTTCAGTCTGCTTCAAAATGGAATCAAAATATTTAAGTTTCTCATTCATTCTCGTGTTTTGAGGAGTTTTGTGTGCGCCAGGCAAGTTTTGTCACGCTCTTTTTACACTTTGCTTTATTTATTCATTCATCTCTGGCACTTTGATGCTCCCCAACAAAAATCCCTCTCAGTGGGCGAGTGCGAAATAAATTGTTGTTTCTAACAATTGCTTCTTGACGATAAAGAAAACCATCCAAAGACAAGACAACAAGAGAACGGGCCTGCCTCATCCATGCCGCCCTTCAGGGAAGGAGCCTCTCACAGTCGATGAAGTTAGTCAGCAACGCGGCGCTTCTGCTGATGTGAAGATGTCACGCATTGCTTTTCTTTTCACAAACATACTGTGCGTGCGTGGACGTGGAGGGAGTGCGTTCATTTAGGAGACGTGGGCACGCCAGCGTTTTAGAACTGAACTGCCGCACTTGTGGGAGGTAACGGTCAGATGTTACGTAGCTGTGTCCTGACCAGGTTTTCATATGTGTCAAGCACCAAAGACGCTGGATTACACACCTGCGATGGCATTATCAGAGATTTCTTTGAGAACTTTGGAGAAAAAAAAAAAAAAGACATCATACAACAGTTTCCACAGGCTGAGCTGTGCACCTTAGCAAACAGGAAGCCAAACTGACGGCGTGCCGTACTGTAAGTGTACAGTACGCCGTGATTATGGAAAGAGCATTCATCATGTAACTAACAGAAACAAACAGCATAATGGCACAAATTAATTCTACGCTTCACAGCAAGCTTCGTTCATCACTTCTTTTTGGCAGCCAATGTTTAGCATTTAACTCTGGAACACAAACTTGGCGCCGCGTTCATGCGCCCTGGCCTCTTTATTTGCCCTCATTATAAAGGTCTGACCTGCCAACACATAGAAAACAATAAAAAGTAAACATCAAAAAGTCAATAAGCAACACGGATGGCAGCATACCAAACATGAAAACAGGACAAAACTGATACCATCATTTTCATTATTCTTAGAGGGTTTTTTTATGTTTGTTTTTTCTTGGCAAGAAGATTAATGTGAATTTACACAGTGCTGTTGTCTTGGCATCCACGATTGGCAGACTGCCACAAACCTGGCATACTACTGTCATTCTTCTTATCAAAAATAAGCTAGAAGATGGTTATGAGTTCAGCGATGCCACGTTAACTAGTTGGCACCCAGCCTCCGTACGACATTGTCTCGAATAAATTATTTTCTGCCTTTACAATAAACATCTGCTTGATAGTTTCTCTGTGCACCTTCAAAGCTGCCTCTCTTTCAGCTTTTGTCTGTCATCAAAACGGAGCTGAGTCACCGACTGTCACTTCCAGCTGCAGTCTGTAGGCTCTCCAGACATGAAATCAATACTCAACATTTTCCTTCTGATGGACACATACTGGGGACAGACAGATTCCCCCTCGCCAAGACTGCACTTGATTGAGCCCCACTTAGATTGCTAATGTGACTGATGGACTGACACAGACAGCTCTACAGGAAGTTACCGTGTGATCTATTGTGACAATCTCTCGCTGACAGCAAGGAAGTGTATTCGAACAAGTTTGTGCTGTTGTCTCCCACTGTTAAATGCTCTCTGCTTTTGTGCTTCCCCTTACGTGCTTTTCACAGGTCCGCACCGTGCCATGACAGATGATTTGGTTTAAAATTGGAAGACGAACCCGACCATTTCTTGCTTTATTGCTCATACTCGCACATTAAAACAAAGGACTTGAAAGCAAAAAATGCTCCAGCAAGAAGACATTTTTAGCTTTGTCTAATTGATAATGACTGCAACAATGAAGTAACTGCACACAACAGCCTGTAACAATACAGGGCTTTGTCGCAAGTGAAGAATATGAATTGCAGAGTACAATCCATTGTTTGACACGTTCCCTGACTACAGCATCTGGCAGTGTGGGATGAGGCCATGATCATGTCTTTAAGATGCTTGCAGACAACCTGACATGCAAACACTGTCAAATGTTTTCGAAAATGATGAATTTAGCAATTAGCAGTGGGTTTTATGAATTTATTAAGTTGGAAATTGTGTTTTGTTTCGATTTTGTTTTTTTTTTTTGCATTTTCAACTACTTACTAAAACATATTAATATCTTATTCAAATATCTTTTATTTGTGTATCACCTTACAGTACCAGCTACTGCATCAGGGGTTTCTGTATCTTAGTGTAAAAATAAAAGCTAAGAAATTATCTTTGCGTGGTTACAGTGACTTGTCCAGGACATACCCCGCCTCTCACCATCAGCTATGTTTGTTTCCAGCCTTCTTGCAGCCCTCTAAAAAAATTAGTGGGTTTGGTTAATGAATGGTTTGATACAGTTTCCACATTAGAGCCTTCACGTTTTTCATCTTTGCACACTTTCTTAAAAGTCTAATAACAGCTTCACCTCCTCTGCCAGATATGAGCAAACAGTAGCTGTTGTAACTCGTCTTGATATTTTAAAGATTCCCTTAATACTGTATTGTAATTGTGTTGCACTTTTTCATTCCTAGAATAGCTTTTAGGAGACAACAGACCCCAGGATTAAAACTACATGTTGTTTTTTTTTCTCTGATTGAAAACACTCTACACAATGATTTCCCCTATTCCAGGATATGAAATATAGGTCAGCAATGGGTCAAAAGCAACAGAATATTTTGTGGGGTTTGGCAGACATCTCACTGCACACCAGATATTAAATCTTACAATCCACAGAACTTCACATGAAATGCTACAGTTCACATGGTCGCTGGTTCAGATTTATGATGATCACACGTTGGGTCGTAACATTTTTGTACCACAATTGTTACATATTTGGAAACATTTGCATAAATGACAGGAAATTATTTCCTCATGCTCTCATATGTATTTTAAAGTTGTGTTTGCTGCCTTACAGAGGATTTATGTAAGACAGTCCACCTAAGTAATCCATATTTAGTGACTCAATGATTTTGGCAAATTCCTAATTAAACATCAACAATGCACAGAGATGCTTATTCAGTCTATGTGACTAACCCTAATGTCCCACAACAAAAACTGTTTCAAGTTTGTCTTCATTACAAATTAGTGTCAAGCTAGCTCACACAAATTAAATGTCACAAAGTAGATCCTATAGTTCAAGCCACAGTCCATAAAATTCCAGGTTGGTGGTTTGATCCCCAGCTCCTCCTGTCCATGTGTCGAAGCGTCCTTGTTCCCAGTGGGCAGGCTAGCACCTTGCATAGCAGCTCTTCCGCTGTGTGAATGGGTGAATGAGAGGCAACATTGCAAAGCGCTTTGTCCAGTAAAGTAGAAAAATGCTATATAAGTGTATCTGAATGTGCATTTGGATTTCATCATTCGTATGTCCTGCTTGTTTTCTGTGGTTTGGCATACTGACAGAACTTTAACTTCAGAGAATGCAATATAAACACATACAATATAAACAACATACCTATTTTTTTTTTTTACAACATATAGAGATCTGTCTTTTCTGTTGACTCTTAGACTTTAATTACAGTGCATTCCATCGATTCCTATGAAAGAAAACAACACAGATGGCAGCAGTGGCCCTGAAGCGAGTTGCTTTCTACCGCAACAGCAATCTGCTAATGTCGTTGGTGTGGACACATTTTATTCATTTGGTCATCAATGTCCTGTCAGTGGCATGCAGCCTGCTCCTCTCTTTCCATTCGGTTACTATTCCTCTCCCACTTGTCTTCTGTCACCCTCCTGCTATTACACCGTGTCACACTAATGTGGTAGTTTTGACAACATGTCCTTTTTTTCAGTGTTTTGGCCTTGGCTCTGCACTAAGCTGACATTACACACCGGCGATTTGATTCAAGGTCCCAGCGTTTGCCTTGGTTAGCAGGTAACCGCAACCCAAACCATTAAGTTATTATTTCACTCACAGTTACATGCAAAAGAAAGGCGTGCTGAGGAAGTCATCTCTGTTTGACACGTGGAGGATGTTGTCACATTTCTGTCCCCTTTGTCTTTCACAATGCAGATTCTGCGAGACACACACAAAAGGCACACAGAAACAACAGACACAGAAGTCCCAGAATGGAGATAAACACTGCAAGGACAACAGAGAATTCAGCCATGTTGTGTCTCACCCAGGGTTTGTCATCTATTATGCTCTACAGCCTTGAGCCTTGATCTTATCTGTGGAGTAATGTACTGGTTTTTGCTTCACTGTTATTCCTTTCCCTCATAAAGACGAGTTGTACTCTATTCAGGTAGACCTCTCTCATGTCCATATGAAGAGAGACGTGAAACAATTAGCATTCTGTTTGATTTAGAAACCAAAACAGCAACGCCACCTTCAGATGACTAACTGCCACTCAAAGGGGACCTCGTCTCACCCTCGTGCCATTTGAAGCTGCCCTTTCTGTTCAGGTATCATAAAGCCAGGTGATTCTCATCGCCCCCCCCCCGCCTTAGGATCCAGATGGGGCTTTGAAACCTACAGAAGCAGTGGGACACTTGAGATTCCATTGTCCTTGCCAACAACTCCAGCTCAGACTTTGCCGTTATCAGAGAAATAAGAGAAATAATACCTTGGTGAAGGAAGGAGTGTGCTTCCCCTTCCTCCACCAGACAAGCCTCCACCTTGGTAGGAAGTTTTTTACCCTTGCTACTGGGGGTCTACAGGTCCCTGTATTCACATTCCTAAAGTGTGTGTTATCTACATGTGGCTTGCTATTTTACACTCCGGGGCAACAATGATCATTGAGTTTGGTGTGAGCTGCTCTTCTTTCCATTATGCACTACCGGAACAGGAGAAGGGTGAGCACAACCATTTGGTTCAAAACCCATTCTTTTGACAAATTTCAGCCATGCACAGACACTGAAACAAAACGCGCCCTTATACTTACCAGGAGGATCTCAGGACACCCCGCTGGCTTGTTTCACAAAGGACGGCCAATCGGTTCCAGAACTTTTTTTGCAGAAGAGACATCGCTTCCCATTTGCTTCCATTAGTAGTCGGTACAGAAATTGACACAATGTGTGTGTCGCATTGTGTAATAGGCTTCAACTTTGTTTGGAAAGTTTTTCTGGATCTTTTTTTTTTCATCCTTGAAAAGTTTTCCTTTGAGCACTCGTGGTGAGTACCTTCATTGTTCATTCTGTTAAATCCTATTTGGACTCTCTGTTCAGCAACCCTCTCTTGCCTCTCTTTATTCAGCTAGAATATGTTTGTTAGCCAAGTATCTCAACTGTTTACTACTTAACCTTGATTTTTGGCTAAACTAATGTCTTCAACAACATCTTCCTTGTTGCATTTTCATCTTTATGTTGAAGCTTTTCTTCGCTGATGCTCACTTAACATCATACTGTAAAGATTGCCTGACACAAATCTGTATACAGTCTTCGATCATATGCACAAAGCTCCACTGTCGTGCCCACGATTTCCTGGTTCTGGCACAGTTGAAAAGTTGCCAATCAGTTGCCACGTCTGGGACAACCATAGATGGTATGGGACCTGACAAGCTGGTTTGCCCCCCTTGTTTTTGTGTGTAGTCTAGAGTGCACCATTCTAAGCATGCCTCTTTTCCCAGCTCTATTTTCACATAAAGACTCTCCTTATTTTTGTATTTATTTTTCTAAAAGTATTCTAGGCTGAATGAGTTACTACTGAATTGGCTAGTAAAATTTAAACATCTCTTAATTCTAATCTGCATCCTTCCGCTTGAGGATTAAAGAATACACCTAAGATTCACTGTGAATGAATACTTACTTGAGGGGGAATCACCGTTTTGCACAAGGAAGAGGCCAGCACAGGTCAACAAAGGTCATTTGCTTGTTTATTAGTTGGATTGGTCGAGTGTGGTGATGGCTAACAATTATGCAATGGTGTTTTCATTGAAATTCCATTGATTATCATTGATGTCATAGGGTTTCCACATTCACATGTCAATTAGGCACACTCTCAAATGACTGGTATATTTAAGTATGTCATGTTAATGTCACAACTGCAGGTGCCAAATGTCAATCTTCTCTTCCCAGTGTCTACCAAGCCTGCTAGAGAGCAGCAGCTGTGTGAAATAAAATTAAACTTGCAACCGGGTCTATAAATAAGAGCATCAGCCATAGACAATATACAGACTATGTTACAAGAGATTATGCATATTCAGAGGTTGTGTGGTCTCAGTTTGTGTTCATAGAACTAGTGTGACTAGTGTTCATATTTTTTTAAAATTCAAATTTATTATTTGAAGCCCAAAATCACAAACATCATTTTGCCTCGGAGGGCTTTATAGTCTGTACCCTTGTCTGTCCTTAGACCCTCGGAACCGGGTCAGGAAAAACTTAAAAAAACCTGGCTATCTACTCAACCACATTCCTTACCAATAGTGGCCATAATACCCACGTGTAATCTGAATGAGATAGTTTTTGCATTGTTTTGGCATTTTTGTATTGCAGAGTTGGGGATAGAAAACATTTTGTTCATACACATTAACATAGTTTTACCAAGACAGTTTATCTAGCAAGGTGAGTGCAAAAATGGGACTTTCACTGTTTGAAATAGTTAATAAATGTACTCTTGCACATGCAGTACAAAAGTAAATTTTATGTTGTTGTGAGAATTTCTATCAATTTATAATCTCTTTGTTAAACACTTATTTACATCAAAATGCAAGCAATAATGTCACATTTGCTCCCAACCTTACACTCCACCTAGAATTTAAGATTAATTGGATAATTGTTCTTTACATTTTAGCTACTTTCACTTATGTACCCACATAGCTTTACAACTGCCCTTGCTGCAAGCAAAACAATAAAAGTGTCAGTTAAAGTAAATTGTGTGTCCCAACTTAAATGAAACACTTTTTTCCCAACCCACCCGAAGATATGTAGTAAGGTTGGTACGACTTATGATTAATCAGTGCTTAATCATGCTGCCTGCCTGTTACACATCTTCAAACTTCAAACTGTCACTTAGCCTTTCTGCTCCACCCCTTTAAGAAAATCATGTGCACCGCATCTCATCTATGTGGATTGTCTCAGACATAACAAGGTGACTCTTCCAGTGTGATAACACTACCATAACTGCACTTAGAAATAATTTAACATAGTTGTGTGACAGTGGGGATGGGAACAGAAACCAGTGAATCACATTGGGGGCCATTAACAACCATGCTTTGCCTCAGTAACTTTTATACATTAGATCAAACAGGCCTCTACAAACATATACACAGTATTACTCATGCAGACCTTCAGATTTTTCAAGGAAACATTTTGTGGAGTGGAAGAGCAAGCTGCTAGCTCCAAAAGGAGCATTAGCTAAAGTGGTTTGAAGCCACAGAGAAAACAAAGCAAAAATTCTGAAGAATAGCTAAATAAAACCATATTCCACATCCATGGTAACATTAAAGCATTTGATAGTCAGCAACAACAGAAGCTGGTCAAAAAATAAGCATGCAATTTTTGTAGCAAAATACTATGGCACAATAAAAAAATACAAAACTGCTTGAAAACACAAAGATATGGCTCTGGTTTTATAAATAATTTGTCATGGATGACTCAGTGTGCTGTCAAACATTTATTTCAGCCTTATATTTACTTTGTGTTTACTTTTTCAGTGTTAGAGCCATGTATTCAAAGTTGTAGTTTGCCCAGATATTCTTCAGATGCTGTTAGGCTCTGACAAGAATCCTCTTGCTGCTTCAGTTGTGGGATATGCATGGACAGAATATCAAAGTACAGCTGAGATCTGGAGAGTCTGTAGCTTGGTAATGTCTGGATCAATATGTCTGCTTTTTGCAGATGATGCCGTCTTTCTGACTTCACTGGAATTTGCATTGGAGCGGTTTGCTGCTCAGTATTATGCACTTAGAGTGGACATAAAAGGCCAAAGTATACTGCATGGGCATAACTATGTGGAGCCACAAACAGATAATGTGAACAATAGAGCATTATACATGTATGTTAATGTTGAACAACTCTTTAACAAACTACAGAAGGTAATATGGTATTTTAACAGCCTCCACTATTCTGGGAATGCATTCTTTAAGATTTCAGAACTTGGCTGGAGGTGATTATTTCCATTTAGCTACAAGAGTAAAATCATGGCACTGATGTTGGGCACTAAGGTCTGGGCAGCAGATGAGTTCCAGCAAATATTAAAGATGTTCATTGGGGTTAAGATCAGGTCTTCAAGCAGAACAGCAAACTTCTTTCTGGACTTCTCTTAACTCACTGGATCACTGTCATATTGAAACAGAGGGCCATCTCCAAGCTGTTGCCATCTGGGACACTGCATTAGTCATGATAAGATCAGAATTCCCTCAATATGAACTAAGAGACATAGCCCAAACCATGAAAAACAGAAAAAGACCAAAAGCAGTCAAAAGTACATTAATGGACGGGCACCTTATTATGGAAAAAGGTTGTTTCATGTCCATCATCTAAGTGTAGTATCCTCACTCAGGACAGGTCCTAATCCCAATCCCAGTCCCAATGCAGAGGGGCAATATCTGCTCTCTAGGGGGTATTGTTTGTAAAACCGGTGTCTGAATTGCCCGCCCGAGACAACAAAATAGATGGATGGATAGATAGATAGATGGATACATAGATGGATGGGTGAGACGACTGGTTTAGTGGTTAGATGTTGATTGATGTGGTTAGGCTTTATGTTTGTCTGGTGCTCATTAAAGCACTTATTTCATAAAGAATGTTTGATAGAGTAAATCAAATAAAAAACTCAAGCTAAATGTAAACGTAAAATGTCACGCTAAACGTAAAAGATTTCTCTTTGTGGCGCTGGCAGAGGTAGTCATGACAGATGAGCAAATCTGTTCTTTGTCAATGGAAGGGATAATTTGCGTGCTGCAAAGACCACCTAATTTGTGACTTATCATGGCAGTTTAACATAAAAAGGTTATTTTTCTTCAACTATAAAAGTTCTCAGGCTTTATAGTGTGTAAAAATAGTCTGTTTCTTTCCACATGATACAGTCTGCTTCTCCTCTCGAGCCTCAAGCTAAGGAGCACAAAGTCTCAAGAGTGCAAAAGAGATGTCTGCACACATTGTCTTTGCAATGCCATGTCTTTGGCAATGGGGCACCCACAGTTTACAAGGCTTGCCTTCAATTTTACTCATCAAACAATGGTTGTGTACACAGCCCATTCAAGGCAGGGAAAATGGATAGATACAACGTGACAAGAACATCAAGCATTCGGCCATCTGGGGAGGAAGAGTGCCAAATAATGACTCCTTGGTGATTATGCAAGCCCTATTCCTTTTCTCTCCCGTCACACCCCCAAAAAATAGTGGACGAAGGAGGAATAAGTGTGTGTATTGATCTTTCCGTGCATTCCTGTGACTTAGGTCAGATTCTCCTTTTCTCTGTGAAAAGCAAACCGGCACATGAAATTTTTAATGCGGAAAAAAACCCTGCAAATTCAAAGATGTTGATTGATTTAAAAGCCCTCCTCCCAACCTTAACTCACTTCCATGCAATTTATTTTCCACTTGCTTTTGTTGCCACCAGGGCCAGTCATGTTCCTGACCTCACAAAGGCTCGTCATTAAGATTGAAATCTTCACCACATAAAATTTTATTTGAAATCAATTCAGTGACCTTCACCATGCAAAGGCAAATGCATTGTCAAACCCATCCCAATTGAAGGCACTGTGTTAAACAAGTGTTGCATATCTTTATTAATCAGTCCTCCCTGAGCGATATTGAAGAGGTTAAAATTTCATCATGTTCGTTTTTTACTTTTAAGGACATGTGGCAACCTTTGTGAAAAAGGAAATTCTTCATGTAGATGTTTATGTTTTTCTGAACTATTGTGCGAATTAATGAATACACAAATGCACATGAGTACAGGGTGGTGCTTTATTCAACTGAATGTACAGTATATAGCCAAGCAAACCATTCTCTTCTGACAGTGTTGCCCCAGGCTGTTTCACAGTAGACAGATGGAAGGAAACATCACCACAGCATGTACAATCGCCTTCATCAAACAACACACAAAAGCTGTTTTAACAGTCAGTTACTTCTTAAGAAAGAGAGAGCTTTTCAAGAAAAAATGAAAAAAATGATTTGGTTTAGGCATCCATCTTAAAAAAGGAAACACTGTCATGTTGATGTCTGTTGATGTTCCGCATGTATTATTGAGTATTTGTAATACTTGTGTTTATTTTGAGCAAAAAAGTGACAGATAAAAGTGAGTAGGTGAAACATTTGTTCCTCTTTTGCACTACAAATTGATCTTGCACTGTGCTGTTACAGGAAGCAGATGTGTGATACATGAAACAGAGAAGAACACACTACAAGTGTTTCATTATTAATTTAGATACAAAGCAAAGTCATACCAACGTATGTTGTCATTAACTGACACTTTCCACCCATGCCTCATCACACACATCACATTTTCACTATTTATAACACAACGTGGAACATGTTTTAGCACACAGACCTTATTATGTCAGTGTTGTAAATAGGTGATTTTTAAATTATTAATTGACATTGCATGGCTTACACTGACTTTATTAAAAAATCTGCAATGTCTTTTAAAAAATAAAAAGTTTTAAGACTATTCTTATGCAATCATAGGTACATCCTGGCAAGTGTACCCTTCCCTAGTCTTCCAAAAGCAATTAGCAGCATTGAACCTGTCACAGACAAACACGACACGACAAAACCACAGAGTGCTCAACCAAACTTGTACAAAGCTTGTATATGCAATTAGTAGTTTTCTATCAGACATTAGCACACATTTCAATCAGCTCTCATGTAACAATAACTTGCACCTCTCTCTTTCTCTCTCTGACACACACACACACACACACACACACACACACATTAATTTACCACTGGAACATTAGGTGAGGACATGTCAACTGACAATAATGGTGGTTCACAGTTCTGGCTGTAGTCTAATTGGTGTGTTGCAAATTCTCTTCCTTGTGATGAATTCTGCCACGTCCTGCTTTGGCTATGTTTCAACTTCATCTGACGGGATATTACTGACAGTGGTCTTCTCAGCAAAAGAAAAGAAATGTCGACTCGAGGCTGACTGGTTGATAAAGACTAAATACAAGGACGCGTTTAATGTTTCATACACAAACAAAATTGTGCTTAGGGTATTTAGAGATCATTTGCTGATAATATAAATTAGAATGGGCGCCTCTGCCTTTCTCTTAATGTAAACCCCTGTGGAAAAATATGTGGAAAATATTAGCTCTATGATAATGTAGCATTTTTGCAGTCAGTTATCACATGATGGGCCAGGGTGTGGGCTTTAGTTCTCCTATCGCATCACCCATTGGAGTGACACAGTCAGCTACTGTGTGTGTCTAAGTCCTTAATTGGCAAAACCCATATAATGACTTTTGACAGTGCTATTACAGCACTTTTCCCAGAAATGGCTAATTCTAAAGAAATTCACCTTAATGGTCAGTTCAAGTAGCTTTTGGTTTCTTGCTGAATCTAGGCTGTGATTTGCAACTGAAAACTACTTTAAAGTATAGCCTACATAAATCCCAACTACACAATAAATAAATAATATTTCCCTGACTGATCCTCTTGGCACTGTTTTAGTTGAGCTACCAATAGCAAAATCACAGATAATTAGAAGATAAAACAAAAGAAAAATGTCTTTCTTTAAATAATTGATGATGCTCAAAGCAGTAGTCTGAGATGAATGACCCTGATGTCTTGTGATTTGGCTCTCTGTTTTTAGCCATTTTGCCCCAGACACAATGACTGTAATCGTCTTGCCAGAAGGCTTTTTTATCGCCTTCACTATCTTCTGCTCCGGATGAGACCGCGGCCATGCATGCTGCATATTCATGCTGTATGGAAAAGTTCAAATATTGTTTCATTCATTATTTTTTGTCTATCTTGGGTTTCTGCACCATTTGTCTGAAATTCCACCTCTGTTGCCAATAAAGTAAAAGCAAATATTGAATTGTCCTCGCTCTGTCCACTCCATCTTTCTCAAATCTTTTTCTTTCTCCAGAGATCCTTGAGAAGTAGGGAAGAAAGAAACAGATAGAAAGAAATGAGGCAATAGAGATGGTTTCAACTCATTGTGGTAAATCTCAGTGGTTCTTGAAAGTTGCCATGGATACAAACCCAGCCTGTATGGATAAGAAAAAAAAAGTGTTTTGTCAGCATGCCTCTAACTCTTCAGAAACGTCTGCTGTATTTCTACAGGATATTCTTTGGACGTATCTGCACAGCTTTCTGACTGACATTATTTTCTTAACTGCTGGAAAAGATCCAATATTAACAATTCAGGATCACCTGTAAAAGGAAAATCATCCAAGGCAAGATTTGATGGAGTGACAAATCTTGTTGGTACCACAGCTACTCTACCGTGGACTCTGGACAGGTTATGCTGTTTGAGCTGATGGTAGAAAACCACAGAGTATCACTGAATCGAGTATGGTTGGCAAAGAACCCATCCGTTCTCAGAACCTACATGGCGACCTTGCAATTTAGCGCTGCAACCCCTCCTTCACCCATCCCGTTGCCCAGCTGTGCCTGACTGATAAGGTATATTAGTGAGTGTGCTCTTTCTTCCAATTATTTCTTTTACATGTGTGCATAACAAGTCATGGATTCAGTGGGAGGCCAACAGCAAGCATGATTAAAGGCAATGTTGGGGGAAAAAGGTCTATTTGATCATATCTTTAAAAAACAAAAGCAAGCCTTGCTTTTCCACAAATATGCAAGTGATTTCATAGTTTTGACTTCACATCGTGAGAAACAGTTGTGTGTTCCACTGTTCCGACAGGAGGCCCAGTCAAAAGTTTAAGAAAAGGCTTAAGTTAACATCTCATGTTAATGCTCATTATCCTTTACGGTTTTTGAGGTCCTGTAAGGGAAAAAAAATGATAGTACATTCTCTGATTTTGATGTAGCATGAGATGTGTGTTAGTCAGTACCGGGGAAGTTACTTTGAAAGCATAGCTTTGCAAGCTACCAATTACTTCACACTGGAAAAAGTTGAACTACAGCAAAGCTACCCCAGGAGGAAATCTAGCTTTGTTAACTAAAGCTACATAGAAAAAGTATTTCAGACTACTTTGTAAAAAAGTGATCAAACTGACAATATACATGTAAGATAAAATGATAACAATATACAATGTAAAAGATGACAGGCCAGCAAAAAAATTCCACTCAACTGAGTTCATTGCAAGAAGAGACCATTGTTCACAGGTCATACATAAACTGAAAAATAAAATACCCCACCATTCATGGGAAAGGGAGTCCAGGTGTGTGAACTACACTAAGCAGGATGACTCAGTTTGCCACATACATTCTCAAAAAGCACTGAACAACTTCGCTGAGCATATGTAAATGAATAACAATAATCAATACTTATGACTGATGGGTGCCTAATACATTCAAGTTTAGTTTTACAAATCGAATTCAGTAAAATACATTTTCTAATTCAGTGACCTAAACTTGTCAAAAACAGTTCTATCTGGACTTGTCAGAAGGACAACTACTAACTACAACTTAAACAGTAAAGAAAAATGAAAAAGAAAAGAAAAACATTAATTTTCTTTTATGGGCCAACATTGTGTATTGTTTCAGCAGTTAACTGCACAATAAATGGCAAGAAAAGTAATTTAACTTCTTGAATCACCACCCAAATATGACAGCTCCACAGCACTAATGGTGGTGCTGCTACATCCCCAGATTTCAAACAAACTGTTGATTTTTTTTCTCCCAACCCTGAATTGTGTTAACATTTTGAAAATAATAATGAGCTGGGGTTGGGGAGGGGGAATCTGGCACTGGAACGAGAGTAGAACGCCAAAACTCAAACAACAATCTGTGAAAAAAATCAGTGAGTGGACCTTTAAGCTAATCTTCTGCTTTGGTTAAACCGCTGCAACATCGTGACTAAGGATTTTTGCCATGAATAATCAATCGAGGATAAAAACAGTAATCTCCACCAGTGTCTGACAAGTTTCTCACACATAAATAGCTATATTTTATTACTATGAAGTATACCAGTCCATTCTTGGAGTCCAGTCCTTTCAGTTTATTAGAAATGCCAAAAGTTTTCTCTTGAAGTTAATTCTGAAATGATCAAAATAGCCGTATGCATCATGCATGAGGAGCTCTGTGCCAGATAATATTGGTTTTTGACTGCGCATCTCTGAGGACGTCTTAAGGACTTGTTTAGAGGATCTAACGGTAAAATTAAGAAAACACATATTGTAGTATGCCGTGTTTTCTCCCTGGAAAAATAGACTAGTCACTTTCTAATGGACTTGGAGATGGCCCTCTGATTTCCCAGAAGCCGCCTTTAGACTCAAGCATTATTTGGCCCAAACAAAAACAATCATCGGGCCCTACCCCTGCGCCTGTCCCCTTGTCTTCAGGGATGAGGGTTGTGACATGAAATAATGTGTAAGGGAAATGCTGAACAGGTGACGAACGCCGTGGGGCTAAACTTGTTAAAATGCAAAAATGACTGCCATTTGTCGTATGAGGTGATGGCCGAGGGACGAGGGTAATCAGCTGTAACACGGCGCTGATGTGACCTTTGTGTGACCATCACCCTTTATGACCCCCCCCATAAAAAAGCACCTGTTAGGATCTACTTTAGGGTACGTAGTGGGGGGCGGGACACGCGTTCAATCTGCAGCAGCAGGGGAAAAAAGTGACAGCTTGATGATTTGCGATCAGTGATTTTTGAGCCGATCAATGTGTTGCATTGATTGACGCCTGTCTGACACGGTGTCCTTCAGCTGCAGCCAGATTTGTTGATGTTTCACTTCTCTGGGCTTAATGGTCCGAAATGTTGCCCGTTAAACAACTTTTAGCACTTTGCTGATACTCAATATCTGATTCACATTTCAGTCTCATTTTAATGAGGCATTCGAGTTCCCTTGTCAATTTTCATACAGCGGCACTTTGCCTCAATTTTCCAGGTGATCCCTTGTTGCCATTTTATCATGTCTCGCGTTTCAAGTGTTTAGCGTGTTCACGGTAAATGGGCTGAACTTTGAGCGGCTCCTGCACCTCAGGAATCATTTCACACCGTTTTATACGCCGGGAACTATGGAAACTGTGAACAAACACATTATCGGGCTAATTTCTCCTCTCATTCCCGGTAAGAGCTCTGCTGCGGCCTGTTGACACTGTCAGGAATGTCTGAAAAGAATCTGGACGTCATCATTATTCAGGAGGCGCCCGGTCATACAGGAGACCTAATTGGAAGTGAAAAAGCAGAAACAAAGCTCGGTAGAAAAGTGAACAGTGCCCCCTCTCTTGCTTTCAGGCGAGATTTTCTGGAGCAGCGCGGCCGCTGCAAACAGCAGAGGCGTCTGTGGTCCACGCACAAGCACCGCCATCCACCTACCTCCATCTCTCGGCGCGAGCATCTCTCCAACGCAGTGCGGCTTTAAGAGGGACCGGGACTCTTAAATCTGCGCGTGGCTCCTCCTTCCGCCATGATGTCAGTCGGAGGGAGAGCGAGAGGGAGAGAGGTGGGCAGCATTGAGGAACTGAGTTCATACAATACTACTGAGACATCTACAGCTTAGCAGACAGATACGGTGAACCGCCTATCCCGGCTCCTGTAAGTGATGCTGCACTGAGGCACACTTTGATCCAACTCCGCTGGGGAGGGCGATGCGCTCGCTGCGTCCCTCCTTTAAGAGTTTTACGGGGGAGCGTGCACAGCCTCGAATCAGTCAAAACAAGTGGTTATAAAACAAATCAGGCGTAAGCTTTCAGTTTTTTCTTTTCTTTTTGCCAGCTGAAGTCCTTTTCTTTTTTTTTTTTTTTTTTTCCATTTTTGCGCTCCTGGATTGAAGTTGCTTTGTTTTTTTACGCGCGGGTCAAGACGCCTTGAACGCACAAGTGTAAGTTAGGTGCCAGCGATTTTTAAGGCTGTTAAATAAAGTAGGGGATTTCAAGGCAAAGCGCAGGCTAGGGATACAAAGTTAATGTAGAAAAAAAAACAAAAACAAGCTTGGATCAATGCGTATCTCCGCCCGTGGGATTGCGAGCCCAAGACATCCGAAGAGGAATTACAGCGTCCTTTCCAAACAAAGTTGATGCGCTGTGCTTGATTTTTTTCTTCTTCTGCACATGAGGACCACAGTTTATTAGCGCATGGATAAGTTTTTGTAGTGGATAACATTTTTTCCCCTCTCCTTCCTACTCGCACTGCATTTTTTGCTTCTGATGAGGATCCTTTCTCTCCCCCCACCTCTCCCCCTTACTTCAGTTTAATTCGTTGCACTTCTCTTTTTTTTTTTTTTTTGTAAATCAGTGATGTCTCTCCGCGACGGCACCCGCGGCTGATTTTTCACCCTTTTCGTGCGGGGGGGGAAAAAAAAAGGTAAGCCCTGCTCCTCACCATCTCTTTACTGTTGAGGTTTTTGAGATGTGCTTTCCTCCGGTGCTCTCTGGGAATGCGTACATGCACATGGCCGGTCTGTCTTCCCGAGCGCAGTCGGGAAACGCCGGAGAGCGCCCAAACAGCCTTAATTTATGTGATCAGTGTAAAGGAAAGAAAAAAAAATGTAATCTAAATTGATGTCCCGGTGTGTGCGAGAGAAGCTGCGCAGTATTTACAGTCACCGTGCAGTCGGATGCTGGGAGAGATCTTTTTTTTTAACGGTGCTCCATCTCACTTGGATGAATCAGTTTGTTGCGATAGCGGGTCATTTCTCTTGTGTTCAGTGGGGTTTTTTTTTTTTTTTTCCCAGAACCGCTCCAAAGACATAACAGACGACGTCCCCCCACCCCCACCCCACCCACTCCACCTCCACCGTGCACCTGATGTAAAATGGAAATCATCCACGGACACGGCGCGTCGTGGAGAGCCGCATTGTGGATGTGCGCCGCGCGGTTGGTCACGACTTCGGGCGCTGTTTAGTCCTGCTCAACAAACACCGATCGCCGGAGAGATAGGCCCTGCACTTTCCAAGAGCGTGCAAACTGCGGGGGACTCGCCGGTGCGGGGTCTCTCCCGCAGCTCGGCCGTGGAGCCCGGTGCGTGGGTGCGCGCGGTGACAGCGCGCTCTTCGGTCAAGCGGTTCACAGCTGTCACGGACCATAACCTCGGGGGCTATCAGTGTGCTCACGCTCTAGGAAAAAAAAAATATATATATATATGAATATATCATTGTTTTGTTTTGTTTTGTTTTTCTGCGAGGGATAGTTCAAATAGTCACCATGTAAAATCCCCACCGGACAGACTGACCGCCACAGTTGGTTGTTTGGGGACCTAATATGTTACAGCTGCTCAGTATGCGACGGATTATTATCGGGCCTGATTTTTAAAGACTCCCACAGGGCCTCCGGAGCTCAATATTTGCTGGAGAATTAAATCAAATGATCATGTAGACCATCACAAGGTGAGCAGCATCGTTAGGCTGGAGACTGAGGCGTTTATATGAAAAAAAAAGAAGAGCGAGCCAGCAAATGGAGGCAGGATAAAGTATTTGTTGGATTTGGAAAACGCAATAAAAAAAAAACATTTTCTCGTGCACCTCATCATGTAGTTTCAAGTTCACCAGTTGGTACAAAGCAACCGAATGATGGGCCGCAATATCCCACACATGCTGTGGTGTTACAATCACATCTTGAATCTTTTTTTATGCCTTTGATAAATTCAACTAAATACACACTGCACACTGATGAGTTTGGGAGTCTTGTAAGGAAACTGTGGGCCTGTGTGTTCCAAAGAGTTCATAAAGTACTTAACCTTTGGTCTCAGAGAAGCCCCCCAGGTGTCAAAGATAGGTTCTTCTAGCTTTGCTTTTAGTTTTCAATGTACAGTGAAAGTTCAGGCTCCTTATAAATGTCTGATTCCACAGTCACACTCAGTTTGCATCAACAGCTCGTTCAGTTTAGCGCTTGGCCATAATTCAAGTCATCTTTAGTTTGAGATCTTCTCCTGAATAGCTTTGTGATATTCATCATATAATATAATAGTTGAGCTGTCCTTTCTGCTTCCCATAAAGAACAATGTATTGAATATGACTACCCACATTGAATCGACCCATTTTAGAACTCATGAGAGTGTCTGCAGCAGTTTTCACCTGAAATATGGCCACTTTGAAATATATGAAAATGCTCCCTCATATGTTTCAACAGTGTTTTCCCAGTATTATTATAAATGAGAATTTTTTGGAGTAGTAGTTAATCACCAGAAACATGGATCCAGAGTTTTAATTTCTCTGATGTTGTTTTAATTAATTGCATGGTTTCTCTGAGAATTCATTTACCGGTTACATTTCCATAAAACAAAGATTTTAAAGTTCTAGTTAACAATCAGTATGACATAGCTTTACACTGAGTCGATCACAATTATATTTAGCATTAAGATTACATCTGCATGTATGGACTGCCCTCTTGAGGTTCCTGATTATAATGCTGTAAATTAGTTAATCATTTTGATAATCACGAGTAAGAAATATTACCTGGCCAACTTTTAATTACCCAAGTGGTACAACTCTGAATATGTAATCCAAGTCTTTCCAGGAAACTGATTAAAATGTGAATAGGCACTGGGCTCTGGATCTAAACATCACTGTCACTGCAAACACAGTGCAACAAAGTATGTGTCCGAATTTTATTTTGATATATCATCCGTTTCCTTTTTCATTTCTAAACTATAGTGTGATATGCAAATCACAGTGATATTTCAACATGAATACATATGTTTCATCAGTGTTAATTCTATTTTTAACGTTGTCAGTGTGACCGTTTATGTCGGGCATCATTTTCTCGCACTTTCTCACCTTCCAGTACGACTTGGGTAATATAGTCATTGTTGAAGTTTCCCAAGAGAAAACAACTTTTATTCCTCCGCCGTGTAAAGAGAATTGTTCTGGCTGTGTGGACAGAAAAAGAATTGACTGATCTTGACAGAAACCTGGTCTGTCAGGCTGTCAGCAATCCTTAAAGTGGTTAAAAGAGAAAAAGCCCAAGACAATCAAAAGTATTACTTCTACCACTGCCCTCTTTTAAAAATCTCTTTGGATCCACAGGCATTATTGATAGATATAACGGTGGCGAAAACCTGCTTTTGACAGTTAAAGGACTCCAAATGTCCCGGGTCCCAGCCTCAGACTAACTACACTGAAAGTTTCCAGTTGATGGTATCTTTACGGGTGAAGGTAGGGGGTGACAGTAGCTGTATGTCTCCCCTCTCGCTGCTACCTTCAGCGGATCCAAACACTAGGAACGCCTGTCCATCACGCTGTTGTGTAAAGTGATCCAGGGCCGGCCTGCTCCTCTTCACTCTGCGTCTCCCAAGAGGGAGGCTTGAGTTTGCCTACTGGATTCAACCTGCTGTCTGGGGCTCAAAATAGCATTTCAGGAGACTAGTGAAATGTAAGCAAAGGAGACACTCTGACTGACACCTAGGATTTCTTTCTCCCTCCCTCTTACTTTTTTTTCTCCCTCCAGCACAGTTCCTTCTCTCACCTAGCCTATCCCTCATGGACAGGTTTTGTAAAGAGTTGTGACAGGTGAAAAGCCATGCAAATGCTGGAAAAATCACAGTTATGAGAAAATGACCTACATCAAGCTGAAAGACTATTTTGGCCGTAATATGCTGAAGGACAGCATGTGTCTCTTTATACTTATACTTTTAACGTTTGGAATTCATGCAGGAAGAGAAAAAGCTCTATATACCTGTATACATTTATAAATGTGTATGGAAGCGTATCTTTTATGCTAATAAGATGTGGTTTCTTAGAATCACATTAGCATAGCCAGGGTGACCTTTTTGTTACCACATTTGTACTCCTGCATGTACTCTGAGTCAAAAACATACTACTCCCCTTCATCCTTGCGGAACATTATTGTCACTTACAAGCGAGCGGAAATCTAGATCATGCTTTGATCTTTTCTGTTTTTTTCACTTCGGCAAATCACATCCCATTTAAGGATGTAATTTAAACTTCATTATGCGTTGTGCGAGCTCAGCCTTGGACTGCTCGGCGATCATCACAGTAAAGCAATTGCTGCTCACTCTCGGAAAGATGCACACTTCAAAGTAAAGTGTGTCACAGTTACTAATGGGATATATCTCATCAATATTTTGATGTGACGGCGCAACACTGCCTGCGCTGTATGTGCAGAATGAATAACCCTCGGACTGATCAATGTCAGCCATGTTCTTTTCTGTCCAGCTGTACTGAAATGAGTCTCATATGAAATGCTTTATGAAATGTGTGAAAAGAAATCTGTCTTTACAGGCAGCATGAATGCCCTGCAATTGTTACTGATTTAAAACCAGCTTAATTAAATTCTTATTTTTAATCAATTCCCCTTTGTCAGTAGGCCGAGAGCTTCAATGCTGTTGCCTTGCCAATTTAGAGGACCCCTGTAGTGCAGTTTAGGTAGTCATACCTTTTTTTACTAGATATTGTTTGACTCGTGTAAATGGATGGAAATTTCATAAAGCAGGAAATATTACGGTTCCCAAAGAGCTATTTGTGGTCCCTTGTTACAGCAGCTATGTATGCGTTTTTAGCACCAGCTGTGCCGTCGTTCCTCTGATGGCTGTCACACACTTTTGCCATACTTTGAAGGAAATGGACATTTGATTTCAAGGCAGCTGCCTTATGAATACAAACCAATATCTTGAGGAAAATCATATGAGATTGATAAACACTCAGGGGGTTGGTAGACCTAAACACACAGTGGGATATGAGCAATGAAATTATATTAGTCGTTAAATATATTCCACTAGAATACACATGGGGCGCAGTATTATTATGAGAAGCGCACATTGCTGTGCAGTGAAGGCTTCACCCTGATACGTTGTTGTGTACTTAAAACAATCCAAAGACCACTCCTGTAATTCTGTTGATCAACCGAATAAATCTACCAAACACAAATATACTTTGATAATTACACTGCATTACCATCAGTGTGATGTCAAAATGCCATTAAAGCCCACATAGTCTGACTGTGGTTGAAATGGTGGAATTTCATTTAGTGAAGATTCGGAAGAATGGATTAAATGAATGAATTAGTTGAAATGTGAGCTAACAAAGCACATGAAGTAACTGAAGTAACTCCCCTAATAACTGGCTAAATAACTTACCAATTAACTGGTGGAAGGCAGTCAATATTTTATGTTAGCATATACTGGCAGGAAAGGCATTGCAGAGTATGACTCCTTCATCATCGTCCAATGACCTACTTGGGTTTTGGCAATTGAGGTTATTGCCCTTTGGCAAGCTCTTGTGCATTTAAAGCAGTTAAAGATTTTGTAGAACAACAGCGTCAAATGAAGTGGCAACCAACACAAGAAATCATATTAATGAATAATGCTCAGTGATGGTAGACCTATCTGCACTTCATTTTCTGTTAAGGGTTTTATCACAGGCATTCGGCACAATCACTAAACTGAATGCTGTTTAAATTTGATGTTGTAGGAAACACATTCGTCAGGATGTAATGAAGTTATGATTAAATTTCACTAATTTGACTGATGGAGGCTCCCCGCAATAAATTATTTCACATTGTTGTCTCTTTCCACCGCAGTTACTCTAAACAGTGCTCTTATCATACTGTGTATGTTTACACACATGGGCGTCCGTGCAATATTTGAGAGCTCAATTGTTTACATTCAGAGTAAATGAGGTTGTCCATTAATAGCTGCTGTCAAGCTTTACTGCTGCAAGTGTGTGTGTGTGTGTGTGTGTGTGTGTGTGTTCATGCATGGAAGCATCAATGCTTAAGGCTCAGTTTTGCTGCCTCCAAATAAGATGATGTCTGGATGTGAGGTGCAGTTTATGAAGACACCACTGCACCATATTGACTCACACTGACTCAGATACGAATGAGGTTTTTCTCCCATACAGTCCCATTTTTTTATGCACAGTAGTTTGTGAACAAGCTTTCAAAGCAAACAATTTTATCACAATAGTGAACTCAACTGCTTTCATACTTCTCAATGAAAATATGAAACGGTTCATTACAGCGATGAAATGGATTGATGGAATACGTGAACCGCTAACCTTTACGTGTCCGCTTGCTCAATGGATGTCATCAAAGGTTAATTGTGTAAAACTGACGTTAATTTGCTCTCAAAGACATGGGAAGGATATGGGCTCATAACTAGTTAGGATGAATAGGTCAAGTTGAAAACTCTCCATGAGGGAAAATAGTACTAATTACAGAAGAACTTCAATGCCATCTAATTTTGTGCATTGACATTGTGTGTTCTGTCTCTCTCCCTTTTTTTCCCCCTCTGTCTGGCCTCTCTTGTTGCAGAATTGCTGCTGTAGAAGTGAAGCTCCCAACCACCCTTGAGTATGGACTTAGCAAGTCAGTCTCATGTGCTGGTGGTCTTGCTCACCTGTGCGGTCTTGCTATGTCGGGCCCAGGAGAGGGACTACACGGTGAAGGAGGAGCAGCCAGAGAACGTCCGGATCGGGAACCTGCGCAAGGACCTGGACCTCAACCTCGACCCCAGCATCAGGCTATCCTCACCGCTGCAGTTCAAGCCTGTGTACAAGACAGGTGACGTGCCTTTGGTGAGAGTGGAGGCCAACACGGGGGAGATCTTTACCACCAATCACAGGATTGATCGAGAGAAGCTGTGCTCAGGGGTCTTCGCTGAGAAACGCTGCTACTATGAGATTGAGGTGGCCGTGCTGCCCGATGAGATCTTCCGATTGGTCAAAATCCGCTTCCTGATCGAGGATGTAAATGACAACGCCCCTCTGTTCCAGTCCACTGTAATAAACATTTCCATCCCAGAGAACACAGCCATCAACACCCGATACCCGGTGCCCTCAGCATTTGACCCTGATGTAGGGATCAATGGGATCCAGCATTATGAACTGGTCAAGGTGAGGCTCACTCCTCTTTCATCTCTTACACATAAATGAAAATCATGATATGGTAAAATGGTATTTTGTTATATTTAGTTTCATTTTTGATGCCAGACATATTAACACTCGAACTACCAAGGCGGTTATTTTGACCATTTTTGAAATTTTGCAATGTAATAACTTTGTTGAAATGAAACCCATGTAACTATAGGACCCTGACTGACTTTTCCTAAATGTGTCTATATTTTATTCTAACGTAGTTATTTTCTTAAAATTACAAAACACAAAAGAGTTCTGAGGATTTCTACCTTTAATAGCCATAACGGTCATATTGACCCATACCTTATATTATGACCTTATATGGCATTATAGACAGTGTATAATTACAGTGTTTGATACTTTTTCCCTCTCTTTCATCGTTGCCTAGCAAATATTTTTGAGAAGACAATAAAGAGTAGAGTACAGTAGTAGAGTAGACACTGGCTGATACTGGCTCTGACAGCGATTCAGAGATAACTCCCCCTCGTAAAAGAAGCCGACTGGACACCTCTCAATTCTGCATCTGCTGTCATTCCATCTGCTAATTGTTTATGCTGTTGATTGTTGTTGTTGATGTTTATTATTACCTATCCTAACGTTAAATGTAATTTATTCTTAGATATTTATATCGATTATTGAAATTATATGCAAATAATGTATGAATGGTCAGAAATGACCGCTATGGTAATTCTAGTAGTTATAGAATTCCGGTAGTTGGAGTGTTAAATGGGGGGACATTTTCCAACATGAAGCTTTTACTTTGAATTATTGTAAAAACATTAGCATTGTTGGCGTACATGAAAACTGTGACTGAACAATATTCACCGTGTGTGGTTGAAACCACAGGCCTAAAGCTTTTTTAATTACATTTGTATTAATGCAACAGATGTTTTAAAAAATTAGGTTGATTTCCCTACATCTGTTAAAAAAACACATTTCCCTAAATCACTGTGGGTGTGGGCTCTTTTCTGAAGGTCCATTTGGTTCATTTATAAAAGTCGATTTTGTTTGTCTACCACCGGGACTGCTACAGTATGCCAATTATCATTCTTGTAGATCCTTCTTTTATTTGACATCTGCTGAATTGTCAGCTATAACTAAATAGTTAATAATTAAAAACCGAGGCTGAATTTCTAAATAAAGATTCCTATAGGCTGAGTCCACTAAAACTGAAGTTGATAGAGGCTATTACTGTATGTCCATGACATCATGTCTAAACTAAAAGGCCATCCGGTACAAATTAATTTAGTTGAGTGGTGAGTGAGTGAAAGATATTGATAGTGAAAGATACAGGCCTGAAGCCTCATGGAACTGGTACACTCTACAAGTTATTGGTTTATTTAATACATTTAATAGAATTAATAGCTTTTAGTTGAATAAATAGGCTTTTATGGAAATCCAAGTACGAACATCCATATATTTGATCAACCAAAGACCACCATGGCAGTATAGTGTGAAAACAGAAGAAATTAAATGGAAAAAACACATACAGTATTCAGTTAATTATCTTTTCAAATAACCCAGTGAATGATTGTCTCAGCAGAATTAGTCAGTTCACATATTATTGATTATTCTCTGACACACTGCTAGGCCCGATGTTTGCCACCTGTCTACACCAGGACAGATTAGTTCACAGATTAGTTGATTTTTAATTAGTGAGTCCCTATGATACTTTCCCGTGCAGACTGTTCATCGCATATAATTTTCATGTAATATGATACAGATTCGGCATTATGGCTTCTCATGTAAATTTGCTGTGGAACTGTGGTGCTATAGTACTGCAGTGTATTTCCATATAAGAAATTGATTTTGACTCGTTATAAGTATGACCTACTTTTTCATGAAGTGGAATATGCCATGAAGCTTACAATGTTTTACACTAGCCATAAATATTCCCATGCCTTGCATGCATATGCATCATTTCATTATGAGGGAAGGTTGTAAAGAAAGGGGAAGTTTTCACCGTGTACAGTAATATCAGAGAACATGCTGCCGAAAGTGCACACACAGCATATACCGCATGTCCAATTTCCAGCAACAGGTTAAACGTGCTGAACATAGTAGATTTAAGCAAGTGAGAATGAATGTACTGTATTATGTTAATAGGTGTCTCATGCAGAACGGGGGAAAGCTTTTCTTCATCATCTAATTGATGCTTTATTAAACTGCAGTGCAGTATTCTCTGTTGCCTAATGGAGTCAGCCCATTTCCAAAAATGTGGGATAATATCATGCATTCTTCATTTATAGTCAAGACAACACTCTGAGTTTTGGATAGATGAATACTGGAGACGACACAGGCTCTTACAATGAAGTGTAATTAAAGAGGGAGATGCAATCACTCTGGAGGAAACCCTAAACATAATAAATAAAGAAAGGTTACTGGATTTGAGACCATGATGTGAGGCAAAAATGACAAGTCCATCATTGAGTCTCAGATGAAGCTAACACTGGTTTGGAATGAGCAGAATCGTTGCTGTCCGTGTCTGCCTTGAATACCAATTTGCATTTTTAAGGAGTCCCACTGCCAAGGCCTCTCCAGTGCAATGTCCTGAATTGTTCATGTCTGGAAAATCACCAACCAAATGTTCTGCTCATTATGATGATCATCTGCGAATAATTTTTTTCTTGCCCTTTTCACAATATAAAGCTTTCTAAAACCCTCGCCTAGACTGCAGTTGTATTATCTTTTGCAGGAAATTCTTCTTAGAGCATCCTTGGCACTGCATCTCCAATTCAGCTTGTTTCATTATGTTCTCATTGTGCTCGAGATTAATTTCCTCGTGTTCCAGGTTCCATATAAGTAAAACACAGGGAGAAGCATTAAAGAGGGCCAGACAAAATTTCAACCTTTGGTATCTTTTATTTCAGAAGTGCACTAGAAAGCCAAGGGTTTAGTGGGGGAAGGAATGTGCAAGCATTTCCAAGAATAGCTCTTGGCCGCTAAGCCACCCTTGGTCTATCTTTGTATGGTCCTGTGAGATTTGTCTCAGAAGCTCCCTCAGAATGATAGTTTGGACAGTTTGCTTGTTTTGTGTAGGGCACGGTGCTGAGATTGCTTCCATTGTGTAGCACAGTGAGCCATGCTCAATAGTCCGCCACTCCACATGTAGCATGTCTGAGTTGTCAATATAAAGAACAAATGAAAGAAACCTGGGAATTTCTTTTTGTACAACTTTGGTTTCCAAAGCTAAGATGGACAACGGGTAATTTCATACTACACAGCGCTGCAGCGCCGCACATAACGGCCGGAAATCACACTTTGAGCGAAACCTTGCCATCAGTGTAGTGCAGTGGTGTGTTACGTCACCTGAACTGCAGAGAAGGCGTCCTAAGAAATGGTCAAGGTCAGAGAAAGCAATCACATGCATGGATGGAGGAGGATCTCCCATGAAAGATGACTCGATCACTTTACATATTCACAGGGATAACTTGTGGGCCAAAACAGAAACACACTTAAGACCAAAGGAGATTCTGCTGTTGGTTTTGCTTGACATTATGACAGTCCACAAACACTGGCCGCTTTCCTTATTCCAGTGATGTATGATTTTTGTAGCACCACACACTACATTAATCCAAGTTGCTTCTGTGTCAGCATCTTCAGACACATTGAAGGCGGGCGTCTTGTTCAAGTCATTTCATGTAGATCAATGTCCTGCTGCTGGCTGGGCTATGCCTCACTGACAAACTGGATGATGAAGTGGGTGTCTGTATTTTGGTTGGGCAATCTGGAGGGCTCTTAGACTTTACTTTTTGCCACCTACCTTAGATTTTCCAGGGGCATTTTGCAATCCACTTGGTTGCAGTATGTCTACCTGAAATGTACCTAAGATTCTTGAGTGCATAGAGTGGTCATTTTGCAGGTACTCCAACTCCGTGCTTGAATAATTTTATTCCTAAACTGATGCTAACTTTGCATTTGAAGATGCAAAATTTATTCAAGCTCCATTCCAAAGTAGCAAGAAAAATTTGATTAATGCATTGCATGCTGCCTATAGGCAGTGAATAGGACTTTTGGGCATAGAGCTCCCTGTCAAGCATTTCCAGTTTTCATTAGCATCCTATTTTGACACATTATCCTCTTCTCGGGGTTGACAAAAAGAGACAAACAATTCCCAGCTTCTTTTGTCTTAATTATATGCATGAGATCATGGCCAGGGGCAAAAGTGGATGAGGGATGTGGAGAAAGAATGAGGGAGGAATGAGAGAGAGACAGAGAGAGTGAGTTTCTATCAGCATTATAAAGAGGTGCTATAGCTTGTGATGAATAGCTCTCCCCAGTTAGCACCATCCATGGGCATCACCGTGACTAGAGTCCTCCTGATATATTCACAGCCCAATCTCAGTCTCCTCTTAGTTTTAATAAGGTCATCAACTTGACTGAAAGATGCATCCACCGATAATCTGAGGCGCTGTCTGCAGAACAGGATTCGAGTCATCCTCCCCTTATCATCAGCCACCTCTGCTTCTGTCAGTGTCCCTCAATCATTTTCATTTAAATTAGCCAACCACGTGCATCCCACATATACAGTACTCTGACTCTATACAGTGGCCCTGTAATGTGGAAAAGAATGGCAAGTCATCAAAGTTAAAAAAAAGATAGACACCTGTACAGTATATGTGTGGTGGAAGAGTGAGGCATGATATAACGCGCACACTTAGCCGTTTAGAGAGCTTCGTCCTTCTCGCTCAGCCTTAGGGTTTCCAGTGAGTGATTCATGCTAGTATTTGGCCTTTTCTTAGCCTGCCCTAGATCTTATCACAATCCACCAGACTAATTCCACATTCAGGATGCGCAGCCTGAGAGATAGCTCTCTTCAACTTATTGAAATGCGCTGAGTGCTGTCTTGTCAGTTGTAAAATTGTGTGAAACCAAGACAAAAGCATAGAGGAAATGCCGGCTCATAAATCATTGTGCAGCATTCCCTTTGACACATCCTAACTCAACATCCTACTATTAACATCAGGCTTTGCCAAATATCAGTGTGCAGATACTCAGCTACTGTGCTGAATCTGTGAACTATTCAAACAACAGAGGATTGAGGAGCTTTGTGCGGATGGAGTAGTGCTTAGCAAAAGAGCCCCCAGAATGTTGTCTTGGACCTTTCAGTTATGACAGAAATAGTTCTGCAATGTGCATTAAAAAAAGCACAGTTCATCCATAAGACAGTCTCTCTGCATTTTCATACATAGTTTTATATGCCATATCTGTTTCTCCCTATGTGACTTTTGCCTGCTAGAAGGATCACAAAATAAGGTCTGAAAGACCATTGCTGCAGTATTCGCTGGTTTAAGTAGTTCTGTCAATCACTGACGTGTTGACAACATTCCCTCAGCAAGCAGTTTTTCAGAGTACACAATAATTTACATGCTGCAGCTGCACGTTTCCTTGTATTGGCTATAACACTATGTTGGCACTAGGTCAATTCTAGATTTTAAAACCAACTGAAGACTGTTGCGCTCACAATTTGGTTGAAATGTTCCTTCCTTGAACGGCGAGAATGTATATATCTTAATCTCATTTGATAGCTGTGCCTAGACAGAGTAATCTCTTCCAACATTATGTGCAGCATGAAGCTTATCTCTTTAAAGAGGATGCTTTTTCTTGTTTTACCATGAAACTGCTTCTGACTGAAAGAGCTTCAAAGGGCTTCTTTGTTTCATAATGTGCATGCAGCTCATTCATGGGCTTGATCTTCTTCTTATTTCCTCCCCCTACTCTCTCTTTCCCTGTCTCTGTTTCTCTTTCTCCCTCTTTAGTCCTCTGATTCCATCCTCTCTCTCTCCTAATTCGAAAACGTATGGATCTATACCCGACCCAATCACAAATTGTAAATATTGGTGCTAGTTTTTTGGGTGGAAGGCAATTACTCTTAACAGCCAGTGCCAGTTCCTGCAGTTTCTGATGGGGATTACTCATGCATTTGTGTTCATTTTCCTCCGGCTTTACTTTTGCCTAGATTTAGCCCTTCTTGAGCAGAAAGCTTTTCTAATATGCAGGATATTTCAGTCCCTTCTCTTAATCTATGGTGATCTGGTCTTGCAGTGTATTTAAAATGGGAGCTTATTGGTGTGTCTCCATTTCCAGCTGTCTCTCTCCCATTATGAAGTTGAAAAGTAGCAAGACTGCCCTAACCCTACCCTAACTTCCCTGCCCTGCCCTACCCTAACTTGACACAGGATAGGTGGGTAGAGTGAAATCTCATTTTAGTGAAGGCATTTCAGTGAAGGAAATATGAGGAGGAGGTTAAAAAGTTAAATGAATCCTTTGAAATTGTAGTTGCCTGGAGGGATGGAGGGGCCTTCACTACAAAAAGGGGTAACATTTAAAGGATCAATAAACTAATATTTGCTATGATTCTTTAGCATGTAGTGTATGTTAGAAATTAGTAAAACTTTGAAACAAGCTGATGATTGGTGTGTTTAAAAATGGTTTTGATTTATGAGTAGCCAACTGAGATGAGAATCAGCTGCCTTGTTAAATAATGTCCTGGGCTGTTTAATTTGCTCTTGACATTCAACACTGCCTAAAAGCACGATCCTAAGAAGGGTTTCAGATGAACCAGAATAACCTAAGGAAATGGCCTCGACAAGCTGTTTGGCTTCCTAAGCCAACTGAAAAATATGAAAGAGCAATCCTTTAGAATACAGTATACATCACTATAGCAACTTTGATGTTAGTGAAAATGTGACATTCTAACTAATGATATTAATGTCTGTCATGGCATCAAGTTTACACAACATAATTTTTTTTATCCCTTGACCTTGACCTTCAAGTCCTATAAGGGAAAACAACAAAAAAATGGTGGTAAAATCTTGCATTATCTATTCACAGATGAAAATTATGCATATAAGTTACAGAACAAATTTAACTCAAAATATTCTCTTGTCTTTGCAGAGTGTCAGCGAATTTGGCTTGGACATCATTGAAACTCCTGAGGGTGACAAGTGGCCACAACTTATCGTTCAGCAGAACCTGGATCGTGAGCAGAAGGACACCTTCGTCATGAAGATAAAGGTGGAGGATGGTGGCAACCCTCCCAAGTCCAGCACTGCTATTCTCCAAGTCACCATCTCTGATGTCAATGACAATCGTCCCATCTTCAAGGACAGCGAGCTGGAGGTCACAGTACCAGAGAATGCCCCCATGGGGACATCAGTTGCTCAGCTTCATGCCACGGATGCAGACCTGGGCTCCAACGCACAGATCCACTTCGCCTTCAGCAACCAGATCTCTGCCTCAACCAGACGTCACTTTGCCATCGACAGCTCTACAGGACTGATCACTGTGAAGCAGCCACTGGACAGGGAAGTTACTCCTGTCCATAAACTCATCGTCCTCGCCAGTGATGGCAGCTCCACCCCTTCCAGGGCCACAGTGATTGTCAATGTAACAGACATTAATGACAACGTTCCCACCATAGACACTCGCTATATTATCAACCTGGTTAATGGGACTGTTCTGCTGTCTGAGAATGCACCTCTCAACACCAAAATAGCCCTAATTACAGTTACTGACAAGGATGCAGATCTTTATGGCAAAGTAGCTTGCTACACTGACCATGACGTTCCTTTTCGGTTGAAGCCTGTCTTTAATGATCAGTTCTTACTAGAAACAGCCGCCCCTCTAGATTATGAGACGACTCGAGAATATGCAATTAAGATAGTGGCCTCGGATAGGGGGACGCCTCCTTTGAACACTTCAGCTATGGTTTTAATTAAAATCAAGGATGAGAACGACAATGCACCCATCTTCCCCCAGCCGGAAATCCAACTTTCCATACCGGAGAACAATGACCCCTCTACACAGTTAATAAAAATCAGCGCCACCGACGCTGACAGTGGACATAATGCTGAGATTATTTATACTCTCGGCCCTGATGCGCCTGATGGGTTTAACATAGACAGACGGTCAGGAATCCTTTCCGTTGGCAAACGACTGGACAGAGAGAAGCAGGAGAGGTACTCATTCACTGTCATAGCGAGGGACAATGGCTCCACGTCCCTGCAGAGCAATGTCACTGTCAGGCTAATCGTCCAGGACCTTAATGACAACAGCCCAGCTTTCACACACCCTGAGTACAACTTCTATGTGCCTGAGAACCTGCCTCTCTATGGAACTGTGGGCTTAATCACAGTGACAGATGCAGATGCAGGGGATAATGCTGTTATAACTCTGTCCATTTTGAATGGGAAAGATAATTTCATCATCGACCCCCAAACTGGTGTGATCAAACCCAATATCACCTTTGATAGGGAGCAGCAAAGCTCCTATACGTTTATGGTCAAGGCAGTTGATGGAGGGCAGCCTCCTAGCTCTTCCTACGCCAAGGTCACTATCAATGTAGTTGATGTGAACGACAATCGCCCTGTGTTCGTCATCCCATCTTCCAATTACTCATATGACTTAGTGCGAACCACCACCACCCCTGGCGCTGTGGTCACCAGAGTGTTTGCCATTGACAATGACACAGGTATGAATGCTGAGCTGCAGTACAGTATTATCAGCAGCATCATCATCACATCTAGAGTCTCTCCTCGAGGTCTCTTTGCCATCGACAAAACAACGGGTAACATAACACTGCAGGAGAAAATAGTGGCAGCTGATCAGGGGCTGCATAGGCTGGTTGTGAAGGTCAAAGATCTAGGCCAGCCTGAGTCATTACATGCTATCGCACTTATTCATTTGTTTGTCAATGACACTGTATCAAATGGTACCTTTATCCAAGAGCAGCTGCGAAAAAGTATGGAGACACCTTTGGACCGCAATATAGGAGACAGTGAGGTAACACCTCAAGCTAACGGATACGTGATTGTTGTCATAGCTATCATAGCAGGGACCATGACTGTCATCTTGGTGATATTTGTAACTGCCTTGGTGCGTTGTCGGCAGACACCCAGACACAAAGTGGTACAGAAGGGCAAGCAGAGTGGCGAGTGGGTGTCACCCAACCAAGAGAACCGTCAGATCAAGAAAAAGAAGAAGAGAAAGAAGCGATCCCCCAAGAGCCTCCTCCTGAACTTTGTGACCATTGATGAATCCAAGCCTGACGACCCCACCCATGAGCATGTTAATGGTACACTGGACCTCCCTGTGGAGTTAGAGGAGCAGACCATGGGGAAGTACAACTGGGCTACCACGCCCACCACCTTCAAACCCGACAGCCCAGATTTAGCCAAGCATTACAAGTCAGCGTCCCCTCAACCTACATTTCAAATCAAACCGGAGACTCCAGTGGCCCCAAAGAAACACCATGTGATCCAGGAGCTCCCCTTGGACAACACGTTCGTGGTGGGCTGTGACTCACTCTCCAAGTGCTCATCGACTAGCTCCGACCCATACAGTGTCTCAGAGTGCAGCTGTCAGGGGGGATTCAAGACTGCGGGGCAAATCACCACTCGACAGGTAATTCATGACTTCCTTTTTAAACCCACCCTCACTAGTCCCCACTCACACTCCCCTTGCTGTCCCATGGTAGGTGATGTGAAAGAGGGAGGATGGCAGCATGGAGCCAGGGGATTTTCCCACACAGACCATGACCATGTCTACATGAATGTCATTTGCACTTGAAAATGAGTGTGAATGAAGACTTGCAAAAAAAAAACCGAAAAGAATAAAACATTATTTATCCCAATTAATACAGCAAATCTTTTACTGTACTGATTGTTATTAATTCATGTATTCATCCTCCATAACCAACCATAATTGCATAATCATTTACAAAAATACATGTGCAGGTTAATTTCACATTCAAAAGCTTGAGTAATGGCAGCAGTGCAATTATGATGCTAGCTATTTTAAACTTCAGTGTGAGTGGTTGGTGGCAATGTAGCCTGATTTAGAAGAGCCTCGGATAGGCGGCAATGATTGAACTGTCTACTGATGTATTTGAGGTCAAGGGCGAACGATGCTGTGTGCTAATATATTTGACTGACATGTTTAAACAAGGCAAGCAAAAAATAAATATGGCTACCAGAGTGACAATTCATCAGATATTCATTTGGGCAAAACGTGTGAAGGTAATAGTGCAAAACAAACAGAATAAAAAGTTGACGTGCTAAAACAACTTGATAAATACTCCCACTTTTTGTTGTTTCTCTCCTCAAAATATTAAGTGCTGTCTTAACTGTGCCAGTGAGGCTTTGTGGGAGAGCAGCTCATTTGAATGCCAAGGTACAGCAAAGGGCTTATGATTCCCTAAGAGATATGTGCCAAATGCGAAGTGCCCCAATAAATAAAAGCTGGCGAGGGAAATAAATGTAAATCAGAGGTAAGGAGAGGTGGCCTTGCTCAGTGCTGACAGCCAGAGCCGAGCGCTGTGGGGAAGACTGAGTACTGCTTGGGGCGGGGGAGGGAGGGGTCACAGGGATCAAGGTGACGCAGAGCCTTGAGACCAATATACTTAAACACCAAGGGAGCAGTAGTCCATAAAAAAGCCTGCCAGGCCGATGTTGCATTTAGCCCATAAATGCTCTACTTTAACGACCCCAATTATTGTTATAAATGGCATATGTAGATACGCATTCTTTACATTCTTAAAATTAGCTCACGTAAGAGAGGGTCTAACGACATCGCAACAGAGGTTTGTTGCTGTGATGTGTCGTAGGAGAGAGTGAAGGGTCATTCTATCCCAAGCACCTGACAGCAGCTGATACATGTTGATTTTTGACCTGTTATCAGCACAATGGAACTAATCAGGGCTGACTAGTCTGTGCACGGGGTAGCAATTTATTCATACTGATATGTGTGTGTCCATAGTTTTCACTCAGTGTCAGAAGAATTTGCTGCCTTTTCCAACAGCATTTTTCCCCCTCTATTTTGTTTCTTTTAAGATTTTTTCGCGGGCTTGGTTGTTGCTGGGTTGCACTTGCTTTCTTTTTTTTTTTTTTTTTTCACTGTTTTGATCATAATTATCACAACTGCCATTCTTCCAATTCTGGGTCAATTTCATGATATTGCATCAATAATTGATTTTATTTGATGAGGTGCTTGCTTTTTTTGTGTCTAGCCTCATATCGCTTTTACACAGTTTTCAGATCTTTGGTTCATTTCTGCCTTTTTGCTCCCAGTACGCTTTCTCTGTGACATCTAGCAAGCGTTAAAATTCCTCATGGCATAGTTTTGGTAAATGAGTGTTGATCCCGTGAAGTATTATGCTTAGGATAATTTATGAAGACACCCACACAGAGTTGATAGTCGTTCCCTTCATCCACCTTTTATTTGAAACCCTGGTTAAAAGATATGCTCTGCCACGGTACATTATACATAAGCTTACTACATGCCCTTGGTACCAACGATTTAATTCATAATGTGTTTATACGACACACTGACAAGTTGTCAGGATGATTCTCCCATATTACTGGTAGCGACTGCCCTGAAATATGCAGAAATATTCAGTTTGTGTTCTACAATTCTGAATTATTATCCATCATGAATTTTATGCATCATGGATTTAAATTGATTTTTACTTATGTTGCTGATCAGAGTGGAGTATTTTTGTCAGAATAATTTAAAATCAATGAATATATGATTAGTAAACATCTTTGCAAATCTTCAGACTCTATTTGTACGAGATAATTTCTAATGTATATTTAGAGAGGTCAGGTTTAATCTGTGTAATATTCTCATATTTTGGTGTCAAATAGTCTCAGAATTTAAAGGTTATAAGGAAAAATCTCTCCTCATTGGTTCTGCTCATCAACCATATCTACAGTGATGGTAACCTGATAATACATCACATTTTTTTTCCCTGTCCCCTTGAGCAATTGACAAGTGATGCCACCCACTTTAGACATTAGATTTCCCACCAGTTTTAAGTGTGCTTATTTAAAGCCTGTGTCATGGAAAAAAATAGCATAAAGCTTTGCCTGATGAGAATCGGTGGCTGCAAAGGTTAATTAAATGCACTAAAGGGTTAATCACTCGTAATACAGTATGATTAAAATCACTGTAATTAGGTTTCGAATGAGGCTGATAAGGAAGGAGAAAAAAGGCAGCCGTCCTTTAAGATTATCAGCGATGCCACGTACCATCCTTTGGTGAGTCACGTTCTCAGGATCCGAAGCGATGTGACAATAGATGACCAGCTGTCTTGTTTGTTGAAGCCCTATTATAATTCCATCTCTGCTTGATTTCATCTTTGGGCTTTCTTTAAAGAAAATCTATTTTAAAGACTAAAGAAGAACACTTAAAAATGGCATGCACGCAAAGCACTTCTTTAAAAAGCGTGGTTGTTGCTTTTATCCGAGGAGGTAAAAAAAAAAAAAGAAAAAAAGGAGAATATTTGAACACTCTAGAATTTGAAGAGATAATTTCAAGTGTTGCTGTTAAAACAGAAGCTGCATTTGGTCTGTCAGTGCTAGCTATCCAGTCTTTCTCGAGCCTAAACCTAATACCAGAGGTCCAAAAGCAAAGATCACAGGCAGGTTGTCGTGCTTCCCTTCCTGTTCATCAAAGTGACAGATGGTGCTTTAGTGCCTTTACAGTGATCTCTCGTTGCCCCACAGCCTCCCACACACCTAAAATAGCTGAAAATAAAGCAAAGATAAAAAGCCCACCCATAGAATAACAATGGGGAGGGCACACTAGAGGAGATGATTATGGTTTAAGGTCATCAAAATGTTTTCAGGGACTTTACAGATGTAGCTGATAAAGAGTAAGGCTTGTAAAAATACTTCAGAGACTACAGATTTGTGCCACCATATGGCTTCATTATACAGCGAGAGCTGTATTTGCAAACGCAAATCTCCCTCCCCTCCCTTCTCTTCTCAGTTTTTACGCATCTCATCATTTTCTTTTAACCCCTACCCCGTAATATTAGAGGTCAATCTGCCTCCAGTGATGAGGAGCTCTTGTGAGAGTATATGCTTTAGCAGGAGGCAGATCAAATGAGTACCACCCTGCCTGAGTGATCTCAGACATCACCATGAATATGCAGAGAACAAAAAGGCTAATACATTATTTTGTTTGGCCCATAATTCTGGGGCCATGGAGCACGTAGGGTCGCAGCTTAACGAAACTAACCTCCTATGACTCAATATAGGAGAAACTGCTCTTAGTGTTTTTGTAGTATCACATACGCATACATTACAGTTTGATTAAGTACCCCCAAGACCACAACTGTTGTTATGCCTTATTTATAATGCAATTTGTGGTATTATCCTTGTAAGAAAAAAAGATCATATTACAAAAGCATTGGATAATGAGGGCAGCAGTGAACAAAATTTCCCCATACCATCATTTTATTTGTGTGGGTGAAGGTACGGGCCTTTTACACTTGCCACCCATGGTCGGATGACAAAGCGCTTGTGCTGACTCATAGTGGGTGCATAGCCAGGGGTGGAAGCCATGATTTTAAAAGGCTAACTAGGCTTCTTAATCAAATTCAAAGCCAGTATTAAATCCTAGCAACTGATTACGGCTTTATTTTATTCATCTTTTTTTTATTTGTTTGTTTGTTGTTGTTTTTTTGTTTGTTTTTTTTTATGTTGAGCCATTGCATCTGTAATCACCGTGCCTTGCTAATGTAAGCACTACCAGGTCGGATGTGTCTGATTCAGATATTGACAGATGTGTTGCTAACCTTCTCGGGAACAGCAAAATGTCATATTCTGTACATATCAGAGGACCCACTGGCAAGGGTCCGAAAGAAAGAGTGGGCCTAAATTGATCCAAATGGCTTTTTGAGGGGAAATGAAGAGTGCTGCACTAGTGTGGTGGGAGACAAAAAGACAAATTGGGAGTGATAATTGGATAAGATTGCATGCTCTGATAAGTACAGGAAAAATGCACAAGCTTGTGACACTTGTAGCATTCTTCAAGGAAACCTGACAAGATAATGACTTGATTGCCAACCGTGCCTTGAAGAATGCTTTTTTTTTTATCTTCTACGCTCTCTTCAGAGATTTTTTATTCAGTGTTCAGCGTAGCCTCACACTGATAAGGCTACAGCTTAGGCTGCTCAGAGCTCGATGATATTGTAACTACAATCTCCCTATATCTGTCTGTCTCTCTATATTTCAGGAGACGGCACTGAAACCACCACACTATGGCACACTCTGTGGCACAGGTACAGCTCGCTCCCACAGGATTAAAATCAATCTCTAGCTCCCACTACCTAAAGAGAGAAAAAGAGAGAAAAGAGAGAGAAAGGGCAGAGGGAGGAAGGAAGGAAGGCGAGAACTGAAGAGGTGAAACAAGTACTTTACTGTCTCTACAGCCTCAAACCCCACCTCTTCATACAGTCGAGAGAAAAGATGAACTTGGAGGGGGAAAAAAAAAAAACTCAGAAAAAGAGAGACGCTTCATGTTGCCTGCCTGAATCTTGACAAAGCTCCTCCTGTGAATCTGTTGGAAGTTTGAAATGCTTTATCGAGTCCTATGCTATTACTTACCTGTGTCAGTGAGGATGATGCTATATGCCCTGAACCCTCCTCGGAAAATGTCCCACTTCAGCACCACTCTGTAAAATAGGTGTCAAATACAGTCAGTAGATCTGTAAAGTATGTTTATATGTATGTATGTATATCTATCACAGAGTTGATGGTGTTTATATTTATTGATTCCATTTATTTGCCTTGTTTTCAAAACTGCCTGGTGGCCATTTTATTTTCTTACTCTCTGAGTTTTGTATCATTTGACGTTGCTCTATCTGGGCTTGCTCATGGAACTAATGACTTAAAATGTATTTATGCTGCAAAGTCTACAACCCGTAGGCTTACATTAGTATTGAGCCCACATCACGGTGTAGCTTTTCTGTCAACTTTCGCCTCTTTCTGACTCACCTTCGATGCCACTGATGGCATTGTTAGTGAAGAGCGTGGCAGAAACGTTACAGAAACATGCATGGCCCCACGCCACGACCACATTTGTAGTGCTTTACAGCTGTGCTACTGATCGCCATGCTGTTATTACACTGGGAGGAATGGTAGGACAAGTTTAATACTTTGAGCTAAGCCACAATCACAGGGGACTAACTGCTGGGGTTATAAAAGCTGTTTATGTAGGGCAGATTTGAAGAGCACTACAGTAAGCCTAACCTTTTGTATGTCGCTTTCTATTCAGAAGTGATTTAACCTGTGAGATCCACATTAAAATGACTCCAGATGACTCCAAAAAAAGAATAACAATAATCCTCAGGCAGTCTTTAATATGAGTTGGTGGGCTTAAGCTAAAATGACTTGACTTTGTGCACTTATTTACACTGACAAAAGAAATTTTTCTGATGAGGAGAACATTGAACACCAAAATGAAAAGGTAATCCAGGCTTCAGTTTAAAAACAGCAATAAGTTAACATTTGACAGAAAATCCACTATGGTGCACTTACTACTTCTTAGGCGTTTTGTTCAGAGCATAATTTTGCTTCTACTGTTTCTACACCTATAGAATCATTATGGTACAGTATGTCCTGAATAGAATAATTTCTACAGTATACACGAGTAACTGGCTTGATGGGTTAGCAGCATTGTTGTTCAATATTTCCTGTTAATTGGTAAGCTGAAGACTGCTTTGATAGGTAAGGCCTAAATGGCACCTACAGTACAGTACATACATATAACCATAGAATTAGAGTCATTAAAATGGACATAGTCCGTGTTTTCAATTGGAAATGTACAGATGGACTGGACCAGAGGCTGTTTTCGTCTTGTGAGAGACTATATATAGTTAATTGAAATTACTGCACGGATCGGAGGCCTTGATTACGAAGCCCTTTGATTACGGCCCAGTCTTCATATCTCGTGGTTTCTACAGACTATGTCTATTTTAAAGTTTTTAATTTTATGTGTGTTGCCTCTTTGTGAGGCAGGTTGTTATTATTGAAGGAGGTATATTCATGTAATTATGGTATCAAATGTATTCACTACTGCGTAGGAGCCACCGTATGAAATATACATAGCATCCTAGCACTGTGTAATGATTAGATTTGCCTGATCTTTGGGGAAAAGAAAAAAAAAAAACACTCATACATGGGGAGAGCTTTTGTCCTTGTAAGGGAGACAGACAACCTCACTTTTATTCAATGTGAAGTACAATATGCACCTTACATGATCTTTGTAATTGACTTTGATTTGCCAGTGTGGAGAAAACTGTAAATGTTTTGTTTATGTATGTGTGCGCTTCTGAAATTTATTAAAGTCTTTTGCATTGTATTGCATATTTTGATGACTCTTCTTATTCATTGTTTTGAGCATCCAGTATCAGTCTGCATCACTCAGACAGTTCAGTTTTCTGCACACTATATTGTATCTGCTTCATGAGTGCAGTAAGATAAAATGAGGCAAAACACATGCTTGTTTTTCCCATTTATAGTTACCTAGTAGCATATATTATGTCAAACTGCTGTGGCCTGTGAAAATATGTGTGGCTGCGTTGGTTTGGACACCATTAATTGACTCATTTGAGCCATAGAAAAACTGCTCATACTTCCTTTTCTTCTACATTTTGCAACAATATAGAAAGAGACGAAGAAATGGTTTAGATATATATCGCTCATTAGGAACAGATTACAGATAAGAAGTTATGGAAATTTGGTTGGAGCACATCCTTTGAAGTGCTCAGACAGAAAACAGCAGAACAGAACAGAAGCTTTTTTTGGAGCAACGCAACTTTTATTTATTTATTTTTTTCTGTTTCTCCTCCATGAGAGCTGATAATGATCATTTGATAATGATAACCCTGCTATTAAGATGTACAGTAGTGCACAAACACCAGGTTTTACATATCTGAGAGGAAGATTGATGCTAGAGGGTACAATAACCACCACTCTAACATTGTGTTATGCAGTGTTTATGCGGATTTGATCCAAAAATACAGACTTGAAAGGCAAACAAAGCCAGAGTAGAGACAACAGAAAATGTTTAATTGCTTATCAAAGTTACTTCATATCTTAAAACCCGAGAAAGAGCTAATCAGTTCCCTTGGGGAATGTGTCCTTGGTGATTTGAGAAAATGGTGCACAGTCAAGTAGAACATTCTCATATAGGGAGTGTATAAATGTCAGCTTTCTATTAATAGATTAATGTAAACCTGCTAAATGCCCCGTTCTTACTTAAAAAACAGAGCTTGGGTAGATCATAAGGTAGTTGTATCTCTTTGAGCTAGATAAATTATGATTTGATTTTCCGTGTTATGCATAATTAGGTAATGAAATGTTTTCAAATGAGCCATAAATAAAAAAAAAAAATCCAACAAAGCAACAGCATTAATGAGTCTTAACATCTGCGCATCAAGATAGAGTAGGCGATAAATGGATTTTTCTTTTACTTCAGAGTGCAAAGTCAAAGGTGAGAGAGAGAGAGAATAGAGATATAGTGGAAGCAGGAGTCGCTGGTCTGGTTTCTAAAAGAAAATGTCTTTGGTACGTCTTTGGAGTATTTTGTTGTTTCTCCTCTGCTCCCACAAAAAGTGCAGTTGTTACAGGTCTCAGCATGCACTTGTGATTTTGGTCAGCTCACGTTAAGTGCATTCCTGGTGATTTTTATCATCTATAAAATGTCTTTTAAAGGTTTAAAGGTTGTCCTGTGGTTGTATTACAGTATGTCACTGAGGGGAGTCTTTACAGAGTTTCTTTGCTGACATATTGATTCATGATTTATGAGGATGTAGTATTCAATATCATCTCACAGGCTAGGAAGCTAGTTACATGTAGTTTGGTTACATTTAATGCGATGATATGTCTGCAGCTGGAGCAACATATACAATCCGTCGTGCTGAAGCTATCCATATGGTCTTCATTTTGTTTGTTTTTTTCTTTTATAAATATATATATATATATTTCTTTATTTCACCATTCACAGTATGGCTATTAGGCTTCTTCATTCAGCTTTGTTTTATGCAGCAGATTCCTGCAATATAAATTATTTTGATGCACCAGTCATGGGCATACATGTTTATTACCAGTTGTGAATAATAAGCTCCGAGATGAATCAGAAACCTCATGGAAAGTTTGTAATTCAGAAGAAGATGCACATGGCTGGCCCAGTGACCTTTCCTCAACCTTGACAGTGCAATCAGTGCGATCAGTACCTCACCCACTGTTATCAATTTTGCCGCTCTGATAAATGTAACATAAAACTAGAATATATTCGTTACTTCTGTGGATAACATTGCAAAGGGGCTCCTTTTTTTCTTTCAAATCACATTGATTTTGCAAGTCACTCACATTCTCTGCTGAGATCACAGTCGCCCGTGCAGACAGTATAGAATGACCACTCAAGATTACAGATTGTTTAAAGTAAAAGGTCGCTGCAGTTGCTGTCTCAGCTAACTCTTTAAAAGCAATGTGCACTGAGTAATTTGAACACTGCTATGAATATCTCTAAACTTGTGTTAAAGCAGCAGTTAAAAAAGTCCTTATGGATCTGTCTATTGGAATTGGCTCTGATGATTTTGGCAGCCATTCACACTTTCATAAAAACATATCTGTATATTTTTAGAGGCCAAATCTTTTAAAACATAGAACTTATATTTTGAAGTTTTGTACTTCTACTAAAAGCCACGTCTCTCATTTCAATGTGTAAATCTAAATGCTATAAGTGCTAAAAATGTATCATTTAATATTAAGGGTGTCTGTGAGGAGGTGTGGGTCAATTAGCCAAGCAGCAAGCATGTTCAGAGTATGGTGTGAAGCTGTCCTGAAGCGATACAGACTGTCTGAGCAGGGGCTATTTATGCATGTGCTGTGCAGTGGTGCAGGAAACAAGAAGATGCTGTCTTTCTGTTGCACTCCACTCAAGGCAACACTCCACACAATTGCTGCCAAATCTCTGCCAAACTGAATAATTCAATCATCCCCCATAGCTGCGGTGGTCTAGCTACCTTTGTGTGTGCAACAATCAAATCAGTGTGGAAGCCCGCCGAGTGGTTCTTTCTGAGACACTGAGTAGCTCTACAGCCCGGAGATTGTTTTCATTGAAAACAATTCTGTTGATTAAACGAGGTGTGACTGTGGAGCAGGGATCTGAGGAACATCGATTGCTTGTACAATTGTTTGTTCCTTGTTAAAAGTGTGATCTAAAACAGTGGTTGCTGATAGTGTGCAAGGAGCGTATGGTTTGCCGGGGTGCCTGCATGACAGTTTGTCTGCCTCTGTCTTTCCTAAAATATCCTAGGTAGAGAGATCCACCCTGATTGTTCGTGCAGGATTAATAATGCCCTCACGATTGACGGCAGAATGTTTGGAGATGGAGTTGCTGGTGCTTTGGCAAGAATTTGTATGTTGCTCCAGTTGTCACAGTGAGGATGAGTGAGCTGTACAAGCATTCTTTCAGAGACACCCACTCTCCCCATCTCCCTCACCCCACCCCTCCTTTAAGTAATCACAAGGTTTCATGCTTAGTTTTGCCCTTGTAGATTTAACACTAATCCCTCCCTGAACACAAAAACAAACACAGTAAAGAGAAAGCAAAATGCATTTGTCTTTATAGCGACTGGGTCACTGTTGGTGCACCTACATTCTGTGGACATCTGCAACTAAGCCACAGTCGCATAGAGGATGCTCGCATTGAAATATCTACCTCATTTTAGTCTTTTTGAAGCTTTTTGAAGCATACACTGGAAAACTTGTCCAGCGATCTATCATGCTCTTGGTACTAATAAATGCAGTTTTCAAACCTGGCCACGTCCCACTGTGGGTCATTGTTCTACGACCTAATGAGGTTCAGTTTCCAACAGTCAGAAAGGAATGCATTTCAACACTGCAGCACTACACTAGATGTATTGTTCAGCAACATGTTAAATAAACATAAACTGTATGAAGATAAAGAGACATTTTAGCTCAAGAGAATTAACCGGCGCTTAAAGACAACATCATGACAGGAAGCAGTCGTTGCACACTCGCAAGCCGAAGGTAGCCAGACTTAAAGGCAGCAACTTAAGACATTGTCCAAGGAGGGCCATGTCTGTGTCCTCCTTAATCCCGGTAATCCTCGTACAGAAATCTTGATTTGCTTTTGTAAAAGAGATTTGGAGATCATAAGATGCTCGTCCGCTTCCTTAGAATAGCAGATAATCTGGTTTGAACAGAGGACTCTGGGGGTATTTAGCCTGCTTTAACATTTGCCCAAGCAGATGGCGCTGACGGGGGAAGGCACAACCCCAGCCTCCAAACCACTCCCTCTCTGCATGGTCCACTTCGGGAAGAAAAAAAAAAAGAAAGAACAGTGGGATGATAATCAATGTTGTTTATTTTGCTGCTTGACTCTTTAAGTACTTTCAGCCAGATTATAGGCTTTTGCAGAGGATAAGCGGGAAACCGCAGACAATTGCCTTTTTCCATCCTGACAGTATCCCCCCACGAATGCGTAAAGAAGGCGATTTAAAGTAGATGCCGACTCTTAATTCCTGATTAGTCCCATTGTAAACCCTGTTAAAATTAACTGGACACTGCGCTAATCACTGCATTTCAAACACCCACTGTTCTCGCGCAGTGGACATACCATATCCAGCCGCGAGAAGACATCCCATAAGTGATATCTCCTCCAAGTACTTGTGTTTGAAGCTGCCTGCTCCTCCATGTGATGACACACAATGAACCCGGAAATCCACTCCAGTGTAATTGTATCACTTCAGGGCCGAACAGCGAGTGTGCTGACCTCCTCTGAGTATAGACAGAGGCAAGCCCATTCTCTTCTATGTAAAGTAAAAAATAAAGAAATGCTGCACATGACACCAGGGCATATTGAAGATCACAAAAGATGTCAAGATGACTCTTATTTGTTAGAGCTGAGATCATTTTATTTCACTGTAGCAGCTACAAGATGCAGTATCATGGCTTTTAAGTAACTGTGGTAATGCAATGTCTCTGATCACATGCAATGTCTAAGCATGACTGCATATAAGCCATTAAGTCATTTATATTGGTTTACTAAGCCTACCTCTCTAACCTTATGCCTCTGGCAATCTTCTCAGCTTGAGCTGGACACCTGCAACAAAAGCATTTGTCTAATGAGATCAGCCCATTAACTAATTAGAGCTCTGCATAACATAAGTAGGATGACTGTAGCAAGGTTTGCATGTACGGAAGGACTGTTTAACCAACGCATATGATGCTTTTCCTTCTTTCTTTGTCTGCACAGTTGTGCTCTATAACCGGATATTGTACATAGCTGTCAGGCTCAATCTGGGACAGAAACACAAAAGACAAGCAGAGGCCCCAAATGCATCCCGCTCAAACATGTACACAGTGCAAAGTTAATCCACACATACACAAAAACATGCTGATTTTCTCTCTGTGCTCTCACTTCATCCTGTGACAAGCAAATGGGTTCAAAGTGAATGCTTGAAAAGAAAAAAAAAATCGCATTTGGAATATATGATTACATTCAAGCCGTTTGTATGAAGCCACGAACGTTATATGTTATAATTAGAACTGCATCCACAGCTTGATATCTTTGTGTCATACTTGCTATGATTAATGCAGTAATTAAATTTTTTTCTTGTCATCAGTGCTGTGCTATGTAAGTGCTTCCTCATAATAGAAGTATACTGCATTTCATGAGCTAGAGATGTGTATGAAAACTGGTTGCATATCAACAAGGAGGTATGCATCCATTAGCGGAGAATAATAGATGGTGAACCACAAGATGCTAATGCCAGTCAGTGTAACACACATTGTTCAGCTCATTCTAATGGCTTGGATCCTTACCTGGACCAGTGTAAGGATGGTGTTGGCTCTTTGAGTCCACCACACCATTAACTTGCACAGCAAGCAATAAACAACCTAACAATGTTTTGACCTAATCACTTTTTCTGCATCAGAAGCAGGTCTGCTTCCTTTAATACCTGAATAAAATGTTGCTTTTAATATACAGTAGGTAGCAACATAAAATATAGTTATAGTGTCTGGTATCATATTCCACAATGAAGTAAAAGGACAGCTAGAGCCTGAAACATGAAAGGATTATAGAATCAGGGATATTTTGAAGAGTCTTCTCAAATAATGCGTGTGATATTCACTGATGGTCATAAAGAATTTATGTGCATGCAGTCTTCAAAAAAGAGCAGCAACTCATTCCCAAGATCAGTCAGACAGATTATTACATGTCATTTTGACAGTTTTTTGTTGCCGACGTCTTTGTTGCTTGACTGGTCAGACAGTCATTATGAAGTGATACGGGTTCACGTCATGAATTTTGAGAGGAATTGGTGCATTTCACACACCCCTTGAGACGCCCCTTTTTTTTTAACAACCCTTCGCAGTTATGTCTTGGTTATAATAGTAACTTTTTTAAAAAAGAACTGACTTCATTTACAGATTCTTCCCCCATAGGATACTGCAGTTTCTCCACTATCTTTAAAACCAGTGAAACAAATATCTGACTGCTTTCACAGCTATTTTGGTTTAAGTTCTTCGTCCTTACTAAATAATGTGATAATGTGGTTAAAACAGTTAGATCTGAATGCTTCAGCCCCATTTGCCTGCAATCATCGCGCTTTCTTTCTTTACTTTTTTTTAACTTGTTCCTAACTATAAGAGCCCATGTTTGCAGACTATACCCTGGAAACTCCACTGTGTTCTCCCCAAATCAGTTTCTCTCTGCCTGTGTTTTGCTGTGATTGGGGTTACGTTTGCTGTTTTCAGGAAAAAGAGAAAGAGCCAAGCATCCAACAGAATTGCACACGTATTACAGACAAATTCACTACATATATTACCTATGCTCCACATATATAGACAGGCGCTGCTTGTGGTGGAGCACATGTGCTCAAGCCCAGAGGTAATGGACAACACTTCGGTGAAGAGTGCCGACCTTATTGTATTGTGTGGATGATTGTGTTATGCTCCCTCAGATAATGACTGTGCCCTACTTTGACTTTGAGGCAGTGACCTGAAATAAGGCACACAAGTGAAATCTGAGCCTGGATGAACCTGGAAGTGATTAAGGTCACCCAGACACACCACATTTGTTTGACCCCCCCCCTCGTTGACTCACATCGACCAACGTCTGCAAATCCTTTGGGAGTCTTTTATGGGATTCCTCCTCAATGCAAACATTGGCCATTGATAACATGTTAGGGAAGAGTGTCAGGATGATTAAATACACCTGTGGGAACAGTCCCTGATTTTTTTACCCTGTTGTCATGGGAGGTGCAAGAAAACATGTTGTTCCTTCCTTGCTTGACATAAGGTCTTTAGATTTCTGGTAAGCAATCAAACAACACAGATAACCTAGAGTATTTCTTCCTACACATTATTTCTTGGATGCAACCAGTTCTTGCACATATGAGCCAGAGGACTTATATTTTTAATGCTCCAGTTGGCCATATTTGTCACAAAAATATGATATACACTGTAATCGATGGATGGTGCACAGCACGCTGCTACTCATGTGTCCAATATTGCTATGCACACACCATAGGTGCTGACTGCACAAAGGGAGATTCACTGAGGTCACAAATAGTTCAATGGCAACTATCAATGGAAGTGCAGTGTAATGCAATGTCAGTGAGTCAGTGATATAAGATGAATAAAGACTTATGCATAGTTTCTTGGGGAATATGCAAATACATCCAAGTAATTAGGTATGCATCACATATAGGGAAAATAAAACATGGAGCAAAGGAAGCCGAGTGCATCAGAAAAGTGATGCAACAATGAATCCTGGATCTGTCTCAAATTAAACTCCTTTGGCTCCTTGATACATTATTAAACATGGTGACTGAAAAGGCTGAGTTTTCCTAGTCCAGGGCTCATTGACATGATGCATACATGCCTTAATGCTTCAGGGGAAACACGGATAACATGAGATCATGTCTGCCTCTGGAGGGCAGGATGCACTGAGTGGATCTCTGGCTTGCTTTTGTGTCTTGCTATTCTGCTGGGGATCAGCACATAGCTCCTTGCCACAGCCATGACGCTCAGATAAAAATTACTCTTCCTCTGGTGCGCATGTAAATCAGAGTGGGGGGATATAATGAAATAATGAAGTGTGCCTCTGCTTTTTCCAAGAGAGACCGTTGGGACCCGCTATTTTTAGACACAACAAAGAGATTGCCAGGGGTGTCCAGTCTCTCTGGTTAAGTTATGGAGTTTTATCCACTTGTCAATGTGCGAGCGCTTGTCTCAGAGCTTAGACGCACGCTGGGAAGAAATGGAGGCCAGCATCTCCCACCAGACAATGTCAATTAAGCCTCTGTGGGATTCACTGGATGGATGCGTCCGTGGATAGCCATTCTTTGCACCCTAATAGATGATGGACGTCGTCAGTGAGATCTAGAGAGTTGATTTTGAGTTATGTACAGTACACAGCCATCAGCCACATGCATGGTAACCCTGTAATATGACCCTCCCTGCCAGCAGGAAATGCTTTGTCACACAGACAAATGTGGCAGATGAATACTCAGCATGATCCTGGGGTATTTGTCATCTGGTGTTCTCTTTCTAATGGGTTTACTGCTGATGATCCAGGTCAGAGAAGGACAAAGTGTGCTCCAACACCAAAAGTTAAGAACAGATTCTTATGAGGGAGCACAAGACATGCACTAACCTCTCAACAGTCTAGATTAGTAAATCCAAATGTTAATTGTTTTTTAACTGTAACCTTTAACCTTCCACCAGTCCCACCAAACCTTATCCCTTTTGTTCACGACGCTCTTTATAAACCACACCAAGGTTGCTTCTGTCTGTACCACACACACCAGACGCGCTGAGTTGTCCCTACTTTTATCACTGAAGAATGTTCAACCATCGATTTATTCGGCCGGAACTGTGCAAGAGATGTATTCCCATAATTTACTGTAATACCATTATCTCCCATATTCTCGATATAACATTTGACCTTGAAAATGTGAATTTGCAGATGCAGCGAGACTGGATCTCTGCAAAGTCAGATGTTTTCTGGCATCCTTGGCAAGGAGGAGGGGGTAGTAATGCTGCCATGTTTGCCTTTTGGAGATAACACCTCAGAGGTCATTTGAACAGTTTGGTGTAATATGGGTCACATGGCCGCGTAGCCTCAAATGTACCGAGCAACCGACTCCCTGGCATGCAAGATATTTCCTCTCTAGCAGATTTTTTATTATTTGACTGTGGCTGGTTGCTTATGTATGTATGATCACTCTGTAGACAATTTCCAGAGTTCAGGGCCACACACATGGGACTGGGTGATAACACAAGGGCCAACCTGTGCACATCAGTTTGGTTTAGTGTGAGAGATTCAGCAACGTCTGTTCTCCCTCTATAAGATTCCTCATAAAAAGACTTTATGTCACAGGAATGGAAACCCATAAATGTATCCTTACCATTCAGGATTAGAATGCCTCCAAAACTAACTGTCCTTGACTACTTTAAAAGGGAAAACATAAAAGGCTGTGCATGTCAAGACACACATTCCCCAGCAAAGTGAAAATTCCTGCCTCTTATCTGTTTGATTTTGCACTTAGGGATTTTTTTCTTCATCTTTTTTTTCTTCAAACATCAAGTACCAAAGTCATTTACATGTGCTAGGGGCAAGCACAGTTAAAACACAGACATACAACTTGCTGCTGTCTAGAGGCAGTCTGTAAAGAAAATAAGGAAGTTGTAAGGGATGGGTAAAGTAAGGAAGCGGAGGAAGGATAAAATGAAAGGAAAGAGAAAAGGAAGGGAGGAGGAAGAAGATGAGGGAAATGAGGACGGTAGGGGGTGAGACCAGTGAAACACAGAGAGGGTAATTCAATTTGACTAAAACTCTCTGTCGCTTCATACAACTTGGGGATTGGCCTAACCACTGAAATGAATTAAAATTCATGAACTATTGAAGAGTGAGCTGCCAGTAGAAAGTAGAGAGCATGATACAGTTTTAAAGCAGGGTATTATTTTTTTTCTAATTACAAATAAATGAAGCTATTAGTTTACCTTAAATTAAAAGCAGAAGGGTTCCCACAGAGATATCTGATCCCATGTGTAACTCATTTAAGACTGATTTGGGCCCCTATTGAGCTGGCAGGCGGATTGAAATGAGTGTAGCAAAGCATCTCAACTGCATAGTATTGTTTAACTCCTGCTGGCTCAGTGCCCTTTCTTTAGCTTGGAAACACAGCTGAAGTTTCAGCACTTGAGAACCATATCTGCAAGGTACAATTAGGTAATAAGAAAAAAAAACGAAAGCCAACCTTCTGGCATGCTAAAGTTTCCCCCGCTCCAATTTGTAATCTTATACAGATTCATGGACGTCTACTCAGTGGAATCTGGCACGGAAAGAACACACGCCGCCCATTGTTCATAATGCTTCCCAAACCAGACGAATCAAGAGAAAATCCAGTGTTTGACTTTCATCCATCCACAATATAAATAACTAATTTATCAATTGTGCTTAAAGAGGCATACAATGGGCAGAACAGAGAACATTGTGTAGCTGGGATAATCCCTTAGAAGATTTATCCTGACGTTGCCTTGAGGGGAATAGTGGGAGCAAGAGGCAGATCCTATTCCCTTCCTCTCCGTCTCTCTATCGCTCTCTCTCTCTGGATGCATAGTCACTATCGCACAGCACCTGATCAGCCCTGTTTAGTTATATTGCATTGTGGTCTTTGATATTCCAGTTAATCCGTCAAGTGAAGAGATTTAGCCCAAGATTAGGGTGATTCAATGAACTTTTGATGATACACTACTCGTGTCTGTGGCCCAGAGGCATTTTCGGGATGCGCATTATGTGCATTTGTACGCATTACAGTGTGTGTGTGTGTGTGTGTGTGTTTGTTTGTGTGAAGTAAGGTGGCTGTCCTCGTCTCTCTCGCGTGTGGGCAACTTTGACTGTCACACGATAGCGAGAGCGTTGCCATCGATGGTCTTACAGCCCGACAGCTTCCCTCAAGCTACTCTGGAGTTACTGTAGGCGGTTTGGATTCTAAACACGAATGACAAAGTGGAGACATTAAGAGGGAGATGGTGATTTTTCTTAATGTTGTTTCAAATTAAAAGTAAAAAACATCTAGATGATAACAGTGGAAGAAAAATGGGTTTCAAGACACCTGATTCCCTGTATAGATGGAATGAAGCCCTAATTGCAGGTTCAGGCCTGAGCCAAATAGAGACCACCAAGTTGTGAGTGGATTAGTTTGCCTGTGCTCTGAGTAGTGAACCTGGTGACTTGATCCATAGGCAGAAGTCCAACAAACCGACCACAGAAGTGTAATTGCACCTTCGGACCGCCCAAGCCTGTCCTATGAATTTACTATGCATGTTTTAACCCAAGGTGAGGTTGCCTGGCAACAAAGCAAACAAGCCAGCATAGATTTGGATAACATCTGTTTTCAGTTCATGAATTCTATCAGTGGGAGCATTTTCTATGTGCAATTACTTGAACCAATCACATGCAAAAGCTTTTTCAATCTCGCTCCTTGAGTGCTGTCACTAGTTATTACAGTGCGTGCTATTTAGCAAAAGTGCATTTGCAGTTTGAAGAGCATCCCAAGATATTAGTGGCATCTAATTGCATTACCTGAAGGAGACTGATGGCGCCAGTTAAAACGGCTGGCCCCAGTTCAGGCTGTGTTGAAGGCAAGTGCTTCTTTACAGGTTATACGTCATGTTTCTGACTGGAATCTTTTGTCGACTAAGTGATTTTCTGACAGTTTTAAGCCTCCACTTGCCTCACCAAATACCCCTATTCCCTAAGCAATCGTACATCTTACCATTAATCCACTTTCATCCATGTGAAACTAAAACAATGACAGAATGATAATGGTAGCTAATGCAGCCCGATTCTGATTGCACATGTCAGATCCGTTCTCATTAACTTGTTCTGAATTGATTCATGCGTTCATGCTTGTTTACCCAGCAATAGTGTAAAATGTCCCAGCAGTGCAATCCATATTCAAGCACTGCATGCTCACTGCAGCACTCGTCCATTCAAGCCAGCTTTCAGTTTTTCTTTTTCATCGTTCGATAGCTTCTAAATAACCGCTGATCGGATCTTTACACCTCTTCGCCGATTCATTACGCTGCTAATAGTGTCTGCGCTTTAGACAGGACTCTCAAAGATGCCACCTTAAAATTTACAGTTTCCATAGGAATAAAAAAAAAAAAAAAAAAAACGTCATCTCGCTGGGCGGCTCAACATCATTTTCCGAAAGCCACAGGCAAATCTTGATGACTGAGGATACAATAAGGTGAAAACTGCCAAGTGACCCTCACAGGATATGTCTCCAGCACCTTCTGTCTTCCACCTCTAGATTTAGTAGGGACTGGAGGGTTTTTTTTTTACCTCACAGTCCTCACGTAGTCCAGAGAGACTCTCATCTTGGGAATAGCATGCCAGTTTTATTGAGCAGGGAGTGGCAGCGGAGAGAGATGAGGGCCCTCAGAGACGCCTGGATGTTTTCCATATTAAACTGCAGAGAAGGAGGCTTAAGATTTCACTTGTGAAATTACTTTCATTTTAGATATCAAAATGCCAGTTAAACCAGCTTAATTATCGAAACTGTGACGTATCTGTCTCTGCTGTTGGCATGAGATTTTATCCACCTTTTTGCTATTCCACTCCCTCCCCCTCTGCTCGCTACACTTCTACCCCACCTACACATTCCTCTCTCCCTCCCTTGCGCCAGTACCCCTCTTACTAATTCCCCAACCTCTAACTCCTCCTTTTTTCCGCCTCACTTCCTGCAGAAAAGTAAAATGTCTATGGGCATTTATAGTCACATTAATATGAGCAAAGAATGTGGGGTAATAAATCGCTTTCTCTCTCTCAATGAGCCATAAGAAGTGGTGATAAAAACAACTTTTCTGTTGTTGTGCGCTTTTGCCTTGCGCGGTATAAAAAAAAAAAGAAGCTGTGTTTGAAGTTCAGATTAGTCTTCAGGGAGTCCCACCTATTGGGACTGTTAACCTTTAGCCATTCAGCTATAAAGCAAGTGAGTTCCATTAAAATACATAATGCATGAAGTGCCGAGATTGCATGCCATTGATCAGCACTTGAATAAATTGAGTTGAAATCCTATTAACATAACCAGTTACACATAAAGTGAGATGAATAAAGTGCAGTAAAAACACCTGCAAAAATTAGCCACCATCAGCCACGGTTTTGTGATGGTTGAAGTGGTCAGGCTAACTGAAGGCAATTTAGAAATAAACAGTAATGAACTATAATTCCAGCTATTTGTGCAATGAGTCGCTCCCAGTTTACCCTGTTGTTGTCTTTCCACTGGCATTTTTGTAGCAGTTCTTTTTTAACCACAGCATTAGTGTGGGTTTGAAATGTTTTCATATACACTATTTTTGTATATAAAACACCCTCCGGCCCTTTGTAATGGCTAGTCTCAGGCAGACTCTGTTGTGAGAATTTCTTCTATTTTAAACAGAAAATACAAACATTTTTTTCAACAACAACAGATTATATCTAATATGTAACATTTTTGTATTTTTTTCACCTCTTACTCCCTGTCTAATTAGAAATTCCTAACTTTTTCTTGTTGCTGATTGATTATAGTCCATCCTTATGAGTATGAAACATTTCCATTAGGGACACATAAGAGCTGTTTAGCACAGTGCAATTTGGCGACCAAGGCAGCGTCTTGACTTGTGGCGCCTGTCTGCTTCTGTGTGCGTGTGTGTGTCTGTGGGAGCGGTTGACCCCCCCCCTCCCCAACAACCACACTCCACTCTTCAGCATAAAGCATTTGCATCATCCCCCTTTTAAAGCAATTAAGGGTTAACCTGGCATCTTGACAGGTAGCCTCTATCTCCCTACATGCATGCGTGCCACTGCATTAAGTTTTTTGTTGGGCTAACATGCAATGCCATTATTGAAAAATGTTTTTCTGTCTTCCCCCCACCCACCTCCCTCTTTCTTGTAACAGGAATAATTAGGGCAATTAATTCAGGTGGATACCCAGTGCAACATATGTGTTTTCAGATTAGGTGCAGAGGAGGCTCTGTCACCCGACCCTGTGCAGACTGGGAGATGACCCAAATTAAAGCATGTTTCCTTCCCACCCATCGCCCCCCCCTTCCTCCTCAGATCCCCCCTGCCACCCTGCCACCACCCTCAAACCCTCATCCCCCACCCCCCTCCCGGTGCCGTGCCAGCCTCCCCACAACAATGCCAGAGAACGCCTGCCAATGGTAGCAGCTCCTTAATGAAATAGTAATTGTGACTGTGACTTGCATGCATCAGTTGCTTTCCTGTCCTGTTCTGTTTCATTGCACAATACAGACAGGAGTCTACAGAGTTCCAGCTCTGTAATTTCATTAATGCTCAGTGTCGCACCTCTGCGCATAGTTTGTTTTCATTACAGCTTTACATTAGCTGTGATTGCCTTACCAAGTCTGTTGCCTTATTGTTCAAGGTCTTAATATCTTAAGAAATGTTTGGTAAAGTATACCACATGGTATAGAATCACATTTAATAGAGTTACATCCAATGAGTGAGATGCATGAAGTACGCTGAATATTCCCTAAAGAAGATGGGTAACGAGATTTTTGTGCGGTGGCAGTAACAGCTGTTCGGAGAGACACAAGAGTGTAGAATATTTAAGATCAATATATCATTTATTTCACTGTGAGTCTATAATGGGCCTGCAATTGTACGCTCCATTACTGGACACAAGGGTCTAGACTGCTGACCAATCCCATCTAATGAAAACAAATGTACTGGCAGGCTGAAGAAAAGAAATACACTACAGCACAGTTCACGTTCCAGTGTCATTTGGTATGAGGACTGTGCCCCTGGTCTATGCAGAACGGCAGGCATAACAACTCAAGTGTGTCATTATGTGTGGGCAGGGAGAGGAAAAGCCAAAAAGTGTCCTAATAGCAGACTTCTGCTGAAAGTGAAAACCACAGATTGCAGCCCTTTCAGAGGCATGTAACTTCAGTACAGAACAAATGAACACATAACTCACTATTAACGCTGTTCAAGGAAAAGCAAAATTGTGGAATACGTTTGCCTGACTCTATCTGTCTATCTGTCCGTCTATCTGTTTGAATAGCAGAATTCTCATTTTGCTACAGCATTACAAATTCTGGATATCATGTAGAGAAGTTTCAATGTTAGTGTCTTTTATTGCTCTTTCATCAGAGCACAAATGAGATCAGGACTATTATTTCTAAAGTGCCCATGCTGATCTAACATCAATTTTAGCTTCAGATCATGCTGAAAATGGAAGAAAAACCAGGACATATTTAGTGATCCCAGATCAGCACACCATCTCTGAGAGGAGTTTGATGAGCGCAGCTCTAGATTAGATTAGAGACCCCGCGCTGATGAATGTAATCCATCATCTTGTAAGCAACGGAAACTTATGACAATTTAGTTTCAGCAACTCTGTCACAAGCCCTTAGCTTTTAGTTTGCAGAGTTGCATAACTACAAACAGAATAAGGAAGTACAAATGAAGGCTCGTGGGGCGGCTTGTTTCATGAAACTTGGGGGATTTTGATTTGTGACCATGACAGAGATTGAAAATACATCTTTCGATGTTGAAAGCAGCTTTTTTCTTATTTCTTGCTTTCTTTGTTTCACCTTTTGCCTCGCCACTACAGGCAAAACAAAATGTGTGGCAGTTCTGTTTCATCAACTAAACTCTGAGATAAAACACGTATAAAAGTGAATGTTTTGTGAGTGCTTCACCACTTTATTCCAGTGTGTGAGACGACAACTTCTTTGAACTTGATTTTTTTCCCCCACGGTGCAGCGACTGTGTAGCCCATGAAGTCTTACTGGGCACCGAGGGAACAAGCTGATCAGCCTCTCAACACAAATCGTTTGTTTTTGTTGTTCATGTCATATTTCTGTCAGGTGTGGCAGCCCATCAAGCTGAAATAATGAGGCCATGTTCCATGATTAGTGACAAAAGTCTTTAGATATTTATGTGTTTTTTTTTTTTGTCAAATACTTGGTTCTTGTGGTTATTTTATCAAAGATCACACTTACAACCTTTTGTAATGTTTACATTACAGCTTTTTTTCACAACAGTGAATTTAAACTAAAAGCAGTAGAGAACAATCCCTAAAATGTCTGTGTATACCATAACAGCTGAACCCATGAATTCAGCAAACCAGTTTTCAAGTGGGTGTATTCATTTAATTGAGGAATCTGTTGGGTGACATTATAGAGGGTGTGGGTGGGGAATTTTAGCTGCTAAGGAGTTTAAATGTTTATGCTTCTATGGTTTTATAATTCCTAATACCCATTAGGTGACGTAAAATAATATCATTTGACAGAAGAGTAACGATGCAGAGTCTTAGTTTCCTCCTGTAGTATCATTACAGTATGCGTGTTGTGCACATATTGTATGCATAACAATAATACAAGTAATCACATTGTGCGTCACGGTTCGTATTACGCTCTGTAGAATTAGTGCGACGCTGATGAATGTCGGTTGGTATCGTTTCGAACGTATCATGAGCAACGTGATAAGAACAGCTCAGCCACATATCTACTCAAGCGCTGCGAAAAAAATAAAGTGCAGGTTTTGGATGAACTCTTTGTATGCTGCCTGCACAGACAACAGCTTGACAGTTGGTTTCAAAGAACGTCTCGGCACCTGAAGGGAGGTTTGCAAGGAAGTAGAGAGAATCACAAAAGTGGTTCAGTCATGCACATCACACCGTTCTTGTTTTTATTAATCCCTACTGTACATCTCCGCAGCACTTAAAGCAGACTTTAGCTAGTACCCTCTAACTCACATCAAAGTCAACGCTTGTTTGTTGTGTCATCCTCAGAAATAGACATTTGCCCAAACAACTGACAGCAACACTTCTTATTATGCAAATAGGCGGGTAGGAGTTTGCATTGTTCTCAGCGTAGGGTAGTAGCAGTTTCACATCAGGTTACAGGTGGAAGAAAAGTGATGAATGAGATTACTAACTCTAAATTTGATTTCTACAGTTCCTGCTGACCTAAAAACTGAAACAACGTAATTTGAAGTTGTTGGCCCTGTGTCAATTGTGACTGCAGAAATCTGACTGCCTGGGGCTCCAATACGACTGATTTAAAACAGCTAAACTGTGATTGCATCTGAATGATATTGAACGAAGCCTCTCTAATCCATTCACCTTTGTTTTCATAGACTGCATGCATTGTTTTAGGCACCGTCTGAGCCATTTACCCTCTCGTCTTACGGGACATTGCAGAGGTGACGTTTCTATGCGGTTTGACTGCATGCGCTGCCTCTTCTTTCAGTAACAGTTGATTCGCATCATATCCCTTCAATCTGGTGCACGTTACATTAAAACTTAATTAACACTCCATCCACCATTATGAGGACTGTGATGTGAGTTGAATGCCGATAACGCGCGGCGGGGAGAACTTTGCGGCGCGCGGCGTGCTAAAATCACACTAATTTAAATAATTGACATTATACATGCTGTGTTGAATAAATAATTAAATAAATAAATAACACCTCCGGATCATAGCTTGGGTTTCTCATTAGAAGGCAAGCTGTGCAACTTCGTGCTCAGGAATGAAAGTCAAGTGAAGCAATTGCAATAATTACAGCGGCAAGAAAGAGTGTGCGTGCGCGCTGGGAGGGGTGGGGGCTTAACGGAAGGCAATGAGGAGGGAGGTGCTGACTGTCTACAGGTGCTTCTGATTAAGGGTAATCTGGGCAGCCCTCCCCTTTCTTATCTCTGCAATGAGCCATGCTGCCTCTGGGTGCCTCGAGCTCCACGGCTGCCTGGCGTAATGAGCTCCACAGCCACACACTGGATGCCCCGCAGGACAGTCCCTACAGAGCCATAATGAGCACTGCAGTGTACCAATTCGTGCTCCCCACCAAGGGGCCCCCCAAGCCTGCCTCCCCTCAGACATGGGTGGGCACGGCTTGTTCGCCAAAACCTCTCCCCAGCCACCCTCCACTTCAGCTCCCTTTTCTGAGGTAACGGGATCCCCTCTGGGTTCAGTGCGATGTCCCCGCATGTGTGGTGGGAGGGATGGCCCGGAGCCCAGGCTTGGCATCAATCACTTTACATCGAGAGTGAAGGCGAAAGGCAGAGGCGGCGATAGGGATTGAGTTGCAGCAAAGATAGAGGGGAGGCACGGGACACCGGGATGGAGTGCCGGGTGAAGAGCGAGGACAGCTGAAGTAGCCGGGGATGGAAAAAGGTAAATGATGGTAGAGGGATGGAGAGGTTGAGCGAGTGTGAGAGAGGCAACGAAAGATAAATTGTATGAGAGAGAGAGAGAGGTGAAGAGAGAGAGAGAGATAGAGGAGTATCTGGGTATAATGAGGTCTATGGAGGAGGGTGGGTAATGAGAGGAGGGAGAGTGTCAGAGTCCAAGGTGAGGAAAGATAGTGAGAGAGAGAGAGAGAGAGGCGCTCTTTTGCCAAACAGCGGTCCCTCTGTTGGTGCTGGGGTGGATCTGTGTGTTTAAGAAAGTGCACTGCTGTGCTTTTGCTCTCTTAAACAACCAGGAGGTGGGTGAGAGGATCGACAGGCCTGACCACGGCGCAGGGCTTTGAAGCTGCCTCACGCTGAGAGAAACTGTATTGGATTTAGAGAGACTGCCTTTCAAAAAGCAAAAGTGGAGAGTGAAAGACAAAAAGAGACAGAAAACAGAAATAAAGAAAAAAAATCAAAGCGGGAGAAATGTGCGGCATGCATCAGGCCGACACGCCTCGTACATGTGTCCGTTTGAAAGATTAGCATAACAATTAACATTTTTAACCGGTCCGTATGGAGATAGCAAGATGGCAATCATGAACATGGGGTGGCATTCATTAGGATTATTCACCATCATTAATTGTGGTCATGAACAGTTTTCACGGTTAGGACTGATTCCATCTGTTTCTCGAATTGGTCGTCTTTTGCATCAGAAAGGAAAAACATTAAGCGGCGTCTTCAGTCGTGTGTTTGCCCGCATTTTGAATTGTGGATGCGTTTCTTTGTGGAACGCCTGCGCGCGAGTGTGTGTGTGTTCTTAGGCTCTTGTGAAGTCCAGGAGTAGAAAGGCCCTCATCATCTTTCATCTGTGCTGCATTTAGTCTACAGTGGCGATGCAGCAGCTGTTGCAGCCATATTTCTGTAAACTTGGTATTTTGAAACTAAAATCTTGTGCTTCTTCATTGGCAGGTACTGAGATCACTGCCTGCACCTGCTGGCGTCTGAAAAGAATACATTTTCATTTTCTAAAGAAAACCGCACTTGGGGATTGAGCGAGAGTGCGACTTCATATACTGATATACAATAGATACAGTAAAATGAGGAACTTTTGCGCTACAATAGCTACATCTGTATCAGAGAGGATTAGCATGGTGGGTAGGATTGGGCAGTGTGTCTTATTTTAATTGCCGTGTATTTTAAATAACTTCCCATTGCTCTTCTTCTTGAATAGAACCTCTGCGGGGCCAAAAATCGTCTTTTCAGAAAATGGTTCCATCTGGGAATAAGGATTACATTATTATTATTATTATCTTGTGAGGGATTAAGGATTTGTCTCAACCAGTGAGTGTTGCCCTGAAAAATACAAGTAAATCACAACGCAGTGTCACAAAGTCTATTGTACAGATCCTGAAAATATGAAAAAAAAGCAGACATTAAATCCTGAAAGGAGAGGTTTACATCTTCTGAACAAGGGCAATGTGCTGTTTTAATGACAGCATGTCACAGAGTGATGCGAAGCAGCAGAGTTCAGCTAGCAGTTTTTATATGCTTGTGTCACATAAGAGTTCATCTGTCATAGATGGAAGATAAATAAATTGAGGAAGTTGCAGGCTGGTTACTAATAAGTTTTCTGACCTTGTGTTTTTATTTTGTGTTACATCGCTACCTATTATTCTGTTGTCATGCACATGTGATAAAGAGCACATATGAGGAATATGCATGAACAGGAGCACACTGTGGGTTAAGTATAAATAACAATATTTAGTTTCTGTTATATTTTATACTTTTAAATATACACAAAATTGCTTTCATTACATGTTTTCACATGTGTCACTTGGCTTCACTGCAACATAAACAGAGAGGACACCATAACAAAGCACTGCCCACAGCTACAATTGACCTTTGGGGTTTTGATCCCTTAATGTGTTTCTCTGTGTTGGTGCTGATAAAGCCCTCCTTCGCCTCTGTCCAAATCTATAAAGCTTTTTTTTCCAAAGATGCTGGTAATGTGGAGTGAGAGACACAAATATCCTCCCCATTCCATGGTCATAACCTCTGCCTCTGCCATCGATAGCTCTAATAGGTGTTTAGAAAGGCCTTGTATGTGCCTCCGTGTGATGGCTGGCTGATGGTTCGGCCTGTCATTCAGGGAAAATGGTTTGTGTTGAGGGGGCGGGGCTGAAGCTACAGCTGAAGGGGGACTGAAGGGCTACAATTTTTTTAGCAATGTCCGCTGAGGAGGTGTGGACTGCAGAACGAGAACATCTGTTCAGAACCAATCTCTTGTAAATTTGAAACACCGTAGATCTGCATAATTCATGTATGTCCACCTGACACAGACAAAAAAAAAAAAAAATTTGCAATTCTATTCGTGATCATAACAACCCCATTTTATGGTGGAAAGACGTGTGGATTGACAGGGCAGTCTGAAGAGCTGCTGCTTACAGATTGACCACGTCTGTAAGACAGTATTTCGTTTCACAAATGCATTTTAACCCTAGAACACTCTCTAACGTTGGGTATATTTTACCCGATATAAGAAATACTTCTCATCAAAATATATTCAACAATACATACACTGTTTTCCCCTATGCAACGTCTGATAAAAAAAAAAAGGTATCATGGGGGACCCTATAAAAACTATAAAGACTACAATCGCGTGGGTGAAAATCACCCGACGTTAGTGTTCTAGGGTTAAGACAAGGACAGAGGTGTTATAGTTGGAGCCTTGCTCATGTACAAAAAAACAAAAAAAAAACATGTAGCTGTGTTGAATCCAGTTTCCTAGTGAATGTTATTATTCTACTACACTGTTTATGTAATTAGACATTTTCTGACTTTGGGACCCACCGGTGGTAGTTTCAGAAAGGAAACAGACAACAGCAGCAATTTGTGTTTATTCAAGCTGTAAAGACCTAAATAAAAAACATTGACAAGGATGCTACTGTGGTGGCGTGTTTGCTTAAAGGTTTAGTAATTTCATCATGGTAGAGCTGCAGAGCATAATATTCTATTTGTTAAAGGATCGTGGTCATAAATTATGAACTTGAATTTGTAGTTTGCGTTTGTGTATTTGTGTGTACTGTTTAATTGTATGGTGATTGCTTTATGAAGGAAGAGGAAAGCTGTTTTCTTCATGTAAATGATACTGTGTGCGTGAGTTAGCCAGTAAATGTTTATCACTGACAAACATCACTAAGTAACTGGGAGTGTGAGCTTCAAAGATGCTGGTATGAATTATTCTTCTTGATATGAATGTCTACCAGTGGTGTGAATAGAGGACATTTTTGTGAAAATTACATTTTTAAAAAGTGAGGGTCAGATTACAGTAAAACCAGACATGTGTTTTCATTTTATTATTGGAGCAAGCAGCCATCACCAAACTGATGAATCTGCTGGTAAATGCTTATTCAATATGAGATGCCAAAATGGAATTTAAAAAGGTACTTAGACTAATGCTACAGTCTGAAATGTTTCAATATTTTTTACACTATTGAAAAAAATTATTATTTATGAAAGTTGTTCACTTGATTTTTATTTAAATGTGATGTGATTTAAAATGTGAAATTACTTATTTCTGAATGCCTTATCTTATCAAGGTATTTTATTCAAGAGCATAAAGGCCATTGCTGGTCTTGAGGTTTAAATAATCATATAGTTTTTTTCAGAGTAAAAGCTAGCTAACTTGAATTATGAATTAATAAAAAACTAAACATATGAATATAAATGGTAACTTTCTGAAAAAAAAAGCATGACATCTAACCCAGATAATGTGTTTTGAGATTGGTTTAATTGCCTTCTTTTGCTCAGTAAGAGCACTGGGATTCATAATATTAGTTACCTACCGTCTTACCCCCTGCTTTTTACACGGGGCTCCAGCACTCTACTGCTACTTGGCCGAAAAAACTCTCCACTGAGGTTTAACGCAACCAATGAGATTATTTCTGCTTGCATAGCAGCTCTGTCTCTGAAAAATATTTGTATAGCTAAACCCCAATCTGCCTACATGTCCTGGTTCATGTGTGGCCGTAACTCCCCTGACTGGGGGTTTGTTCGAGCACTCTCTGCCTGATAGTAGTGGAACACATGCCTGGCACAACCAGTGCCATGGGGGGAATGGCACACAGCTGGTTTGATTGGGCTCTGGCCTTAATCGGCCATGTCTCTGCCATCAGTGCTCAAGGAGCAGTCACACACATGTTAACTGTGCTCGTACAAGGGAAACTGATTGGAGCCTTCCAGATTCATTCCCAATCAAATACTGAATCACGCTCAGACAGATAAAAGGTTGGTGCGGCTTTGTGAGATGGGTATCAGTGTCTAACGAGAAAGCTCGGGCTCGGCATTCAACAAGCTACTTCAAGTCTCAATTCTCATGCAGACGAATGACGGGGTCTATTTGCAGAGAGCTGATTGTTGGGTGCAGAATGGTGGATGACAGTCTATGCGCTAAAGATAAATACATCTACTCCTGTGGAAATGCATTAGCCATGCACAGTTTAATCCGAAACACGGCTGCAAAAGGCTGCAACATAAAAACACGGGGGTCTGAAAGGTTGATGTCGAGCACCTCTGCTGAGAGCAGAGTAGACTGCTCATCAAAACAGAGCAGCCTCTCTGTAATTTGAAAAACAGATGATTAGCATACTTTTGCCAAATCCACCTCAAAATAGTGTTACATTATTTTCTTGCAAAGTGTTGTATCACCTAAATCAAAGCTACTGAGATATTTATCTTTCCTGAGTTCTCCTCTCAAAAAAGCAATAAAAGTCACAGAGTGGATTTGCCAATGCATAGCAACTGCGCTGCGTAATTTAACTCGATAAGATGGTATTTATTTTCATTTATCAAAATAAAGTTTTGCCTGATCGTGAGAAGCAGTCAATAACAATGTGCAGCTAATGTGATTTTGAATACACTTAATGCTCTGCTCACCCGACTAGAGAGAGAACTGCAGTAGTAAATTGGTTGACTGTTGCTGATAAGCTTAACAGCAAAGCAGCATCCAAGCATTTGAATGAGGCCATTAATGGTTGTTTAAAACAGGAATAATGAAGTGTGGACGACAGTGTTGTGTTGCCTCTTGCTCTTGAGAGGAGCATCTGCCAATGGAGGAAAATAGTGACCAGACTGACTTCTAATGGAGATCAGCAGAGAAGTAGTAGGTCATCAGAACTTTGTGAATACTATAATTGTGAACCAAAGAAAGGGGGGGGGGGAAAGCTCAGCCTCATTTCAGGATAATTGTGCCTTTATATAAAAAAGCAGCTTCACACACTCTCATGCAAGCACACACGGATATATTCAGTCATGCACAAACACTCACATGTGAATGCACATACACACACACAAACACACAGACCTCTCTTAATCTTTCTGACACACACACACACACACGTGCATGGTCACGCACGCTTGCGTGCAAAACACACAAACAAGCACAAATGCAGTGCACAAACACAAAGCAAATGTCCTCACAAAGTAGATGAGCTCCATTCTGTGTCGAATTGAAAGCATCTGCAAAGCCAGTTCCTCTCGGCCGTGGAGGCGTGCATCAGCCGGCAGAAGCGCCTGCTCGGTGTCCCAGAGTGGCTCGCGTAACACTTGGCCTGCTCCCTCGCCACTGCCTGGATCAGAGAGGCCCACTGCTATCATCTAGGCGCTGGCAGCAGTGAGGCAAGGCTTAGAATGACAAATTGGTTAGAGGGAGTGAGTGACGAGAGCAGGCCAAGAAATATACTTTGAAGAGAGAAATGCATTCCGGGTTGTGACAAGCATGCCACATTATATGGTCAAGCGTACAAGTCTGACTCCCGCCATGTGGATTGATCCAGATCCCAAAGACACTTAAATGAGGCGAGGCTCTCTCATCAAGACAATGCCAAAGTATTTATCTTAGAAAGTCACCCAAAATATTACTGGATTAGAGAGCTTTTCGGCGCGCAGTCTCTCGTCTCGTGGCCTCAATTTGTGTGAAACTGCCCCTCCTCTACAAACTATCTGAGCAACAATGATTTTGTAGTTTTTGCTTGTTAGCTCATGTTTTGGGCTCTGGCAGTGTTGTAATATTCGCAAATTTCCAAACACATATATAACTATATCCAACTTAATCCATGAGGACCTCTCTACATAAAAATCTGAAAATTTACATAACTCATTTAAGACTTTTACAGAAATAATCAGCAAAAAATTCAGGTTGTTTTTTTTTATGATACCATGCTAATAGGATTCTCGCTGATTAATTATTGATTCAGTATGTACTGCTTAATTCACTAGTTCAACAAACTGATCATTTCCTAATTATTTTTTTCCCCCCGTCATGATCTGTGATTACAGCCAGTAAATGTTACTGTTACTGTTTACAGTTTGGCAGAAGCAGACTTTTCAAATGAACCTGGGAAGGAAACGCTATGTTTAATAAATGTTGTTTTTGTGTCATACTGAGGGAGAACTTCAGCGAGAGTGCATATAAGGTGTAGACTTGGGTGGCTTTTTGTTGGAAGGTCAGATATAAAAAAATAAATCAGGTCAGCAAGCCCCTGTCTCACCTGAAGGTTATGCACTGGAGCTGATAGCATCGAGTCAAAATAAAGAAGCTCGGGACTAACAGAAAATTGAAACAGGCGTAGAACTGATAAATAAACATTTGCCTTGTACACGCCATGTATGCATTGTGGTACGTAGCAGCTCTGTTGCTCGATTCAAAACTGTATCAGCCTGTGAAATGTCGCTCTTGTGCGCCTTTTTCTTTGGATATCGGGGTTCTGAAAAACAAAATTTCCCAGAGCAAATGTCAAGGCAGTATAGGCAATAAAAACAATATTAAGCTTCCTCGACATGTTTTAGATTATCATAAACCCACACAAAGTATGAAATCCTGTTCTGGTTAATCCACAGCAATACTGCGCTTGTAGATACAATCCATGGTACCAGAGACTGTTCAAAGTGATGGGGATGGGAAAGTATAGAGGAATGAGGATGGGCAATCGGTTTGATAGTGACGGGCTGATTAATGCTGGAGGGGTGCTGGATTCCAGCCTACCTGGGGGGAATGAAATGTACTGGACGTTTTACTTATAATTTATTCGAACATGAAACAATGAATTTAAACACGTACAAAATGGTCTCTGCTATTTAAATTTGACCATTATACAGAATATTGTAGCATTACCACATTTTTTAGTCATGCCCATTTGGAAGACTGATTTACCAGTATGTGGTCCTGTTGTATTAAGAGTGAGTTTGTTCGAAACACAGCAGCTTTGTAGGTTGTAATTACATTGTTTTTCTGCAGGCTTGTTGGCACCTTGGTCAAAGGCAAGCTCCCATGTGCCTCTAGGACTCCCTCTCATGTAAATTAGGCCCTCTTTCCTTGCCAAAGCAATCATGACATTGCACTGGTGCAATGCTAGGTCTGCAAATAAGCCATGTCAGAGGCACACACACAAGACACCGGATGTAACCTTCTTGAATTCTCTCTCTGAGCAAACTGCAGAGCTGCACCAGTTGGCATCTCTAGAATTTGGTTTAAAGTTGTAGAGTATTTTACTTTTGTTGTCAAATTGCTTTGCAAATGAGGCCCACCCTGGCACAATTTCAAAGAGTTTGTGCTATATGTGCAACTTCCTTCAGGCACTAGTTTCTGAACCTTCATCATTCTGTATGCATATGCACAGTACTTTTACTAAGCTCACATGGAAGACTCGATAAACATGCCAAGCTGGGAGGAAGGCAGCACGCTTATGTCTTGTCAGCCTGTCTGTATGTTGTTTCTGTGTTCCTCAGTTTGACTGACATGGTCTATCTAATAACATGGCAGGTAGACAGTATGAAAGCCTTGTAGGTTTTTACCCATTAAAATGATATTGAATCATTTTCTGATGGGCTTTTTTCGCCCGAAACCACGCCTTGTAATGATTCAAGGTTCGAGTGCCATTCATATTGAAACGCTGAACGTTGCTTGAAGCCACATCAAAATAATTGTTTTGATATGTCCTGTTTTTGTTCTGGCAATGACATTAATAGGGGATGATCGTACAGTGAGGATAAAGAAAAATTTTTGAGGTATGTTGACTAAATTTGAGCCACGGATCCCCTGGCTCACAGTCATAGGGTTTCAGTCTGGGCATCGTGGAAGAGGCATTGCTTTGCGATACAAGTGTTGCACATATTGCGTGTCCCTTTGATTGCATGTCCAAGTCAGCCACTAAATAATAATAATGCAGGGATTGAAACACTGCAAAATAGCCCAAGGCTCAGAAATTGCTAATAAAGAGCAGCGGGGTGCAGTTGGGGGTGCGGTGGGGGGTTGAGGCATCTGAAACCTTACTTCCTGTTTCAAAGGCAAATAATCTATGGTCGCTTTCTTTATACTCAAAACAGCTGTGCCGTGGCTTCAAAATGGTAGAAAAACATTAAATGTAGGAGTAGTCAAACATACACTGAGATACAGGAATCTATGAAAACAAGGCTAAAATAACTAGGCACCTTATTCTTTTTACATGTCATAAAAGTGTTAATCAAATTTCAGCACAAGGCAGTGTTATCTTGCATAGCACTTGTGTTTTACACTTGTTACACTCTCTTCTTTCACTGCCTGTCAAGAGGTCCTCTCACACTGCAGAGAACCATCAAGCAAAGGGAAATCCATGGAGAGGGAGAGAGACAGAAGGCAAGAAAAAGAGAATATATTTGGTGCTATGTGCTGCAGATCAAAAACATGGCAGTCACATGATCAAAGGCATTTGATAATCCTTGAACTACATTGCTCCTTTAATCCTAGCGAGAGAACTATATTTTATTGGTGGGGGGGGGACAATGTCGGGGTGGCAAACAGAGCTAGAAAAGCAGTAACTAGCTGCTGGAAATGCAGTTTACTAAATGCAGCATGGCACCTTTGAGGGAGCTGGAGAAGACGACAGCATAAAGCCTCCTTGTGTGTGTGGAGAATGGAGGCTGAGCTGATGGCGCTGGAAACACAAATGTGCCACAAGTCCCTGTCCACTCAGCACTGAATAGTGCTCTTGTTTTTTTCATGGGGTTTGTTGGGGAAGTTGGCTTGTTGAATGTGACCAGACTACTATATACTACATCTGGCATATAGGAATAGAGAGCAAGCTATGCAAGGCTTGGGCTAATGTTCCTTTGAAGAGGGATGGCTTATATGGCTTCTTGGTTTGCACTTGTACTGAAGCTTGAATATGTAGTATATAGCACATAATTAAGACTTGGACTATTTGTAGGTTATAACGGTTCTCGAGTGAGGGTAGAAATTACACTGAAGGATAAAAAAACAACTTAAGTTACAGCAGAAAGGATGTTTGCTAAATCAGCATGTCTCCAAGACATCAGACAAAGAAACATCATGTTTCAGATATCTTTCCGTTTCCTCGGAAAATAAATTTTGTTATATATCATTGCATTGCGCTCCATGGTCCTCATCAAATTACAATAACCACCCCATGCACTCTGAAAAGACAAAAACATCAATATGTGGTGTAATCCAAGGCCCCCGGTTGCAAGCCTTGTCAATAGTGTTTCCTTATCAGATGCAAAATGTTCCAGACCAAAGGTGAGTTGAAAGATTACAGTTGTTGTTTTTTTTTTTTCCTTCTGTGTTTTTCTTTTATGATATCACCCCTGACTAGATGATCATCATCACATCTGTGCTTCCCGTGAAAACATGGAATATAAGTAATTGCTCACCAAGCCAGGCGCACGGTTATCATGGTGATGAAATATTAATGATTAATAATTACATTTTACATGTGTACGTTACACCGGATTGTGACAAAGGAACATGGAGGGGAATAAAAGGCGATGTTTTGTTCTGCTCAAAGAATAAAATGAGATTGTAATGAAAAAAAATAACAGCAAAAAAAAAAAAAAAAACACTGATTATAGCCTGGGGAGGTCTTGCTATGTGTTTGTGTTTGTGTGTGTATCCAAGAAAGGGAAAGGGATTTAGATTATCTATGGCTGGTATCAAGCTTGAACAGGCTCCTTTATTTATATGAGCTAAAGCACTAAATCCAAGCAGAGATTTTAGCAACACATTATATTTGTATTTATAAATATTGCTTCTTCCACATCATTTGTGCTTTTATATTAAAATAATTGTGATGGAATACACACCCTGTTTACTTGCTATTTTAAACTAACTTCAAATAAATCTCTTAAGAAAACATCTAATTTTCTGCTCAGCGAATTTACCATATTTGCCCTCTGATTTCTTTTACACTGATTACACATAAAATATTCCAGAGTGACTGAGAGTAAAGGTGTAAAGTTAACTTCAGTTTGCAGTGGAGAGGTTTGGTGAGAGATTTTTTTTAAGCACTAGCGGTGTTGCAGGGCAGAATCATCTGAATATTGTAAAAGCTGTGGTTCATGCCATAATTCATTGGACAGTCCTCTTTTTTTTTAATCCATCTCCACTTAAATCAGTAACATACAATATGTAAGTCATCATTTTGGAGGTATCGCTATGAATTAAGGTCAATCTGTTTTCCCCAGTGGAAACCATACCATCTACATGTATGCAGCATAAACAGAAATAAATTCCATTGCCTACGCTTTTCCCCAAAGAAGATAACTCATGTTTATTTGTCACATCAATTAAGATATCATGCTTACAGTATATAGCCTACTCAATCTGTAGGGAAAATTTTGTCTGCTAATTCCATCGTCCCAGCAAGGCCCATTTATTCATTTATATTTCATGACGTGGTGTTTATGCAGTGAAAGCCTGGCTTTTTTTCTCTCTCTCTCTCTCTCTCTCTCTCTCTCTCTCTCTCTCTCTCTCTCAGCCGCTTTGGCCAGTGTGAGGTGTTCTCCCTCTACATTGCAATGAAATATAGATGTTAAGAGTCTGGAGATTTGAGTGTCTCATCTGTCCTGGTGATACCATAAGGCACCCATTAATAGTGTCAGGGAGCATCAGACATACCACAGGCACATAATTGGATATGATGGCATAACTGAAAGCACCTGCTTGGAAATCAACAGGGCCTTCCCAGGAGGCAGGCCCTTGGTAGATTCCCAGAGAAGTTTGCAGAGCCCATCCACTTCCCTGCTGGGTTCGACTCACCCATTGCTCTTTCCTTTTCTCACTGAGGTCAGCTCAAGATGGCTTCTTTTTTTTTTTTTTTTATGATGGCATTGTGAGTATGCAAATACTTTGGATCTTTGCATAATCACAAGCAGCGGGACCATCTGTTGTTGGCTTGTTGACTTACCTTGCGTCTGCTTTTTAATGGTGTTTTCTTGTATCTGAGTGATGTATTGGTGTATTAACAATGTGATAATCATTTAACCTCAAAAAAATGCATTCAGGCGTGTATGCAAAAGTCTGAACATATGTTCAGTGAAATCTTCTGACAAAGAAGGATTTATAATCTTTGTGCAGGGATAGAAGGAAGGGGAAAACAAAATAAAATACATCACTATACCCACTCACATGACCTTCGATAAGATGATATTGTCAAGATAAAGATTTAAAATATGACTGTCAACAAAAGCTGTGGTCTTGGATTAGTGGGCGGCACAGACCTGCTTGTTGATTGAGAGTCGCTTAACCCCTCTGAAATATATTGCAAAAATGCTAATGGAAAGGACCAGGAAATAAGCTGCAACTTCTGTCACTGAAGATTTGCTGGGAGATGCCCTCCACTAAAAACATGTCCCTGATAATGTGTTTTTCTTGTAGAACCTGAGCCAGACACCGGAGAAGTCTTTTAACTCGCCGCCCCCCATTTGTCCTCATAAGGTAAGCTCCAACTTGCTTTCAGACGAGGGACAAACAACATTATGTGAAATAATTGCAGATATTCTAAGCATTTAGTGTTCTCATTAGGGTTTGTTTGTGTGTCTTTTTACATCTCACATCTGTGAACTAGCACTTTATCAGGACCCTTACGACCCTTTTCATCTTCTCGCATGACTAATGTTCCATTCACCTCTTCACAAGAAGGAGAACTAGCAAAGTGACTCGTTAATCACTGATTCTAAAAAGTAAATGTTTTAATTTCATAAACAACAGTCTTTTCTTATCTCGCTATGTTTTTCTCTGTCTGCATTTTGTTGATGATTCAACGTTTATTTGAAATGAGGCGAGGAGGGCAGATTTATGTGATGCTAATTAGGCCTATACATGCACAGTAAAATTTGTCACTTCACTCTGAAGTCATCTCAACACAGAAGTAACTTTTCCCCTTCACTTCCTGCTCCTGGTGCATGCCTCTTGCAAATGTGATAATGTGCTATGTAGTGAAAATCACACAATTTCAGTTCACTTAGCACCAAACGTGTCAAAATGCCTGTGTCCTTTTCTGGATGAATGGCTGGTATGGTGGAGAGTGGCCTATTGCGAGAGTGGACCTTGGTAAAAGGAGCCCAATGGAGGGAAGCTGTCTGACAGCCTGTCATCAACTGTTCAAAGCCTAACACTGCTCTACATCACTAATGCACAGCTAGCTGTCTAAAATGACTTTGGTGGCATTGAAAGCTGCGGACAGTGTTAGGACAGTAAATAGTGAAATGCGATCTCTCTCTCCCCATGTCTGTCATTGGAAGGGTTGCGAGGAAGGCAATCAACTTTTCTTTGGGGGTGCACCATATGGGTCCTGAACTCTTCATATCGTTGCTCTTGATGAGAAATTTTGTACCTATCAGTGTACTGTAGTGTCCCTTTCTATGGCTGTCTATGTCCTGTTATTTCCAGCCACATTTCTGCCTCATCCTCTTTGACGAGCTCTCTTTCCTTTTTTACGCAGCTGATCGGAGCTGATGTAATGGGGGAACACCGTGGGTTTGCAGATAGTGTTATTCACGTTTTAGCTGTTAGCAGCGGAACATAATCTCCCTCTAGTCAGCTCACATTAGTCTCCATGATCCGCACCAACCCAATATGTGCAGCGAATGCAATGGGCCAGCTGGGCTAATTTAGTATGTCAGTCAGCTCAGGAGGCTGGTAAAATGAGTAAATGGCTGGATATGATTTATATGAAAAGAATATTCAGATTGTGATGGTTCTCAGAATAGAATATCCTCTGTCTTTTTACACTTCTCTTCATCTGCATTGTGTGCATCCCCCAGACAGATAGTGAAATGAACAGAGGGCTTTTAAACTGACTGCTCTGTGATTATATTAAGAGTGTGAGAGTGAGAGAGCGAGGAGAAAGAGGGGAGGGAGGAGATCGGGTGCCCGAGCACTAAGTATATATAATTGCTTCTTGACACATTGGCCAAATTCTGCAGTGCCAGGATCTGAGCGAAGATGATTAACGGCTGTCCGAGTGGGTGGGCACTGCAGGTCGTTCAGGGCCTTTGGTTTCCATAGCGATCCTAGTCTAAAGGCCATATATTGCATACTGAAAATCCCAGAGGTCTGCACATTGTTAAACTACAATTATAACTCACATCGAGAGCATTGTCTGTCCACCGCAAACTCTCTTATTCACCCGCCAACCGGCATGCTGCTTTTTTTTCTCTCCCTCTTTTCCTTTATTTTCTCCTCTATTTTTCTTAAATGGTCTCCTCTAGCTGGCGAGAAGATAAAGACTGAAAATCTTGCGTTCTGTGAATAATTGATGAGTGGGCTCACCTCAGAGCATCATTACAGTATGGCAGTCGGGGTAAGAGGTGAGGGTAAGATCATATTTCTGACACTAGGCTTCAGGCAGTAGAAAATTGTGTCAGTTTTTCACAAGGCTTTCTTCTGAATCTACAGCATGAATAACAGTTTCTCATTATAACAAAACAGGACGGGGATGAAATGTGAACAGGGATGAGTGCATACGTACACGTCCGTACAGAAACTGTATCACGATGGGCCGATATGATTGAGTTTGTGTCCGTATGTGTGTTGGAATTTGTGTGCATGCATAAGTGCGTGTTATGTGTCTGTGGGAACAGTGCAATCTAGTTAGGTGACAGATGGAGAGGGCAAGCATGGGGGTGGGGATCAAGCACCTCTGACAGTAAGGGGCCTGCACTGCACCCTGTTCCTGCCAGCTCTGAAATTGCTAAGGTAAACTAAAGCCGTGCAACTCCGGGACGCCATTTCACAGCTTTATTTTCTGCACAGAATGAGGACCTCTCCTGTGAAAAGTCACCTAACAATGTAAAAGCGGACAGATGAACAGACACGCTGCTCCTTGAAGCGCACTTTATCCCATGAAGTCTGGCCAAGATGCAAATGTAAACATGCTGATTGCCACAGATAAAAAATGCTTAAGAGATCCTGTGTGCAGCAGCATTTTTAAGCCAAGGAAAGGCCACTGAATAAGCACATCTTAATGATGATTCATTCTGTATAATAAAAGAAAATCCCTCTGGCATCCAAACAAGAGGCTAGTCATGCAGCAATTAAGCTTAGTTAAAGGCATCAAGCAGACTATGGGTGTTTAGTGAAGCATCTTCCTGAACATGTACGTCCACATGCACATGCATGCGCGCAAACACACAAAATCGCCCACTCAACCCCGCTCACATACACACGCGTGCACAATTCATTTGAGGTAAATGTGATGTCAGAAGACAAGCAGCAACAACCCACGGCTCCATCAGTGTGCCTGGGGTTACATTGGTGGCCATCGTCAAACAAATAATTCTTTGTGACTGAAAAAAAGACAATCCAAAAGGTCATTTGTGACCCCTGGGACCAGTACTGTGCAGCATCTGTCACTAGCAAGCACCACATGTCTGTGTCAAATGGCAAAAGGTATGTGGTGCAGCCAGCCTGCCGTGTAATAAAGGCAATCGGCCTGTATGTATGGTATGAACATCACTGCCACGGTTGCAGTTTGCACGGTGCTCTACAGTCCCCTGGCTTATCTGCAGAACACCCAACATGGCGTACTGTATACACAACTGGTTGACTGACTTTATGGGTTGGTCACTGCATGGCTGAGATTATTTAATGCAGGCTACAAGTGGAATATCATATAAATAAGCAAGATTAAATTACATTTAAGTTTCAATTTGTCAAAATAATCCCTAAATGGCATTTGACTGTCATTATATAGTATGTTTATTCTGTTTCAAAAGTGCTTTTTGATGACATATTCAAAGCTTCAGATTCACGCCTATTACATACATATATACATATTATATATGGTAGACGTATTCACCATATCATTCATTCATGTCTGGTGCACTCTCATGCAAAGCTATACCTATAATGGTTTATGAGGTTCAGGTTATTCTCAGGGGATTCACTAGCCCCCATGTTTGATGTTATCTCTCTTGTCACACGATTTCCACAACAAGGTTTAATGGCATCAAAAATTCAGGGAAAATTGATGAAGGAATATATAATCCACGCCTCCCTCTCAGCAGGTTTGCCATGCTCATATATCTGCATCAGACCACACCTCCATGTGGAACAAATCAATAATATTCCATTTCTAACCAAATTCCTCTTTTTGAATGGTGAAATCCAATCTTCATGGACACACTTACAAATTGGATATCTCGACAGTTGCATTAGAAAAAAGAAACAAAAACAGAAACAGAGATGACATGGGTGCTTCAGTAAAAGAAAAATATACCATGCATATTGTGTGTAGAAATTGCATATCTCACAAAATTTTGTTCTGAATTCTCTCAAAGTGCAAATGAGGCAGAGTTCTGTCGTATATTTCCCAGATCCCCTGCACTGCTCCCTCTCTCTCTCTGTCTCTTGCTGGCTGTCCTTTCCTCTCACTTGCCACAGCATATCTCCCCCCTACATCCAGCTAAACCAATCAGGGATTTGAGGGCCTCACTTCCAATCAATTACCACCCAAATCAGTGCAGAGGCCTTTGATATAGAATCATTTGTCAAATCAGTACAGATGGCTGGGGGCAGGTACCCCTGTACCATAGGCCACATCCACATGGAAATCTCTGCTCAGGGTGGGCTCTCCCGGCGCTCCCCAACCTATTAATGGGAAGTCATTGTGTGCTCCACGAGTGCCGTCCAGCTGCCTGGTCCCCTAGATTGCTAATGTATAAGCATCTTAGCCTGACCGATGGATAATACCAAGTCCCAGGGTCTACCATAATGATTTGGACTATTTTTAAGGTGAGTGAAATGTGACTTTCACAGATCCTACTTGAGGTGTTCATATGGATTGCATAAATGCTGCAGGAGGAATTTTAAAATGCAGAATAATCACATTTGACCTGCTGTGATAATATATACCTTAGTGCAAAGTCAGTCCACTGAGGTGGAGGACCCATAATATGCAACAGAAATTCAGATTTGTATCATTAGAGTGCACATGCTGAAGATGCATTGTGCATTGTTACCACGTTACCTCTTGTCAACATTGAACAGAAAATATCCTGATAAAATAATTCATTTCATTAAGACATACATGTATAGTACAGTGATTCAATAAAATTAAAACCAAAGTGGAAAGATTCACTGTCACAATCCAAGTTCGTAAAACCTGAGTAAACAGTATAGTGGCTGTATGTGAAATAAGTTATTCAAACTGTAATTAATGAAATGCCACTGCAGAAAATAAACAAATATCTTTTACAATGAAATTACCATATCAATCAGTGGGTCGTGATACCTGATAATCATACAGTGCCAGTGAGAGATGTAACATGTAAAAAATGTAAATAATGATGTCAACCTGCACCATGAGAAGGAAAATATGCAAACGAATTTAAAACATTTTTTTTGTATCTGCACAACCACACATTTGGGTGACATGCATCTATATTACCATTCATGTGAAATACAAGAAAGTTAAAGAATAGCTAACGGCTATCAATTTTTTTTTTTTTTGCAGCAGTAGAATAGATGTTACATGCTTGAATCCATATCATTGACCTCTGGAAATGTCATCAATAATAACTCTTCCCTGCTGCTCACAAAGACAGCACCTCTGCACCTGAAAACTACACTTCCAGTAGGTGAAGGTTTCCAAACATGGGGTACTTCTCCACAGATTGTGCAATTAATGTGCCGAGGAGAAAAGCTATTTGCCACAATTAAGCACTGTGAGGAATATAAGATGTAATGATTTATGGTTTGAGTTTTTACCATAAAATTGTCAAGAAATTGAATTTAAGTGGAGAAGAAATGATATGTAGCGTGCACAGTTGAGTGAGCAAAGCATCTCTTTTATCTATTTATAATAGTTAGTGCACAATACAATGCAATTGGCAGAGTTCATACATATAGGGGCACTGTTCTATTAATCATCATTGATTTGCTCTGAACATTAACCACATCGTGTCACCCACAACCAGGTTGTGTGTGACATCTTGAGGTTGTTTTCATATTGATGTGGCCTTCTTGCCTTTTCCAAACTAAACCACAGTGATTTTTAAAAGTGAGGCAGTATCTTCTGTAAGTTAGAAGAAAATACAAAAGCTTTGGAAATTCCTTAATGGGTTGTAAGCTCATGGCCAGAAGGAAGGATAGAAAAAGAAGACTAAGTTCAAAAACGTGTGTCATAAATGCTACAAGTGTTCAATACATGTAAGAACGAATATTTACCACTTAACAATTTTCTTCTTATAATTTTAAATTGAATTAAAGTCAGAATTTATGTTGAATGAAATGTGGCTGCTGAGCTTCTGACCTCATGAACATAGCTTAGTTCTGTAGCAAACCTAACATAATTGAACCTCCAACTGACTGAACTTATTACTGAAATGAAGACAGACAAATGTAGACCTGAGTGTCACAGCGTTTTGAGTAGCGATAAGAATGGTCATTGAAGTGCAATATTGAAAACAGTGCAGGAACTACAATACATATAGCGACCGCAGATCTTTAAACTGGGGAGAACAAAATACTCAGATCAGCAAAGTGATTTGTAACTTCCACCTCTGAGTTCTGGATGGTAGTGGCATTTTTGGTATTTTAAACTGAATCAACCGATGTATCTTTCAAAATGATAAATTGTGGATGAGATTAATATTATGTTACATAAATCATCCAGTATCTTCTTGCCAATACCATCTTACCAAGTGTAATTTGTTTATGTCCAGGATAGGGGATCAATTCTTAGAACTGTGTTGTATATGGACATTGTGCTCTTCTTGTACAGGGTGAGACATACACATCTGCCCTGCTGCATAACAACAAAATAACACACTTGAGTATTACACATATTGTATGTGGGTTTTAATGTAATAAATGAGACTGTTACATTGGCGAAAAATAAGATGCAGTATCGACCTGTGATTTAAAGGAAAGACAATTAAATGTTTATGAAATGAATTGTTTAATTCAGGTGGGGATGATTTCTAATTAAACACTGATTATGAGATTGAGGATTGTGTTCGAATGCTAAGGAAGGTTTGGAGACTTGACAGTTATTTCACAGAGGAATACTTGAAGGTCATTCATGTTTTGAAATGTATTAGCGGGCACACTTACATATGTTAATGGGCCATTAGTAATGGAATACACTGAGAGGGCCGAGTCTAACATTAGGTTTATTTTTCTTCATCAGTCATATCTACGTAATAAATGTGAGTTATATTATATTAGTTTGCCAAAGTTTACAGGGTTTGTTACTGTGTCTCTATATTTATTTTTATTTTTGCTCTATATTTTTTCATCCACATTTTAACTTTTGTTAACCTTAATACTTGGACAGGCATGAAACTCCCCTGGCAGAGACATAAACAATACTGCTACATTCTTTGACACTGACATTGATTTTGTTGGCCAGGTTGGTGTCATGTAATTGTTTGCCATTAGAAGAAAACTGTGTAGTTAGATTTCCATGTTTAATGACTTAGACAAAGCCTTTGAGGCTTCATTAGTTTGCACAGTGGTGCAGCCAAAACAAGATTGTCTGGGAAATAGAACTCAAAAGTTAAAGCAAACAAAAGTTGTGTCCTCAGGTGTTCTGCCCTGTCAAAACAAGCATAAAGTCATAAATAACTAAAAAATATAGATAAATATATAAATGAAAACCTTCAAAACCTAAAACCTTTCATTTATAGATGAAGCATTAATCATAAAACGTTCAAGATTCATGGCTATGGTCTAAGTTATAAAAGAGCTTATTTTAATGATTTTATTCATGAGCAAAGTATTATTCAATACCTTCATGTTTCAGTGATGTATCCTGGCCTCTTATTTTTTCCTCCCCACGATTATAAATCAGTGCAGTGCTGTGGGATGACATGGAGGCCTTTAGTTCTCTGTGCGAGCTCTCTGTTGTGTTTGATGCACATTCTTTTAGAATCTCTCTTCAGATCAACACAGCACAACTGTGTGCCTGGCAGACAGAATAAAGATTGCCCAAATTAGAAATGAAAAATAAATCTTGAAAAAAAAAAAAAAACTCCCAAGGAGCCAATGACCACAAGCGCACTAACTGAAACGACCTCAGTGGCCGGTTGATATCTGCAAACACATTCTACCCAGAGCCGTATTTTAACAGCAATCAACATAATCATCAGCAAGCTGCGCTCACAGATAGCCTAGTAGGTGTGTCGCCCATTCTCCAATTTTGCAATTTATATTCATCATACAAGCAACACACGCTGGATTGCTGCATTTCTAATTCATGTTAATATGTCAAGTGTTTCCCTGGATGTCATCACCTCTTTGTTTTATGAAATGAAGAGGTTATTTAGGTTTCAAACAGAACTACATACCCACGCGTCAGTTAAATTAACTGCAAACATACGACGTCCTGTCAGCGATATCCCGCTATACTGTGTGTATAATGTGCCTCATTATTTTTCCTCCTGTTAGCTTGCTTTGTTCGATGCACTGTAGTTTGTGCATCATTGCCAAAAGATTGTTCATGTTCATCGTGAGTGTCATCTCACACTCTTGCAGTGATTATAAAAGGCACGGTTCTTATGTTTTCATTTTGTGACACAGATTTCATGATCTCTGAAGTGCCTTGTATTGCTCCAGACAGAAAAGAAAAACAAAACAAAAAAAAAAAAACTAATGGAATAATAAAGGGAAATTGCAGTTTGGAAATGATTACAAGCGTGAGCTCTCTAGGCAAGAACATGCTGCATTGCTCAGGATATTTTTCTCACCCTCTGCCTTTGAATATTTCACACTGGCGTAGTCTTTGGAGATGTAAGTCATACTGTGAGAATTTGACTCTGCATGCTAAAAAGGCATAAATATGGGAGAAAAGAAAAAAACATAACCAGCAGATGACCTTATTACGCTCAGTGTGTACCATGCAGTAGCAATATTGCCTTTATTTGTCATTATTACCACCCGCCATTACTGTGAGTGGGAGGAATATCAATTTGACAAAGAGGGCCTCTGACTAAATGTTAAGGACCCCCCCTGTCATGTGAGACACATCCCTACTGTTCTGAGTGGGCAGATATGGCTGTGTTTTACTACTTATGGATATTCAATGGAAGAGCACAGAGCCGGTCTTGCTGTAATAAGGCATTTACCAATGCAGAGTAGCACTGTGCACTGTGAGAACATATGTTAATGCACTCGGCTGTGGCCAGAGAAACAGCAAGAGGTTTGGGGGAAAAAAGCACATGGGACTGGCCTCCTGGAGCACACATTTGCCTTCTACAAAGATATTAATATGACTGGTGCTCAGTGGTGGAAGAGGAGCAAAAATTACCCTGGCAGAGAGGAGAAGTTTGTTTTGGTGATGGTGATGGACCCCGATCGGGTGAGGCAGGCTGGGGGAGAGAGACAGCTCTGTACTCAGTGGCTTTTGAATCACATCAATGGCACACTTTTAACTGACTGTGCTGCCAGAAAAACTGACATCAACATATTTGAGGGAGATATGCATGGAGCAAATGGGGATATGACTGTGAGCCTTGTCTCTGCGCTTTATCAATGTTTTACCAAGGCTGTGCCACTGGTGTTGCAAGAGGGATTGTCTGTGTTCCTTCTCAAGAGCTGACAGTTACAGTACATATTGGAAAGAAGTTGTCAGTTGAAGAAAAATATTTAGTCAAATTTATTCTGCACATAGAAGTCTCCCTTAAGGAACAGAGAAGGGAAAATGAAGCCCTGACCCAGTATTTAATTTTACTGCCTTTTTACTATGTGTTACTGCTGCCAACAATTTGCAGATATACAGTTTATGTAGAGAGGGAGGTGCTGCAACCAAAGATGGTAAGTAATCGTCCTGCTTGGCTCTCACATTCATATGGATTGCCTGAGAATATATTCATGAACTTGGCATTGGTCTCACCGGAGATGGTGGAAGAAGTTGTGTCTCTTCCTAAATATTCAGTATGTTGAGTTGTTAATATTTTATCGCCAGCAGCAGCAGGAGTCAAAGTAGTTCTTGTGTTCTGGGTGCACTAAATGTTGTAATTAAGCCGCAACCTGTGCTTTTTTCCTTCTTGCGTATGCGGTCGCCTCCTTAACAGCATTCATGTCTGTTGGCCACTTTGACCAGTTTATCACTGTTTTGACCGGTAGAAGTAAACTTGCGAGTCATGAGTGTCACAGGCTTTTTATGACCTGCACCATCTCTACTTGTGTTTTCCATAGTAGTAAAACAAGTTATTTAAAAAAAGAAGATACTGAGCAAATATAACTTGTTTGTAATATCAAAATACAACAACTGACAATCACTTTCCCATAACAGCATGACTGAGCGCTCTCAAAATGTACTAATGAGCTGTGATAAATACAAAGAGGCATGTATGGCTGATGCTAAAATTGCACCAATCATAATCAGTCTGACTGGGCTATTATAATTTAGCCTTTTGGTAATAATAAACTTGTATAAGCTGCTTTCTTTGTGAGAGATGTTCTCTCCATTTAGCCTGGTAAGAAAGGCTATTATAATTGCTGGGGAATAACACAGCAGTGTTATTGCAGAATAACATTGTAAAGGCTACTATATATATTAGACATGCATATTAACAGCAGCAATAGCAGTCCTTGACTTTCTTTGAGAAACATCCCAAATGCACAAAAATAATGCAGTTACCTCTATAATAAATTAAATCTGTTTATGGATCACATTACATATAACTGGAATAGTAGCAAATGCAGTCATTTTGAAGTGAGAGCCATCGACAGAAAGCTATTATTTTTAGAGACATTAATAAAGTATTATCACTGCTTGTTCTGTATAACAAGACCACAGCCGTTTGGATTGTTAATGTTTCACAAGCTTCTTTGTGAAATCCCTGTGCTCGTGGTGATATGTGAAGAACAACACTGAATACATTTTGAAAAGCCAGATGAAATTAGCTGACACCACAGCCAACTATTTGGCTATCACTTGTGCTCTTGCATTTAAGTCAGAAGAAACTCCCAGTTTTAAGGAGGATCACTTCCACGAAGGTTCTGAACATCATTAATCAGTATCATCGTCACGCTTCATGTTTGTCAGTGGATGACAATGATTCTGGCTCTTAGCTTCAAACATGAGCCTGTGATACAGTATGTCACTGCACATCACAATCTATGGACAATGCCTCTGCCAGTCTCAATGAAGGAAACTGTCAGATGCTTGAATGGGAGAGAGATCAAACGGATGAACAATTCGCATTACCAGAAAATCTTGATAAACTGAAGTTTTGACACATCAAGGGGCTTTCCAATCTTCTTTCCACCATGCGTCCTCTTTGACAGTACACTTAGTGGCCACTTTATTACACGCACCTCCCCATTAATGCAGCTCACTCCTCCAGACATGAGTCAAGCCTTTGTGACTCACTATGCAGGCAGACAAGACATGCGGACCACACTAAACTGAAAGGTTCCCTCATTGTCCAGCTAAACCTGTAGGCTCCGAGCGTGTGTCACCAACAACAGTGTGTCTAGTTTCGTATCCATCAAATGCTGCACAATGTTTTTTTTTGTATTATTATTTTTTACTAATACTGATGCAATGTGTCCTAATCAGTGAATATAGCTGGTGTATTGTCAGGCTGGTGTCAACAGCTGCATGCTATGACACATTTGAAATGGACATAACATATTGTAGCTTTAGTATGTGGCACAATAAAACCAAATATCTAAATCACTTTAATTACTTACTTACTTACTTACTGATCCTTATTTCTGTCACATGCAGATGATGAAAATGTAATTTTAACTCCACGGATATATCCTGTCTCGTATCAACATTGGAGGGTGTTGCTGGGGTAAATGGGGTAATGTGGTGGGAAATGTTTTCTTGGCACAATTAGGCCAATAAGTATCATGTATTCTTCAAGCCACAGATTAACGGATTACTCATGTGTTCTTTCAACCCTAATGGTAGTAGAAATGATCAGTGCATAGTGTAATAAAAGAAGATGTAACCCAAGTGGAATCATCTGTTTGGAGCATGGATACTAAAATCTACAAACGTCCTCCCTTCTGCCACTGGCGGCCAACCATGTAGAAAAAAGGCTGTGGGTGTACCTAAATGTTTTGTCAGCAAGTAGTATTGCAGATAATATTTTAGTGCACTAGGGCCCAGTGAATATACTATTTCTGAAGCACTTACTTTCTTTCTGTCCATCTTTTCAGTTTATCTCTGAGCCAGCAGCTACATCTAAGCCTTGCGGCAAGTCTTAATTTCTTTTTGATGCACATAAACAGAACCACACAGCAAACGTATCAACCACAGCATAGTATACAAAGTGAATATGGAGTGCTGCACTTAATTCGGGAGTCTTTTTTTATGTCCTTTAACTCAATTTCTGTGCTCTGTTGAGCTATGCTGAAACAGGAAATGTGTTTTTAATATTGCATTTATAACGCAGACTGTCACTTGTAAAGGTCTGGTTATTGTTATGCATCAATAAGATTATCATCGTCCATTGTGACAGCAGCTGACACGCTACCGCCACAAGAGGAGATGAATCAAGTCGGATGCGGTAGGTGGGATGTGCTAATTGAGGGAGTGTATTTGAGAAAAAAAAAAGCACTGATGTCGCGTCAACAGGCATCAACACTGGAAAATAGGACAGTGGCATGTTCTCTCACGTACATCCACCCATGCTGGTGCTACAGGTGTTTGATGTTGAACAGAGAAACAATAGGCATGACTGCTTTTATGTATGTTGTATGCTATTCACACCAACAACGGGGCTTGAAATGCCAGTGGCTACAGGACCGAGCTATATAGAGCTGCAGAATTAAACACCAGAACCATACTGTTGTAGCTAACTTCAGTCACACAAACGCTCTGTTGCTGCAGCTGCTTAGCTGTATTGTAACAGCAAATGCAGTATTTTTGCACATATGTAAAAAAAACACAAACCAAATGTAAACAAATCTAGCATGCTAAAACTTGACAGCCAACATGACTATATCAAAGCAATAATTCGGCGTGTTGCTGGTAAGGAAGTGCAAGGTGTTCATCTCCTGAATGCAATCAATACTTAGGAAACAAATAGGAGAATGACCAAAAACATAAACAGGCCTTATGTCTGCCAGTACTCAGTGCATTTATGATATTATTGCTTCTATAAATACGGCTTACATTGTTGCTGACCAGGTGCAACCCTTCACATTGACACAGCTCTGTTTTTTGTTTTTTTCAAGCTAGGTAGTGCATCATTGTCCCAAGATGGTTCCAGGAAATTACTTTACTCCAATGGTCCGCCTGCTCCCCAGATCACAGTCTAATAAAACACTTTTGAGACAAGGTGAAACGGGATGTTCACAGCATTCGCGCCATTGAAAAACTGCAAAGATTGCGCTGTCAAGTAGGTATAGATCAAAATCCCTATGGAACATTTCTGGCACCCTGTTGAATCAATACCTCAATACTGCCTCAATATCAATACTGTTCTGGGGGTCCAAGAGTAATACCATCAAAGTAATACCAAGGTGTACCTAATAAAATTGTCAATGAGCGTATTTACAATACTACTGCTAAAGGACTACACTTCAGTCAGAGACCTCCGGCTGAAATATGCCTTCCCTTCCTTGGCTTCTTAGCGTAGACACCATGACATCCTGAATTTGCATAGTAGTAAAGATCAATGTAGCTCTTGGAGGCTGGTGTGACACTTATTCAAAACAGCTCCCCCCTTTTTTCCCTAGTGTAGTCTGGAGCAAAAAGGGGGTGAGCAGGCAGTGAGTGATGTGGGTAAAGAAAGCCAGACACTTCCTTTGCCGTAGTCAACCTCAAAGAGCATTTTGTCATGTATCTTCACTTGGTAAAGTACCTGCAACCCTCTTCACATCGCTACTGAATCAAGCTCTGTTTCGCAATATTTGATGCCGTTTGATGTCAGCTGAGATGTGAAACGAGTAATGGAGTAAAAAAGCACATCTTCTCTAAAACTGGCATAGCATTTTTTTTTGTTGTTGTTGTTGTTATTATTTTTTTTTCCCCTATCTTCATCTTTTAACACATGAACGATTCTGGGTAAGCGATAATGATTAAGTTAGATGTCATTGCATTATGAAGGATGTCATTCAAGCCGCGTCTGATTTCAAGGGACAGCTTGACAAAACTCACTTTGAATTTGGTTGAAAGCATGTCTAATTGAATTTTGATACGTAATTAAATCAAGCAATAAATCAGCCCAGATCCCACTGCAACCGACAATTCAACACTCCTGAGCACCACAAGCTAATTATGATGAAGTTATTATCTCAGCCAAAGGGAGTACTCTGAATGGCTCCTTCTGCATCATGTAGAATCTGTTCGACTAGAATGTACTCAACCTTGAGGAAAGGGCATCTCTCATATTAAGGATCCAGAAGATCCTATAAATGTCTCTTGCTTGGTTGGTAATGTGTCCGTGTTGAAACATTGTCCCACTTTAAAGGAGGCGATTACTTAAAGCGCTCCTGGTGAAATGTTTTTGACTCACTCGTACACATTAAGACGGTGATGCAGCCGAGCCAGAAACTGAATCTGATGTGTTGTAATTCTGCAATTACAGCTGGTAGTAATTTCTCCCAATAATCCCTCGATGTGTAGGAAGTGGCTATATTGATTTAACATGGATTTAGAGCATCAGCCTCATCATCTGGTTCCCAGTCTCATATGGTTAATCAATTACATTCCCCTGCAATTTAAGTATGCTTTTGATGCCATGCACTGCGCATGTAATCTCATGACATAAGGTATTAAATGAGGCCTAATTATAACTTTGCAGCTATGTGTCATATCATACTCTTTTAATACCTTGCCTAAGAAGACAAATTGGTGTGTCAGTGAAGAGGGGTGCTACAGTTTGATTCAGTGTGAAACAAAATTTTGAAGTTAGTAATGTCTGTCACAGGATGCTTGTAAATAAATATACATAAATGAATAAAAAATGTGTTTTAATCAACAGCCTGCTTGTAGCTGAGACATCTTTTACTGATATGTAAAGAAGTGGAAAAGGCATAATTCTCCAGCTCCCCAAACAACCATACCAGATCTAGCTGGTATGGTTTTCGTAAATGAATCCTCTGCAACAATTACTGCAGTAGCCTCCTTCTGCATAATTTGATGAGCAAAGAGAACATTGATGAACTTTTTTAATTATTACGCCGCTTGGGATTCTGACACAAGCACCACGGAGAGGGAGGGGGGGGTCCACCACTACAGCTGCTAGGGAGATTTTTTTTTTCTCCCCTTTCTTTCTTTTCCTCTTCCTACCTCCCCTTTTTTAATTCACCCAATTTGTCGGTCCAAATGAAACAGCGAAAGGTTAGAGTGTGGAGTAATTAACAGCAGCTAGCCTAATGAAATCAGGAGGGGCTAGTACACTGGGAGGATCAATACCTCACTAAGAGTGAAGCAAGAGGGGGAGGTTGTCCAGGGGAAACACACACATACAGACCACTTAATAATAATAAGCTGATGAAAAGGCAACATGTTGTCCACTTGTAAATCAAAATTGGTTCGAACACACTGTGACATTATTGCTTTCTAGTAATTGTGTTAAAAGAAAGTTGCTCCTTGCGGACACTCTCAAGAAGTGTACAGGATTTACACCACCACGTGGTTTGCTGAGAGGGTTTCCCTTTATTGAATGTCAATAAGTACATCAATACACTTTGGACAACTGAACACCAATGCAAACGGAAATGGGGATTCTATTTATCTAAGTCTATACTTAAGTATATTGAAGACTTTATTAGACCCTTTTGATGAGGAGGTGTTTTGTTTGCAACAGTTTTATCACGCTGTCTAAGACATGCTGCGTTTGCCAAAAAAATACAGGGGATGTAAACTTGAACTCTGCCCACTGTTTCTTGGCTGAGACATTTACGTCTCTTGTGCCTGCACACACAAGCAGATGGCACGGACGTCCAAGTTTTCCACTGTGAATATTGGTATTATCCGTGCATATGTCCACACATGTGTGACTGTGACACGGCCACCTGACAAAGCTGTCATTTTTTCTCCTATTGATGAATTCAGCCACATCCATCTCCTCCGCGGGGATAACCACTTGATAGCGGGCCACGTGCTTTTCTCCCACACTCTCTGAACAGCTGAAGCCGTAGACTGTGGCACTGCTCTGACATTTCTGGAATACCGAGCAGTCCTGACAAGTCCTGCTTGACCATTATTTTCACAGACTTCATGCGGGGAGACTAGCTGAATTGAACAGCAGCATACTATTGTGAGCCTCACCAATGAACCCCACAGTCAGAGTCAAAACAAATGTGAAATACGCAAGGGCGAGCTTTGGCAGCTCGAGAGACTGTGGCTAGCTAGCGTGCTTCCTGTCTCTTTGCCTTGCTTAGTGCCTTTCCCCACCTTCAAAGGTGTTTACACTACGACATAAACTGTAATGTGGGAGGCTGTAGAGATGGAAGCAGCAGATCTCATTAGTGTTAAACTATTAGGAGCATGGGGACCCGAGGGATGAAGGGTTTTAAGGCTTTCAGTGTAGCTTGAAGCTATCACATCATACACTCTTTAAATGTATTTTCACAAACTCCAATGTAGCGTGTCGAGGTGCTTTTTTTCTTTTTTTTTTGTTTTTTTACTTTGAACCTAACGCTAATGGAAAGAACCCAGCAGAGCTTTGTTTCATGATACCAGCCCAATGCTGACAGATTACAGAGGTCAGCCAATCTGGCAAGGACATTTGAGTGGTTAACCCTCATGTTGTGTTCATTACATGTTAAACAATTTTGTGTTCCCGGTCAAAAATGACCATTCCATTAAGACGCACCATAAAAAAAATCTCTAATAATACATATAGTATCACTATTTGTTGTGTTAGATTTTCTTGAACTTGAGAACATAACAAGTTTTGAATTTCTATTTGTTATTCAAGGCCTGTATGCCTTATTAATCTGAGTTTATACATCTTGAATTCGAAGTTCTAAAAAACATAATTTCTGGATTATTTTGACTTTAAGAAGTAATCAGATGAAACATAGAATACTGTTTATCACAGACTACTTTGGGTCAAAGTTACCAACGACATTTGTTTTGAAACCATTTAAAATTTTTAAACAGTCACATAAAGTAACACCTTTTGTGTTCCTGGTCAAAAGTGAATGGGAAGATTTTATTTGTGTACAAAGGAAATGATCCCAACACTACATTTAACAATTTCACAATATTCCAAGATCAATATCTCAATACATTAAAGAACAACTGTTGTAATATGAACACTATAAAATGGTTTAATACTTATAATCCACTAGAGGGTAGCTGTTTGTAAGAGATGCTTTTTCCCGGGGTTTTCCCTCTAGTGTTGTTTTGCCTCCGTGTTTCACATTTTGAGCAGTGTCAGCCTCGGTGTACAAGAGAATGCCTTTTGCAAGTTATAGATAAAGCTCATATGAGCAACAGCAAGTTGTCGAGTGGACTTTTTCAAAGCCGAAGTTACCACAACAACTAACAAGAACCATGACATTACAGTGTTCATCAGTCTATCAGATGTGTTTTTGCCTGATAACAGAAAAAAACTAAACTGAAACTAAAATCAGTCTTCTAAACTTGGTGGAGTGGGTTAACTCAAACTTCAATAGTGTTTTTTCTCATGCACATGGGAGAGAAACTCTACTGGGCAAAGGTTTGTGTAGTGGTTGAAAGGGAACCCAAAGTGTGTGTGTGTGTGTGTGTGTGTGTGTGTGTGTGTGTGTGTGTGTGCGTGCATGTGTCCATCTGACAAATGAGGATATACCTAAGCTCAGTTTTTTACACTAATTGTACACTACCGCATTCATTTCTAATGACCGGTCATTTTTGACCGAGGAACACCAAGAGTGTACAAAAGTTGAATAAAACAATTAAAAATGTATTTAAATTAATACAATTTGTTTTGTGTGTTGAAATCCTTTTTGTGGACAAAGTCATGGAATCTTAGATCAGTCTGATCAAATTAACTACTTTTCAGTGATAAAACTTTTAAATCGGTCAAATTTGACAGGAACACAACATGAGGGTTAAACAACAGGTTTATGATTATAGTATGGTGGAACATGTCCTTGTGATGCCAGCAGATCATTTTGATCCTAGACACAGAATCGCCAAAATGAGAACAAGGGATATGAAGCTGACTGTTATTTCGTAGTAATCTCATGATGTCAGATGTCTGTCAGCTGACAGAGGTCAGGAGAAAATCTCATCAAATAATTGGGATAACGAGACCTTGGACGTCCAGAGGAAGTTATTTGATTGGCTGTCTGTCTGTTAAAAGGTGCATCTCTCTGGAAACACCACCTCTGGCTATTTTTGTTTGGGTTCACATAAGTTATATTAGTTTTACATATAGTGGCTGCCAACTGTGTTTCTGTGTTTTTTTTTCAAATTGTGCTTAAATTGAGGAATTGATTAAACAAGGGCTGAACAACAGCTGAGGCAGAACTGTCAATAGCTTACAGTAAATAGGTTTGGCATGTTTGACATCACCTCCTGTTCACAGACAGGGCAACGTTACTTGTTATGAGTTAACTTTTCTGTTTGCCTGGTTTTCTATTTTTCTCAGATCACAGCTCAGGAGTTTTGTTGGCATGGATCGGTCTGCGTAAGATCAGAAGATAAAATGACCAGCTGTGATGGTAACTCAATAGCTCTGTAAAATGTATCGACAATGAACCCCTTGCAGTGTGAAGCTTTTTTTTTTTAACACTGAGAGGTGTGTACAGTAATAAATATAACTGCATGGTGTTGGAACTGGAATAAGTCTTGATTAATTTAGATTCTGTTTTATACTCTAAATGTAAATAGTATATGTACTGCAGGGGATTGATTTACTACAAAAGCTGATGGGAAATTGTCTTTTTAATATCCACTGATATGCACACAGTGGGCTCATTGTTTTTCTCTTGCACGCAGCAGGCTTGGTTCCCACCGTAGATGTAATATTAGATACTCTCCAGTCACCTACGCACACCTGGAACACACTCTTAGCTACTTTCTGCCTGTGCCTTTTGATTATCACCCAGTCGTTCTACCTCTGTGCCGCCCTGCCATGCCAAAGCTCAGACCCTCACTGGAGAAGACAGGTTGCTGCAGCACTTCAGCTGTCTCCAGTTCATACTAGAGCTCAGTGCCAGGGAACTCAAAAGACCACACTGTAGTTAGCATGGGTTTTACATATCACAATATTATATAAATTATAATTATTTGCATACATTGTTTTGAAGCTTGTCATACCATGTCTGTCTAATATCTAATAACTGTTTAATATCCTGTTCAAGTTTATCCATTTGATCACTTCTGCACACCTGCTTCCACAGTATTATATTTGTATTATATGAATATTATATTGTATTTTATAATTTAACATTTAATTGTGTTGTATTTTATTTTATACTCCATTTCTATATTTTAACTTTTGCACTGTTTTATACCTTATGTCTTAAGTTCACCTTTGATTTATGTGAAATTCCTCATATATATATATATATTTTTTAGCATTGTTGGAGGACGGCTCAGATCAGAATTTCATTGCCAATGACTGCTTCTAATTGTAGTGCATGTGACATTGAAAATTGTGAGTGCAATGCTGCAATATGCACTATATGTTCCTTTCACTCACACCTACATCCCCTATTCATTCATTGTGCATCCACTGTGTCTTAGAATTGGGATTCGTTTGGATACAGAAACAGAGCACAATAAGGTCTGGTGTTTTTAATCAATTATTTATCCAATATTTTAATGATCAGAGTGCCTGGGGTGATCAAAGGCTCGGTTCGAGCTCCACTGCCTTTGCTCACTAAGACATCCCTCTGTACTTTGATGTGGTTCACCAACAAATGCACTTATCTTAAGCATAACTCTCTCCCAGGCTTGCATGTGGGTGCTTTGAAACCGCTAGTTTGAGAGGCGTACATACGGAGAGAAGGTCACTGACCAATCCATACTGAGGAGGGGAAAAAAAAAACTCTCGCATTTATGGTCTCAAGCAATCAGATGTACAACTACTGTTTTGAATGTCATCTAAATATGACACACCACAGGTCACCTTCTCAGATCCCTCATGTACATTATCATATACTTAATTGGTTGGCAAGGTCTCTAACTTGAAGTATGTGTCACGAGATGTTGAATAAAACATTACTTGGAGAAGAAACAACTGCCTGATGGCAGCCTCAAGTAAAATCCTGCCTTAAATGACCAGTCAGTGGATGCAAATGAGTAACTCCTCAGAGTTACAGACCTGACAAACACTGGTGCGCTCAAATTGCAAAAGAGAAAAAACATCTATTTTTATTTCAAGTGCGCAAATAAAATAAAAGTGCCTTTAAAGAGATATTTTACAATGTGTATCCTTATCATTTACTTAGGGGTTAGTGCCACAGCAGTTCAAGTCATGTTGTCACGTTCATGTCACGTTTGTGTTTTGATAGATTCAGTATAAATTGTACTTACCAGCTTATTACATGGTTAGATCTATTGAGACATAGCCCATATAGGTCTCCATATGCAGAGCCTTCCTTTGTTAGATTGTGTTTATATGCGATTGTTCATAGCCTACTTTTACACTTCATGCTCTGGATCAGTTCAATTGTACAATTTCATTGTGTTTCCTGTTTTTGTACTTTTTCTTGTGGTAACTGGGCTTTTGAGAACATAATTCATAGAATATGTATTCATTTTATTAAGAAAGTACATTAATTCAGGGTCCCTAGACCAAGACAGTATGTACTAAATAATGCCAAAAAAGGGAGAATAAATGTACAGAGCTGACTTTCAAACGTACCTCACTCTTTGAGCCATATGTCATAAAATTGTCCTATGTTATTTATGTCACCTTTTTTAGGTATTAAACCTGCATGGATTTATGTTTGTGCCACTTGAGGGCAGCACGACATGCTGTACATCTACACAACACTGACAATTTATTCCAGTTTATAAAGTTGTTATTCCGAAACAGTAGCCTATGACGCCTCAAACAGACACAAAGCAGCAGTGTCATTTATTAGAAGTCATGTTTCTGTCCACCTCGCAAATGCACAGACGGGTGACAACTTAAAGGAAAAACCTGAAGAAAATGAGTGCAGGCATTTTGCTGTCATGGTTTGGGTCCACTTGTTCCCTGAGAGGGAAGGGTCACTGCAAATCACTGTGAAGTTAAATGATCACCTTTATCCTGTAATGTCTGCATTGCCCCCATCCACAGGGTCACTGAATGATTTAATGAGTATGAAAATGACGTGAATCATATGCTATGGCCTTCAAACCCACCAGACCTCATCCCAATTGAACGTTTCTGGGAAATTTTGGACTGGTGTGTTAAACAGCATAAAGCTCCATACCACCATCATTAAAACACCACATGAAGAATGGTTGGAAGAATGGTGTTCATCCCTCCAGTACTTCCAGAGACTTGTAGTATCAAAGCCAAGGCGCAGTGAAGATGTTCTAGTGGTTTTTCCCTTAATTTGTCACTAATCTGCATGTCCAAGGTGCTGAAAACATGTGTCCACTGATGCAGCATGAACAGGGGAATTTCAGAATCTGGTGATAATTATTGTTAGTCACAACCAGTCACAACCAGTGACTCTTAACACATCACACACGTAGTAATTTAACCTATTGTTAATGTACAGATATCGATTAGTACAGGTTCTAAAAACAAGCACAAAACCTACCCAGAACTTTTGCATTGAATGAAATCATGCAATGCCTTGTTTAATCTGATGTGTTGTAACATTTTGTGTCTTTTGTTGTAATATAACATGTTTGTTGCCCGATAACACGCAGTCTGAAACACATTTTTAAGTGAAAATGCTGGCATGGAGCAAAACAATGTCATAATGGCTATAGGTGCTACAATGATATCCACCATCTTTATATATAAAAAAAAATCTTAATATGCTGCAGGCTGTTGGTGATACTGTTAGATAACTTTGTTGCAAGGAGATGATTTGACTGTTATCGGCATAGCTGTTTTGACAAATGTCTGCTTCATCTAAATTGTTTTGCTGTGCTAGGCAGGTATTTGTCAGAAGTTTAGAGACGCTCTTTTTAATTTAGTGCAGTTGTCCACCATGAAGCTCCATTTTGTTTTTGATGAATAGCTTTGGGTGTACTGCTCTATCGCTCAGTCAGTAGCATCCCTCGGTGAACAATTATGGCGGGATAATCTGTTGACATGAACTTGTTTCCTGTTCATTGTTTTACCGTTCCACCCCAGCAGTCCTCTCTGCCTCTCCCCTGTCTAAGTGCCTCCTCACTGCCAGATTTCTTCTATTTTCTTTGCAAATCAAGTCATGTACTCAGATTATTATACACAGTACAAAGAAAACAAAATTGGTGATTAAAAATTAAATACTCTTATCTCTCTGTGAGTTATCGCAGTCCCCAGAGAGAGGATGCTATTTTGCAGGCTTGCGGGTGTCTTTTGTTCCCAATTTAGAAGCTTGTCGCTGTTTATTGTTAATTTTTGATGCTTCATTTGATATTCTGTTCACTTTCCTCCCTGACATGCGGAGAAAACATCTTTATCAAAGTGTCAGTTGTATGGCTTGTGTTGTCAGGATGTCAGGTTTGCCCTATTCTTTACATTTCTGGGGAGAGGGTGTGTACTCTGCAGCCCGATTTGTTGGCATGCCAGCTGAGCACGGATATGTGCTGTGCAAACTCTGCGTCTGAGGAAGAAATCAATATGTATCCTAAATCTCAATTCCAGCCTAAAAAAAGACTTTTAAACTCCCAAATCTATGAGGATTGTGAACTCTGACTGACTTTAAGAAGGCTTGAAAGTTCCCAGTGCAGTTTCTTTTGTTGGCTCCAAATATCCATTTTCATAGTAAATCCTCCGTAGAGTTACAGGCAGACAACAATGTGAAATGACTCTTCTTCTGTCTTCGCAGGAGGCCTGTCAACTTGGCAAGATAACCTCTGTGAATGTAAGTCTTACACCGTCTGTTCACTGCTCATCTGGCATGTGCATTTCTGTACTGTATGCATGACTAGAGCGTGATACTGCATAGTTTTTATTCTGTTACTATATTCTATAATTATAATGAAACAGAAAATATAAATATGATATATTTTATATATATATTATCATCAAGTTACACCTGTAAGAATTCTGCATTTCACCCCTTTAATTTTTCTTCCTGCAAACATACACACCAAGTTTGATTTTAATGTTTCAAAAGTTTGATGGTTAATGTTGCAAGGAAATCTTGCAATGATGTAACCCATGCATATAAAACCTTTTTCTCATCCCCTTGAATGACTTGTTTTCTTTGGGCAGCGATAGCTTTATTGTACAGTTTTTCTGATTGTTTATTGTGTGTTTAAGTGAAATATTCAACTCTGTTTAAGGACATTTCACACTTCCCTGCAAGATGTTAAATAACATTAAGTCCAATATGTTGTGGCATCAGGCCATCAGGCTCTCTATTTTCTCTTCAGTGTTTCAGTTATTCTTTTTTATCTTCATGTCTTCAGATGGGCACAGAGTTCACTAGTCCTGCTCTCAAAGAGAGTAGGACTGTAACATACGACGCAAACATTTTTATTTTCAGTTACTTTTGTGAAATCCTGCACACCACAGTTTGTGTGTTCAGTTCTACCTGTAGTTATTGGTGAAAAATCCCTGTTTTCAAATTTTCTAATATTATCTAATACATTATTTAATTTGGATTTATGATACAACTGGTAGATGTTTGTTGCCATTTTTATTTAAGCCATTGTATTTGTAAAATCTGACATTATATATCATTATAATTTATAATATTATGAATAAGCTTCTTAGTCTTCATGAAGTTCGAACAAAGTTCATTAAGACCCTGCTTTTTCGGACTGGGTAATAATATGACTAATACTGTCGTAGTTCATGTTTCACAGAGAAGATCATCCTAGCAGATGACTCAATTACAGCTGAAATTGCTAAAAATTCATTTGATTTGTCAAAAATCACCCAGTAATCTCTCAGCCCACTTGCAAGAATCACCTCCTCCTTGCATGTTCCCGCTAACTTGCCATTTCACACACAGTGGCATATCACCTCACACATAATAGGCCACACTGGAACAGCTTGTACAAAAAGAAAGGACACACCCACAAAGTAAAATCACTGACAGATTTTTGTGAATATTGCAGGCTCGTGACATGCAGAATAGGGACATGTAGGACAGCATTTTTACTTTGCCACTGCTTTTTTAAAAAATTTTTATTGCATTTTATTTATTTTTATTTTTTTGCCTGTACATAAGACACGTGCGACATGACAAATCACCATCTCCTCTGAACAGATTTATGCAGGTCTAGGTGTGCCCGCAAGCTGATCCTTATCTGAAATGGCAGAGCCAATCTCCCCTGATTCACTCCTAAGTGGTCCCTGTTTATCACTCAAAGTGAGGTGGTTGTCAGCCAAGTCCTCTGTGCAGCACTGTGCAGCATTCACTTCTTTGCTATTTCGAGAGAGTGGTAGTTTGGGGGGGGGGGGGGTATTTATAAAGATAAAACTCAAAGAGCTGTGGCCCACCAAAGGACAAGGTGGGAGCCACTTGGCCTCTCCGGCTCCGTGTCTAAATATAACGGGCTCCTAATCCAGTAACCCGTGAATCCAGCCCCATCTGCCTATTGTCTGGGTGGTTACCAGAGGGAGGGTTTTGGATTGGCTGGCTTGTTATATGGTAGAACTTGGCATGCTCCTCTCCTGTTCATTTTATCTCTGTGTACATACTTCTCAAGGCAGTGTTTTATCTGGCTGGACTGGCTTTGTTTGGTCTTGATATCTCTTACCGCAGCTTGTCTTTGCTTTATGGATTTCTGGCAGCTTCTTTAAATAAGTGATAATGCCTAGCAAAACACTCACCTTGACTCCTCTGCGCATGTTTGTTTTTGTTTGTCGTGTTTGTCTTTCGATGTTAATGTTTTATTCACATTTGTCATTACCTCTGAGGGGGAAAAGTTTTATTTATTCAAGGCTCATTAATGGTATTTAATTGTAATTAATATTGTAGCGCTAAACAACTTAGTATTGAGTGAATCGTGAAATCAGATTAGGCTTTTTCTTAACATCTGGCACCAACTTGAAAGGGCTTGAATAAACAGCAGTCTAAAAATGAAGACACTCCCTTATGCAAAATGATTGTGTCCTAATTGTCACGGACAGCTGTTTGTTCTAATAGATTCTGGATGCCATTGTTGGAGCAAGTTTCCAATAATTAGAGTCATGTGGGGAGGAAACATGCTTTTTGTAGAGCTGCCAACCTCCCATAAGTGGGCTCTTTCTTTTGCTGGAACCTGGACTTTGCTTTTGGGTGCATCCTCCAGTAATTTGAGAAACAGCTGCCAACACTGTTTGAGAACAAGTAGATATTTAGACTACTTGAAAGCGTGGGCAAACATGGCACACAGAACTATATGATTTTGCCAACAAGGTATTCGACTGATCTCCGTCTTAGGGAATGAATAAAACCGCACAAGGAGTGTGGGGAAAACAACAAAAACAACAAAAACTCTCTGCACAGAACTTTAGAAATATACCTCATCGTTTGGCAGCTGATGTCGCCACACGTGCAGCAAAAAACAGGATTAATTTATTTTGTGTGGTTCAGAAAGGAGCGCACGTGAACTCTTTTCTTTTTTTATTTTCATAATAGAAATAACAGTAACAAGCTTTTGTTGCTGAGTTATTTTGCACAAGAGTTGAAGGTTGTGTGTGTTTGTTTTGTTGACTGCTTCCCTTTCCACACTCCTTTTCTCTTTATTCCATAGATGCCTTTTCCCGACTAGTATACACCCGCACGCAGTGCATTTGTGGCCTCAGGATCTCGATGAATCAAGCAAATAGAATATTTAGCTAGCTGTTTCAACATCACAGCATTGAAAACCACTCAGTTGTGCTTTCAGGGCTTTAATTGTGTGGATTTAGGTTAGTCAACCCTTTCTGATAGTTTTTAAATGAAGCTTTTTGTGCACTTGGTTTTTGGCAGTTTGTCCTTCATTAGTGCCAGACTTTATTTCACTCTGCCTCTCTCCAATTTTACAAGGCTTATTTAGTCTTATCAAAGAACAATAACTGCTTTATCTATGCACGATGGTGGCTAAGGAAAAATATGTTTGCACAGAGACATCTCCTCCTCCTGAGCTTAAAGGAGCATGTGTTAATAATGTTTTTAATTCAGGGCTTGCATATTGCTTTTACAGCTATAGAGATGAAGGAAATCAAGATAGTCATATGTGCTCCAGTTGTATTTGGTCTTGAGGAAAAAAAAAAAAAAGAATCTCTTATCAGTTTGAATAATGGGACGAATAAAATTCAGCGCAATAACTGAAGCTGAGGGCGTAATTATATTTTATGTGTTTTATGCCCCTATACCGTGTGATGCGTTATGATGTTACTGAGGGAATCATGTGGAATTCAAGCTACAGTATATATCACTGCGACAATGCTCACTTTTACAGATATTACCTCAAAGCCAAGTCAGATATCCTCACTTCTCATTTTTCTCTGTCAGACTCCAAAAGAGAAAAAAAAAAATTTAAGTAAAAAAATGTAATCAGTCTACAGGTTACCCAGTGTGCCTCACAATCTGAATGATTGTTACGGTGTGGTTTGTTTTCTGGAGGAATCGCTAACACGTTAGCAGACACCACTACATAGAGGATGTGTTTTCTTTTTTAGCTCCGAAAGAAAGGTCGCAGCATGAACTTCTGTAAACCTCCAGAGAAATCAAAAAGGCCTGCACCTTTCAGAAGAAAATGCCCACACTCCTGTGATCCCCAAAACTTTACAAATCAAAGTCTCAGCCTCCACACACACTTCCACTTCTTTTGTGTCTAAACTGGGTGAGACGGAAAACTAGGACATAGTTCAACCTGTTAATACACATCCCATCTATTATCAGGCCGGGGAGTCCCAATTATAAATCTTTTAGTCCGTTTATTATCTGAAAAGTAATTCGATAGACTCGACAGAGCCCAAATCATTTTTAGGTTAGGAGGTCACTGTCTCAATTAGTCCCCCCACCCCCCTCCCATCGCCAGGATGCAATTTTGGCATATTTTCCAACTAAAAGCAGGTAAAGATGATGGATGCAGCGCTGGGCGTGTAACAACAACACTTGGTACAATTATGTGAGAATTTCCCTTGTAAATGCCGTCTCACAGTACTCATTCAACCATAAACGAGCATTGTTGTCACCACTCATGATGATATTAATAATCTTTGTCAGCGGAGGTGTGCCAAGATTCTCTTTGGGAGCAGAGAGTACGCCTATGAAGGATACTTCCTTTAATAACTGTGTATGCAACAACGTTTTTTTTTTTTTTTTTTTTAATGATGCAATTTTAAACATTTCTTTTTAGTGATCATTAAAGGAGTCCATCTCTTGATAAAAAAAAAAAAACTCAAAAAGGCAGCATTGTAGTAACTGAGGTCAAGGGTCTGACTTTGAAATTAAATGAAAATTAAAAGAAAAACTTTAAAAAACTTTTGTGATATATGTGCAGATAGTTATGGTTTTATGCGCCCACGTTTTGAAAAATCCTTCTTTGAGATTTCTGTTCTCACCTCAATACAACAGAGGTGAAAGGAATTTTGATAGTAATGCTTGAAGAACTGAAATATTACATTTTTAAATATTCAACAACAATGGGCCTCTCCACAAAGGATGTCCTTGTTCCTCTGGTCAGACTTCATTGTGGACTTTTCATTGGAACTACTTTCAACTGAAAAGAATAGTCCACATGAAAAACTGCTCAGAGTAACTTGACATTGTCGCTGCAGATTTATCAATGTTGCGAGCGCCACAAAATTCTTCTCCATTGTATCTGAGGCGGAAGCAGAAATCTCGGAGGTGAATGTCTCAAAATGTACACTTTTTTTTTCTTTTCTTTATACTGTTTGTGTGAACCAACCCTTTGTTCTGCAGTAAAAGAGTGAAAAGTGTTTATAATACCAGAGTAGCTTAAGAAAATAGGACCCTTGAAGAAGTTTGTTGGTGTGTTCCAGACCCAGCGCCGTGTGACGTTCCATCTTCCAGACGGTTCCCAGGAGAGCTGCAGTGACAGCGGGCTGGGAGACCCGGAGCCTAGCAGCACGGCCAGCACCACCCAGCCTCTTCCCCTCAGCTTCCCCCAGGACGAGTACTATGAGCAAACATCGCCGAACAGCCGCACTGAGGGAGATGGAAACTCAGACCCTGAATCCAGTGAGTCCTGAATTTTGCTCCTTTCAGACAGAAGGCAAATCTGTAATTTTCTGTTTTTTTTTTTTTTTACTTTTTATGGGGTGCTTTTTAAGTGATTTTTTGAGGCTGATTTTTCAACAGCGTAATTTACAAGGGGCCATCTGTGTTTTTTGACAGTAAAAATATTTACTGAGATTACAGCTGTGATTGTCATAGTAACAACAAAGCCTCGCAAACACTTAACAAGAGACCATTTGTCGGCCAAATAACTAGTAACAAGCCAGTAACACACAATATTTCATTCTCTATAGAAGCTGTTTTTGCGAGGTCATTCTGCAGACATGTCAGATAACAGTTTTGTTGCCCAATAAGTCAACCCAGAAGGAGGGTTGCCCTTCTGAGGAGATAAACTCTTGTTCCATGTACTGTATTTATCATTTTCTCGTGTTGAGATTTAAAACCAAAATGAGCTCACACTAGATATGCAAATCGATTGGATTTGATCAAAATAAGCAGTGGAGCTGCTGTCACGGGAGAGCAGAATAATAATAAGCGTGCAACTTGCACAATGGTGCATTTATTATCGACAATTAATTTTGTAAGGCTGAATTTTGTAAATGTTGTCCAGTGCTAAGCTGTACAACGTGAGGGGAATTATACCTCTGAAGTTGGAACTCTGTTGCTGAATTTATTCAAATGATTCACAAGACAGCTGTCACTGCATGGCTTACTGCCCAATAATGTTCTCCATAAAAAGCTCCATTGAACGCAGGGATGCACAACTCTGTCCTCATACATATACAACAGATTAAAAAAAAAAAAAAAAATCATTGCTCAAATAACTGGCTGAGGGGAAAAAGAAGAGTGCTTAAGACATACCACAGAGGACCCTGGATTTCTCCACCAGTGGTAGTGTAGATCCAAAGCCTGTGCACCAGCAGCATGCCAATGATGCCGCTGAAATGATTTTGCTCCACCTTAACATGAACAAGGCTACTCTAAATCCCCTATCAATGTGTCCTTGTCACACACCAACCCCCCCTTCACTTCATGCTGGATATTCTAGTCCTGGTGAATCAGATTTTTATTTTCTTGTGGTAACCTGGTGTCATAGATTGGATCAAGGCTCAGATCGGTGCAGACTTTGACTCCTTCTGTGGCCCGTGTGTGCCAGAAATTCTTTAGCCATTGCACCGAGTTACCTGTCAAAAAAAAAGTCTGTTTTTTATTTATTTTATTATTCTTTTTTATTCAGCAGAGAAAATCTACAGGACAGGTAGAAATAGATTGTTTTACATACACCTACGTGCTGTATAGCCATTGTGTCATAGCTCTAAGTGAGACAACAGTCTTTGGTGCAGCTGCCTCCCCAGCAGCTGCGCTGACAGGTCCGGGACTGGGGTGTCAGTGTGAGTGTGTGATTGTGAATGCATTTGTTAGACATTAGACAAGATGGGTGACATCCTGGCGATGGCTTACTGTTCATTTACATGCAGTGGTCCATCCCTTTTGTGATTTTTCTATTTTTGATAGTGGGATATTGCAAGTTGCAGCAATAAATCTACACAGATAGGCTCTTTTTTTTTTTTTTTTACACAACCAGCTGACCTCCATATTACTCTCACACACACACACACACACAGATCTGTATACCTGGCACGTGTATAAACGCACACACATAGATCTAATGATCAAACCTCTCCCTTCCCCAGCTGTTCTCTTTAATGTATTCACCATGGTGACAGCGGTGATTCATATATGTGATTCATTCATATACAGAAGCAATTGCTCATCATCTCATTAATATTCAGTGACATAAACATCTCATACTTCATAAACTTACTCAAATACCGCTCTTATTACCCACTTTCCCTCTGGGGTAATATTTGTTGAAGTGCATTAGTTTTAAATAGAGGACCATGCTAATGTAGTAAATGCATGTGTACTTTTACAAATTGCCACATTAAAAATCAGAGCAGAGTGAGAGTGTTAACAGAAGAACTCAAGAGTGTAATATTGGAGTCTAATATTAGTAGTTGGATATTAGAAATGTCATTTTAGTTTTTTGACCACAAAGCCCCTTGTGATGCTCTGTTATCACACCAAATTTTATTAAAGTCATTTATTAATTCTTACTGTTGTTACTGAAAAAAAAAAAAAAAAGTGAGTGAGTAAAGTAGACAGGACCTCATCATATTTGAGGGGTGTGAAAAACACCATATGTGAAGTGTTTTGATCAATTTTATGAGCATATATATTATTCCTTTGAAATATATGTAGGACTATGCAGCTTTCAGATAAGCTTTCCAGGCTTCTACGAAATTCACTCCATATTTAATATTTGTACAGTTTTATTAAAAGATCCACTTTAAAGCCCATAATTCGTCACCTAAGACCGCAAATGTTCTTTCTTGCTTTTAGATGCAACTGATTTAACACACGCTTGCACACACTCTCACATCATTTGAAGACAGAGTGTAAGTCGCCTGACTCATCCGGCTCCATTTTCTCCTTCCAGAAGTTTAAAGATAAACTCTGGCTCTGTGCTGCTCAGTTCAAACAGAGAGATGGATCCTGTGCATGTTGACCGTCTCAGAGATGAGTGCGTTGGTGACAGAGGGGGGGCTAAGATGGATTAGATATGGTTTTATCAATGAGCACCAGGCTGCCATGGTGGTGGCAATCTCTTATCATGTCGTCTCAATTTGTAAAGCAGAAAGAACAAGGAAAAGTGGAAAGAGGGGAGAGGAGATGGAATGACTCCAAGTGAAGAGGAAGAAATAGAGCTGAGAAATTGAAAGACTCAAGCGGCGGTAGAAAGAGAATTTCAGGAGTCAAACGCGGTATTGTTTCGTAAAGGTTCCTCAGCTCGGACCTGAATGTCAACTTGCACTGAATAATTGTCTGTGCCAAAGGCAAGCCATGTGGCCTTCTTATGACAATGAATTTCTCAACTCCTCTTTAAACCTGCATCTTTATTAGACCACCCACTCTTGAAATAAAGTTCATATGACATTTTATGTTTCTATTATTTATGAGTTAGACGGCTGTTCATTTTATGGGCTCTTGCTTCCCCCTCCAGGCTTACTTCATCACCCTGCCATCAGTCTTGTGCTGTCACCTCTTTTGTCACATATTGTTCCAGAGGTTTTGATATTTCCTCCTCTGTCTCGACAAATAGATAAAAGCGGCAAATTAATATCATTAGCATGTGTGTTTTTAGGTCCAACCCCCATACATACTGACAGCTGGCTTTTACAGAACTGCACATCCCGAACAATTAGGCATGATGAATCGTACCTGTCCCTTTTGGCCAAATTGCGACACTTCATCAAAACATCAAAAACAGGAATGCATAATGATATGCAGCACATCTTCCCTCGAATAAGAAGGATGCATGCTGCCATTTCAGTCCTTTCACACAGTGACTCACTGCAGTCCTCCAGAAATCCTCCAGCAAAGTTTTTACAGAGGTTCATGTTCTAGGCATCAGAAGGGACTGACTTTTCCTGGAATCACTAAGAGCAGTGTTTTGCATGCAACACTAAAAGCATGCAGTTGATGAAAATGTCGCTCCTGAATCATCTGGGCTCAAACATCCTGTCCCGTGGATTTTACTGTTGTTGGTTTTTTTTCATAGTAATGACAATCAGCCCTGTTCTGAGTGACGTGACTGCGCTTGAGTGATCGGTTAAGCTTTGTTGACATCCAATAATTAAATTCTGCCTTTTATATTTGTATGTATTTATTATTATGGAGAGCCAGCGCTGTTAAGTTGATGTTGGTATAATGATGTCCTGAAAGTCTTTTGCTGAGTGATGGGAATCATCATGTCACGAACGGCAAACAGTGCTAAGCCCCCAGACAAAGTGCAGCATAGTGGGAGCAAATCCCTGACTCTAAATCCCCCACATTTTTCAAACAATACACAATTTTGTTCTCCGGACAATTTGTAAAATACTTATTTCTTTCTCCTGTTGTTGGCGTTTAGGGATTTAAGAGCTTGTCATTTTCCCCACTTACAAGCAGCTCACTAAAGGCAGTTTTGAAGTAGTGCATAAGTCTCTGGGAGAAACATGAAAAAGCTGTGCAGTCTAGAGCCGTATCTTAATCTGTGGCATATGGCTTTCAAATGACCAGCTTACACCTTGTCTGTCTAGGATCTAAATCTGCTATTACTCTAAGCCAATCCTTTTTAAACACTGCAAGTATAATAAGATTATAGTTTTAAACATGCTGCACAGTGTATTATAAAATTACAGATTCTTTTTACAAAAGGGAGTTGCTTCATCAAATAACAGATTCCAATCAATGATATTGTTTTATGTTTATTTTTATTTTCATGTTGTGCAATTTGTGTGCTTTATATGGCTTTTATATCTTATTATATAATCCCAGATGCCAGTAGACAAATAATCTGATTAAAGGCTTGCTGGGTTCATACTTTGTGGGGGCTACAGTCTTAACTCTTTGATTTCTGAGGGTTCAGAATTTTCATAATAGCTCTCAGACTGAGTTTCCAGTTGAATGATTCACAGCCGCCCTTTTTCTTGTCTTTGGAAAAGGCCACTGGACTTGATCTAGTCTGCCAAACACGTTGGGACCACTTGAATTTTTAATACTCCTCAAACCTCTGACTCGGCCCAGTACTGTAAGTCTAGCAGCCAATTCCAAACTTGCACCAAGACTGGAATTCAACTGTCTAGACACAATCTGCCCGTGAATAAAAGGATTTTATGAGGAAGCATGAAAAAAAAAAGTTAGGTGGTTGTGATTGGAACTGGACCGGCCTCAGCGTAAAACTTCAACAACCACATTTCTTCTCATTCATACTGATACTTTAACACATCATTATGTGACGGCAACAACGCCATAGTGTTCAGTACAGTTAGCTGCATTAATTATTCATATGAGTCCAATCTCAGTTTCACTTTGAGGGTTCTCATATGCAATTAGAAGTAATGAATGTGCTTCTTAATTACATTCATTTGTGCAAATTTCCATTCCCCATTGAATTTTTCTGTGGAAACATTGTGACACTGACCAATGGCATATCATTTGCAATGTGACTAAATCCATTCAGCATAGAACAATTAGCTGTAATTAGTGTTACAATGTCATCAGCGACCAGGGGGAAAGACTAAGCTGACATGCAAGGGAGAAGAGGACCCTTGTTCGGAGAGTTAAAAGTACGACATTGTTGCAAGATCAGGATAATTGGCTGACCACAGGTTGGAAAGATGATGAACTGTTGTAAGACTGTAAGGCTTGATTTTTTTTTTTCAACTCTTATTCATGTAAAGTTAGCTAAGCGGGCATTCTCTTTGATAGAACTGCCCATCCCCACGTTTACACACTTAAGAGCTGCCAGTGCAACCGTCTGCCTCTGCCAGCCCATCTCATCATACGCCGCTGACAAATGAGCAGCTTCACTAAAGTCATTAACAGTGACATGCCTGGCTTAAGGGCACATCGCTGGTGGCTGCTAAAAAAGATGGGGGCAAGCATCTCTCATTCATTTCACATTTTGAACTCACATATTGTCATGTTATCAGAAATATTGCGGCTGCTGTGTGTATTTTTAATTCATGATGCACATAAAATGGTAATGCAGCCTATTCCCCTTTTTTGCAGTTATCCCACAATGTACAAGATAACTCCTTTTTTTTTTTTTTTTTGCATCATTTGCAGCAGTTTGCTTCTTGCTGTATATTCTCCCTCATATAAATAAATAAAAGCCTTTGTGCCTTCAGGCTCCCAGAACTTTTTACAGCTGCCCCAGTGGGCCTGCAACTGAGCTAAATGAAGCAACAGCGAGTATTAACCTACATAGATTGGACCTTTCCTTTTAAGATGATTTCAGATTTTTGTTTTTTTTTTCTCTTTCTCTCTCCTTTTTTGACCGCCGGGGGTCTATAGCTGAGTCAGACGGGGATTTAGATGGACTCATCTGTATCCTTCTTTACCGATTGGGATTTGGTGGAAGTGCTCAGTTCTCAGAGGTGAGGTGGAGGGGAACCCTTGTTTTATCTGGTTCAAATGCCACACCAGTTGTCTCGGAGAGAGAGAGACGAGCTATTGATCTGGAGGAGTCAACTCAGCTCGCAGAAAATCTCTCTCCACCCTCCTTCAAACGACTGCAAAGTGTCATGTTAGAAACCTCCTTTTCCAGAGTATTAGGCCCCGTCTTTGTTGCCCTGCCAAAGTCTTCTGTGAAGTTGAGACGGGGAGCTTTCTGGTACAATCCTCCACATCTCAACAGGAAAAGATATTAAAAGATTTCGGGACAATCAGTGCATGGCATTTACAGTTTTGGAAGTGCTCAGATGTCCTGACCTGCGGAGAATAACACATGTAATAGAGGTTGAGCACATTAGCACGTTGTTGAGAGCTGATTTACAAACTAATTGAAACAGACAAGCTGAAAAAATAAAAGCAAGAGCCCTTAAAGTCTACATCACATCATAAGTGACATTAGTATTAGTGGCTTAGTATTTTTTTTAACGTAGTTTTGATGCAACATAAGATTGCTGTAAGCTTTTGACCAGAAATCTACAAATTAACCTTTTAAATTAACTTCAGTTAATTTGCTTATTTTAGTCCACTATTTTAGTAGATTTAAAAAAAATAACTTTTTAAAATGAGAAACATATTTTTTGTGATTTATTCCACCTTAAATGCTTTTATTTAACACTTGTTAGTTCAGTGCCCTGAGAGACCGAATAATCATAGAGGGCAGCCAGATTTGTAGGAGAAAAACAGCAAAGTGGCCTGGAGGCGCCACATTTGACCGTCCGAAAGTTGCTGCTTCAAATTCACTCAGCAGCGCGGTGACTTGAGTGGGCTTTTTCAAAGGCATGCACAATTAAAATACTCATTCCGAAGTTGTTAACATGTTCAGTAAGTCTTGCGTCTGGTTTGGGAAGGGATCAATAGCTGCCAAGTTTGATCGTGTCTCTGGACAATGTATTCTGAACTCGGCAGGGATAGAGAGAGACTTCAAACAAGGATAGAGGCTCAAAGGCCCCAGCCAGCGATTCGCTTTGTTCCATCTCACTGACTCTGTGATTCCTAAACTGGAATATGGCTCGGACTGCATATTAAAGCTGTGAAATGCTGGGTTTGCAATAGGTGAACTCCTTTGGTCCTTGAACCCTTCTAGCCGATACGATCTCAGCAACATCAGACTTGAATCATTAAAAACAACAACAACAACGCACCTGAAATAGAAAAACAGGCAAACCATTCGGTCATGTAAATTGTGTCTTTGGCATGAGGGGCGAAAGGGGACGTACCAAATATTTGTATCCTTGTTCGTTTTTTTTTTTCTGGTTGAAATCAAGCAACTAGTAAACATTATTGAACCCAAGTGTAAGTCAGAGCTCTTCAGATAATGAACTCACTTGAACTTTTAAACTTTAAAGAAATCTCACCACAGATCTGGACACCGCAAACCTCCCAAACATTTCGGAGGAATCATGCCGTCCTTTCAGTGTGATGAGCTGAGGTTCTATCTGCCTGAAAGAGCAGAAACTTTCACTCCCTTCAGAAGCAGGAGGAAAACATGGGAAGCTATAAAATATAGATGCGCTGATGTTTTATTCAAGGCCATTTGTTATAGATAGCTTTTTACAAAAATCCCACTCCTTTTCATTTTCGGTTTGAGAGCCTGTGTTAGCATTAACATTTTTCCCTGCAATTTAACTGCCTGGTTCCCTCCCACCAACCCGCTCACACAACATGTAACACACACACACACACACCTGCCATTTCTCGGTTAAAACTTGAACCCAAAGCATTGCATTATGGATGTGTCACATTTTAAATCTGTATCTTTAAAATGGGGGTTTGGCTTCCAACTTTTCTCTCAACATGAAAATGTGCAGAATATTGAATCTCCTACTTTGAGATTTCATGTTTGGCTGTAAATTCTGTCATGAGATCAGAGGTCAGCCTGCTTCATATTTCAATACGTCCATTATGCTTGGGCTCGGAGGTGCTGTGTTCCAGTGTAACCAATGGCACGGTTTATTCTTAACAGCTGCATTAGCGAGGCTGTGACGGGGTTAGAGGAAGTGCATCTCGCTTTCCAAATCTTTCTCTCTCTCTCTCTCCATGCGTGCTCGCTCTCTCCTCCCATCCCTCCTTCCCCTCTTTAAGATATAGCGCCACAGACAGATTAAAATGCACGGCCTCATCCCTTTCTCATTTTTCACATGCAGTCGGTCTCAAGGATAAGGATGGCCTCTGCTCAGAAGGACTTATTGACCAAAATAACTGTGCATCAATATGTCTCCTGAAGGCTGAGCAGACCACAGCATCACAGGGGTTGTATTTTCACCAACTCTCTCAGTCTTTAATGTTATTGACCCGGGTCGTCCTGATATGCTGCAGAACAGTATGGCAGGCTAGAAACATGACAAAGCCATCTTAAAGCTTCCTTGTCCTAAAAAGAGCATTTTTATCGACGCATCAGAGTGAAATGAATGTTACAGCCATGCTTAGGGATGAAAAATTGGAACAAAAACAGGAGAAATTTGCAATTTGAGAACGGCATGCTGTGACCAATGTAAAATTATATTGCTGCTTTTCTCTGGCTTATTTTTCAATAAGAAATCACTATGAGATAAACTGCAGTTTTGATGAGATTCAATTTACAGTGATGGCGGCAGTATTGCTGCAGTGACATCAATGATATGATGACAGACGGCTACAACTATGATGCCATCTGTCTATATTTCACGTATTAGCATATTTCAACTAATATGTGTCATTCACAAGAAATGCAATATTTTCCTGTGAAATCACTAATTTCACAAGTACGGGCATAAAATCGCAATAAATCTCATGCATAACAGTCTCGCACACCCGCGCAGGAAATGCACACACAAACACACACACACACACACACTTGAATTCTAATGAGGTTACTGGCAGTTAATTCAATTGGCTGGAATATAATAAAGCATGCAGGTTACAGTGTGTTTTTAATCTGCATCCTGAGTCACTGCCATGATGTAATCCAGGTGTTGGATGCACACTCATGAACGGGATTACACCACACTGTACTGTATAGGCCCCTATCTCCACACGATCAATGTATGCCCTGACTGGTTGATAAATTGGTATTCACGGACAAATGGATCACTTCAGAAACCATTCACAGGCTGGTAACTCTGACAAATGGAGTGAGAGTGTGGCAAGGAAAGAAGAAGGAGTTGTGCTGAATGAGCGCAGGAAGAAAGGGAGAAAGGAGGATGGGGGGTTTTCAGATGGGACGAGCAGAGGGAGTAGATTTTCAGGTAGGCCCTGCAGGACACGTTTGGCCTAACAGAAAATGACAGGGGGCTTTTGAGGGTCTTGACACTGAACACATAAACCCAGTTGTAGCGCACCCTCCTCAGCAAGCGAGCCGAGGCATTCATCACATTCGCCGCGGTCAAGTTCACGAGGCACTTCTGCCTGGGCTCTTTTTGTGAGGCATCTGTGGAGACCTCAAGGCAATGTAGCACTCGTGAGGTCAGTCAGCTGTCTGCTATTCCATGCAGAAGCAGAAGCAGACCTGGTGCTCAAGCCTCGCCAGGAGCTCCAGCGAGCAGGCTGACAGACCGTGCCCCCTTTGTCCCCATTTCCCCCAGACACCTGCGTGATTGCATTGATTTGTCCTGATTCCATTCAGCCAGGGGTCCCGCGGGACTTCAAGTGTCAAACATCTGTCATACAGAGGCTCCCTCATGCCGACTAATTCAGCGCATTCATAAGAGCTAAATCTTCACAGAACAGATTGTGAATATGCAACATGAATTGTACGAACAAAAGAAATGGCATATTTCCAATATTCTGTGGGGGAATTATTTTCTTCTGTTATTTTATTGGATTTGCTGCATGCTGACATGACATAACATACTGTAACACATTACTGTGGTGTGGTAGCAAAAAAATGTATTTGCCTCAATTTTCTTTTATCTTAGACACCTAAAAATATGCAGTTTCACTCATTTTAAAATGTCTAAAATGTATTTGTAACGGTGGCGGCTGATGTCTTCACAGACATAAAACTGGATTCTTTGGATGTATCCCTCGGTGTTCATTTTAGATAGAATGGCAAGAGAGGGAACAGAATGAAAGAAAGACGGTGTTAGACAGAGTGAGTTCACAGTGTTAGCAGAAAATAGACTGGAACGTCTCCTGAAGCCAGTTACAGGCAGCAGCGGCAGCAAAGTCTTTGTTATGATAAAATCAGGGACCTCTGCGAACATGCCCTTGATTCTACAGTTGGCTTAACTCGGCAGGTCACCAAGGGGAGGCAGATGTTGTCTCGAGGCATGTCCCACTGCCTCAGCGAGGGCTCGGGCTGGTGTTGCTGAGCTTACAGGTGCAGAGGGGATGGTGGCCGGGGGGTGGGGTGTTGGAGGTGAACTAAGCCGTTGCTCAGCCGCCACAGGCCAGCACTGGGGATGTTGGAATGAGCGGATATGCTCATTTTGATCCACTGAGGTATAATAATTGATGATCAGCCCTGCTGTCGCATCTGGGAGTCACTAGTCCATGCCATAATAGACCCTTAATGCGACACATGGTGGTGTGGGCAGAGGTGACATGGGGTCTCATGCTGGCTTCCATTTCATGTGGTATAAAGGAGGATTGAGGGACCACAAGTCTATATAACACACCATAAAAAACCTACTTCCGCACTTTAACTTTTTATACTGCACATGTGAGAACTGAATAAATGTGATTACTGAAAGCTCTCTTTTAAAATGTGTGTTTCCTTGAAGCTTTGTTAGACCTTTTATTGTTATTAAGCCTGTCTAAACATACAATGGAGAGGAAAAGCACTCACAGTAAATTTTGAAGATAAAGGAAAGTAGAGATAAAGAGTAAAAGGAAGACGAAGCCACAAGAAACGCTTGAAAATGTCAATTTGGGACCATTTTACTCTTAAAGAAAAACAAACGCAGTTGAGCGTACACTGCATAAAACAGAATTTACAGACCACACGTGCAGTATTTGTGCTCCATAAAAAGGAATACTAATTGTTTTTTAATTGTCCATTTTAATGAATCTGTGAAGAATAAAGCAGACAGGGTTGCAAGGAATGTTCCTTTTTTAAAGTCTAACTTCATCATACGTTGAGCTTAAAACCTGACCTACTTTTCTCCCCTCTTCTGTATGTGCTCTTGTTCTATTAAAAAACAAAAAATAGGGGAAAAAAAGTCCTGTTTGGTATTTGGTTACTTAATTAATCACCATTATTTCCACAGATGCTCAGTGCATGCTGCAACTTCAGAGACCAAGCTTACAAAAGAAAATACAGGCACATACGTACACATCCACCTTGATCTGTATCTAGCTGAACAAACCTCCCACGTTGCACAACTGCTGTTAAGAACAGAAATCTCTAGCACAAAACACTACCATTGAAAACCTAAGGGTCCTTTGAAAGCCTCCACTCGCTGATCCCTCTTCAGTGGAGTTCTCCTGCTGCAAGAGATCAAACGTAAACACGGCAGCCCAACACGAGAACGTTCCAAAGCTCAAAACTCAGCTCGCAAACTGTCACTGCCTCTTTTCAAAATTAATGCAAAGCACTGGGAGAAAAGTTCTGGTTTGAGAACAAATTTCAAAGGGATCAATAGGCTGCCATTATCCTGGCCACACTGAACAACATTTAAACCACTGCGCGGCTTTGTCTGCGCCCAAAAAAAGGCGCTCTGTTCCGTGTTTGTTGTCATTGTTGGTCGTCAGTGATCCGATCAAATTTTAATCACACTATTCAGCCTCATTGATTTCAGTTTACCACAGATTGTGTTGACTGAAATATTGTTCTTTTATTCTCCATCAGTGGCAATTACTCAGCAATGAGAGCCTGATATCACAGTGTATTAGAAGGCATGGTGTTTGTGAAATTCTGGGGTTTGGGATACTGGTCAGCCACCCACGGGATCTGAATATAGCAGCCATGCATGCACACGTACAAAGTGATGTGTGCTGCAGACACACGCTCCCGTGCTCTCAAGGAGGCGCTGATTTACTTTCATATACTTATACCTCCGCTCATGCTGCAGACAAACGCAGACAGAAAGACAATCACACACATCATAAGCAATGAATGGATGCCTCTTTCTTATGTTATATTGTTTCATTGATTGCTCAGAGCAACAGACTTTTTTTTTTTTTTTTTTTTACTGCGCTTTCTCTTCACGGTTCAGCACAAAAGAACCCACACATTGGGTACAAACTACAATCTCTCTATACGGCAGTTTTCAGGACCGTCCTCAGTATTGAATTACATGTTTTGCCTTCAAGGTCGAGAAGGCAAAGAAGTCATTGCCTCTAGTTATTTTGAAGATTTGTGCTCTCATAAAATGCTCTGAAAATGTATAGGATGTCATGGATCTGTAAATTAACATTTCAGATCTTTTGCAAAAAGTATTTCTCTTTCATAGTCACATTAAATCTTATTGTCGCAAAAAGGAGAAACTTTTTGTTGTTCTTCTAACATTTTCAGCTCTTCAACACATTCATTATTGTTGTGTTGTAAATGATTAATATTAATTTTTCCAAAATGAAAAATGTGCATACTTTCACAGAACCCTGGCAAAATCCATCTGTCTTACCTTTGGAGCATCTGCCATCGCTTACAGGGCCGTCCACCTCACGAGTCACAGGGACTTAGGGACATCTGTCCCAACAGATAGAAAATCAGGATAGGGCCATCCATTCTGTTAACGCTCCACTGAACTCTGTGTTATGTTCACCATAATTTGCTTTTGGTTGCTGCAGCATCCCGGAATATTGCTTTGCAGCAGCTCAGACAAAGTCGGCTGGTTGTAATGTGTCCCTTTTCGGCCATTCTGCAAGAAGATAATTTGATAAACCCCCAGACGTAATGGCTATGCTGCATCCTGATAAATGTGGGTAATATGACAGGGGACAGAGGATTTCCCTAACAATTTCTGAAGAGAAGTTTGGCTATTAGGATGATTTGATATTTTCCGGAGAGAGTACATTTGATCTAAAGGGAATGTATTTTGTTGGCATTCAGTGTAACACTGTATGACTTTTTTTTTACGGGAATTGATGCATATATTGTCTGTTTTGTTTCCAAGTTTGTTTGTGAATGTGGATGTTGCATTTGGATTTGTTCAGGCAGTATTTGCTTACAAATAGTTTTTGCCGTTTCAGACACAGTGCCCATATTCCACAGGGGGAAACGCAAAGTAGGGTTACAAATACAGAGTGTTACATTATTTCTGTCTTCTGTTACAGCGCCATATGCTCTTCTCCACTTCTCTCGAGCAAGAACAGTCTCCACCACACACATATTATTCATAATACCCTCTTATATATTCTTGAAAACACAAATCAGGATAAAGTTAGTGAAACTGACCATGCAGTGACCCAAAAATTCACTCAGCCATTCCTCCCTTTCTCATCTTGCGTTCTCTCAATCTTCTGGGGGTAAGTGCGTCAGCTATTCCTCATATGGTAAAATATGCAATCTGTGCATGCCGGTCTATGAGCACGTTTTGGGTTAATCCTCATGAATACGTGTCTTTGTCTGCATGAATAAATAAAAACCTGCTCACTGGGTAATTGAGGTGCCGTGCCGCTAACAAACGAGGACACAATTTGTAAATGGGATTTTTTTTCCCCCACTGATCTGTAGACCCATGATGTTCTATATCACATTAAAGCGCGAACCAAAATCATATTGACACACTATATAAAGCAGATATGACATTGAAATGTTGGATCCTTCCCTGAGGACTCTGGAAAAGTTTAATTTGGCATTGGTTATTTGTCATTTGCATCAATTTTGTGGATGCTCAAGAGTGAAAACGCTCAGAGTTTTTAGTCATATTTTATCCCTGGTGGCAGAAAATGTTAAATAAGCCATGATTTAAAATTATTGTTATATCAGTCCGTATGAGCGGTTGTTACTGAGCAGCCTGATTCCACATACTGCACATATTTTATTACATTAATGTCAATATACGTTCACAGTAACATATTCAAAATAATATGTATTTCACAAGCTGAGACACAATGTAGACTCAGAAAGAGGAAGAAAGAGAGAGAGACAGAGACGCAGCAGACAGAGAGACAGAGTCGAGGTCACCCATGATTTCATCATGGCTGGTTGCTTTTCAGAGAGTGTTCCATTTTGTATTTAAAGTGGTCCCAATTATGGTCAGTTTTGTGTTGTGTGCGTAAGGGATTCCATATGTTGATCCCCTTTATAGAAAAAATGTGTCTGTCTAAAGGTGGCTTTCTGACAGTGCACTTAGCAATTTCCCAGAGCAGCATTCCTAGTAATTGAGCCAAAAGCCCAAAAAGGTTTCAACATGTCACTAAGAACCTCAGCAGCCAGGTTACGTAAACATTTAGAGATGACTGTAGTGTCAGCAGTTTAAACCAATTATCGGACCCTCAGAGTATTTTAGAAAATGAAGAGCATCACAATACATACAGTGTAAAATCGCTGCATGAAAAAAAGCAGATTTTTTTTTTTTAATGTGTAATGACTTTGTTTTGCTTATGTCTGCACAATTTAACATTAGAGAAACTCTGACACCTGTTTAATTTGTTTATTATTTTTTTATCTAATTCACTTATCTGTTGATGTATGGAACTGAAGTCTGTGGCTCGTCACAGTAGTGACAGTAGTGTGAATGCCTGAGTTGGAGGTCCTGCCTAACACAGACAGCAGTCTCATCTATATACATCTGAAGACCCGATAGAGACATAAATATTTAAAGTTGTATGGGGAAAATTGTGCAGGGAAATTCCTGTTTTGATAAGATGACAGTGTTGAGGATATGATAATGACGATGAAAAGCCACAAAAATGACATGTTGGGAGTGTGAGGATGGGAAAAAGCACATTGACAAATATTGTCCAATAAATGCCAATGGAGTATAGGTTCAAATTGAGATTTCTTTTTCTAAAACTTGTTTTTTGTAGAAGGAAAACACTCATAGAACTGGATTTATACACTTGATCATCAGAAAATGTATGCTATTCTTGTCTTTTTCTACCTACTCAGGGTAACCGGTGCCATTAGAAATCAAATTAGATGAGTGTGACCCACCAGAATATATTAGTCAGTGTCCAGGGCTTTTATTAAAAAGTAGTAGTAAATTGTTATTTTGAGATCCTCTGCTCAATTCATTTTCACATAGATTGATGCAATCTCATTTCCTGAACTGGTTGTTTGAAAGTGATAAAGCTGCTCATAATAATAACTGATCCTTTTCCCATGCTGGCACTAATTACTCTTTCCTGATGGCCACGGCCAAAATATTATGCTCATAATTGCAAATTCATCAAGGTTTCACCAACAAACAACCTCTCTCTAAGGGGTCAAGCTTTCTACAGAACAGCCCTCGGTCTTAGAAATCAGGAAATGCAACATCAGAAAAAAACGGAGATCACACTAAAAAGTTAAAATATATATATTTTGTGAGGGTTTTTTGTTTGCTATTATTGTCTAATTGTCTGTAGTAACTGCTGCGAAGGCCAACTGCCATTTGCTCAGGGACTGACTGAACAATTAGCTCCTTTAACACCAGAACGCCAGTGATGTAGCGCTCCTTCTGTCTTGGGAGACAAGTGTTATAATGGCCGACGATTTGGGTAGCATTTACTGTAACAGCAAAAATACACAACTATTATGATACTTATCTTGCAAGATCTGATGACGAACAATACCTTGGGAATGGTATAATCAAACTCAGATAGGGCACCCCCAGCTTTTAGCCTGCCATTTACCACCACAGTACACTTTTCTGGTGTTCAATATCCCACCAAAGCGAGCCTCGAGAAGTGCATTGATTTCAGTGGGGTCCTCTTCGCCAGTCCTGCCCCTCACGCCTCGTGCTTGACCCACTTATTTTCTCATCTTTCCCTGTTTTCTCATGAGAGTTATGCTTGCACGTTGCTTTTCCCATTACAGTGTGAGTGGATGCAGGCCAAGTATGATTGCATTGCATAGTCTGTCTCCCTCTCGCTCGCTCATTGTCTCTCCCCATGACTCACACAAACATGGACAGACACACACATACACACATGCACACACACACACAAACACTCACACATGCACACAACACACAAACACTCTGTCTACCTGAATGAGTTAGGTGATACCAGCTCAGTTAGCCAACAAATAAATCACTGGACAAATTGACAGATATGCCACAAGAGAGACCGTCTTTAAAGGAGTCGTCGAACGCTGCATTTGCAATGAGATTTTCCGCCATGATGGATATCGACAAAGCACTGCATTTATACTGAACCGGGGGCCCATACTGATCAAGTAATTCCACAAAATATCACGGACCATATGGGCAGGTCTTTGCTGCCCATGCACATAGAGTGTAACTTAAAACAAATCCAGTGTTTTGCAATTTTAATGCCCTCATACAAGTTTTAGACTCAACACAACAAGTCTTAGGTCTCAGGTTGTCTCAGGTATAGTACAGAAGCTTATACACAGGGTTTAAACTTCAAAAAGTCAATGAAATGCATGCTGGGTAAAACCTGGGCACAGATCTTGTATGGTAATTTTCTGTTTTGTCTATAAGGTGCTGCATAAAAGCTGAGACAGAGTTGACAAATCAGCTCATTTTCCCGACATTACGGTCCTTAAGTTATAACTAAACTAAAGGAAAACTAACATGGCCTATGCACTTTAATCACGACATGTTTAAACAGCTAAGAGGAAGCTTAACTTCTGAATTAAATGTACTTATACAGTGAGGGAAGAGCCACATGCTTGTCAGATAGAAAACAACCCAAAAGTCAAGCAGACATCTGCAGTGCATTCTGGTATGAAGTGTTAGCTACGCGCAATGAAGCGGAGTCCCACAGTTAGCCCGAGGCGGCCTCATGTATATAGCTGGAAGCCAGGCAGAGCACTCTTCTATGCAGTGCTGTTGTGGGATTTGGTGTGGTAGTGTGAGAGTCCTAAGATCTCTAATTTTCACCTTGTTGGAGGTAAATCCAGGACCTGAAGAACTTTTAGGGATTTTTGCTGGTCTTTTAAAAAGTTACTGAAAATAGTACATTTCCCCTGGTGAGCTCAGGTTTGAAATGGGGATGTTCCCAAAACAGGGGAAGGGAGGCCTCTGGGTGCCTTATTATTGCATTGTGGCGTGATCATTGCTTGCTTTGCGTGGATTACAGGTGAAACAATGTGCAAAAATCACATCAAATTCAACAAAAAAATTTAACTGTAATGTTTCATAATGTGTTTTATGTTGTTTCCATGTCATTTCAAAACGTGTCCATCCGGAACCGGCTCATTGCTTGGCCTCCGTTACTGCTGCGTGCAGTTTTCTCGAGAGCCGCTCATCCAAACAACCTCACACTCAACACTCCACTTCTTTTGGTTCTCGGCAATACCCCCGCCAAGTCTGAAGTCGATGAAATGAGCGGTTGGTGAGATAATCAAAGGACAGACAGACAGAGACTCCTTCCATTTATAGTTAGATGAAAATCTGCCACTTTTTTTAATCATCCATCAATTATTTGAAAGGAATATTTGAAAAAATGTCATTGTGATACTTGCTCAGCGTCATAGAGGATGAGGCCAGGGGAAGGCAAGCAGGCGGCAGAGTTTAAGGCTGGAGTTTAGGTTTCTTTGGAAGTCTGCATAATATTTCTTAATAGAGTTGAAAGCAGGCTTGAGGCAGGCCTGTGGAGATTCTCCCTTCCTCTCCTGGATTATCATTTTTAAGCAGCTTCCTTGGGAGCACCCCGAATGAGCATTATGAAAGCAAGGGTTAGGAAAAAAAAATAGACCTTACCAATTTAGTTATTTCACCAATTTACTTCCTTTTATATAATTTGCAAAAAAGTACTGCTCACAGTCATCCGAGCTAGTTCTGGCTCTTTTGTCCCAAAAGGAAAAAAAACAAAAAAATACTATGAGCTTTGTGCAAACTAATACTGCAGCTTGGACATGTTCTGTTATCCCCTATCTGACTCAGTCAGCCTCAGTATGTTGCTGTCATATCAATTCATTTGTGAGCAAAAGCTGTTGTCAGAATAATGCAGTTAGAGTCCTTCGCTCCTGAATTGTTTTTATTAACAATGAGGGAAATACATAGCAATGCCATGTCCCAGTGCTTATGCAAAGAAGTATGTTTTGATTTTCCTAATGAATTAATATGACCTTCAGTTTGGAAAAGTAGACCCAGAAATAAACTCGTGAGGCTGCGGGGGAAGACAATAGTAGAAGAAAATAGTGTCAATGATCTCTCCGTGGACTCCATAGCAAATATCAGACACACGCAGTTGACATCAGTGAGCAATATATATGCAGCATTGCAAATGGCAGTGGAAGCTAACCTGCAAAGGAACATGTGGAGGGTTGGATTTTCAACTTACTTACTTCAGGTCATACCTGTAAGACGAAGCCTATTGTTGTTAGCTGGAAAATCTTAACTTCTTCAGGTTCCTCCTTTCTGATTTTCCTCTCACAGCAATAGCATTTGCATTTTTCAGCAGAGGCAGGATTTGAGCAAAGAGTGTGATTGCTCTCTTTGCTAGTTAAATGTTTAAAGAAGACATGCAATTTGAATTGCTGCAGAGCTCATCAATATGAAATTGGACTAGTGGAGGGAAACAAAATGTAAGGAGGCAGCCTAGCACTCTGTATGCCTAAATCCAACACTCCATTTTCCACCACAGCAACACACGATAGACTTTCAGAGGGGAGAAAAAAAAAGAAATCTATTGGTATCTACTTTACCTTTTGAGGGTTTACTTTGTTATCCCCAGCATAAATACCTGCAACACATATTAGAGCTGCAGGCTAAATCTGGGAAGAAAACAGACTGGCTTTTAAGAGACAGAATGAAAGATTAATATTTCATACATATTTAAAAACACAGGCAAAGTGCAGGTATTGATTAACCAAAACCAATGGATTAAGTGTTTTGAAAATCTATTGGAGAATGAATTTACTCTATTAATCAATTCTATTTCCACATTTAGTGTCAGATAATGATAGTGTACTTTAATGACAAGGATAAACAGGTCTGTTAGCTAGCATAAAGCATTCTATATCTATCCGGGGAAAACCTCATTGGGCCTCGGAGCTTGTTATCTGTCACTCAAAAAATGATCCAATAGCATTCATAATGCCGCCAAAGAACACCCGTTGTTTTCTGCCCCAAATCCTGCTGTGCTGAAAGATGTGTCGGCAGCAGCAAATTATTAAATTGTATTTTTCATTCTCAAGGGTTGTCAGCAGCCTTGCAACAAATAGAATTTCCCAATATAATTATGATTACTAGAGGGAAGGTGAAAAAGAAGAGCTGATGTGTGGTGAATAGGGACGCTCGCAGAAAACAGGGGGGCCAAGCCTTTTGACAAGGATCCCCTCTTCAGTTCCAACCCTTAATGTCAAGCTTGGCCCAAATTTGACTGATAATCAAGCTCTGTCCTAACACAAATGTTGCTCAACGGAAAGAAATAATTTGTATGGAGAGACAGTCAGAGTTCAATAGACTTTCTGTCATTGACTCCTTCAGCTGATAAAATGCACAAGGCAGCAGGGCAGAAGGGAGCTATTTGCAGAGTTGACAGATTCCATCATGGATGACTTTAGCATACCTGAGCGCTGCTCTTTCCCTGCCTTCTGCATGCCCTCTGCGAGCGAAAGGGGTGATGAATCAGACTTTATGGGCCTTCAGAATGCTAGGGAGGTCAATCTGTGCGAATGGCTGTTAAAAACCGACATAACTTGACCAGGCCCTTTTAACAAGCTCGAAGCCATTCTACACCCACAGCCTGGGCTGCACATTTGTATCGTTCTCTAATACACTTTGCCCTGATAAGCCGCTCGCTGAGTTCCTGAATAACAAAGTTGGATGCTACTATAAGTTAAAGTGGAAAACAAATATTTCTCCCAGCAGCTGGGTTCATGATCTGCCTTGACTTCCTCCCTGACTTTGCACTGCTTCTTGCAGTGATGGAGGAACAATAGCCTCTGATCTCAGGCTCAATTATGGTGCTTCTTTTCTCAAACCACAGTTTAGTTCACTGGCTGTCGGCCATTACAGTGTCCTTGCCCTGCATTCTTCTGTCTAACAAAAGAAGGCTTTACATCAATTTTTTTAAAAGAGAGAGAGAGAGAGAGAGAGAGAGAGAGAGAGAGAGAATATAATCAAATTATGCAACATGTTCATTCCTGATTTCTAATACAGTGGCTGCAACAGGAGGAGAAAATGATGTGCGATCTCATTGTTTCATTATTATCTGAAGCTGATGAGTTAATCTCTTTGAAGTTCTTTCCCTTTCATTACTGAAGTCCCCAAAGCACCGCAGGCAAGCAAAATATATACACACACAAATCACAAAGTTGAGAAAATTAAAAATCTGAAAAATGGTAACTTAATAAAAGGAATTAATCTGACAACCACAGCTGAGCAATATGAATGTAGTGAGTTCATAAAATAACACTAATGAAAAAGTCATGCTGCCAGTGAAAAATGTAAATGACTTGTTGACATTTTAGCGTAGTAGATTCTTTAGTATTAACATAGGTAGCTATGTTCCCTGCTCATGTGAACACAAGATATCCCCATGCACAGAATGAATGAATAATGCTTTAGTTCTTTCCCATATATGGGTGGTGAAAATAGGACAATGGGATGTGCTCCTTTTTTTGTGTTTGCTGTTTTTAGTTTGTCCCTCCAAAAATCCAAAATGTCAAAATGTTAGCCTGACAATCATTGTGGCAGTATTGCCATGGACCAAAATCCTACCTATCCATTTAAATTGTCAAAAACATGGGTAGCTGCAGTTCATCTCACTTATTTCGAAACTGCACACTAAATCCTTTTTGCTGTTCCCTTTCCCTTTCTCCACTCGCTCTTTGTTTGCTTTTACAGTGACCTGTTTTGCGACAGCGTCATATTGGGAAGTTCTTGTAACTGTAAAAGCCTCTTGGTTTTTTTTATTTTTATATGTCCATCATGTTGCCGTAACAACAGACTTGGCTAATCCATAGTGTAAGGGGCACGCTGAGGACTGATGCACAAAAATGGTAAAATAACCTGCACCTGAGTGTCTGATGTCTCCTCACTCTGATCTTCCCTCTGAATATTTTGTTGTTGTTGTGAAGTCACATTTTCACATAGCCATGCGCACGTGTATGGTTTGTGTATGTGTGTGTGTGCACATGCGTGTGTCTGTGTGTGTGTGCATTTTGCCAGTGGTCTGGCAATCATAGGCAATCATAGAATAACACAACTCCATGATTGCACACTGCCCTTGAAAAAAAAAAAAAAATCCATTCCCAGTTGAACTCAAAACAGCCCGAAGCCTTTTCCACCAAACTCTGTATTTTTCCTGTATACATTCTGCTATAGGTGGACATGAAACATAAACATAAAGGAACAGTAGTATTTGTGGAACTGAATTACAGTAGGACATCCAAAGTATAATATACACAGTCTGCCCACATGCAAAGAAAACGCCGCTCATAAAACTGATCATTATCCAATAAAGTCTTTTCCACTTAGTGAATATAAGATTACAATTTGACATAAAAATAAGTACGATTACATACCTGATCACAACATATCATTATATCTATCTATCTATCTATTGAATTAAGCTCTGTGTATTCTCAACAAGCATGCTTTAGTGCATACCAGGTTAAGTGCTATTTTCATCCACATGTCAGCTGGTTTGGTCTGTTTTTTTTCTTTTTTTTTTCTGGAAGCATTTTAGATCTGACGTGCTTTTTCTTCTTGCTAAATGTCACTGACAGGTTTTGACATGAAAACTTAAGTTAGCAGTATCCAACCTGTCATACTGTATTTGTAAACAGCTTACGTTTCCTTCTTCGAGCTTAGGGGAAAGGAGGTGAAGCCTGACAGCAGACAAGGGTTTTTAACAAACATCCCCACATGCATACATAATGCCCCATTTCAAAAAAGAGAAAGTTTGCCGCTCCATTTAATACGTAGTATGTTTCTGAGCGCCCAGAGGATACCTTCTGTCCAATACTCCTATGGGCTGCATGCAACCCTGACTCTTCTTACTGTATGGTAACACAGTATACCACTCGCCATATCTATGCATCAAGGGAATGAGTGATTTAGTGTAATGAGATTATGCCTCCTGAGGAATTCATGTGCCCATGCAGAGTCAAAGTTTCTCAGAATAATCCATCTCATGATGAATTACCTCAGGTTTTTTCTCTGCAGCATGAACTTTGGTTCACTGGACAAACTTTGCACGTCACACATTGGCTACAGCAGCGGCTGCACGCTGCGTCCGCGTTGCGTGGATATTGATTGATGTAGCTAAGTAGTGCGATCGCTGTCCTACACAGCAGCAGACAAGGCCGATAGAAATCCTGTGGATTTCCGTGGCTCAAGCAGGTTTAACTCATCAGCAGAATAGGAATCTCTCGGGCCCTGAGGGAGTTGGACTGGGGGATACATCAAGGGCAGGTGTGAGGAGGCAGGTGACCCGTGACCTTTGCCTCCCACTGCCTGACCTTGGAACGAGATTTCTGTCTCTGAGCTCAGGCTTAAATCTTCCCCACTAGATCAATTTGATGATGTATAGCGGGTTAGGCAGGAAGCTTGGGATAAAAGCTCAATATCTAAGTATAAAGAGACACATGGGACACAGTGTATCTGTTAAGTCACCTCTCTGTTGTCCACACATTCCAGATCCAAGATCTGCTTAATTCAGCAAAAAAAGATTTGCGGCATGGCATTGCACTGGGAAATGGCCCAACTTTTCTGTACACGTACGGCAGTCGTGATCAGCACATCCTCATATATTATTTGCTTAATGAGCCGTAGTCAGAATTGGCAGTTTGAATCAGCTGCTTAAATGCAGAAGTTAACCTGAAAGATGTGGGGGGATGTGTGCTTAAAAGGGGCTTATTGCTTAACTTGAAAATGTGTGCAGCAGATTCAGAATTACTGAAAATTTCCGTGTCCAGTCCATACCTCTGACACTGCAGAAACATAGCGGCATTATTCCAGTAATGCTCTTTCTGCTGTTAGTAATTAAGTCCAGCAGCTGAATAAACAACTGTAATATGCAGTATTCGTTAAGCGTTTCAAAATGTGTTTTTGCACTGCAGAGTCACACATTTAAATTCCCAACCAGTTAATTTAGAGGATCTTTTGGGGTGATAATCGTCATCACTACACTGACAGCTCTATAAGTCCTGAAACTTTTTATTTATTTATTACAAAGAATCATAATGTACTGTACAAGAGCCAGCATTACCCATAGAGATCAGATCATTTTATTGCGTGTAAACCTCCCTGCCCACCCCCAAATGTGCTCACACAGAAGCACACAAAGAGAAGAAATGTGGTCACATTGACTTGGCAACTGGATGTGACCAAGGATTAAGGATGGCTTGCTTGTCAAAACGCAATCTCTTAACGCAGTGATGATCCACAAGCAACAAGACATCCATTCGGGGCCTGAAAAATCCTTTCCCTCTGTAAGCAAGTCTGTGACCATGGATGAGGCGCAGAACATGAATGGTTGGACATTTTATGAATGAGCAGAGAATGAGTGAGCAAGTTTCACATGGCCGCACATGCTTATTTTACAATCCCGCTCTGCTTACGCAAACATATAAACAGTCATTTTGTTCTGCAACACCGAAAGTGAAATATTAGACTGGTAAATAAGTGCATGACAAAATGGTTTTCTGCAAGTGACAATTTTTTTTTATCCTCCTTTATTATTTCATCATTCAAACTTTATGAAATTTTAAAAGTCCTGGCAGGAGTTAACACCATGATAGCACATACATTTCATGTCTGAGTACAGGATAAATTGACTCGAAAGAAATTCCACCCCACCTGCACACACCTTTCCGATCAGTGCCAAAATCCATAAATGGCTTTTAGATCTCAATATTAATGTGGGTAGTAAATTAACTTTAGGCAGCTCAACTCTGGGTAGTTTTTCTAAATGTATAATCTCCTGCCACGGTTGAGCCAGCATAGGAAATAGAGTTCTTTTTTTTTATTTTTTTTTATGCATGTATAATTTTCATGAAAACTCAAGTAGAATGATCAGAATCAGTTGTTATAAACCATAAATCATAGTCACCACTTATTTTATTTTTTAGTCCATTTGCATAAGAAAAGTACAGAGAAACATTAACAATTGCAAGGCAGTGTCAGATGTACAGTACACACTGTACACATATCTATATATGTATATATATGTGTGTGTGTGTATGTGTATGTATATATATATATATATACACACACACACACACACACACACACACACACATATATATATATATATATATATATATATATATATATATATATATATAGCTGAAGCTAATTTCCAACACCGGTCCCTTGATGGGCATCAATATACAGTTTGGCGGCTAATTAGCAGCTAAATATATTTTAGCGTTTGATTTTTAAGAGTTATTTTGTTGCATCTTTACACAAGATGCACATGGGCACTAGTGACTAGGTGGCACGCATGGCTAAAACATCAACCAGGTGGTGGTTTGAAATTTCTCACCTTTGGAAGGAGCGAAAGTAAGCAGATGGCAGGCCTTTAGGGTCCATAGCACATTGTCGACAACGAATTACAGTCCAGAGGGGAATGGGATGGCTGATAACCTCCATCCCATGGTTCCATCTGCTGAATCCTAAGCAAGGACAGTGCATGCAGACATGCAAACCCAGACAGAGACATCTTGAAAGCCTGATGTAGATTTGTGCAAAAGGTGAATGGGGGAGAATTATTGATTGTTTTCAGGATGTGTTATGTAATGCTCCTGGATGATATGTATTTAGTTTTGCAGTATAGTGCTGTACATCATAATAACATTCAAAACTGGGCAGAAATTCTCATCCTTTTGTTACCATTTTGTGAGAGGTTGTTAATTGTTGTCCCCTGAATTAAATGTTTGTTAAATGAAAATAATGAATAGTTGGACTTTTCCTGAGTTATAATAACTGAATAAAAGCTCATAATAAAGGAGAGTAGGTGATGTAACAAACTAAATTAGATGGGCATTCAAAAGAATTCAACCTGGCATTTGTACCTTCTCTCCAAAGCAATCTCTCGACTGTTTTTGGGACATCTATTCAAAGCCCCTCTGTATGGCTCTTTGGGGTGATCTAGAAAGAAAAGACTTAGAAATAGCGAGCAAAAGCAATTGTCAGAAAACACATGCCAAGCCTGCCTTTTGTCCTGTTGAAACAAAGTGCTTCGTCATGTCCCATACATTCACCAGGTTTCAAAATAGGCTTTCATCACAATGGGACTATCTAAATCCTATTGTGGCAGAACAAGGCACTGTTCTCTGAATCAAATAGAAAAGGAATAATGTTGTATCTAATTGCAGTTCCTCCACTATATTCTCCAACTGGGTTTAATCTAGCTCCATTCATGCCCGTGGTAATCAGAACATAGTCTGTGCTGCAGAATTACCGCCAAACATAATTTAGGCTGTTATAATTACACAACAGGCATTGGCAGGAGCTTCCAAAGCCATCAATATAAACCACACTTGTACAGTTAGTTGTTTTCATTGAAGTCTCAATATTTGAGGGAGGGAAGGATGGACATTAGAAAGTTACCGTATCCAGCTCTGTTGAAATTACAGCCAGTGCTGCGGCCTGCCCGTTCGCTCTGCGCAAAACCTGCTGCCTCCACAGTATTGCTCGGCCTATTTGTATGTGACTGGAGGTCCTCTTTCCCGCCACGCTTCTATGAGGAGCGGGTACAGTAAGAAATCAAAGCCTCTGCTGAAACAACAGCTGTTTCTACTTATGTAATGGCTGCAGGATGACTGTTCATATCCTGGCTCGTTGAAGCTGTCACAAATCATTAATCTTGGGCCTGTCTGTGGGGCCACGCTGTCAAGTTGTTTTTGGACATCTGTGGCGAGACAGAAGCAGGACATGTCATTTAAGTGGGTGCCTCACACCTTCGCAGTCTTACAAGATAGCTTAAAATAATCTGACCTCACCTGCAGCTCTTACAATGTCATATTGTTAATTAGTTGCCATTGAACGTCTTTTGCAGTGCGAAGCTGAGAAATGTGAAACTGTGTCTGCGCTGCTCAGTGCATGCACCGAAGCCACCAACATTTATAGAGCCTGGTGAGAAATTACAGGAAAAATCTGAATAAATGAGCGTTGAAAATAATTTAAAAAAGAAAAAAATGCAGATCTGCTGGCTCTGTTATACTGCAGGGGGGTGAGGGGGTGGTTGCTGGCATGGTTTGGGTCCACTTGCCCCCTCATCCCCAATGCCAAGGTGCACTGAAGCTGCTCTGGTGGTGCATGGTGGCCCTAACACTTAGTGCAATGTTTTATTTTCATTTTTCACCCCTCTGTATGTACATGTGTACTGTATATATAGGAGCATATAATTAAATAATAACGCCCACGATATATAACTTGTATTTTCCCTCTCCACGGGCACTTGAGTGCTCAAGGAGGACTACAAGAAAAAAAAAAAGAAATCCACATTCTGTCAAGTGAGCACTAAAGAAAGCCATTGCACATTTCTTGATGGTGCGGTTTATGTATGTCTGTTGCTCCCCTTTGTGCAGTGCTACATATGTTGTAGGGTGGATGTATTGCTTGTAACACGCTGCAAAGGAGAGCCTTGCAGAGGTACCTCAGACCGAATTGCACATCAAGGGGCTTAGCCGCAGCATTAGTGTGGTCTTAAGTAACTTTTCAATACAGCAAGACAGTGAAAAGAGACAGTGAGGGAGACTACATGCCCTCTACTGGTGGATAAAGGCAAATAATTCAGGAGAGTCTAGGAGTGTGCTCCCTGGACTTAATGTGCTTAATATTACTTATTTACTGTTTCTTATGTTACACAGGTATTATATGTAAATGGACATAATACAAGGAAATAAGTGTGGTATCTTTTTAATGTTATATGTTAACAGTAGTTACAGGGGTAATTACAGGTGTAAATGTGTTATGCATTGAGCAGATTTAATTACTGCAAAGCTGGTGTTTGATTTTTAATGGAACACAGAGATGGAGGCACATTGTGCAGGACATACAGAAAGTGAGATGCTTTATTTTTTTTTGTTTGGGATCTACCCATTGCCGATATTTAGCAAAATGGAGCAAATGAATTATAAAGGCATTGAACCGTTAAAGTGAGATGTACAGTTTGGCCCAGCTCATAATTGCTTTTTCAAAGACTAGCCTTGGAAGTAATTAGAGGTTGGAGTAAAAACACTAACCATTCAGATAATCAGCTTGCCATTAACACCTTAGGGGCTGTGTTCTGTTATCAGCTTGACCCTTCTCTCTCCTCGCCTGATTTGCAGACTTTACCCTAACAAAGTGTTAGTAGATTGATTAGTGCAAAGGTCATCATGTAATACTCCCAGCATATCTGTGGCCCGCGAAGTTATTGACTAAACAAAATGGATGGCGTTATACTTTTCAGCAGGGCTGTTGTGTTGCAGCCTCATGTTGAGCGGAGTAAACTAATTAGGCAGTCCCTTTTTTTTTTTTTTTCGTGAGACAAAATCTCCTTTTATTGCCTGACCTTTCATGGCGGCCATTGACAAACTTGTGATTGAGTGTGAATTTCATTATGGAGAGAAACTCATCTTTATTGATCAAATTAAGAGGCAGGTTGCAGGAGGGGAGAAAAAGCTGACAGGTGTATTCTGGTGACTGTAATCATAATCATCGGGCTCCAAACCATTATTTCAACTCCGCGACCTCCCTTTTCTTTCATGTTTCATTCTGAATCAGCTCTACTGGATCAAATGATTACGTGTTAATCTTGATCTTGAATGAGATGGAAAACTGTCTGGAGACTGTCAAAAATGTTCCAGCCTGTTGATTAACGCCTCTAATGCCTTTAAATAAGAAGGTGATGAGGCTTGTTTGTATCGAAAACACCTTTTGGTTGTTGCCTGTTTGGCAACAGGTATGAAGTGCAAGTAACTGTGAATAAATATATGCCTGTTTTCACATGCTAGTGCACTAACAGCTTTAAAGAAAAACGATACTTTGCTTTCAGTAGGAAGTGATGCAGTTTTATTTATGGTTAATTTAATTTATTTACAGTATTTCAGCTTCAATAATTGATGCACCATCCATGGATCAGTCTTTTCACAAGAAGGGAAGACAGCATCCTATTTAATTTTGTTATTTTCCCATTAAAACCTGAGAAAACATCAAAGGCGGAGTGATTTAATTAACAATGTGGAGAGTCTGTGTACAGCCGTCTGCATTTTGCAAATTACTCTTTGCTGAAAATAAGAGACTTATCAGGTCCATACAGACATCGCTGTACACCTCAAAAGAAGTTGTGTTGACACAAGGAAGGGGAAAATACATGTCTCCCCCAGACAGAATTATCCACTTCACAGGTATTTTCAGTTTACAGTTTCCAGGTTGGAAAATTAATACCCTTTCTTCTTCTGCCAGTGGAGTTTACAATTCTTTGTTGTGTGCTCTGTGAAGTGCAGAGTGAACGAGGAATAGACAGGGAGTTAAGTGTTGTATATGGAATATCATTGTGATTTGTTCCTTATAGCGTTTTCAATTCTTGATAATTGTTTTTGACTGGAAAGTGTTTCGAGGAAGCTGCCTCTTAATGATTATTCCCCTCTTGCCACTTGGGTCCGGGAGCTTTTGTTCTGTTTATCACTAGTTGCAGCTAAGATGTACAGTACAGCCCAGTGAACCCCGAGAAGTGCTCTCAACACGTTTAATAGTGAAAATGAATAATATTTCAGATGAAAATGGAAAGAATTACCAGCTGGGGCATGTTAACCACTTAAAATGGTAATTGTCCCACCTTGCTTTTTAAAGACCTATATGAATCAAAGAGCAATTGAAATGAACAGGGATGGGAGCCAGGCGCATTCCTTGCAGTCTCTAAGTGCTGAACACATTGTTGGGCTTGTTTCAGCAGCACAGATAGTTTGTTTGAAGGTCTCTCATACAATACTGGAGCACACGGTGGAGTTTTTTTTTTTGTTGTTGTTGTTGTTTTTTGTTTTTTTTTTATCTCAATGTTGTCTTAAGGTGAGGTATGATGTCTGATTATATTTCCATAATGAATTATGAATAGAAATGAGTGGGGTCACATGCTTGCAAATTAGAAAATTAGTTTATACTGCTTGTCAGGGAGATGGATGGTTAACACCCAGCCTTCCTTAAGTCTGACTTCAATATGTTGACTCCCCCTGAAAGCCACTGTAAATAAGAGTGGATGTGTGAGTACGGAGTGGAAGAGAACTAATGAAAGAAATGCTGTAGGAAACCACCATCGGATGATGTCCCTTTTTTTTTCAGACTCATTGCCCAAATGAACATCTTGTTGTATGGACAAGGAAAAGGCAGGAAGTTACCTGATCCAACACAGGCTTTAATAACAGAGCAGAATACCTGAATCTGTCCCCCCAAGATGATAATGAAATCTAGAAAAATAAACAGAGAGAAGAGGGCGCGTAAAAGAGAGAGAATAACAAGAGATGGAGACAGACAGAGAGCAGAGGCAGAGACAGGAGAGAGAGAAGATAATCTTATTTTCTTTCGAGGGGTAAGACTTCAAGCCAATTCAATATCATACCTATGTTTTGTGGCAATGTTCCTCCTCCTGCTTGACATTTCTGGGTTAGAAAATGCCTATTACAGCTCACCATTGCTCTGTTTCACATAAATTCACATTAAGATGTTTCCCCAGAAAATTATCTTTTTTTCGCTGTCGAGGAGTGATCCGGCTCTCTCATTCCAAGCCCCACAGGTGTGAAGGAAAGCAGAATACTGTGGTGATAGAAATGTCACATTTCATAGAATCGCTTTAATTACATGCATGTACTAAATTGTTCCCCAACGCCTGTACATTGTGTTGGCTAATGCCATGCTTTGAATGACATTCTAATCCACATTATTTCATAGGACAATGAGGGGAAAGCATCTGGTGCTTTATCATTTATTTTAATAATCATTTTAATTATAGCCTGAATCAATCATGGGCGACCTTTAGTAAGGTTTGATGAGGAACCGGTTTCTTGCAAAGAAAAACAATAAAGCCATCAAAACATGGTGACAGTGGCTTTAAAGCTAGTCCAGAACAATCAAAACAAGACTTTTACTACTCCCACTACTACTGCTACTACCACTACTGTTAATGCTACAAATAATAATAATAATAATTTGAAATGCAGACCTAGCTTGCTTAATTCCCCTTGATTTCCCCTCCTGATTTTTCCTCGCACCCTGATTGTTTATTGCATTTATAAGCTGGGGAGTGGGGGTGCAGTGGGGGGGGGTGGGTGAATGTCATCAATCAGCATTAACCATCAGCTCTGAGCTATTGACTGATGATTCACCACGGCAGAATCTCCTCTGACTCTGAAATGAAAGGCAGCAGCGGCAGCAGCAGCAGCAGCATCGCGAGACACTCAGTTGATTGGCACCTCATTGAGTCTGGCAGGGGAGCCTTTGATTGCAGTAGCTGTCAATATCACGTAATTGTTTTTCTTACATACATGGTGCCCTCTGTTTTTTGCAGTGGGGTATAATATTCCCTCTGCCTGTATGGCATTGTGCAGCTACTTTAAGGAAGTTTTTCTTCTTTTTTTTTTGGAGAATTTATGATCAATTGATTATTTTGATTAATTATTATTATGCGCGCACATTTTCTGCACCCACAGTGACCCTTTTTATGGCTGCATTTACCATCGTGTTGATACTGTAAGCAAAAAAAAATTGTGTTTGTAAACTACCATCTCTGGGTGACTGTAACATGAGTGCATTAAGATTCATAACCTATACTAGACAGCTTGATTAGCTGCATATGGCTGTAAATCTGTCCTTCACAGCTACCCCAGGGGTGTATCAGAGTAGCCAGTTGTGCCTTGAAGGTTTAATTGGGCCCCTTTCAATTATCACATTAAGTGTGTTACTGGAATGTGTATACTGAGCACACTTCTGTCTTGACAAGGATAATTCTCCGAAGTCAGGCTAAAATTGAGTTTAAATTTCTCCTTAAATGGCACCCATAACTGCCAGAGGAACTGTTGAGAGAGCAACCCCTGTTCTCCACCACAAGGTCAGCGGAGAAGGCGAGATTTAATTGAAATTGAAACTGTCTACCTGATAGTTTGAAATAATTAGCAATATCAGAGCGGCGCGAGGAAGAGCCGGGGATGACAAAAAATAAAGAGGACACGAGAACTAGATAAAAATGGCAGACTGGTGGCAAGTCATCAATTCCAGTGAATTGAATGTCACCGTGATTGACTGGACTTGACTCGGGATGTCACACATGAAACTCAAACAAGTGACGGAAACAAGACATATGATACTGAAACTTTGCTAGAGGTTTAGAGCAATGCCCAGACATTTTTAGTCTTTTAGGTAAGGAAAGTGTACTGCTGGAATTGATAGACTTTGACCCGCGGTCTCAAGCGATGGCCTCTAAATGTTCATGGAAACTCTCATGGAAAGTCTCATGTCTCTGGCAAATACACTATAATGGATGCATGGCGCCCAAAATGATTTTGGGCGCCATGCATCCATTATAGTGTATTCTACCCTGTACTAGCAGCTTTCTCCTCCCACCCGTAAAACAAACTCTGCCACCCCTCGGCCCTGAAAGACTTCAGAAGTCACTTCTGCCGGGCCCAACATTTCCACACCAGTTAATAAAGGGGAAATGAATTGTATCAGTGTTGCTGTCTTTGCTCATAGTGAATAGGAAATTATCATAGAGATGGGTATTGGTGCCTTCACACACTGAATTACATCGAGAGCGAGCCTGTTTCTCCCTCTGTCACGTATTCACACACTCGCTCGCACATAGGCGCGCCCATGCACACACACAGACGCAGCAGCTTGAAATAAACTGCAGGTCGAAATTGGCTGTAGTGATGTCATCGTAGCAACGGTGGCGGTGGTGGTGGTGGAGATGAGCCAGGAAGCCCGGGCAATTTTCCCTCACAATTCTACAAACACCAGGACATGTTAGTGACATTTAGGGCTTTTTTTTTCCTTTTTTTTTTTTTTCTTGCAAACTTCCTTTCTCTCCATGCCCTCCCTAGGCTCTACTAAGACGTGTCAACATTAGAGTCGATACTAGATGCCAGGCAGAAGAAACGCGACATTCCCTGGCCTCTTTGTGGGTGTTTGTCGTGTTAAAGGAGGACGAAATCGCCGACACAAAGAGGATGGCACCCCGGGACAAACAACATATTCGAGTGTCCTCAGGGCCTGACAGGTGCACAAAATCAAAGATGTGGGGTGTTAATATCTGATAGTTAGAGCTCCAGGCTAAACAGCATCAAAGACATTGAGGTCAATGGGTTGCTGGCGGTCTCTGGAGAAAAGTAGTTGCGTGGCTATTTTCAACATCGTCTCCTCTGTGGACAGTCGAAGCCACCGAGGCACTCTCTTCATCATCACAGCCCGAACACAATCAGCAGACCTACTTCCTGCTTTTGCCCCTCTATTTTAATATATTTTTTTTTTCTTTCTTTTTTCTTTTACTGAGACCCTTTAGAAGCCAACGAGGAGCTGTAAGACTTGCCAAGAAATGAATGCGGTGCCAAAGTCACTGAAGGAGGTTTTCAAGCCCAAATAGTTTGATAGCCCTGTGATGAAAATTGTTAAGAAAATAAATTCAGATCTAATCTAAACAATGACAGTGAACTGAGACAAATACAGGATATAATTAACAGGAATAAATTAAATGATTTCCAGGAACAACCTGCCTTAAATTCTTTATTATTCACTCAGTATCAAATATGTGTGCAGTTAATCTGTATATAGGCAAAACTGAACTCAACATAAATAAATCATAATTACCCTTAGTTATGATTGCATTTGTACCTACAATTTGATCATTAAAAATGCTTGAGGTATAGCTTTTTTATAAACATCACCACACATCTTTATTATGTGCTGCAGTTAATCTGTGTCAACAACGCAGTGTGATACTGGTATTACTGGCCGTAACGTCAATTAATTGTGTTTATGTAAGGGTAACAGTTCTTATGATGAGACAGCCTTATGGTTAATTGGTCTGAGAGTGAAAGTGTAATGAATGGTTTGGTTCACTTAGAGTGCTGATGCAAACAGCAGCAAAATGAGGCTCTTTCTATCCTGGAGTAAAAACTGAAGTCACTACGGCAACAGTTATTTTAAGTATCAAAGTATTTTAGGAATCAGAAATGTTTATCAGCTCCAGTGTTTTTTTTTTTTCTCCTCACAGATTTTGAAATATGTTCCAGTTTTATTGCATTATTTATGGGCTAAACTTTACTTTTGCTCGCGTTTCAGCAGCTGCCATTTACCCCTCTGTCTCTGTCTCCCCCTCTTCCCCTCTCTGTGTCCGTGTGTCTATCTGTATCGCTCCCGCTGTTGTGAATGTTAGTTGACAATGCCTGCACTCAACACACCCCAAATAAAGTGCGCGGTGACAGAAACATTAACACAAGCCACTGAATACCTCTGTGATTTTAGCGAGAGCGTATCTGTCAGCGGGGCCCGGAGGAGTAAAAGGCGTATATCTGAACTTTCAATGGCTGGTGTTTTGAGTGGAGGATTGTGACAGTCAACATCAAAACAGTAAAAGTAAAGCTGTGATTTATTGAATGTGCCGCTTGTGTCTGCTTTCATGTTTGCCAGTGATATATTATATGACTTTTCTTCCGCTTTCAAGAACATGGCGATGCGGATGAATTAAACATGTTAAGCAGGAACAGGTCTTTCTCTGAAAGCCTTACCCTTTTCATGATAACCCCTTTTTAGACATTCAGTGGACTTATCACAGCGTATAAATAGGACAGAATTCATTATTCAGGGGAGGTTTCAGTGAAAAATTAATAGTTGTCCCCGGAGGAGGGTCTGTGGCGCTCCGGAAAAGGAAAACCTTTAAAGTGTACATGCACAGGGGGATCTGTAGAGAGTCTGCCCCTCATACTAAAACCTTTACCATGCTACACTACACACTGATATTGCAAATATAAGTTTGCTCAGCGCTAATGACTGTGACTAATACCGCATGCAGTCTGCATTCATGCCTAAGCTGTCCTCAAAATATTTTGAAGATGGGGGGAAGAAAAGGGAAACAGAAAAAGGGATAGTGCGAGTGTCTGCTCCTGACACTGACACCTCATACAGATTACACATTTTTCAGGATTGCCTAGAAGGACAAAACACCGGGACTTGAGCTGCTGACATCTGACGAGAGACTCCATTTTTTTTTTTTTGTAACTGCACTGAATGACTCCGCTTAGAAATACCTCACTGTACAATAAACACACACCCTGGAAAAACACAACAAAAACTGTACGGCGGGTCCTTCCTCTCGGGCTCTGTCATATAAGAGATTACAATTTTCAGCATGCCCAGATCACTCATGCACTGAAATCACGCCGCCGCCGGTGCTGAGTGGTTTTCAGCCTGCCAGTTATCCGTTGAAAGATGGGCTTCACGATGCTTTTGTATCCACTTCCTATCTGCCCGGCCATGGAGGCAATAACAGTAATGTATGGCTAAGGGAAAACAGAGCTAATCATCAATGACTGCAAGATATATAGCATATGCAGTGGCACCTTGTTTATTACCCCCTCTCTCCTCCTGCTGAATCCATCGGCTGCACAGACAGGCTGCCAGATCTGAGAGCTTCTTCAATGTTAATTTGATTCATTCTTGTTTTCCATAATAATTGGGGCCAATGGGTCAGCGTGATGAATTTGCTTGTTACATGACACAGGATGTAGCGTGGCGGCTGCTGCTGTACAGTTTGTCTCTCTTGCCTCGCTTCCGTCTCATGCAAAGCGGAAGCCTCGTTTTTTTCGTTTTCGTTTTTTTAATCAGTGATTCTGTGAAAACATCCAGTCGTCGCACCGTCGCCTAATGCAACAGGTTTAATTCGTTGAGGACCTCCTTTTGCCTCGAATCAGCTTTTAATTTGATTCTAAAAGAAAAGCTAAGAGTGTTATAAGTGACATTTACATTTTTAGATCAAAGTCATCCTCAAAAAATCATGATTGTTTAGATAGTATCCTGCTGGAACAATTCAATCTCCTTGCAAATATCAAACAGCTTTGTCAGGTCCCACTTAATCAGCCTATTTCCCTTTCTTTCTTAATCCTTCAAAAATATTTTCACTTCCTTTTCATTCCACACTCTTTATTTCCTTTTCCCAGACCTCACATTATCTGCAGAATATGGAAATATTCAAACATCCATCCATGTGCAATGAATTTTAAGGTGGATTTTTTTTTTAATCTTATAAATATGCATTTATGTATTGCTTCCTTGTCAGTGACAACACAGTTACAGTATATCCACGGTGTCGTCCGCCGCAAGTTTCAGACTCACAAAGAAGAGAAGAGATGAATCGCTGTCCCTGCGTGTGATTTTGAACCGAGAGCACTGATGTATGTGCACACGTGTGTGCGCGCGCATCTACATGAGCATGTGTTATGTTTCTACCCCCCATAGAAACTCTGTGCCTCCTCCTCTGTGTGTTATTGTGGTGATGAGCGCTGATTGCAGATTGTTATGGTGTTTGCACCTCTCATCTATCTGGCCCATGCTGGGTATTTGGCCAGGCCTGATTGTGTTGATGGTGACACCGGCGTCTTGTCCTCGGGAGGGGAGGCCCAATAGTAGTCCAGACATAATGAAGGAGATGTAATCAACCAATGTCACACACAAAAAGTCAAGTGTCAAGAAAAAAGCTGTTTCTGTGTTCTACCTTCCCAGCTGTGCTCTCTGCTGATGGAAATCACACAATTGCTGCAGTTGATGTCGGGACTTGCTTTTTTGTAAACATTTTATGCTGAGGCGATACGAAAATTTGAGGTGTTTTCTCTCCATCTGACAACAAAGGTGACTTCGAGATAAAGGAATTTACATTAAATTAACTTTGTACATTGTATTGGTGTTGTATATTCTCAGTGAAGAAATGGGTGTTTCAACCTACAACATACTTTTAATCAATGGTAACAAAAAGAAAGAAGCAAGTGCTTGGCACTGGGTTGTTCAAGAGATCCTTTCTCTCTTTGTGCACTTTGTCCTCTCTCTGTGCTTTGTCATTTGTTTTGGTGTTCTAATCTCAGCCAAGTCAATAATATTCTTTGTTGTCTGAAATTGTGTGTCGGGAACAAAAAGGCCTCCTCCTTTTGTTGAAAGTACCTGTCTGTGACTTTTCACTCTCTCTCAGACTCCTAGATAAAGTAATCATTAGATGTTGTTTTCTGCCTGCAATTACTTTCAGTTACAATGGGTCAAACACTGGGAAAGCAAAAGGGGTCGAGAGTAGACAAGGCTAGATGGATTACAGGCGAGGAACTGTATAGGTCCCACAAGTGCTGATAAATACGTATGTGGCTTTGAGACTCACCATGTTCAGCAGCGTCTCAGTAAATGCATCAAACGTAATTAGTCTAGAGTATATATGGACAACCTCACTCCCCTCTTATCTGCGTCACATTGTCTCCTGTAAAAAAGGCCATTCATTGCATCTGGCACTATTTGTTTTAAAAAGTAAAAAAAAAAAAGAAAAGCGAGAGAGAGAGATAGAGGAGGCGATGGCTTTCCCATTCCTTATTTCTCACTTTGTATCGCTGCCACACAGAATTGCTCTGAAATTTATCTTTCAGCTGAAAAATCCAGTACGCCATTACCGTAGGTAACTCATTACCATTCACTGGCATGCAGTCCTAAGACCGCGTGGTTGCTGTTGAGAATGGCCATTAGATAAAGATAGGCTGTAGAGAAATATCTGTTATTTTATTCCACATTGTATAACAAAATCTTGTTGATTAAAATGTGTAGTAGCTGTCTATACCACAACACACACAGCTCCCTGTAGATCTTAATACATGTCAGCCTCTTACATGGCACAGCTGACCTCTGCGGCACGGATGATCTCTGCCTTCCAAAGAGTGTGCCAAGTTTTTATTGCTACAATGGAATATTTACTTCCTCCTCCACGCCCTTGTCAGCAGTGACAATGACAGCTCTTATTGCCTTTGCCAGGGATTATACAGTACCTCCTGCTGATAAAAGTAGAGAAAACCAAATAGCATTTGAGGCTGACGTGCAGAGAAAAGTTCATTTTCATACTCATTGCCATAGAGACAGGCTGTTTCCAGAGAAGTCACAGACCTTGTCTCCAAGCCTGCATATTCTTATTTCATTGTTAGAGTAATATATATGCAGGACTTCTAAGTATGGCACACATTATTCATACCTTCAGAAACCAGAATCATGGTGAAATACATCAAAGCTTTTAAGTGTATTTGTAATTCTTTGTAATTCATTATTCTCTCCTTCAAATGGTTATTGCAAGAGCTGTGATGAAAGTTATGGCATCTCTCCTTTCAGTGCAACACCAAGGGGTTTTAATAGCGCTATTATTATTAATGACCATCCATTTGCTTATCCAGATTGTACGTTTGGAGAGGGTATAAGGCCGAGTGAAGTGATAAAGTCTTGGTAATTACAAACCCAATTATTTCTACTGAGATTCTATTTGTTTGAAAGAATCTTCCATATTCTTGTGTTTCTGTCTTTTGGTCTCCCTCCAGACACAAGACACGCATCGTATGCTCCGCATGTGTTTTTTTCTCTCACTCGCGGTCTCATCTCTTTCCCTATCAAGAACGCGTAATATCATAATGATAATATTTTTGCACTCGTGATATCTGTAGTACTTGTAGTACTCCTGGATGGTTCTGTGGCTCTATTTGAAACATCTCATACAGCTGAATATAAGCCTCTTTGCATTTTTGTTTTATTTTCTTTTAAGCCCTTTGATTCCAAACTGACGCAAAGAGCGGCATAGCTGTAGGTGATAGTGCTCTGGATGGGGAAAGGTTTATTTTCTTGGCATAGATAAATTGTGGAATATGTATGAACCTTTGTACTTTTTTGAACTTTTGTGTGAGTAGAAAAAAAAAACAATAAACTTCTGAGCTTTCTAAGTCTTTGCAGTGAACGTTAGACAAAACCAAGTGTGCTGCATAGTGACAGCTTATGTTTCAGACAACCTTGTAAAGTGGTAAATGGGCTGCTTTTATACAGTATAGTGCTTTTACCATCCAGGACAATGGTCTTTACAATGTTTCCTCGCATTCACCCATTGACAAACACACTCACACACCAGTGGCGGGAAGGCTGCCATACAAGACAGCTGACCTGTGTTCGGTATCCTGCTCAAGGACACTATCAGACACGGACAGGAGGAGCCGGGGTTGAACCGCCAACCTGGGAATAAATAGACAACCCCCCCCCCCCACACAATAAAATGAAAAAATAAAACAAAAATACATTCAGTCCAATAGACAATGTGTAAAAAGAAAATACAGCATGTATATGACCCACAAAACAAACAAGTGTAATGACAATATGGCCATGAGTCTGCAGGACGTGATAAAGCTTTCATTTGATAATACATGCGTTTGATGCATGTACGTTTAGGCTAAGAAATTGAAGAGACTGCACCAATTAACACTGTACCGTAGGATGAGTCAGAGTGCCGAGTCCACCTTCCTGATGGCTGTTTGAGAAACTTAATGTCCTAGATGCATGCAATTATCCTTTTAATTAGCAATAATGAGTTTGTGCATGCTGAAATAATACGTTGAATTGTGATATGTGTGCAGACCTTAATGTGAAGCTCATCAAGATGTAACTAGCCCTGTCAGTAAATATCATCAACTGTCATGTTAAATACCTCATCCTATTGCACCAAAAGGGCCCGATCAGCTGGCTAATGCCAGCTTGTATTTGTATTAATGGATTTCATGGCTATTGGAGAGAAGAAAAAAAAAAGTGAGATTGAATGCATACCAGTATCATAAAAAGGCAAAATATAACATTAGACATAAAATGTCAACATCTGTTTGATAAGGTAGTACTTGAGCATCCTCGTGGGATTGAGCTTTGCGTTGTTTATCATGGCGAAATCAAATCATTACATTACCCCAAATATAACCGATTATCTTTATACTACAGGCTAGTAACATTGCCATTACCGTGCAGCAGCATGGACCTGAAAATTTTAATTACTGCTTATTGTTTCAGCATTAAAACCTATGATAATATCCAAAATGAGAATGGCCATGCAAACAACAAATGAAGCCGGAATAATCCTGTATTCACCAGTGTGAAAAATTGCAGTGAAAACACTGGTGCGCCATGCATGTCTGTTAATTGTTTTAAATTAGAACATGAATTTGTTCTCTGGGATGGTTGGGTGTCAAGGCTGCACTTAAAAGGACATTATTATCAGCGAAGGACCTTCACGGCAGCTGATTGGAATATTATAAAATTTGTGGGCACAGTAAGTCGATCCAATACAATCCAATACAATAGACTTGCAATGTGTAAAGGAGCTTTTGTTAAGACCAGCTCAGAAAGGCTTTTATTCAGCTTTTAGTCAGCTCATGTCTGGGCTGTGTACTCAACTGCATTAAGTTGAAAGATTTTTATGTGATATTGCTGTGATTGCTGCTCGTGTTACTTTTCCTCTCCTACACAACAAAGATTGAACTCCTAAAAATTGTGCTCTGTTATTTTTTTTAGGGCTACTGAATTGGATCGAATTAGAAAGTATTGCAGGTATCACAGTTGTCATGGCCAACACCTTTATATTTCTAAATTAAATTATCTCAAAAACGGACATAATGGAGAGGAATTTGCACTGTGTGTGAACCTCACCTTGTGTTCTGTGGAAATGCAAGTGTGAAATTTTTTTTTATGGAATCCTTTGCATGCCATGCTACATTCACATACCTCTCTCTTTACACATGTCCAATGTTTGTACAAGCTGTAATGTTTGACCGCACAAATGGAAGGTCAGCTGAAGGTGGATGCAGCTATGTTCGATCTGAGGCTGGCCAAAGGATGTGTTGATGTTGCAGAACAAGATTGCTGTAGGCTACCACTGGTATTGACCTTGCATATGACCATAACATCAACTAGAAAACCTAGAACTGTGGCACTGCGGGGAGTCTAGAAATACACACCAAGATCATGGATAATAGATTACCTTATGACAGAGCAGTCAAATTAGCCTGCAGGCTGTTTTAAGTCGGAACATGAATTGAATACTACTTCATTTCTGTGTTCATCGGTAGTTATTCGGGGTGTGTGCAGGTGAACTTATGTATCAGATGTTCAGTCAAGAGTACAGTGACTAAACAGGTATCACAGTTTTGTTTCAACCACAATACCGCTGCTCAGCGAAGATAAATCATCTCAAATGAGAACAGTAGGTCTGATCCCAGTCATGCTGTCTATTACACCCAATTGTTTGCCATTATCCCCACTTGTCTGCCATTCAAATTTCCTTGAAGGAAAGTAGAAAAGAATGTTCTCAGCATCAGGGGATCCGTGGCGTCAGTGATGTGTGATCCCTCCCGAAAGCTCCACGGGGTACAGTTGTTTCCCCTGAATACAAAAGACAGCGGCATCACAAGCAGGCTGTGGCATACCTCTAGCTGACGAAAGCAGCCAGAGCTGTCAGCGACATCACTCACGCCGTGCTCCCACCCTCCCAAACCCGCCACCGCCTATCCAAACTATCCCACTGGAATAGAAAATAGTACAGGCCCATGTCTTTTAGAAAGGCTGGATGTGAAATATTGCATACAGAATTTGGAAGCACTGAGGGCTGTTGACACTGAACTGCTGTGAGTTCAAGTTGTGTGAAGTCATGGAGCCACATACTACCTTTCATTTGCAAAGTACATTGCGTTTAAGGCAGTTTCACCTTTGGGTGCACTGATGGTTGAAAGTTGAGGAGGAGGGAGAAAATCTGGCAAAAGACACACTTTTTGAGTGTGTGTGTGTGTGTGTAGGTGTGTGTGTGTGTGTGTGTGTGTGTGTGTGTGTGTGTGTGTGTGTGTTTTCTGTTAGGACCAGCAGCATGTCTCTGCTTGTCCAGGGGCATGCTTGTGGAATAAGAAGTTCATGCTAACAACATTACCACATCACAAACGGCAGTATCCCGAAAAGGCATTACCACCAGCAAAAAAAAACCCACCGAGAGAGATTGAGTCGGGGCATGGCCGAGACTTGGCTCGGCCCTATTGTGCTAGCTCAGAGAATGAGAAAGCAGCATCCATTTTTGCCTTAATGAAGTTAGTGACCCTCTGAAAGGTGACACATTTACCGCCCAGGGGATTTATACACTCCTGCTCCAAGGCTCCAGTTCAATATGGAGAGGACAGATTTGACTCCACGTGGGCACTCCAAATATATCCTCACAATTTATACCAGGCGATTTTCAGACACCGCTCTCATAATTAAAGTTGACGCTGTGCTATTCAATCTGCGGTGCCACGGAAACACAAAAGAGTGAGTGCACTGGGCCGTTATACAAAAATCTAGATAGTTTGGGGAGGCTGGTCTGGTATCACTAATGTAGAGTAATCAGAATCTTCATTTTTATGTTGTTAAATGCCATGAAGCAATAAACAAGGTGGAAAGTAGATTTGCAGATTTCTGCAGAACAGAATTACACAGAGCAGGCAGAACTTGTGTGCGTGAAGGAAACAGTCATCCCTGTGTACTAAGGGTCTAAGACTGATTAATTATTTATACCATTCTTACTTATGCAAATATACTAAATAATTTCTACATGACAGCTTGAAGCTGAGGCCTAGAGGAACAATGTGATGTTTGAATGAGGACCCCTCTTTCCTTTGCATGGCCTAGGAAACATAACACTGCAGGCTCCTGGTTGCCTTGGTGCACACTGTTTTACATTCTAATTATCTGGCTTGACAGGCTTTATTGCTGAGGCTCAATGCTGAGGTCTCATCCCAGACTCATTTCACATGTGATGTCAGTGCCGGGATAATGAGATAAGATAGTTTGAGTGCTTAGCCTTGCCCAGTCGCCTCCTCATTCAGTTTTCTGTTTGTTTTTTTTTCCTTCCTTTCCAAGTATGCGACCTAAATTGTGCCAAAATAAATTATGAATATAAATTATAAGTTAATATATTGTACCTGAAAATGCTAAAGATTCTTATAGGATAATGGGATGTTTTTTTCAGTTCTCTGTATTATGATTTTCTTATTTGACAAGATTTATTTTGGATTCTGAAAGATCAAAAGGTTTTAAGGTGTGTCACATTGACAGTGATTAAAATAAACAATCCTTTGTTAAGACGTTCATTAAATATTTAATACAGTAAAGCCAATCTGAGACACAAACAGCGAGACATTTTTTTCCAACTCTAATTAAGCTACAGGGAATTCCTTGCATATTGTAGGTAAACAGACCAGAGTCCTGGGAATAGCAATGGAAATTAAATGCTCTGCTTGTGTTTTTCTCATTACACTATGAAGTGAAACATTTATCACTGACTTTCATTTCACTAAAAGGCTGACATTTAGTGGGTCAACTATTGAAAAGGCGACAACTTTCTACTATTTACATTATGATTCATGAGTTCAGTCGTTGCTTTCACAGCAGCTCAGTAAAATCATTTCACTTTCTGTATGTCCTGACCTGTTGGATTAACTGTGTTGTTTTCTTCATTTTCTCCTTCTCCTGTTTTTTATGCAGCCATCGAGGTGAACCTGCAGAAAGCCTTGGCTGAGGCCTCTGAGACCTGTACCCAGGAGTGTCTGATACTGGGCCACTCCGACAGCTGCTGGATGCCCCCAGCCTTGGCCCAGTTCCAGGGTCCTGGCAGCCCCACCTCCACCCCTACCACCTCCGCCACCACCATTACAATGCCCTCTTTTGGCTTCCAGCAGAGCTTTGCCCGGGGAGCCAAAGCTAACATGGGCAGCATGGGGGTCATGGATGGTCGCCATACCCTGGGCAGGTCTGTGCCCAAAAAAGATGAACTGGACAAAGGGATCAACCGGCCACAGTTTTACAACACCCTGGATAGACACTGCAGTAGTAAGAAGGAGGACCCCGTCAAGGTCATCCCCCTGGCGAGCTTCTCCTCCCCCGGGCAGCCCACCGGTGGGGGCAGCGGCTCTTTCTTACATGAGCACCAGTTGTAAGAGTAAAAGACAGATCTTCATTGCCCTGACATACTTGTGACTCAATCCATAGATGGCTTTTTGTCAGTGAATTTATGATCGGTGTGTATGCGTACGTGTGGAGGTATGCATAACTCGAAATAACTTTGACCGGCCACAGCTCAGTTTTAATGATGAAGACGTCTAAGAACGGATTCGATCATGATGATGTTGTTCAGGCAAAATTATCGGGGATCAGTCTGACAACTAAAACTTGTGAAGGGAAATGTACGTCTTGACATAGCAGACCCATGTTAAAAAAATAAAGGTAGTTCTATACCAAAGTAGTTCCATCACAGAAAAAAAAAAGATTTTTGCTTTCAGTTCAGTGGTGTTTGCTTTGTGATGAGAAAGCTTTAAGCTTCCTGGGCCCAGCTTAGCGGAACTGTGTCCAAAAAACACCATTTCCCTGCACAGAGACACATGCAAATATAGTACTTTGTGTTGAGTGAGCTAAATTGGGCTAAATGTTAATTATGAGCTCTGGGTGGATGGCATTTCTGTTCAAGTTCTAGTGAAGTATTGCTCTGTATAACACGCAACACAAACTCCTTTGGTGGTGGAAGATGTTTCTTTTGTCTTGCCTGAACGTGTTTCAGAAGTCTATTTTGGTCAGGGGACTGCAGAAGGATAAGAAAAAAAAGACATCTACAAAGCATAACTAGGCCAATGGTAGACAACACCAGTAATCTTTTACATTCTACATTTTCACCATGGACCAGTGCACAAAATATAACAGAAAGAAAACACACAACACACACGCAAGATGTTTTCCATATGGCGGTTGCTCCGTCTCTACCAACTCTATTACGAAAAATGTTCACTCTTAGCATTATCTCAGTGGCTTAGCCTTGAAAAGCGCAGACAAATGCGCTTTGGAAACATACCCTTTGTTTCCTTCCCTTCATTTCTATGTCTCACACTTTCCTGCTCGCAAACACTCGCATATTAACAGCCACAGAGCCAATTATGAAATTCTCAGTCTAATTACTTTGATGTGTGATCTCAGCAGCGATCCTCATTGTAGTTAGGAGGTCTGCATTGGTCCTCTCGGCTAGCCAGACACATGCAAACATGTACAGGTTACAAGCACTGATAACTAGCGGCTTTATACACTCCCTCTGTTCCCATCATGTCATTAATAACACTTTCTTAATTCCAATCAGTTATTTTTGTGCGTTTTCATACAGCTCAGTTCAGCTGCAAAGTTTCTATTATCAGTTTTTACTATCTGTTGACACTGGAATAATAGACCAGGGTGCAAGAAAATCTTCAGGGCCCTGAGTCTGGACTGAATTATTGATGTTAATGTTATTTTTGCAGTTATCATAAGAACAGGCATCGGCACTATTTGAGAGGACCCCCCTGCAGGCTGCCTCCTCACCACGGTTTCATCATACACACACTGCATCGCCGCCTGCGTGTGTGTAAATTGTACTGATGATGATAACTATTTCAGACTAACTTGCTGCTGTAACAGATTGGGTGCAGTATAATCTATGGCTACAGCAATAAGTGACTTTGCTGATATCCATTTTTCTTCCCAGTAACATCCAAGCCAGGTGTCTACATCATCAGGTATATGATTCATGCGATTCATTTTCTTGTACCACCTTGCAAATTGGGAACAGGCCTAAATCTATAATGCAACGTGGCATTCTTGGGGGAAGGTGCGAGGCAAATTGTGTTTGCATGCTCTTAGCTACCACACCTATTCTCTCTGCTACTTGGGGTCAGGACTCTTATCATTATAAAGAGGATTTATCGGCGACTCTGTGAAATGATCACTAAAAGGAACAGTGTGTCAAGGACGTGAAAGGGGCAATTCAATTTCATCTCAGTCGATTACGGAAATTAAATTAATTCAAAACAAGCAATTTAGAACAATACTCCTATAAACATCCGTTGATGAAAATGTCCCTGTTTGGGGGATCCAATTTTAGCTCATTTCATTGTTTATAGTACAGACATGTATCACCGAATGGTATAAACAATACATATTTAATCAAAAGGAGCACATATCAAAGTGAACATGCATCATGATGTCACAGAAAATTGAGACTTTATCCCTATAACAAACACAAAACAAAAACTTGTGATATGATCTGAAAGTTGCCTCAAAATCCTCACAAGTCTTTTCAGTCTCTGTTTACAATTATGTGAATAAGTAGGGCAAATAAATTCCTGGTTGGTTCTTTTCAACAAAAATAAATCAGAAAAAATAACAATTAGGTTCCCCTTCGTTAACAATAAGAAGTACAGGCGTTATCTGCTGTGGAGCGTATAAATATGACACAGGAAATTGTGCCCTTCCTCACATCATAGGAGGGAGAGAATATCCATGAAATAAATATAGGATAAAACACTGTCACGCTGTAATCGAAAATGTGATTGTTTGGAATAATTTATCCAATCACATGTGTACAGTAAGCACAATATTACTTATCTGTAACCCTCACTGTGTTTAACTTACTCTGCCTACATAACTCCTATGTACTGTAAAAGCTGCAGCAGCTACATTAATTGAAAGACAACTTCTAGAGGGAATAGTATAATAACTGCATGAATGTACATCTGTAGGATGTTGCTCTTGATACTAACATTTTTTTTTTTTGCAATCCTGGTTTGTTTTACCATATTCGCTTCTAAAGGTAAAGTAGTGGTGTTTTGGTTTCTTTTTTGTTTTTTTCAAGACAAAGAGCATACCATATGAATGTGCTTTAGTTTGTTTTTGGGGGGAGAGGCTTGCCGGAGTAAGTAGTGTCACTCTGTGTCAAAGGTTTTCATCTTTCACAAAACACACGGTGAAATAGGCAAAATGTCGAGGTGTTCACTTTGCATGATTCTGCTCTCACTGTTATTTTCATGTTTTTTTCTAATTCCCTCTGCCCGAAAAGTCAAGATAATATACATAAAACAGAAGATGGCTTTTTATTTTCTCAATTTTTTTCTATTCAAAATGTTTGTCATGATGGCCACGTCAACTTGTGTCATAATTTGCATGAACTGTTTGGACTTCCACAAGGCGTTTTGACACTTGACTACGTAGTTCATGCATCCATCCTTAGAATCAGTGTCGGTATTGATGTTTACTGCTCTATCTGTTTGTCTGTCTTATGGAACAAAAACAACTGTTACGCAGTGTACACATTCAGACTTTGTGAAGTGGGCGTGCCACTTATGCCTCTATACATACACACAACTATCTATACTGTCAGCTAAACTGGATTTTAAACTGTACATAGCAGTACCCCTACAGTAACAGCTAGTAATACCGGTTACGAACTGGAAAGATGCATACAGTAAAGACTAATGGCTACAGGCTAAATACTCAAATTTGCAATGTTGATAAAAAGGAAACAAGGGAAAACATAAGAAGTGATGAGATGACAATCTCTGTTGTAATGTAAATGGATACATATGCATAAAATTGACGAGAGCGTGTTTGAATGTGTTTATAGGTGATCTTGTCTGTGTGCGAGGGAGAGTGTGTGTGCGTGTCTCCTTGCATGTATGAGCGTGCGTGTGCGTGCACATATGTGTAAATTGGCATGCACCTTGCCAGAATATTTCATGTACACAAATGTATCTTGTACAAAAACTAAATCAAAATATAAGACTTAAGTATATGCTTGTAAATTAGTCATCAGTGAGTGAGGTCAAGTTTGCTTTGAGAGAAGGCTTCAGTGCTTGCCAGCAAATCTGTATTGGTCAGTTAAAGCTATACAGTCTGTGTTGTCATGCCTTTGTAAGATATCCCATTTAAATCTATGAAAAAAATGACCTTCCATATGGTGAAATGATTTTTCTTGTCATTGAATTTTACTTAAGCCATTAAATATTGAGTCCTCAAAGTATGCATGCATCACTCTTGTCCTTCACTGTACATTGTTGTCTGGTCAGGTTGTTTTGAGAGCACTGTCATATCTGTGATAGATGTGATGTGAGAGCATATTGTCAACTGTACAATTATGGCAGTTACAAGCTAATGATGAAAGACCCATCAAATTGGATATGGCACTTCACCTTCATCATCTCTGGAAATTATTACTGCTGGAGAAACAATAGGACCTATGACACATACGTTTATGGGAAAAGAAAAATATATGTTATTAAACACAGAAATACCACAGAGAATAGGCTCACAAAGGGGTTTTACTTTAACCCTTCCGTCTGCAGCAATATCACCTACTTTTGGAGATGATATCATTGCATGTCTCTTTTGGGACAGCTAAGAGTTAAATATGTTACGTACAACTATATAATATATAACTATAATTACAGCAAAGAAAATTAATTTGATCTGGTATCTGTATGTTATATGTACTAAAGGAAACACCCTACTCTCAGGTATTTGATAATAAAGGGTTGGTGGCTTTGGACATGGCCACATTTATATAAAATCACATTTGGGTTGTGCAAAAAACAAAGGCAGCATCGACACTGTATCACCTTATAGATGTGGTATGTTAAACTTATTAGCAAACATTCACATTCACATCCAGCAGATGCAAAGCACCATTAGCATTCTTTGGAGTCGTGTCTCTGGACACCTGGTGGATACAAGTTCAATATCTGTGCTGCTTTTAACTCTGTTAACTGTTGACTGTCTAACTGTTTTTAACTCCTGAGGGAAATATCAGGTTCTTTGGCTGCTAAACGATTCACTATATTCACCTGCTAGTTTCTAAAGTTGTCTGCATGTTGTCTAGCACTGAGTCGATTGTGTACAATGGTTTTTCTGAGCTTTTTCACAAAAATTGCTGCGGCCAAAAACAACACTAGTGAACTAGTGAGAGACTGAGCCAAAACAGTAAATCATGGACAGGAAAAAAAAAAAACATAACAAAGAACTGAAAGATGCTATAAAGCTTTACAGAGCTGATGGGAACTTCAGAGTCAGGTGATTATTTTCCTGTGGGTTCATAGACACATTAATAGCAACTCTGTCACATTTAATTATTCACACGATCCATTGTTAATATTGAAATATTGATTGTAACAGCATTAGGTTTCATTTGACATTTTCAAGTTGTCAACACTGGAATCGTTCTCATTGCCACCTTCCATCCTACATATGTGAACATTGTCATAGCGGAGTAAATTGAGTAAATTGTGAAACAGACAATTTCACTCACGATTTAAATTTAAACTCACGCTCTGGATTTAGGGTGCTTCACATTTTAACAGACAAAGCTATCCAGACAACTCAATAATATTTTAAACATTATAGCAGTTATAATGAACTGAGAAAGAAGCTCAGACTGCAGATTTTTCAGCTGTATAATGAGTTAAACGCCTCTTGTGTATGTCAGTACATCTCAAATTCATGTAGTCAAAAGAAATACTGATCGGGCCGTTAAAATGTAGCACATGGTACCTTTAGAGTCTAAAGGGCACTTTGATGGTTTCTGTTTAGGAAGGGCAGAGCTCTCATCGATCAATTCCTACATTTTTGATTTGGTCCAACAATACAAATCAATGAGCTTCCCGTCACAAGGTCGCTTCTCTACTCATTAGACTGTCCAGCCATTATCATATCAGCTCAGGCCATAGACTCAAGGAAGTAGCCTATAAATTTCAGAGGAAAATCAATAGAGCACAATAAACCTTAATTTTAGCCTTTTGGTTCTAGGGCCAAGACGTAAATGTAAGTTTAAGCCAGGAGTAGAAAAAAAAGCATCTGTTCATTCATGTGCTGTAGCTGCTCAGAATGACAAGTTTGATTTACTTTAGACTCACGGTGCATCATCATCTCTCAGCATCTTCAGTGATACCCGCAGGCTGTCTGCTCTACCTGTGGCCATTTCGCCTCATGTGCAGTAAAGATACAGTTTAAGTTCCCTACATCGTTTTTCAGTTTTAGTTTGTTTTTCTTTTTTTTTGTCATTGCTTGAGATACAGCAGTACTATGGGTCTGTCTATCCAGTCATTCATCCTTCCATGTAACCATCCATCCATCCATCCATGAGCTTTGATGCCTCAGAGGCAAACTCTGCCAGAGCTTCGACAATCCCCTTGGGCTATGTATCCTACCTGAGGCCCTTTTGCCATAATGCTTTATCCAGCTGTTCTCTTATGAATACATACAAGCCCTCGGAGAAGAAACCTGAAGCTAGTGCAGGGGTTGATGTTCACCGCAACAGAACATGATAGGATCTCTCAGCACTGACTCCTAACTTGGGCAACACGAAGAGCCATGTCATGTTCCTCGTAACGCGCCAAAGGCTTGCTGGACTATGTCCTCCTGCCACATCTTCAGCATATGTTCGGCCCCCGATCGCCTTAAGAGAGCCGGCTGTGACCTGCCCCATTAGTTTTTCATAGTAATTGGCTAATAACGAGACAGTGACAGTGTAGAGGATGTCCGCACTGTCAAAACACATGCATACCCAGCATTTGCATTTCCAGTAATTACTGCATATTTGAACAGAAAGGACTTTGTGATCTTTGCAGCGCACTTGGTGCTTGTCGCACACACCCTCCTTCCCCATGTGCTAACAAGCCAACTTATTGTATGCCTACTTAGTTCTCAAGGTGTCATCTGTTGAAGTGTCAGGAGAACATATAGGGATTGTCAAACAGTACACCCATTTCAAATTGTAATTAAACTGGCCATCAGGTACCTTGAGGCTGTTTAGTCAACAGCAGGGTACTAATTACTATAAGATGACCTTTGGAATAATATCTGGTGAATTATTCATAGTTGAGAAAATTACTTCGGAGACATGCCAACGACATCCAAGGGACGGCCGAGTGTACACACACAGAAAATTCCACTCAAAGATTTCAGCCTGGCCATGAAAATGAGGTCAGCAGATGGATGAAACTCTAGCTTTTTTTGTGCGAGAAAATGAGATGGTTGGGATAAGCCCTGAAAGACAAAATGAACATCCTTCTAATACAAGGAGGGCCGAAGCTAAAGTTAATGTAAAGAATTTTGGCAAGAGAAGATAGCCTGTCTCTGGGTGGCTTAAGAAACAAAATTATCCCGCTGTGCAAGTTGACACGTCTTTAAAAAGGACTTAACTCTGCTGACTGTTAAATAAAATGCTGTAACTGATGGTTCTACTATCGTGATTTGACAAGCCACATTTTAATTCATGACATGCATGAGAATATATTGAAAACAACTATCCAAAGAGACACAATGCAATATTTTATATTTGATTAGACCAATGATATATATATATATATATATATATATATATATATATAGAGAGAGAGAGAGAGAGAGAAATGAAGCAGGGGCAACATATTTCAACAGACCCATCATGCTGTGGTGTCTTTCAAAACCACTAACAGCATCTGCTCCCTCGTGCTTTAAATGTTTCTGTGGGGTATTCTGCACAGCGAGGGCAGAGGTCCTGAAGAGTTTCTTCCCCATTTCTGCGCAACCTTTTGGGACACTTTGCAGAAATTACTCCAGGGACCTCGCACAAAAACTGTTGCCCACATCTCTGTGCAACATAAATACATAAACAGCGGGGGAAAGTGGTCCTTGACGCTACACCAACATGTGGAACTCGAGCCATGGCGGATAAACCTGAGTGGATGATACATCTGCGTGGTATGTGGCTAAGTCAGCGCTGCATACTATAATGCTTGAGAAGAAAAGCAAAAAAAGGTAAGGAATGTTTGTTCTTTGTTTTTTTTTTCTTTTTTTTTGTAGGACAAGCTTCTTCGAGGTTGACAGTGTCTCTATTATTGAGGCACAAGTAGTCACCCAGTGGACTGGGCACCATGACAATGATGTTAACCATATGGCCTGGCCCTCTGAATAGCCACATTCAGTGTGATCTCGGCCGAGTATTTATGGGAGGTTTTGAAAGAGGGTCAGAGACAGCGCTCTTCACTGCCATTGTAGAGGACCCACATGATTAGTCAAAATTTGGGGTAATTGGTGGTAATTAACATTGACCTTGTCCTCTTGGACATTAGAGAAATGAAGCCATGCCAGAAAATCTCCCCCTGCCATTAGATAGCAATTACTGATAGGAGACAGTAGACCATAAGGCAAACGAAAACCTATGCAGCTGTGTATATCTTTATATCAAAATGCCACCTAACATAATGGATCTCATTTAAATATTTATGTTTAAAGATGTTAAACTCTAACGTTATCTTTTTTTTTCATTTTCGAGATATTGTTAATGCAAACTAAGCACTTCCGTAGTGTTTCTGCACTGCCGTGCCAAGTCACAGTAACAACACAGACATCCTCCTCAACCAGTTCTTGGCTTGTTTTTGAAAAAAAAAAAAAGTTTGAATCTCCAAGTTTTCTTTGTTACTTTGATGACCTTTATACTAAATTGGACTCTGTTTAAAAATGCTTGCTTGTCATACAGAAAAAAAAAAGAAAAAAAAACACTTAATTTAAGCCAGATGATTTCTTCTGCCAGAAACTTTAGTCGGAGCACAAAACCTTCATGTCCGCATTCTTTCAGCTCTGTAAGGCTGCACAGTGGTGCTTTAAGGTGAACTCTGACTTCAGCATGCTGAAATGCTCACTGTGACACTGTTAACATGTTGATGATTAGCAAGTGATATTTATTAGGTTAACCAATTATTCTTAGACACTTAACATGCCAACACCTGCACATTAGCTAAACAAAGCTAAATGTTTTGTAGGTATGTGGTATATGAGTGAAAATATAGATAGAAAATATGAGGAAAAAAGTAAGAAAATAGCAAATTTTCCCCTTTATTCAAAGGATATTTTATGTAAAACCAAAAATGTCAACTTTGTGGTGGCCCTAAATGAAAAATCAGGAGGATTCATCATGTGTGGACCATGAATGTATGTATGATTTTGTTACGGGCCTCAGTGAAGCAGACCGCGTTAACAAATATAGTAACCTGCACAAAGCAGGTAAGAAGAAGAAGAATAGATCACCATGCGTCTTGATCTCTCTCCAGATCACTTCGGGTATTTTTATTTACAACATATGTAATATGTATCATATGAATTTTAACACATTCCTGCTCCTTTAAATTTCAGTTTTCTTCTTTATATCAGTCCATGTACTCACAATAAACTCAAATTTCAACAAAATATGTTCTCTGTCTCTTCAGTCTCTGTAACCTCTTTGTACCTCAAAAATACACTTTTATATGAAATATATGAAACAATATTTGTGTTTATAACACATTATTTTCCACAGTATATGTCCTGTTTTGACTCTCATTTTCATTCAAAAGAGTTCGGGAGTCTGGATCGAAGTGGTAACTGAACAAACAAACCATTGCCATCCATAGAGCCACACCGCCTGCATGGCTTAAAATTAAAAACTAAAAGTGCACCAGCATTAAAATGTTTGTTTGTTAATCCATTAATAACAAACACCACTCTCTCTCATTCTCTCAGGGTTTTCCTGTAGTGTTATCTTGCCTGATAGGTAATAAAGAGAAAGTTCATATCATGCCCCTTTCGCAGTAAGGAAGTACATCTGAGAAACTGCTTTTACTGCTTTTCTTTGTGTGAATCTAAAGACGGTATCACAGGGCAGCCACTGTGCCTGACAAGTCTGTTCACGTTCAGCACACACGCAGCTTTCCTGCAGTTAAGGCAGCGAGTCCCTGAAGCTCTTCCTCCATGGACTTTATTGTCAGAGACTCTCCAATGTTAGGACACCTCTCCCTCCTCTTTGAAATCCGGAAGATCAAACAAAACAACAGTGTTGACGCAGGGTTGTGTTGTGTTTGTGGTATGAATATATAATCAGTTTCCATGGTTAGAGGTTTCTATTTGTTGTTGTATTGTTGCTAGATTACTAAATGGATAATGAACGTGATAATATACCCTTCGACAGTGTATGTTGACTATCTGTGTATCTGTCTCGCTTTCCATCTGTCTGTCTATCTATCTACCAATCTGTCTATCTCGTTTTATTGAAAGCTATTTATTCCACATCATGTATACTTTACATTAATTTGGACAAAGTGTTTTTGATTTTTTTTGTTTTTTTGTTTTTTTCCTTTTTCCTGCCTTCCAGATTTTTCTTACTTTTCCATTCATTTGTGAAAATCAGCCAGTGGCAACCAAGGTGTTAGACAGAACAACTTTAAGTCTCAGTAAATTGCTATTCACACAGTAATAAAATTTACTGAAACCAAATGTTACCTAGACAACACAAAGAAAAATAAAATATTACAGTGTGCTTTGAAAAATGGACGAAAATACCGTAAAATAGGTGTGATTCTTTGTAATTTCACCAAAATATGCAAAGAATACTGGTGTGGTCTTTTGATCTTTTTCCAAAGCAGTATTATTCTAGCCAATCAACCTTTACTTTCAAGAACATCTATTGAACAATGGAAAACGAAAGCATGGTGGGATGAAAAGAAAGAAGCAACAGGGAAAATCAATATAGCAATTATGTGTGCAGATAATGGACATCAAGGTGTTTTTTGGAGTGACCGAAAAGAGGAGGTGACATAAAGCCAATTTAAATAGTGCAAACATTTCATTGTCTCACGCCTGGCGCTTCTGGAATGGATTTAGTGTCACGGGGCTCTAGAAAACCAACAGTGGGTTTTTTTTTTGTTCTTTCCCTGCGTCGCAACAGCTGAATTAGCATTGTTTAGCACTATCTAATCATTGGGTCCTTTTTTATGTTTGCACACAGTCACCAGCCTCTGTTAAAACTCGGTTAGCTATTATGTTTTTATCGGCCGCGGAAAAACCCTGAAAACACAAGCAACAATCACAGCGATTAGCTAATTGAGATCTTACACAACAAAAAAAAAAAAAACACATACACACACACACACACACACACACACACACACACATATAAAGAGAGAGTGACTTAGGGAAAGTGCAGGAGAAAGAAGGACAAGGAGACAGATAAATGTACACACACACACACACACACACACATCCCCTTCCCAAGCTTTTACCTGCTTGAAGGAGGTCACCTCTAGCTCTGTCAAGCTTTGCAGGTGGGTCAGAGATCTGGATTTGATAACTGGAGGGAGTTTAGAGAGCAGACATTTGACAAGCATGACAATGCTCTGACAGCCCTCATTGGGCCATGATTAATGACTGACATCCCTGTCGCCTGTCTCACACAGAATGCAAATGCAGCACTGGGAGAAAATTACCCTAATGTGGCCCGTAATTGGATGCAGGAAGATTCACGTAAAGCAAGAACGCAACAGGGATTTTTGCCCCTGAAACAAGCCTTTATTACAGCACACTGTAGAACACTGCAGAGATGATAAGAGAGATGCTGAAGCGTGATTGAAAATGACCGCCAGCAAATCCTCCTCATTTGTAGTAACACACTGACATTTAGCAGTGGAGTCGAGGGATGAGCGGAGTCGATGTTTGGTGTCTTGAGTTGAAAAGTCACTCCTGAGCTGGCCCCCTTCTCTTCATGCAATAATCATTTTCCTTTCGCTGTTTGGTCAGATGTTACCGAGGTAGGGCAGCAGCTTCACACCAGACGGGCGCCAAATTAACTCCGCTCATACTACATAAAGACACGAGCACCAAACGTATTAGCATTTTTGCAAAGGCTTGACATTGAGTAGGTGCACTAGATGCTGCGTTCAAACAGCTGGCATCAAATTTGAATGAATATGCATAACGGATATCATGCGCTGACTTGTCATTGACTGTTTTTACTGGAGCTGCAAGTTCACTTTTTCCTTCTCAAGGGCACCAAGTTACAATGCAAAGACTTTGCTAGACAAAGACAAAGCTTCCAGTAAATAAAGTCCCATTATTCACAGATAAAAACCAAGTCCGAAACCACATTGCTAAAGCATGTCACTTGTTCTAGATTCTTTTTCGCTATATGGAGCTCCGTTGCTGTGTTGCTCAGCCCTGATGTGGTTTCATTCGGCGTTTCAGCAACGCCTCGCTGAACACTATATCAAGTGAGCAAGTGCCGTAATGAAAGGAATGAATTAAAAGTACAGCTACACTTTTCAGCGAACACCCATCTCTTCCAGTGCTTCCATCCTGACACAGTGTGATTTTGAATTATGTTTCACTCTCTGAATAACATTTACAGTGAGAAAAATCAACTCTGGCATTGATTTTTTAAAAATTTTCAAGACAAAACAATTTGTTGGACTTTTGCTATAATTTTGTATCTACTGTGCAGCCATGCATTACCTACTTTCTAAATGGATTTATTGAAATAAGGCCTAAGATGAAACCCAACAGAACCATAAAGGCAAGAGAAAAAAAAAGAATAAAATCAGTGTGCTTTTCAGTTATGATTCATCTTTGATCTTCTCTTTTGCAATAAAAGAGCAAGCCATACACTATGAAAGCCACTGGGAGGAGAAGGGGAAATAATTGTCACAACGCGACCTGGTGATGCAGTTGGGAGGAAATGTGTGTGTGTGTGGGGGGGGGACTTCCATGACACTCTCCCTCTGATGGGAATATGTGTCAAAAAGCGGGTCTGCTTTTGAAGACTGCAGCAATTACAAAGACAAACAATTATGAAAAACTAAGGGAAAAAGAGAGATGTACTGTAATGAGCAAACTTGATATTCTGTGTGTGTTTTTGCTAAAAGGAGGCGAGGCGAGTTCCTCATTATCCTGATTGTATAATAGATATAATCAAGCAACAATGTCCAATTAGGAGTGCATAGGCAGGGCTCTATGTAAAAAAAATGAAAGGGATAAACGAACAATTGACACTTTAAATTTGTTTGAATGAAACACTGGGGTTGCTCCCTCATCAGAAAGATATTGATGAATCCTGCGGCTTAAAAGAAGAAAAAAATAAAAAGAGCTTTGATGTATATCTGTGATATGATGGAGACTGTGGGATGTGAACAAACAGTCCTTTCCAGGTGGTTTGAGTGATTGTCTAATCCCCTGTAGCTAGATGATTGCAGAGCAAGGTCAGTTTGAAGGCTCAGACTGATTGAGTGCTGTCTGTGGTCGGATGCCATTAGATGGACAGCGGCTGAAGGTTCACTCCAGAGTTTTTCAACACTTGAACCAAACCTGTCCAAACTGAGTGACACCGGTGTGCCAGTAATCATCTGGGCATACTGACGGGAACAACATAAACAACAGACATCAGGGCGGTGCTGTCATTAATAGTCAAAAGCAAAACAAGGCAAATTATTGAGTTATGACAAAAAAAATACATAGCTTCTGCATCTATCTATATATATATTTCAAATGCTGTCTGTGTCATATTGCCCTTTATATACTTTCTATCATCACTTCTCATGCTGGGATGTTATCATCTCCAACTGCCTTCTCCTAGTTGTGCCTGATTCTCATTTGCGTAGCGTGAGATATCAACTGTTCTCTGCTATATAAATCCTGTTGTCAGCGTTGTCAAGCTGCATCTTGTACCTCATCGACACCCATTTATTTCTAAAGCTGTCATTTTGTTACTAAACCGGGTCTGTTGCATAAAATCCAGCATTTCCTGGGGCTGCAATTGGATCACCCCCTACCGCTATGTACATTCAAATACCGAGGGAAAGTGCTGTTCTGTATATCAAACTCCGCTAGTCTGCAGCAGAAATCCTTTGTGCGGACATCTCTGTGACAGCTCCTTGGCAACTTGTACGCCTGTGTGCCACAAGCTCCCTAAGCTGACTGTTTGGATCAAGTGGGAAGAGGCAGCAATCCCAAAGAGAACAAAATAGCAGATCCCAGCAGCTTTCACAGGCGATGCTATGAGATTTACTAGACTAGAGAGAAGAGTGCGGAAGTGTGTGCATGTGTGTGTGAGACGGGGAGGGGCATAGATGTTCTTTAAAATCTTTTGAAATGTCAAACAAATAACAGTCACAAGAGGCATTATGTTTCCATAATGATGATGCGGCGAAGCTTAAGTGTAGCGTCAACATGCGAGTGTGTAAGATATGTTTTTTTTTCTTTTAAAAGGCTTAGGCGATGGATGACAGCCTCTTTTCCCCCTTTACCATGTGCACTTTGAAGTGTCAAGCTTAACACACTTGCACTCCGAATATCTAATATTTTAAATTGTAGTTCAAAAGGTAAATAAGCGTGTAAATATTTTTTTTATCATTATTTGCTTTTATTTATTAAATAACAGTTATTTTATTTCATATGTACTCTGATAATCTTTGTTAACTGAGAAACACAAAAACAGCTCATCCTAAAGTTTTTCTTTCCCCTATGTGACACACAAATGCAGATGAAATCAAAGACAATTTTGAGCACATACAGCCTTGTTTACATTTAATTTTTCATCTCTGTTTCTCCACCCCCTCATAATCCCCCAAACCACACACGAGGTGCGCTCTCCACTGCTGATTCTCGGGCAACTGAGCTTTAAAAGAAACGGGCAGAATTGGTTCCAGTCCAGTGGACACTCCACATCATTTAATGTATTCCAGTCTATTACCACTTTTGTTCTGACACCTCATTCTTTTCCACCAATATATGAGGGGGTCATTCAATAACTGACACCTCTCTTCCATACCGTAGTCACATCTCTGTTGCTGTTTGAGCACGTGTCACAGCTGAGAGGCCTGAATTTCAAGAGATAGATTTGCTGACAGAGACATCCCATCACTCCTTGGGCTGAGGCTCGAGCAGGAAACGCTGCACTGTAAAGGTGCAGTAGCCTTGTCACTTTCATCTGAGGTAATTGATCACAGCAGACAACAGCTGATGTGTGCAAGTCAATTGTAGGGGGGCAAAAGGATGCTGCTTATTCAGATAAAAGATCTCGAGCATCCCCACCAGTCACTTTCATTGACAGGGAGGCATCATGATCGACAGGAGATCAACTCTGCAGGAGGTTTCCTCTTCCTGCAGTTGGCTCAAATATGAGTGTCTATTTTTTTTTATTATTTAAATGCATTTCTTGCCAGTTAACTATATCATCTTCCCATAAGGGCATAACATCCCTCTCCACACACTCGACAAGCTGCCCATGCAAGAGAGGCATCTCGCTGTCAGAGTGCAGGTGCACTGGGAAAACCGTTCCGACTTAAAAAAAAAAGCATACCCTGGGACTTCTCAAATGCCACTTAGCATTCAAGGGCTTTGTGATTCATTAGTAGCCCAACAGACTGGTTAGATGGAAGCATCTGTTATCTGGTTCCAGTCCTTATGCCATCAATGTCACAAATAATCACACACAACAGGTGTTTTTACAGCTACAGGTACTTAAACATCCAGCCTGCTGCACTGCCTTTCCATTCTACAGTGGTACTGTCACAACAAAGCTGCCGCTGTTGTTCAGATTATTGAGAATAGGATAAATTTTTCTCATGCCTATGACTTTGTTAGTGTGTAGCATGACAGTTTGGAGATTAATAGATTTTGTGATGGATTCAAAACCGAGGAATTTGCCACAGTCAGTCAAAGTTTCGATCAGTGGATTGTCACCAGATCTTTATTATTATAGGAAAACATGACAATCATTGTAAGCTAGTTACTTAAGGCCTCAAAAATAAAATAAAAAGTGAAACAGAAAAATTGTGTAATAGAATATTTTATGGTATCTCTTTAAAAGCTGGCCGTATTTTACATTTTCCTTGTCAACAACCTTTGAAAACATGAAAACCATCAATAAATTGGTGCCACTACTCTCTCCCTTGTGTTCACTTTGCTTGTCTCTCTCTCCCCTTCTGTGATTTCCTTTTTGCTTTCTCCGATCTGTGTGAATGATGTGCTTGAGCTTTGCCTCTTGTCTGTTTGTGCTGTCTGTCCTCTTTGCAGGTCTCCATGGTGAAGAGGAGGTCATGCGGCTGAGGTCTTATCTGTTTGGCAACACCTGGAGTTGCTCAACATCCTCCCAGGTCCATATTCTTCATGTACAGTATGTTTGCAATGTATCATTAATGTTTTCAGCAGATTGTTCATACTGTAATTTTACTCTATTTAGTACAAATCCACCTCTGCTTCCCCTCCTCTAGGTCTTCACATTTTCTGAGGACAGAGGGTGTCGTATCCTGTACTTTACATACTGTGAAGCCCCTTGAGGCAAATTTGTGATTTGTGATATTGGGCTATTTGAATAAAACTGATTTGACTTAATTAATTAATTAATTAATTAATCCAATTAATCCACAGCTGAAAGTAGGTCTCAGAAAACTTACTATATACTGCTAATTGGGTAACATTTGCTAAACAGTACAGTGTCCAGCTGTTTTAGGGGATTACTGAGGCTTTTTTAAAAGTGAGTCACACTAAAGCATTGTCAGGCAGAAATTTGTATTGCCTGCTTCCTCCTTTAAAGTTGTAGTAGGTAACCTGTACAAAAATAGCTTTTGGTCATACTTGCTTAAACTGTCACGATGTCCTGACAGCTATACATGAGACAGAGCATCTGTGAAAAGAGTTTAGGCTTCACCTGTTGACCCTAAGGCCATTTGACAAGAATCCATCGCGCCCGAATCATGCACTAACTCCTTCAAGCTTACCTTCGGTGAGCTGACGCGATGGCGGACAAACAACCACTGAACAACTGAGGAATGAGAAAACTGCCCATCCTTCCTTTGCCAACAACAGCTTACAAGGGAGGCGGAACCTGGAAATTTTACTTGTTTGGATTTTAAAGCCAAGTCCTCTGTCTCCCACTGAGGGCAAAGTCATGTGTGCATGACCAGTGAGGGCGATTTTTGAGTACACCACATAATGCAAGCATTGTATACTGTCATAAATAGCACCGTAATCTAATGCTACAGATGCAATAACTATGCAAAACTAGTACCTCTATCTTTTAGTGTGTTGTGTTTCACTGCTGTTTATTCAACAATATCAGCATGTGTTTTTTAAAAAAGTGTAACATATCAAGACCAAAAATGATGGCCTCAAAAATTGGATCAACGCCTCCCTAGGAGAGCCTCAACAAAAAGCAAAAATGGAACATAAAATTCAGTACACAGCATAATTCAGTACACACTCTCTCGGTTGTGCTGATTGATGGTATAATCTTTAATTCTGCATGCCACAACATTGAGGAAACAAACACATATCTAAGTGGAAATATCCACCCTAGCTAGAAGAGCAGTTTATGCGGTTATTTATTTAATGTTTATTTACGAAGGGTGGGTGGGACGATCAAATCTCTTTCCCGTCGACATGCCGTTCCTCGTTCTTCATCACCAGGCACTCAAGTTTATGATTCAGCTGCACTGAGCCTATCTGGAAGAGTTTTGCCGCAGACAGCTGTAAATGAAGACGTCTCAATGATGTTTTTCTCCAACTGTCTGCTGAATGTTTATTGGCTGCGGTGTCATCCTGTGAAAGATCCTGTCTGCTTTCGCCCCTTCCTAAAGTAGCCCCGACACAGGTTGAGTTGGAGGTGTCTGATCCATCTCGATACATCCCTCCTGCTGAAGAAAGACATCATAATTACCAGAGCCTGTGAACTTGACACTTGTCCCCTTTGAATGGGAGGGTGGTGATGGAAGCAAGGGTGGATGTGGAAGTCTCCTGTGGACATAATCACACCATTCTCAGAACCTACAAATTATTATGAGAACACACAACAGGGAGTATCTGGTAAGGGATGGACAGCTCTGCTGAAAAGGGTAGCAGGGATCCATTTTCACATTAGTTTGATAATTCATAATACTGTAGATTTTTAATGATTTTCTCTGATGAACAAGATAAGGGTGGACGCTATGTGGCAATTTTAAAAAATGTAATGTTCACTTTTTCTTTATTTGGAATTGTTCTGCTGTGTTCAGTTTTTTATTGAATTATGTGGTTTTATGATGTGGCATTCTTCATTTCCAGTTGGTGCTTTTTTAACACAGAGGCTCTTATGTCCTTACTCTTATGCAACTTTAATCTGTTCTAATCACAAGCCATATTTGCATGTGTTTGTAATCACTTACTGCCATGTCAATCAAGAAGCAAATCGTTCCACTTTAGTTCATACCTTTGTTTCACAGACATCCCCTCATCAATCGTAATCCGTAATATCAGAATCAAACATCTGGTTGGTCCTCCCATCCAAGCTGTTTTCGCTGTTTTTCATGTTTCACATTACAGCTTAGACACTCCTTAGCAGCTGTGGGGATGCTTTTCTCAGGATCCATACATAATGTTTTTCCAATGTGATCCATATGTGTAAATATTTTTGTCAAATACAGTATACACTGCATGGCTTCGACTTTCTTGACTGGCCTCTGAATAGTTTTTTCTTGCATAAAATGAATAAAAATCAGTTGAGTTCAAGTTGAGGAACCCTGTAACGCTGTATTTTTGCACAAGAATTAATACGATGCTCATAAACACACACACATTTGAGCTTTATTTCCATAAGACATATTAAAGGGTCCAAGGCAAAATGGGATTCCTCAGTTTTAAACTGCTGTGGACACAATAGCAATTTCAGGGTTGTTCAAGTTGAGACGGTGCAAGAGATCTCTCAGGCTTGTCGACCTTTATCTCAGCAAACATCAGAATCCCTATACAAAAAAGCAGAAAATGAGCTATTGATTTTCCGTTTTTCTTTTCCCCCCCTCACTTTCTTATTCCCCTCTGGTATTGTCATCCCATAGTCTAAATGAAGGTCAGCATCGGTTTCCTTGTCACTGCCACAGAGATGCACAATAGAAATATAGCAATCCGTGTTTTTGAAAGAAAAAGGTCTGGCGAGAGGGGAAGAGGTTGCTTTTGTCTTTATGGATTAATTGGCTCAATAAAACTTTTTCTCTTTAGGAGCAACACAGTTGTCAGAGTGCGCTCGAAGCGTGAACACACGAAAGACACCGCTCTGTGAAATAAATAAGGTTTGATTAGTGACATTTGAAGCGATATTTTAACGTGGGGTAATGTGGCTTTGAGCTTGAAAGAGAAAAACGTTCATAACTAATGTGTGAAATCAAAGAAATGGGTGGATTGACCTCTGCCTCTAGCAATGAATGGGAGATTGATTTTATCCACTGCCATTTTTGCACCAAGTTTTTAATCTCAGCTCAGTATTATCAGTTTCAAACCTTCAAATCATCATGTGCAACCTCACAGTTTAGAAGCATCAGATACGTGAGGAGTCTAAATGCTCTCTAATATAGACTTGAACTGTCCCAGCAAACGAGGATAACAGTGTCTTTCCCCTTAGGATTAGCAGCTACATTTAAACAATCTTTCACAGGCATTCATATCTATCTGGAGTTACTCCCCACTGTAAGATCAAATGTTTGTTACCTGTCTTTTGTCCTGATGTTTCTCTAATCCTCTAAGCTTTCTTGCTATCTAAATCAAGCCAAGAGAAAACAACTGAATTTGGTGTTTTGTTTTTTCCTGCGTTCAAACCCACATCGCGACCCAATCAGCAGCATTGCGTTTCACCTGACCCGAGACTGTTTTCTTGTCATCTAATAGACGGTGGCAATGATTCCTCTCATGATGTTGGGCACATCAGTGGGATGAAAGCGCTTTCTGAAATTGGCGGCGACATCGGCGCGTTGGACTTGACGTGCCTCTCTCATCTCAGTTCATCACCTCCCCAAGTTGAGCACACTATCTTGCCAAATCCAACTCGGCATACAGTGCAGAAGCCTTTTTTGCATATTCTTCACACTTGTTTATGGTTTACTGAGCAGGTCACTTCCCCTGCTTGCTTGAACAGCTGCTTCAGTGATGACCCCCCCCCCACTTCCCTTCCCTAACAGGGGTTGGAAGACTACTCGTGTGCTGCTCCCTGTCAAGTTCGCCTTTGCTGGTGAGTCCTGCTGGTGACCTCATGCACACCCTTTACTGGGGCCATATGAATAATTTATCCTTTGAATTTAGCCCAACCCTGACATTTCGATGTTTGATGCCCACAGGCTTTGGCTTTAACAATATAGATAGTGCTCCTTTCCTCTGTGCATCATCAGATAAAGTCTGAAAGCACAGCTAGTGCACTCGATATCAAAACCATGGATATCAGAGATGCTGCATGCTCCACACTGAATTCCTCTATTCCATTAACTCTTACTGCAGTATCTCTGCCCATACAATTGGATTTTATATATTATATATATATTTATATATTATAGGTTGCAGACATTCGAGTTTGAAAATACTGGGTACTGTCAATGGGAAGATAAAATAAGATGGAAACGTAACAATCGCCGTGGAGATGCACTTACAGAAGAAAACAGGACACATTGAAAAGGATATTAATAAAGATACAGAAAGAGCACAAGAAAGTCATTTAAAAACATACACGAAAGATACAAAAAAGACGGTTGTGTAAAGCAGGTTAAACTCCTGTTTGGTGTGTCGGAATTGTATAAATGACAGTACCATGATATAGAAGATACAACTGTAAGGGCATAATAGCAGCAATAGTGGCACCAGAACTAAGTGACGGGGGGAGGTGTTGTTTAAGATTGACAGCTTTTTTCACTATTTGTTTTAATACAGTCTGTATTTAAACCTTTGACACTAACTCCTAAATTTATAGACATAAACCACAATGCCGTGGGCTCCGCTGCTCAACTTAACATGAAGAGCAGCGGTCTGTTTCTTCGACCTCGATCTCTTTTAGAGGAGCAGACTGCGCTGCCCTCTCTCGTACAGTGTCTCTCTTTTGTCAGATCGGCCTGGGTTTGTTGATGTACACGCACGGGTACTTGTAGGTCTGCACCATCTCCACCTCTTCACCCTGAATGATGACAGGTGTCAGTAGCTTCGCGCTCTGTTGGAAATCCACCACCAGGCCCTTGATCTTACTGACATTTAGCTGCAGATGGTTCCCCTTACTCCACCAGACACCCACTATAACGAAATCATCAAAGAACTGCTGGAGGGTGCGTGATCCAGAACTGAACCTGAAGTCAAAAGTGCAGTGAGTGAATCATGAAGGAAAGTGACCCTTGTGCATTTAAGTGGGTAGTACTTGTTTCTTTGATGATGCATACAGCTAAATACACTTAAAAACAGACAATTACAGAGCATAGAGCATTTGGAGCATACTGTAGGCCAATATTTGCGCTGCACGCATTAACAGTGGATAGGCCTCTGTGATTATTTCATCAGACCAGACTTTGCTGTGTGTTTGTTTTTTTTTATGTATTTCCTAGTTTCTTACTTTAGTTTCCTTTAATGTGATATCAATATTAAAACAATGGCAAAAAGCATAGTACCATCACTAATCAAAGGACATCTGCAAGTGTCCATTTATTATCCCTCTGTGCTGATTTCTTCTCGGATTATAAACACTATAACTTATTTTTCACAGTTTGTACATTTGTTAGGCATTTAATTTTACAAATTGTTGAATATTGCTCTTTCAAATAAAACCTGGCTGAAAGAAAAGAAAAGAAAACACCTCAACCTTCATGACAGCAAATTCTTTTACATATTCAGCAAGCCTCACTAAAACCTTGGATGAGTTTCTATCAATGAACAATCCACATTACATACAATGAAGAAGTTCTATTTGCTTTCAAAGCACGCATTAGTATCAGATAGCTAATGACAGACTCGCATAGATTCTTTTTTTCGTTGTTCTTTATATCTAATAAAACTCCCCCTCAGTTTACTTCTGAAAAGACTTTGAGGGACGTTTTCTAAAATGTTGTACTCTGGCATTTTCTCAGATCTGACTTTTTTTCTCCCCAAGGACATCTCCTCCCGCTGCCAAGACCTGTCAGGCAGGAGCATCTCAGAGTAAAGGGGTGAGAGGACACCAATTAGAAAGCCATCCTTGGCCAAGAGAGCCAGCGGCACAGCTTGCCACAGGAAGTGGGATGTCTGACTTCCTGCATGGGGTCACAGCTGTTTGCGGGGAGGTTACCGCTACCAGCCAATACGCACTACCGTTTAGCGTCTGACGAGGCAGGCCTCATTTGAATAGCAAAGAACCATCTCAATGTCACCAATAAATTTACATGATTTCTTCCCTGCTACAGCTGGGATCAGAGTGGGGACTTTGCTGGAATTAGGAGAGCGTGACAATGTCAAAAGACCAGGACCAGCTCGTTTCAAGTTGGCTAGCTTTGAGGTAAAGATTATTACTTCATTTAGGTACAGTTAGGTAGAATTTGTACACTTAAAGAACCCTCTAATCACCAATGTGTAGACACAAGAACACCACATACCTGTATGGACTGTACCTCTCAAATGGAAAATATATTACAAAACTTTTTTTCTCAATATTTACTCAAGATTTACACATATGCTTTTTTCATTTCACAGCATAGCATACAAAAACATGCTTCATTTATTTGTCTACAGTCTGTGTAAAGGGTGGTAGGTGGCAAATTTTCTGTAGAATGTGTCTATTTTATGTGTGAAAATCTTAATCAATATTACAAAAGGCATTAAAAAAGAATACAATGTCATTATTTTTGCATGTAGTTCTTTGGAGTGATATGAATAAGTGATTCTTCTTTCAGACTAGTTGTTAAATCCCTTAAATAATGGATTGATTTTGGAGAGAACCTCTTAAAACATGAGACAAGTAATCAAGAGCAAAATCTCAAAGCTCCTTCTCCAGTGCATAAGAGACTCAAGTATCTTTACCTGAGGTGGGGAACAACTGGAAGCGTGGCAGGGATGGGAGTGTGTGATTGGCTCCTGCTATGAGCAGCTGTCTAGAATGCCCATATTTGGGCTCAACCCAATTACATCCTCTGATCCCCAGTCACTGGGCTGATGCAGTCAGAACCATTAATCTCCCTGGCTGAGTACCATGCCATGTGTTAACAGCCAAGATGCCCCCCCTCCCCCCAATCAGCCATGCCAATCATATTGACTCCTTTGACTCTGATGTCCCCTTGGGCTCATCATGATTATGGACAAACCTCTGATGACTGTTTAAAACACATAATGTACATAATATACAGGAGGCAGCGGTTTAGTCGGCTGTTCCTGCACCGACGTTCAAACTGGAGTTGCCGTGTGTGTTTTCAGATCTGTGCAGGTGTGCTGTGCTGGAGAAGGGATGGAGGAGGAGGTCAAAAACATTTTCGGATCTGGGATGTTAACGACAAAATATCCTAGAGCTGTGTCAGGGACCAATTCCAACAAATCATTTTCAAAAGGGACAGTAGTAAACAGTAGAGGGCTTTTTGCAACTGCCTATTTCACAGAAACGAAAGGCACCTTCAGCATGAAGTCTACAAATGGCTCTGTAGACAAAGAGAAGAAAGAACAAAAGGAACTAAACCAACTTTTCTCTTTTTGACTTCTTCGAATGTTCCAACTATTTCAATAACAAAGAAATGCTTTGATCAAAACATTTGGTTCCCTGTCTCACCAATAGCCAATAAAAGCACAACCCATCAGATTGTTTTGACCTCTGATTGGCTTGTGTAACAGTGATTAATGTTCATAACAGGGGGAATAGAAAGCCAGGCTAATGTAAAATTAGGAGAAGTGGCTTAATCAGGGTCTGAATTACATGGACCCTCAGTTCCAGTTTAGTGAGCCCTTTTTGTTCACAAAGATTAAGGGAGGAGTCAGGCAGTCCTCCATTGTTCCACTGAGAAAAGAAGCTCATTTGCTTTGAACGATAAATGTCTTTCGAGCATAAATCATGTCTCCTAATCCCTTTACCAATGCCATGTAATGCAAATTGTCTCTCATTTACAGATCACACAAAAGAGACAATGAGGGACGTTTGCACACAGAGCTCGTAGCATTGTCCTTCCCGCTGAGGAGAGATGGACATTCACCTAAAATTGCAAGATTAAAGTTGTCTTTAGGCTCCCATCACACTCCTGTGTTGTATCTCTCTTTGTACTGAACAAACATTTAATCTCAATTCGATTGCAGCTGAGACACCAAGGTTAAGATTTCATTCTATAATGTATGAGATATGAAAAGGACAGCACAAAATGTAGGTGTGACTCTTTTTAATAGGGCCAACTTTTAACTTGGGTCCAACTTGGGTCTATTACACCTTTCTACTTCAGTCTCCAAACACCACATGAGTCATTTACCCAAGGGAGGCAGGCTGACATTTAGCTTGCTGTGTGCATGTACTCCGTTTCTATTCCCATGACAGTGGTGACTTTACAAAACATGCAAGCATCCAAATTTCTGAAGGAAAAAGGGAGATTAAAGAGGAATAAAAAAATGTCCCCCAAGAGCTGCTTCTTAATTAGGAAGAAGCACCTGGATTTACAAGTTTTTAGAGCATCCGTGATTTTGAATCTCTTGTCCTGTCAGGTTGTAAGATTACATATCATATCACTGTTCAGGGTGCATTTGCTCTATAGGAACTTTCTGTCTGTAACATGGTGTGACCTTACCTTTCATACTAAAATAAACACTACAGGGCATGCTGAGCGGGTTTTATCGACAGCTCTTAGCTGTGTGATGTCCTCTCGGCTATAGCGGCTCTGAGAATAAAACGCAAACAAATAAAGCTCGGGCGATGTGCGTTTCATGTGCCAGCAAAATCCCACTGTGTGTCTGAGGCTGTATTTGTGTGTCTGCGCACAGTAAAAGTATATAAAAGGACTATATTTGTGTGTATATGTGTGTGTGTCTGTAACCTACAAGCAGGGGGCATGTACATGTAATATATTAAGATCAGTGTGTGTTAGTCTGTGTTTTGTTTGTGTCTGCCTGTGTGTGCTTTAGTTGGTCCTCGAGGATCACATTGTTTTCAGAGGGCCCTGTGTGTGGTGGCAACATCTGCTTTGAGCGGGTGATCCATCTCCTCTGAGCTGCCATATAACAAGTCATGGGGGATTTTATTCAATGAACGCCCAACACAGAGGGCTCCATCAAAAAATTTACCATCTCACAAGGGCATTGTAGAGGTTGTGCTTTTTTACATCCTACAGTGTTAATTCAACTGCTTTCTTTCTAGTAATCACAGTACATCTTTTGGCACAAGTCATGCTGTTCTTGCGGTGAAATTATTTTTACAGTTAACGGTCTCTTCTAAGTTGCTAATAAGAGACTCTCAGCACTGTTTGTTAATAACAAAATATTCCCCGCCAGTTAACCCTTACATACTGTTCATATTATATACCTTTACAGTATGGTCCAGGTCAATTTTGACCCAGACCAAGAATTCCCTCATAGTCAATTTCTATACCAAATTTTAATCTTTTAATCTATTTAAAATGTCTAAATAGCCTATGTCACATCATTAAATGTATGATTAATCCTTAAAAATATTTCAGAGAGCAGAGAGAGAGAGAGAGAGAGAGAGAGAGAGAGAGAGAGAGTATTTTTTAAGATTTACAACACTCGTGTTTTTAGAGAAAAACATCTACTATTACACAGTTTCATGTTTCATGTTGTACATAAGACATAAAAATATAAAAGCTATAATGATTTAAATATATTTTACCTAATTTGAAAATTGCATTAACATTCTGGAACATTCTGTTGGAATTTATGATATAACCATGTTTATCTGCCGATATGGTACAGAACATTTCCAGGGACATGGTGGTTCGACATATTATAACATATAATATCCCGTCTCCCACAGACTAGAAGCAGTCTCACTTCGGGACCTGTACGGACATCTTCAACACCTCTCTCCAACAGGCGGCGGTCCCCACCTGCCTGAAGACTGCCTGCCACAATCATCCCCATCCCCAAAACGTCCACAGTGACAGGCCTGAATGACTATCGGCCGGTAGCCCTCACCCCGATAGTCATGAAGTGCTTCGAGAGACTGGTCATGGCCCACATCAAGGACTGCGTCGACGTCACACTGTGGACCCGCACCGCATCAGTATGCATATAGGAAGAATAGATCCACAGAGGACGCCATTTCTTCTGTGGTCCACACAGCCCTCACCCACTTAGAGAACAAAGACTCTTATGTCCGCCTGCTCTTTGTGGATTTCACCTCAGCGTTCAACACAATCATATACCGCAGACTCTGGTCCAGAAACTCACAACACTTGGACTGAGCTTCACCCTGTGTAACTGGGTCCTGGACTTTCTGACAGACAGACCGCAGTCTGTGAGGATCCACGACGTCTCCTCCTCCTCCATCAGCCTCAGCACCGGCTCCCCCCAGGGCTGTGTGCTGAGCCCCCTCCTGTTCACCCTGCTCACACACGACTGCTCAGCGATACATCCGAGCTGTCTGATCGTGAAGTTCGCGGATGACACAGCTGTGGTGGGACGGATCGCTAACTGGCAACGACGAGTCCGACTACAGGCAGGAGGTGGAACACCTGGAGGGTTGGTGCAGGCAAAACAACCTCTGCATCAACGTGAAGAAGACCAAGGAGATGATCGTGGACTTCAGAAGGGGCAGACACCTCCCCTCCCCCCTCCCCTGCACATCGGAGGGACTGCGGTGGAAGTGGTCTCCAGCTTCAGGTACAGGTACTGGGCGTACACATCTCTGACGACCTCACCTGGAGCAAGAACACTTCCTGTCTCATTAGGAAGGCACATCAGCGTCTCTACTTCCTCAGGAGGCTGAGGCGCGCCGGGATGGCTGGGGAGCTCAGTCCTGACCTCCTTCTACAGATGTGTGGTGGAGAGCGTCCTGTCCTCCTGCATCATCGTGTGGCACGGCAGCTGCTCGGCGGCAGAGAAGAAGGCTCTGCAGAGGGTGGTGAAGGCTGCACAGAGGACTGTGGGGGACGCAGCAGTCTGCCCACCACCATGGACATCTACACCTTCCAGATGCAGGAAACGGGCCTCCTGCATCATGAAGGACCCCACTCACACTGCACACGAACTGTTTGTCCCCCTCCCCTCAGGCAGGAGGCTGCGGAGCATTAAAAGCAGACAGGACCAGACTGAGGAACTGAGCTTCTTCCCGAACAGAACAGCTTCTTCCCGGAAGCTGTGAGACTGTTGAACTCTGGAGGACCCCTGTAGCCCCCTGCTGCCAACCCCCCCCCTCCCTCCCTCTCCTCTTCTGACAGCCACCCAAAGACAATACACATCTGCACACTGCAACACCTGCACAGAATGCAGTTGCTTTTGTTGCTTTTTTTGCACTACAGTTAAATCATATTTATTCTGTTTTATCTTGCACTACCTTTACTTCTACCTCATTTTATCTTTTTATTGCCTCATTTTCTTTCTATCTTTTACCTCTTTCATCTTGTTTATTTTATTATTTTATCTTGTTTATTTTATTTTTATAATATTATACTTTTTTATATCTTTATACTTTTGGGCTTGGGACACCGGGACCAGGGTATCTTATCTATCGCTCCATCCATGTTTGACTTGTGTTGGAATGACAATAAAGAATCTTGAATCTTGAATCTTGAATCTTGAATCTACACACCACCCAGTATTAGAAGCCCCACGTAGGCATGGCATGTAGGTCAGTCAGATCCTCAGTCTTCCATTCTTGACAATAACGATGAATGAATCCCCTCCATGTTTGTCATTGCAATGACAATTTTTTCATTTTTTCAATGGCTGGATGGAGGAAGAGCTGGAATGTTAACAAAATGTCAGAAGCATGGGAGATGGCCAGTCTTGTGGGTCCTGGAGTCATTCGAAAGTTGCCTGCAACTTGATGTGGAAGGACCAACAGATAGCACTGTTTTTGAACATAAAAGTCTGCCTTGCTGCCTGCTCCTCTCCATCAGATCAGAGTCATCTGTATCAGAGAGGCTGTAATCAGAGTTTTCTTACCATGTTGTCTTCCTGCTCTGACACATCCTCCTCCAAATCACTATCAACCTCCTCATCTTGGAAGATCAGATCAAGGGCCACCAAGTCTTGCTGCCATGATGTCAGTCACTGAAATGACAGCAAGGTACCTTTATAATGTTATGAAGCCCCCACCACCACCCTCCCAACCCAAATTGATTCAATTGATTTCGTACTTTGTAGATTATTTTATTACATTGCAGGTGCTTGTGTTTGCAGGTGCAGATATTGTGTCAGTGTCAAGGCACCCTCTGACATCTGGATGACTTCCGTTCCCTTTGTTCCCTTTGTGTACCATATATGATCAAGATTCCCCCATGCTGCTTCAAAGTCTGTCTCTGTGGGAAGCTGGGCAAATGTGATGGGAACACATTCGCCCATGTTCATGATTTCATAACTCCAGGTCTCGTGACTGTGTCGAGGGTCCCCCTTGAAATCTGTCACTATTGTCCCATTAAAAACACACAAAAACATGGCCTGTACAGTTTCACAGTTTCAAGGATTCCCTAAAACCATTATTTTCCCTTGAAGATTTGACCCACACTGGTAGATCTAAAATCCATCTCAATAGGTAGGTACGGGTCAAATTTGACCTGAAACAGCCTTCAGTGTACAAAAATTTGTAGCACACCTGTACAAAAGTATGAAATTTTAAAATCTTTTCATTCTTGTGTATTTTGGGTAACTTTATGAAAAGTCATCAAATTTCAGGCTAAAAGAATGATGTTTAGGGTATTTTTTATGCTGACAGTATGTAAGGGTTAATATCATTAGTGTCATCTACACTTGGTGTACATTTCAGCATGTTTGTAACGGCGTCAGCAGTGCACTTTCAACACAGGCAGCATTGCAGGAGTTAAAAGTAAGCTTTCATCCCGTCTTTGGATAGAAGACTGTTTTAAATGCCCCTGGCTTTCTTCCAAGCTCCTAGCCTCAAGCCTATGGGTCTAACAAGCATGATGCTTTGAGGATTGACTTGTGATTCAACCCAAATTTACAAGCTGATTACTATGCAGACACTCAGTCAAGTCGAGTACAAAAATGTGCTCCTTATTTTTACCAACAATCTTTTGGATGTCCAGAGAATTAAATGGTGTGCATGTGTATTTGTATGTTTGTGTCTGTGTGCGCATGTATTTAATGGGCACCAGCTGAAACTTTGATGTAATTGATAAAAGAAGCTGTTCCCCTAATCCTAATGGCACAATTCCTTATGATCCTTTATGCACAGACTTGCAGAGGATCAAAGAAAGAGAGTTTTGCCCCAGGCGATAAAAGATGTATTAAAAATTAGTTTGAAGGATATATTAACAGGATAAAAATCCTGCAATTTATTCAATTGATAAGTTCGGCATTGCCTGTAGTTCAGAGACTATTTTCATCATTCACAAATAAAACTGCTCCGATAACTGCTAAACCAACTGTTCTTTGTTATGGCTGGAAACGTACAGTTTTTCTCTGTCTCTAATGAGCTGTTTTTCAAAGTAAAAGTCACTGTGGGCGTGCGCTTATCCTATTATTTGTCATATGTTCTCAACTGGATGATACATGCAGTATTCATATGTACCATATGTCAGGGTAATTTGGTTTCAGCCTCTGAGTGTGGTGATTTTTTTTAATCTGGGTGCTTTCATCACCCACGCTGACAAAGAGTGATGTCAGACATAAAACCAGCTCAGACCAGTGGCGAATTTCTCACTTGTGTAACAAGTTCTCTCTCCAATTAGCACACACTCATGTCAACACAGGAACACCAACGACAGGCCCTCCAAATTTTCCCTTCCTAGTAAGTGTACATGTTGAGATGGAGCAAAATTTTACAAGAGAAAACAAAAGAAAACATTGCAGTTTTTTTTCTTTAGAGAAAAGTATGACCAGACATTAACTACAAGAGAGGAGGATTTCCTTACCCCTGATCACAATACATTTACTTTGTCTGCGAAAAAGTGGCTTCCATTAGAATTTAACTGGCTGTGAGGGTGAAAAAGATCCGAAAGTCACACAAAAAAGGCCGAGTTGTCGTTTTGTCTTGGGTAGAGTGATTTCAGTGGCTGAGGAATAGAGTGAGGCAAGTCCTGGTGAAATAGGGTGCTGCTCCCTCACAGGTGATCTATAGTTTGTCAGCACCAATCAGCCTAGAATGGGAGAACAGTCCATTCATCTGCTCATGGCTTATTGAAGAGGGTGGGCTGGTTTTGAATGCCTCAGGCCCACAGCTCCTTCCAGAGGCACTATTGGATTGAGCCTATTTATCTTCCTCTTTATCAGTTGAGAATGCACTTTTTGATTTATACATCCATATGATTCTTCTCACTGTGAAGAAATCCCCTACACGCAGCACTGGGGCTCGAGCTCCTGAGCATGAGAAATAGTTGCAATGAATATGTCTCAGTGACATCGAGTAAATATCAACAGGAGGTCTCTGCAAAACAGATGTAAATGGCATCACCTCAGTAGTTCTTCCAGGCTTTAGTGCAAGTGATGAAGCCCCGGGTGTTTTTATGGTGAGGAAAATAAAAAAAGGTGGTTTTAGGTGCTCTGAAATGGTAACAAATGCCTATTATTTAGATTTGCATTTAGACAAGGTATCTCAAGGTCGACAGAGGACTCCAATATAGCAGCACAATAGTACAAACAGTACTACGAGTAAATTTGTTTCAGAACCACATGGTTGTAGGTGTAATGTGGATGCACTCCAGGACATTTTAGAGTGCATTAATCCTGGTTTTACTCCCAAAAATCTGGTGATGATCCCTTTCGCCTGAATGCACCAAAGCTTCTTTTCTCATCTCGCTGCACACTTGAGTTGAATAAAGGGATACCTTTAACCACTCATGTAATAAAGGAGCTATAAATGCATCCCAAAATTTGCTGACTTATAGTTTGTGCTTAATACACTGTTATATAATGTGTAATTTCAGCCAAGTAATTTGCTCAAAGATGCGCTCCAGCTGAGCTGCTAATTCCCATAAAGAACAACTAGCCATGCTTTATTGTTTGCCATGTCGATTCTTGTGGAAACCAATAATTCTCTGGGCTCCCCCTTTTTATATTGTGTATGTGTTCCCCTTCAACGAAGACCTTTCAGTTGTGTCTGGAACTGCTGTATCAAAGTCACACAACCATGTATTAAGAATAGTCTGTCACTATATATTTATAACCACGGCCCTCACATTTTCAGGGAAGCTCATTCTTTGCTGGGTTGGGTGTAATAGCTCGTTTCATTTGGATCCATTTCCAAATTGGTCAAAAAGACATTTCTTTCAAACTAGAAAGCAGATTCAATGAAAACATAAAAAAATAAATAATAAAACTAAAATAAGCTCCAACCCCAGCTGTGCAGTTCAGTACACATAACATCCAGTCATGTAACAATGACATTTAATAATAAAAAAATGTACATGTTTTTTTTACATATATTTTCCTTAAGAGGCACTTTTCTCCTTTCCATTTCAAGTAATAACATGGTTACAGTAAAGCTCTGAGTATGGGAAATATTATGAGGCCTTAGAGGTTACAGCAGAGAGAAAGAAAGGCAGAAAAAAAGATTTGGACACAAGTTCACCAGCAGTAAGCTCAGAATAACTAGCTTTCTGGTATAGTGTTTTAATTACGTGTAGATACACAGCCAGATAAATATACAGAGATACAGACTTTTTCTTAAATAAAAATGTAGTTAGCTGTAATGACTATAAGACAACAGGCTATTTAAAAATTGTCATGGGTGTTGTGGGAACCAGAGTCTGGAAATTAATCAGCCTATGACTAAACTGCTATGTTATTAAATATGATGTCTGGTGCTAACGGGCGATTGTTAGTTTGTAGGCGTTCACATAATAATATAAATTTGAATGCACAGTGTATGGCTGACACTTACAGGGACAATTAGATGCAACCACAATGTAACAGCACCCCAGAACATAATAAAATAAAAATTACAGGCTAGCTACAAATAGCATGTCAGCTTTGTGTGATTTTCAGATGATCAGAAATGTATTCACTGGAATCTCTGTTTCTGTTGGTATGTAACAATAGAATAATAATGTTCAAAAGAAGCCATTCTTTGTAGCTAAATATTACAAAAGTACATGTTGAAAAGTCTCACCCAGTGATATTCAGTCACTTTAAATGTTCAGTCAAACGCTCTAATTGGTCAAATTCGTATTTCTCTGCAGATTGTTCACATGAAGACAAGTTGCTACACTCCTCTGCACTCACACCAACCAAGAGTTCTATTTTGATCTTGTTCAAATGTCGTCAAATGTACCGTATAAAACTCATAATTACGGGCACTTTAATGATGATGTAGGCATGACCAGCTGCCAATACAAACCCGTAATCATTGTTAAGAATGCCCTGTGACGTATTAACCCATGTCCTTTATTAAACTGGATTCATTAAAATACGTTCATTTATAGCACCAGGTGAAATGTCATCAGTCCTCATCAGTCATTTAAATCCCATGGAACATTATAGTAATCTATGTATTTTATATGTTGCTGTGGGACATTTCGAGCCAGAGCAAGACAACAAGCAAGTGCAAAATTTTTATCAGTGTCATTACTGAGCAGCCATGGTGACAGCTTTCGGAAAGCACCTGGATCCTGTTGTGAAGCTCAGCTGCTTTATCAGTTAAATAAATCCCACTCCACCAGAGTCGGCTGTTACATTGTGTGAACCCGACATTAAACCACACCTCGCCACACCACATCTTCCAAATTTAGCCTGTGCCCTCTGTGCTGCTCAGCACCAACTTCCTAAAGTAATTCCCGATTTCATCTTAAAAGAGAGGAATTTACTGCATTGCCATAAAAGCAAGCACTACCAGAGAAGCACAATGCATGTTCAATAAAACAATATGAGATCATAAAAGGTGAGCAATAATGCATCTCAGAGGCAGATTAAATGAAAATCAGGGAACCAATAAGGCTTATAATAATGTACTCTGACAGGCTGGCTATAAAACGGGGCAGACACTCTTACATCTCAGCATGGCACACCATGTTTTTTCCCAAGAAATAAATAAATCAGTGATTGAAAAAAATTCAGATAACACGAGTTAGAGAAAACATACTTTTTAAATCGATAATTGCCTAGTAATATTTCCTTTTTTTGAAAACTAGAGAGCATGTCCGTAGGTGTTTGGTGTAAGGTACTGAAAGCAAGAGAAATGTTAACACACCTACCTAAAGTCACCTTGTAGGTAAGTATTGAACAGCTGATTGTGGATTAATCATAACAGTACAAAACCTCTGTAATGTATTTCAGACTTAAAGCCAGTGGTGAAGGCCTCGGCAGGACATTGTGCTTGCAGCACATACAAGGCTTTCTGAGAAATGTGATGTCATTCCATTGTCAAGCATGAACCTGGACATAAATGAAGAGATGAAAAAAAAAACATGTCTAAAGTTTAGATTCAAAAGGTTTGAAGGTTTCATCATAGGTGACAAGTATTTTAATGACAGCCCTATTCACTGGGTGCAGGACTGCGACGTAAATCCTTGCAGTCTTTCTCTATCTTTATGATTCCATGCCCAGAGATATCAAAGCCTCTCTCTTTGTTGCCATGGAGACTTTTTTACCCTTTACATTTCCTATTGTCACTTGTGTTTTTTGTGCTTGTCCATCTCAATGAGGCAGAGTTCTGATGGTATTCACCATGAGACACTTACAACAGGGCTGTAAGGGCTAATGAACTCCGAGACAGACGTCAAGTAAGCCACTGTGGGACCTTGGCTTAGGGAATTAAACCTTCATTCAAAGGGATATTCAATAGCAAAGTGGTAAAGGAATATACATTCAGATGGAGATCAGCATGGATCTGGAGTGCACAGTTATAGTGAGAGCTTTCAATATGGTGCAGCAAATTACGATTTGTTTCATCATAGTAAGGTGAGGCAGTGGTGGTAAACCTTTAGAATACCTGGTCCAACGGCTGTCTCCCATAATTCAATGCAAAAATGTCAAACATTATAGAAAACACCATAGAAAAATGCAAAAAAAAAACCCCACAGTGTATACATTTTCATTCACAGAAAGCATCATCCTTCAACTTTATTCCACAAATGAAAACATGTCAAAAGAAGAAGTTACATGCTGTCGTGAATGCTACGGGAAAAAAAAGAAACTATCAATGGACAAAATTATCTTAAGAAAAATGTATCTTTCTATCTTTCCATCTACCTATACTACTTTTCTAGCTGTTAAACTACTGCCTCTGTGAATATAACATCATGGTGACATAACAATGGCTCCTACTGGGGAAGGGTATCATTTGGCCCCATTCAGCACAGCCTTTCTTCTTGATTACTGAGTGACTCATTGTTTTGTTGAAAATGGTCCATCAATTTTGAAAGTATCCATGTACGTGTGTACATGTATTTGTCAATCTTTCAAAGAAGGAAGAAGGGTCTGGGGATGATGTATTTTTAGGCTTTGCAACATGTTAGCACCATCAAGATGTGAATAAAACGTGTATGTAATAAAACTTTCACACCTGAAAGGGTATACGAGTGTCCACTAAACAAATCAGAGAAAATAATCACAATGACATGACAACTAAATAACTGACTGATAAATTCGATGTATTGATGTATTGCCTGTTGTAATGAGCTCATATCATGTTTTACGACGCGCCCCTGAGGTAATATGGCACACTGATTGGATTGTGATGATCATTACACAGAGTAAATACTTATACCAAATATACAGTCAGACCACCACTGACTGCCATTACCAACTGCGCAAAATCTGATTTAACAGAGATGAAACATTGACACGTGCAATGGTCCTAAATGTAAGGCTTGTCAGATGCAGACATTTATAAATAGTGGTGAAAAGTAATCGAGTACAAGAACTGTTCTTGAGCCTGCAGTGCCGAACTTTTGTCTCCCACTTCTGGCAGTGATAGTAATTACAAAAATATTCTGGCCCCATACTTACGACGGAGGCTCCTGTTTAGAAATTCCTACAAAAATAGAGAGAAATGTCCACAGTTCCATGACAATAATCTTTTATTTAAGTCAATGTAATACCGATATAGATTTTTACAAACGCCAGCCTGTCCAAGAGCGTTCATGCAAAATCTGCCCTCAGTCCCTTCTCTTCTTTCACTGCCCTCCAATAAGAAAAAGCTACAGCAGTGTTCATCCACGTTTGTCCTTGCCACCAATCTTTTGGTTTGTTTCTATCATAATCTTTCTCTGAATAATGAATTAGTCTTTTATCTGGAGCATCAGAAACATTGGATGCTCCTTAGGTTTTTCTGCTCTGTCACTTTGGTTGCACCCCTCCTTCAGCTCTGGAAAACCAATAATTGCTTGTTTATAAGAAAGCACAGGAGTGTCACCTCAGACACCAGATTAAAAAAAAATCCAGTATCTGCAAAATACAGAGACCTGGTGGTGATATTCTTAATCAGCATTATGTGAACTTATTTGGCAAGGGCTTGGATATGATAGACGTTAACTTGGGCAAATTTTAGGTACTTGTACTTCACTTGAGTCTTTTCATCCCACCGTCTACTTCTATTCCACTGCATTTTAGAGGCAAATATTGCACCTTTTACGCCATTACATTTATCTTAACACATTACAATTTCTACATACAAAGCATGTGAAAATGTACAAATACAAGAGAAATGAGTAGTTGATTAGCCTTTGACTCGAAATTAATTTGCAGCTTTGTTGAAGCAATTTTCATACAAAAACATTTAATAGCTCCAGCTTCTAAAATGCGAAGAGTCACTGTGTTTCCTTTTTAATTGTTTTAATGTATTTTTTAAATCATTTTAAGGTTTAGACTTGCGGTTGAACAAAACATTGGTTGCAATTCTACACAAAAAAAGCTCCACCTCAACCAGCAATAACATAAAATTCTAGTTTTAATCAATGCATTAGTAATTATAAGGACATAATAATGTAACAGTGACAGGAGACATTTTTGTCTTTATAATTTTGATACTGTAAATATTTTTTCTTTATTTTTCAATTCTGGTTTGTAACAAAGCAATTAGATATTGACCCATCCCTAGTAGCCACTTTAGCGTTTTAGCTCACACAAGTCTTGCTGCATGCTATGTTAGACCCTAATGCAATTTAAAAACAGCAAGTCAAAGTTTTTTTTCATTAGTTGGCAGAGCAATGAGTGGAATACTGGACTGACAGGTAGCCAGAAAAAAAGACTCAATGAGATTCCTTTGGGAACATGAAAAGCAAAAACTTCATTACATTTGTTTTGAAGTCTTACTGCCCATAACTCAGCTGTGTTTCCTAAAAACCTTTGGTAGGACTTGTCACCTCTTGAAAACCTTTACCAGGCATTTCAGTGTGCTCTTACCAATGTGGATGTCAAATGTTTTGCTGAAATATGTGTAGCTGAACTGTAAGATTTCCAAAGTTCTGAAGCCTCCACAATCACTGTTCCCCCAATTAGAGCCACAATCCCTTGTTTAAATTAATATGTGGATTTAGGTGAGAGAGAGGGAAAATAGGAGGGCTTTAATTAAGGTATGGAAGGAAAGGAATCTGGCTAAGGTTAAGACCAAGAATTAAACTATGAAGGACATTTGAGGATAAGAAATCTGAGTCTGTGGATAAGAGACTGACTCAGTCTCAAGACTAACTAAATTACTGAACACGCTTACCTTGACCTTCATCAACCATATTGTGCGATGTGTTCCTCTAACAAGCCAACCCAGTCACAATGTCTCCATGTAAGTTGGACAAAAAAGCTCTGCTGAACTCTGCCTTCACTTTCAAAACTCTTTCAAAGGCTTTGCTAACTGTGCCCTGACACCAATAAAAGTAATTAATTCAGTGTGTAAATACATTCTTTGTGCATTTTTGTGGCTGGATCTTGAATAACCCACAACCACTAATACCAGCATATGTGCTGCCTCCAGAGACAGGACACTGCAACGACAATCACTGTTACTTCTTTTCTTTTCTTTCCCCCCATTTTATAAAGTTTTACTGTTAAGTGTTATATATAATGCTAAGTGCTATAAATATAATGCTGGTCACAGATTTGACTCGTAATAAGTTACATTAACAGATCTCAATGTGAAGCACATCTCATTTACTTTGTCACGACAATAGTGTTGCTGCTGAAGAGGTGTCGGTGTGACAGCAGTAATACTGTTGTCAAAATGCAATATTCTATTTTTAAGGCAAAGTAAATTAGATTTGTTTTGAAATGGAATGGAATTTAATATAGTAAATGCCAACCATAATGTCCACACTAAATAAGACATATTTTGTTTTTGCAGCTTTCCCAGAACTGCAGAGCAAGACAAAACTGACATGTCTGAGGGTCTCCATAATGCCAACAATACTGTTAACAGGTAGTAACAATGGACAGGTGACCCACCAGTGGACAGTGGAGAGGTGGGTCACTATCCAGGAGCAGTTTCTAGACATTTTGAGCACCCCCAGAATAAAGTGTAACCTTTGTAAAACCCAGGCAGAAAAAGCAAGCTGCAAACTTTTCTGAGCCACTTTTTAAGCCTGCAGGGGGTCAGTATTTGACATTCACAGAAATTCGGACCTCCCCGACCCCCCCACTCAGTCAGAAATGTAACAGAAGCAACTGATGTGTCTGTTTACAAGCAAACAATTGCATTGTTTTAACAAAGGAGTAACCAATCTAATTCCACACTGCACATGGAGTGGGAAGTTTTCGATACGCCAGCAGGGCACTGCACTGGCAACAGGAGCTGGTTACCTTGACGAGTAGTTAGATGTGTTCAGCTTGTTGCCTGCAGCTTTGCATCTTGCAGCTCACTTCTCCTTCTTAGATTGCTCCTTAAAACATGAAAAAATGCCAAAAAATGTAAATGTCACACAATACCTACAATGATACTACTACTACAAGTTTGACTACTATGCAGAAAAATCACCAGGTTAACAGTGGGAAGTGTTAGGTTTGCATTAGCAGTGATTTACTACAGTTCTAATACACCATAAGGAATGTGAACAGTAAACAGTAATAATTAAGTAAAAACAGTAACACTGAATCATATGCACAAAACACTCATGCATAAATTGGCAATTTCAATACAGCACATGAATTGCAGACACTGTCACAACCAATAAAAAAGAATATATAAAGAGGTAAAGAGAAAATGTAAGTGCACTTCAGAGGTATTGCTGACAAAACACTGGTCATAAATATGATCAAAACAGGCCTTGATTCTAATGAAAATCATTTGGATTAAAACTTGATGAGATGAGATGAGATGAGATGAGATGAGATGAGCGTGAGGTCTTTCTGATTTGGAGTCCGTTATCTACGCACAGGATCAGGTTACAGTGACTATTGTACTTACACCCAATCACACTATACAATGGTGTGTAAAGAGAAAGCTTCAGCTAAATGCTCTCAAAATAATTCCCTATGTTACGATTTTTGTTGTTTAACCTTCTTCTTGTGTTAGCTTTCTGTTACTATATCTTATGTTAACGGGTCAGTTTTGACCCGTGTCTTAAATCAGCCATAAAATACCCTTAAAAACAATTATTTATCATCCAATTTGTTTCTTACCTCTTGGTTACCTTGTTAGGCTTCCTTATCCATGAAAAGATTGGTTTTAATATTTTTTTTTGTAGCCCCCTAGGCCTTTCATTTGACAGCGTACCCCTCATTTTCAATATTAAAAAAGAATTAGAACACATCTCTTAAATGTTCAAAAAATGTTTTTTCTATTTTTATATTATTAACTATAGTAACATCTATGGTGTTACGTGGTGTTATTTTGGACCCATATATATTTACCTCATGAAAATGCAAAAAACAAGTCTTTTTTTTTTCAAATACAAATACAAAATGAAAAGCAGAAAAAGTCTCTCTGTGCAAGAACATGCATGTTTATGTATGCGTGTGTGTTTAGATGCATGTGTGGCAAAAAGTGACACTTGTAGTGTTTCTTTGCCGAGATTGTTTTTTGCAGGTGAAGCACAATGTGTTTGTCTTTCTGTCCTTATTGCTAGAACAGACCTGACACCTCTTTCTTTTAGAATCAGGTGGTCTCACTGGGGTTGTGGCTGTGGCTGTTGTGGTTGATGTTGAGGCAGGGCTGGCTGAGGAGGATGCTGGCGCTGATGCTCTTTGTGTTGCTGTGGGCGTGGATGGAGTGCTTGGTGAGCTCTGCAGCTGTCTGATCAAGGCTTCACCTTGACAAGGGAACTTCCTAGCTCCTCAAGAAACATTCTCCGCTTGTTTTTTTTTGGTTCTTTTTTGTTTGTTTTTTGGTTGGAGTTCCTCTGCCTCATTGTCAGCAAAGATATGATCCAAAATTTGGCTTACAGTAAATCTTCTTCTCATTGTTCCATGCTGAGATGTGTACTCTGCAAGTCACCAACTCTAAACTGAATTGGCCTTACATGCCTGGACATCGTCTTTGTTTGTTTGGTCAAACAGGCAATAAGGGAAGCCCCTAACTGAAGCTCAAGTGGTTGGAGGAAGAGCTAGCTGTGTGCTGTTGGCTGATAGTGTGTTTATGATTTCAGCTTTGACACTTATTATTGTTTTATAATCTTATATTATAACTGGGTCGAAACTGACCCTAACAACACAAAGATCACAATTTTCACCAGAGCATTTTATAATTTAGTAAAATTGATTTTTTTTAAATTTTATTTTGTTTACATAGAAGTTCCAGACAAAGTAAAAAAGTCTTGATGCAATAAATTAATTTATGTAGTACTTTTATGCATTTAAAACATAAAAACGGGTTGGTGCTGATCCTAACACTAGAGGAAGGTTTTCTCCCAGGTTTCCGTTAAAATAAAATATAAGACTTTTTGAGAACTGACCTTGCCTCATTGTACTGCAAGAAATTGACATATAAACAGGCAGCAAACAGTGCTGAAGGCCAAACTGATCCTTACTTTTATCGAAAACGTTTCTCCAACAAAATCAAGTTCACACCAAATAACTGTGTGTGATACATTATGCAGTGCATTAAGCAGTTTAGAGTATTAGGTAAATAAATAACTGGTGTTACATGCATTGTATATTTGTAATATTTTAGAATGTGTAATTTGATGGCTATTTCCACTCTAACCTTAACTTTATCCATTTCCTTGCATATGAGAGCGAATGAGATTGAGGTAAGTACAAAAAAAGGTTTTTACAGCTAGAGCTTTGAAGAACTCAGCTGGAGGCTAGATGCAGACCTGGAGATAGGTGCAGGCAGGGGGTCTATTAACACTTAGGGGAGCCAAGCTTGACAGCTCCTTACTCATCTGGGCCCCACCGGGAAGCTTGTTCTCGCTCCGGCACTGTTGTGATGGTCAATACGGGTGCTTCCAGGGACACCTGGATGTGAGCTGGGATATTCGCTCATTGTAACAATACTGCTCCACCTGGGATTTGATCCAGTGTAATACTGGAGCAGGCCATTCATTTCTTCTTCCTCCTCTTCTGCTTCTACCTTTATCAGTTTCTTTTTTTTTTTATTTTGTGCTGATCTTGAACAACGAAGTCAAAACATCTTTGAATATTAATGTAAGTACAAGACATGTGAACCCACACATAGGCTTACAATGTTATTGAGGCCTTGTGTGCAAAGCAATATGCAGTAATCATGAGAACATCAAGCGCATTGTTCTCGTTACACAGAGACTGCTGGGGGCTATGGAGCTATCAAGGCAATAATGTCAGTGCATGCTCAGTTTGGCTGTTTTGCTCTGTACGTTAACAGATGTGAATCAAGAACAATAAAGCAAATTCTTGTTAACTTTTCAACCCATAGTGCTCCTAATGAAAAAGCATTGCTTCGTGCATGGGGTGCAATTGCATTAGAGTACAGTGTTTTAGATATTTTTTATTTTTAGTTACATATTGTTTTTTTCCCAAGTGACAGTCACTCTCACAACAATGTTCATGTCAGTATTCCACAATCAAAATTTGTCTAGCAACCACATGATAGCTAAAATACAGAAATGCCAAAGAAATTCTCAATTAGCAAGCTACTTGTTGGAGAAAATGAGCTGCACTTAAATAACTAGTCACTGCTGGAAATAGACACGATGCAGAGACATAATAAGTAAGATCTCATTTCATTTAGCTCACCGGGGTTGGAGATGCTGCCGCTCACAACAGTTAACTAGCTCAAAAGTTTAGCTTGTAAACTTGAATATTTTGTTTCTGTTTTTTTGAATCTAAGAGTGTAGCTAAGAACTAGCCGGTTAATTAAGAATTACCTTGCTTGTGTGATTGTCTGAGGAGGCAGGGATTAGTGACAGTAAGGCTGTTGTGAAATAAAAATAAACTGCTAGACATGAAAGTGATGGGGAAATAAAATGCCATTATGAAGAGACATAATGAAGAAGAAGGGAAGAAAAACTTTTTTTTTAGTTCTCCAACAATTTATTTGCTCAGTTAATAGTTCGGTATTTGTGTGAAGCTCAGCAGCACATTCTTTTAATTAAACACTGCCAAATTAAAACATCCAGAGAATCAGTGACTCTATTACGTCTAGCCTCTAAAGTTTCTCTGCAGTGGTACATTGGTGGTACAGTGGTACAAAGATACACTCCAAGACAATAACACCTCTGTGGAAGCAAAGCTGCCGCATGACTGAGAAATATATAAATAAGTTTCTGTGTGTGGTGTTTAATATGTGTGTACATGTGTGGGTGATATTTTACCTTGAGCCAATGTGGCAGTTCCTATCTCACAATGGATTCAAAAGGGAGTTCATCTTTGTGTCATTCCAATCCATCTCACCGAGCGCTTCCCAGAAAACTGATACGCCTATGAATATTTGCTCCCATCCTTATGTAGATGTGTCTTAATGGACTCTGACAGCTGTATGGCTATTATTGATGTCTCTGCAAAGCATGATGAAAGTGAAATCACTCCTCAACAATAGGTGGCATCTAAATGGTGAAAATATTCGCCCAGCCTGACAGGTTAACATGTATCGAAAAATTACTCCAACATACCTAGACTGTGGTCCTTAGCGGACCAGAAACATCAAACTCATTTTATCTGAGGCGCCTTATGGAGATATCTATCTTGTACGTGTAATGAGTTACTGCTGTATAATCCTCTGATGATCTTGGCCACGCAGGAGGATTTTTAATAGCACATTCCTGGACAGACATTTAGAATTAAGCCTTGCGCCGAATAAAACAATAATGGCACTTTTGTAAATAAAGAGGCTCATTTGTACATTTCTTCCATATTTCACCGGCATGCAGGTGGCAGGCATTGAAATTCTGGGCACCTCCCAGCTATGGTCATCGTTAATTAAGGAAGCTGTGTTCTGACTTATTGACCCCCGTAGCTCAAGGGATTTTGATGGGTTATGGAAGAGCTCATGGAATCTGGCCCGTGGCCCAAGTTCCTTCCGTTTTGGTCATCCACAGTGTTTGATGCATGGCAATTTAAATCCTCTCGTCTAATTAAATGTGATCTGCACTTGTGCTAAATGACTTTTTTTTCTGCTCGCTGAGAGATATCAGCTGCCTCTCACACAAGGTGACATTCCACTTTTCCATTATGCAGGATTATAACAGGTAGGTAGGATTGGAGGATACAGTGTCTGTAGACGGCCTGTACCACACTGGGAGTCCAGCTTTTTTTTTTTTTTTTATTTCTGGTGAATAAGTAATGGTGATGAGCAGACTGCCAGCCAGGGGGAATCGAAGGGATTTGGGGCTTAATTCACAGCTTAGCTACCCCATCTCTGGTGTCAGCACAATGCAAAGTTCAGTGCTAAATCATTAATAAAATAATGCCATCAGTCAGCCAACAGTCAACGCAAAAATGTTGAATTATAATACCTTTTGTGGTCAATACTCGAACTCTTGGACGCAGCAGTACGGGGAGAGAGAGAGTGAGAGATGTGTCTGTTTGGGTGACAAACGTGTGTATCATGATACACAAATAAAACAAGATTCACAAATACATTAAAGTCGTAAATAGACTATTTCTTGTCTGTAAGGTAAGGTACAATTACCTCCCAACTTGAGTAAATGCGTAACAATTCATAGAGCTCGCTAGAGGTCATTAATCAAATACTGTTCTCTAAAAACATATATGTCTCTGCAAACAGTCTCATCAGATGTTTGGATGTTTCGACTCCACATCTCTCTCAACCTGACAGTACATGTATTCTCTAATAAATGTGCTGTATCATAAAAAGCTTTTTCTGCTTATATGGACTGAATAGCAGATATCTTTTCAACCACACATCAACAATGTAATGTTGTCACGATTAGTGCGCGTAAATTCAACACACTGTATATAAATGCCAAGTAAATATGAAAGTTAATGAACATAATGTTCTTGTAATGAAAATAATAGGTTAATATTAAAATTGCTACTTAAACCTTCGCCACTCACACATGCAGCAGGTTGTTCTTTCAAAGCACCTTTTCTAATAGAATCAAATGGAGAAAAAAAAATCCTCTTCTACTTATTTCTCTTCTTTGTTTGTTTTGTTAAGATTTGTTGTTGGCTTTTTTTGTTGGGGGGGGGGGGGTTGTGCTAATTCTGTCCTATAATGGTTGCCTAATCAATAGAAAATGTGCTCCTGCCTTAACCTTCTAACAAGGCTTTACTAGACTTACTCACTCGTCCCCGCGTGCTTAACTGTGTACGTGTGCTGAGCTAATCAGGAGAGGCCTATGGGGACTGCTCCCTATGGGCCGTGCATTTCATCCACTTTTCTTTGGTTTAACACATTCCACAACTTGGTCTTTATGGGCCAACCTCATCAGTGTATCGCAGTATCCGATCCAATGGCTGGTGCCAATGATGAGAGGGTGGAAACAGACTCTTTCAAGGCTGCAGCTACAAAAAGCCATATAATGCTGCCCATCCTCCTCTTCCTTGTGTTCAAACATGAACAGTAGGTTAACTGCCCTTCTGAGCTTTCTCTCCATTGGCCCACGGTGCAGTGACCTTTCACAGTAAACCTATTCCCGTTGTTCTTATGGTTAAGCTGCTGAGTGGAAAAGAGCAGGCTACTGGGCTTGGCTCAGCTAGCACGGCTTCTTCGAAAGAAAATCCACACCCAGCTGCACTGAACCATGGCTGGCAATGTATTTTCAGATATGTTCCCCTCTTATTAGGAAAGGACATTTTGTTGTTGGACATGTAGAAAAAATGTTGAATAAATATTAGAAAAAGTCAAGACTGTTGTGACTGTCACTTATTGTTGGAGCTGCTGCTGTTGGCAGAGCTACTTAGGAGTTTACTTGCTGTTTCAAAGCAGTTATGAAATCAAGATCTACTTATTTGTTAAATGCATGATGCTAATTCTAACAAGTTTCTCCAGTGAATTGCCAGCTATGGACTCGCAAGTAACTGGGTGAGTCTGTCTAACGTAAAAAGAGTTTGCTTTTCTATATTTACCACAAGAGAACTTAAACGTCTCTATGAGTCCACTTGTGCAATAAAAACCACAAATTTGTGTTATCAAAGAGACATTTCTTTGGATTTAGGTTTATTCCTCACTATGGGTGACTTGCCATGTGCTTCACTGACACACTGAAAATTGTATATCAAGGCTGACCACATTTGATGCCTGCTCCCCGCTTAGACCAGATCAGTCCCTTACAAATTACTTCCAGAGTTTTTTCTATTGTTTCACTTTAGTTGACACTTAAGTTTAGTTGACATATGCATTTTACCGGCTCTTGTCACACACAAGTGCTTGAAGGCAGTATAAAGCCCCTCATTTTCACCTGAATCTACTTGCACAATCATGTTCTGCTTAAAATAATTATCTTTTCTTCAATAACACAATACGAACAGTATCCATATCATTTACTACTCTTAAGGAGCACAGAGCAAAGTTTTGGTGAGCAGGCATAAAGAGAACCGAGAAACACTGAACACTGTCATGTGCATTTAATCAGCAGTCTCTGATTTGTCATAAGTGCTACACATTGATTGAGACATTAAGAAAAAGAGATGGATGAGTTCAGATAAAAAAAAATAAAAAAAAAACATTCATCCACCACCCTCATCTACATCCAATCATACTTGCAGTCTACCTTGGGCATGCAGAGGGGGATGCACGCCTACACTGACCTTATCAATAAGGGCAAGTGTTCTGTTTGTGCATAAGCAAGGCAATTTGAAGTGTGTCAAGGGGAAGGGCTGCCATTGTTTTTATGGTAATGTCCATGTCAACACATGATAACATAGAGCTCTACTGGGAGAGGTGCCAGATTATACCGGATGGCACCACCACAAAATGAGTTGGCTAAAATTGTTCTGCCAAAAAACTTGGAGCATCAAAGACCAAAGAAAAAATAAACAGGTTTGCATAGTAGTCATGCCTCTTAGAGTCAGATTGTTTCTTAAAGTATATCTGTTTAATGAGGCAGACATAAAAAAAGAAATGGGTGGACTGATCTCTCAGTTTGTGATAAGGTTTTTTGTGTGTGCATCAGTGATCCTCTGTGTGTGTGTGTGTGTGTGCACTGTGTGTGGAGGAACTGTCCAAAGATCAGTTCCTCTGTCCCTCAGTGGGAATTGCCTTTCATCACTGAGGTCCTCTCAGAAGAGCCCGGCAAGCCCATTTGGCACATTTCTCAAGTCACTGGCAATTAAGATGGTGTAACTACTTGCTTTGACCTCAACAAAGAGACTGAGTGATTTGTGTACCTTTCAGTAAACCTGAGCTGCATATTTAAAAGACCTCAGTTGTGGCTCAAACAGAATCCATTCCTCTTTCCTAACAACATTTAGCTCTAACACATCAGCACAATGCACTCAATCCTCCCACCGTAAGGATGACAGGGACAGTGACAGAGAGGTTGCATAATTTGTCCCTGGAAGATGCCACATAAAAATTGGATCCTCCTACAGCTGCATTCCTTGAGAAGTGTTCGGGTACCGAGCCGCCTTCAGCACAGCCTGTGTGGATTAGATTTGTGGTTGATTCCCCCTGTCCGTTTATCAGATTTACCTGCTGGATGTATCTGGGTCTTTCTTCAGGGCTGTGCTTAGCATTAAAGGATGTGAGTGAGCAACTTGTAGTGCGAGAGTCTAACAGTGCTAATGCACTTCTAGGAGCTCAAAGTGTTGTCCAGTGCAGTGGAGCTTGTATTCTTTAGCACAAGGGCCTCCTTGTTCTTAGTCAGCTGCTGCTGAGGGCTGGCTAGGTGTGGCAGATCATTACTGGCCGACCTGTTGCGCTGTGTCAGTCAGGATTTGATGCAGTGAGTGGAGTTGGGCAGCTTCCATGGAAATAGCAGGATAGATAGATTCACTTTAGTTGGGAGTGTTTGAATTTGAAAAGTTCACAGTTACACCAAGGACTCTGACTCTAGTTCATGTACATATGGTGATAAGAAGATTAAGAAAGGCATTTGGAGAAAAATAACTGAGAAGAAGTGGAATTTCTCTCAAGGTTTGATGTCAGACTGAAGCTAAGCCATCGCACACACGCAAGCACACTCTGCACACACATGGCCACTGTGTAGAGTTGCTAGCGAGCTACGTTTAACTAAATCTTCATAGTTAAATTTGTCAGAAGGTAGCTGAATGTGAATGAGAGGTGACGTTGCTGCTGGGCCCTGCCAGTGATCAATGAACTAAACTTGTATCATTGTGTAAAAGTGGGATAGCTTAAAAGTAGTTATCAGTACCACATACTGTAGTGCTGTATATGCTGTCTATTACTGTGTGATACATTTAAACATCAGTACATCAAAGTCTGTTGGAACCATGAAAAGGCTAGTCTTTGCCTTTCAGCACATGTCAGTTGGCTTTAATCCATTTGAAAGAATAGTACATCACAAGACTCTAAGAAAGCTTTAGTTGACAATACAAAGTCTACTTTATGATAATGAGGCTTAATATACTGCGGGTGTGTGGCACACCTTTCCCTCTCTTCCCTTTGGTTTTGCTGTGATTGTCCAGCAAAAACTCAGTTATCTTGATCATACTGCCTTTTTCCCAACTTTACAGGAACAAAGCAGTTCTTTATTCTCTTAAGGGGATTGAGATGTGCTGTCAGAGACTCTGATGCTATAAACCTCCGATATAATGGTTACCTGATGCACAAGCTCTCCATTGTTATAAAACCATTCACACAAAGCAGCGAAAATCATACTCCCTAAATGGAATGGCAACGTATGACTAACTCAAAGGAGACACATCAATTGAGTCAGAACGTGTTACTTTTTAGCAGCTGTACATCCGACCAGAAGCACTCGTAGCTTGAAGTGTGCTTAGTGGCGCTGCCAATTTTGAAATGAATACCCTCTCTTAGCGTCCGATACCAACATTAGCAGGCAATTGGCTAGAGTAAATGGGAAAGTGGATAAACATTATCTATCACTTCATGCAAACATAAACAGTCTGTTCACATTACTCTGGCAATATTTAACAGGATTACGGCTCATCTCATAGTAATACCTTTGCATATAAAAAACAGGCGCCACTAGGTGAAACGACACTTAATTTGAAATCGAAGTGTTAATTTATATTTATTACTGTGACTTTGAATGGCACTTGTTTCTGAGTGGTCAATGTCAGGTAAACAAAAGGAAATTTATGTGATGAACGGTCAGGTTGATTTTAGCCGCACATGATTTCCTCTAAAAACCAGACCTTTGGTTGCTCTCCAGGGTTTGATTAAACTTGGCCGCCCTGTATGCATACTAATGTGATGAGGTGTCCGAAAGTGTCCATGCTTGATTGCAATATGTATTTTGATTGCCGTTGCTTTCAATAGATAGTCCTTTACACTTGAAAGGTGAAGTTACGTTTGACACATATTTATGTGATGTTTGGGAGTATTGTTGCACTTAAAAATGGTACTAAGACTATTTTGGAAGCAAAGGATTTGAATCAGCACCAAGTGCCCAGGGAAACAAAACAAATGGTCCTAATTCTAACAAATTGTTGCAACGCCAGTGGGCTTCTTCCCAGTGGTTCTTTTATAAATTGGGACATAATGCGGTGCTAAGTCAAAGCATCCCTCATTTTTTATGGGACAAACTCGATGATCTGTGTGCCGAGTGTGGGCTTGAAGACACACACACAAGTACACTCAGACTCTCAGAGGCGCATGCAGACACTCCACCTGCAGAATTGTCGGCCTAGCTAGCCGGCGACAGCAGGAGGGGATATAAATGGCCCATAGCGGAAGCATTCCCAGCGGACAGATAGCGATAGTCAAGCAAGTTCAAGGTATAATCTCTGTTGGCCCATGAGGGGGACTAATGAGTGACTGGACGAAGGGGGAGGAAGATGATTATACTTTACATACTAACCTTGGCAACTGGGCCTGTCCTTTAATGACGGCATAATTCAGCGTTCACCTTGGGAGACTGCCACGGGTTTTGGTTTATGAGGTCACCCGGGTAACCTCAATCATTCAAGTGCATGCTCTGTCTTTGCTTCAGTGACTTCCCTCAACACACACACACACAGACATAGGCGCACCCAGACACACACACTGCCCCTGTGTTACAGATAGGCTGCCTGCCACACCAGCGGCAGAACAGGTCAGATCACACTCTTCCTTTACTATCCTCTGTTTGAGATCCTTGTGCTCGGACCGACTTGTAGTTATGAGAGGATTGATAGATGTGCATATAACTCAGGATTAATCTCCCAGTTTTAGTAACAAGGCAAAGTATTGACATAAGTATCTGGATTGTATATATAGCCTCTACAATAACACTGTTTATATAACATTGCTCCAATTCTGCACAAGTTGATCATTTTATCATCCGGTGAAACTGTGTTGTGTTTTTCTTATTAAAACGGAAATCACACTGCTGTATCCATTTCAGAAAAAAAAAATGTCTGTAAATGAAGCACGGGGACAGCCATTATAGAATAAAGAATAACCCCTGTGCATGCAAAAGCCCCCCGAGTGTGAATAAACCCAATAATTTTAATTACTGGATTTATTGCTACGCTAGCAATCATTTTGTCACTGTTGGCTCACCTTTTCAGCACTTATCTTCTTACTGATGGAAAAGTCTTCATGCACTGTAGATGTGAATACAAAACCAGGCGGGCATAATTCCTTTGATCAATAGAACGGTTATAGTCGAGCCACAGCATAATGATGCAGTAAATCTAAAGATTTCAATATTGTGCTTTCAAAATGGTTCTTTTAACTCTTTATCGTGTGATTTGTTTATTCCTGGTGCTGCAGTGATTTTACTGCTGTTTTACTTACCTTTAGAGTTGCCATTTTTTTGCTGTTAAATCTCTTCCCCCCAACCATCACTAATTGATACTAGATCTTATTACATATTGATCAAAAACAGGCTGCGCCACGTCCGAGAACATCGCCTAATTAGATGATGTATATTTCATATGGCTCTTTTGCAATACAATACAACACGCTGATGTATAAAAATGTCCATTATTCATGCAAAATGCCAATACATTTGACATATTTATTTTTCAGTCTGCTTTGGCGGCCAAGCTATTTCAGAAGATGCATGCATTTGACACTAATTTTTGGATGCATTGTGCGGGTGGGGCAAAGTGGCTCTCTTGTCTACATTATTAAAGGCCCCAGATGTGTTTTTCTTGTTTTCAGCTGATGGAAATATATTATCATGAAGCTGTGGAGAGCTGGAGCAGCACAGAAATGTATTAACAGCTCCTGACTTGCTCTGGTGCAAAGTACAGGATGAGTATGCTTGACTCTACAAATATTGCCTCTGCTCCGCGTGTATACAGGAGAGGAGGCGAAGCTTGTGTGTCTGTGCGCTGATCAGAGCAGAGTTTATATTTCAAGTGTATGAAATCATCATTTGCACTTGTTATGTTAACTCTGTTAAGAGCACAGAGCTTCACATTATCAGAGGGTTAGAATATAAAGGAAAGGGTGTGAAAAACATACACCTAATGGAAGTTGTAAAATGAGGAATCAACAAATACAGTTTGTCAGCTAACAAAGCAGCTTTCAGACGGCAGGAATAAAAAAAGGTCCTGCAGTAGTTGTCGATAAGCTGCATAAGACCTTTTTAATGTAAAAAGACACCCATGTTATCAGGCCCTTCACAAAGTGAGGCTGCATTAGAGAGGACAGTCTCATCCTCACTAATTGAAAAAACATTGATTCGGCCTATATTTGTTCAGATGAAATTATGGTGCTGTTATGAATATTTTTTAGCCACTAGACCTCTGTCCACAGAGAGAGAGAGAGAGAGAGAGAGAGAGAGAGAGAGAGAGATTAACCTTTTTCCATAAGGCTACTGAAATGATAAACATCTTGTTTGTAGTTTATTGATGTCATCTAACATATTCTGTAAATAAAGTTTTAATTTTCAAACATTAATATATTGTAGCTGCAATTAGGAGCCACCTAGAGACACAATTATAGAGTGTAGCTTTTACTCTTAAAATGGAAATGTGTGACCGTAAATCAAGAGCAGTGGAATGCATCATGGCAATCCATAAAAATTATACTGACAGTATTTCCTGACAATGAACATACTGTACAATGACAGTGAAATTTGGGAGATATAACAGCTATTCTATCACTCAATCTCCTGCCATCTCAATTACACTCAGTACTTAGTCTTGTCAGATTTAGCCATGCAGAGTCTCTTTAATGACGACTTTCAGCTCCTCTTTAGAATTTACTGAGAGCTTTGATGGGAGTTGCCAGCTCAGATTGCATTCAAGCACCTGTCACTTTTCCACATTCGAAAGAGGGGAGATGGGGAGACGTAGAGCGAGGGAGACCAGCAGGTGTGTGCTGAGCCTAGCAGTGTAGACAATATACTGTAGCCAGGCACAAGCCAGAAAACAGATACAAGCAGCCATCGACAGACTCGCTGTTATCATTATTGGCAAGTGTTCCTCCTCAACCAGAAGTCCCACTTTTATTTGGCCAAGGTTTGGGCAAAACAGTAGAATTGATCTGGAATTGATCAAAACACCCGTACGGCTCTCTCATCTAAAGGGGATTTCATTGATCTGCCAAAGTCCCTCTCTATAATTGCTTCACTGAAGTGTAGGAACAGCAGTTTCAGGTGGGTAGGTATCAGAGGAAAGAACACAGGTTGGACAATTTACAGATCCTTAAAGTAAAAATACCACATCAGCCCCACCACCACCCACCGCAGCACAGACTCCATCCCTTACAACTGCATCGACAAACACAGTGATCCACTGAGAAGAGAAAAAAACTGATTACCATAGTCAGTGGCATCCAGTATGAATAAAACTTCCTTTTTCAAGTTCTTTTATTCAAGCCAAACATCAAATTATATATTCTGATACAGCTATAAAACAGCCAAATCTTGTTAATCCATATTATCGTCTCATCTCTCTGTATCTTGATGTATGCATGCAGGCTTATGTCTGGTTTTATGTTTTATGTTACTAGACTGCCACCTAGTGAAGGCTCTTTAAAAGGTCCCCCATCTGGTTTCCACACAAGAAGCGACTGATGGATTGATGCAGTCGCTTTGAGCGAGCTTGTCTTGCACAGACCCTTTTGATGGCAGCACATTTAGGCTGTCACCAGGCGTGGAGGGAAAAAAATGAATTGTAGGTTTGTAAAAATCACAAAAGAATCCAAACAGTTTTTCTTTGTTAGACATTTTTTTTTAAAAGATTTTCTTAATACTGGAAACTGCTTTCATATAAAGTGAAATATGTGACTGTCATTTGAGACTAATCATAATGTAAGCTAAAGATGCAGAAATCTGTATTTAATAAACAGGGTGCTGTTTCAACACCAATTAGAACTGCAGTCCCATCTGTCATCTTCATCATCTAACTCTCGCTTCCTCCATATTTTCTTTTCCACTCTTTCTTCCTCCCTCTACCCTTCCAAGGAAAAAGCAAAAGTACACTTTCCATTAGTCCAATCCACAGCCAGTGGAAGACTTGTCTAATGAAAAAAGCAGAGGCAGTGGCTGTTGTTAAGCCTTCAGAGAAATTGAAATTACTCAGCATAGCTTTTATTAGGTACATAAACCACAGTGAGTTGGCTTCATGGCGTGCCTGACACAGGCTCATAATAACTGTCAAAACACAAAAAGAAGGGATTCACCGGGCATATAAAGGAAGGAAATGTACATGACCAGGACAGAGGAATAATATCATAAAGGTCAGACACCCTTTGTCCAGCAGTAAAAACCTCCACTGAAGCATAGCTGTCTGATCTTATCTCAGAACAGAAAATACATACACAGTTTGTACAAAGTAGGATAGTTAGTCCAACTTTTTTTTTATATCCCAAAAAGCCAGAAAATCAAAAGGCAAAAGAAATACGAGCGAGACATTGTGAGGATTTTTGTTCCCAGCCTGTCACTGTCACTTGGCAGTCCAAACAGAAATTTTGTGTTTTGTGGCCAACATTTGAGCTTAACTTGACAAGAACTAAGATTAATAAATAATATGTAGGTGGCTTTCACAAGAAATGAAAGCATTTTCAGATAGTTTTGATGAATTTGGATAATTTTATGTCTCTTATTCATCACAGGGAGCCATCAGATTTGGATCATTTTTATCAGACTGTACATTATGTTTCCGAAATATGCAGAAGGCGGTCCCGATCTTTTCGAACTGGGTAATGACTAGCCTGGGTAAGTATTGTTAAGGGACTGTTACAGCAAACCCAATGAATTGCACAGCGGGGGCTAATTGAGAGAAAGAGACTGAGGCATGATTGTTGCATTCTCCAGAGATGGTTTCGTCTGAGGCCAGGCGAAGGGGAATGACGCCTTATATCTGCTGTGATTATCATGCGTCAAAAGCAGATTACATTCGTAAGTATTACTAGGTTACAGACATTATTTATTAAAAAGCAACATTGCTTAGCAACTGGATCTCTCTTAAGATTAATCAGACTTCTTATTCATTCACAATTCATTCAGATTCTAAAATGGATCTTAATAATGATGAGCTATAGGACAACAGTAAGAAAGCGAGAAAATAACAGTCAACTGTCAAGCCAGTTCTGGTTTTTAATGTTATGATGCTGCAATGGGGTATTTTTGCAGGCTTAAATCAATTAAAGCGCTTTAAAGGATGAATTACTCAGCATTTTACTGTAAGCATATATTCTGGAAATCTATTGAACAATGGCATTTGTATAGACATAATTTAATGAACATCTGGTTTTCTGAGGATGCCTAATGATTTCACATTCATCTTCCTCTAAATGACTAAAGTGCACGCAATTACGTTTTTAATTAGCTGAGAATATGTTTCTGTCAATTGGAGTGATTCATCTCTTAAACATGAAATGCATCACGTGATGGCAGAAAGGGTGTATTGGTTCTGATTTTAGAACAAGTGCACAAGTCTTCTGGGTTAAAACTTCTGTCATTAAAATATAGGTCTCTCTGAAGAAGAAAATCTTTAATAATTCTAGATATTGCTTTGTTCTCCCTTCTGCGAGAGGAGACAACTGGATTATCTTAAAGCAATATTCATTCTCTCCCAATTCACAACATAAAAAAAATTTAATGACAGCAACACAGATATATTTAATCATTGGGTTTCCCAGCCCACCCGTTAAACCTTGCTGTCTGCCTCTCAAAGCAAATCAAGAAAATCTCCAGGTCCCTAATGAATACTGTTTGGCACTTCCTGGTCTCAGAGACCTTTTTGACTCCTCAATGCGGTGCTGACAGTCATTTCTTCTGGACCGATCACTAATTCCTCATTAGAAATGATGAGCTTCTTCATCACCTCTCTTTGGAAAAGGTTAGGCCCGGGCCCAGAGGAGAGGTGGGGAGTCCTTCACTCCGGACCTGACGGAAGCCTCACAGGCCTGCAGCTATTGATTGGGGGCTTCAGGTTGCCGCTCCACCAATGTAGGGGTCTGCACTGCAGCATACTAAGCTGATGTGTAATCAATGACTCATACCACAGCCGGCCTCTGTGCACAGACCCGTCAAATTATACAGTAGCCATCCAATATCTGACATAGTGTGTTTTTGAAACTGCCTTCCGGAAGAATGACACACACTGTGGACACACACACACACACACACACACACACACACACATACACACACACACACAGATAAATACACTTTGGAACGCACACAAGCTGAACGGTATACAGCGATGTGCATACATGTGCAAAAACCTCTCAGATTCTCACAAACAACCCACACACGCACACTATCTCTCTTTCACACACACACACACATAACCATTGGGTCCTGCAGGGCTACTTTGATTTTTCTGCCTCTGTCCAGATGAAATGTTTATCATCTCAAATGCTCTGTGAAAAAAAAAAAATACAAGTTATAAAACCCAATCCTTGCTTAGAAACGGTTGCCTTTGGACTCTTGCTACAGCCAGCTGTGAGACATGGCCTCTCCGTGCACTTGGCCTGACTGCAGCTCCAACGTGCCCTCCTCCTCTTCATGGGGCTTAATGATATGCACAAGCACACTCCGGGGCCAGCTTCCCAGAGCATTTAATCCACAGAGATATGATACTATGCTGGATGTTGTGTCATCCATCACAATCTCTCCCCTCTCTGTCTTTTCCTTCTCCCTATCTCCCACCGTCTACACCATCATACTGGGCTCAGATTGTTTGATTAGGTGCTCTGTTATCCATCTATTTATCTGTCTAACTGACCGTCTCATCATCTACATTTAATTGATGGAGGAATCCCGCTCCTTTTAAAGTTTAGAATTAACGACTTTGCCAGAAAGTGTTTTTGTTGTCTTACTTTGCCTGTCTTTGGCGCTAAGTGCTCGTTGCTGTGGTGTTGCTGAACCAAGCTCCCAGGAGATGTCCTCTCAATCAAACAGTGTGTTTAGTTCTGTTTCATCTTTTATACTTTGATTTGCCATTTATAAAGTTTGAGGATCTGTACATGGTGTTCTCTGTTTTGTCTGCTCAACCTTAGTGGGCATCGCTGCTCATTATAGCAACTTAGTTTTTCTTGTGTTCAGTTTTTCTCCTTGTCTCCTCCAGAAAAATGTTTCTGTTCCTGGAATTGCAAAGCATTGACCTCTGTGCACCAGACATTTGTGTTTAAAACATGACACGTAAAAGCTTTCACGTTATCTCATATTACATGCAGGTAATAGTCATTAAAACGCACATCCGTTTTATTATGAAAATATCATATATTATTAGTTTATGTTGATGCCAAAGCTTTGAGCTAATCATTGTATAAATCACAAAAAACTGCATTAGTGTTTCACTGGAAAATGTTTATACATTTATCAATATAATTCTCCAGATCAATATTGTTAAGTCAACACATGCCCATCAATACAATCCTTTATCCATTACATGGGCCATTACATTGTCCCTACGGCTTCCCGACAAGCCATTAGGTAACAAAATCTCGTGAAGGAAACCCAATCTTTCACATTGCAGGGCGGTCAGTTTGGAGCCTTCATCACGATTTCCCCACCTTCCTCTGGGTTTTACTGCGCAGTATGGAAGACAAATGGATAGCCATTAGTAGTGTATTAATTACATGTAGAGAATTACTTTGTTCATCAATCAAGCAATTTTTCCCTCCACTTGTCAAGTGTAATTTGGTGACACAATGAATAAAACCTGGAAGGCCTGTTCTGTTCTGATCTCTGCCGTTAACAGCCTGTGTAGTGTTGACAGACTGGAACACTGAATGCATCTGCCTCTTGTTTCTTCTACAGACGCACACCGCCGTGCCACCCTGCTGAGCAAAGGTTCACAAAAACACCTCAAATAGAACTGACGCAAATTATCATGTCAAGATAGATTAATTGCAAAGATCGCTGAAAGGCTAATGATTACCGCTGTCAGGATGCATAGATGCGCAGACACAGCGGCATAACCACTTTTTAGAGGGGTATCATATACAATTATCTGTTCTTCTCTGCGAGAATAAATGTCAAAGTAGCAACGCATCTAAATCCAAATACCACAAATGATTAGAATGTGTACTTTTGAGCCGTCATTACAGAATAATGGGACACCAGTGGAGAAGTATTTCTGAGCTATTTTTATGTTGAACTGAATTACTTATACAATTATTTACACTAATCTACCTTCTTTTTTCTACTTTGTGAAGTGGGTGATGTAATGAATCATCTTTTGGTACATACAGTATAGAGTTTCAGCAAAGACATTGGTAACAAAAATACATGAGGGTAATATAAGGAGTTGAAAACCACAAGCTAATTGGCTGGTTTTATATTGCAGAGGAACATTTTATACAAATATGTCTGAACACTGACGTTTTATATCATGATTAAAGCCGTTATCCCTTAGTGATGTCCAGGATGTGAATTAGGCAATAGTGCCTTTACCTAATATTTTTCATATTTAGAGTATAATCTCCAAAACAAAATATTCATGTATGATTGACTATGGTTTTTTTTGGGGGGGTTTTATCATATGTTGACCTTTATGTTATTGGAGCATTAATAACAGCACTATTTCTATTCAGCGCACTGATGATTGCGTCATTTCTATAAATACGGTTACATTAAGCCTTGTTGCATGAACAGCTTTGTGGAATAGTAAGCAGAATATTGGATTGTCTCTGCAGAGGTATGAGTAACACTGGTGTAGGCCCCGAGGCACGAGTATGACAACAGAGGTAAGAACAAACATTTTTACCTCCTCTGAGCCTCTGCACTGCATCCTTGGCCGGTTTAGTGCGTACAGGACCCCCTGCAAATACACCGTGTGATACCATTGACACAGATTATGGATTTTACCTTCTTAAAAATATGCTATGTGGGAGCGTGGAAATGTCAGGGAAGGCACCCAGGCTCTGAGATTTACTGGGAATTTATAGATCACCAAATGCTGCTCTCTTAGGGGGAAAGAGAGGGAAAGTCCACGCGGGAGGCTCGTCAGAATGCAACCACTGTTTCCCAGTTCACCCCGAGCAAGAACTGATATCTGGCAAATTTGCATATACATGTATTTGCACAGATCCAATCAAACGTCAAGGTGCCGACACAATTCCGGGATTCAAAGCAGAATACCAACCAGTGTTTCAGCTGTAACTAATACCTACAGCCTAAGGAAGTGGAGGGGAGGGCACTTTATCTTTGGAACAGATAACATTTAAACCACAGAGGAGTTTTAAGCAGACGGCGTACGGCAGCACAGGTCAGGTCACTTGTTCTTGTTACGGCTCGAGTGTGTCAAGCAAGTAGAATGGATTAAGGGTGGACAAGCTATGCTGTCATGTACCATTCAGTTCAATAGGGCATCTGTTTTTGTATGGTGTTGAATAATTAATTACTTGTCCCAGGCCTGTGTATTATATGCCAGATAAACAGGATCTTTTCACATTTTCATGGTAGATGTGTGACCAATTTCGGATCAAATCAACATTACCTGGTAAAGCCTATGGCTGCATTGAGATAAGAAGTTATGCTTACATCAACACCATGGATCTCTGCACGAAAAATCTCAAAGCCCGTGCTGCTCATTTTGTGGTCTTCAAAGACTTCTTTCTATGTTTTTCTTTTGGAGTATATCAGCAGCCAGTGACCATGCACCCTATACTGTAAAACCAAAATGTATTGCTTGTTAAAATCATATCAAATCAAAGTGTAATGATTGTTCGCAATCTTGAAATACGGTTAATGAAAGTGGAGAAACATAGTGGAGGGAAGGGAATGGAATGGAAAGAATATATTAAGCCTTGAATGGAGAGGTAGAGGAAAAATATTCGCAGCCTTCAGAATGTGTTATTAGGGAATGATTTCAACAGGCTCTTAGTAGCTCTCATTAGATGGTGTATCAAACCAGAACAAAACTCACTTCTCCTAACTATGTGGAGGAAGTGGATTGGAAAATTAAATGGGGAGAGGAGAGTGAGGGAGCAGTCTCTGCCACGCTCTTGTCACCGTGCCCCTGCTCCCACTAACAAGTCCGCTCAGTCGACTCGCGCTGAAAGTCATTCACATGGTCTTTAATTTCACTTCATTGATTGGAATTTAAAGCCCCGGAATATAGCAAGGAAGACATTAAGATTATCTATCCCCTAAACCGTGCGCTGAACATTTGTTTTTAAATTGTGGTACAGTACGGCTGAATCCTTGATTTTTGAGTTTGCAGCCCGAAAACTTAAGAAACTTTACAAACTGAGCCTGCACTCACTGCTGGGTACTATATGAGTGGCGGCGGTTTCTAAAGAAGTATATATTTATATACTGCATGCCGTAGATCAATAAAAGTAACATTTCATTAATCTTGACATGCTGTTCCTGCTTGATGCCAGATGCTGGGGACACAAGCTGTCGAAACAATAGACATGCTCTTCAGTGCTTACTTTCCCCTTCCCTGTTTTTTCTTTGTTTGCACTTCCAAAGACAGCATTACATCTGTCAGCAAGATATGATTTACATAAACATCAAACTATTCTTCTGAGTATCTGTCAGGGAAACTCTTGAGACTTGCAAAATATTAGCATTTCAAGGTTGCATTTACACTATGTTCATATCTATTTTGCATATACTATTTTTGTGTGTTTTTAATTTACAGCTATGTGGTTGCTAATGTCCCTGACCAACGCCAAAGTGTTGAAATTTTAGGCACAGGATGACTTGGTCATCACATAGCAACAACATAAGTTTTGAGTCTGTCAAAACTAGCAAACACTGCCTTAAATACTAGATAGAAACAGTCCATAACTTGAGAATCTTGAGTGGTAAGATGCAAAAAAAAAAAAATCAAATCATGCAGTATCCAGCTGGTGATAAGAAAATCAATTGAGAAAAGAAATATAAACAGTATTCCAACTGCATGCAATCACGTCTTAAAATGGAAATTACACCTTGGACAAGTACATGGCTATTTTATGGATTTCTTTTGCCACTGATTGTATACCACTCATGTAGTCCGACAGCTTCTGCATGATGGAATTGCTGTTAACGACAACTGTATGGAAATTTCATGCTGTTTGTCCGTGGTATGTATTTCTGAGAGCACACCTATGTCGGTTTTGTGTGGACGCTGTGCGCACTCGTGCAACCGTCTGTGTTGTGTGGGCACCAAGTGTCACCTGTGAAAGAGACATAAGTGGCACTCTTGATGCCATTTGCATGATTAGTTGTTATTGCTCAACAGCGCTGAGCACTGGCCTGGAATTACAGTTGTACAGAGAGAGGCAAATGACCAGCTTGATGGATTTTTTTTTTAAACAACTAAGGGGGAAAAAAATGAACAGCACATGTATTTCTATAAACAGCTAATCTGTGCCTATTTAGAAAAGCTTTGTCTTTCACTTTAGTATCGCTCATTTTGTTCTCCTATTTGCTGTTGTGTGAGCAAAACACACAGACACATACGTGCAAGTCCTCATGGCTCTAATACCTTAACTTCACCCCCTTTTTTTTCTTGTGTCACCTAAAAAATGTGTTCTGTACAAAGGTTAGAGGACTTGCACATCACGGGGGTAATAGATAAAGCCTGAGCAGCTAAAACCTCTTGGACCTACAATGTGTGGTCTCCTGAACTTGTATCTTAAACATTATACTTCAGCTACTGTATACATCAATATTACCATTATATGTGGTATTTTGCTTTGCTCAAGCGAAAGGATCGATACTCTATGAATTTTTAAGCACATCATAGCTTCAGGGATAGCCTGTAACCAGTGGCACTGACAATCTCATTTGTGCCTTCAGTCCTCTTCAAAGCTCTGAACTAAGTTTGAAGTACCAAACTTATCTTGACAAGACACCGGCAGGTGAGCTGTGGTGTTCCCAGTAATATCGGAATTATAATGTGAAACATCACTGAACAGCATTAAAGGCATTTAAGCCATATTCTTTGTATCTTAAGAGGACAGTCTTTCACACAACTGCATTTCTGGTTAAAAAAACAAATTGCATTCTGTAGAAACATGTAGGCATTCTGCCTTGTATTCATTCTTTAAATTCCCTCAGCTCTGTGCCGTGTTACGACTAATACAGTGCCGGTGATGGTGCTGTAAGAAAGTCCTAGCTCCTCAGTTGGTAATAGAAAAATGGTAGAGCAGAGGGCTTGATACAGTTTTACATTGTTCCATTTTAGTTAAATGAGAATTGAACAGTGAACAGTAATAAATTGCAGTTTTAAGCTTTGCGGAATATCGGAAACGGGAAGGATTTAACTGTTGAATCATTTCCACTGCTGACCACTGCACATGTGCCTTAAAATAAAGTTTATGTGGTGTAACAGTTCATTGACAGCAGCTGACATGCCTGTGATGTATTTTCGACTAACACCAACTTACACAGACTACATAATTGGCTGTTTTGCATTTTCTGGATGTGTTCAACTTTTTTCTATTTTGAGCTGACATCCTCAGCTGGCTTTTTTTTGTCGGGTTTTTTAAAATGCTGAACATGTGCGGAGAACATTGCTCTCACCTCTAAACATTGCTTTGGCTGCACTGGAAGTGTTCAGCTAAGCAGTATGACCTTTCGTAACTGGGATTTACTCCTCCGAACCGACATGTGCCATAATTTACTACTACTGTGAATGAAGTACCTTCAGTCAGTGAAAAAAAAAAGACTTCAGATTGCTTTAATCCTATTGTAAATCTTTCAGAGTGTGTGTAATCAGATTTTTTAAGATAGACTTTAGACTTCTGAACCAGTTTCAAAGGGTTATGAAATTGTTACAGCATTTTTCATCATTGGAAAATGTAAAAAAAGAAAAAAGAAAACTATCAAGTTATTGAACTACCAATGCATTAAATGTGTAGTCTAGATAGGGCTTCAACTCAAGAAAGTATATGTAAAGTACAACATTGTTCATTTATGTAATTTAAAAATATAATCCAGTTGTTGCAACTTTTCATGAAAAAGCCCTAAAGGAATCTCCAGGCATTGGCAGGTGAACCTGTCCATTTTCTTGAAATTACAGCCAAGAGCTTTTTGCCCCTGCATTCAAAAGCTGTGGGGCATAGATGAGTGATTTAAATATTTCTGATGTCGCATCCAGGTTGAGAGTTAAGCTCCAACACAGCACGATTCAGAATATGAATAATTTTTGCCCTGATATGGAATTTGGTGCCATTTAAAGGGAACATTAACACGGTGAATCTGTTTTGTGATGTTGGGTCACAGAGAGCTGGGAAAAATTTGGAAAAGCTGGTAAACCTTAGTCTTGTTAAGTTGCCACTGAAAACTTTTTTTTACACCAAGGATTAAAGCAGGCTCAGCACACACTGAGTATTGTGGAACGGACGTCTGGCAACAGGATGGGAAATCAATCTGACATCCAAGACTGTGTCTTATAAAATGATCCTTAGTTAGGTGGACAAATGAACACTGGATGGTCTTTGCTTAGTTTGTGTAGTTGATCACGTCATGCCAAACCATTTGGCCCAGGTCTTAGTTTAGTTTAGTTAGAAAAAAATACATTAAAATCAGACTTTAATTACACAACAATCAGTTTTGGAGATGTGGCTGTGTTTAAAAGCAATGCACTGTCTTCCATCTGAGGTTCAGTGCTTTGATTTTGAAACACTGTATTGCTGTAGTCAAAAATAGGATCCACCTCTCAGAATTTGATGTAGTTTGAATTTCCTTGACACATGATTTCTAGTCCTTATCATCAGCTCAACCTTCCCTAAGTTTCCTCGGCAGAGAGAGGTAATACGCGATGGGATGTGTTGGACTATAATCCCTGTGGATACAGTGAATCTTCATTGGCAAAAGGACAATAGTAATGATATTCACCTAATCTCCCTTGACAGATTCAGGACATGCTTTTCATTAACACAAAAGTGGATAAGAGAGCAATAAGCACTGTTTCAGAGTTTACCTAAATCCTTTAAAGCTAACTGAGATTCACATTCTGGTGTTGCCTGTCTCTGTCTGTTTGGGCTTAAGCCAATGCAGGTACCATATTTACGGAGCTCTTTGACATACTTTTTCAGCTGTAGTTTTCAAGGCATGGCTGCAAACAATAGCAGGGACAGTTAATTTCACAGCTGGCCATGTGAACTTGAACTACTTTCTTAAACTACAGTGTTGTTAGAATAAGGAAGATGAATGCAAGACAATGCTGTGCCTCTATTTTTACTTTAATGAGTACTTTTGATATTTTTAGTGAAAACCGCTAGAAAAAAAGATCAGATATTTACTGTTAAGAGGCTGTAGAAGACTTTCCTGTTTCAAAAACTATTTCTTGTTTCCTAATGTGCTTAATATCTTCATAAAAATGCATCTATATAATTTAACTACTCATGCAGCAGAAGTGTAAATCCCGAAGTATAATAAAAATATCGGGATAAGTACAATATTGAGATGATAATCTCTGATAATGATCTTACTCAGTTTAATTAAAATACACAGGTTCCAGTCTGTAAAGCGTATCTACTTTGTCAACAGCCTTCTTTATTGTCTAAAAAAGAAACATCAGATAGTCCTGTCAGTCATTTTGGTTGGGAACAGGTGTTTTTTTTAATGCTGTCTGTCTCATTTTATAAAGGCTTTTTATTTCTTGATGATCGGAGGAAACTCAAAAATGTCAATTTCTCTCTTTTTTTTAAGAGAAGTGAAGTAGAGTTTCCGTTCAGGTTGCAAAGGAGGTAAGAAGAGGGAGGATAGCACTTATTTTTCTTTTTAATTAGCTTCATCTGAGGAATTATCCAGCACTAATATAATGGCTCGATTCATCTCCCACACCATCTGGTGTGAGAGCAGTGTACCTCTGGAGCTGATTGCTTTCCCCCGGTGCTGTGTCGGGGTAATAGGCTGTTCAAAGGCTGCTCTGGGCTCGGACAGCTGAGCAGAGGTGGGGCAGGAGCAGCTGGCCTTGGCGCCATCACCTGCTGCCTGTCAGGAGGCTTTCGAATATGGTCCATCCATGCCCTAAGTGTATGTATCTGTGTGTGCTTATATGTGTGTTTGTGTGCAACGTACTTGAGAGTCAACTCCAGGCGAAGCACAAAATTTCATCCTCTTCCTGATGAAGACAGGATCGGGAGGGAGAGGAAGAGCGCACATCATTAGGACTCTCGTGAACATCTGGGAGAGGCGAGACATGTGACAAATAAGCAGTAGTGTCTGGAGATGATACCAGTACTTCAGTTAGTTTGCACTTCTGCTCCTCGTGTCAAACGACACAGCCAAGAAGACATTTACTCGATATAAATTGCTTTTTGTAAAACTGTTCACACGACTGGCTCTCTGTGGAATTCCAAACAGCTACACCTCAACATCGATGCCCGGTTCTTAATCATGTTATTGTCACTGAAGTTTTGATTCAAATGTAATATCTGTCTCAATGGCAGTTCATTTGTTGAGTTCGTTTGAGTTCTTTTTTGAGCCCTCTGAGTCAGTCTCCGCACCGCCGACACCTGTTGAATGTGTAGCTTTTTGGTCAATAAATTATTTCCCACTGGAGTTGGAGGAGACCAAAGCAGAGACTAAAGGAAAAGTGACCGTTGGACCTATATTTGCCATGTCGTCTGAAACACAACTCCAAATGGATGCTAATGTTGCTATATGTCTGCTCGATGTGTAAATAGGCAACTGCTTGCTGACACATTTGGAATATCAACTTTTCAAGGTGAAAATAATTTAGCACTGTGTTAGCAGGTTGTTGTGCAGGCCCCAAGTGGCCAAAGAAAGAAATCATGCATGTTTAGCCCTCACAAACTTTGGTCTGGTCAAATGTTCTCAGGGCTGTTTCAAAAGCTTCCTCTTTTTCCCAACAGGTGTTCTGTCATAATATCATGCGACGTATGTAAATCAAACTCAGACAGCAGGCCAGAAGAGAGAAAATTTCTCTGGTGACCGTTGCTAATGTTAGCTTGCGACACTCAAACCTCTGCCTCTCTCCTTTATTTCACAACAAGATTGGGTTATTACATGTAAGGGCACTGCTGTTTGCTGGTCTAAATCAAGTACAGCAAATACTTGCAATATCCAACACAGAGAAAACATGTAATATAAATGAAGACACGCTGACTGAACAATGTTAAGAGCAGGTCTTGAGTGTGTGTCTGTGCAAGGCGGTGGCGTGGGAGTTGAGGGGGTGTGGGGGTTATTGAGGGTATCTTATCTAACAGTTGAGCAGCTTTATGGCTTCTAATAGGCACCTTGTCGGATTGAATTGTAAATATGGAGCACCATTATGCATTCTGAGGTGTGTACATCCTCTGCTTCATTTACCAGATGCCAAGTCATGACCAACCCGTTTATTACACCTTGCAATCCACAATTAAAATGAACAGAGGCTCAAAAGGAAAAAGCCATTTACCTTAGCCCAAGCTGCACTTACACACCAGACACAAATTTCACTGTTACTTGAAAACTTTCCATGCATGGCGCACATTATCATTTGATTTCCATCCAGAGTTCTCAATTAAAATTATACAGAGGTTGCATTTCATTACCTGAGCTCGGGGCAATTTGCAGGCCATTAAGCTTCTACCTGTATCAGTGGAGATGTTTTCGAGGTGAACATCTGGGGTTGAGGAGGCAGAGCATGAAATGAAATGCCCCTGGCTCTCTGCTCTGCCTTTTGTCCAAAAAGGGCCAAGGGTATTAGGACGCCATGCATAGTAAAGAGCGTGTTTCTACGGGCTGCAACAAATTGGTCTGGGATCTGAACTGAAATAGAAAATCAACCATGAATGTTGGATACCAAGTTTGTCATACAGCAACCAAAAATCCACAAAAAAAAGTATCTGAATATATACCATTGGATGGGGTTTTAGTGATTGGAAGCAGGATTTATACTTGAGTTGGTTTACCTTATTATTCGTAAGAGGTACTATGCGTTTGGCTTCAACGTGTCACCAGTGAACATTTTTCTTTCCCGTTTCTTTCCTTAAGACCTGTAAAAATGGAAAGTGATCCTTGTTGAATTCCCCATAAGGGATCAAGATTCTCTATAAAACTGTAATTGATTTCTGTACCAAGCAATAATAAAGACTTACCACGGAGAAACTACTCTTTCGAGACCTTTTAAGAATCAGACCTCATTACACCTTGCGTCTGATGTTTTTCTGATTTAAAATACAAACTGCAGTTATGTTGCCTAATGACATAATGTAATTTGGTTGGTAATGTAATAAAAACTGCAGCTTACGACAATTATTCTTTGCAACGCTCAGATCAGGCGCAGATATGAATTCCTTGTGCGTCGTTTGCTCAGTGTGAGATGAGACTGAAATATGCCCACAGACTGCAGCGGTAGATAAAAATTATCATATCAGATTTTCATTTCAAGTGATTTAAATGCCACAGTGACGTGGGTTACATGCACTTCTTAGAACAAAATGATATTCTTGTAATACCTCACCAATGCTTGTAGAAACGTATTAACCTGATGTGGATGTTTGGCCTCAATTTCAACAAGTTGTAAGGAGTGATATTTTTTTTATCAGTCACTCATGATGGTGTAATATCTTAAGTTTACTGATTGCCCCAAAAAGTTGACTTATGAGCAATGTTTTATTCATGTAGTGTAGCCTCTAAGCAATCTGAATAATTAGTACTGCATGCTGAGTTTTGGTATTCACATTTAGATCACGCGAATGGATTAGAACAATTGAGCAATAATCTCTATATTTCATTGCATCTGTTTTAGCATTTCTAATTACATTTGACAGCATGCCATCACATGTAGAATTTGCATTGACTGGTTTCCTTTATGTAAGAAGCAATATCTATGCAAAGAGCTGTTATCAAGTGCTACTGTGCTTGCTATAGAGTACCGCCCTTTAATCTTCCGTACTTAAATGAAGTGAAGAAGAATAAAAAGCCAGTCTAATATCTTTCATGAAAAAATTGAGGAAAAATGATCAAAACCCCGTAGCAAAACCCACACTTAGTGCAGGGTAGCTTTGGTGTGTCTCTTTTCACACTGTTGTGAATAATAACATTTCTTTGTTGGGGATTATAGGTCCCTGCTACAGGGTGTTCCAAATAATTTTACTTATGACAGCCTGAAATGGCTTTCAGTTTGTCAAATAACTGCAGAGTTGCTGTCTAAGTCATGCAGTGAACATTCGAAGATCACTTTCCTCAACACTGCGAGGCGGCTGCGTTAAGAGAGCCCCAACACAAACTAGCTTTTCATTTCTGTTATCATACTCCAACAGTATGGGGATCTCACTGGAGATTTGTGTGGTACAAGTTGTATTCTAGATGATATGCAGTAATCAGGCCCTTTGAGTCTTCTTCTGTCTCTCTCCCTCTCTCCCTCTCTCTCTAGCCTGTCTCTCCCTCTTTCCCCTGCCCTCACTAAAGCTGGTGAGCACTCAAGTTTTGCAGTGTTTTAGCATTACATCATTCCACATGGCACACTATTAAGCTTTGGGGAACTGGGAAGACAGCCCAAGCCTTCAGATTTGTCATAGCATTGAGCTCCATTGTTGCACTGAACAGATGAATCGCATGCTGACCAAACCGGCACTAAGCTAGGGGAAATAATGAATGCACAGTCTTTTTTTTTTTTCTAATACTGCGCATGGACAAGTGGTGACATGGCGAGTAGTTGTCAGATTTTGCCCCTTTTATGTCAACACCGGGGACACATATTTATTCTGCAAGGGGCATGGCCTCCATCCACCTATCCCTCCATCTGCCCATATGATATTCCATCCAGGTACGATGTCATGGTGACGCTTAGTTATGCAGTGGAATTTATTGTCTGCACTGCGGCAGATTACCGTTGCTTAACATGCCACACAGGAGACTTAAAGAGGCAGCACCTTTTGCAGGGTTGCATCCTGCTGGCAACTATGTTGGAAAGCCTGAGGCATGCTGGGAAAGCTGGTCTTTATGCATGGTTTCTTATACTGTGAAGGACATGAGGCATACAGGGCAGTGCAGCAGAAGAGAAAGGGAGAGTGAATATGTGTGTGTATATATATATATATATATATATATATATATATATATATATATATATATATATATATATATATATATACATACACACACACACACACACACACACACACACACACATATATATATACATATATATACATATAAAGAAAGTGGCATTCAGTGTTTGCCCTGAAACCATACTGACATTTTAACTTTATTTGTTTGTTTTTCTACATTTTGCTTTGAGTGTTTTTACTTCATTAATTCCATGTGGTGGTATATTGCACACACTGACATTAACTTGAGCCCACTCTGCCATTTTAGTAAAAAAATTGGCATATGCGTTGACTACTGAGATCACAGTCATTAAAAGCCAGCTCAAACGCTACTATTCATTCAAGAACACTTTCACTAAAATTTTGTGTGCTTAGAGGCAGCCAAGGGAAATATTAAGTTATGTAATGATCAGGTGTATCTACTATTTACATTGCCAGTGTCTTCTATTTAATTCAGCCAAAGCAGCTTTGATAGCTGGTAACTTGATACGTTTTAGTATTCCATCCAACTCCATTCCATAACAAAATACAGATTCAACCTAAATAATTGAACACCTCTGCACGTCAAACAGGGGTATCAGGCATGAGCCTCAGGATGAATTTGAAGGGAAAGTTCTTTACCAAGCTAAAGGCTATGTAACAAAAGACTTAGGCTACTCTGAGTACAAGAGATTTTCCTGCAAAAAAAACTGTGTAGCAAGATGAGAATTAATCTTTTGAAGTTGTTATCTGCATGCATATGCTATCAGATTCAGACACCAGGCTATAGGAGGATAAGAAAGGTTCAGCTTTTGTCCACCATGGGCAATCCCCCTGGCAATATGGCTGCCACGTGGGTTTTGCCCGAGCGATGCTGATTGCCTGGGGTTAAGCAAGAAACAAAATGTTCTAAAAATTGATTAAATCAACGCTGGTGTGTCTCTGTTCAGATCCCAGATCTGTAGGTAGTTATGGACTATTGCCTACAGCTGAAACACTGTAGCAGAAGTGTTCTGTTTTGCAATATCACTTCGCTCTGCTTGCACATATTATTACTAGAGAACTTTCATTTTCTTGTCGCATTCAAATTAATGTCATTTCATCCCTCTGCATGTGTAGTGTTACATCTATATTGTCTCCAGTGATTTAAAGGAGGTTTGACCTACTTTCCTTACGGGATTTTGAATGAAGAATATATTACTGTAAGATACATAAAGGATTTAAAGAGATTTAAAGATTAAAGTAATTTGTTTTTACATAAATTAATTATTATTTGCTACTGTGATCACTTGTGTCTGGCAGGACTTTCCTGGGACGAAAACCTGGCTGCACAGGAATTATTACATTTTATGTAGATTTTTTTCAGAGGGAGGAGGGGATGGGGTAGCACCAAAGCAGTTTCGGCCACTATGGCTGAAATACGAGAAAACAGCACCAGCATTAACCCCCATTACAACACTCATCGTCAAAAGCAGTTTTTCTGGGCAGTCACAAAGACACAACAGGCTGGTATCAAAGATGATGCCAAAAAAAAAAAAGCCACTAAACTGTCTGAATTTTATGAGTATTTTACTTTTACTGTCTCAAAGGCAACTTGGCACAAAATGTGATGTGCTAATTAGAAGCCAAATAATCAACAAGTCAGTCTTTTTGACAGTGAGTCAGACAGCTGTCTCACCACATATTACAACAAGAAGCTGTTGTATAGTGTTATATTTATGACATTGTAACTGAAAATGTTTCAGTTACAATCAGATTGAACTAAAGCAGCAAAGCAGATAATATTATGTGTACAAAATGTTGCTTTCTTTGGCATTACTTCTCTATCAGTGTCATAATATATGTTAGCATGTATGAATTAAATTGCATTATTTTTTGGTTTCATTCAGACCAGATTTAACATTGATATTTTAGCTGTATTTATTGATGCAATTTGTTATAGTGTTCAGAAATCTACTTGGTTGGTATTATGAAAGGAAGAAATGCTGCAATAGCAAAAAACCCAATATAACTATAATATCCTTTCTTCTGTTTTCTGTTTTGATTGAGGATCTATCTGTGTGCCTTAAAGCAGTCCTCCACATTTCACAGGGAATTGTACCGGAACACGGACAGAATAAACAAGTAGAAAGCAATATACAGAGAGAACGAACAACAATAGAACCAGTATTCGCTGCAATTATCTCATACTGGTTTGACAGTAATACATTGTGGATAAATCTGAGAAATGCATACATTTTATGTGTTAAAGTTGTTATGTTCCTCTCTATATACTTACTCCACTTCCTTTATGATCAACTCACACATATCAAGAAGCACATTCACCAATTTGACAACAAAAGAGCCGTGCTGAAAATACATAACGCACAAGGAAGAATAGAAATGCTGCAAATCAAAGCCAACAACAGGAAAAACTTACAACCAGTGTTGTGGAAGCAATTTGAAAAATGTGCTTAATCACTCATTACATTAGAATTCTTTAATAATACTAAATTAATCATTACTCAACAAAAGCAATAGTTACATTACTGGTTGCCTTTCTTTTTTTACTCAGCCCAGTTCTGTCAAAGCTGCTTTTTAACATCTCTGAAAGCTCCACTCCCACTCATTCCGCCTTCTGCTCGCACTTGCAAACATTATGGTTTAACAAGCAGCCAACAGGTATTTACTGACCATCAACAGCTACCTAAACAGCACTCTAGAAACCCCATCCTCACAATGAAGCTGCAGGCTTTAAACATCTTCCAACTATGAACAAAACCCAAGTGACTCCTAAATGTAGGCCTGTGAGTGGCTAAAGTTACCACGCCAGCTGAGTAGACACAACATTTAGTGCTAATAATGGCGATTCTGGGGTCGGTGGGAACCACGTTTTTCGTCTTTTGGTTGAGGCTAGGTGGCTCCCCATACCTCTATCACCTGTGCCAAGGTGACACATCCCAGACCTGTCTTTCCACTGAATACGCAGGGACAAAACTGATTTTAAGCCTTCATTTAAGCCCCGATGAGTCACTGAACAAGTCAACTCCTAAACTGTCAAAATAATAGAGCCTTACTGAGATTATTAATTGTAATGCATTTACTCGATTTACAATTGTAACCACTTACACTGGTCATTGTTGGAAAAAGGCATGGGCGTTTAACCAAAAGTATTATTCATTGTTCACTGGTAACTATTCAACAAAACTCCAACCCACCCACAAGTACACACACATTCAGGAAAATGTGCTTTGACCTCAACTAAGCCAAATGATAGTCATAGTTGTCAGGTACATTGAAAATGATGCTAAAGGGGTACCCAGCACGTTAAAAAGTGATGCCGTGGGGTCATAACAAAGACGGGAGCGCTGTAGAAAACATCCTCTTTGATGGCACAGACGTTTGCAGGCACACACAAGCACGCCATTGCTAATTTTGCCAGTCTGGCACAAAGTCGGTAAAAGCAAGGGAAAAGATGTTTATTAAGGCAAGACAATGATTGCATTAACTATTCCGTTTTTTTATTTTAATTTAATGACTGCGAAAATTCGAGTAATCACATTACAGGTACTATGACATAATAAAGTAAGTGATTAAAAGTGATGAGCATGTTAGTAATTAAGTGTAAAGCCAATATCTCCAGTAATATCAGAATAGTTAAATAATAATAATCAGAATGTTAAGTCGAAAATTTGAAATATAAACTATTGCTAATCAGTTGTAATGTTCCTGAAAATTGCCACTGTGTTGTGTTGGACTTCTGGGATTTCAGGATTTCTGCTTGTGTCTTCTGCATTTGCAGCAGCTCACTACGTTTCCACAATATCATCACCCTGCAGCCTTCGGACCTCCAACAAGGCTGCACAACCCTGACCCAGTGCATGCAGAGCGGTGGGCATTTGTTGGCCCGCCATCCGTTTCCGAGGCTCTCCATTATGGCTCCGGATGACAGATGCAGATACGGCGGTGCTTTCCCTCCGGCTGTAAAGTGCGAGGCCTAACCTTCCTTACAGCAGAAGTAATGGTCCACACCTTTAATTGTCGTCGGCTGTTCATCTTCACTAACAATAGAGGTAAGCAATGGGTCTGGGAAAGAAAGGCAGTCGTGTCTGACAAAGGAAGTGATTTACCTCTGGAGGCAATTCGTAAGCGGGCGTTGCAGGGGCAGCAGTAATGTGCGGTGAGAGAGATCATATGGGGTAAGAGGCGTAGCAGACACAATAGTGGCGCACAGGCAACGGTGGTGGGAGAGGCATTTACCTCCCACTGCAAAGATTTATCTCAAAAAGAGTAGGCAATAAAATGTATATTCTGTACGTCCTTCATGGAGCGAGAGCTTGGTACTGAAGTGGACACGGTGTTCTCTGAATTATGGATGCTGCAAAGGCTTAGAAAGTGAGTCAGACAAGAGCAACTTTGTCGTCAGTCAAAAAAACAAACAACACATCTCATTTAAAACAATTGGGCGGTAGCGTTTGGTGATCTTTTTCAGGTTTTGATGCCGCCTCATTATTCCATTTGATGTCAAAACATCATTTGATGCTCAACTTTCAAAAGTCTGCTTTTGGTTCTGTGTTTCTTTATTCCACCCAGCCTTCTGAAGAGGCAAAACTGCTGTGAGAAAATGTGCTGTTGATGGGTCACTAGTTTGCTGTCTGCATTAGACACGTAAACTAAGGAACAGACAAGTGTAGCTACCAAATTAAAGCATGTTTCCCAGGAAGGTTGAGGTCCATTAAAATGATAGATTGCATGGTGTATGCAAAGGGATGCTTTACACCCACAAAACAGTCTAATTGCATTCATTCCTGTAAGAAGTCCACAAATGTTGAATCTAGATTCTCAGGCGTATTGGCAGCAAGCTGCTAGACAGCAGATGACTAGCTTCAAACGAGTAGCAAGGGGGAGGGATGTAAAATCTTGACAAACAGTGAGAGCCAGTGTCCACATCATCTCTCGCCCCTGACAGGCTTCCCCATGCATGAATTCAAAGCTGGTAAAACCATGGCTGGATTCATTTTGATCTGACATCCATCATGTAGATCAGTGTTGTGGTTTCACTGTACTGTGTCCACGAAAAGATGTTTTGGCAATCAGCCCATGACATCTGTTAGAGCCAGTCAAGAGAAACTGGGACCAATTTGGCATTTATGTCACAAGCTATTGTTGCCCCGTGAATATGAGCACTGTACATTCGCATTAGAATGGTCACACAAGTACCTGAGTGTAATTGTGCTGTATGTCTAAAATTGAAAACTGGGAGCGAGGCTGTTGCATCAGATGTGTGTGATTCTGTAATATCTTCAGATTCTTTTTTTTTTTTGTTCCCCTATCTGTGCTGGTTCTTCCCCAGAGAGGGTTTTGCAAATTGCGAAAATTGGGAAGGACTGTGGATTTTGATCTCTCTCCCATTCGTCAGAAGGAACCAGACAAAAAAGCCTCGCAGCCACTTGCCAGGGGGTAAATGGGTTTTGTGTACCAGTTTAAAACCATTAAGAAATAAACTACATGATATGCTGCAATATTAATGACGATATGAAATGCGGACCAGACGAGAGTGGAGGGCTTTTTAATGGTTACCACAGTCAGGGAAAAAAAAAAAACAGCCCTGCATGCACTCATCCAATCAAAAGTCTCTATTCCCTTAATACTGAGAGTGATATTTAACCATGCAGTGATTTAGTTCACAACAGAGTCCAGACCTGCTTAGCACACCAGAGTTATACAATCACATTTAAACCTCTCGCAGTTATCCCTCCACCAGCTTGCATGGCTGAGGCATGGCGGCATGTGTGTGGAAGGCGTTAGGCAGATGGGATGTGTCTGATATCTCTCACTCAACATAATGAGACGAGAATGCGCTTCACCAATCTTAGGGCCTGTCTGATGGCAAGAGACACAGTGCCCACTCATACGCGAGGGATCTTTCCCCTCTTCAAAGATAATGAGATGACAATGTATTCAACTATCATTAGATAGAGACAGGGTTTTGGGGGGTGGGATGGGGGGGCGGAGGGAGAAACATTTCTACTGCACTTGTCTGCTGCCTTTGATCAGACGCGCAAAACAACTGTCACTCCCTGTATCAGCGCCGGACTCGTGAAAGCCCGGCTAACTACTCTTATCACCAGCTGTGTTGCTTAATGGCGGTAGTTTGTGGTGTGGTCCCTCAAAACGGCAGGGGGAAACCTTCGAGTTCACCTGGATCGTTAGCCGAGCAGGAGCCAGCACCTGCGTGGATGGATGTCGTCCTGCTAGCTTATATGTTACATCTTTGTTTCTCTCTGAAGTCAGCGGGCTTGACGTAAAGAAAAAAAACGGAGGTTGCGCTGTAAAATCAGTTTGCCATCACCTGGGAAGAGAAGACACAACATTTTGTCTGACATAGTGCTCCATTGCAAGACGTCAAAAGTGCCATGTTAACAGGCTTATTTAAGCAGGCCCGACAAGACAGTCTTATTCTAAGTTGACAGTTTGTTGTGGCACTCGTAAAGGGATCCATCTTGTCTTTTGTCCCCGTGGTGAAGATGATCCCTTGCATGCTGTTTTTTTTTTTTTTTCTCAGTCTTTCTCAGAACATTGTGTTTTGACAAATAAACCATCCAAATCCTTTTTTTCCCCCGACATTCTTCACTGAGCATTAGCCCAAATGGTCTGCACTGAAATTCTGTATTTTGACAGCGAATGATTATGCAGCGTTATCATTTGTCTGACAGGTGAAAATGCGTTTACTGAAAACCAAGATTCTGTGCTTTTATCATGTTATGCTTGCAATCCAAAGATTTGTAATTTATGAAAACTTTGATGCCTCCTAAATCCCAAAATATCTATTATATAAGAAAGCAGCCTTGTAGACATGCGGTATGTCTTCACAACCAATGATCAATATAGTACAATGTTTGCAACTCATGCTGTGCTGTTGCATCTTCCTCTCATCACTTTCCATCCCTGTTCACTGTCACACAAAAAAGAATAAATTACGAGGGAGAGCTGCACCCTCACTCCTAAAAAATATATATTTTACAAAAAAAAAGACTGGGAGCAGAGCTCAGAAATAGAACCATCTGTCTACATTTGTTACACAATTATGAGAGGTTGTTGAAACTTTTTGTGATGCCAAAAATCCCTTTAAAACCTGACAAATCATCTCTCAAGTCAGGGCTCATCTTCCTCGTAGGCTTTGTGCTCCCCTAAAACTCAGCAAGACGCGCATTTGAAAGTAAGAGAAGCAGACGCCTTAACATCCAATTTCCGAACATTTCATCATCGTGTCTCAATAATTATGCAGGGTTATTAGCTCAAGTATTTGTCCTTGGCATTCTTAATGCCGGTTGACATTTATTATGAACAGTAATGGTATTGGAGATCTTTGATTTGCCGTTTGTGGTGGTTAAATGTGGTTTGGTGTGCTCTCTGCAGTGCAACAGCACCCTCTCTTGATAATTTATGATACGATGACATCACCATGAAGGAGCATACAGTATGTGAGCGTGCAGTTCTGGACTTACAGACAAAACCAAAAAGGATGGATGCAAATTTAAACACTTTGTCTGCATGCTCATTTATTGCAAACTGCCTAAATTAGGAGCTGACATTGTGAATTCGTACTTGAACCTGATCCCATCCCCACCCTGTGTTATTGTGCTCTACACTGAACGCACAAGATCCACAACTCATTAGTCTCAAAGCTAAAAACCAGTTCTCTCAACTATCTGTTTTCTTTTGTCTCAATCTCCTCCCTTGTAATGCCTCTGGCTCTAAAACAGGAAACCAGTAAGTGACATTAGATTTTTTTCTAATTCAGTCAGCATGGAAACATGAAACTTGTCGGAACGGTGAAGAAAATCCTCATAATTTATATTTTCTACATTTTATGTGTTCGCCTAAATGATCTGAAATGTCAGTATGCCTGTTATATGGTGTGGACTTACTCAGAAAAGAAAGTACTCTTTTGTGATGAGTTCTGATGGCATACTTTAGTTTTCATTGGTGCAGAAATAATCTCAAAATATCAGCGAAGGTGACTCCAGTTAACAATAAAGGGAATTATTATTTAGCCAACGTGTTAAATCAGCGGGATTAAATTTAGAGGATGAGGAACTGAGTATCCTCTTTTAATACATTTTTCTAAGAGGGTTAACTAATAGGATTCTAAGGATACTCATAATAGGATTTGTATATCAGAGTTGTCCAAATTCAGCTAAAACAAAGCTTTGAGCTGAGCCACCTTATTTCTGAAGTAATGAATTTTGATCATTTGAGTTTCAGCCAAAAATGCAGCACCAGTCAAATTACTCTTGAAACAGTTCATTCACTCCCATTGTTCTGTTTTGTTTATTTTTTCCAGCTGTGTTCAGTAATATGATAATTTTGTACCCTAAGATAAAGCACATTTTTCCTCATGCCCTTTAAGCCAGAATCAGACTTTGCGCCTGACGACTTTGAGGCCGTGTGTTGCATCATGCTCTCATCACGCGACTCGCTCTGGGTTTAGATCACTGTTTGTTTTAAACTGCGGTTGCTAACCTATGGGTGGCAACTAGACTGAGTTGGCAAAACTGTTTAGTCTAACAGATGGGGAATTTAAGGCCCGGGCGATACTCGGCTAACCCTCAGGAGGAGGATAAAAAAGAAATTAACAGAGGAGAGTGAGCGTTGTACGTTTGCAGTCCTATCTGATGCGGTGGCAAATTGGAGTTGTTTCATCATTATGGGCTCATGTTTCTACAGACGTTACGCTGTGTTTGAATTAACTGGACAGAGATGTATTGAGATAAATATTCTACATGTTGGGACTTTCAGTAATACTATACTCTGAAGGGGGTGAACTTGGGTGAAAGCTATTATCCTTTATTGATTTCCATTATAAGATCTGACAGGAGGAGATGCAGATAAACAGAATGAGAAAGTTAGAGATATACGGAGTGTGCAGAAAGAGGCATGCCTCAAAAGCAAAAAGTTGAAGGTGCGCATAGTATTTTGCATTTTGAAAGTGTTTCTCAGGTAAAGCTGAACCCATCGACACTTAAGCCAGTGTTCTCTCTGCGAAAACCATCAAAATATAACCAAACAAGCGAGTGGACGGTGGGGCAGGGGGACAAACTATTTGAAGGATAAACAATGGAAAAAAAACAAAGGCAAGCAATAGCAGTTGGTCCTCAGTCTGTTGATGAGAAAAGCGCGATCAGCAAACACGTTTCTTGATTTAAAAAGCGAGTGCTGCGATGAGAGGAAAACCGAGGTTAATGCCGACATCAAAGTAGCTTCCAAGTCTATTTTGTCAAAGAAGTTTAGTTTACTTAAAGCAAGAACAGCAAGAGAAATCAAAGGAGGGGCCGCATTCAGCTCTAAACATGGATTCGAACATGCAGAGAAGACTGAAGTCATTTTATTTGTTGGTTTGCATGCTGTACAAAATTATGATAAAAGCATTAAAAAGTAACATTTGGCCCCCAAAATCATGTTTTAATAACTGTTACAAATTGTTCCTGTTGTGACAAAGTTAGTGACGTTTAACTTTTCATAGCAGAACGACCGACTACAAATCTAAAAATTTCTAATCAAAGTCACATTTGTGAAGCGTTGTGGAGATCAGGTTCCCCTGCTGCACATGAAAAGCATAGCCTGAAGTCTCCCATAGGCTCACATAGCTGGTTTGGGTGCATCTGCTGCCACTTTGCCATGGTTTGCTTCTTCTGTGTTGATTCAATGGTCATGTGGTGATGAATAAGATCATAAACATGACCTAAAAGGCATCATATCCTTAGAAATACAGAGCAGACAGTGATCTTGATATATAATATTGTATAAATCAAACAAAACATTCGCTCAGCTAGCATGCCCAGAAACATAGATAAAAGAATAGCTAATAACTGTAGTCACCAGAGTGCACTGGTTTAGGCATGAGTCTATCAACACAAATGTAGTTTCAGAAAGTTCACAAAAATCTGTACAGCAATGAAATATCAATATGATATATTTTCTGTAATTCACAACTTTGTAAACCTTTATTTAATGCGTAACAAGACCTCTAAGACAAGCAAATGACTTTGGTGTTCTGTAGCTACGGGCTCAATAAAAAAAGAACTCAGAGAAAAATGTCCAAATATATTATTTGGCTAAAAAGTTTGATTTCACTCCCGCTCTTTGAACCAGCCTGGACTAACTCCTCAGTGTTCGCAGTGGTCTGCTTCGCCAAAGAGTAAGAATCTGCTCCGACCACCCACCGTGGAAAGACACTGGTACACGGTTACACTTTTATTTTATTACAATTTTCTTTCGAGTGGCTAAAAAGTGAAATATAAACCCAAAAAATATACTGTATGTGATGGCACCGATAAGAAACGTCTCTGTATAGATGTAAAGGAAGCTGCGGGCTTATTTACTCCAAATGTTACTCGTGACATTTAAACTTACAGACATACACAGAACTTTTCGTAAAACTAGTATAACAAACCAGTACAACAAAGGCTTGGCACTTGCTACGGCTTAGCCAAGTCTGTGAAAATTCTTGATCGGTTGAGAATGCGAAGAATGTGCAGCCGTCCCCAGTCGGCAGACTTGTCCACTAATGATAGAAACAATGGTTCATGGGCAAGGCTCTGTCTGCGCTTCCCTCTGAAAAATCTGGAGAGCCGAGTTAAAGGGGAAAAAAGAAGAAAAAAAACTGAAAACATGACTCTCGAAGGATGTGTCCTTGATTTCTTGTTTTTGTTTTGTCCACTCCTCTACGCTGCTCTCTCATTTGTTTCCCATGCTGTCGTGAGACAAAACGCTCAAGGCAGTTTCACCACCACCACGCAGGCGCCTGCCCTGCCAATGTTGAGAGGGACCTCCTGCAGGAAGACAGAGAGGTTAATATGCAGCCTCTCATCCGAGGCTGTTTTAAAAAAAATCACACTTTACTTCACGCAGATAAATGAGATGCAGCGGCATGATTGTAAAAAAAAAAAAAAAAAAGCAGGTTTATGTTCCCGAAGGGTGTTAACTTGGACTCTTATGTTACATGTAACCAGCTTTGGCAAAAACAAGCTGTGATTCCATGAAATGTTTGAACCATTTTAAAGGTCTGAAGTTCCCAAAAACAGAATCTGTTGTTCAAATCAGCATAACTTTACTATTGTAAAGCAGTAAAAATACAAAAATATTGCTGATGTCAGCATCATAACATGTGAACTGTGTTGTGTAACTGTGATAAATCTGTTCCTGATAAATCTTATTACCTCAGTCCACTCGTTGTTCTGAGCGTCGTAGGACTCGACGGTGCTCAGATATGATTGGCCATCATATCCACCCACAGCATAAAGCCTGTCACCCAGCAGGCAAACACCCACCGCATCCCGGGGAACACTGAGGGAGGACACGGTGGTCCACGTGTCCGTCTTTGGGTCATACCTGCAATATTTGCGATATTTGGTCAAATTGTTGTTTTTGCATTGTGATTGTTATGATGGGGCAAGATTTTTCTTTGTAAAATCCATTCATCCAATCAGCCTGAATCTCAAGAGGAAAACAGCGTCCCATCTGTGTAATCACAGATGTCTGAATGGCCACTGGTGGCAGCTCCTCGCAGCACAGACAAAGAAGCAGGATTGTCTCATGAATAGCAGCTGGCAACATCGGGCTCATCAGTGAAGACAGAAGTTTCTGAACAAATGTGTTTTTCCACTTGTTGACCCCCAATAACAGTGCAGTTTTTAATCAGTTTTAAAATGACTAAATGTGACCTGCAATCAGCAAATTGTTAAGTATTATGTATATAAACAACTACAGTATCAAGTGAACTGAATACTGATAAAAAATAGCCAAGTAGGCATTTATTATTTATTCATTAATTAGTTTATTTACTCTATTTATTTACTTGAATATTTGATATTAAACGTTGGTTAACGTGACTCTTCATGTAAACTTTTGATGCATTTAAAAGTTAAAATACTGACTACTACTTATTCATATAATCAATTGTAAAAAGCTCAATACAAGTGTTTTATTATGGATTAAAGTAAATAAAATGACTTGTTTTAAGTAATCATTGAACTGTTATCACATTAACTAAACCAGAAGACGTAGAAATCAGACAGCTCGAATTGATGTGCGGCATGTTTACATGAATCATCCTTTACTGGAGAAAGTCAATGGATGTTCAAGTGAAATATGCTTTTGTGGGAAATATTTAACAACTATTTTTCCATCCTATAAAAAATAAATAAATAAAAATTAATTAAAATTATTAAAAGTAATCTGTAAGGTTAACCTTGTTTTCACTCTATTAGCATTTACAAAAAAAATTACACAGATTAGTCTGATGTTAATTACAAGGTTTCAACAGCAACATTTTTTTTTGCACAAATGATTGGAAGCATGTAAAAATTTGGCATTTTTTCAATTTTTCAAAAATGGGGAAAGCAGTTTTTTTGCAATGAATTACGACTGATTGAGTCACATCGGCCTCAGAGTCAGGAGGGTATTGTAGCCACCAGATGGAGCCAGATACCACAAAATAAAAGCACGCATGGAAACTATGATCTCCTCAATTGAGTGTCACGTAGCATAGTACAGACATGTCTCAAAATGCACGAACAGGGTGGAGATCAACATGACTTGAACTCCCTTTTGTTCTCATGAGACAATCTGGAGGCCCCGTCTCCACCCATGACTGAATGCCATCGACCGCTATCTAAAACCGCGTGTACAACATTTTTGTGTTTCCGGACTCCGGACAAGAGAGGCGTTTTACTGACCTCTCTACACAATCTGAGAGTCTGGAACAGTGGTTGGAGGCGGGGGCGTCATGTCCGCCTACAGCATAGAGGAAGTTGTTGTAGGTGGCCACACCCACTCCCCCTCGTCTCTTGGCCATGGGGGCACACATGCTCCACTTGTTGGTGTGTGGGTCGAAGCACTCCATTGACCTCAAACATGAGCTGCCGTCTCGACCGCCTACGGCAAACAACCTGAAAAATAAAAAATAAAAATTTAAAACGTGTTCTGAATGCAAACACCAGACATGTACGTGCAGCACCGGTGGATCTGGCAGGAGTCGCTCACATCAGTCGTCAGATGTTTGTAAAAATGACAGAACAGTGATAATGTGACAGATTTTATAAGATACAGCAGTGAGCAGTGCATAGCATTTTTCAAAGGCCCTTTCCTTGAGAGTGTTTCTCTCCCAGAAAGATCACATCAGTCTTTTAAGTGCTTGAGGCTCACAGGCCCGACAGCAAGAAAGTAGAGGCTAGGGAAACCGTTTCCTTGTTGTCTATTTTTGACCTAGATGCAGAAATAACTCAGCATCGACTAAAACACTGAATACTGGATGTAGCCGAGCAGCAGCCCTTTTCTCTCCTTTGGCTCACAAACATATTTAAATTAGGGCTGAGAGCTGGTCTGTTCTTTGCTTAATTTACTCTCAAATGGTGTTGTAAGACAGTTAATACATACAAATACATAAAGTGTTTTGCTTTTATAGAGTCAAAATTACGGCGTATAAATTACCACACTAATCGGGGCAGCCTCTGCTGTAAGTGGCTGACTGCAGCACAGCCACACTTTAGTTTATCTCACGCAGACCACAAAGGCCTCCTCAGCATTCAAGACGTATAATGTTGTCAAACTATTACTGCGCTAATACTGCACTTCAGCTTTTCCTGGACCAGTGCACTGAGTTGCGTAACCATGCCTGTCTTACTGCATGCTCTATTCCAAATTATGTCTTACATTACTGCTGACCATTTTCCAAAGCAAAACAGGCTGCGGTGTCATAGGTTTTTTGAGTTTCATGTTTATTCATGTCAGTGCAGGCTGCAAATCAACTTTCAGAATCTTTGATGGTGAATGTAAACAGATTATGTGCTTTTCTTTTTTGGTCAAAGTCACATTAATTTTGCATGAAAACAACAGAAGACTTATTTTGAGGAAAAAAAAAGTTGGACTGATGTTCATAGTTAAATTGCAAGCCCCTAAGCGGGATGATTTTGCATTAGACTGGCTGAAACACGCACAGAAATGCAGGAACATTTGGTGCTGCATGGTAATTTCAACACTGGAACTTCAGCTTTTCTTAAAAAGCAAACTTATATTTAAGCCAGACGTTCAAAACCATGCGCTAACATTGGCATTTCTTTTTTACTGTCTGTGCTTGTCTGTTGTGGCTTTCTGGCTGCCAGAGACCTCGACCTCAGCCTCCATGATGGACAACAGAAAGACAACAGTGTATACCTTGCCTCGAGGCGTAAGGTTTGCACGTTTTAGTGCTCAGCCAAGATGGGCTGGTCTGTAGGTTCGATAAAGCCACTTACTTTCCATTGAGCGCTGTGACTCCCATGGTGCTCCGCGGTGTTGACATGCTGGCCACGTAGTTCCACTGTCTGGCCTGTGGGTCCCAGCGCTCCACTGTGTTGAGGTAGCTCCAGCCGTCATGGCCGCCCACAGCGTACATGGGGCCCTCCAGCACAGCGATACCTACAAGAATGGAAGCAAGAGATCCGTGTTACCCAAAAAAGCTTTGTCTTTCGATTATTATAGATACCTCCAAGTACTTGTGCACTTGTGTATTAATGTGTATTTTTACATGGAAAAGCGAAAGGAAAATGGACCTGTGATCCTTATTCACATTATAATAGCAGTTTGTATCATATCATTTATAAGCATAAGTATTTATATAGTGTGTGTATTATTGTGTACTGTCTACAAACACACAGTAGATGCTGTAACATCTATAATATTCAACTACTGTTGTTAAAGCAACAATAGATCCAATACCTCCTTGAGGCTAATATAACAAACATGACTCTCTTTGACCATAAAGCAGTTTGTGAATAATCAATGAACAGAAATGGAAGACATTTACAAATCAAATCTGTGTTCTTCTTTTTTTTTTTCTTTCAGCAGTTCTTGGAGGAAGCTGAGGCAGAGGTACAATTCTCCTTTTAGAACGGAGTGACTCATACAGCTGACCAAATCTCTTCAGAAAACAGGAAGACTATAAAACTGCATTGTTGTTCCTCATTCCCAGTCACGGAGGAAGGCGGTTTTTCACCAGCAACACTGCAGAGGATGTCTTAAGACAATGCATTTTTACATTACCACCCTTATTTCCTTTGGTGAGAGTTCAATTATTTTGAGGCAACATGAGGGCAAGACCGCATTCAGAAAACCTCGAATGACATAAACACTGTCAGACAGAAACAATTCTCGTAGTGAAATTCTCTTTTATTACCGACCGGTGGTTTTGCAGTGAAAAAAAAAAAAAGTACTTTTTCTTGTCTCTACCCATAATGCACACAGCGGGCAGTGGCAGGGCTGAGATGTTGGCAGACTCTGGGCTCAAAATATATTCAGCCTCAAAATATGCATGTCACAAGCGAAGCAGCCAGAGGTATTTGCTACAGGAAAGATCAAAGACAACACAGGTAATCTGTACAGTGTGATCTCCTGGGCTCGCTGATACCGCCGACCACACTGGGTGAGTGAGCTGAATGCTTTGACAAGATCTCCCTGTTCTGTTACCCAGACCTGTTTCAACTGTGAATCAAAACGCTTCTGATATGAGATTTATTGGGCAGGGAAGGGTAAGGAAGAGCAGGGCCAGCGCAGCCTGCCAGGCTTTGATAGGGGAATGGGAAAATATCAAAGGTCCAACTCAAAGAGAAATATGTGATTTTTTTTTTTTTTTTTTTAACAGCATGCCAGCTGTGACCCTCCTGAGCACGCATCCTGCGTTTTTGGTGTTTCATAACACCAGGTAGCCTGACCGAGCTAAACCCTCAAACCTTGAAAAAACTGAAAGAATTGTCTTTAGAAAACAGTAAAAAGGTTAGAGTCGATTAACGTGTGTATCTTTGCGAACAGTCACTGATAATTTTCTTCATGACATGGAGCTGAGAAGAGTAGGTAATCAATGAGTCGTTTCAGACATTTATCAAGTAAAAGTACAGAAGTCCACTGAATGGAGGTTTCTAAAATGGGAGAATTTGATTGATTTCTTTGTCATACATGAGAGCAAACTGAATATCTTTGGGTTTTGGAGTGGAGAATGGATCCAGGATGGATTTAAATCCATTACAATGGGATCTTGGGAATTGTCATCAGTATTTTGTACTATTAACACTTTATAGGCAAAACAATGAATTGGTTAATTGAAGAAATAATTGGTAGACTAACCAATTACAATACCAATAATCCTTACTACTGATATATTAACTATTCGAGGGTGTCCATATTACATATTTCCATATTATTCCATTTTTTATGAGTTTGAAAAGTGACTATGTATTTTGGAAAGGCAGCATTATCCTTATGTGATTCACTGGCCTGCACCATGCAATGTTTTCATTTTATTAGAATCAGAATCAGAATCACCTTTATTAGGCCAGGTATGTGTGCACATACAAGGAATTTGACTCCGGTTTTTATAGTACCCTCTCGTACTTAAAAGGTCAAGCAAATAGAAAGAGATAAATAAACAAACTTACGTAACATAAACCCAACATAACATAACATAAACATAACATTACGTAACATACACATAACTGAAAAAGTGTGATCAATGGAGTGCAATCTAGTACTTATTTTAACGTAACTGAAATAAGACATTGGAGCTACATTTGCCTTGCAAGACACACTCACCAAGTCCATGTCTGTGTGTTGACATGGGGGGCATGGTGGACCACACTTTATTGATAGGATTGTAGCACTCCACCATGTTGGACGTCTTGAGTCCATCTCTCCCTCCGACCACGTACAGCTTGTTGTCTATCACCGCCACACACGCCGAACTGCAGCCGGCGGCCGTTCATGACTCCGACCTGGACCCAGGTGTTAGTCCGCAGGTCGTACTTCTCTATGGTGGTGGAGCCTAAAACCCGCAGACACAGCAAGTGTTACATTTTAAATATGAATGCTCCCGTGCGTTGACGACTACTGCGTGGCGGCCATACCTTTGGTAGCGTCCATCCCTCCGACAGCATACAGTGCACCCACGGTGGACTTCCTGGGTTTGGTTCTGGGGCTCTGAAACATGGGGCGTCTCTCAGGCAGAAGGTGGTACTTCATGGCCTCCATCAGCAGCTTCTGGCATTCCAGATCATCAGAGAACATCTTGTTGTTTTCCAGATCGGCAAGGAGCTACATTTGAAGGAAATACATTAAAAGGATGCATCATAAGATAGGACATATTCAAAATATATAGAAATACGTGAGGTAGGAAAACATTTAGAGTGTGACAAATCACCTTTCATGAGATACAATGAAATGGCTGTTTATCTAAAATCAGGTTAATCTCATGTAGAACAGTACGTTATGTATGAAATGTTAGATTAAATGTAACAGACTGCAGATCAGAGTGAAGAGCAGCTTAAAAAACAGATAACACAAATTACATAAACATATCTTTAGATGCGGTGAAAGCAATTCATTAGTCAAAGTATTGTTATCACTTGATATGGGTTATGTTAAATGAATTAAATCAACATGTCAGTAAAGCATTTAGAGTCACATTTTATCTTTTTGGAAAATATCTCTCCAGTTTTCTGGCTTTTATGGACAATTTCATAAATATATTCCCTCTATATAACATTGAGCCCACTCTGAAGACTCACGCAGTTACTTCTTGGGGAGCACATTTTTTATGAGGTTTTATTGACTATTTCATCCCATATTTCATGTTCCTGAATGAAGGTTTTGTATATATTTATCTTACTATGCCTGTAAGTAATATCAGTGGCACTGCTCTACTCATCCTTTCAGTTTCTACTAAATACAGCACCCATTTTGACGAATACAGTGATTCATTTCTGTTTATTTGCCTCACAGCGAACAATATCTCCCCAGCCGATGGATGAAATAACTTATGTATTAGATCATATTTGCCTTTTTTATTCATAAAAACATTTACTTCATCCTTGCTTGCAAATAACAATGTTGTGGGTTGTTTCTTCCGACTATATTCACCCAGTATAAAGTGAAATATAAAATTCACATGTGCATAATTAGTTTTGAAGAGTAATGTGTCAGTAGGAATAAAGCTGTGTTCATTTAAAAGGGAGACATTTTCATACTTCAGATCTGTCAAAAATTGCTCATCTGGGTTTGATGTTATGTAAATTAGGATAACACCATTGTAAAACAGTGCTTTTTCTCAGAAAGACAATATTCATAAAACATTAGATGTAGTGTTTAAAACAATAATATTTCAAAGATAAGAAAGCTATTTATGGCCTCAGAAAGCATATAAAAACTCATGTGTAGCTGTCACACTGTCACTTTGATTTATCACTCAGAGACAATGTTGTTTTATTTTAGCCACTAAAAGAAAAAAAGTGATTGTTTTCAGTGCTGTAGCTCACTGCATTTCAGTGGTCAGCTGGAAGGCTGAGGTGTAATGGGTGATTCCCTTAAAGCAGAGACAAATGGTCGATTAATCTATTCATAGATTGGCAGAAAATGTATGCATTTTTTCATAAACAATCAATTATTCCAGTGATTTTTTGAGGAAGATGCATAATGTTCCCTTGTTCCAGCAACTGAAATTTGAGATTTGCTGCTTTCTTTTGTTTTATTTGCTGGTGAACTGAAAATTTCTGCGTTTTATACTAGTGCTTAAACAAAAAAAGACATCTGACATTTGCTTCTGAAACATTATTACAGGCATTTCTCACAATTTTCTTTTTTCTCACAATCTGGTATAAATGTTGAGATAAAACGCTTATCTTGCGATAAAGTGCATTATCAAATTATAAATTTGCATCCAGGGAAGACTTCCAGTTGCAAAGGTAAAAAAAATGACACAACACAGGAGGTGTTGCGGCAGCTTAGTTCTCGGCTACAAACTCACACAAAAGCGCAGCACACAGTCCCGATCACACCTCCTCCTCAGCCTCCAGCTCTACCCCTTTACCCGCGCTCTCACCTGTGGAGGAAGGAGAGGCAGGCGGATGAAGGCCAGGAGCACCCCGAGGTCCTGCTGTCGATGCTGGACGTCGTACCGCACCCACATCATCAAAGCCTGGAAGATGGTTTCCTCATCGGGGACGTTGATGTCATCGCTGGAGAGCAGCTTAACAATCTCAGCCGTGGGGAGCAGCAGGAACTCCTGGTTCTGAATGACCTCCAGGAAGTGTTCCTGGAACACAGAGGAGACGGGGAGGCAGATAGTCATCATCACCCACAGTCGTCATTAGCCGAGGGGTGCGTTTGGTGCAGCATGGTGTGTGTGTGTGCGTGTGTTTGTGTTCCTACACCTGCGAGGACCAAATGGCACAAGGACAGAGAGGTGAAAGAAAAATGAAAGCAACTGGATAGAGGACGCCAATTAAGGTGTTTCCGTCTTCACACAGCTGATAACCACAGTGAGATACTCATTTTTTTTTTTCAAACATTTAGACTGAGCAGACGATACAGTCATCTGTTTTGCTTAACTCACTAAATAAAATGATCCACACAGCAGCAGGCTACAACTCAATCTGGCATAAAACATAAAACGTCTCCCCGTAAGCTTATAAGGCGTTTTTGCTACTGATCGTACACGGCACCATTAAGCCTTCATAAGCCTTTTAATGAGAAACAGAGAGGCCCTGCGCACCAGCATTACTGTCACACCGACGCCACGTCCAGCTCTAAGTTTTCTGGAAGATGTTCTGTATTGCCTTCCTAAAGATTGATCTTCCATTTACTGGCCAGAAGCCCAGGCGATGTTACGGCACTGCATGGCTACCTCTTCAAGGACATTGTTCCATTAGAGATGATGCCATATGAAACGCCTTCACGCCTTCACCGTATGTTATATTCAACATTAAAACACAAGAGATACTTGGCCACAATCAAGCCATGTTTTCTTTGTGCACAAGGCGGCTGAGCTTTAATTATTAAGCTGCCTGAAGAACTGACAAATCAAGTGCTCGCTGTAGAGTGGATGCCCAACAATTACGAAAAACAAGCTCACTATTGATCATCATCGTGCAACAAATTACAGTCTTGGTCCGATCTATTATGAGAGCAGGTTTTAAGAGCTTAGCACAGACAGCCTTAATGAAATGAGGGACATCTATTGATCTGCTGTGGTAACACTGAGGGAGAAATTCCATCCAACTCTTTGACGTTGCTTTAGGCCAATTATTTGTAATTACAAGTTCCGAACAGCTGACAAAGAAATTGAAAGCTCAACCAAGTTTGCTTCATAACCGTTTAAAAGGGATGTGTTTTCAGACGCTGGCAATCTCATTGGTGGGTAAACTGCTCGGAAAACAAGATCATCAGGAGCAGATACTAATTGATTTAACTATTGCAAAAGAGTAATTGTGTAATAACAGTGTTTTCTGAGGAGGAGGAACACTGATTTTTAATTGGAGTGAGACTGGGAGAATTAACATCCAAGAACTTTTCGATTACCATGTAATTTGCAGAGAGCGGCAGAGAAAGACTGCTATATTTTGTTATTGTTTCAAATTGGGATTCATTCACAAAACCCAAATTCTGTTTCTGTATTAATTGACGTGTGACTGAAATATGGTTTTACTGCTGAAAAGAAATGCAGTCATCCCGAACAATAAGATGTGACACTTTTATCTACTGCAACATAAAAGGGGCAACTCCTTCATAAAGGAACAGGATGTCAGAGGCGGATCTCAGCTGCCATGCTCAACCAGGAAAAATACGCTTATCAAAACACAACTCGCTCCACTCAGAAGCCAGAGGACGGACTTCCAGGAAGCCCGCAGCTCTCACTGCTCATTACTGAAGTGATTGAACAGGAAGTTGGTCCTCTTGTGCAGTTTGATGATTAGATTAACCTCCTGGTCCTGGATGGGGCCTATGTAAACAGGCTGAGCAGATGTCCTTCAGGAGATAAGGCTTGCCTCGCGTTGTCACTTCTGCATGCCCAGCAAGACGTTATCTGACAAATATGTGCATGAATCTTAATCCAATGCAAATATTACTTGCAGATATATATATATATATATATATATATATATATATATATATATATATATATATATATATATATATATATATACATATATCGAAATATATATATTATACATATCAAATTGCATTTTCACAAGCCTGGCAGTGCACTAATCAGTGTGCAGCAACGAGGTATTTCTTACTGACAGCCATATAACCAAATTAGATAAAGTGAAAGCATGAAACTATTCCATTTCTATTCAAATGTGGACGTCACACATCTCTCTGCTGAAATTAGATCATGAAAATATCCAAGACACCAACAATTTATTCCTTTACAGGTTATGACAGGTTATTTAAATTAATCAGCCTCAAAACGGAGGACGGTCAAAAGTATATCTCTGTGTTGTATGTGCAGTCCATCAGGGCTTGAGGGCTTGACGTTATCTGTACATACAAGAAATGGTGATTACACAAGGTATAATCAGAGTGAATGTTAGAAAAATAAATGTCAGGCTCAGAGGAAATCTTTGAGTGCCTTAAATTATGTGAAGCAGAGTTGATTTTAGTCACCACAGTGTGGGCCGCCTATCATAATAAGTACATATTGTGGTAATTAAGCAAAGTTTTTAAATACTCTTCACGCTGTTATAGCTCTCATTACCACAGGTGCCCTTGTGCATTCATGCGATGAAGAGACACTTTGAGAGTGCAATCCCTTATTACAAAATAAACCATTTAGCCCCACCCAGCCATGTAAATAGGGTCTCGTTCTATTCGCCCTCCTACCATAGTGTAGTTATGAGCCACATTGAGCAGGTCCACGCAGCCCTGGGCGTCCGCAAAGGAGCGTATTCCCAGGCAATTGGAGGGATGGAGCTGTTTCATCAGGAAGTTACAGCAAACCTGGATGACTTGTGAAAGCTGGAGGAGGCAAGCTGCTGCCAATAAACTCTCAATGGTCTCCTCTTTCAGCTCAAGGACACCTACAATGACAGGACAAGCAGATGATATTTTTAAGCCACGACTGGAGGTAGCCATGATTGCAAACACAGTGCTGGGAGAAATATTGCAATCAACATTTCAATCATACTTGAGTATAAAAAGTTAAAGGACTCATAGTGAGGTATAATTAGTTTTCAGATTTCACAAATTACTGAGGCATTAACCTGTGAGCTGTATTTAAAAAATGATGCCAATGTATCATACTTAAATAAATGATTAAATGATTCCACTTTCGACAGCAAAATAAACTGGATTATCGTCATGATGTTTTTTATTTCCTATTCATACTCAAAACACTGAAAGTAAACATCCATCAACAGCACTTATCAAAGAGGATTTGTCCTGTACAATAAAGCAATATTACGTTGAAGTGCTGCACAGTCGGTCAGTCTGGTAATGAATTGCCCTGTTGATCCATTTTAATCACGCTGGATTTCAGAAGTCTCGTAACTGCTTACAAGAACCAGTGAAGGTCTTTACGAGCACTCACCGGTGTAGGCAAAATGAACCAGGGATCTGAGGGCCTCTGGATCAACTCCCTCCATCTTGATCTCCTCCTGCTTTGCCTCTCTCACGTCGCTGGTGAACATAGCAGCAAAGTAGTCCGACACGGCACTCAGGACCAGTCTGCCATAAAGAAAACGCAGTGAATTAATGCTCTTGTACTGTAGATCAGTTTGCATGCCTGTGGGAGATATATGCTGATTATTAAAGTGGATAGGGAATCAATCGTGATTATGTTTCATGTCCTCAAATGCAGCTTTACTGCATAAGAAAGGGCATGTCCTCACAGTTTATTGTATGACTGTATCATCAGAATAATAATTTCATGCACCACGGTTTCTAACAATTACTTACATCGAGTGTGTGTTTTTAGACCATGCTAGGTCAATATGAGAAATTGAGCAACTAACTGTTCCCCTTACATTCTGTATTATTCTGCTTTGTCAGTGTATGATGAATTAAATTACCCCACATACTTCATGTTGCTAATAGCTACACTGGTCAGATTTCTAATTATGTTAACTCATTTGTCTAGCCCGCGTAACACACTCGTTGATTCATGGAGGAAAGGAGGGATCATATGGCAACAGGAGGAATGGAGATCGAGTGACACAGTCTGGCATTTTTCAGCCATATTTCCATGATGTTGTGGTTTCTTATATTTATATATACATATATTTATTTCTTCACGTGTCATTTATTATGTCCATAAACCACCTTTGCTTTACTTGAACGTGTCCTATGAGCAAATTTAAAGCCACGTTGAAACAGGCAGTCAGAGAGCACAACTAGGTCAGTCACTTTTTTTTCTCTCTCTCTCTGTGGACCATTCTAAATTTCAGTTTCATGAGTCTGTCTGGATGAACTCACAAAATATGCCGGTGGATAGACGCACGAGCACATGCGAACGCGATGCCCCTCTGCATTTGATCGGTTCAATTCAGCCATTCGACTGAGAGCTGGATGCTCAAATATCGACGCCCCCTTGTGAGGTGGATCACTGTGTTCTCCAGCATCTCAAACGTAATGTGGAAATGAAAATGGGCAGAAGTGTAATTAGATCCCAGCTGTGTAACTTATTTAGATGCCAGTGAACCAGTGAATGTGGTGTATGCATATCAAAACCATCTTTCTTTGCTTTTCAAAGATTATTAAGTTATTCCTCAGACAGATCAGGCTGACAAAACATGTTACGGCAAACTGAGGTCCAGACCAAAGCCTGAATGCGCGCATCAACAACTTAATGAAGTAAATCCAGATGAGCCTCTGTATCTCCTAACCAAAGCCGATGGTGGAGTAATTAATGAAATCAAAGCGTGGAGAAGCACAGACACCAACCTGTGAGCCGGTATCTTGTGATCCCCTGCTATCAAGAGGACATCACACAGCTGCTTGTGCTGGAGGTACGTTTCCATCTTGCGGAAAGTCTGTTCTGCATGATTTGTGGCCTGGAAAAACTCATCAGAGGAGTTGGTGTTCATCCTGGAGAAGCTGCTCAGAGCCAACCTGTGTGAAGACAAGCAAGGAAGGAGGAATAGAAGAGAGATGTTGTGTGAGCAAAAAATTGGACCAAAGCAAGGGACCCTGTCTGTAGAGCTACAGCATCTTTGCATTCTATGCTTTTTATGAACACGTTTTAACTGAAACTTTTGGGCATTTCACTGGGAGTAATTTGCTCTTTAGAACATCTCTGGACAATCTCTTCTAAATTTCCAGAAGGCTTACATAGTTACATACGACACTTTTGTTTCATTTAGCATTCCCATTTCTGTTTATTTTGGACACAAACATATGTAAGAAGTAGAAAGCCATAAGCAATAAGTTGATGAGGACTGACAGACCACAGACAAAACAAAGTTAACACTCTATTTCGATAGTCCATCTGTTGACACTGTACATGTTATCAGTAGCAATGTCATCTGCTGACATTCAACAGCACTGTTTCAACAGACAAGTAAGCCACTCAACTACTCAAAATCAATCTGTCTTTTGTAAGTTAATTTTGTAAGTTCATGTCAAGATATGATCAGGGGAAAGGTTAACTCTAATGTGTCTGTTGCAAATAATCAGTAAAAGTATGATAGGTTACAGACTCACTTTTTTTCACTTTTTGTGATAGTGAAGAATAGATTAGTTGACAATCAACAGATTTGCAACTCTTTCTTGATGATGACTCAGTTGACGATGTAATTGTCAAATAATCTTTGATCTAATTATTAGTTTTGGATCAACAGCTTTTCAGCAGACAGTAAGATTTCATGGTTTCAGTGTTGTTGAATGAATATCTAGAATAGAATATCTAGATGAACTATCAAAATAAAGGTATATAAAATAAATGCATTTAGGGAGACAAATTAATTAAACAAAATTTATTTTGTTCACTGTTTGCTCTCCTTGTCCAACATCAGAAGTATGAAATTAAAAAAAAACTTAAATAATCAAAAGCTGTGTAGACAAGATAAGTAACAAATTATTGAGGACACAAACAGCTTATTTGGACACATGGCACTCCTGAATCCCTTGCTCCCTGTGGTGCATCTGCATCTTTCTTGCCGCTCTAAGCTGAAATTAAAACTGTTATGGACTAAACTCCGTATATAAGTGGATAACTAAGCGCTGCAGTCCAATGGGACAAGCAAGCACCACAATCTATGCAACAGCTTTCCAGACAGAATTTCCCTGTGTCTGTATGCGTGCATGCCTTTGTGTCTGTTCCTGGGTGCGTCTGCATATCTGAGTGTGCATGTATGTTTTCCAAAGACAGGGACTTAACAAGTGAACAATCCTGTTCCTCACAGCCTTGTGGCGAGGCTGAGTCCCTGTCCCCACAGGCTGCTAGATTACATGCTGTTTTACAGGCATCCAAGTAATCCCTCAGACTCGTGGCAAATAATGCACCCAGTCACTCGGTGTCCTTCACAGAGCAAGTCCACTCATTGACATTTAGGGTTGTTTGTTACGCCACATAAACAGACCCAAGCCGTCTCTCCGAGGGAATTTACTGTCATCTCATGGACCTTCTGCGGTGTGAAGACTGATGGTGCTCAAGAAAAAATGTCACTGCTATTTAAAGCAACACTTTATGTCCCCACTCATTACCACTCATATGCTGATATGAGAGCTGCATAAACTAGTAAAATTACAGATTTGTCAATACAAATGAACTGAAAAGCCTGTAATGCTTGGCAGCACTCTGTATTGGCACATACTAAGATTGATAACGCAGGAAGGATGGAGGGGGTAGTGGCTCTTATTGATGTCCTGATTAACACACTATTACAAAGTTTTTAGCCGAGTGTGTGACTTTCTCCCCTTTGATTACCAAAGGAAACAACATTTGCCCTCGGGGAATTGTTTATATTGCCCTCTGGTCACGGCAGTATCCTATACCCTAATCTTTATTGGGAGACTTTATGTTAAATGCAAGAGTAATTTATTGCCCTGTCACGATAATTCCCCACTGACTCTGAAGTCTTGGAGAGGAACACCAAACAAGACTGAATAAGCAATGGGGCCATAAAACTGAGATGCATTGCCTTTGTATTGGCTCCAAGGCATGCTGTAAGGATTTTTCATGCCTACCAATCTCTCCGACACTAATTGCTTTGGTATCACATTCTGGGGAGCAGTAAATTTCTCTGAGGTGTATACTTCGCTTTCACTAGTGGGTTGGATCATCGGAGGTATAGCCCAATTTTATTGAGGCACTAAAGCCCCGGAACACCATACTCCAGAGAAACTGCGGTGGGGAAGTTGCTGTATGTCGCATATTACCAAACAATTCAAAGAGAGCCACAGAGCCTAACAGGGCCTATAGATTCCTTTTGTTATCTACAAACTATTTCATTGTGCCAACTTGCATCCCCGGGAATAATGAAGGGTGAAAATTAGCCCATATAAAAGAGCAGAACACAGTACTGGGCTTCTATTTCTCATCCTACAGTGCCCCAGTTGAGCACATATCACCTGTCTTGTCATCTGCTGGTAACACCTTCGCAAAGATATCACACCGCAATGTGACTAATTGGATCTGAGAAAAGATACTGCATATAAAAAAAAGTCTGCTAATCAGGTGAAGCAGAGGCTATGTTGTTCTTGGCTGTACTATGACCCCATTTTAAAATACAGATACAATGGACAGATACAATACTAATCTAATAAATACATTCACTTAAATAATAGAAATAATAATCATATTTATAATACACGAGTTATTTAAAACATCATGTTTAATGCCCTTTCCTCTGTTACATATGTCGCAATCTGTCTGACTTCTCACTGTGCCGAAACTGCCCTCCTAGATGAATGGCTTGACGATTCAAGATGTGCTTTCGTCAGCCCAGATTAGCCCCTAGCTGTAAAGGTTGTGAGTCAGACGTGTTGCAGAGAATCTCGGTCTAATTCCAACTAGTGTCAACTCCATCCCTCTACAAGAAGGAAAGTCGTGCCTGCCTGGGCCAAATGGGAAATGTCTCTTTCAAAATGGATTATAACAGCTATTTGCCCCTGAAGGCTGCTGAGTAGCTTGGGTTGGGCTGAGAATCCTACAAAGCCTCGTGTAGCATGTGCCAAGTCCATATATTCCATGAGATCTTTATGCTTCTGTACTTTGACAGTCAGTATACTGCCATTCGGCTTTGTGTATGGAGAAATATATACACTGACTGTAATAACTTGATCCCTGCAGTAAGGCTGAGATGATACCTCTGTGCAGAAATAGATCCCCCCCCCTGCACTTTTCCCTATCTCACTGATACTCGCAATAGACATTCTTCCTCTGATGCCATTGTTATACCGAACATACCTGCTCAATATTGATAATGACGGAGGAAATGTAGCCGCGTACAGGAAGCACGTCTTTTGAAATCTTCTCTGAATGTGGCCAGCAGGCCTTTTATGTTAGAGAGTGCACAGGAAAATTGCTATAGCTATTAACAGAAATGAAATATTGCCTTCATGGAGCTTTCCCCCTCAGCTTTTTACCAAAATCTCACACGTTGTAAAGAAGAAGTGTGGTGCAGAAGTCATGTCAGCACAATGTCTCCGAACAGATAATTAACATATCAGGTGGGGTACTGATTCCAGTTTTGAATATTAAGAAACTGTGTCAAGAGGAGTTAAATCTTTCGCAGTGAAAATGAAAAATCGTCAGTCAAAATATCCGTAAATCTAATAATGAAATTCTGCATAAGCGGCCAGCACACATGAATGAGATATCTGTTTAAAGGCACTGAGAATTATTGTGTCAGGGGATGAATATATTTAAAAAGAGCGATTCCATTTTTTATGTTGTTAAGCACAGCATATTAATACAGGAACTGCCTTGAAAAGGTATAGCTATGGTAAATTTTATTTCCATATTGAGATTTTCAGCGCTCCATCATAGATTAACTTTGATTACAATGCTGAGCACTGCATTCCAATGCTGAGGAATTCAGTGTAAATTGCGTGTGTGTCTGCTGGGGGCTGGGGGTGTCCTGTAAGTGAAAAATGTGCAGATCTTAGCAGAAAGCTCCTCACTGCTTTGCTGATGACAGGTTAACTCGTATATAGTGTATGAGACTGTCATCAATGTTGCATCGTCCATAATTTATTTACATCTGATCTTCGTGGGTAGACAAATTAATCCACATTATTAAAGCAGCGGGTGGCATGTGGTCCACGGGATGTATTCGATGTTTAATGATTTAAATATCAAGGTATTTAGGAATCGATCTAGCTCGTGGGGATAAAATATTGAGACCAAATTTGAAATATTATTATATTGATTGAGGGGAGCTGAAAACTGGGTGAACTGCTTCACCAAAATTACAATAATTTTGCATTTTCCTAAAATCCCACTACTGATCTTAATTTGTTATTATTTCATTGATAAAACACCCCTATGCAGTTGGATATGATTTAGCTACATATCATGTCTACACTATCACTTTTTCAGCTTTATCACAGTTGTCCAGGCTTCTGTGATTCTTCTTTCAATGTAAATTTCTGAACGTAAGAGCCTTAGGACACTGCTGAACTAAGTAACGGCCCTTACTCATAGTGCCCATGTAAAATTCATAGAAAGCTGTGTCAGGGATTATTTTCTTTGAATTAGGTCCATTTTGGGGGGAAATGACTGATCTGCATTTGGACAGAAATGAGGGAATGTGTCCAGCATATAATGCTGCTGTATCTCTTCAAACCACTGTTCAAAACCTTCTGCAAAAACTAAAAGAGGAGCTACTGAAGACTCTAGCTTGATCTTTAGCTTCCATCTCAGATGGCCTTGTTGCGCACAGAATGCTGATTTGGCTGAGGTTAAAGAACATTCGGAATCAATTATATGCGATCACAAAATCTCATGAGGATGTCATTTTGAGATACAACAGTTATACTGTATTCTGCAATTTACAGCATCTTAAGGACGCCTCCACTGGATGTGTCACACACAAACCAAGACCCTATAAGCCTTGTGGTGTTATGAGGCATCCAACAAATATCTGAATTACTGCTGCTGACAGGGGGAGAGGTGGTGGTATTTCTTCTCCAAGGCGGTGGAGAGGGAATTGAGATATCATTCAAACTAAAAGCCCGCTGACTCAAGCCTCTGTTAGTGTTTATGTGGGAGAGGTCAGGGTTTCCATTCCATGCAGGTTAACTTGTGTAATATATTCTCTGCCAACGATGGTGAGAGGTTGTTTGAAATGAGAGTCATGAGGACGGAACTAATATACAGTGTATAGATATGTAGGGACATTAGGAGCAAGGGTGGAGAACAACAAGCTGTTATATCCTGCTCACTTCACCGCCTGTGATTGAACAGCTCCGTAGATACGCAACAGTCAGTCGAGTGAGAAAGGTTAACTAAATTCAGGAGAAAACTAAGAGAATGAGAATAATAATAATAATAACAGCAGCGCAGACCATGACATAAATGAGTCACTGACTTTGTGAGTTATGTTCGGCACTAATGGCACCTACGCAGGTTTTCAGAAAGCGCTACAAAACATAATTGACTGCATTAAACGCACTGGCGTCTTTCATTAGCTCGGTGTTGCCTTGCCGCCACCTGTGAGCTAATGTTAATGCAGAAATATATATTAATATCAAAGATCAATTCCTCTAGTCAAGCAGAATCTTAAATGTATGTTTTTACCACGTTGTCTATTCCATCGAGGTAGACCCACAGGTTAGGATGAGCTGTTTCCATCGACTATGTCAGTTAGTTCAGTTTGAAAACAGCATTAAATATTAATGATGAAAGTGAGGAACCAAATCAATGAAAAACTGGGAGAAACTGCCAGGATGTTTTTGTAGTAGACATTATGTGAATGAAACTAATCACTGAGGAGCATGTAGCACAAGATGACTGACACATACTTCCCAACTACAGAGGAGCGGCTAAAACTTTTTGTATTTCTCGCAGCCACCAGAACTCATTTCTTCATTCAGCCTTAGGGATTGTGACAAATTATGTGTCAAGGATTTATGATGTGAGACATAATAGGGCCACCCAGCTGGTGGAGTAAATGAATGTGCATATCTCAGTGACATCCACACATCTGCTTAGCCGGCGACAAACATGCAAGCCACGGCGTGTCTCACAGTCACTGGCCTGATTCGCCGTGTAACTTTGTAGATCTACAGATGCACTTCTTATCCAAACAGCATTACCAGCAGCTTCACAGATACTGAGTGTCAGCAGTTCCATCAGACACAACCGTGATTGAGAAGTGGCATCATGCGACACACATTTATTTTCCTGACAGAACACGTTTTTTTCCTGCTTTTCTTGCTATTCAAGCCACTGAAAGATCACAAAACACAGATTGCTTGATTTAATAACAATGTAAAACAGTTGCTGACAGAGTGATTAATTTTTTCCTGTGCAAAGCAGGAAGTGATGGAACTGTCTGTCAATATTGTTAATGATGCACTGCCATTTAGGCTGGAAGATTTATTTTCTGTCTTTCTGCTTCCATTGCTAACAGTTTGGGTGGGAAAAATCAAATTCATAAATAGATATCAGTACAATCGAGTACAGCTAAACTGGGGATCTATTTTATGATCCAACAGAGCAGAACCATTTTAATATTTCAGTATCATTGTCAAAATACGATGGCTGTGCTGTATTTTACATGGCCAGCATGAACTCAAGGTCCCCCTGAGAGCCGGAGTGTTACACATTTTCACTGTGAGGCACATCTTTTATGCATGCACTTTTCACACACAGGGACCCCGAAACATGAACATCTGCCAATTATGCCGACACGAAGAGCAGAACGTTGAGCTAATTCCAAAACTGTATCTAAACTCAGAATAATTCATGTTCTGTTGGGGGAACTCAACCGTCCACTGCCTGTGGCATTCACTGTATCAACACTGGCACATTTTTGGCAGCAGACAGAGAGTGTATTTAGAATTACCTGTACAATCTCTGTGATTTCTTTTTAAGACAAAGGGAAAGGTTCACTTTCATTGTCCATTTCATCAGTAGGTGCGAGGAACAAAAGCACGCAGGAGTCAGAAGAGCTTGAGGACTAATCACCTTAGAATGCCACAGACAAGATAAAAGGAGACTTGGTCTTTTCATCCTTGATGTGAGGTGCTTTTAGTGTTCTGCCAGACAGCCCACACACACACAAACACACACATGCACGCACCGCTCTAACCTGTTTACTTCCTGGAAGAAGATGTACCATTACATGGACGACAGGGGAGAAAAAACGCAATCTGGAAAAGCAGTTGGCGGGATTTATAGCTGGAATAAACATATATGACCCTGAGAGTTTGGCATCAGGGTTCATAAAAAGACTTTGGTAGAAAATAAATGAAATTACCTTTGCCAGCCACAAGCTATGATAACTTCTGGATTCTGAAGTGCTTGTAGTGGCAGTCTGGATAATTCATGTGATTGCACTGCTTTCTCTTTTTATAGGTCCAGTACGCCTTATGTGATGTAATAGCCCTTTCCCGCCATCCACTTTTAACTCTATGGAAGAATGCATTAGTGTAATGTGTAAAAAACTAAATACTCTAAGGAATCAGGCAGAGTCATACTGTGCATGTAATCTGGACCACAACACAGACGGGGAGCAGCACAAGCCTCGGCTTTCAATCCACTGAATAATTAAAAGGATGCTCTATTGGTTTATCCTGCCTAACATGCTGTGGACAATGAGAGTGAGCTGTCCCCAGGTGAGCCATGGCGGCAGCTGCAGAGTCTGAGTAAATTGGAAAATGATAGCTGTGCAGATTATTAATCTTATTTTAATTACAGGATCTACATGCAGGCCAGCAGCGCAAATATTGAATGGAGTTAAAAGGCTGCTGATATGCATACTCTCCATATATGTTTGCATTTAGTGTTACGTGTGCAAAGTAAGCAACATTTACTGTTTAAAGCAGGGTTGTGGCCATGTTTCCTGATCACAACAAAACATTCTGATTGTTTAATCCTGGGGTGCTGCCTAAGGCGTCAGACTTTCTTAATTAGATGCAGATTTCACTATGAAACGTGAAACGGGAGCCATGTGTTAGCATCCCATAATCTGATCCCTGCTAACTGAGCATATGAAATGCTAAGTGACTGATGTGGCGACACATAATAAAGCTGTGTCTCCTCCGTACCGGTCATACCTCTCTCTGGCCTCCACCTCTGCAGGTTCCTCTGTGCCGTTCTTCACATCCTCCTGGCCAGCGTTGGCGTCCTCCTTCCTCGTGGTGCCGGGCGAGGAGCTGCTCTTTGAGGATTCCTCGTTGACCTGGAGACCCTGGATGGTGTTCTGCTGATGGTGCCATGATTGATGACCCGCTCTGACATAGACAGGTGTGGGCCCTGGCGTTGGTGCCAAGATGCTGTGGACGGGGCTGTTGGTCTTCCGTAGCCCTCCGACGCCTCTTTCCCGTGAGTGACTCTTCAGCCGGCCTTGGACAGGCGTCCCTCTGTGGTCCAGGCCGTCCTGCTGGATGTAGCCTCCCACCCCGCCGACGCCACCGCCTCCACTGCCGGCCGAACCTTGGGATGAATGGCTGAACCAGCGCCAGCGGAGCCTGAGGATCTGCTTCACGTCAAATTCCTTCTTCCCCGACACAGACATCCTCCTCTGGGTTTGGAGACGAAGGCAATGGTACGTTGAGTCCCCAAAAACATGGAGAGCAGAGAAGAGAAGAGCCTTGGTTTCAGTCCTCACTGACTACAATGTGCCTCTTCTCCTCCGTTATTGTCTCACTACTATCATGACCACCCCCTCCTCCTTCTATTACTCCTCCGTTGTTCTTTTAGTGGAGATGGAAAGCAGTCCTCTGCAGCTTTTGTTCCTGTGCCTGAGACTACTACCCTCCCTCCAACTCTCCCTCTCTGTCTTTCTCTCTCTCTTTCCCTCCTGTGCTGCTGCTGTTTCTGTTTGCTGCTGCTGCTGCTGCTGTGCCGCTGGAGCTGAGTTAATGCACATGCATGATCCACACTCCCTCCCCTTCGCCTCCCCCGTTTCGCTTTCTCTCTCTCTCTCTCCCCTCTGCTTGTCTGCTCACACACACACACACACTCTGAGAGATAGACATATATACTCTGGAAATAAAATGAGAAAATCTCCCAAGCCCTGCCCAGTCTCCTCTGCTGCTGTGTGTCCCTATGTCAGTGTATGTAGGCTCTGTGCATGTGTGTGTGTGAATGTGTGTCTGTCTGTGTGTCTGTTTGTGTGATAACAGGGCTCTTGCTGCGAGGGGGAGGTGGGGTATCATGGAGCCAGGATGATGAGGTCACACCTTAACAAAGTAAATCACTGCTTACTCAAGGAGGGAGCGAGGAAGACTACTAAATACACCGTACCTTCAGGACTATTAGTGGGAGCTTGTAATACATCAATGTATGGGGATACACACACATGCTGAAAAGCAGGGGTACATTAACATCTCTCTCATTAATAACCAACACATATCAGGTGAAATCTGTCTCACACTAACACACATCTGTGCAGTCTGCTATTCGCACATCAAACAGAGACCCATGGGGGAACATCTCAGTGTATGTAGCCATGCAGAAAAAATATTCTCCTTCAGTCACTGTCTTGAAAGCCCCCCGCGATTGCAAGTGAAAAACTACATACTGATGAACGTTCAAGGTCAGTGAGCTGCCTCTTCCCCAGTCCGGGCTTCGGAAAATGAAAAGTCTTTTACATTTCAAAAATAGATCCCGCTTCTGCACGCGCCTAATACCACGTCATAGCAGGTAATTGAGATACCACAAGTTAAGTCTTACTTCAAAGGCAAAGGGACAGTGGAACATGGAACCAAGCAATTTGGGGATATTTGATCAATGCTGACAGCATGAACAGCACATGAATGGGCCGCAGTTGTGTAGTGTAGGCTACCAGGTCACAAAGATGTGATCTGCCAGTCCACTGTCTAATGTGCAGAGTTTGCATTCACATTCATCCTCTGAAGCTTTAAGTCTTAAAAAAATGGATAAAATTCCTGCAGTTGACACAAGTTTGATGAAACTTGATGTCTTCAGTGTGCACACACTAAGAATGGACTCTTCCTGAAGTAGAAGACATTTGCATATTCATGGTTTCTGGGTTTTGAATGCTCCCCACAGACCCCTCTTTTTCCAGCTTGCAAGTCCACATATCCAAAAAGGCAGAGAACCCCTAATGTACAGTATTCTGTCAACACTATTGGATCTGGGTGTTTTAGGTACTTTATTTTGATCCAGTTGTCAAAGGAAACTGTAGAAGCCCATGGGGCAAGTGGTAATTGGATTCAGAAATGAATTGTGAATCATGAAATACTGTGAAACACAACAAGCCTCATCCTACCTGCATGATACACCATACCATCTGGTTAGATTTTATGGATTCCTACACTGGAATAACTCAATCAATGTTCATGTTCTGCACCTGAGCTCCCTATTAACACTGTGTTTTCATGGTTTTTAGCACCACAGGCTTACACACTGACATAACAGAATAGCGGTGAGCTTAACTTTTTTATTCCTGTGAAATAGATGGAAATGAAAACGCAGCGTGGCTGTATTCGTTCCTCATTTCCACCTCCATGACAAAGGTAAGAGGAGAACCTTGCACTCAAACTGCTGGATTTTTGTACTGTACAATTTCTCATCCGCCTCCACCACCTCCCACTACAGGTTTGGTAGAGTGAATGCAACCGGCTTTTGTGTCCATTAGTATCTACCTCAACCACAACTGCCTGTGTAATTTGATGGGGACAGGCATTGATCTGACCTATACAAGATGTTCAAATATTTTCCACTCACAGACCACACTTTGGCTCCATTCACTGGCTGTAAATAACGTATTTAAAGCCGAGTGTGAAATGCACACTTTTTATCTCAGCTCACAAGTGCCTGTGCCTCATTGACAGATGCTCTTGTGAGTTACAGCTGACTGCTCCTTCCTACTAAAATACGATGACAATATTCCTTTTCCTTTGTGTTCTTCTCACATGCCAAACAGCAACACAGTGCAAAGATTATGATTACTGCAGTACTGTAAGATCAAGTAATGCGCATTAAAAAATGGCCCAGTCAGTGCATTATTCAAATCAAGTCCATGGTAGAAACTACAGGAGGTTGAAAGACCGCATGAAGTGTGTGGATCATCCTCTGTTTATATCCAAGTGATTATGCTAATGATACAATAAGAATGGATGAGGCTCAAACATTATTTTCACAGTCAAGAGGCAAAACACTGAATTATTGATAAGAGTTTTCTCTGCATATAAAATATTTTACATTGTATTAGGTTATTTTGGAGCCCAAATGGACCAGCGTGCACCAAATGGTCCCTACTGGGGATTCTAATAATTGAAAGGGTTTATACGCATGCTTTGAGTTTGTGTATCCACCACGGCACTGATTCAGCTGCTTAGGGGGTTTGCTTTGTCTGAAAAGAAAGCCCTCTTGGTTTGTTGTACCTTAGACCTTCACCTCTTGACATTTACTGTTTCATGACAGGGATAGTGGGCATCTATAATGCCATAACTAACGCAGTGATTTTCATTAATTAAAAGCAGGTAGACCTTTGGATGTACATTACTAATTGATCACAAGTTCAAGCATGTTGCAGACATTTTTATGGTGATCTGGAAGTTATGCCATAACCAGTCCCACTAAGTGCTGCAAAAACATGCTATACATATTTAAATGTACATAAAATTGTGCCGTTACACACCACACTCTTCTGTTCTACTGCTGGCACAAAAATATAGACAATAATTTTATTGAACTGAAAAAAAAAATGTAGTAAGCAACATTACTGCATATTGTTGCCTGTGATGCAGTTAATTTTGTAAATCAATCTAATTACATCGTTTTTTGTTTCGTTAACACTTCCAATCTTTTGGCACGGTCATTAATCACTAAATATTATCACCGCAGGAAGCACTAGCTGTCTGTGTACACTGATGAAGACAAAACTCAGCAAGACTTTAACATCCATTCAGTTTTTGTTACTGAGCAGAAATTCTCCTAATTTGTCCAGGAGGTACTCTTGACTCCTTTGCACTTGATACCCTTTTTAATTCAACATGATATGAATGCAGTTTTTATTAAATTATCTTTGTGTAGTCGTAAATTGTCCTACATGTGCTATAGTCTCAAGCACATGTAGGAGTAAAAGGGTTATTTGCTCATGCACAAACTACACAATTTTATCCAAATCCTTATGAGCTTCAATGCATTGCATCTTCCAGTGCATGAAAATGGATTCTAAATGAAACCCCTCTGAGGACACTATGTACTACAAAGTCTTGGTGTATCATAATAATAAAGGACCATTAGAGTGAGATATGAGATATGATTTAATGTATAGTAACAAGCCATCGCACTGGGTAACCTCTTTTATTCTTGCAGCAGTCAAGGACACCATCTGGCTGCACTCCGCATGACACATGAGATGTCAGATGTCAGACTGGTGTGGTAAACCACATTATCATCCAACATCTGCCTCCCCAGTGAACATACCTACATGCCTTGATGGCTATTCTTTGAGGGTGATGTTCTCTGCTTGCATTAGCATTCAAGCTGCAAGTTCAATGGCTTAAATGTCTTATAAACGATATGCATCACAAGAGGGGAATTGTCTTACAGGAAATGTAAATGAATAAAAAGCCAAGAAACCCATAAGGAAAACTGAGTAACTGCTAAATTCATGTCCATGTTTGAGTTGTCAGACATTTGGTAACATAACATGGCATTATATATGTGTGTATATTTTACACTGTATTCAAAGTGTTATAGTAGGGAGTATTCCAGATAAATTATGAGAATGGGAACACCCTCCAACCCCAGCTACAGCAGAAAGATCCCAGCACAAATAAACTAAAGCCTTCTTGGAAAAATGAAGGAAAGGCGTTGCATGTCAGATCAGATTTTATGCTGTGTTGGGCCGTAATATATCAAATATTATTGACCGCTGTCCATATTCATGAGACCAACAGCAGGATATAGCTTAGCAAATAAAATGCAATGACAAACACAGCTACACATACAAACACATGCTCACATATTCACCGGCACTTGCACAGTACCTAAAGTCATACATACAAATACGATAAAATACTACTTTCAAATGTAGTCATTCGCAGAGATGTTGCTTTGCTGCAACATCCCTGACCTGACATGTCCATGAACATGGCACAGAAACGAGAGGCTGCCTTTCACTCACTGTCACTCACTGCGGAGGTCGGGGGGACAAGTTGAAAATTTATGAGAAAACTACATTTAATGTTCTGTTTATGACTGAACCGGCAGACGAGGTTACTGTACCTCCCGAAGCAATAGCACCCACCGTTTTAGGGACATCAGAACGAAACCAAGGACACATGGTCACCAGAATGCCAAAAAAAGTGTTTTTTTCTGAGGAACTGACCTTAGTGATGATACTGGTTACATTTAAATCTCTTTCTGGCAATACCCTCATCTGCAGTAAACTATAATAAAAAAAAATTCTTTGAAAATTTTGTTTAAATAAAAATACATCACTGAAATCTTTCTTCTTACCTGAGAAATTGGATTCTCAAACCCTGGAGTTTGTCCTCACCAGTCAAACAGTGAAATGATCTTCTAAAATGAATGGCCAGTAAAAATGGCCTGCGAGTAATCCAGCAATTTACACATGACAACTGTGCACGACAGTTCCAACTTTTTCTTCTCCTGTCTCCCTCAGCACAAAAATGTTTGCCTTTCCAGAAAGGAAGGGGGCACTTTCCTCTTTAAAAGGAAACTCCTGATAAGTTCCTTCCTCTGCACTGTAACAACAATTGCATTCAAGCAACCAGGAACACTGGGATCACTGGGGTTACATCCTGTGATTGAGGCAAAACACAAAGCCTTTACCTACAAAACACATTTCTGCAAAAGCTGTTCTAGCAACTGTTAATGTGACCCAGATCTACCAAAAAAAACCACAATTACTGAAACTAGTCCATATTTGTGTGCTGCACATAGAGTTGCATATAGGTATATATAATGTAAAATAAAGAGTAATCAATAATAATCAGAATTACAAGATTTAAAAAAGCATGTGATTATCCAGCTTTGTATGATTCTATGAGTCTGATAAAATAAAGTTTAATCATAAAAATGTTTTCAAGGCTGAATTTTTCAAATCATTGAGACAGCAGTGTTGTATTATATTTTAACCACTGGGTGGCGTATTTAACATTTTCACCTCAGAAGATCCATGTCAATATACTGTGTTACTGTTACAAATCTTAATAAGAGCAAGTTTAAGGTTGAGTAAGCATTTCAAGGGGCCATAAATGGTTTTTATTTTGCCAAAATTATCCTATTATCTACATTCCCACATTAAAGCCAAATCTGAGCAATTTGTGGATAACTTCTGATAATTTTTTTTTAATTTTTTTTAATTACAATAAACTGTAATTGTCTAATCAATTTTCTGACAAGCAACCTCTTGCAATTGTGTGAATAATGATTGTCCTCTCTAAGGCACACAGGTGGAAGTAGCATGTCATTATTATATCACTGGAAACCTATCAGGGAGGATATCAAAGGGCATGATTTAGTTTAAAAAGTGTGTTACTTGAATATCAGAAACCATGGCTCACATCTATGCAAAAGCCGAAACTCAATATATATTACCTGTAACCATGACGATGATCTTTTCTGAATAGCATCCATTCCCATGACCTTCTTTTAAATCAGTTATGATCTATATTTTTACAGTAACACTGTATTAAATGAAAACATGAAGACAGTGTGAGAAAGACAGGAGCTGCTAGTGGCAAACCTACAGAGATCTTTGCATCTGAGCTTTGTCCTTTGTAACCAAGTTTAGATAGATTTAGGATTTAATCCATCTGATATTCAGCAAATGAACACGTTAACTACGCAGCAAATAACAATTAATTTACACATATGAATATAAATATAAAGGCTTGAGGTAAATATATTCTTGTAATGTGACCAAAGATATGAGCTTAGACTAACAGTGACCGTCTGACTGAACTGTAAGTAGTGGGCATAAACTTTAAAGACTTTAGGTGTAAGTGATACGATACGAACAGTAAGAATTATAAACTCTCCTTGGATCTGGAATATTTCACTATTTTACTGATTATGGTTTGTAGATAAAATATTAAGTTTACTGACATCAGTTATGTATGCTAATAACAGTTACATCACATAGCTAGCTAGATAACAGCTGCACAAGCACAAAAGCAAGCAGTCAGCAGACACTGCCGTTGTGACATTGCTTACAAGCGTAGAGCACAACCGACAGGCAGCATCATACAGGTAAGCTCTAAATTCCCTTGTGATATGCATGGTAGCACTATTGGCATGCAGCATCAAAAAGTCATTTTAAGCGAATCAGTCAGTCTATCCTAATAACCCTAAAACACTGACAAGGAGAGTACTCCACTTTCAGGTGCATGGCTTTTGGCCTCGGCTGCTGTTTCATATTTCTTCCTCTAGCAGTTTCTCATTTCTGGTGGTAGCAGCAGCATTCTTAATTATGTACAGCACCCACTTGCAGTAGGTGCATTGGATGTGTGTGACGAGAGTTTTTTAAAAAAAATTAACAAGCTGTTTATTTGGCAGTATCCTGGCATTTAAGATGGTTTATACATTTGAGAAAGGTTTTGTGATTGTTATCAAAAATAATGTTTTTTTTGCTGTTGTTGTTTTTTATTCAGTACTTTCTGATCTTGTTGCAGTTTCATTACCATAGTGCATGAATTACAAAAGCAGAAGACAGAACACTTAGTAGCCTGGTAGTATTTTGACACACCAAAAGATAAGTGAAATGTACACACATCAAGTAGGCAGGCCACATTCTGCAAATATGGCAAAGGGAGGAAAAATAGCCAGGCCTCTACATATCATGGCCTGTCTGTAGTAGATCACTACTATCAGAGGGAAGCACTGCAAGAAGTGTTTGCAAATGATTTTGATGGAGTGCAGTACTGATCTTTTGCTCGCATTAACCTGAACAGTCACATCCCAGATGATTTTTTTTTATCGTAAAGGTTTTGGTTCAGGTTTTGGGGCAGCATAATCGCTGTGCCCCGTTGTCATCATTCTTTAACCATCCCCTCATGATATCCTTTATTTAATCCTTTTAGTTTTTTTTTGTTTTAGTTTACCTTTTGCAACCTGTAATTTTACCAACATACAGCAGAAATATATGTTAGGCTTGACTGCACAAATGTTTTTTATATGAGTTGCTTCCACACTGATTGTTCGTACTGTATATTCTACACTAGCTTGCACTTCTTCACATCAGTCAAGGCAATCACTACTGCACATTGCAAATATTCTTTAATCAAATACTGTGAACCTTTGAACATCGCTGCACAAAACTATATGGCTCTTTCATTGAAATAACTGCGTCATATTGCACATACTGACATATATGAAATGGCACACACACACCCTGATCCCACTCTTTGTAGTTATTTTCCATTTCTCTGTCTGATGGTTGCAGTCCTACTGTATGTCATGCTGTTTGAATGTACTCTATGTACACTGTGATAGAATATATCTATATTTCTTGGAGTGAGATAGTCCATTGTGTGTTGTGTGTTCTGTGAAACGAACTGTTCACTGTATTTAATGCATCCCTGTTTCTAGTGTGGGCTGTCATGTCTCTGCATCAATAGCGACCATCAGTAGGAATCATATCTCATCAGTGACAAATCTCAAAAACCCAAATAATAATTTAAATTGGCTTACTTCACAGATTGTTCCTAAGGAGCACATAGCAATCAAAATAAGTAATAATAGCTTGGATAAAATGTAACATACAACAAAATATAGACAGACCCAATTAATTATTGGCCATGTGATCATGTCATATCAAATCATATGAGTAAGACACTGACAAATACTGATTTAAGAAACCTTATAAATTCTATAAATCTTTTTATTTAGTTTATTTTGCAGAATGCACACAAAAGGATAGACCCAAAAAATCATGCTCTATCTCCATCAACTCTCTATCAACACAGATTTTGTTTGAAAACAAATGACATCAAAAAGTGACTGTTTATTTGTGACATTTTTTATGCAATCATATGGTGCGTGTACAAAGAGAGAGTGACACAAAATTAAGAGAATAAAATACAGTGGATCTTCAACAAGAAAATGAAAATGACACAGGATTAGAAAGCAGAACTTTTTTAAATGAAGCAAATGCATATTTTTGGTACATAGTACAGAATTTAAGTGTGAATAAATTTTCTTAAAATGAACAGAAAAGTACTGACAGCAGAGTTGATAGTTTCCAAACAGTGATTGTCTTTGCAATTATGGTATATACAACGCCATCACTCTTTAGAATGTGTTATAAAGGGCCAGCTCTATGTTGTGTAAATATGCTTCTGCTCTGATTACATAATAGTAAAGCTTGAAAATAAAATTATTTCATACATAAAAAAAATTAACTGTTTAAGTTTGTGTCTGGGTGTATAAACAACATTTTCCTTCAAAATAACTATTGTAACTATCTGTTCTGTGCAATAGACCCCTGGATACAAATATACCACACCCGTTCATTAAAAACATTCATTTAATAGAAAGAAATAGGACAAAATGACACACCCTGTAATAACCTACTGGTGAAAATTTGGTGAGATGGCATATGTTCAATAAATCTGGACTATGTACAGAAACAATATTTATTATTAAAATACAATTCAATCTTATTTACAGTTTGAAGGGATTTTAAACAATCTCATGCACTCCTAATTACTGAAAAAAGGAATTCCTTGCAGTTAACAATATTGAGATGACTTTATGTCTGTCCCCTTAGAATTTAAGGCACAAGTTGTTTGAAAAATTTGTCATATTAGGAGAGGGTATTTGGGTGTACATGAGAGAGTTTAATTTGCCTCATAGTTAATCATTTTTTGGGTGAAACAGATAGTTCAAGTCTTGGGAACCTGAAACCACCTCTTGAACCACTGTCACTGCTGGAAGAAGAAGACAATCTTGATTTTTTAGAGGGTAGAGAAACACCTGCACTACCCTCCACTCCTGCTTCACTGTCCTCACCAAGTGTCACTTCATATGAGCCTTTTGACTTTGAACCAAAACCTCCAAAGGTGCCAAATTTCAACTTGCCTTTCTTTCCCTTGACCTTGCTTCCACCTAGATCTAATGAAATGTCACCACCCTCAGCTTCTAAGTGAGCTGATGGAGAACTAACCGCAAGTCCCCCCTCATCACTAAGAGAAGAAGACCGATGCCTTGATTTCTTAAATAGATCCAATGAGGCTGACTTGCTTTTAGTTGACACACTGAGTCCAGGTTCACCCACTAATTCTAATTTCCCTCCCATCAGTTCCCCACTATGTACACCTAGGTCTTTAGAGACCTGACCACCACTCAGTTCTACCTCTGGTCCTCGAAGGTCACCTGCACTACTTCCCTTTGCTTTTGATTTGCCAAACAATTTTGGCATCTTAGCCTTTACTTTGCCCTCACTATGCCTCAATTCTGGACCAGAAACCTCAATATTTTGTGAACTTACTTGGTAACTACCAGATGGAGACTGTATGTTTATGCCCCCACTACCTGCAACACTTCCTCCACCTTGCTGTCCTTCCAACTCAGGCAGAGCAATGCCAAACTTTGGTACTTTCATTTTGGGAAATGTTACAGTACCTTCTGGGTAATGAAGGCCACCAATTGCACTGCCCCCTGAAGCACTTACATCAATCTCTGCACCACCTTTCACATTTATTTTCTGGCCTTTAAACCCTGCTGATGTGGTTGCCTCTCCTTTTCTGTTAATATCTGCATCAATATCAGGTGCAGACACATTCACATTTGGCATTTCAATATTAGGTCTCTTTAACTTCACATCTGGCCCTTCAAAGCTGACATTTGGCTTGTTCAAACTGGAACCATCAATGGCAGTACTTAAGCTTGCAGATGGCAAATCTATGTCAGGTGACTTCAATCCCTCAGATAAAGATCCATCAGCTTTCAGTTTTGGTGATTTGATGTCTAATTCCACATCAGGAAAATGAAGCTTGCCAAAAAGAGGCTTCTTTACCTTTGTTCCTTTGACATGGATATTGGGTGTGTCTACATCCACATTTATTGCTGGTGTTTCAATGTCAACCCCAGGTTTCTTGACCTTTCCTTTCATTTTAGGAAGTTTAAATTTACCCTTTTTCCCCTTTACATTAATATCAATATCAGGGGCATCAAGACTTGCTTCAGTATCTGGGAGATTGACTTCTGTTTTAAGTTCAGGTCCTTCTATTTCAGATTTCATTCCAAACTTAGGACCTTTGAACTTGGGAAATGTAACACCTGTCTTTACAGGATCAAGAGACGCACCTTCCATTGTGATGGTGGGTACTGCAATGTTAGCATTTGGACCTTTGATGTCTCCTTCCAATTTGGGCACTGATGCATCCATCTTTCCTTTGACTTTGGGTCCTTTCACACTGATATCAACATCAGGTGAGTTCAAATCAATATTAGATTTGGGAAGATTTATATTCACATCTGGAACCTCAACTTTTGGACCTTTAATGTTCATTGATGGCATTTTGATTTTAGACATTCCAAATCCACCTTTTGGGCCTTCAATATCAACCTCTGGACCTTTAATGTCAACGTCGGGTGTTTTTATGTCTCCTTGAATCTTTGGAACTGACACATCCACATCACCTTTGACCTTTGGGACCTTTCAGATTGAAATCAATGTCTGGCATGGAAATGTTTGGTCCTGAGATTGTTGGCATCTTGAATTTGGGTCCTTTGATTTTTCCACTTGGACTCTCAATGTCCAACTCTGGTCCTTTGATATCCAATTCAGGGGCTTTGATATCAATATCAGCTTTAGGGAGGCTGACATCAACATCTGGCCCTTCAACGTTTGGACCTGTCACACCAAAGGATGGCATTTTAAATTTCGGCATTTTGATTCCTCCTTTTGGTCCCTCAATGTTAACGTCTGGTCCTTCAATTTCCACCTTGGGAGCTTTTATGTCACCCTCAATCTTTGGAACTGACACATCAACATCTCCTTTGATTTTGGGCCCTTTGAGATTAATATCCCAGTCTGGCAGCTTTGGTCCTGATATTGACGGCATTTTGATTTTAGGCATTCCAAGTCCACCCTTTGGCCCTTCAATATCAACCTGTGGACCTTTGATGTCAACTTCAGGTGTTTTTATGTCTCCTTCAATCTTTGGAATTGACACATCCAAGTCACCTTTGACTTTGGGACCTTTCAGATTGAAATCCACATCTGGCATAGAAATTTTCGGTCCTGACAAAGATGGCATGTTGAGTTTGGGTCCTTTGATTTTGCCACTTTGACTGTCAATGTTAACTTGTGGTCCTTTAATATCCAATTCAGGGGCTTTTACATCAATATCAGCTTTTGGGATGGTGACATCAACTTCTGGCCCTTCAACATTTGGACCTTGAACACCAAAGGATGGCATTTTAAATTTCGGCATTTTGAATCCTCCTTTAGAGCCCTCAATGTCAATGTCTGGTCCCTCAATATCAACCTTGGGAGCTTTTATGTCACCCTCAATCTTTGGAACCGACACATCAACATCTCCCTTTATTTTGGGCCCTTTGAGATTAATATCCCAGTCTGGCATCTTGGGTCCTGATATTGATGGCATTTTGATTTTAGGCATTCCAAATCCGCCCTTTGGCCCTTCGATATCAACCTGTGGACCTTTGATGTCAACTTCAGGTGTTTTTAGGTCTCCTTCTATCTTCGGGACAGACACATCCACATCACCTTTCACTTTGGGACCTTTCAGATTGAAATCAATGTCTGGCATGGAAATGTTTGGTCCTGAGACTGTTGGCATCTTGAATTTTGGCCCTTTGATTTTACCACTCGGACTCTCAATGTCCAATTCTGGCCCTTTGATATTCAATTCAGGGGCTTTTACATCAATATCAGCTTTTGGGATGCTGACATCAACTTCTGGCCCTTCAACATTTGGACCTTTCACGCCAAAGGATGGCATTTTAAATTTCGGCATTTTGAATCCTCCTTTAGGGCCCTCAATGTCAATGTCTGGTCCCTCAATATCAACCTTGGGAGCTTTTATGTCACCCTCAATCTTTGGAACTGACACATCAACATCTCCCTTTAATTTGGGCCCTTTGAGATTAATATCCCAGTCTGGCATCTTGGGTCCTGATATTGATGGCATTTTGATTTTAGGCATTCCAAATCCGCCCTTTGGCCCTTCGATATCAACCTGTGGACCTTTGATGTCAACTTCAGTTGTTTTTAGGTCTCCTTCTATCTTCGGGACAGACACATCCACATCACCTTTCACTTTGGGACCTTTCAGATTGAAATCAATGTCTGGCATGGAAATGTTTGGTCCTGAGACTGTTGGCATCTTGAATTTTGGCCCTTTGATTTTACCACTTGGACTCTCAATGTCCAACTCTGGCCCTTTGATATTCAATTCAGGGGCTTTTACATCAATATCAGCTTTTGGGATGCTGACATCAACTTCTGGCCCTTCAACATTTGGACCTTTCACGCCAAAGGATGGCATTTTAAATTTCGGCATTTTGAATCCTCCTTTAGGGCCCTCAATGTCAACATCTGGTCCTTCAATATCCACCTTTCGGAGCTTTTATGTCACCCTCAATCTTTGGAACTGACACATCAACATCTCCCTTTAATTTGGGCCCTTTGAGATTAATATCCCAGTCTGGCATCTTGGGTCCTGATATTGATGGCATTTTGATTTTAGGCATTCCAAGTCCGCCCTTTGGCCCTTCGATATCAACCTGTGGACCTTTGATGTCAACTTCAGGTGTTTTTAGGTCTCCTTCTATCTTCGGGACAGACACATCCACATCACCTTTCACTTTGGGACCTTTCAGATTGAAATCAATGTCTGGCATGGAAATGTTTGGTCCTGAGACTGTTGGCATCTTGAATTTTGGCCCTTTGATTTTACCACTTGGACTCTCAATGTCCAACTCTGGCCCTTTGATATTCAATTCAGGGGCTTTTACATCAATATCAGCTTTTGGGATGCTGACATCAACTTCTGGCCCTTCAACATTTGGACCTTTCACGCCAAAGGATGGCATTTTAAATTTCGGCATTTTGAATCCTCCTTTAGGGCCCTCAATGTCAATGTCTGGTCCCTCAATATCAACCTTGGGAGCTTTTATGTCACCCTCAATCTTTGGAACTGACACATCAACATCTCCCTTTAATTTGGGCCCTTTGAGATTAATATCCCAGTCTGGCATCTTGGGTCCTGATATTGATGGCATTTTGATTTTAGGCATTCCAAATCCGCCCTTTGGCCCTTCGATATCAACCTGTGGACCTTTGATGTCAACTTCAGGTGTTTTTAGGTCTCCTTCTATCTTCGGGACAGACACATCCACATCACCTTTCACTTTGGGACCTTTCAGATTGAAATCAATGTCTGGCATGGAAATGTTTGGTCCTGAGACTGTTGGCATCTTGAATTTTGGCCCTTTGATTTTACCACTTGGACTCTCAATGTCCAACTCTGGCCCTTTGATATTCAATTCAGGGGCTTTTACATCAATATCAGCTTTTGGGATGCTGACATCAACTTCTGGCCCTTCAACATTTGGACCTTTCACGCCAAAGGATGGCATTTTAAATTTCGGCATTTTGAATCCTCCTTTAGGGCCCTCAATGTCAATGTCTGGTCCCTCAATATCAACCTTGGGAGCTTTTATGTCACCCTCAATCTTTGGAACTGACACATCAACATCTCCCTTTAATTTGGGCCCTTTGAGATTAATATCCCAGTCTGGCATCTTGGGTCCTGATATTGATGGCATTTTGATTTTAGGCATTCCAAATCCGCCCTTTGGCCCTTCGATATCAACCTGTGGACCTTTGATGTCAACTTCAGGTGTTTTTAGGTCTCCTTCTATCTTCGGGACAGACACATCCACATCACCTTTCACTTTGGGACCTTTCAGATTGAAATCAATGTCTGGCATGGAAATGTTTGGTCCTGAGACTGTTGGCATCTTGAATTTTGGCCCTTTGATTTTACCACTTGGACTCTCAATGTCCAACTTCTGGCCCTTTGATATTCAATTCAGGGGCTTTTACATCAATATCAGCTTTTGGGATGCTGACATCAACTTCTGGCCCTTCAACATTTGGACCTTTCACGCCAAAGGATGGCATTTTAAATTTCGGCATTTTGAATCCTCCTTTAGAGGCCCTCAATGTCAATGTCTGGTCCCTCAATATCAACCTTGGGAGCTTTTATGTCACCCTCAATCTTTGGAACCGACACATCAACATCTCCCTTTAATTTGGGCCCTTTGAGATTAATATCCCAGTCTGGCATCTTGGGTCCTGATATTGATGGCATTTTGATTTTAGGCATTCCAAATCCGCCCTTTGGCCCTTCGAATATCAACCTGTGGACCTTTGATGTCAACTTCAGGTGTTTTTAGGTCTCCTTCTATCTTCGGGAACAGACACATCCACATCACCTTTCACTTTGGGACCTTTCAGATTGAAATCAATGTCTGGCATAGAAATGTTTGGTCCTGAGACTGTTGGCATCTTGAATTTTGGCCCTTTGATTTTACCACTTGGACTCTCAATGTCCAACTCTGGCCCTTTGATATTCAATTCAGGGGCTTTTACATCAATATCAGCTTTTGGGATGCTGACATCAACTTCCGGGCCTTCAATCTTTGGACCTTTCCCACCAAATGATGGCATTTTAAATTTCGGCATTTTGAATCCTCCTTTAGGGCCCTCAATGTCAACATCTGGTCCTTCAATATCCACTTTCGGAGCTTTTATGTCACCCTCAATCTTTGGAACTGACACATCAACATCTCCCTTTATTTTGGGCCCTTTTAGATTAATATCCCAGTCTGGCATCTTGGGTCCTGATATTGATGGCATTTTGATTTTAGGCATTCCAAATCCACCCTTTGGCCCTTCAATATCAACTTCTGGACCCTTGATGTCAACTTCAGGTGTTTTTAGGTCTCCTTCTATCTTCGGAACAGACACATCCACATCACCTTTCACTTTGGGACCTTTCAGATTGAAATCAATGTCTGGCATGGAAATGTTTGGTCCTGAGATTGTCGGCATCTTGAATTTGGGTCCTTTGATTTTACCACTTGGACTCTCAATGTCCAACTCTGGTCCTTTGATATCCAATTCAGGGGTTTTTATATCAATGTCAGCTTTTGGGAGGCTGACATCAACATCTGGTCCTTCAACGTTTGGACCTGTCACACCAAAGGATGGAATTTTAAATTTTGGCATTTTGAAACCCCCTTTGGGCCCCTCGATGTCAACATCTGGTCCTTCAATTTCCATCTTGGGAGCTTTTATGTCACCCTCAATCTTTGGAACTGACATATCAACATCTCCCTTTAATTTGGGCCCTTTGAGATTAATATCCCAGTCTGGCATCTTGGGTCCTGATATTGATGGCATTTTGATTTTAGGCATTCCAAATCCGCCCTTTGGCCCTTCGATATCAACCTGTGGACCTTTGATGTCAACTTCAGGTGTTTTTAGGTCTCCTTCTATCTTCGGGACAGACACATCCACATCACCTTTCACTTTGGGACCTTTCAGATTGAAATCAATGTCTGGCATGGAAATGTTTGGTCCTGAGACTGTTGGCATCTTGAATTTTGGCCCTTTGATTTTACCACTTGGACTCTCAATGTCCAACTCTGGCCCTTTGATATTCAATTCAGGGGCTTTTAGATCAATATCAGCTTTTGGGAGACTGACATCAAAATCTGGCCCTTCAACTTTTGGACCTTTCCCACCAAAGGATGGCATTTTAAATTTCGGCATTTTGATTCCTCCTTTAGGGCCCTCAATGTTAACGTCTGGTCCTTCAATTTCCACCTTGGGAGCTTTTATGTCACCCTCAATCTTTGGAACCGACACATCAACATCTCCCTTTAATTTGGGCCCTTTGAGATTAATATCCCAGTCTGGCATCTTGGGTCCTGATATTGATGGCATTTTGATTTTAGGCATTCCAAGTCCACCCTTTGGCCCTTCGATATCAACCTCTGGGCCTTTGATGTTAACTTCAGGTGTTTTTAGGTCCCCTTCTATCTTTGGAACTGACACATCCACGTCACCTTTGACACTAGGACCTTTCAGATTGAAATCAACATCTGGCATAGAAATCTTTGGTCCTGAGATAGATGGCATCTTGAATTTGGGTCCTTTGATTTTACTACTTGGACACTCAATGTCAACATCTGGTCCTTCAATATCCACCTTCGGAGCTTTTATGTCACCCTCGATCTTTGGAACTGAAACATCAACATCTCCCTTTATTTTGGGCCCTTTGAGATTAATATCCCAGTCTGGCATCTTGGGTCCTGATATTGATGGCATTTTGATTTTAGGCATTCCAAATCCACCCTTTGGCCCTTCAATATCAACCTGTGGACCTTTGATGTCAACTTCAGGTGTTTTTATGTCTCCTTCTATCTTTGGAATTGATACATCCACATCACCTTTCACTTTGGGACCTTTCAGATTGAAATCGATGTCTGGCATGGAAATGTTTGGTCCTGAGAGAGATGGCATCTTGAATTTGGGTCCTTTGATTTTTCCACTTGGACTCTCAATGTCCAACTCTGGTCCTTTGATATCCAGTTCGGGGGCTTTTATATCAATATCACCTTTCGGGAGGCTGACATCAACATCTGGCCCTTCAACATTTGGACCTGTCACACCAAATGATGGCATTTTAAATTTAGGTATTTTAAATCCTCCTTTGGGCCCCTCAATGCCAACATCTGGTCCTTCAATATTCATCTTGGGTGCTTTTATGTCCCCTTCAATCTTTGGGACTGACACATCCACATCACCTTTGACTTTGGGACCTTTCAGATTAATATCCCAGTCCGGCAGTTTGGGTCCTGATATTGATGGCATTTTGATTTTAGGCATTTCCAAAACCACCCTTTGGCCCTTCAATATCAACCTGTGGACCTTTGATATCAACTTCAGGTCTTTTTAGGTCTCCTTCTATCTTCGGGACAGACACATCCACATCTCCTTTGATTTTGGGACCTTTCAGATTGAAATCAATGTCTGGCATGGAAATGTTTGGTCCTGAGACTGTTGGCATCTTGAATTTTGGCCCTTTGATTTTACCACTTGGACTCTCAATGTCAACTTCTGGTCGTCTGATGTTAATGTCAGGTGCTGTCACATCTATATTTGCTTTGGGAAGATTTATATCAACATCTGGGCCCTCCACTTTCGGACCTTTCAAGCCAAATGTTGGCATTTTTATTTTAGGCATTTCAAATCCTCCCCTTGCTCCTTCAATGTCAGCCTCTGGACCTTTGATATCAATTTCAGGTACTGATACATCCCCTTCAATCTTTGGAGCCGACACATCCACATCACCTTTGAGTTTGGGACCTTTCAGATGGAAATCCACATCTGGCATGGAAATTTTAGGTCCAGTGATAGTTGGCATTTTTATTTTTGGCCCTTTAATTTTGCCATCTGGATTTTCAATATTTACATCTTGTCCTTCAATGTCAACATCTGGAAGTTTGATGTCAGTGCCAGCTTTGGGAAGATTAATATCAACTTCTGGCATTTCAACCTTTGGTCCTTTGAAACCAAATTTCGGCATTTTGAATTTTGAGCCTTTCACTTTTGGACCAGTCAATCCCAGGTCAAGATCAAGACCTTCAGAACTACCAGTCTTCCCTTTAATGCTGACATCCCCTTTTGCCAGTTTCACATCGGTTTCTGGGGCCTTTATCTTTGGACCTTTGAATCCAAACTTTGGCATCTTAAATTTGGTTTTCTTCACACCAATTTCTGGGACATCAGCTGTGACTTCAGGTCCCGCAAGTTCAGCTTTTGGCAATTGAACATCCCCTTTCAAGTCACCCTTCAGTGATGGTCCCTTCAGATTAATGTCAACATCTGGCAATGATATTTTCGGTCCAGATATTTTTGGCATCTTCAACTTTGGTCCACCGACGTGTCCTTCTGGAGATTCAATATCAAGCTCTGGACCTTTGATGTCAACTTTGGGTGTTGTTATTTCTCCTTCAATCTTTGGAACTGACACATCCACATCACCTTTGAGATTGGGACCTTTCAGATTGAAATCCACATCTGGCATAGAAATCTTCGGTCCTGAGATAGATGGCATCTTAAATTTAGGTCCCTTTGACTTTACCACTTGGACTCTCAATGTCCAACTCTGGTCCTTTGATATCCAATTTAGGAGCTTTTATGTCAATATCAGCTTTCGGGAGGCTGACATCAACTTCTGGCCCTTCCACATTTGGACCTGTCACACCGAAAGATGGCATTTTAAATTTCGGCATTTTCAACCCTCCTTTTGGACCCTCGATGTCAATGTCTGGTCCTTCAATGTCCACCTTGGGAGCTTTTATGTCTCCTTCAATCTTTGGGACTGACACATCCACATCACCTTTGACTTTGGGACCTTTCAGATTAATATCCCAGTCCGGCAGTTTGGGTCCTGATATTGATGGCATTTTCATTTTAGGCATTCCAAATCCACCCTTCGGCCCTTCAATTTCAACATCGGGACCTTTGATGTCAACCTCAGGTGTTTTTATGTCTCCTTCTATCTTTGGAGCGGACACATCACCTTTGAAATTGGGACCTTTCAGATTGAAATCCACATCTGGCATAGAAATCTTTGGTCCTGAGATAGATGGCATCTTGAATTTGGGTCCTTTGACTTTTACCACTTGGACTCTCAATGTCCAACTCTGGTCCTTTAATACCCAATTCAGGAGCTTTTATGTCAATATCGGCTTTCGGGAGGCTGACATCAACTTCTGGCCCTTCCACATTTGGACCTGTCACACCGAAAGATGGCATTTTAAATTTCGGCATTTTCAACCCTCCTTTTGGACCCTCGATGTCAATGTCTGGTCCTTCAATGTCCACCTTGGGAGCTTTTATGTCTCCTTCAATCTTTGGGACTGACACATCCACATCACCTTTGACTTTGGGACCTTTCAGATTAATATCCCAGTCCGGCAGTTTGGGTCCTGATATTGATGGCATTTTGATTTTAGGCATTCCAAATCCACCCTTTGACCCTTCAATATCAACCTCTGGACCTTTGATGTCAACCTCAGGTGTTTTTATGTCTCCTTCGATCTTTGGAACGGACACATCACCTTTGAAATTGGGACCTTTCAAATTGAAATCCACATCTGGCATAGAAATCTTTGGTCCTGAGATAGATGGCATCTTGAATTTGGGTCCTTTGACTTTACCACTTGGACTCTCAATGTCCAACTCTGGTCCTTTAATACCCAATTCAGGAGCTTTTATGTCAATATTGGCTTTCGGGAGGCTGACATCAACTTCTGGCCCTTCCACATTTGGACCTGTCACACCGAAAGATGGCATTTTAAATTTCGGCATTTTCAACCCTCCTTTTGGACCCTCGATGTCAATGTCTGGTCCTTCAATGTCCACCTTGGGAGCTTTTATGTCTCCTTCAATCTTTGGGACTGACACATCCACATCACCTTTGACTTTGGGACCTTTCAGATTAATATCCCAGTCTGGCATCTTGGGTCCTGATATTGATGGCATTTTGATTTTAGGCATTCCAAATCCACCCTTTGGCCCTTCAATTTCAACCTCTGGACGTTTGATGTCAACCTCAGGTGTTTTTATGTCACCCTCTATTTTTGGAGCAGACACATCACCTTTCATTTTGGGACCTTTCAAATTGAAATCCACATCTGGCATAGAGATTTTAGGTCCTGAAATTGATGGCATGTTGAATTTGGGTCCTTTGATTTTGGCATCAGGTCCTTCAATGTCAACCTCTGGTCCCTTAATATTGACATCCGGTGCAGTCACATCGATGTTTGCTTTAGGAAGGTTTATATCAACATCTGGACCTTCCACTTTTGGACCTTTGAAGCCAAATGTCGGCATTTTGATTTTGGGCATTTTAAATCCTCCTTTGTGGCCCTCAATGTCAAGATCTGGTCCTTCAATGTCCACTTCAGGAGCTTTTATATCTCCTTCTATCTTTGGAAGTGAAACATCCATATCCCCCTCAACTTTAGGACCTTTGAGTTTGATGTCAATGTCTGGCATCTTTGGTCCTTTTAAAGTTGGCATCTTCACTTTGGGTCCTTTCAGTTTTGCATCAGGACCTTCAATATCGATCTTTGGTGCTTTAACGTCAATGTTGGGTGCTTTCACATCAATGTTTGCTTTGGGGAGGTTTAGATCAACATCTGGACCTTCCAGTTTTGGACCTTTAATGTTCAGTGAAGGCATTTTGAATTTAGGCATTTCAAATCCGCCTTTTAGGCCCTTCAATATCAATCTCTGGACCTTTGAAGTCAACCTTGGGTGTTTTAATGTCTCCCTCAATTTTGGGAGCTGACAAATCCACATCACCTTTGAGTTTGGGACCTTTGAGTTTGAAATCCACATCTGGCATAGAGATTTTCGGTCCTGAAATTGATGGCATGTTGAATTTGGGTCCTTTGATTTTGGCATCAGGTTCTTCAATGTCAACCTCTGGTCCCTTAATGTCAACTTCTGGTGCAGTCACATCGATGTTTGCTTTGGGAAGGTTCATATCAACATCTGGACCTTCCACTTTTGGACCTTTGAAGCCAAATGATGGCATTTTGATTTTGGGCATTTTAAATCCTCCTTTGTGGCCCTCAATGTCAAGATCTGGTCCTTCAATGTCCACCTCAGGGGCTTTTATATCTCCTTCTATCTTTGGAAGTGAAACATCCATATCCCCCTCAACTTTAGGACCTTTGAGTTTGATGTCAATGTCTGGCATCTTTGGTCCTTTAAAGGTTGGCATCTTCAACTTTGGGTCCTTTCAGTTCTGCATCAGGGCCTTCAATGTCAATCTTTGGAGCTTTCACATCAATGTTTGCTTTGGGAAGGTTTAGATCAACATCTGGACCTTCCAGTTTTGGACCTTTAATGTTCAGTGAAGGCATTTTGAATTTAGGCATTTCAAATCCACCTTTTGGCCCCTTCAATATCAATCTCTGGACCTTTGATGTCAACCTTGGGTGTTTTAATGTCTCCCTCAATTTTGGGAGATGACAAATCTACATCACCTTTGAGTTTGGGACCTTTAAGTTTGAAATCCACATCTGGCATTGAGATTTTCGGACCTGAAATTGATGGCATGTTGAATTTGGGTCCTTTGATTTTGGCATCAGGTCCTTCAATGTCAACCTCTGGTCCCTTAATGTCAACTTCTGGTGCAGTCACATCGATGTTTGCTTTGGGAAGGTTCATATCAACATCTGGACCTTCCACTTTTGGACCTTTGAAGCCAAATGTCGGCATTTTGATTTTTGGCATTTTAAATCCTCCTTTGTGGCCCTCAATGTCAAGATCTGGTCCTTCAATGTCCACCTCAGGGGCTTTTATATCTCCTTCTATCTTTGGAAGTGAAACATCCATATCCCCCTCAACTTTAGGACCTTTGAGTTTGATGTCAATGTCTGGCATCTTTGGTCCTTTAAAGGTTGGCATCTTCACTTTGGGTCCTTTCAGTTCTGCATCAGGGCCTTCAATGTCAATCTTTGGAGCTTTCACATCAATGTTTGCTTTGGGAAGGTTTAGATCAACATCTGGACCTTCCAGTTTTGGACCTTTAATGTTCAGTGAAGGCATTTTGAATTTAGGCATTTCAAATCCACCTTCTTGGCCCTTGGTCCTTCAATATCAATCTCTGGACCTTTGATGTCAACCTTGGGTGTTTTAATGTCTCCCTCAATTTTGGGAGCTGACAAATCCACATCACCTTTGAGTTTGGGACCTTTAAGTTTGAAATCCACATCTGGCATAGAGATTTTCGGTCCTGAAATTGATGGCATGCTGAATTTGGGTCCTTTGAGTTTTGCATCAGGTCCTTCAATGTCAACCTTCTGGTCCCTTAACATCAACCTCCGGTGCTTTCACGTCAATGTTTGCTTTGGGAAGGTTTACATCAACATCTGGGCCTTCCACTTTTGGACCTTTGAAGCCAAATGATGGCATTTTGATTTTGGGCATTTTAAATCCTCCTTTGTGGCCCTCAATTTCAACATCTGGTCCTTCAATGTCCATCTCAGGAGCTTTTATATCTCCTTCTATCTTTGGAAGTGAAACATCCATATCCCCCTCAACTTTCGGACCTTTGAGTTTGATGTCAATGTCTGGCATCTTTGGTCCTTTAAAGGTTGGCATCTTCACTTTGGGTCCTTTCAGTTCTGCATCAGGACCCTCAATGTCGATCTTTGGAGCTTTCACATCAACACCAGGTGCTTTCACATCAATCTTTGCTTTGGGAAGGTTTAGATCAACATCCGGACCGTTCCACTTTTGGACCTTTTATGTTCAGTGAAGGCATTTTGAATTTAGGCATTTCAAATCCGCCCTTTTGGTCCCTTCAATATCAATCTCTGGACCTTTGATGTCAACGTCAGGTGTTTTTATGTCTCCCTCAATTTTGGGAGCTGACACAATCCACATCACCTTTGAGTTTGGGACCTTTAAGTTTGAAATCCACATCTGGCATAGAGATTTTCGGTCCTGAAATTGATGGCATGCTGAATTTGGGTCCTTTGAGTTTTGCATCAGGTCCTTCAATGTCAACCTTCTGGTCCCTTAACATCAACCTCCGGTGCTTTCACGTCAATGTTTGCTTTGGGAAGGTTTACATCAACATCTGGGCCTTCCACCTTTGGACCTTTGAAGCCAAATGATGGCATTTTGATTTTGGGCATTTTAAATCCTCCTTTGTGGCCCTCAATGTCAAGATCTGGTCCTTCAATGTCCACCTCAGGAGCTTTTATATCTCCTTGAACCTTTGGAAGTGAAACATCCATATCCCCCTCAACTTTCGGACCTTTGAGTTTGATGTCAATGTCTGGCATCTTTGGTCCTTTAAAGGTTGGCATCTTAACTTTGGGTCCTTTCAGTTCTGCATCAGGGCCTTCAATGTCAATCTTTGGAGCTTTCACATCAACATCAGGTGCTTTCACATCAATCTTTGCTTTGGGAAGGTTTAGATCAACATCTGGACCTTCCAATTTTGGACCTTTTATGTTCAGTGAAGGCATTTTGAATTTAGGCATTTCAAATCCACCTTTTGGCCCTTCAATATCAATCTCTGGACCTTTGATGTCAACGTCAGGTGTTTTTAATGTCTCCCTCAATTTTGGGAGCTGACACATCCACATCACCTTTGAGTTTGGGACCTTTAAGTTTGAAATCCACATCTGGCATAGAGATTTTCGGTCCTGAAATTGATGGCATGCTGAATTTGGGTCCTTTGAGTTTTGCATCAGGTCCTTCAATGTCAACTTCTGGTCCCTTAACATCAACCTCTGGTGCTTTCACGTCAATGTTTGCTTTGGGAAGGTTTACATCAACATCTGGGCCTTCCACCTTTTGGACCTTTGAAGCCAAATGATGGCATTTTGATTTTGGGCATTTTAAATCCTCCTTTGTGGCCCTCAATGTCAAGATCTGGTCCTTCAATGTCCACCTCAGGAGCTTTTATATCTCCTTGAACCTTTGGAAGTGAAACATCCATATCCCCCTCAACTTTCGGACCTTTGAGTTTGATGTCAATGTCTGGCATCTTTGGTCCTTTAAAGGTTGGCATCTTAACTTTGGGTCCTTTGAGTTCTGCATCAGGGCCTTCAATGTCAATCTTTGGAGCTTTCACATCAACATCAGGAGCTTTCACGTCAACCTTTGCTTTGGGAAGGTTTAGATCAACATCTGGACCTTCCACTTTTGGACCTTTTATGTTCAGTGAAGGCATTTTGAATTTAGGCATTTCAAATCCGGCCTTTTGGCCCTTCAATATCAATCTCTGGACCTTTGATGTCAACGTCAGGTGTTTTAATGTCTCCCTCAATTTTGGGAGCTGACACATCCACATCACCCTTGAGTTTGGGACCTTTAAGTTTGAAATCCACATCTGGCATAGAGATTTTCGGTCCTGAAATTGATGGCATGCTGAATTTGGGTCCTTTGAGTTTTGCATCAGGTCCTTCAATGTCAACTTCTGGTCCCTTAACATCAACCTCCGGTGCTTTCACGTCTATGTTTGCTTTGGGAACGGTTTACATCAACATCTGGGCCTTCCACCTTTGGACCTTTGAAGCCAAATGTCGGCATTTTGATTTTTGGCATTTTAAATCCTCCTTTGTGGCCCTCAATGTCAAGATCTGGTCCTTCAATGTCCACCTCAGGAGCTTTTATATCTCCTTGAACCTTTGGAAGTGAAACATCCATATCCCCCTCAACTTTCGGACCTTTGAGTTTGATGTCAATGTCTGGCATCTTTGGTCCTTTAAAGGTTGGCATCTTCACTTTGGGTCCTTTCAGTTCTGCATCAGGACCTTCAATGTCGATCTTTGGAGCTTTCACATCAACACCAGGTGCTTTCACATCAATCTTTGCTTTGGGAAGGTTTAGATCAACATCTGGACCTTCCAATTTTGGACCTTTTATGTTCAGTGAAGGCATTTTGAATTTAGGCATTTCAAATCCGCCCTTTGGTCCTTCAATATCAATCTCTGGACCTTTGATGTCAACGTCAGGTGTTTTTAATGTCTCCCTCAATTTTGGGAGCTGACACATCCACATCACCCTTTGAGTTTAGGGACCTTTAAGTTTGAAATCCACATCTGGCATTGAGATTTTCGGTCCTGAAATTGATGGCATGCTGAATTTGGGTCCTTTGAGTTTTGCATCAGGTCCTTCAATGTCAACTTCTGGTCCCTTAACATCAACCTCCGGTGCTTTCACGTCTATGTTTGCTTTGGGAAGGTTTACATCAACATCTGGGCCTTCCACCTTTTGGACCTTTGAAGCCAAATGATGGCATTTTGATTTTGGGCATTTTAAATCCTCCTTTGTGGCCCTCAATGTCAAGATCTGGTCCTTCAATGTCCACCTCAGGAGCTTTTATATCTCCTTGAACCTTTGGAAGTGAAACATCCATATCCCCCTCAACTTTCGGACCTTTGAGTTTGATGTCAATGTCTGGCATCTTTGGTCCTTTAAAGGTTGGCATCTTAACTTTGGGTCCTTTCAGTTCTGCATCAGGGCCTTCAATGTCAATCTTTGGAGCTTTCACATCAACATCAGGAGCTTTCACGTCAACCTTTGCTTTGGGAAGGTTTAGATCAACATCTGGACCTTCCACTTTTGGACCTTTTATGTTCAGTGAAGGCATTTTGAATTTAGGCATTTCAAATCCGCCCTTTTGGTCCCTTCAATATCAATCTCTGGACCTTTGATGTCAACGTCAGGTGTTTTTATGTCTCCCTCAATTTTGGGAGCTGACACATCCACATCACCTTTGACTTGAGTTCGGGACCTTTAAGTTTGAAATCCACATCTGGCATAGAGATTTTCGGTCCTGAAATTGATGGCATGCTGAATTTGGGTCCTTTGAGTTTTGCATCAGGTCCTTCAATGTCAACTTCTGGTCCCTTAACATCAACCTCCGGTGCTTTCACGTCAATGTTTGCTTTGGGAAGGTTTACATCAACATCTGGGCCTTCCACCTTTGGACCTTTGAAGCCAAATGTCGGCATTTTGATTTTTGGCATTTTAAATCCTCCTTTGTGGCCCTCAATGTCAAGATCTGGTCCTTCAATGTCCACCTCAGGAGCTTTTATATCTCCTTGAACCTTTGGAAGTGAAACATCCATATCCCCCTCAACTTTTGGACGGACCTTTGAGTTTGATGTCAATGTCTGGCATCTTTGGTCCTTTAAAGGTTGGCATCTTCACTTTGGGTCCTTTCAGTTCTGCATCAGGACCTTCAATGTCGATCTTTGGAGCTTTCACATCAACATCAGGTGCTTTCACATCAATCTTTGCTTTGGGAAGGTTTAGATCAACATCTGGACCTTCCAATTTTGGACCTTTTATGTTCAGTGAAGGCATTTTGAATTTAGGCATTTCAAATCCACCCTTTGGTCCTTCAATATCAATCTCTGGACCTTTGATGTCAACGTCAGGTGTTTTTAATGTCTCCCTCAATTTTGGGAGCTGACACAATCCACATCACCTTTGAGTTTGGGACCTTTAAGTTTGAAATCCACATCTGGCATAGAGATTTTCGGTCCTGAAATTGATGGCATGCTGAATTTGGGTCCTTTGAGTTTTGCATCAGGTCCTTCAATGTCAACCTCTGGTCCCTTAACATCAACCTCCGGTGCTTTCACGTCTATGTTTGCTTTGGGAACGGTTTACATCAACATCTGGGCCTTCCACCTTTTGGACCTTTGAAGCCAAATGATGGCATTTTGATTTTGGGCATTTTAAATCCTCCTTTGTGGCCCTCAATGTCAAGATCTGGTCCTTCAATGTCCACCTCAGGAGCTTTTATATCTCCTTGAACCTTTGGAAGTGAAACATCCATATCCCCCTCAACTTTCGGACCTTTGAGTTTGATGTCAATGTCTGGCATCTTTGGTCCTTTAAAGGTTGGCATCTTCAACTTTGGGTCCTTTCAGTTCTGCATCAGGACCTTCAATGTCGATCTTTGGAGCTTTCACATCAACACCAGGTGCTTTCACATCAATGCTTTGCTTTGGGAAGGTTTAGATCAACATCTGGACCTTCCAATTTTGGACCTTTTATGTTCAGTGAAGGCATTTTGAATTTAGGCATTTCAAATCCACCCTTTGGTCCTTCAATATCAATCTCTGGACCTTTGATGTCAACGTCAGGTGTTTTTATGTCTCCTTCTCAATTTTGGGAGCTGACACATCCACATCACCCTTGAGTTCGGGACCTTTAAGTTTGAAATCCACATCTGGCATAGAGATTTTCGGTCCTGAAATTGATGGCATGCTGAATTTGGGTCCTTTGAGTTTTGCATCAGGTCCTTCAATGTCAACTTCTGGTCCCTTAACATCAACCTCTGGTGCTTTCACGTCTATGTTTGCTTTGGGAAGGTTTACATCAACATCTGGGCCTTCCACCTTTGGACCTTTGAAGCCAAATGATGGCATTTTGATTTTGGGCATTTTAAATCCTCCTTTGTGGCCCTCAATGTCAAGATCTGGTCCTTCAATGTCCACCTCAGGAGCTTTTATATCTCCTTGAACCTTTGGAAGTGAAACATCCATATCCCCCTCAACTTTTGGACCTTTGAGTTTGATGTCAATGTCTGGCATCTTTGGTCCTTTAAAGGTTGGCATCTTCACTTTGGGTCCTTTCAGTTCTGCATCAGGACCTTCAATGTCGATCTTTGGAGCTTTCACATCAACATCAGGTGCTTTCACATCAATGTTTGCTTTGGGAAGGTTTAGATCAACATCTGGACCTTCCACTTTTGGACCTTTAATGTTCAGTGAAGGCATTTTGAATTTAGGCATTTCAAATCCACCCTTTGGTCCTTCAACATCAATCTCTGGACCTTTGATGTCAACGTCAGGTGTTTTTAATGTCTCCCTCAATTTTGGGAGCTGACACATCCACATCACCTTTGAGTTTGGGACCTTTAAGTTTGAAATCCACATCTGGCATAGAGATTTTTGGTCCTGAAATTGATGGCATGTTGAATTTGGGTCCTTTGATTTTGGCATCAGGTCCTTCAATGTCAACCTCTGGTCCTTTAATGTTAACATCCGGTGCAGTCACATCAATGTTTGCTTTGGGAAGGTTTATATCAGCATCTGGACCTTCCACTTTTGGACCTTTGAAACCAAATGATGGCATTTTGATTTTGGGCATTTTAAATCCTCCTTTGTGGCCCTCAATGTCAAGATCTGGTCCTTCAATGTCCACTTCAGGGGCTTTTATATCTCCTTCAATCTTTGGAAGTGAAACATCCATATCCCCCTCAACTTTAGGACCTTTGAGTTTGATGTCAATGTCTGGCATCTTTGGTCCTTTAAAGGTTGGCATCTTCACTTTGGGCCCTTTGAGGTCTGCATCAGGGCCTTCAATGTCAATTTTTGGAGCCTTCTTCACATCAATGCCAGATGCTTTCACGTCAATGTTTGCTTTTGGAAGGTTTAGATCAACATCTGGACCTTCCACTTTTGGACCCTTAATGTTCATTGAAGGCATTTTGAATTTAGGCATTTCAAATCCACCCTTTGGTCCTTCAATATCAACCTCTGTACCTTTGATGTCAACCACAGGTGTTTTGATATCTCCCTCTATCTTTGGACCTGACACAGCTGCATCTCCTTTCAGTGTGGGACCTTTGACATCCACATTTGGCATAGATATTTTTTTAGATTTAATGCCTATTTCAGGTGCTTTTCCATCTATTTTTGCTTTGGGAAGGTTTACATCAACATCGGCGACCTCCACTTTTGGACCTTTAATTTTTAGTGATGTGATTTCAACACCGCCATTTGTTCCTTTAATATCAACTTGTGGAGCCTTTATGTCAACATGTGGGCTTTTGACTTGAACTTTGGTTCCTTTAATGTCAACCGCAGGTGCCTTGACATTCATTTCAGATGTAGTATGTCTTATATCAACATCTGGAGCATCCACTTTAGGACCTGTAATGCCAAACGATGGCATTTTTATTTTAGGCATGTCAGATCCACCTATGTGTGTTTCATTGTCAATTTGTGGTCCTTTGATCTCCACTTCAGTCATTGGTGTCTGTCCCTCAATCTTTGGAATGGACACATTTACATCTCCCTTTATCTTGGTTCTTTTCAGACTGATCTCACCTTCTGGCATTGTAGGTCCTGTTTTGGATGACATCTTGAATTTTATACCTTCAATCTTTATGTCAGAGCCCCCACCATCAACTTCCGGTGCTTTAATATCAACCTCAGGAACCTTTACACTAGCGTTTGGTCCTTTGGCCCCAAATGATGGCATATTTGTCTGAGGCATTTTGATATCTTCTCCCTTCCTTTCAATATTTAGAGCTGTACCTTGAATGTCTACTTCAGGTGCCTTTATTTCTCCCTCAGTCTTTGGCATGGTTACATCAACTTCACCTTTCAACTTTGAACTTGTAAGGTTGATATCCACACCTGCCACTGAAATCTTGCCTGGCACTGAGGAATACCCTGAGGTAACACTGCCTACTGTTATTGCTGGTCCTTCTATCCTGCCACCTCTCACTTCAGTATCAATACCTCTGGATCCTCCACCAAGTCTCACATTCTGAACATCAATACTGCCTGATCCCTTTGCCTGTGGGTGACTAATGGTAATTTCAGATATCTTGGATGAAGTCAGGATCTGCTTACCTTTTCCTGGTAAAGACAGACCAATTGAGCCTCCATTTTCATCAGCTGAAGTTACTTCTCCACCTCCCAACCCTCCAATTGTAACATGCCTACTACCAGTGTTTGTACTGTCTCTTACTGTCACGTTTGTTTCTGACACCTGAATGCTTCCATCTCCTTGCTCTCCACTCCCTCCTGAGATCTCAAAGCCTCCCTGGCCTTTACCTCCTGTTACTACAAAGGCTGGCCCTTTAAATCTAAGACCTGTAGCTCTTTCTCTTTCTCCCTCTCTTGTAATCTCTCTTGAAATTAATGTAGTCTGAGCACCCCCACTGCCCCAGTGTGCCTCTGTGGAGCTGACTTGTGGCCCAGTGTAAGAGACATTGCTTGACTCAAAAACTCCCTCTTCTGCTCGCACATTACCTGAGGGACTGCCGTGTGAGATTCTGATACGTGGCGAGCCATCTCCAGATTCATGCCTTAGCCCCTTGAACTCTGGGCTTGAAAGTTCAAGTTGCTCACTTATGCCACCTGGCATATCCACAGTGTAGGTGGTGATGCGGCGGGTGGTGATGGTAGTAATTGTGCTGCCATCGCTGCTGGTGCTGCTGTGCCGCTCAGTACGAACATCTACTCCCTCAGCAAGGTCTTCAGACTTGAGCCTTGGCTTTATCTTTTTTGTGTATATTCTCTTATAGTCCTCATCATCCCCACTCTGTTGATAGAAAAATACAAGAAGACATACAACATTGAATTGTCCTGTGTTTGTATGTATTTTGTTAAGTAGCTTCTCCTAAATCAATCAGTGATCATATACTTTTAGTTTAAAAAATACAACTTACAAGGATGATGTCTGGATTGGAACCTCCAAACCGGGTCTTCCCTTCCCATGTCAAGGTTCCCATTGGCGAACGACATGGTGTGCTCAAAGGCGAGCACAAAGGGGATTTGTCTCCTTTGTTTTGTAGTTTCAGTCCAACCTTGTGGCGATTCAATGTCTTCAGTAGCTCTGCTGTTTCTTCTGAGCTCATGTTATCAAAGTACACAGTTGCACCCACAATCTGGTCACCTATGAATAGATGATCACCTAGATGATCTAGATAGATCGAGATATATTGATAGATAGATAGATAGATAGATAGATAGATAGATAGATAGATAGATAGATAGATAGATAGATAGATAGATAGATAGATAGATAGATAGATAGATAGATAGATAGATAGATAGATAGATAGATAGATAGATTGATCCTTATTGTGATCCTGGTGAGGGAAATTGTCAATTTAAGTATAGAGAGCAGAACAAAAGTCTGTCAAGCATACTAGAGGTTATTCAGCATGTAGGTGAGATGAATCTTAATACTTTTGAGAATAAAACTGAATTTTCTACCTTCATAAACTTTTCCAGACCGAGCTGCAGGTGATTCTCCTTTCACCTTCTTAACAAAGATCTCTCCTTCACTTGTCTGTTCAATCGTCAAGCCAGTTTTGTCTGGACCCTCCCAATCTGGGAAGAGCACCTCCCTGGTTTCCTCCTCTTCAGCCATCTATAAAGATAACCATACAAATAATGGATTAAAGGGAAAAAACAACATGTTGAAATAACGGTGTATGCATTTGAATCATAGTATACAGTATGAAATACAAGGGATTACAAGGGATTTATTGTGAAATTACCTTGTTTTAATTTCCTTTATTTAAGCCCTGGTGTGATGGAAACTTTGTCTTGATTTTCCTGCAAAAAGACAAGATAAGACAATAATAACCATTAAGAATAAATCATAACGAACAATGCATCACTTTACTCATTTATTAAATGTTTTTCTTTCAGCATTAAGATGAATCCAAGATTTGCCATTTACCCTCTGGCTTGGAATCATAAGACATACTGGAAGTATGGCTTGTAAGCCCCAATGGTGAACACTAGATGGGGTAAAAATCCTATCTGACCCCCCCCTCCCCCACCTAAAAAAACAAAAAAAAAAAAAAAAAACACCAAAGCTCCCTCCCTCCTGGGCGCTTTGGGTTTTGGAAATTTGGATGGAGTCAGACCACACCCTGCCCTGAGGAAAGCAGTTTAATCCTGCATCTACACCCCAGCTCCAATGTCAATAGAAAGAACAATGATGCTGAAGCTTTGTAAGGCCTTGCCTTATGAAAACACACACAGAGGTGCAGAAATGTATAGTAACAGATACACCAACATGTTATCACATGGCCCTCTCTCTCTATGCAGATCCAAAAGCAGTAGTCTAATACTAAAACAAGAACACATTTGTAAATGCTCACACACAATGCACATCAAACTTTTTTTTTTCATTAATGACAGCTTTACATATCAGCCTCAATCTAGGTTGACCATATATTTGCTGTTGTATTATGACTACCACTGCATCACAAATGATGATCACCTTTAAGGTGTACTGAGCAATATAAAAGCAAATATCATGTTACTTATTAGGTATGGTCATTAGTCTTTACTAAATATTGCTAAATATTATTCAACAATTCACCGTATTTCTATCAGCTCATATCAAGCCAATTTACCATCATTCTTAACTACTTATATATCTATCTATCTTATATGCACTACAGTAAAAACAACTGCCACCATCACAAAGACAGTGAGGTTTGTTTACATCATTCTCAGACCAGCTTCTTCAAACATGCTGACTAGTCCCTCCCTCTATCCTCTTTGGAACAGACAACCTGTTGTTTCATTAATATCAAACTCTCCACAACCCACACCTTCAATTACACAAAGCTGTCTGAGCCATGTGTCTGCATATTTTTACACTGCATATACTGGGAAAACAATGTGACATTTTTCCCTTACCAATAGACACACATCAGAAGCAAACTGGGGTGTGGGGTCTTGTTCAAAGATACTCTGCATGTACATGAAGACACATGGACTAAACAGACTACCATATCCAAACTAAAGCTGCCCAGCCATTTAATGGTTCAATTCATGAATCAGCAATTACATTGCCCACTGACTTCAGAGTCTGTATAATAATTAAAGAAACTGTATACTGTAAGTGTGTGAATTGTTTTCTAAGTCAAGGTCATTCAGTGTGCTTTATTCACGTCCACTGCTTGAGCATGTGACTTGTCAACAACAGTGTCTAATAATACTGAAACTTGTTTTGCTGAATTGTCCATGAGACACTGAAAGAACTGTATATCACTGTCATTTCAATGAGACCACATCAAACTGTGCAGTGTCAGTAGGTTTCAGTACATTGTCTATTTGCCTGTAATCAAATGCCAATATGAATGGCAAAAGCCTATCCACAGGATGACATAAAAGGAACAGGATATGAGTCATAGTGGTGACTGGTTGCTTGTGTTTTTATGGTGTGGATTGAGAACCAGAGGCCAACCTGTAAAGTGTCTTCGTATGTGTTCACATTCACTTGACTTGTGTTGGCTCCTGCTTTAACATGAGATACAAAGGCCTCCTTTAAGACCATTATTTAAGGTGACAATATTGCTGAGATGGTGCAAAACAAGCTTAATTAATTCATATATAAGCTTAATTAATTCATATATGTCTTGTAAAGAAACTGCCTCAGCTAGCCTCTAACATGTTGATGGAGTCAAATTAAGAAGTGAGTTGTGAGGAAGAATGCATTGCTACAATTGTAGTTGTAAAACTGGATTTTCGAGTCATCAGAAACAGCATTTTAACATCTGAATAAAGACTCTGTCTGTTTAGGAAAACTATGACTTACAAATGTTTGTCCTGGCTTTACATCATTACTGATGATTTAATTGTCTGGCAGAAGGTTGTAAATCTGAGAAATGCATACCAAATAACACATTTCTTTTTCCATACTGTTTTGCACCACTGTAAATAACACAATTACACCAGTAAGCCACAAACCCCTTCCCCATACGCTGAAGCTGCCGCACTGCTCGTCAAGATAACAAGCTGCTGGGAACAAGAGGAACCTGAGGCAAAGATAGAGAAACAGCTGTTTTGAAGGGTCTGTAACAAGCATCACTCGGTCAACTGCCATCTGCCACTCTTGCCACGCTGCCAACAGTATTTTAAACAATTGAGAAGGATAGAAGAAGATGACACCGTTGTTTTGGCTACCTCACAAGGACGTCAAACAATATGCTTTAGATCTTGGTGGTACACGTAGTTCTTTGTGGGACAGAGACTTGTTTGTCTCCTGATGTAATTGTACCTAAACCATAAGAAGTTTTGTAAGAGTTTGTGGACGTGACAAAGCATTAATAAACAGACAGTTTGGAATGCCAAGTGATTTGCAATCTGGTCTCCCTGGTTTGCTGGACTCTGTCCAAGGGCACGCAACAAGCCATACACCAATTAACACGTGTCAATAAATAGACTCGTCCTATGTGATCGGGAATACAGGGAAATGCTTGCAATGCTTTGGGGTAATATTAAGCCCTCTCTCTAAAAAAAGCTCTCAGAATGGAATATCTTAGTGGCCAGGGCCACTGAGAGTGATAACACCAGAGATAAGGATAGTGTTTATGCCAAAGATGACGGCAACTCTACAACCTGATTGTATCCCTTCTCTCTCTCTCCCACTCGTCTTTGTCTCTGCCAGTGTGACTTGACATGAATCGATCGAGCCCTCAAGCCTTGCAGTATCTACAACATTATATGCATCGAACACTTTTGCAGTGCCAAAGACCCAGCTTTACTAAATTAACTCATGTAGCTCAAATTCCGCTCAGGTCAACTGACACTGCCAGTTATAGTATCTTAACCAGGCCCTTCTGATCCCAGCCCGGGAGTATTTGGACTGAACCAAAAGAATTCGTTTTCCCCACGGGTCACAATGCGGCTCATTTTACACATCCATCTCTTTTCCTCATTCAGTCAATGAAAACAGCCAAAAATAGCTGACAAACTTTTCACATGATCTCGGTTCCCTTACTTTTTATTTTCTTCCGCATGCATCCCGAGGCTTATTGACACTGTGTAGAGCTATTCAGCATTTGAGAGGGAGGCAGTGAATATGAAGCATTTCAGCTCTCAAACAAGGCACATATTATTATTGGCTGGATTACATTTTTAGGGGAGAAAAAAAAACAAGACAGGCAGGCTCACAGAGGGAAGGGGAAGGCAACATCCATGTGTTCACAAAATTTTCCCAAGAGCAAGGCAGAGAAAACAACTTTCTTATTCATTTCTCCATCTCTCACTTAAAGGGACAACCCCAGGACACAACTTTCTTACTTTCTCTTTCTTTGTTTTCCTTCCCTCTGCATCTGTCTGTTTTCATACATAATTACCTTTCATATTTAAACTTCTCTTCCTCCGCCCTCGCACTGAGGCTCTCTGTGATCGAGAGTGAACTATTTGAGCTGTCCTTGTTCTCACAGCTTTGACATATTTCTGGCAGCAAGCTGCAGGGAGGAGCTCAGGCATGCAGCACTATAGGAGGAAAGGAAGGAACTTAGAGAGAGGGAGGGAGATGGAAAGAAGAGGAAATGGTAAAAAAAAAAAAAAAAAAAAAGAAAGTGAGCCAGCAAGATAGCAAGTGGGAAAAGGGAGAGGAATGGTTGTGAAACTGCTCCGAGGAATGTTAGTCTACGAGTTAACCATGAGATAGGGGAGAAAACAGACAAGTAGAAATAAAAATATGAAGGCTTTCGTTGAAGCTGTTGAGTAACTAATGACTAATCACAACACCAAGATGTACAAAGGGTATCCTGAACATTCACAGACTCAAATTCCAGTAAAAGTATAAGAGTCCACCTCATATACAAGCTTAGGATGTAACGTAGCATATCCTGGTTTGGAAATAAAGGACAGTGGGGGAAATTAACTTGATAAAGATCATATGATAAGATATGAAGTCTGTTATAAACAGATGTGGAATAAATAGGCCTCTGTTCTTGAAATCATAAGACAGGCAGGCAGTCTGTGACTCAAAGCTATCCGACAATATGACAATCAACTGGTCTTCTAGTCTTTCCCTTTCATCTCTGTGACATGCCTCGGAGTGACATTCCTGATGTCACATGTCCTTAAATTTTATTAGTGATACCACCAAAATCATATTTTGAAGAAAATACAAGATAGGATTTTTTTTTTCTTTACAAGAAGCGTTGCAGACATAGAGGCAGTGAGAGCAAAGGGAAACAGATGAGCTTGTTTATCTGTCATGTTTTATTATGTACTGGTATGTGTGTTGAACAAGAGGGGACGTGGGGACAGCCAGCCAGACAAAAGCCTCTGTTAACTAGAGTGCAACCACAGAGCATTTCTGGATACGCCTCTCTCACAGCCTGTCATTGGCCTGCGTACAGTTTGGGTTTGGTACTGCTGCTTTCGCTGGCTTTCCCTCCACTCTGAAGGAATAAATTGTCCACAGCTGCAGGCAACAAACAGTTAAAACAGCGTGTGCTTTGACGGGGTTGTTTCATAAGAAGGGGAAAGGGGTTCGAGTGGAACAGGTGGTGTCTGGGGGAGGAAGAAGGGGTGCAAAGAGAGGAGGCACCGGGAGCAGAAGCAGCCAAGTGTCAGGTTTCCACAAGGCAGGCCTTTCACAGCTGAATGACGGTGGCGTGACCTTCCAGGTTCAAAGGAGGCTTTGCAACAAACATTCCAACAGAGGTTTGGCGTCTGGCCGCATAATAAAACGCTGTTCTAAGGTGACACTGACTAGATGGTCTTGCAGTGTTGTGATGGGCAATAAGAACAGATGTGTGGATCTTTTGCATTATGTCTAAGGACACTAACCTTGGACTGCTCAAGCAAGGCCAGGGGCTACAGTCTGACGCTGTGGTTCTTGACTTCTGTTGACAGAAAAACAAAAACAGGATTGGGATTTAGATGATATGATTAAGTACATGGCATGATTAAGTATTCTGAACTCATCATACTGCTGTCTCATGCAATAAAACACCATGTTGCAGTCGCATGTTTGACCAATAACAAAAGCTGTTCCTCACACACAGTTCACTGTTGCATTAAGAGGTGTGTCCAGGCATGACTCACAAAGCTAGACATGTTGTGATTACGGCCAGGATTTACTAATGGCATTCTCAATTGACCTTCCATGACCAATCAGAGCCTTCACAGTCTTTAATAATTAACCAGCCAGTGGTAGCTGTGTTGACTCTTGAAAGTAATGATGCAAAAGACTCCCTTTAAGTAAATAAATCCAGCTACTTGTTTTGTGTGGCCCTCCCTCCTGCTCAGTGAGAGGAGAGACGGACACACTAACACACTATCGATCCAGGATCCACTTAAGCTTGATTTGTTAAACGATAAACCATAAGCTTGAATGTTAAACGAGGCAATTCCAGTTCAAGAGGAATTTTAAAAGAAAATGCGCTTGTGAATTCCTCTACTCTACTGTGAGACAAGGGTGCACTGTATAGAGTAGCTGTGTCAGGCAATATAGCAATAATGTATTGTTGTTGCAACTGTCTTCATCATTTGGATTCTATGTGTCATTCTGCATTCCAAGTCAATCTTGCTTCTACCCGTCACGACTAGCCCAAAATCTTATAGGACTGACTGGGATTATTGCTTCAACCCACCAGTATATTGTGAAACAAAGCCCTCTCTTTGTCAGTCCCAGTACAAACAGAACCAGACTCGATGTGTGTACAGACAGGCATCTACCGGTGGGAACATGTCCCTCAGAAAAATTCCTCTGAGACAGGCTCCCCAACCCCATCATTAACCTCCCCCTCCCCAGCTCTCTATGATCAATAAACTAAATTACGCCAAATGACTGTGTTTGTGAGACCCTGAAATCATGCCTACACAGTATGATTACAAATACTTGCTCCAAACCCTAAATGCAACAGAGAGAAAGTGACTGAACGTGCTCTTTAAAACCAGCCCAGAACTTGTGAAAAAGCCTGCAGGTTTACCTAGGATTGCATTTTTCAACGGTCCTACACTGAAATAGACGGGACATAGCTGAGATAAATGCCAGTCAGTACGTGGTCGTCATCGTGTTTGTGTTGGCAGACTTGCACCACAGCAGCTGTGCACACTCTCTAGGACTTACTCTTGTTACAGAGAGCGCTGTATCGGGAGTCATTCAGGTAAAGGGCTGACTGAATGATAAAGGTAAGTATCAACCAAAATGTAATGTGCGATTAGATAGAAGGTGTGTGTGTGTAAAAGTTTTTCTTTTCAATGGCCATATCTGAGTACACAAACTTAACAGATAAGAAACAGGTTACCCCGGCATTTGCTCTTGATACCTGAAATTGTGCGAATAAACGCACATATACACCACCAATTGTGCAGAAAGCAAATAAAAACACATCATGTTACACAGTAGAAAACACCGGTCAGTGAGGTGTATCACGTCGCTTTCCCCTGCTTTGCAAGGGGAGCAGCTCAGTGCACAGCCCCACCCAGGCCTCCAGTCACACACATTCCTTGATAGAGCCGTCAGGCCAGCTGGAAGGGAGCCCGGCCTCTCCCCGCAGTGACTAACTCCAAAGAAATGTCCTCTTTCTCTCTGACTCCAGCTCCATTCTATACCGCCCACCCTGCGCCCTGCCTGAGCGCCCACCCCCCTGCAGTCAGTCCACCACACCCCCCAACCTCCAGGTTCTGCTCAGATAAACAAGAACACCACATTCAGTCACATATGTTAATTTAACGGCACCTTGAAACTCTCAAATGAACACTGTGACGCAACGCAGGAGGAATTGCTCAATGGTCGAACGGATGATATCAGTCATTCATATCATCAACATCAACGGCGCAGTTGGCTGTGCACCAGGTAGGAGCAACAAACAGCTCCTATCTCAACACCTCCCTGTCAGCCCGTCCCACCCCACCCCACCCCACCCCACCCCACCCCACCCCAGGTGTCACCTCTGTGCCTTGAGGGACTGTCTGTTTATCTGTGTGTCTGTATGTGCTTAAGTAGGTCACAGCACACTGGAAGCTCATCAAAGTGGCCGCAGTTAATCAGACGAGCTGATTGACAAATAAGAGCAGAAAACAAGAGCAGTGTGACAATGATTAAAGCTCGGTCCTAAATGAATCAGGAACAGCAGTGCCACTGAGTGATAAGATTTGATTATGAACAAATAGAAAGGTCTCAGTGCAGGGATGGAAAGTGGGAGAGAGGATCAGTGACCAAATCAGTCATGTTGTCAAAACAGAACGGACTCCCCGTTCCCTATATCTCCATCGCAGTAAGCAACAAGTACAACAAATACAAGAAGAGGCGCAGCAGGCACCAGCGTAAGTTCAGTCTCTCCTCAGAAATTCAGATAGGACATGCATGTGTGACGCATGTAAAAGGAATGCGCGTCAAAATAAATGGTTCTTTTCTGCACTCCATAGTCCGCATAGCCCTAAACCAAACCACAAGTCCTGCATAAGACCAAAGTCTGCCCACTGACGCCAACTTGGCCTGCTGTTGATTAAACCATTGTGACTTTGGCAGGAGTCATGCATAAAATGGAAAAACTGAAGAAAACTCACAAAGGAGATCACAAACAAGAGCAGAGGTTTGCACTGAGAGTATCCTTCAACTGTGTCTAATAAAGTATTAATTGTATTGAAGCCTCATGTTCACATAAGGACAGAGAAAAAAAGTTGTGTGCTGTATGAGGTAAGTACCAGATAACTCATGGCTGCCATCATTACTCATTGTTCTCTATTACACCTCTCAATATCCAAGGAGGGAGGATCTTACTTTGAATTTCCTCTCCTGGGGTTTCTTCCATTTTTTCCTTATGTGTTAAAGTTTTATGGGGAATCTTTCATTGTCTTCTTAGGAACTGCTTCACAAAATGTTGAACTGAAAACTGAAGACTGAAAATATCACTGAAACTTTGTATGTAACATTCAGGGACTGTGCAAAAAATAAAGTACAGAAGAAAACAGTGTGATTTTTGCAAAAATTAAACAAAACATGTTCGCTGTGGCTGAAGTTCTGAAATGGGAAGTGATCCTAGTATAGTAGTTACAGAGCCAACAATATGGAACAACCAACAAAGCAAAAAATAGCACTGCAGCACTGCAATAGAGCTGCAGGATAATTTAGTCAAGGATGCAAATTTTCAACTGGCATAACTAGTTACACAAGAGAGAAGAGAGAGAGAGATGGAGAGAAGAGAGAGTGATGTTCCGACACATAAATAAGATGCCAAATGAAGTTTACAGACATCCACAGCAACCTTATATAAGCCATGTCGTGTAACTGCCCAACTTCCACTCAATTTAGTCTGGCAATATAGTCTGGGTTTGTTTCAGACTTCCACAGCTGCAAGTCCATTCATGGAGGTACGAAGGTTAAAAGGTGGGCTACATGGCCACCATAGCAGCAGGATGTATATATAGATATACATATACATATATATATATATATAGACATGTATATATAGACTTCCTTAGCTGTAGACCTGGAATCATAAGTGCAGCATTAGGATATGTATTCATGCTTAGCATTTAGACCACACCAGAATAGTGCAGAGTTGTTTAGAGCAAGAGAGAGCGTTGGATTGTGATGAGTGCCATCCTTGAGTACCTTGTGCCAGATAAAGATAACCTAAACAAAGCTGAATGTATTTCTGAATTTACATTCCAGACCCTGCTGCCTTGACATTTTGGCCGTCTCATTCCAAATAGAGTTTTTGCAACAGATGCCGCGTGTCATTCCTCGATCATTACGGCGTTTGTGGGGGTTGGGGAGGTTAGGTCAGACAGCCAGCGAGGGGCAGGTAATCTGTGTGGCGCGGCAACTCTTTTGTGCAGTTTATTGTTTTTGGACGTTTCAGGTTGCAGGTGTTTGGCAGCGCAGCAGCAAAAGTTATTGGCTTATCAGAAAAATGATTCACACCCTCTTTGAATCCCCTGCAACTAAAATCCCACCGAACTCGAAGCTATAATAGTCAGGTCTGAATTGCACACATGTGCATGGGTGTGACTTACAAGGGTATTATGTATGACTTGTAATGACTGTCTCATCATGCTTCTCAAATCATTGTTTCTTAACACCAAGGCAAGCAATGCTAATGATAGGTGCTTCTCAGATCATACTGGGGACATGCTGAAACATTCTTAACCAGTACTGGGTGGATGAGAAGGGCGTGGCTTCTGGGTGGATTGCCTCGAAAGACTTCCTTAAATCACACACTGCAGCTAGATGTTTTTTTGCAGCCGGAGGAAAGTTAAACTTCCCTCACTGGAATAGCTGTGTACAGATTTGCTATTGTCTTATTTAACCAATCTCCAGGGTGGGATCCAGCGCCGACTGGAGCTTCAGGATGTCAGAGAGCCCAGCTTTGCATTTAAATTAAGGCCAAGTGTGAAAAACAAAACAGTTTGATTGTGATCGCCTGATCTTCTATCAGTTTGTTCATTGCATCCACCACCCTCTTTTCGCCTCTCTCCGTGCTGTCCCTCCTACCAACCACCCGCTCAACAAACCCATGAGGAAATGGCAGAGTAATTGTGCTAGAGACCAGCTTCTTTCCGTTTCACACTGGCACGGCTGAGTAACGCCACCCCTCTCGTCCGCGCTGTCAGTCAACAAGGCAAGAATATACAGAGGTCCTGGTGGAGCCCTGTGATAAATAACTTAACATGGTCGAGTGAAGACTCCAAACAGCCATGTTCTTTTCTTCGGGCCAGCGAAGATGCTGGTTGTCACATGGGTGGCAAATGCGACAAAATCCACATGAGTGACACTGTGCGCCGCCGCCGTGTTGGCTACGATGACTGGGCAAGATTTGATCAATAAAGCTTCTTTTAAATTTCACGGCATGGCTTTTGGAATCCCACGTCTTACCTGACCTTGCAGGATAACATAATGTAGCCTCTGTGCTGCTGCATTCGTGGACAGTGCAAGTATTTAGACAAACAGTATCCGCCCTGTTAACTGACAAGCGTTTTAGCTGCGGGCAGTCAGGAACCAGTTTCAGAGCTTGAAATATGTGTTCTATATTTTCTGTGTTTAAATAACATACCTTCGCTTGCAGCAAAACTCTACACCTGTAGCAACATATGTAATGCATGCCACTACTACTATGCGTAAAAGGGGAATTTTAAAATGCTAAGAACACTCTAAATTAACACATTTTAGCTTAAATGACTACCTACTACCCAAAGACCTTTTAGCCCTGTGTCACCGTTTGGCTCTTCCAGCAGTCTGTGTCACAATTAATCACCTTGACAAGACCAATGTGAGAAATGCTAGACATTTAGAGCTGTGGGGGGCTCGACATGAGTTAAGTGCGCATTGTGGAAAAGACTGTCCTGAGCGCAGCAGCTCTCCCTAACAGTGAAATGATTTTTGGGTGTGGCAGGCCGGAGTTTCTCTGTGTGGAGAGAGGCAGCTACACACAGAGAAGTTTGACTTTCAAACAAAGTTCAACAAAGGATTATATGTCGTTTAGATGTTTATATGTGCCTTTTTCTCAACTTGAACAAACACATGATATCAGGCACACGCCAGGTTATAAGTGATGATTCTACTTTGAACCACACCTGGAATGAAGCTGTTTCTTCTTTAAATGTGCACGCAAGTTGGGCAGAAAAATAAATATCTCTCAACTTTTTGGCCAGATAAAATACGTTCCTCTCTTTCTCCAAATGTGCGAAGTCTAAGCTCCCCCCTCTATGCCTCAAACCTGGTTTCAATTAGCTTGTCTTTCCAAACCACTACATTCCATTACTCCCCTCCTCACTCCCGCCCCGCCCATCCCCCCTCACTAACTCACTCTCTGACTCTCTCTTCCCCGTCTTCCTCCCTCCTCCTCCTCTTCCCCCTTCTCTCCTCCCCTGCACACCCTGCACACCCTGCCGGGAGCCCAGGTTACAAGACCCAAGGTAAAAGAAAGAGAAATCTCCCTCAGCCGGAGACTTAAAACATGAAGTCAATACAAGGTAGTGATAGTTTCACTCAAGCTGGAAATAAGGTGCGCTTTGTTCAAAAATTGATTTGTATCACATCAAAAATGTCACCACATTCCACAAAAGCAGACTGCATTAAAAGGTCTTTATATGAAATTTTCATTGTTCCAAATAACTGATAATCATACAGCACTCCACAACAAAAAGTTCTTCTCATTTTGTTGGAATCCCCCAGATACCCTATAAAGGACTTCTGGATGTCTTTGTAGGGACCCACTGAGACACTGTCTGCAGTATGTAAGTTGGGTTTTTTTTTCTCTCTCTCTTCTCCTTCTTCTTCTTTTTGTTTTTTTGGGCTGTCAAGGGTGTGTCTCCGTGAGGAGACAGCGAAGCAAGAAGGGAGGGAGAAAAAAAAGAGAGGGTGGAGGGAGGTGAAAGAGAGAAATCCACACCCAAGCCCGCTGCCGCAGGCTCTCATAGGGAAGTACCTTTGCATTTTAAACTTTCAAGTCCCAGCAAAGGGCGTTGGACAGATAAGAAAATCACCTAAACAATGACACCAACGCAAACAGCCTGGTTCTATCTTTTTCTAGCATGTCCCCCAGTCAACTTTCATCTAGTATTTCAGTGCTGTAAAAAAACTGTTTGCTATCCAGAGACTAGGGATAATGTGCATGGGGCATCCACGTTGCATAATAGTCAAATTGCTACACAAATATGATTTTGGGCGTTACCGCTTAAAAAATCACGAAGATATCATGTATTCTCTCTACAAAACTGCATTCAGCACTTAAATGCATCTTGGATAACAACCTTTGCGTGCAGTCAAAGGAAAAAGCCAAGTGCGCAATTCCAGTCAACTCTTATGCATTCATGTGGTGACTGTGGGTACACACCCACCTCTCATGTCCTGCACTACTTTAAATCACTATTTAAAACTTTGGACCATATTCACACAAAATCACTGCCACTTTGCTCCTTTACAGAAAAAAAACATTTAAAAAGTTTTTTTCCTCATACAAAAATCCCCTATAGCAAAACTCCTCTTTAGGAAAAAAAACTTATAAAAATACCACATGAGACAAACATATGTCATAAAGTAGGACAAAGTCACTGTTATCCTACCACTGACACTCATTACAAGTGCTGACTGGAATATTACAGTAGTGTCAGACAGATATCTTTGACAATTTGCAATTAAGGAGTTTAAACTTTGGCAAAGTTATCATAAGTGATTTGACATTTTTCAGCATAATTAAGTTTGCAGTCAAAGCAAAAACAGCCAGCAACAAAGTTCAGAAACACAGTTTTTAAAAAACAACATTCACTTCAGTTTGAGTAAAGAAAAAAAGTGCATCTTTACCTGTGCGCAGTCTTTGCGCCCAAGAAGTCTCACACCAGCTTGAGCATCCTGGAAAATGAGTCCTCTCCCCTTCTCCCCAGCCCAAGAAGAGCGCTTCTTCCAGTCACAACTTTGCAGTCTGTTAGGACTCTGTCACTCTTTTCCTATTTCTCGATCAACCAAGTTTCCAGGGCGTTTTCTCCCCCCTCTCTCCCTCCCTCCTCTGCTCTGAGTTGGTTTAAACTTTTTTCTGTGTGGCTGCTTCTCTGGGCTGAGCAGAGTGGCTAGACATGGAGCTGGGTAGGGCTCCTGGTTTGCTGAGGGAGGGGAACGCAGGGGAGGGGACGGGTGCGAGGGAGTGGTTCTCAGCAGCTGTGGGACCACCCATTGCTTCACACATAGAGGGCTCCAATCACATGCAACAGGAGAAGTAACTTCTGCTTACAAAAATTAAAAGAAATGAAAGAATGAAAGAAAGAAATAAAGATATTGAACGTCCATAAATACCTACATATATCTCCAAATTCTACCAGCTGGCAGTACCTTCGAAACTGCTTTTATTAAATATACTTATTCTGTCAAAGTGAGTGTTTACGAGTGACTGAGAAGCTATAAAGAGCAATAAAATATGGTAATGTCAGAATTTTGGCATGGCTTTGGAGATTATTTGCTTAATCTTTGCTTTCCACAATAATAAAAAGCTGGAAGACAACATTTTGACTTTGTTAAGCTAACTCAAAGCATGTGACATGCCTCTTTATACTTGAATGACACCCATGCTCCAGAGGCAGCCTTTAACTGCCTTGCATAAATGCTTACACAATGATTGGCGTAGCTGTTAAAATCCACTGTATCTTTTTTTTCTTAACGTCTTGTCATTCTTTAATCTATTTAAACAAAATAAAAGTCCTTTTAAATTGTATTTGCATCGGTTTTTCTCTCACATTTTGGAGCGAGAATGAAGTACACAGAGTGACACACCACAAAATCGTGACACACCACAAAATATCATATGATGGACAATGACATAAACATGTTATTACAGCATTTAAACTTCTGCACACAAACTGACACAAAGTTATCATTAACAAAATGACTCAGGAGTGAGTCCTTTACTTGCATACAAAGTGTGTATTTACAAGACAGAGTTTTTGTTTTAAGAACAATGCCCACCCTAAACCAAGTCTCACTGAATTGAAACAGCTGTTTTTTTAATGTTAAATAACATTATATTTAACATTTAAATAATATTCAAGATTTTGAAAGCATGCTTTACATAGTTTATCATTTTGCATTTTGAAAATAGCAATTGTAATAGTAATCACAGTAATTGCTAGTAAGAGGATCATACTCTCTTCCCTGCATAATTTTGTAATAGCCAGTGTCACATGAAAGTTATTTTTAGAGTAAAAGTAATCTTATTATACTGTACTTATAGCACTTTTCCTCTTATACCCTATTGTTGTTTTAAGTATTTCAAGAATACATTAAAGCCATGATGTACTGAGCAATGTTTCGATTTTTATTTCAGTTTGTTCAGTTTCAGTTTCTGCGCATGTTTCTGCACAAAGAAACAGGCTTTGCCTCTACAGGCTTTGATGCAGCGCCAGCCAAAGCAAACAGGGCTCTCCCTCCAATATTTACAAAATATTTCTGCACTTTTTGATATCTGTGTTCTGTAAAAAAATCCCAATATTCACTGAGAGTTATCTTACGGCAAAGTTGAATGTGGGCATCCGTTCAGAAGAAATTAAATAAGTTGTTGAGACTGAGTCATATTGGGTGGTGCCTCAGACAAATTCAGCCTGGGATTACCAGTAACATTGGGTCAGCAAATGACACCCTACAGGCTTAGATGGAAATGCCTAATAAAATATGGGTTCTGTAACGGCAAAGAAATATTTCAGAAAAGTGAATCCCAACCTTTCTAGTCTAATATACCAACAGCCCTGTCAGATGAACTCAGATATAACCCCTCATCGACACCACCCATAATGTTCCAGATGTGTTCATCTGAACTAATTTTATGCCAGATGTTATTTAATATTATTAAGTGGATGTTGTTACTCATTTCTTCTGACTATTGAGCTATTAACGTTTAGGTCAGCTTGTTTAAGTCTACACTACTACTAGTTGGATATTTCAACCATGTATCCATTTTAGCTATACGTGTGCAGTAGTGTTAATCCCATCATACCCCTGGACCAGTCAACCTATCAGGAACAAGCAAACCCACAGCACATAGTGATTAAACTCCAATGGCTTAGAAATATACAATGCAAAGAGTAATAATTTTAAGAAATAATTAATTTCTAGATGTTCCTTCCAACAGTGTTCTGTGGGGAAACTGTATTTTGGGCTGCAGGGAGATTTTTTGTTTCAGTGGAGGCACCTGTATCCAGGTCTTACAATACATCCCTCCCTGATTTCAACACGTGAATATGTTACTTTTAGCTAGTTTTTCAACTGTTTAGCTATCCACTGTTAGCTAAATATTTCAACCATTTACCCATTATGTTTAACAGTTTCTGCTGTTTATCAATTATTTCTAACTTTATTTCAACCTTTTATCAATTTCTTCTATGTATTCAAACATTTATCACAAATGTTGTTCATTACTTATAGCCAACTCTTTCAACAGCTTATCAATTACTTTTACCCAATAGTTGTTCTACATCATTTTAAGATAGCTATTTCAACAGTTTATCCATTATCTCTACCTATTTTAATCATTAATCCTTTAGTTTTAATCCAACATTAGCTATTTCACCTGTTGATCTTTCAATTCTAGCAATATATTTTGGTTAGTTAGTTTATCCGTAACTTGTATCTAACTTGTTGAACAGTTTATGTATTGAGCTGTTCATTTAAACCATTTATCCTTTAGCTCATTGTTTAGGCCTCCCTGCTTGCTTGCTAAGAAGTTTTCACAAACTCTCAATTGCAAAACATACTCATACATTATGTTTGTACTGTAATTAATAATCACTTTTTTTATTTCAAAATTTCAATTTATTAATCTTTCCAGGTGCACAACAACTCCCTGGGCCACAGGTGCTTCTGTTATGGGAATCACTGATTTATGATCCATATGATCCAGTTTTGCAATCAAGATGTCACTGTGGGACTTGGATGCATATGTGCACGTACAGGGATGTGTGTTAACGTATGTGTGTGCCCCCTCACCTCATCACCACACCACCATCACCACATCAGCGTTCAGTGTCCTTGAAACACTGCTCACCTCCTTGTCAACATGTCATACCCTTGCTCAGTGAGGTGAAATGGCAAACAACATGCGAGGAGCAGAGCAAACACAGAGGAAGTTACTGCGTGGTTTTCGAACAGGGCGTGGCACCCAGACACACATGTCCACACACACAAACACTTTAATATTGCCACATTGCATCGCCATGAGTTCTGATTATGTTTTCTCTCAGAAACAGGGCGCAGCTCTCCCTCAAAAAGAAGAAGAGCCACTGTTTGTTTAATTGTGTGCATGTGTGCATGTGTGCATGTGTGTGTCTGTGTATTTGCAATTGTGTACATGCTGAGATAAAAGTGAAGGAGTAATCCCAACCATGTGCAAGATAAGCAGAAACCCTAAAGATCTCTGCATGAAGTGTGGTAATGATTCACTCTTTGGGCTGCAACAGTGTTTTAAATAAACAATGCTAAAGGACAGGAAAACATAAACCTGTAGAGCTCTGAAGACATATTCAGTGAATGTGTGGGTGAACAACATGTACTACATCCGTTTACTGACTGTCCGTGTCGTCTTTATACTTCTTCTACGGAAACGAAAGTTTCAGCCACACAACTGCGTTCTTAAGCTGTAAAAAAGATCATTATCTTCTCCACACAAGGTGTCCTGCCACTGCACCTGTCAGCTCAGCTCTATGCATGCTGCTGAGGTGTGGCCGCCGTTGCCTTTGAAGAACAGTTTCAGCTTGGAGCAATTGCTGTTTGCAGACAGACGACGCCTCTGATGTGCGCGCGTGTAAACAGCAGGATGGCATGTGAATGTTTATGGTTACATAACAGGCCCTTATTAAACACTTGCACCGCTGCATGACCTTTACTGCTCAGAGCGACCGTGTTAGAGCGCTTTCACTGTCACCTCAAAGTCCAGATAAAAGCCATTGCTTCTTCTTTATTGACCTATGTTAAACCTAAATCAATCCGCAGCAGGAGGAGCTGGAGATCAAGATAAGCAGATACAAATAAGAAGAGGAGCTGGAGAATGAGGCTTGAGACAATTAAAATGGGGATTGTGCAATAACTTTAGGGAGATGTCCAGAATATTTTGCACATCTAGTACATGTTTTTACGAACTGAATCCCCTCTGACTGTCACCGTTTTGTGGCAGGTCACTCTAGTTGAATACAAGGATATGTGGGAATGGGTGTGTTTCCTGGTCCTAGGTGTGTCAGCCAGTGTGAACCAGCGCAAATAGCTTGGCTCAGACGTGCAATGACTCACGGCCTATGACTACAATGAAAACAGGGCAGCTCAGACTGTAGAGGAGAGGAAAATCAGAGGATTAGATGGGGATGGACGGTTGAATGTGTGTGTGTGTGTGTGTGTGTGCTTGCGTGTGCGTGTGTTTGCGTGTGCTTGTGTGTGCTTGTGTGTTTTGTGTGTGTGTGTGTGTATGTGTTTGCATGTGCTTGTGTGTGTGTGTGTGTGTGTGTTTGTAATGACTCCCGCAGGATAAGGGAAGTCACATGGCACCTGGCCTGAGCAAAACTGTAACTTGTGATACGATTACAAATAAAAGCGACACCACACCTGAATCTAATGATTATTTAAATTCTATCAGATTAACTTCAGCAACTGTTTGGCTCTGCACATTACAGGCATCAGAGCCAGATGGGTGGGAGTTGCACATTTTGTTGCGTAACGCAGGTTTAATCAGACACAAAAGACTATCTGAGCACATCTGAATAGAGTTTTCAACCCAGTGGAATTTATAGTGGTTTTGAAAATGGCTGATAAACGTTAGGGTCTGGTCAAAAGAGAGAAAATGATTGTATTATACTTGCAAAATGCCAAAATTATCAACTGAAATTCCTTTCTAAATTCAGAGAATGCAAGCAGTGTACTTGGCGAGTGGCCTATTTCTATGAGTCATCAAGATAATTTGTGAGAACATGAGATACAAGAAAGAAGTTTATTCTGCAACATTTGAGAATGTAACTCAATACATGCTGGTCTTTTTTTTTCTTTTTCTTATCTTTTCTCTTTTTTTTGCATATTTACACCATTTCCTTTGTAAGCATTGTGAGGTGTCACCAATAACTTCGCATGTGTCAATTTTTCAAAATGCCACTGCCTGTGGGATTTATTCATATTTCGCCTCTGTTCTGAGATAAAGGCACTGTGAAGACCGAGTATAACTTTCCCCGGCAGTAATCACAAACAAAATAGCGATTTAGGTAAACAGCAAACCTATTCAAAGTGTGTGCTTTCACTGAAACTGATCTGGTTTTCTGCATTTGTGGCCGCCTGAGAATGTCAATACACTTAAAGGTCTTTTAGCAGTCCAGTTCACCTCATTGTTAAAAGCCAGCAAACACTACACAAACTATATTGTGTGCAAATAGAGGAGCTCTTTGTAGAGCAACGTAATTAGATTTTTTTACACAGTGCAACATTGTCAATATTGTGACAAGAGTCTCACCAGCCAATGCCGAAGACGCAGTCAGATAAACATTGTCAAAGGGGCATTGTCAGTGTTGAAGAATGTCAAAGGAAATTTACTACAGAATTAGCTTGTGTTCTTCATGAATGAATGAATACGCTATTGTTGAAGATGAGTCAAAAAGAATGAAAAATCAAACAGCATAAATGAGGACATATCATATGCTCCTACTACTGTTTCCAGTTTATCGATACAAAATGCGGTCTTTTCTAGTTTTTTCGTCTTTAATATTTACTCTCAGCCTTGTTGCTGTTTACTTCAAGAGCATGTTGTTGAGTTCATTGTTCTTTATTTAAACAGGTAGTCTCATTGAGATCATAATCTCCTTTTCACGTATACAGGAAGACATTAAAAAAAGAGAGCCAAAAATAGAGGATTCGTTGTACAGAGGTCCTCAAGTGCTGTGTTAATGTTGTCTTTCTTTTGTTGCATGCGTGTGATTGGTATAAACACACTGAATTACACACATCATTTGAATTTTGAACTGTAGTTCCTTGTCGGCCTTGTTGAGATAACACTGTTAATGGTATGAAAAGATCAGCTCCACAGGTTGTCCGTAAGTCTCCTAAATGTGCACAGCATTTAGTGTATTTGGTATCATGAGCAGAATTTGAACATAATCATATCAAGTGAAATAAAAAGTGAATAAGAGGGAACACAAGAGACATACAATTAGTAGTGAAGAAGTGAAGTGAATAACCTGAATTTTAACTTTTTTTTACAGTAGGTTTTCAGTAAACTGTATAATTTAAGCAAATATTTTAATAAGACCTCATGCAAATAAACACGCCTTCTTTTATCTGATTTGTTAACGTCTGAAATCCTGCACGGCACAACTTCATTTGTATAATGGTCATTATTATTCAGTAAATGATCCTGAATGCAGGAGCTGAGTTCAGAGGAAAATACCCCTCTTTATACCACACTACCTTTATTTTACAACTACAGTTACTGTACTTTACGCAACTTTATACTTTCACTCCACTACATCTCAGAGGTAAATATTGCACTTTTTCTTCAGCTATATTTGTCTGAAAGCTTTGGTCACTTTTAAGATTACTCATACCCTTCCTAGTAAGTGATGATCACATTGACTGAGTAAAAGTGCAGTAAAATGCAACATAGATATTTATGCAGCAGTAATAATATTTTAAACATAATACATAATAGTAAAACACAGACAGGGACTATTTTTCTACAGAATCAGTACTTTTGCTTTGATACTTAAAGTAAATTCTGCAGATAATACATCTACTTTTCAAGTACAATTTTGAATGCAGTACTTTTCATTGTAGTGTATTTTCACTGTGTGGTATTAGCACTACTAATATGAATACACTTTTCTATCACCTATCCCCAATAATATAATGCAAAAAGGAGTCATTCTGCTTACTTACCTTTACCTTTACTTATTCATCTTTGAAATAAATTCAAAATGTTAACCTTTGAGCTTTTGTATTTAAGACTCTTGGTGAAAAGAGTGAAAATCAGTGACTTTTGCTGCCACTGTTCATTTGCTCAAACTGTGACCAGTGAAGCATTAAATACAATTGGAAAATCCCTGACTTGTTAAATTGCTGTGAAAGTTAAGTAATGGCCTGATGCTGAATGTGAAGCCCTTTTTTTTTTTTTTTTTTTTTTTAAAAAGTCCAATTTCATTTAACTTAATTTAATTAGCACTGATAATTGGATTTTCTTCATCTTCCTGGCAAATGAGTTAGGCCGTGGAGCCGGAGACATAATGCTCCAGCTCTTCATCAAAAAAGTTTACCCTTAACTTAATTGCCGCATGCATCGTTTGTGACGCGCTGTGTGACACGTGATTTTGTGCTCCCCCTGCCCCTCTGAGCCCTGTGAGTAAGCAGACCACAAGCCGGGACTCCTCAAAACAAAGTGGACCTAAAGCCAGGAGTGCGTATCCATGGAGAGATTACAACTACAAAGAAGCCACAGTCAGCTAATGACAGTGCGTAACACTCTAGATACACTATCTTGCAACACACGGGTCACCCCGCCTGATATTTTCCATCACCATAGTAACTCATCGGTGGTAATCTTTTTGGAATTCCCCACAGCGCGTGCTCCCCCACACACAAACAGACACACACACACACTCACATACACTCACACACACACACTCACACACACACAGTGATGATTCAGAAAGGCGAGCTGCTCCTTTGGTACAGAGAAGAATGTAAAGGGAAAAAAGGGGAATGAGAGACAGATTGAATTGTGGTTTCCACTGCCAGTTGTGAGAGTCACGAACACGAGGGAGGGACAGGGAGAGAGAGAGAGAGAGAGAGAAGAGACTATTCTGGGATGGCTGCTATAGAAACATAATAAGCAAGGGGGCAGGTACTTGCAGGGGTGTTTCCATAGCAATGCCCTGTATGTGTATGGATAAATATCACATGCCACAAAGCAGTTGGTAACGTAGTGAGGAACTTTACTCTACTTTGCTGCACAAAGTTTGTAATTGTTTTTTTCAGAGAGAGATGATCCCCCCTCCTTCCTGTTTTTCCAATGTTTTGTGCTTAGAGGTCTTTTTATGTCTGCACACTAGACTCATCTAAACACACTGATGCTGGGAACACCTATCACAGGCCCGGGCTTGCCGTTAATGATACACGGTGCAGTCAGAGTAATTGAGCTGCTGAAAACTTGCTCTAGGCGTGTTGCTGATATCCCGATTGTTTCGACATAACTCCATAGGTCTGACACCTTCTTGGAGCTTCTGTGTTTGCATCTGACTAGTCCACTGTGTGATCGGTTTCTTTACAGTGTCTCACAATTACTCACTTGACTCTTTGATCCAAAGGAGCGATAAGGGCTTTTGCAAGAGTTTCCCCTCCCTATGGCTCAGTCGCCACCCATCTGTTGTGCCTCAGCGTAGGCAGATACCTTCCTGGGCTGCACATTCCAGTCATAGCTGTAAGTGTTCCAACACTCACAACTCTTTCTTTGCGGTGGGATGTAAGCCATCGGCAAGTCAATGCACGAAATGACAATTAATCCTCTAATTACCGGGGCTGGGGTACCTGTTGGTTCTTTCTTAACCCGAGCGGTGTGGGAAGGAGGCTGTTAAATGTCTCGAGAAGGCCTGAGACAGTGCGAAGATACTCTAACCTGCGCTGATTCTAGTTCTCACATATACAAAGTACCTATTTACAGTACAAGACAAATGCGAGAAGATAATGGATAACCTGCGGCCAGTTTGAAAATGGAGGGTTCAGTGCACGCCCAAACCGCAGAGTGATTGTTGAGGCATTAACTCTTGAATGTAATATTTCCTAATAATGCTGCACATTATTAGTGCACCAGCTGGAGGCGTGATGAAAGGGAATAAATTAGTGTTGTTATATATATATATGAAGCTTGTTTTTTTTCCAGGACAGTGATCAATATTTCTACACTTGGTAGTCATGGCAGTGCGTATTATAGTTTTGCTTTAGTTTGACAACATCATTCCTCATGCCCCACCTCCAGATTCTGGTAATATGAGCCAGAAGCAACTCTGGGGTTTCATGTCCAAAAGAGCAGGGGCTGACTGTTTTCCCTCTGCCGTACCTCTCCTCTCCTCTCCTCTCCCCTCGTGTCACGCACTTTCCTCTCCCCTCCCACTGTGGCAGCCTCTGTCGCAGCGCAACGCACAGACACTGAGAAACAAGAAAATAACTAATAAAGAGCCTCTAAACTATCACTGCCTTCCCCCACTTTGATTTAAGGATGTTACACGCAGACATTTTCGTTTACCAATATCTTGTCTGTCCCTGCCTTCTCCAGCTATTTCCCCTCAGCACGCTCACCTTTGACCTCCCTCATTCCATTCCAGTACTAAATTACTATGCTGCGTTTTGGTGCCATGGAGAAATGTGTAGCTCACACCCCTGTGAGAAGAAACACCCCTCACTTCAGAACCCGGGGTGAAGATACGAAGATCACACACTCTTGCCTGATAGAGAGAGATACAGCAGAGCGTGTGTAGATACGCGTTTATACCAGCATTAAAAGTTTTTATGTATCAGCCCTTGCTCGAGTCCTAACTTGACTTGTGTGAGCCCTCGCATGGATTTGCTTGGATTTCAGCATTCACATGACCCAATCTGTACGTCAAATGCAAAGAAGGAAGCACAAGGTGAAGGAGCCCTCGAGTACTGACCAAGGATCAATTTTTCTGCCCCCATTCCTTTTGCGCAGTTTTACCACGCACGTGTGTGTGTGTGTGTGGGATTCCAAGCCCAACCCCTGACTAGAGTCTGAGGAAAACTCCATAAAACTCTGAGGGTGGGACTGCGTATTTGTGTTGCTTGAGTGTTGTTTCTGTCCTCCTAGAGACACCGCTGCAACCAACTTGACAATCCTTCTACACTCTTGTATTAGCCATCAAGGCCAGACACTGTCGCAGAGCTGTAAACATGTCTAAAGAGGAAGAAAATATCTATTTAAGGACTAGGCCACAGATACAAAAAAAAACCTCTCCTCATTCTCCTGTCTAATTATAAGTGTCTCATTCTAGAGTGCTAAGCTCATAGAGGAGGAACTTGCGTAGCGGCAGCATCTGCATTGTATTGAGGTTCTTAAGAGAAAACTGTGTTGGATTTCAGCCTCGAACTCCCCAGCGTCAGCTCACCACCACGCTGTTCCAAGCCCAAGCCCCCCCGCCGGCCGCCCCACTCTTTTCCAGATGTGCGCCTTGCACCGCCAGATGCTCAGCACATGCATACCATGCCTTAAGCTCCAACAGGGGGGCTGACAGCCACACAGGGACCTTGTGCGGCGAAACAATACAGCCTCTCTCTGTGTTCCTCCCTCGACAGAAACTCTTCAATGCGACAACTGCTTTTAAGAACCCCCCCCCCCCCCCCACCAAAAAAAAAAAAAAAACTCCTACTCCTCTTCCGCATGCATGGATGTAGAAAACTGTCCAGAGAGGAAGGAAAAAGAGGTAGTGAGTGTGTGGCCAAGAGAGAAATAGGAGGAAGGTTGGCAGGCCTGGGAGAGAGAATGTTGCTGTTGGCATAAGACAGCGTATTGTTCTTGTAGCTTGCTTTGGTTAAGCTTTTAACTCTGAAATTGCTAAACACTAGTAAGAAACTAGGACATTGTGTGGACTCGATGTCGCAGCCACTCCACAGGAAGTTTGCCCCCACAGCCGTAAAACTGTGTGCGTTCCCTCCACGTTCACTTGAGATTTGATTGCATGAAAGAAGAGGCTTTTGTAACACCACTCCCTCAGCAATCGAAGGGTTAGCCATCAGCGGCGTTGTAGCTGCCGCGATGCTGCGGGTGAAGCCGGAGTTATTTGCTCAAGTTACAGCCCTCTTCCACCACGATCCACAGGATGGGTGAGTCATGCGTTCAAGGACTTGGGCGCTTTGCCGTTGTGGGAACATTTCCATTTTCTGATTTCCATGAGACCACAGAAACAAACTAAAATGGCCTCCTTGATTTAACACTATGGTGGAAGACGGCTGCGCCAAAATGATCCTGAATCACGCTTTGCAAGCTGGAAAAAATGACACGTCTGACTCACTCCGGGGATGAGATTCCTTTCTTGTTCATCTCTCGTGTGTGTGTGAGAGTGTGTCAGAGAGAAAGAGAGATCCACCCAAGATCTAGTTAACTGCAGAATTGCACATGTTTAGCGATTAAACTCGGGTTAGTTGTATTAAATACATTACTGAACACCTCGAAACTGGCAAAACTTCAACAATGTGAATTAATAATGTGAAGATACATTGAATTCCGTCCATGGGCTGATCCAGGTGTCCTGTTTTACCTGCAGTCATATGCAACACACAATGAAGCACAGAACAAAGGGATCAGTTACAGCAGAAGTGAAAGGATAAGCCAGGCTGCAGGTGTGGGAACAGTCAACAAGAAATGCAACACAAAGTGCTACACAAATTGTCATATGGTTGGGTGTGCCCAATTAAAACAAATGTTTTATCCTCACAATCCAGAATTAGTTCTACCGGACAGAGAATTCACACAAAGCTCAGCGTTTCCTCACTCATTATAAAAGAAAGAAAATAAGAGAAGAAAGTTAGAAATAAGAAAAGATAATAAAATAAGAAAGAAGAAAGAAAGTTTTTTGCTCCAATTTAGACACTCAGCCTGACATGAAAAAAATGACTCAATCTGTGTATACACATAGAGGAACTGACAGATTATACATGGAATATACTTTTTAAATGACATCTTTTCGTCTGAAATGATACCAACTTGCAGAAGTAGCCTCCGAAACACGCCATTTCTGCATTTGAGTGGGGTGTGGTCAAACCAGATATTTTTATACCAGCCCATCTAATAAATCATTCTCAAACACTGTGCATTTATGATGTACTTAAATGTAATGTTAAATGTACATAAATTTATTTAAAAACTGAACATGTAAGTACATTCAACTTTGGTCCAATATACCACAGAGCTTTAGGTACACGTACACAATACATGTACACATTAATGACCTTTGGCCTTGTAGATGCTATTTTAACAAGGCTCCAACTAGATGTTCCTCACAAAGGTTCTTTCAGGCTTCCTCTCCTCAGGGAAGGCACATCAAAACAAGAACCCATAGTTAAAAGCAGACGACATTCTCGTCTCAGTCTGAGCAGACCACAGAGCTCAGCCCAGTCATTTTCTCTCTCTGTTGGATTCTCTCCATTCAACAAGTCTGACATCTTGCCACTCATAGGTCTTTGCCTGCCCTCTGCAGGGGTACGAGAACCAAGCATCTGCTGATTTTAGACAGTTCAGGTGCGAATGATCAACAGCTGCTCCTCTGAGGACTATTTTAGTGCTTTAGAAAGCGATCCCACTGAGGAATCATGTCAAAATTATTAACCCATACACATCAACAGTGTAAGTGGAACATCAATATTACAATGTGATACAAAGCTGAAAAGCATTGTTTCACTGACCTCTCCTGGTAGAAAATTGACACTGACAGATCTCCAACCACACCCAGCACTGCCATTGGGTGGGGTTGAGAACTGTTGTACAACTGAGATCTTATGGGTGTTGAAGATTTCTGCATAACTGCAGCAAGATTCACTTCTACTTTTTCCTCAGGAGTAGAAAGAAAAAAAAAGTTTTCAACTGTTGTTGCATTTCTCTGAAAGTCTGTTTATTGATCATGGTATGCTTCAAATAAAATGTTTTCAATATTAGCATTTCCTTTTTTGCCTCTTTATTTTCTGAGTGGCACAGTCACTATAAAAAAGATGTGGGAAATGAAATGTATTTGTAGATGTGTTACCACTCAAACAAAACTTTAAAAACAAACACAGACTGAAGTCAGACCACAGACATCAATTTCCATAGATGACATGTTGGAAAATGCTTTATTTCGCAGGTCAAACAAAAAAAGTTTGGGGCCACTGAGACAAAACTCACTTGTCTTCAAACACTGTCATTCCAAGTCATTGTTGCAGTATAGTAAGCACGTGGTGGCTGAAAGTCCATAGGTTTTAAGTGCTGGAAAGCAGAAGCGCAGAGTGCTTTCATTCAGACTTTCCCCAGTGTCCTCTCACTTGAAGATCTTGCCCTGGTTGAAGGCTTTACCCACGTGCTTGAAGTCTCCCTCCCAGGCAAAGTACTCCTTCACCATGGTCTTGCACTCCTCACTGTCTGGATCCAGCTTGCGCCAGTCATATGACTCATAGTCGATCTGCCAGTCTGGTGAGAGCTGGGGGGGGGGACAACAACGACAATGTGGTGTTTGAATGAGAGTTGATTACCTTCAGGTTTGATGAATTGATAACGTACCACCACAACTGATTAACATGATAAGGTAGAGTGCCTGAACCCTCACATAGCGTGCATTGAAATGCGTGCCATGAGAGCTGCACACTGTTTGCTTGTTAGAACTCAAGCTTGGATAGTTTGTGCCCATAGCATGAACCAGCCTTTAACTCACTGCACAGAGGTGACTGGGATGAATATGGTCTCAAACTTCTCTTCCCCTGTCAGATTAAGACTTTGTGCCATCACTGGACACCGCCTTGCCCAAAGACAGGGGACCATCGACTGGCTAAGGCGATGAGACCACTATCTAATCAAACATCTGCCTCTAAAGAAAGGCGTTTTACTGTTGAGCTACAGTCTGAAGTATGTCATAGACAACACACAAATGACGGCCCAAATCAGTTGATCACATCAGGTGGTAAGTCTGTGATGACAATGTCTTGTTTTTAATGTTTTAAAAACTTACAGTGAAGGCCAGTTCCTGGCCTCTGAAAATCCAGATGCCAGAGATGCTGCTATCGTTGTTTGTGCCAAACAGGATGACACTGGCGAAGGCGTTCTTTCTGAGTTTGTCCAGGCGCTGGAACATACCTGTCAACAGAAGGGAGGGGGACAACATACAATGTCATAAGATGTACTCACTACACTGACCAGTGTAGATCTGTCAGTGCCACATTTCAATATCTCAAGGTCAGTCTCTTTTTACTGTGCCCATAGCATGAACCAGCCTTTTACTCACTGCACAGAGGTAACTGGGATGAATATGGTCTCACGTTTCTCTTCCCCTGTCAGATTAAGACTTTGTGCCATGACTGGACACCGCCTTGCCCAATGACAGGGGACCACCTGTTCTCCCCAAAGGGGGAGGTGGGGTAGGGGGGTCGTGATGTTAATACATGTCTGTTCCTGTCCCACAACTCTGAGAGGCTGCTTATCTTTTCAAATGCAATTATTCCCAAAAAAAGGACAGGCTTGAGCAGCGACCAAACCTTGTTTTACTGAACCAGGTCAATATTCTCTGAATGTGGTCATGTTAAAGAATTAAACATGGCTCTCACACAAAAAAGGTCCAGTGTAGTCATACTAAAACACTAGTCTCCTCTTATCTACTTTAAAAAAAAAAAAAAAAGGCCAAAATAGAGTTGTCCAATACACATATGGGGAAAACACTTCTGATTTATGCATTTAGAGCCAATGTGAGACAACCTGAACAAACAGGACACTCACGCCAACACAAAAAACAGCAAACCCCCCCACACATGAAGGGCCCACACCAAAATTAGAGCCCTTCGCTACCTTTATTTCCAACTGAGCCACCATATTGCACAAGATAAATTGGATTAAAAAAAATGCATGTGCTTAAATAAAATGGACTTCAATATACAACTTTCACAGCTCAGGCTGCTGGGCAGAGTGGCAGCTGCTGAGTCTCACCTGTGATAAGGTTGCAGCTCTTGAAGGTGAGAGTAAGCTCCTCAGGGTATTTGTACTGGCTGTACCAGATAGAGTACCCTTCACGGTCAAAGTGCTCCCAGAAGTGGGGAATGGCTACAGTCAGGGTGTCCTCGTTGGAATACTTTCTCTTGAACTCATCCATGACAAATGCGCTGCAAAAGAAAAAGGGAGAAAGATTAAGATCTTCACACCTGCCTGGTTTCTAACTTTGAAGGGGAAAAAAACAAAAAAAACAAAACAAACAAAACACAATCAGGACTATTGCTGCCTGCCACCTTAACGACCACATCTTTGTTTATACACATCAAAGATCAATTTTAGATCTCAAGGCTCAAGCGGATTTGTGCCCATAGCATGAACCAGCCTTTTACTCACTGCACAGAGGTGACTGGGATGAATATGGCCTCAAGTTCCTCTTCCCTTGTCAGATTAAGACTTGGTGCCATGACTGGACACCGCCTTTGCCAATGACAGGGGACCACCTGTTGTCCCTAAAGAGGAGAGTCTCCTGATCGGTGTAGAGCCCCCTTACTACCCAACACATGGTCTACAGCACACATCTTGCACTGTGAGCCATTCAATGTTCAAAATGGCGCTGACTGCACCAAGTAGACTGCATCAGCTAATCGGGAATAATCTGCTAAAGATTTCAGTTGGACTCAAAACCTGGAAACTACTGGTGTTTCCTGGCACCTCACTGGTCAATGCCAATTCAGAAGTCTATCAATTGTTGGTTAAAAACAAAAAAGATTCATTCCAAAACAAGCAAAAAGATCTTTCTACCTCTTTGGCAGGTGTGCAAAGGGGTCCTTGGCTTTGGGCTCAGCAGCCAAAACAGCATCGCAGTCGTCCATCTCCTCTTCTGGGGCGGGCTTCTTCTCCTCTTTTTTCTTTTCTTTCTTCTCTTGGGGCTTGGCTGCCTCTTTTCCTCCCTTCTCTTTCTTAGGGGCAGCCTCCTTCTTGGGCTGCATCTCAGCAAACTTTTTGGCTGGAGGAACGGAACAAAACAAAAACATGTTTTGTAGTCTCTGGAAACACTTTGGAGAGGAATTGTGAAATACTGACATTTGTTTCAAGGGGAAAATTTGTCCCAGAGAGTAATTTAGGGTTTAAATTATTGCAACACTGTAGTAAATATCAAATCCAGTGTTTTTCAAAATGACATCTAGTTTTAGTGCACTTTTCTGCATATAAAAGACTGCAAATTTAATAAAATTTTCAGGAGATGTTTAAATAAGAGTGAAAACAGCAGCTTTTGTTGAAAGAATTCAGGGCGTGCAGAAGACAAGGTTTGCAGAGGCCTTGGATAAGTTAAAAATAACTACTTTATGCTGCAGCTATTTAATTATATATCATTTTAAACGTATGAACAATGGAGACTTCTGTAACAAAACAAAGAACTTCAAGTCCAACCTAGTCAAAGACTAAAGCTCAAACTACAGTAGAGCAGACACCGATGAACCTAAAACATCTATTATTAAGAAAGGTACTTCTAAATCTTGGATATCATTTGTGCCCATAGCATGAACCAGCCTTTTACTCACTGAAACAGAGGTGACTGGGATGAATATGGTCTCAAGTTTCTCTTCCCCTGTCAGATTAAGACTTGGTGCCATGTTGAGACACCGCCTTGCCCAATGACAGGGGACCGTCCACTAACTGAGATGATGAAACCATCATCCAATCAAACATCGGTCTGAGGAAACTTCTGTTTAACAATCAGCTGCAGTCCAAAGCATTTCATAATGAATGACTGTCCAAATCAGTTGGTCAAAGACAGGCAGTAAATACACGTCATTAAGTGGTATGCTCCAGCAGACCCATGTGTGCTCAATATGTGCCTACTGATGTCATTGTTGGTAACTCACCATCAAACTGGGCCATCTTTTCACACAGCTTGACCTCTCCCAGGACAGCCTTGAACTGGGGCTGGTTCACGCAGGTGACAAACCAGCGGTTCACATTGGTGTAAGGCTGACGGAAAGAGGGCTCAAGGACCTAAGGGGACAGAGAGGTGTAAGAACCTTCTGAAGCGCATCTTCAATATCATTAGTGGTCCTGGATTGCTAGAACAAACATCTAAATTCATGAAGACCGTCTTTGTGTAACTTATCTGCTGTGTGCAAGTCAAACCTGTTTGTAGAGCCAGAGCATGGAGCAGGCCACAGTGATGTCAGCAAGGCTGACCCTCTCTCCCACCAGGAAGGTACGGGTGTTCAGGTGTTGGTTCAGCACAGTGAGTACTCTCTTCATGTCCTCCTTGGCCTGCTCTGTAGCCTGCACAGACCCAGATAAAAGAATGACTATGCAGGATAACAAAAAAAAGTACACACGCATACTGTATATGGTCGCCAAGTCTCAACTGCAGGTTGCTGGAGTCTGGCCAGCTTGAGACTGGCACCCACCTTCCACCAAACTAATCAATCATTTAGGTCTTTAACTTAACCAGAAAATGCTGAGATGCAAACCTGCTTGTTGAACTGCATGATTCCCAGAGTGGGGAAGACCCACGCGCTGGCTGGAGGGATGATCTCTGAGTCAGCGAAGCTCACCCACTGCAGAACCTGGGCTGCGGCCTGGGGCGAGGCACCGCGCAGGGCATCATTGCTCACTGTAATGAAAAGGTGGAAAGTGTTTCTTTTAGGAAGCAATAAGAAATCTTCTTGCATCCTAAAACCTAAGCGCATTCAAACAGTGGGATGACATGGCTGTATTTCAGTATGAGTGTATTCCTTTTGAAAAGGCATGAAAAGAAAAGCAGTTTCAAGTGCAGACTAGTTACTGTCGGATAAAATGCTAAAGACATCTTTAACTTGTTGATCAAGTATGACCAATAAGGGTTGCACTGCACAATCCCATGTTTTGCACATGCTGGTGCACAGGTTTGGCCTACAGGCCAAATTTAAATGTCAGAGCAAGCTGCACTTTCACTAAAAAAGTTTGGGGGGATTTAATTCTGATTTGAATTCTACCACAACATTTAGACCTGTGGGAAACATTATGTTCACCTAATAGCATTTACTTCTCTCCCTTTTCAGATTTTAGGCAAACTAATAATCGACCTTTTGGGTGAACACCCAAATTGATATTGATCAATTGATTATGTAACACTGACATTAACCACATAATTAGAAAATGAGACTTACAGTAGTGAGCAATGGCATTACTCTCAAACAGACAGAAGCCGTCATCTCCCTGGTAGGCAGGTACCTACAAACAACAGTATTCAAGAATTTAACACGTAACAAGGGCCTTTAAGCATACAATGAGGTATGCAAGTTACACAACACAGTTACACCAGTAAAGCTCTTGTACTTCAGTACATTTTACAGCTAACTGGCTTACACACTTTGTCACATTCATTGCTGACACCAAAACAAGAACCACTGTGACAAATTGAAGGCTCTTCAAAACATAACCGCACACCTGGAGCAATGCCCAGTCAGCCACTTGCACATACCTTGCCCAGAGGGAAGTTGTTGAGGAAGGCAGGAGTGCGGTTTGTCTGCCCGAAGGTGAAGGCAGGGGGGTTGCTGGCGACTTTGAGGCGAGCACCACTGTACTGGGCTGCAATCTGGGCCTTGAAGGCCCGCCAGTTCTCTGGGTACGTGTACAGAGTCTGGAAAAAGAGAAGAGGCAAAACTGAAATTATTGAACAATCAATACAGACTCAAAAATATTTTGAACATATGAGCATCACATTATGGAGAGCTGACTGAAAGCAGGAGGTCTTCATGTTACTTTCTTACTACTGGCCCTGTGATGCAGTTTAACTTATTTAAAATATACTGTGAAATTGAGAAACACACACTGGCACTGTCCACTTGAAGTGTTTGTTTAATGTATAATGTTTGTTTTTGACACAAATTACAGATGCTCCACAAACCAGGATGCTCGGCCTTTTAAAAATGGACTGAACAGAGGTGCAAACAGAAGCTGTTTTGTTATTAGATAACACTGTCAGATAAAAAGGCCAAATGTACCTCTTTCACCCATCCCAAGAAAAGGGAAAATAGCAATATTCACGTGGCTTTCAGTCTGCTTTGTGTGCTAACCGAGGCTAACCAGTTTCCTGCATTATAACCAGATACTCCTCCTTCACATGTCTTTACACAAAGAGGTTAAATACAGGTTTTCCTTAAGACTACCCAAACTGGACGCGAAGCACCAATATTAAAAGGGAAAAACACCTCAAAACTACAGCACCAAACTCTCACAGCTTGTAAAATACCCGAGGTAACGTGGCACAAGCCTGAGCCAGCAGAGGGGCGTCAATCAGTGTGAATGCAACGTCAGGGTGGCTTCAGCTAACAGCAGGTAGGACCGAGCTCTGAATGAAATTATTAAGAAATACAGCCGAAAACAGCCTCCTAAAAGACCGAGGACACAGCTCACGGCCAGAGCTGATTGTTAGGAGCGCAGATGGGCCTGATTTTCGACGGATTGAGCCGGGAAAGTTGAAAGAAGGCGCCATGACCGGCCTCCTCTCCATCTTACTCACCCCTGCCGCCATCTTCAGGACGAGAGAAAGAAAGAAAGAACGAGGGCGCGCGTTAGTGACGTATTTACGGCCACACGACGTGCGCGCCCACGTGTCCGTCACATTGTCGGAGATGCTTTGTCCCACTAAAGAACATCACATTTTAATTTATTTGAGTGTTATTAACTTCAGTGTCATGCAGTTTCTTTGCACATAAAGAAAGATTAATGCATATTGTTAAAAAAAAAAAACAATAAGATAAGAACAAATAAAAATATTTTATTACAATGCACATACAAAAAAACAAAACATTACAAGATACCTGAAATGGAAATGATGAATTCTACATGAAATAAAACTGCTACTTTTCAATGTGGTTATCTTGTTATCAATTTGGTACTCCTGCTGACTGAAACATTTTCTTTGAATCCTATGCCAATAAAAATGCTACAAATGAGGACTGTGCAACAAAAGTAAAAATGATGTAGCTGTGTGCCATCAGCGCTTGCCTACATACATTAAGTGTAATTGAAGTGTAGAAAAATAGTGATTTTAACAAAGGGAATAACTAGACTACTACATAAAATGTCCCATCTGAAACGTGCTCCCTCTGGGGCTAATCAGCTGACGAGACCTGGAAATCAAACACAGGAGGCAAGTTTAATGATCAATAACGATGCAGAAAATTAACATTTATAACTCATATTACAGCTTAAATTGTTTTCATGTAGCAACCAAATTAAAACAATAAAAAAACTGTCAAACTAGGAACAACATTTTCCAAACTGAGCAAAATAATTTGACATTAAATAAATCTAAATAAGGCTCTTAATCAATTCATGCACATCCACCACCTAAAGGAAAATGTTCTGTCTAACACTCACCCAGATAATCGTCCATGAGAGATCCGATGGCAAACTGAAAAACATGGGAAAAGCTTGTTTTTAACTCTCTGTAAATTAACATTCACTACATCGCTTCTGTAAACTACTGTGTAACATCTGAAATATAGTGACACACATTTTATTTTTGCCTATGCTGAGGTAAAATATATGGTCGTTATTTAAAAAAGAAGAAAAAAATAAAACACTTACAATGTCATTCTTGTCCACTCTTGTTCCCACAATCTTTAGCCGGATCTCATCGTCTTGCTGGATTACAATGTCCTTGAAAAGATGAGAGGATAACATCCTTAAATGCAAGACTCTGCAACAGTTAAATGACCAGAGCGGCACAGCGGTAAGCAGTACGGCAAGAACTTTGTATACAGATGTCATGACGTCTTAATTCATGTTCCACACATGCTTTCTTACATTTCCTGAAAAATACCTTTTCCAACGCCAGTATAACAACAATTACCTGGATTTTACTTAATCTTACTAACTTAATCCAACTGTCAAAAGCAAAGCAAGGAAATGATTTGGTGAACATTACTTTTATTTCATTAAATACTTTTATGTAATATTGTGGTTTCCTTTCATGACCACAGCTGGTGATAAGAAATAACAATTAATATTCTTACCTCGTCAACTGTCTTATAACATGGAGGATTAGAATTGGGGTCAAACTCCATTTCTGAGGGGATGGACTGCAAAGACAAAGTTTCTCATTAGACAAAAATATAATACAAATCAAAAAGCGTATTTAAGCCAACCAATTCAGTCAACAACTGCAAATGTAAGTCTGACTCACATGGCGGGAGATGAAGCAAGACATGGGACCGATTTCTGTGAACAATCCAACCTGAAAGAAACAGAGAAAGTTTTAATTAAAATGATTTTTCTGTTTCACTGTTTTGCACTAATTTATACTCATTTTTACCTGAGATACTATATATTCTTATATGTATATTATTCTCAGGCACACTCCCTCTGTACTATGTACAGGTATACTTACAGTTATAGTTATAGTTATAATTATAATTATTTATCTTTGGATTATTATATTTATTTTTTATATTTATATTTTATTATTTTTTTTATTTTATTCTATGTCTTGCATTTCTTACTGTCTATTTTCTGCACTGTGTATTTTCGCTGCTGTTGCGCTGCGTAAATTTCCCCGCTGTGGGACTAATAAAGGAATCTGAATCTGAATCTGAATTTTCCATTAGCAGTTATTCATCAAACTCTTTACTGTAGGCACAATTGCTGTAATGAAGTTAAAAGATGTGCACTTCAACAGTAGAGAATTTAGACTGACTTAAGCACGATCAGGTATAATTGTAAATGTACATGTTTTGAATATTAGATTATGTTAATAAGCAATGGAGTGTCAAGATGATATATTATAGTATCATCTAAGGGACAGCAGAGGGGCTGATAATGGCCACCTTTATATTTATACCTTATGTATACACAATTTTAGATAGATAACAGAGATAACTGAAATGTGAGATTTCACATCCACATCATATGAGAATAATATTTCAGCTTTTTAAATAGAATGCACAGTAGCCTGCACTGTATTGTCTCTCACCTTGTTAACCTGAGTGACCACCGCGTCTACCACTTCCCCTTTGAACGGGCGGAACACGATGGCCTTGTACTTGACTGGATAGAGGACAAACCCTCTCCCTGGCTGGATTATACCTGCCCCAATGTTGTCAATGGTGGTGACTGCAATAACAAAGCCATACCTGAAGAAGGGACAAGAATCAGTTTAAAACATGTCAGTCTTTTACATGAAGGTATATGAATAAAAAAATCTCACTTTGTTATGCATGTTGATACTGTCATGGTGACTTAAAGCCCTAGTCAGCAAATTCAGGAGAATCTCCTAATCTTATCGATTTAAAGTGCTCTTATTTTCAGCCCCTACCAACTTTTTAAAATATTTTTTTTTCGTTGCTCTTCTTCTGTTTAGTTATCGTTCGTGTAAACTGTTGTTTTCTTGGTCATTCGGTTGTTGTTTATCCACTGTTACGAACACACCAAGTTAATGCGCGCATGGTGGAGTCGAGACAGGAGGCAGGAGCAGCCACTGAAACTCTGTCAGATACTCTTTTCTGACGTGGTACTCTGTTTTTGACGTGGGTATGGATTTTGTCAGATGACCTTAGAGTAAGCAGGTGGAGCGGAAGGAACCTGATTATTTCAGATTATATGTCTCATGTACCACTGCATAGTGACAATTTCAGTAGATATGACTAAAAGTCATTTCTAAATAAGTTACCTACTTCTACTTTTAAGGGAAAAGCAAATATCAGCCCTGAGTAATTGCCTTTAGTTCTTGAGTGTTAAGTTATAGTTAAGAATAGGTTTTTATTTTCATTCATTCATAAAATGACTAAAGTTAAACTTAATTTTACAAAATCATTATACATATTATGATGTACTCCAATACATAAACATTAAGCAGATCATATCAAAATATTTAGACTCTTAACTGATTGTTTCTCCATTATGAAAAAGAAGGCAGTGTCCATTTGTTTATTTCTGCTTCTTCCCCTGAGAGTATGAACACCTGCCTCTGCATTGGCTTTAGGTTCATTGCACTTCAGTAACATCTGATCCAACGTAACATATAGAACAAGCCACTGTAATGGCAGGTTTACTTCACTTTCCAGTCGAATTACAGCATCTCTACCATTTAAAATAGAGACTGAGAAAAAGAAAAACAAGTTATTTCACACCGAGTCTTGCAGACACTCACTTCCCAGTGCAGGTCCCCTCCACTTCAGTGAAAAGCTTCTGCTTCACAGTGTTGAGGAGGTTAGGACCAAAATACCTCGGGTGCAGTAAGATTTCATGCTCTAGTGAAATCTGTGAACACACAAAATACGTGTATTAAAAGACAACGATAATGTAGATCATCCGGGTCCTGTCTTTGTTTATCTGATCAAAGACAATAGGAAAAACTGGCGGTATTTCTGCAGTGGTATAAAACAACAACAACAACGCTGAACAATGCGGTGAGGACAAAGTTGTGTTAAGCTACATTAGCAATGCTAGCAAGGTTTCACTCCTTCTCGACACACATTGTTAAACAAACCAGCCATATATGGAAAACAATACATTCACTTACGTGGTAAAACATTCCTGTTGTAATATTCAACTCGTAGTCGTTTAATTTTCTATTTTTAATAAACAGTCCGCTTAATGAATGAAAACTAGCCACTCAATCGCTCGCTGAATCGTTTCCTGGTCACGTGGTCGTGTGGGCTTTTACTGCCCTAGACTCTGTCTCACAGGGAGCCCGACCACACAGTACAATTTATACAATAAGTGCTCAGTTAATATAAATAAACAAACACATCCGCACTAAGCCCAACCTTTAGCCTCATTAATATGTGTATTACACTTATATTTGGCGCTTATAAGCTGTAAACTGCGGAAACCATGGTAACACGGTTAGTCCGCTGCACGCGCGGCCTGACCCCTGGCGGTTAGGAGGGTGAATTTATGAGGGCGGGGCTAAACAGCAGGCGTGACTCAATACTGCTCTGTGATTGGTCTGTTTGACGGAACTGTTGACGTCTGACAGATGCAGCAGAGGAGCTGAAGATTTTTGAGAGATTAATATTAAAATACGCCACGACAGCCCGTGTGGGATTGAAATATAACTCTTTTCACTTATCGGCTAACATTCATTCAACCAGCAATGACGGGCGACGCTGTGAAAACGGTCAAGTAAGACTTTTATTTGGAGTTAACACTGGCCTGACTTCCTCAGTGATTCTGGTGTCGACGGCTGCTGCTCCCTCCAGCTGACAGTCATGGCGAGTAACTTCGCGTCCAAGTTGCTCCGTCCCGCTGTGTTCACACGGCTTGTAAGTGGGCTCGTAACTTTTCTGCTTTGCCCCGTTTTTATCGCTGTTTATCTTGTGTGACTCCCCTGTCCTGTCCTCCTCCTCCTCCGTCCAGGCGTCTCTCCGCTCGGGCTGCGTGTTTCCCGGGAAGGCGGCGGTGGTGACCAGATATTCCTCCAGCGACGCTCCGCCAGAGAAAATCAGCCGCTATCCCATCCCCTACAGGAAAGACCTCCCTTATGATATAGTGGAGCTTATGGAGGAAGTTGAGTCAAAGGTAAAACAACAACAACAAAACTCTCCTGCACAGTGTCAGTCACTTTGGTCTCGTTCTCAGACCTGCCAAACCTCCTGTTTTGGCTCTCTTACAGGGAGGCTTTCTGCCAAATGTCTTCAAAGTCCTCTCTCATAGACCAGCAGAGTTCAGAGCCTTCTTCGCTTACTACAATGAGCTCATGAACAAAGAGACAGGTGCGTGTTTGTGTCTTGGTATTCTGCAGTGTTAGACAACTGAAGCACCGCTGGGCCCCTCAAACAGCATAAATCATACTTTATTTAAAGGTATATGTAAAGATGGATGACGTGACAGCTCCCCTAAAGTGGAGCCAAAATATCTGGTGGCTGGCTGCAGATAGGACATCAATGCCAAACAAACAAACAAAAAAAAAAAAAGAATACACATCAAATAAATCTTCTCCCAAAGATGGTGTCTGTCATTTTACGTAGTTCTTATCACACTGCTGTTTGTTCAGGTATTGGTGTTTCTGATAAATTTGGTTTTACTTAGTTATTTGATGCCATAAAAGAGATGAAATGTCATAATTCGGCAGCTGTCGATCACAGTGAAGTAGGCAGAGACAACTGCAGGCATCCTTTTCAGAAATTTAATCGCAAGTAAAAGGTCATGAGGAAATGTAACCCCTATACACATTCATACATTACCACTCATACAGCACTTCCTGCTCGGTGTCTACAAGGTCAGACGACACATCCACCACTTGAATAAGTAAAGATGTTATTTGTCAAGGCAGCTGACATTGTAGGAAATGTTACTTACTCTTTTTCATTATTATTTCATGGCCGTGCTTCATTGGGCCTGTGTGATACATTTCAGTAACAAGGGAAAGTGTTTTTGGAGAGCAGGTGTTGCATGAGGAGGCAGGTGTGACTCTGAATCTGTGTCAGCTGATGATTCAGTAGTGGCAGTTAGTGTGGCCGAGGCTGTGGTAAATGAGGTCTGGTAGAGACGGGTGAATATCAGGTAGGGAAACAAAAAAGACAAGCTGCCATCCAGGCTGACCTTAGCAGCACTGGAAACTGCTGCACCTATCTGATACAGACTACTACTTTAAACAGGCCCTGTTGGCTCTGGTGTCCACCCAGAGTGGAGAGATTGTCAGACGTACCGATTCAGTGACGCGGGCTGCATCTTTTCTCTAGCATTTCTATATGGCTTTTAGGAACCTTTGGCACTGTACGCATAATTTATGATTCTAGCTCTGTTTAGGGAGTTACTTTCTTGACAAATCAATTTATTTGATGCCGCCCTTTTGCTTCCCTTTTTTTTCTCTTTCTGAGCTGAAAATGTGTAGACGTTGCCACAAAAAGTTGTCAAATGTGTCAATTTATACACCATTACATATTTATGCACTCAGGTAAATGCTGTGAAGAGATAAAAAGTTGCTTGATGTTTCCATTGACTAATGTCCACCAGTGGGGTCTGAAAACTTTGTTTAGTTATTATTATGAACGGGTGTTGAGTTAGCTTACATGTGAACCGTGACTTATTGGCTAAGGTAGAAATGTAGGTCCTGAGGCTACACCTATTAAGAAGCAGCGGCTTGAATTATGGACAGAGCATGCTGTTATTTTGTTGTAGCTTTTCAGAAAGGACAAATAACAATGGATAAAAAGGCCTTTATTGAGATTGCATTAAGTCAGACCTAAGACAGAAGCTAGCCTTGAAATGCCTCAGTATACTTTAGCTAAATATTTGACTACATAAAACCAAACTGTCAAATCCAGCACTGTGTCTCTGTGGTTATTGGATAACCAGAGTCTGGCTTATTGTGTGTGTTTAGCCATAATGGCATTAGTCATTCTACCTCTGAGCATTTATATTTACAGCTTACAATAATAAACTGCCTTGACCAATAAAACCACATAATTCTCATGATTCTCACAGAACTGAATTCAAAGCCTATCTCACATCGTCTCCACTAAACTCAACATTCGGAGCTTCTCTTGCATGCAGCTGTCTTGGTGTTGTGGCCACTCCCCAAACATCAGGGGCTTCTTCTAAGAAACAGGTTTACTCATCTATCTCTGGAGTTTTATTGACTAAAACCTGCACCAGAACCTACTCAAATCTCGACCATGGCCTTCGAACAAAAGCCAAGTAGCCTTTCTTATTTTCACACTGTGACCTTGGGTTTGAGAAAGCATGTCAGACTCACTAACTAATTTTCAAGGAGATCCTGAGATACTTATGAGTAAACACTTCAGGCTTGCTAAAAACACCCCATCTCAGAAAGGCATGTATGCTTTATCTCTGTCTTTCAGGCCTCTATAGTGTCTGTGAACAGCACAGTGTGTTTAGGCCACAGTCAGCTGTGATGCTATGCACTCTTTATTTTGTTGTGTTGTGTGAATGTGTGTTAATTTAATATCTAATGTTTTCCAGGCAGTCTAACCAAGGCAGACCGTGAGCTGATTGTGGTGGCTACCAGTACCCACAACAAGTGTCTCTACTGTGTGGTATCTCACAGTGCACTACACCGCATCTATTCAAAGAAACCCACTCTTTCTGATCAGGTTGGATCAATTCTCACTACTCGCCTCTGCTTTGCTTATTTTAACACACAATCATTATAGTCATAACATAAATATAGTTATACCAGTAATAAGTGATGTATGAAAAATGATAAATACAGCTGTTTACTGGTTACAGTCTGAATATTTCAGAAGTTTTACTCTGACCTGTTACTGAGTTCACACAACTTAATTTGTTACATTAACCTATGATCAGAATACACTGAGCATACTGAGTTTGCATACGTTTATATCAAATCACATAAATTCCCCATTCTGTCTGATTAACTTCCTCCCTGCTTCCACCCAGGTCACTATTAACTACAAGAATGCCGAGCTGTCGCCTCGGGAGTGTGCCATGCTGGACTTTGCGATGGCTGTGTGTCGGTCTGACACCATAACAGAGCAGCATTTCCAGGCTTTGGAGGAGGTGGGCTTCGACCGTGAGGATGCCTGGGATATCGCTGCCATTGCTGCTTTCTTTGCCATGTCCAACAGGCTCGCCCACCTCACCGACATGAGGCCAAACGTAGAATTTTATAACATGGGCCGCATACCACGGGACAAGAGCAAGGACGGAGGGGAAATGAAAAAGGAGTAGTGTTACAGGCAGGATTATCAGCAGTGATAGGCCACATGTGACACATTTTTTTTCACCTTTTATGTGAACAATCAGATGTTTTCTAATTTATGTTGAAATGAAGTGAAGTTTGTGAGCTGTGTAAACTGTGTTTGTTGTTGGGGCAGACATGGTTTAATCGTTTAATCATGACTTAATTTAAATCATTTGCCATTGTGTCTAACTCTTCATCATGTCTCCTTACTTACCTTGACATTTTTAATTTTAGGTGGTTTTGTTTGTTCTTTGGACACTCGCCATATGGTGGGATAATGTCCATTTTTCTTGCAGCTAGATGCCCATTACATTAAATTCAGTGATGTAATCCCATAGCTGTCCTTTAACTTCCATGATTAGGTTTGTTTATCTGTTATTTCTTTGTTCACCTGTTGAAAGCTTTCTATGCTACTACGAGTTGCATAATTCATAGTTACTGCAATGTACGGTTGTGTTCTGAAGTTTTAAAATGAAAAAACTTCCTTTAACCCGCTAAATAAACAATATTTTTCTTGATGATAAGTGAGATTTGACAGTTGTTGTTCTGACTTTACCACACACAAAAAAGAATATTGCTGTGGCAGGACAGTCAGCGGTGGGACAGTAAAAATGAAGGAATTGTACAATCTTAGTGAAGTACTGTGTATGACCACCAGATGGCATCACATCCCTACAAACATCTTAAAGTTGCAATGTTGGACTATAGTTAAAGACATATGTGATCTTATACATTATCCAGCAAAGGTCTTTTCCTCCACAAACACGATAAAGTAGGATCATACATGATGAGGTGCAAATCTGTCATTTTGTGATGTGATGAATCACTGCTCCTAATCTAAATTCTCAGTGCATTACAACAGTGTCTTTCTCCAAAAGTTTATTTCCTGGCAACCTACTTTTTATGCTGACGTCCCCCGTGTTGCTGCCTGTTATCTAAAGTGACACAAGTCAAACATGACTGCAGGCGTCACCAGAAGATTTACTTTGGTACGCATGTGTAAGTAATGTTGGAGTTACTCGCGTTGGGTTGCATCTACACAAACTACCTCGCTCGCTTGAATATGCAGGAGCTGTTTACACTTGAGAAAAGGTTTCAGACTGTGAACAGAGCTCCAGTAAAAAGAATCACAGATGAATTATTGGTATAAACATGACGTGCTGCCATTTGAAAATCAACCAAAATCTGAAAGTCACACACAGCTAGATATTTATCTCAGTGGACTCTTCAAGTGTGCACATACTCACGTGAAATTCCTCTGACCGAGATCAAGACGCATTCTTAAGTCGTGTGAAAGCTTATCCACTGATATAAGTAAAGGTCATTTCCTCCGAGGGCTCCGCCTGTCCTGTCCTTATTGCCCTGATAAAGTATCATATGTCTGAGGAACTGCTCATGTACTATTACAGTTCCTCATTAAGCACCAACCCTCCTGACCCCCATGTCTCTCCTTTAGTATTAAAAGGAGACAACAGGCTCCAGACAGGAATAATTTCTTGTCTGCTGCCTCCCTGTTGTCACTCAGACATTTCATAACTTAAGGCCAAGAAGAGAACAGAATAAATTAGAATGGAGAATAGAAAATCTTACATATCTTCTTTGTTGAGATAAATCACATGAAAATAACATTTCAGGTGGAGGCTTTCACCTGTTTCTTATTTCACCTTATTCTTATTTTAATGGACAAATCAATAGGATTTTATTTCTGTTGCAAGGCCTGGGAGCCTGTGGAGGCCGCGGCACTATGTCTTTATTCTCCGGAGGCAGGTAAAGCAGGTCACGATGCACACAGCAGATCAAACAGGGCACAACAGGCGGCAGGAGAAGTGGAGAGTGAGTCAAAGAGCAAGTAAGAGTGAGGTGAGCACCAGTGACATAGACATAATTTAAGAGGCTTAACTTTCATGGATGGGTACTGTGAGTTAAAGAGAAGTAGCAACAGGGTTGAGACATCCCTCATCATCATCTAGAGTGTGGTCCTGCAACTTTGAGCAATTTCTGAGTGGATTCTGAAAAGAAACTGAGGTATTTTACCATAATCCAATTCAGTGAAAATGAGCCTAAAACCACTTACTTACTACCCACATCACATTAGAGGCATTATATAGAGAGACTGCATAGAACCTACTTTAGACTTCCACATGAATGAAAATCATAAACCAGAGAAATAATCATTTTAATAATTTAATAACAACAATAATAATAATAATAATAATAATAATAATAATAATAATAATAATAATAATAATAATAATAATAATAATAATAATAATTTTGACAGCTTTACCAGCTACTGTTTCCAAGGACAAAAATTAAGGTTTAAACTAAAGTGATGATAATGACCATGGTCATCATGTTGTGATATTTTCTGCTGTTGCCAATATGAATTATGAATATCATGATTATGAATGTAACCCTTCACATACTTTGTGGTGAATCGACCACTTTGACCAGACCAGTGTGACAGAAATTGGATTTTATTCCTGTAATCTACCGTGTGTTCATCGATGTAAATCTTCTGACTCTTTGTGCACAGTCTCCAGACTTCCTTCAGTTATAGGTCAATCCACAGAGAGCTCGAGGAGAGATAAGAGGGTTTTTTTTTCTCTTTTTGGAAGATGTGCTTCTCATCTTGTATGCCTCCGCTGGGTGTTCAGGCAAACTTGTCCACTCAAATTTAACACAATTTTAAGAGTTGTCAGACAACTCTTCGTTCCTTCACATCTGCAGAGGAGGGGAGCCTGAGCAGGCAGCCAAAATGGGAAAAATTATTTCGAGGAAAAATCTTGGGGGCTGTTCTGTCCCCCAAGATCTTGTTGTGTGTTCAGTTTTTTCTCTTCATTTTGTGATGCTCTAACTCTTCACATTGTGCTTAAGATCTCTACATGGGTTTGCTTTTAAGGGCACAATGTGGGAAACTACTAATGTGATTTAAGCAGAGATAAAGAATCAAGAATCAAGATAAGAATGTGTGTCTCCTATAAATTAGATATTCAATTCTTGTGTGTGTTTAGGCGCCTTGAAATTATGCTTGTAAAAACAACAAACGAATACAGCTTCAAATACATATTTTTTGACCACCTACCTACTTTTACTGTTTGCACATATAACACCAGTTTATTTAAATTATCATTTGTGAAGATGTTCACGCCCACAGGATTTTTTTGAAAATGTACTCTGGGAAATTAAATCACAGAATAAGTAGAATTTCACAAAGCATGAGGAAAAGCACATTACACTTGCTTACGAAATAATAAAATGTAGTGACTGACAAACTGATTATATCAGGAATTCTATTTTCGGATGGCTTTTTCCTGTAAGTGAGACACTCTGTTTACACATGAGGGACGCTCTCCCACTCTGTGACTCATTGAAGAGAATGTAGACGGGCATAAGGGCTGAATTCCAGCCAAGCAAGCACATATGGGACATTAGTAAATGGACAGACACAAGGAGGGGACCATTATCTTCCCTGTTAAGAATGCGCGCAAGCATGCATGTGTGCAAATCTGCATATGCGCGTACTGTTGTATTAATGTTTGCACCCGGTCCAGCAAAGTGTGTCTGTGTTGAATAAGGATGTTTTGTGAGCATTTGCAGCTGAGGTCAATTGCATTAATTTGCTTTGATGGAGTTTCACATGTAACAGAGGCTACTTGTCCCTTTTCTGGGAGTTTAATCCCTGCGGACTCTACATCAGAGATGGAACATGCAGTCAGACACACAGCTGTGACACACAGAGAGTGGCAAAAAGGCAGCACAACTTTGGAAATAGGCTGTCGGGGTTAAAACGGTGCACCGATTTCTGGTGACTATGCATGAGAGAGGGAAACATTGTAGCTCCTGGGATGTGGCATATTAGAATTGAAAAGGTTCTTTGCAATGATATTATACTTAAAATATCAATGATAAATGTCAGATTTTGGTGTCAGTTCTTCTTTCTGGAGCTGACATTCTCTCTTTTCATGGAACAGGATAAAGAGTCTGAAGCCATGCTGGCAGCTCTGTGAGGCTGTGAGGTGCTTTGAGCCAACGCTAACATCAGCATGCGCAAATGGTCACAGTGACAATGTTAACATGTTGGTGTTTAGCTTGTCACCATGTTAGTTTAGCCTGTTAGAATGCCAGGATGAACAGTTTAGCTTTGAACAAGAAGCACAGTCGAGGCTTGTAGGAATTTAAATTTCACCACAAATCAAACCACAAATGTCAACTTCATGATGGCACCGGAGAAAACGCCAGGGGATCACTTAAGTCAATAAGTTTCATCATCTGGGAACCATTAATATGAGTACAAAATGTTGTGCTGATTCATTTGTTGAATATTGAGATATGTTGCAATGTAGAAGTGAAAAATTACCAGTGGGTGGCGCTGTATAAAACTAATCAAAGTTAGGATAAGGATTTTCACCCTGGGCACCACAGATATCTGAACTGAAATTCATGACAATCCATCCAAAGGTTATTGAGATATTTAAGTATGTATCAAAGTGGTGGACTGACAAACCGACAGTGACAAAACTCCCTTTCTTTCTCTTTTTTTATTATGGAGGTATGAGATAAGATAAGATAATTGACTTTAATACAAGTGCTATGTTTTTTCTTCTAAAAGTGTGTTGTTAGATTATACATGAACATGCCAAAGCTCCTTAAATCTGTATCACCTAGACTACCATGGTTTTTATCAATAATATAGTATAGCTTGTATAGCTTTAGTAGACTTAACAAAGCGGAATAAGGAAATGGATACAATAGAGAAGTAGATTTGCACATCCTACATCTGATCAGTGCGCATCATGATGATAAAAGTAACACTGACTCACAGAGGAAGCCAAATAAAACTCTAAATAGCATCCAGTGATAGTTTGAATTAGTTACATGCTAAAAAAAAAACTTAACTAAAAAAAGTTAAACAAAGTTAACCACCAAGTTGTAGTATCTGTTGCCGCAACACATACTGAAGACGCAGAACTGGTGATCTGCACCTGCTGGCCGGCTGTCCGAGCTCAGTGACAGATCTTCTGCTATCAATCATCGAGGTAAACACTGATACAACACACCTCCACATGGCTGAGGCTCTTCTATGACCTCTCAGTCAACCAGTTTGAGACGTGTTTCGGATTAGACTGTTCCAGACTGATAATCCAAATGCACATTCACTCAGATTACTTCATGCCTGCGGATTATGGGTCATGCATCATCTCATATTTGCCTCTGAGAGAGAGAGATAGAGAGAGATTCATGCACCTTCACCGCCTTTGTTTGTTTGTGTTTTTTTTTCCACTGCTTGTTTCCCAGTTGGTATTTGCAGAGTACGGCGTGTTTTCTTTTCCAGCATTTGTCTGTGTGCTCACAGGTGCTGTATGTTGATCACGTCCCCTGCTTTTTTTCTCCTCTGTTTAAAGAGTATTTTATTTCAGAGTAAAAAAGCCTCAGCGCAGCCAATCAAAAGTGTGACCTGCAGCTGCTCCCCTGAGCTCCTGAGCTCACTGGAACTGATGGCTTCAATATTAGATGGAAGATTGTTTAATCGCAGTGATGTGATGTGGCTGTGGCATTGTTTCTAGCTTAAAGTTAAAAGACTTCCTTCTGCTTTGTGTTTTCTCTGTTTTCGCAGTGTTTAAATTTTAAATTATGCTTGAATCTAGGTTGTATGTAATGACTGTTTCAGAAGTCGGCTTTCTCCACGGTTGTCCTTGAAACTTGGCAAGATCATCACTTGGCAGAGTCTGTTGTACGTAATTGCAAACGCTGCGCTCATTTATTTGTGTGTGCCATGAATATGAATATCATTTGACTCATTTAATTGCCGCTATCTCTTCAGGGGAGTATACACATCAGAGTATACACGTCATCCAGACCTCCGGCTCACAGAGAGGAGGACGTCCTGCGCTCTGCCAGGACAACCATGAGGAAAGTGAGGAGAGACTGATGGATGACAGGACTCCCTGCCCGGCCAACCCCGCCGCTGCTCTCTCATTTGGTGATGCGTCACATTAGCATTCAGGCTGTCCCGTTTTCCCACCCACAGAAATGAATCACAGCTTATTACAGGAATGAAAGTGTCACTGCAGAATTGATTGAATAATGCCTTAATGAATTACCAAAGCGGAGTAGCAACAGCAAAGACAGAGAAACACAAAACAATAAAGAAAATAGAGCACATGACAAGATGGAAAGGTATCAAATAGACCCAAAAATAAACAGGACCTAGAACAGAATTTAACAGAGGAGAACAGATTATGTAACTAACTAGCAACTCTGTGAGGCTGTTTTTTGGGGCAGTGCTTTGAGCTAAGAGCTAATATCAGCATGAGGCCATATTCAAAATGACAATGCAGACATACATATAGCTGGTAAAATGTGTTCACTATCTTAGTTTAGCATGTTACCATACTAACATTTCAGGTATTTGTAAACTGACTGTCATAAATTATTGGACAAGCACATTTTTTGGACCTTTTGGTAATGATGAACGGTTGTTTGTAACTGCCCTTTAGAAAAATACATAGAGCCATTTTCTGATCTGAGGCCCCTATCGGCAGGCCCACCTTATTTTTCTGTACCTTCCTACAACGTCAACAAATCACTTTTATGAGGTGACAATATATTGATTAAGGTTTGGTTTGTTTTAGACAGAAGAAACATTTGGTTTAGAGTTTAGACAGATCTTAAGTCCTTGGCCAGTTCAGAAATGTTGTAGTTTGTAGTCACAGTTACCATTTTTAATGCAATAGGACCTTCGTTATCATGGTTACAATAACAAATATGCGTTGGGAAATAATAAATATTATTTATTATGGTTCTGAAATGATTGTGGTGGTGGTTTAAAGAGATTGATCCTGGAAGGGGACAAACATTCGCAAAAAATCCAATTAATTCAGTAGTTGCTGAGCTACTTTAGTCTGAACACAGACTAACAGACCGACAGACTGACATTTACAGAGCCACTTGCGGTGCTGAAATGTGAAGCAAGCAAAGCAGCAACAAAATAGAACAGAATAAGAACAGAAAGAGATCGAACCAAGGCACAGTTTGGAGCAGGACAGTGTGTGAAGGCTGGAGACCGTATGGACAAAAGGTCCGGGCAGGTCCCTCGGCAACTGGCAGGACAAAGAAGTAAAAGACGATCATCTGGCATGGCAGCAGTGTCCAGTGGGGCTGTTTCTCAACTCTGAACCCCAGGGAATTGTGGGAGTGGTGGATTGATTGAGACTGGAATGAGAAAACGTGAACAGGGAGCAAGAGAGGAGGTAAAGGCTTGGGGGGCGGGGGGTGTTAGTGACATCCAGTATTTCTGTTGCAGGAGCTGACGTGCTGTCGAGGAAGGGATAGCATTTGGCTGTCAACGATGAATGCCCACAATCCACCTGCCGCACACATAAACACACCGTCGAGAGCTTCATTTTTCTTTGGACTAATAATGCTGGGCCAGCAGTTCAGCAGGCAGAGGTCGCTGCCATATTGAATGGTAATGAGATTAAGCTTCAACCCATAACTTTTTCATAGATTTTATTACTTTCCTGGCCTTTCCCCACATTGTCCTATAGCTCATTTGACCTGTTTGGATTTCAAAATTATTTACCTACAGTATATTTCCTGCCACAGTTATTAACCATCACAGATTTTAATCTGTGTTTCTGGAAGAAACGGGAAGCGCCTCTGTTTTGCTTCATAACTTTTTGATTCCCTGTGAAGTATACATCAGCTGCACGCTGAGCTCAGCAGTCTGACAGTTTGACACTCCCTGAACATGCAATCTGGTCTCACTCAGGCCCCTGCAGTGCCAATGTGTTATGTTGATGGTGTACAGGCATGTTCGTGTTTATGCGCGGGTGGGTGTAGCAGTTGCAGTTTTGTACATGTGTGCATGTGAGGCAACCAGACAGTCTTGCACTTTGCCAGGTTTCTTCTTAGGCTCTGTATCATCAGATCTTTACATTGGAGCCTCCTGTTGTTGGCTGACGTAAAAACAACAATAACACAACAACAACAACACTTTACATGTTGTCATCTAAGAAGCATCTTGACGGCGGAAGTCTGGCTGGATATTACAAGCCCTTGAAGATTAGCAGCAGAGTCTTCCTCACAGGGGGTTTGCTACATATACCAGGCAGTGCTGATGAGTGCGGGGTACACGCACATCTGTTCCAATGGTTTAATTTCCCCAAGACTATTATATCATTTCCATCATGAAAGACATAATATAAGATGTAAAACACAAATAAGGAGAAATGAGAGAGAGAAAAAAAACAAATATCTCAATCTCTCATCTATTTACAGCAGCAAAAATTAAAAATGACATTTCTATGGCCTTAATCTGGCAGAAATCCAGTTTATATACAGTTAAATCCACATTTATATCACACACACCACCATTATAGGCTAGATTTTGCCAAATGCTAAAATACCATTTATAATCTTATAAACATGCTTAAGTGTAATAAATCTGTAATGAATGAATAATTACTGGGCACAGAGTAAAGTGTTTAATACTGGCGTGATGTTTATTTCACCTAGCGTACATCTGAATGTGTATGTTGTGGTTGCTTGAGCTTCAACCTTCTCACCACCGTTGTGCTCTGATCCCTGATGAAATTCTCCTGTGTCTCAGAGGAACAAAAGAACAAACAGATTTCTAATTAAACTGTGCATGATGTTGCATGACTGCCGTGTATTCCCCAAATTCCTACAAGGTTACTACAAGGTTGAAACATGATATAGAATATCTGACTTTTTCCTCGTGACAAACACCACTGCGTCCTGTTTTGCTACATTCATGTAAAATCAATCTTGTGCATGTTTTTGAATTCTAAATGCAAAATGAGGTTTAATTGTGAATAAATTAAACATTAGGATGTTCTAATACTTTATTCAAACAGCCCAACCTTTTAATTTACACTGAATACATAATCCAGTCAGTAAAAGACACTATTTCTCAAATAACACTTTCTTGTGCTCTTATGGTTCGCATGTGCACATTGCATCAGGTTGTGTTATGTGCCGTATTCATAAGGTAAATGTGGAGGGTAAATGACCTGGGTTGGTGCAGAGGCTGAATAACAATAATGAGGAGAAATAGATGCATAGGCAGGTGGGCACACACACACATACACAGACATGTACATACACACTTCACACATAATATATATAAATTGTCACCCAAAATATCTCTAATGTCACATATAACATCACCAATGTATTTTTTCACGCCGTTGCCTCCCTCCCTTTGTGTTTCTGCTCGTCAGTCACATAACCAAACAATGCTTACAATGCTTCCTGTCTTTGGAGTAAATCCAGGTGTAAAACATAATTTTGCTTTGCACAGTTACTCACAGTAATTCAGTCTGGTCAGAGAAAGGTTAGACCAAGACTAGTTTAGGTTCTTGCCGGTGGGAGTCGAGTTTGTTTGGGTGTGTTTTCTTCTCCTTTCAGCTTGTGGCTGCAGTTGGGCGTCCGTGACGCTTCCTGCCTCCAGTGATGGTTGTTGTTTATGTGAACCAAGACGACACTGACGTCCTTCCAGCTTGTTTTATTCCACTGATGATAACAAATAATGAAGGTGATCATGTTGGAGTTGATAACCCATAACAAATATGAACATTTTGAACTAGGCCTTTTTATCTTTTATCATTTATGTTTTGACTCTCATTTGCTATGTCTGTTTTTTAGTGAAAGCAGATTTCAGTCCAGTCTGATGGAAAACTTAAAAAGGAGTTATTGGTTATGGCGTGTACAGCGTACCATTTTCCCATAAGTGGTTGCCAAATACATATTTATAATTCCCAAATGCATTGTGTAATTGCAACCAAATGTCATCTGTACAAATTTGTTAGATAAATCCTACAAAATTGAATGGCATTCTGTCTTTACAAGACACCGCAAACATAACACATTTAAATGCCAGCACCTCACATGAACTCCCTTTTAAATTTTTGCACAGTTGTTGTACAAAGCCCAAATATTGTGGACAGGACTTTGGTATTCTCCCCCAAAATTATGTCCACCATCAACCAATTGCACATCACTGTGTGTAGCAGATTAGATTCTGAATCTCCAAACATTATTACTTTTCTTCTATATGTATTTTATTGGGCTTGTGTGTATTATCTACAGTACATAGACTCTTGCTCACCCATCTACACACACACACACACACACACACACATCACACTCACTCATACACCAAAGCCTGTAGTTAAGATAAGCATAAGAAAACAGAGGAATGCCTGTCTTGCAGAAACAGTGAGAGAAGGGGATTAACCTTTAACACTGTATATGGAGAGGCAACTTGTCTTCCAGCTAAAATGCCTTGAGAGCCTTCAGGCACCAGCAATACACACCCACACAAATACATGAATGTATGGACTGCAAGAGCTCAATCTTTATCATGAATTTACCATTTCTACCCGTAACCTATAATCCAGCCCCATAGCTTGGATCCTCTGTTTATCCTCAGTTATGTAATATTCTTTATATGTGGCCTGGTGACTGGTTGCTGGTTAAGTCCAATCTCTCCCCCGCTCTCTGGTTTCATTTAAACAGACTATTTAAACCAAACACAACGTAAGTTCCAACATGATTTATTTTATAGTGTTCATCTGAATGGCTGAAAGGAAATCAACACATCGTATTTGGCTTTGGTTCTTTGCGATTTACCTTTGTCCTCCTCTTAATATTTCTTTTTACCATTAATTTGGCATTCAGTGGGAATGCCCTGTCCACCATTAACCACATATCACATATCATGTCACATATAATTATACACCAATGTCTAGTCATAGAGTTTGAAGATTTAGCTTCTAAATTTTCTATTGAATCATCTCTGCTTAAAAAGTTTGCTCAAAGTGTTGCACATCCTTCTGCCCATGAGCTGCGGGTCTTTCATCTGCCTTCGTCATGGACTGTTTCACTCATTTTAATTCCCATGCCCTTTTAATAAATCATCATAATACTGACACAGCAGGAGGCATAACTCAGAACTTTAGTGTCACTTTAGTGTGTTACAAACTAGCAGGTGTCTTTCGATCTCAGCCCATTAAACCAAAATGTTTATTTAGTTATTTCCGAGATTAATAATTTAACAGCTCCTTGCTTTTGCGCGAGTACACGTTGAAAAACGTAGAATGACTATGGGACTTAAGATGATGCCAAAGTACTGGAGTTTCCAATTTTATAGGGGGAGGTTTAAAATTTTGAGATGACTTTATTCAAAAGTCCTTGAGTCTGCAGACTTACTAAAAAAAGTTTGGTACCTATTAAAGGAATAAATGCATTAACCATCCTGCCAGAAATGTGGACTTGATTGGAGCTCATCCAGGAAACATCAAACAACTGGAAGTTGAGAGGAAGCCTTTGTTGGCCACACAAAAGAAGAAATCAGAGCATATTTCCTAGACCACAGAAGGAAAACATGCCCCACATTTTTTGTCTTGTATGCTGTTTTGTGGCATATTTTAGCTCAGATTTGATTTCCCCTTGTACCCATTTTTTATTTTCCTTCTTTATCTAGTCACATTTCTACCACTATGAAGAAAAACAGAGCTTTTACTGATATAAAGGGAATTTTGCTTTATGTTTGTCTTATCCTGACCAGGTTCTTTGACTGTTTGACCTCAGCCTGAGCCTCAAGCAAATGACTCCCTTAATTGAACTTCTGAGTTTTTGCCCTCCTATCAAGGTTAGCACATCCTGTCCCATTAACATGATGGCACAGTGAATATATCAGTGATTAAAGCCGCAGATTTAGAGGCCTCTGTGACACAAACACCAGACACTTTAATGTCTCATTAGTCTTCCTAATAATGAGAGACGACACTGATGCTGACATTTGTGCCATGACTGCAACTGTTTCACAACCAGCTCAACTACTTCATCCTATTTTATTTTGTAATTTCCTCATACATTTTGCACTTTAGACATCTGGTTGATCTCATAATTCTTGCAGCTCGCAGTAAAACAGCATGAACTCTTAACTAATTTGTGTCTTGTGGATGGAGTTTAACAGACACGATGGGTTTGTTACACTCTGCAACTGTACAGAGAGCAGTCTAAAAAAGCTTTATGATAGATAGTTTTCATTGCAAAAACTACTGGTTTCTGCAAAGACTGAACCGAGCACTCCCCTTCCCTGCACATTATTTCCCCACAGATCTGTCCAGAGCCTTTTATACAGAGAATAAATAAACTTTTATTGACATAGAGAGCGAAAAACTCACACTTGGAATGACAGAGAAAAAGACAAGAGACCAATGACTGTTGCTACGACAAAGAGGTGGCTGAGAGGTGGAGGTGGAACTAAACACATTAATAACTTTGTTGTGTGATTCAGTCACTCGGCTCCCTCTACAAAACACACACAAAACATACTGACATTAGGGCTTTTTATAAATCTACAGTATATTCTCCAGTGACATGGTGGCGGATGGGGTCATGTTTTCCCATTGTCTGTAGAGGTTCAAAAGTTCCATTTCTATTCATCTTCACTGACCACTTCCATATAGCGAAGTCCAACAACCACTAATCTTTTTAAGCTACATGAATACAGGGTTTGTTTTTTTTAAAGCAGTTACGGAAGTTTACTTAACCTGTTTACCACAGTTGAATGAATGGCTTCTACATGTAGTGTCAGACCGCCTGGTTAAACCATGTAATGTAAAGTTCACCATACAGTATCTGACTGTACTTTAGAGAGACACCTGTGCATTTTGTGTTGCTGTTCAACACCAGCACAGACCAGTCAACACAGTGCTTTTCTGATACAATATTCTGGATGTTTAATTTTTATTCTGTCCCAGACTGTTCTTAATACATTACAGATTCTATTGGCTAAAACAGGCAAGACAAAGTGAAAGGTGATCCTACATAAGCATGTCTACTCTGATGAATAAAGGAAACGCCTCCACACTTGTGTCAAAGCAGTCAAGTTGTGTCCAATGCTCTGCTGGTTGAAGCTAAAGCAAATACGATAAAATTCACAGTGAAACATCTCATTTTAGACGCTAACCAAACATCATTACTGGGATGGTACATCATCAGAAAAAAAAAGTCTGTGGCTTTCTTATTGAGAGTTCAGACTGAGGTGATATTTGCACATAATGTGTGTGGATTTGTACAGACAGGATAACATTAACTGTGATGACCAAAATGAGCTAGAGAAGATGCAGTAAGTGGAATGTGGTGCTGTTTTGTGTCATCGTAAAATAAATGAAGCTTGTTTTTAAATGAACGGTGCAGATAAAACCATGATATTTACACTGTTTTCAGGGTGAAGACAATCAGCAGCTACATGATCTCCCCCTTATTGATATCTTACTCAATGTAAAAAAAAAATAAATCAATACAGCACTCTCCTCTACTGCCTCAGTGATTCGCAACTTTTTGCTTCTAGTCTCACCAGTCCTTGTTCCTGACATGTTTTCCTCTTCTAGAGATGACCAATTTGTCTCTGACATCAAGACAGAGTGGGACAATGACTTTGTGTTTAATTTGGAATGTGCTAATGTGACATAGTGATGCATTCTTATAATTATTTCTTCATCAATCATTAATATTTTGTTTCCTGATTGATTGAATTTACTACATGATTTAGCATCTTGGCAGAGCTTCAAGGCTTGATTTACTTTCTTGAGTTTTTAGGCATGTTATAATTTGTCTCATAAAACACAAGTCCACCTGCTTTCAAATAAGGTACCCAGACTGCTCTCTTCATCGTTTCCTTCCCCTCATTCACTTTCTCTCTTGATCACTTCTTTATCCCTAATTTCTCTCCCGCTGCTGCGACCAGCTATGTGAAGTCCTTGGAAACAGCTTCTATGAAGTTGGGTGCTGACATGAGGATGGTGAAGGTGCAAATGATGGAGAAGAGAGAGAAGGCCACCAGGCACAGCCGGTCCACCACTGCTGCTGCAAACTTCCACTCGCTGCAGATGGCCTCAGCCTCGTCCTGGTCCCGGAACCGCTGGGCTATGTACGACACCTCCTCCAAGATGCGCTGGATCTCTGGCGGTGGGATGCTGATGCCCATCCCGCCTCCAACTCCCATCCCCAGGCCTCCTACACTGCCAACTCCTCCAGGTGGCTCAGCCTCATCGCTAGGGGAGCCATGGGCACGTCCCCCTAATGCTACCCCGGAGTCGCTAGACGGTGGGCAGTGAGAGCTCTCTATGGGTTGGTAGTTGCCAAAGTAGAGGCTCATGGAACCGTTGGAGGTGCTGGTGGGGCAAGGCGGGCAAGAAGTCTGAGAGAGGGGCACGCTGAGGCTTGGTACAGTGCCCATCTCTATGGAGCTGGTGCTGGAGTGGTGCTGGGAGGCATGGCGATACTTGTAACCAGGCCGCTTGCGCTCATCGCCAGGTTGCTTCATACGGAGAAACCAGGCACACCAGTTCAGCAGAACCACCCGAACCTGAAAGAAGAGGGGTGAATACACACACATTCAACATATTCATGCCACGACGGCATTTGTGCTAAATTTTATCAATGAAAATAATGCTTTGATGATTATCTGCTTAAATCAGTTTCAGTCACTCACCCATTTGGGCATCTTGCCTCCCTGAGGGTCATGATGATGAAACTGCAAGACTATAACGGTCACCACCACAGACATTCCCACAATCATCATGGTGCTGGCAAAGTACTGGGCTGCCAAGTACACAAAAAACATCAACATCAACAGGCTTTTAAATTTACTTAGAGTTAAGTATAAGGTCATGATTTCTATTACTTGTTTTTGCATTTTATTACTTGCTGGAACATTTTCCTCTTCTCAACCCCCTTTGAACTACCCCATGTACTTACAGGTAAAAACATTAAGCCTGAATTAATTCCCCAAAATAGGTTGATTTCACGCTCTAACATGAAAGGAAAGCAAATCTGATCAATCTGTGCAATAAGTTATATCGCCGAGGGGAAAAGACGTACACTTGCACTCATACAGGGGAAATAAAATCTGTGCAAAGATTGTGACAAAACAGAGAATAGGGGTAAACAAACAAAAAAAAACAGTAGGGGAGAGAGAGAGAGAGATTAGGGTTGGTTCTGGAGGGATGTTTTCACCCACATGAGGGAATAGTAAGAGAGGAGGGGAACAATAAGTCACACACACACGCACACACACACACACACACACACACATTATTTCTGAGGGCCTGCCCTCCTTTCTCTTGTTTGCTAGTGACTGTGAACAAAGAAAAGCTAACACCCAAACACGACTACAGCTGCCAGCAAAGTCAAACTTCACATGGCCTCATGTGGTCAGGAGGTACAGCCTTATTTGCTGGGATCACGGAAAAGGAACATGGAAGGAGACGGAGAGGAGTGCTTAAGCGAGAGCAGCAGGTCAAAAGAGAGGTGAGAAAATAATAAAACCAAAGAGCTGTGGAGAGAGATGACGGAAGAAATATGGATGTTTTTACGAGAGGTGGAAGGACTTTCTTAATGGACGAAGAGTCAGAAGAAGCCTGCCCACAGTTATGATGCACAATAATTCAAAATATAATAGTGGTACTTTCGGTCACAAACCACATTGTTGATAATGGCTGAACTAACTAATTTGAAAAAGGAATGAGAAATGAAGAGAATTAAAATAAGCAGAATGGTCTCAAACCAGATAATGAACTCAAGTGAAATGAACAGACTATGGTTATCAGCCAATAAAGGGCTGATGATAAAAGACATGTGGCCTGATTCTGGCAGCAGCGTTGGACACTTGCTTTACATATTTACAGCTGAGTTCAAGCAGCTGCAATAACTCATATCCACATTCGGCCACTGTGTTGTAAAGGGGCATGAGTCATTTTAACACGGCTACAAAAGTGTCCCGGTTGGCCATCGAGCTTTTCTCAGTGAGGGCAGTTATCGTCGCATTGATGGAGTGCTAACCATGTTCAGCATAACCACACACCACTCACGTAATGTACAGCTTATATGTTCAATATACTTCACTTTGACTGAGTGAAACTGACAAGACAAAGAGACTTCAGCTGAATCAGGAGCATAAATCTCACCAACATGTCTGCCTCTTCAGTTTAGAGAGGCACACAAAGCCTTTGAAGTCTTTCTCTGTGAGAACTTTAGCCCTAAAAATTGTTCATCTCCTCCCCTCCCTCTCTCTTGGCCTCTTGCCCCATTCATCCATTATTTCTTCTTCTATCCTCTTTTCCTTTCTTGCCTCCCCAGTGGATAATCAGACATTTCACAGCCTATTAATGGTGCTGACAGTTTTAGTTCTGGCCACCCAATTTACTCCACACACCACCCAGGGGCACTGCGAATGATGTATGATTGCCCTCAGGGCACTCAAACCAAAGCCCAGCCACACACAGACACGCTTTTTATTTATATCTTTTCAGGAGACCATATACAGTATATAGAGAGGTAAGGCAATTTCTTACACTGAAAACACTACATAAGTAATGTATGTTTTATATTAATGGTGTTTATCAGAAGTGCAGGAAATACTCAGAGGGACAGTTAAGTTGCTACTGTGGCGTGGTCAGTAAAGACTGTGTTGATATATTGAATTGATCAACATTTAAGTTTGACTTAGGAAGCTTTTTTTCCTCTACATAGTGAAGCAGTGAAGAGCTAAACACACACACACAAGTAGTATTTAAATATCAAATATGTCTCTGGTTTGATATCTGCTGCACTCAGGTCCCTCATGCAAGAGATCTTGATCTCAATGAGATTACCTGATTTAAAAAATGTGGTTTATATAAATGAGGGAATAACTTTTAGGAAAATGGTATTCTTCCCTGACTTGGCAAGGAGAACTGAAGCTGTCCTAGAGTCATTTAGTGGCCTGACTCCATACTAAGACAATTCATGTAAGGTTTTTATTTTATTTGTAACCCATCTGTACATTGCTTTCATTCAAAAATTAATGCCTGTCAGGAAAAAATCATTCCAATTGCAACAGTGACAGTTTCCCTTCTCAGGCAGACCGGTGTCACTCCCTCCTGGTGATCCTACGTTCATGTACATTTCAACATCTCACATGCGGACTCTCACACACACAAATATCACCCACCGATGAGAGGAACAGAGTCGGATGTGGCGGGCATGATCTCTGCCACCAGGAGCATGAAGACAGTTAGCGAGAGGAGCACAGTGATGCCTTGAGACAGAGACAAAGAGAGAACATGAGCATATACATAATGATGTGATCAGGGTCACTGGCGTATGAAATAATTCCTGTAATTACTCATGAATGTAATCAGTTATGTTCTCGTGACTGCAACCATTTATCTGCTGCTGGCCCTCTGGCGTGTCCAAGGTAGACTACAGCACCAGATATCCCTCAAACACTGTGACTTTGTAACTCTTGACTCCTTTACCATGGACGGCTATCCATCAAAACTCATCGGCACTGATAGAGTTCCAAAATGGATTCAGTGGCGGGCCTCTTATTTTGAAATTCAGCTATTCCAAGGTGAATTGACATGCATGTATTCATGTCTTGCTACATGATTCATGAAGGCATGTTGTGTGACTATACTTGTATAACCTTGCACACATTAAAATACAGGTTTGTATATTGCTTTGAATATATAAGTTACACAAGTTCTGGTTTCCTTATACTTATTAATTGCCCGGCATGTAAACATTGTACAAAACCCATCTTTCTTGCATAGATCAATAACAGCTTTTTGTAATGTTTTGCAAAGTCCTTTCATGTCAACAATATGTGTGTTAAGCTCCACCTTACCCAGTGAAATCTTTTCCCCAGAGTCCGCAGGTAGCAAGAAGACCAGCAGGGCCAAGCCAGAGATCAGCACGCAGGGGATGAGCAAATTGAGGCCATAATATAACGTCCTTCGGCGCATGGTGACTGTGAATGTTACATCAGGGTAGGGCTCCTTACAGCACTCGTAGTATAGCTCATTGCGCTTGGCTGGCACACCTAAGAGATGAGCACACACACACAGGTCAGGTAGATTTCTGGAGACTAACAAAGTGATACAAGCCGAAAACTGATATAATTTTTAGAATGATTATTCTATCTTCGTATTATCAGTAAAACTGTGTCCAAAAAAAACTGGACATTTTTGTTCAACTATCTAACCTTGAACTCCCACTCTGGGGGATGTGGTGTGCTGCTGTCACATATGGCCTGGCCACACACCTGCCAACATGTCAAACATTCCTATTGCCTGCCATCTGGTGCTGTCTGACACCCATTTCCAGCTAGCCATCACCCCAGGGGCACAGGCAGTGGGATCTGCTGCTACTCTGTCCCAGCTGGAAACACCCCGCTTGGGAGGTCTTCCAAAAATTCTCCCCTTTCCAGTTCATCCAGCTACAACCATCCAAATGATGCCCCATAGTGAAATCATTTAAATAAAACAGAATTAATTTCCGTTTGGACACAGGAAGTTGGCAAGGTCTGATCCTGTGGTAATACAAATGTAAATGTTTTACTCAATAGCCTGTGAAGCATCACCTTGGTTGGTTATGTCTGAATATTAAATCATGCACAGTACTGACTTACAGAGAAGTGGAGAAGTATCTCACTTTTTTTGCTTACATATTTTCATACCACTAAAATAACTTTTCATCCCATCTCAGGAGTCAAACAGAACAATCTTAGGAAACAGCTGGGGAAATGGGTATTATTGAATCCATACTGATGGCTGTATCTGCAGAGGCAAACAGTGTGCATCTCTCACCCACAAGGTCCCACTCCCCGTTGGGTATGTAGGTGGACGTGTCCACATCCAGCATCTGGAGGTCCAGCAGCCAGCCGTTGTGCGTCCAGGAGCCAAACTTCAAGTCACACTTCTGCACGTCGAAGGGGAACCAACGCACGTCGATGTAGCAGGTGCTCTTCAGGATGCCAGGGGGGATGTACTGGCAGTAACCTGATGCATTCACAAGCACGTTGGTGTGAAAGGTGGCGTCGAACCGCTCGTCTGCACTGTGGAGAGAACAACAGAGTAACGTGTGTGAGTGTGTGCACCGTTAAAACGTTTGATCATCTTGCTGTGAGCTAAACCTCCATCTTACTGAAATCTCTTTATTGTCTTTTTAATTGTTTTTGGGATGATGCTCGTTTAAGTTGGCAATTACTTCAAAAATGGGTTTTGTTCGTACTAACGCAGGGAGACAAAATCTCATAACTAAATCTTGTGAATGAATGCAAAAAGTGATGGAATAAATCACAGGAGGGTAATTTGAGTTAAAGAGATGAGACATTAATTTGAAGAATAACAACTGATTTGCAAGTTGAAACCTGCAATTTCAATGCAATTTTTTTTATTTGGCCACTTTGGGGCAGCTAAAACAAGTTATGAACCGAATAGTCATGCTCTTTTAGCTCTTTAGTTTTTGGTCTTTATCAACACTTAAGGGAAAAATCTTGATATTTCACTGCTAAAAGAAGCACTATGTTCACCATGGCATGAAACTTTTACATTGTCAATTTATACAGTCTTATTATAAACATACAGATTATAGCTGCTTTATGGTCATTTGTGAGGTTTAAAAACAAAAAGTGAATTAGTCAGCAATGATCTTCACTCTAAGTGTTGTTGTGTATTTGTGTAACTGCTCAAGTGTGTCAGTCTCTTTGCTATTTCAGCCTCACCTGCCGCAGCAGTGAGCAGTCAAGTAATACATTGACTAGTACTAGTAATACATTGATCTGTGGAACAACCGTGCTGCTGCTCCGGTCCTTCGCACCACATATGTGCAGTTAAAACCCAGAGGACAATGCAGGGTGCAGTAAAATCCAATATTTACATCCAATGCTATGCGAAAACATGCAGTAACAGGAATCAAATCGGTGACGTGAGAAAACACCAGAGATGACTACTACGAGGCTCTGCAACTCACGACCTGCTGGGATGATATAAGGGCAGCCTTAGACAAGTTTTGAGCAAGTTAAGTTTTGAGATGGATTTGAATTCATTTGCCAGACTCGCAACACACTTAGAAAGTCTTGGAGTAGTAAAAACCATCGCTGGGGACAGATGCTTGCAGTAAAGAAAATGCCTAGACCACCTAACCTCAGATCCACTTCAGCTCTGGCACTCTCGCTGAACTCTAATTAAGTATTAAAGAGTAACTCCTCTGGTATCGTTTGGAGTGTGAACTCTTAAATAAAGCACCAGGGGCAAAGTCTGAACTTTTAGACAATTAAGTCAGTGTCCTCTGTTTTGTTTTCGCACACAGCATATAGCCGAATTACGATTCTGTTTCTCCAGAATTGTAGCAATTAACCGAGGGAAAGTGATCTCCACTCCTCCTCTCCACTGCTACCTTTTCTAATAACACGTGGCCAGCTGAAGAGAATAAAACATTTCGAGCCAGTGGAGACCGGCATACATTATGAAACTTTAAAAACTCTGAAAACAAATATAGAAAATATACTTTGTTGTTGCGTGCTATATTTGTTTTGGATTATGCTGCTCCCTCTAACAGACAAACAAATGTTATTTAATTGAGTGTCTTAGTTCAAATTTATCTGGAATTACATGGCCCCATTTACAGTTACATAAATTAATCTGTTTTTATCAGCCAGACAGAGGGTTTTTATATTTTCTCTTGGTTGTTTCACTCAAAAGCAGTTTACAGTTTGTTTGTTTTTGTTTTGTTTTGTTTTGACAACATGCATGAAGGTAACTGAATAAAAACAACCACATTTTGACATAGAAAAAATCATTTAACATTTAAAGAACAAGGTATAAAACTGGTACTGGTATACCAGAACTGGTATAAAACGATAAAACATGAAACAGAACTGAACAATGCAAGGAAAATCAAATCAAGTATCTTCAGCAAACTGTTTTTCTTAGATTACAGTATACATGTTTCCACAGTATAGTAATGTAAAATGATGACTATACTGTTATGTATTACTAGTATCTTCCCCAGGCTACATTAGGTGATTAATATGTGAGAAACACATACACATGCATTGTGAATGAAAGAAACTGAAGTGAACAGCCTTTAGCAGTCTTTATCAGCAGAGAAGAAAGCCAGCACTGCACAAACACTGCATAAAAAAGGAAGGAGAAAAGTAGATTTCAGAAAACTCAATAAAAAAGCAGGGGAATGACTGAGCGGAGGCAAAAAAGGGCCTGAACCCCCCTCTGTAAGGCCCGCTGTCAGTTTTGAGTAGCTTGAAAGAGTAACAAATATTATCCTGAAGTAGTGTGGTGTTTTTATTCATTACATAAAATGCCCCTAATGTACACACACACTCATTCCTATGAGCCAACTCCAGCGTTTGTCATTGCAGGCCAAGCAAAAGCCCCCCCGATGAGCTGACAGTCCTTTTCACTTTACAATGCACACCAACTGAAAACTTAAACCCACGCACTGAACTCCACGTACATATACAGTATAAAAGGCACGCACAATACACCTATACATGCACACACAAACCAACAAACACACACACACACAATGCAATCCCCAGCAACAGAGATAACGTTGCTGCCTGAAACATCCCGTAGCCTCACTCAGCCCCGACAAAAGAACGTGGCGTGCATTTTACTCTTATTGAGTGATTTAAATTTCATCCGGCGGGGGTTAAGTGTCGTAATTTATTTCTTTCCTCTGTGTTCGTTGCTATCAGCTATGGCTCCAGGGCGCTGGGGCAGAGATGTGTGGGTTGGCCAAGGCGGAGCTCCTCGAAGAATTATTTAAGATGAGACCTAACTTTATCTGAAGGTGTGCGCTTTTCTGCAATCAGCACCTACATACATCACAGCAGAGCATGTGTGGACTGTGTGTGTGTTTATTAGAGAGTACATATTGTACTATGTATGAAGCCATGTATGTGCAGAAAAGGAGAGATGTACAGGACAGAACAAGATACTAGACAAGAAACTATTTTACAAAAGATCAATTTGATCAGAAAGACAGTGGGACACTTTCTTGGTTTTGAAATGTCAAAACAAGCTTGTCTCATGTTGGGTTTCAAGAACTTTCTACTTTATTGTTGTTTGCTTCAAGACTGTCTTTACTGTTAAGACAAATTATGGTAAGATTTTGGAAACAAATACTTTGGAATGCATAACTTTTTTGCAATGTACACATTTTCAATATTAAATATGCGTACAGCTGGACAAGCGATAGCCCTGGGAGAATGAGAAGTGGACGTGCTTGTACAACACGCACGCACACACACACACACACACATATATACAGTCACACACACACGCACAAGTAACACACTGGAGAAAGAGTACTTTGGACATGTGAGAGTGGTGCAAGATGGAAACGGAGACTGACCGACGATGACAATAGTGGCAGTGACAGGTTCCTGCACCATGGGACATGAGTCACCAAGTTTTCCTCTCACTCACTCAACACCTGCTGCTGTCCTCACACACAAACATGCGCACACACCAATGACAAAGCCTAGGAAGCCAAAAAGTACCACAGAGAGCCATGCAAGGTGGAATAAACCATCATATATGGTTAAAATTCTGCAGGATGCACTGATCTTTAGAGCGGACTAAGAAAAAGTGTGTGATGGACCAATTTTATGTACCTTTAAAGTCATTACGGCTTTTCGTCGATGCCTGCCATTAAGTAAACACTGACAGAGCAAAGCAAAAATGAGTATACAGATTTTTTTTTCGACTAGCTTTGACAATATTATTTCTTTGTAAACTTTTTTTAAATCAGAAAGATAAGAATAAAAGAAAGCTACAGACCATGGATTTTTCTGGAGGAGAAAGCTAACACTTTCCCTGAAGCTTTTAGCCACGCACAGCTGAGTGCCTGCACACGGTCAGCGCCTCCTCATTCTATCCATGTATATTATGTCATATCCCAGTGATGTAACATTCAGCTAAACAGCCTCAGGGCTTCACGATATTAAGCATTCTGTCTGACAGCCTAAAGGCTTTGTGGTTAACTAGCTGGTCAAGGAAGACGCAGACAAGAAGTACAGTATATTTGCAATTTACAGGGGGATGATTATTTCTATAGAGGCAGAGCACATAGAGCACATATACATGCATCGCCCATGACAAATAATTACTGATAAACATCTTGAAGTAATCTGTAAGAGGGAACAGAAGGCTTGGAATCATTATGCTGGGTTAATGATATGTTACATAATTGTAAAAAATACTTTTTCTTTTTTTCTCCAGCATGCAAAATAGCATTATGTTACTAATTAAAATTAAGCATGAACATGTTATTGATTAAACCAACTCATGTTTGTGTGTCAAGGGACCTTCATTATGCTCATTGGCCTCATTATCACCTCCTAAAGTAAGAAGGAAATCCATAGGGAAGCACCAAAATCATCTTTAAACTGTACTCTCATATGTTGTTGTACTGCATGCAAATAGTGCAGGCTATCGCTGATCATGCTGTCATTAGCTCACTTTCCAATTTGGGTTGGTTCAGCTGGTTGTATCAAAAAATAGTCCAAAATCACACAAAATGTTTGTCATATTGTCTTCATGGGGTACAATATGTGAAATATGCACTTTGGAAACATGCACACTGGTCCCAAAGACATTGCATTTTTTCTTTTATTTGAATGTTTATTCCCCTCCTTGAACTGCCACCTTACAGTGGTGGAGGGGTTTGTGTGCCCGAATGATCCTAGGAGCTATGTTGGTCAGGGGCATTACACCCCTGGTAGGGTCTCCCATGGCAAACAGGTCCTAGGTGATGGGCCAGACTAAGAGCAGTTCACAAGCTCATCATGGATTCCACAACATCAAGGTCTCCCGGATTGGCGGAGCCAGGCCTGGGGTTGGGGGTCGCAGGCGAGCGCCTGGTGGCCAGGTCTTTGCCCACAGAACCCGGCCAGGCTCAGCTCGAAATGGCGACGTGGGCCCGCCTTCAAGCAGGCTCACCACCCGCAGGAAGGTCCATGAGGGGTCGGTGCAATGTGGTTTGGGTAGCAGTCATGGCCAGGGGCCTCGACAACCCAATCCTTAGGACCAAAACTCTGGCCATAGGGACATGGAATGTCACCTCGCTGGGGGGGAAGGAGCCTGAGCTTGTGCGGGAGGTTGAGAGGTACCGGCTAGAGATAGTCGGGCTTCCAGCTCCTTGAGAGTGGTGGACCCTCCACTAGTCTGGAGTTGCCCAGGGTGACCAGCGGCGAGCTTGCTTATAGCTCCCCAGCTCAGCTGCCATGTGTTGACCCCGGTGAACGAGAGGGTCACTTCCCTGCACCTTCAGGTTGGGGATAGGTCTTTTGCTGTTGTTTGTGTCCTACGGGATCCGAACAGCAGTACAGAGTACCCAGCCTTCTTGGAGTCCCTGGGAGGGGTACTTGATAGTGCTCCGACTGGGGACTTCAACGCTCACATAGGCAATGACAGTGATACCTGGAGGGGCGTGATCGGGAGGAACGGCCTCCCGATCTGAACCTGAGCGGTGTTCTGTTATTGGACAGTTTGTCCATAACTTGAACACCATGTTCGAAGCATTTCGAGGGTGTCCATCAGTGCACGTGGCACCAGGACACCCTAGGCTGGAGGTCGATGATCAACTTTGTTGTCGTTTCATCTGATCTCCGGCCGTATGTCTTGGACACTTTGGGTAAAGAGAGGGGCTGAGCTATCAACTGATCACCACCTCGGTGGTGAGTTGGATCCGCTAGCGGAGGAGGAAGTTGGACAGACCTGGCAGACCCAAACGTATTGTGAGGGTCTGTTGGGAACGTCTGGCCGAGCCCTCTGTCAGGGAGGTCTTCAACTCCCACCTCTGGGAGAACTTCTCAGGAATTCCGAGGGAGGCTGGGGACATTGAGTTGGAGTGGATCATGCTCTCTGCCTCCATTGTCGATGCGGCAGTTCAAAGCTGTCGTGGCAGCAACCCCCGATTCCGTCAAGCTGAAGAAGGAGTCCTATCAGGCCATGTTGGCCTGTGGGACTCCTGACGCAGTTGCCGGGTACCAGCAGGCCAAGAAAGCCGCAGCCCGGGCAGTCCTGGGAACGCCTCGGAGTCCCCCCAGAAGAGCTGGAGGAAGTGTCTGGGGTAAGGGAAGTCTGGGCATCTCTGCTCAGATTGCTGCCTCCGCAACCCGGTCCCGGATAAGCAGAAGAAGATGGATGGATGGATGAATGTTTATTCATTTAAGTGATCACAGAAAAGTCATCAGATCCGTCAGTCGGTCCATTCATTCAACCGTGGCTCCATGTGAAAAAATACCAAAAAAATCCCTCCAACTATTCATTTATCCGATTAATTCCCCTTTCATCTTTACAGCCTGTCACAGCACTCTGTCTGTCTTGTACATCTACCTTCCCTGCTGGCAGAATTAGGATTCTGTCTGTGGTTTACCTGAGTTGGACGTCCTTCCTGTGCCTCATCGATCCCCAGTCAAGTGAGACCATTGACTTTTCCCTCTAATGAGAGAGGAGGTCAACAGCTTGCATAGCTGTTTTAGATCTGGACATTCTCTATACAAACACAATCACATGCGTGAGCCAATGCATGGTCGTCTGGCATTCACAACAGACACACACACACACACACACACACACACACACACACACACATAAGCAAGAAGGCTGTTACGGCCGAGGAGCTGGAGCCAACATAAAGTTTACTGCTGCTTCTCATCAACGAAGAGAGAGAGCTTCATTATAAAAATCCATCTCTGACTCAGCGGTGGCCATGTGTATTCATCCGTCTGTCATAACCTTCTTTAGAATTTCAAAGTATTACATTCCGCTGAATTAAATTAAATAAAGACACCAATATCTTTGATTGATTACCAGGAGGTTCCCTATTCATGACTTTAAAAAAAGCCTTTTAAAATGTTTATGTTTATTGGGATTGATTTGGAATATGTCAGCCGTCAGTACAAAACTTTTGCAAATATGGTGAATAATGCAACGTATTGTTCAGGCAGCGTTCATGGAACGGTCTGCATGGTAAATCCATGACTCATGACTATCACCCATGCTTGAAACATCATTGTCAGACAGCGTGAGTCAGTGTGAGCACAATGATCTGAAAACATGAAAAGCAATATGAGAGAGCTATGAGGGATTTCACACTACAACAATGCGAGCTGAATGACTCATCACAGACAAAATCTGATTTTTTTATTTCATATATATGTTTTTTTTTAACCTCGCTCTTTTTTTCTTTGAGCACATTGCGTATTTAGATGGCATCTGACCTCAGCGCTCCTAAACATCATTAGCTTCACATTAAAGCAATAGAAAAGAATGACTGGATTTATGGTGAGCTCTCATCTGAGCAGCATGCTAATAAGCCTGAATTCATCTGCTATTCAACACACTAAGACTAGCGTGTTATTGGCTGCGCACTGATGGCCCACTGTGTAATGGCGTGTGTTGTGCCATTAGTGTCTGTAATTGTGTGACAGCGTGTATACGTGTGTGTGTGTGTGTGTGGTGGGCTGGTGCGTTGCTTATATACCGACAGTGCATCTGTTTGCAGCTTGTGTGCATATGTGTCCACAGATATTTACTGTGTGTTAGTGAGATAAGAGCTTAGAGGTGTGTAGTGTAATTAGTGAGGTGTGTGTGTGTGCGCGCACGCGCGTGTGTGTTTCCAGCAGTGATCCATATTATTGCTGAAAACTGTAAATTTTCATCTCTCCTCAGGGGGCACATAAACCTTCTGGCTGGGATGTTAACTGAATCTTCCCCTTCGGATTGCCTTTTCTGTTCATCTTTTCTTGACTTCAACTGATAAAAACCAACAGCATCAGCACTGTTTTTTAACCAAACTATTGCAGACACATGTGATTGTTTTCAACAGGTTGTGAAGAATACATTTTAATTTTCTATTCTATCCTCAGAAAATAACCCTCATATACAACTAATTTACACAAAACAAATACTGACAAGATGACTTTACTGTACCGTGGAAACGTGTATACAATAATCTACTACTTTTAATTAATTAAATACTACATTTTTATGCTTAAACAACTCAGAATAGTTGGTTAAGGAAAGGTGTGGTCTTGATTAAATATTGAAAAAGTCGATGATGACTTCAAGGAGAAGATACGGTGCATTGATGTGATAGTATGATTAGATGTGTGTTTTAAGCCACGCTAGCACATTGTTGTCTCGGGACAACAATGTTTGCTTTGTTGGTCGGTCCACCAAGTTGGTCCACACTAAATATTTCCAACACTTCTGCTGGATTGCCATGAAATCTAGTACAAATATTCATAGTTGTCTGAAGAAGAATCCCGGTGACTTTGTTGATCCCATGACTTTCCTTCTGCTGTGACGTGCAGGCGCAAAATGTTGTAAAGATATTCATGGTTCCCCTCAGGATGAACTGTAATAACTTTAGCGATCCTCTGACCTTTCATATGCCGCAATCAACGGACAAAATTTTAATTTATCCAATACTTTCGTTTAATAAAAATACCAGCGAAACTTATGACATTCCCATTAGCCTCAGGTGAACTTTGTGTTTAGTGGTCAATAGCAAATATCACCTTTCTCACATGATAAACTAAGACTGGTTAACACAAACACTGTAAGCAAATATAGTCTAGGCACCATTTATTTCTTTTCGAGGTATCTTTTCGACAACGGAGTCCTTTTGATGTGTGAACAGATTTGAGCAGGTCGCAGCACAAGAGAAAGCAGTCGAGAAACTAGCAAGACATAAACAGGTAGACTGTGAGAAGAGGTGGAGAGTAACATGCTGACACCTTGACAGAGACAGGTAGATGGGATGATTTATAAAGAGGAGTTGGTGAAGGCTGGGAACGATAAAATATGGAGGGAACGAGTTGATTGAATAGAGTGAATTATAGTGAGACAGTGAGTTATGAAAGAGAGACAGCGGGGGACACAAATAGAATGAGATGAGAGATGGTAAGGCGGGATGGGTGATGGAGGGAGAGAGGGAGGTGTGGAGGCATAGGGTAAAAGGCAGAGATGGGGAACGAGAGGGGTGAGAGCAGAGAGATTAGGATGGGTAATCCTGGCAGGTCTAAAAGCTGAGCTTTTAAAAATTGGGTTAATACCCCGAAACCTTTGTTTTGTCCTCGTGTTCCCTGTGACGTGCGTATGTGTATGTGTGTGTGTGTGTGTGTGTTTATTGGGGGGAAATACAGGAATGAAGAGAAACGTCCTCTCTCCATTAACTCGATAACATCAGTGAAGATTAACTGCAAACGCTGCCTGTCTTCCTTAAACTCATATCATGTGTTTAAATCTATAAAATACTCTAGTTTACTATATTTTCCATGCAATATGTCTGTGTCATTGAATCTATCCGCCTCTTTGTCTTTCTTTCCCCTCAGTCTCGGACTTCTCTCGCTCAAGCATGCAAACGCAACGCAATTAGTTGTTTTGGAGAAAAACAGCTGGCCTACATTTCTAATTGACTTGAGAAGGCATCAGCTTGACCTGAATCAAAAAATGCAATGAGCTCACTCAACCTCATTTATTAAAATAAGGACCTCAGCCCTCATATCCACTTTAGTCTAAAAAGCTATTTTTTTAATGCAATAAAATTTGACGTGCAGCATTTTGACATCAATCAGCTTTAATTTCATGATATTAGTACCTTTATGGTTAAGTCCAAGTTCAAATCACCAAGGAGATCGACGGTCTTTCTCAGCCACTGTGCTGCATTTTAAGGAGTCTGTCCATGGAAGATGATGGAGGCAAAGGCACAGTAACTCCACGCAGCAGAATTTCAGTTTTTTAAAGTTTTTAAAAAAGTGTCACTGAGTTTTGTGTTCTTTTGGGTGTGACTGTTTATCACGCTGGCTTCAAGAAACCCTGATACTGCTTTGGTTTGTGGAGATTAAAGACAGAATTTATCAAAATAGCGGCATATCAGAAGGATTAAACCGGTATTTCAATCTACAACAAAAAAAATAGTAAGAGGATTGACAATGGTGGATTAGCAGCACCTATTTTAACACGTTTGACAGCAAGAGGGAAAATGTAATTAAACAAAAAAAGAGGATAACATTTAAAAAGATAAAGGTCACAGCCTTTCAAAGGTAATTTATTTTAGCCTTTAAACTTACTGATGAGTGGGAACCAAAACAGTAAAGTTGTGGGCCGGACAGCAAAAGCACCAGCTGAAACTTAAAATAAAGCTCCATAAAGCCGAGCAGAGCTGCAGATTCACGCTGAAGAACTGTTTTCACATTGTCATTTGATACATCATAAGTGCAAAATATCTGTTAAAGCTGGGAAAGTAGCTCTGACCTGTTGTAAAGGAGGATGTCAGGGGTCCAGATCTGGTCTGAAGGGAATCGCAGGTTCTGGACACCGGGGTAGTTTTCTGGATTCCAGCTCAGGTAGATGTCTGTCCAGTACTGAGACACACAGAGGGAAAAAGAAAAAAGAGAGATTTTTACTTAACACTTTGAGACGGTCTTACATTTTTTAAAAGTGGGTGCAATAACTCTCCATTTAATGTCCAAAACGGCTGAGTTGAACTAAAGAATTTGAACCTTTACAAGAAAATGGCACATTCAATAGAAAAGAAGGGCTGTGTGTTTACAGGAAGGGAATGAAAATTGAAGGGTAAAATGACTCAGGCAGTGTTACTGTTTTCTACATTAAAGAACAATTCTGAAGTTATCAGGGAGGCGACAAAATGTAATTCCTGTAAACATGTTTCTAACCACGCTGTGACTCCTATTCTGACATCGGATAACGAACTAGAACGGTTCTTCTCTCTGCTTCTTGAAAACTTGTCTTCTTTCCAAAGCATCAAGTCAACATTTCTGCCACGCTTAAAAGCGAGCGACAAGCAAACCATGTCCTACTTGAAAAGCCTCTAACTTTTAAACAGACTAATTTGGCTCGAGGCCACAAATCTGTCCGTGAAATCACTAGCCTGCTGGAGTTAAGGCCATTTAGTATCGAGTTGACTGCCACTTAAACATGCCACGCCCGTCATCCCTCTTCGTCCTCCTCCCCTTCTCACTTTCTGCTTGACAAATCTGCCTGGACTGATGTTCTCTTGGGTGTGCCAGCATTGAAATATACAAAAGCACTGTCTCTCACTTTCCCTCTCACTAACACACACACCCACGGCACATAACAACCGGTGGCTGAGATCCAACAGTGAGGATGATGTTTATAACAGATAGTGTTACATTACAGATAGCTTGAAAATACTTTGATGGATGAGCTAACAGTTACTAATACTAAATGGAAATACAGTAAATACTGGAATATAAATATTGCTATTAGACTGTGAGCGAGTACAAAGAATCAATTTAGGAAGTAAATTGTTTCTCTGGATGTGCACGGTTAAAATTCAATCTCATCAACACTCACTTAATGTAGTGGTGCTAGTCATTTGAGAAACACAGTCACAGAGTCTTTAGAAGATAATTGTGTAATAAAGTTGGAAATATGATTAAAACACAGTAGGATGATAACAACGTTGCCCTCTCAAAGTCTGACTCACCAGCTGCAGCCAGGCGTTGGTCATCAGCACTTGGTTCTTCTCATCCTGAAGACAGAAGCAGAAAAAAGAAGTGGAAAGGGAGAATAAGCTTTTCTTTTTGTATAAGAGAGGGCAACTGAGCCGATACATATGTAATATAGTGGAAAAGGGCCTTTGTCATCAGTAAGTCAGTGCAGTTGTTTTGCATACCTGAGGAAGAACAAACCAGGCAGTGTAAAACTGTGTAACAGCTGTTTTTTAACCGACTGTGGCTCTGTTGAACGGTTTCACAGTGGAGACATCTAACAAATTGCACAAACCTTTAAGAAAAGATACCGTAGGTTCTTGTGGATTTAAACATGGGCAATGAACTGTAAAAAGCTGTGCAGTCTTCAATAAAAAAAACAATAAAAACAATGACACAAATCAAATCATATTCACAGAGATAAAAAAAAAAACATCACAAAAGGAACACGAGTTTCTTGTCTTATCACTGATGCACAATGAACAGGTTCATCTGTGTCTTTATTTATTTCATTAAGGTACATGCCAACACTTAAACATGCTCTTAATTCGCGTTCTGTTAACACACTAATGAGACCAATGGTTGAGCTCAACTGTATTATTCATAAAGGGGGTAATGGCAAATTTTTACATAACACTATTGTTTTAGTAATTGTAATTGCTATTAATTCCTGGTTATAAATATTTTATTATTGTCTGAAATAAAGTTAATAACGCAAAAAAAAAAAAAAAAAGTAGAAAGCAATACAGATGATTTTTACCAAAGAAAGAACTTCAGTGTACATTTTGCATTTGGGCTGAGGTGCTTCTCATATTCTACCTTCAAGTTGAAATTAGCATTTCTGTAAGCATCAGAACAGGAATGCCCTCACAGATTCTTTGATAAAGAGGAGACGAAGAGAAGGCTGAATGGGATCAAAGAAGTTTCCCCTTTTCATGCACTGCATCTGTTTTTACAGTTACTGGCTATCTATCTCTCTCTCTCTCTCTCTCTTTGTCCTCTGAGTTGAAAATGTCTGCACATTTGGCAAACCTTTCTATAGTGTCTTTTCTGAAAGCAGATGACCTAGTTGATCCAGCAAAAGTCACAGCTGAAAGTAATAACTGGAAATGTTTGTCTCCTCAGAGATTTCGATTCCCCCAGTGGTTTGTGTGTGTGTGTGTTTGCAATTTAATAAAAGTAGAGTTGCGGCTCGTGTAAAATTCATATCCTGAAAATATTAACTTCACTCACCTCTTCAAGGTCAGAAAACCAGGATGCTGGATAGTGAGCATGCATTCAATATACACACAGTGACACAGACTTGACCTTTCTTAATCTACTTTAAGTAAAATATTTATTGTCAGTGTTTCTCCCATCAAAAGTCTGTCTTGTAACTCTTGTGTATTAATGTTTAATCAGTTTTTTCTATAGGCTAGATGTGACTATTCATCTCTCTTGGTCACACTTGTTTGATTGGTATCCACTGAAAGCCTTTCAATGCTGACAAGCTCTTCATATACAGAAGTAAGACCAGCATAGATGGGGGTGTCTTCTTCAACATATTAATCTTATCTATAGATGTTTTTCGTTTTATTACCACTTTTATTATGGATACCTTTTCTTTGACACCCCCTTTGTCTACAAATATGACAAATATATAGTTCACTCCCCTTCCCAGTTAGTGTCAGTTCAGCGCCGGTGGGGTGGCTCCACTGTATTCCTATATGAGCCTACATTAGTTTTATGTTGTACCTGCAGGGCCAAACCTTCAGTCACACTGGACGGCAAAAAGGAGGCTGTACCAGCGTCTGGTTCAGAGGTAGTTTTACAGATTTAACTGACGGTCACCACCGGAGCTGAGAGCGTCAGAGCAGCCAGCAGCCATGTCGCCCTGTCCGGCATTGCTCTGTCCTTACATCACCCTCCTCTGTTTACAGTTGATTTTGGGGTGAGGTAACTTTGAGAGGGTGACTCAGTTTGTAGCCTGCCATGCTGTTGCTCCTGCATGACGTGTACAATGGCGCAGTAAAAAAAAAAAAAAAAAAAGACAAAATGCGAGTCGACTCATATGCAGACCAATTGCTTTAATGGCTCTTCTCCTTCAAATGTTTGTATGTTTGTGTGTATGTGCTAGTTGTGCTTCTTTTAACATGTCTCTCTGTGAGTCTCTATATGGAAAAAATCACCTAGAAAAGGCCTTTAAAGTTGATAAATAAATGAGTTGAATGAACATCATTGTTCCCATGTTAGTAAAATTATAATGTATTAGCACCAATCTATCAATCAAACATCAATTACTGCTACATAATTGGAACCAGTCCCACATACTGACCCAAGGTGTTCAGTAACAGTTAGATGTATCTTCTCCAGATATCTACTTTACCCTGTTATTCCATTTCATTCCCTACCGTATTTCTCCAGCCATTCAGGGGATATATGCGGATGACCTCTTCCCATCCTCCTCTTACATTATAATGGCTTAATAACCACAGTTTCTGAATTATATTACTTTTTCAATTGACTTGTCTCTGTTAGAAGCTCTGCAGAATCTGAGTAAAACATGCGTCACGTCACTCTTCCATTCTCCTCCTCTCAGACAGATGAGACGACAACATCTACCAGGAACAAGGACAAACAACCCTAAAATTGCCCCACTGTGAGAAGCACGGGCCCTGTGGGAAGAACACACACAAAAAATGGTATATCTGCGTGTTCTGACAAATGAGAGCAGACATCTAGCTGGTATGAAGCTAAGTGTATTTAACACACCAACGGTTCCCTACAGTGTCTTCCCTCTGGACGACGGGCTGACTGACAAATGTACATGCAGGCTGAGTCTCGCAGGTTGTCTGTCCTCTCCGGTGGTTAATGAGACGAGGATTCATTTGAAGGCCCCCTGCTAATCCGAGAAGAATTTTCACAATTTGAAAAGTCATTAAAGATGGTCGACCTGGATTGATTTCTGGGTCACGGGCTGGAGGGCAGAGGAAGTAATTTTCATAAATTGGGAATGTGTTAGGGCTGTCAAACTCAGGTAGGCACAAAACACAGCGGCAGCGGCCCTCAGGGAGAGGTTGACACCTCTTATCTACAGTCTAGACAGCACAAGAAAATGTGGATGGAAAAGTAAATAAGCAATGTTAACCACTCCCTTAGCAACTATTTTTACAAGCATATGAAATTTGATGCAGGAAGTCCTGTTGGAGTAATATATTAATGTTTTTAAAGTAATTTCAGACACCAACACTGCATACTCACAGACAAAATCTTACAACTCTGGACAGTTTTCACTCTGGCAAGCATTTTCAATCTTTCATCAAAGCAACTGTGTTTAAGTAGCTATACTTAGTAGTTGCTTATCATGTAAAGTTATCTATCAGAAATAAGTGGTTGCATTTGATTGGCTACCTCAGTGCCTCGCTGGATGACGTCACACTGCAGCAAAAGTTGTGCCAGGTTCACTTTTTTTTGCAGCATGAGTATATATTGCTATGTTGCAGCAACATTGAAATTGCTTGGTGTTAAAAGAGAAATGGAAATGTGTCAGTTGAGGTACAGTTGTAGAAATTCAACACTAAAGAACAATGTATGTATGAAAGTCCTCAGTGTGTGCGGCCAACTTTATTATGTCTCCCAGCTCAGAGGGTCTTTATATTACAGAAGTCAAACAGCTGTTCCATGAGTACAAACCTGCTGCTAAATGTGTCCCTTATGCCACAGATACCCACGGCTTAAAAGAAACACACATCAGAATGAAACACACTCACAGAAAACACACTATGTATGAACATACATGGCCTATAAAATACTAAAGTAGCTATACATAAGGAATCAGCATATTTCCCTTGCACATATTACTTGCTTGCAGTGAGAATACTCCATTGTTCCATTCAAGTATTTCCTCACTTTTCTTTAGATTCTTCACTCTGCTGTGGCATTTATTCAAGTCAATGATTCAATTTCAGTCCCCTTCAGGTTTCCATTAAATGACACACTGAATGACCAGTAAAACACAACCTCACATGCACAAATGAAACTTTGTGCCACAACACACACACACACAAAGAATACAAGTGAATGCTGTCTCCCTCACCACATCTATGATCTGCAGCAGCGTGAGGCCCAGCTCCACTAGGATGGCAGCTGAGTCATTGACCACAGGCCTCTCCAGTCGGTTGTAGTTAGCCAGCAGCTCCTTGTACAGTCTCCTCTGGTGTTCTCCCTGCAGGGACCCTGGGAGGAAACAACAGGAACAAGAGGAAACATGGTTTGAGGGATGAATATTTTGAAAACAAAGCATCATCTGCACTTAAAGTCAGCGCCAACATTTGAGCGTGCGAGTTTTACCCTTGACAGCTTTTGTGATAATCTAAACTCAAACATGATTATTCTATTAGGAGGTGGATCTTTGAGATTATTTTACCACACATAACCACCAGCAGTTAGTACATATTTCAGAGTTGGTAGTACACTTCCACAGTCACTACAGATGAAGGTCACTCCTTGATGTATAGATACAGGATGGCTCTTTTTGTTTGCATTTTAAAGCATAAATCTAGTGCTGAATTAATGGTGTTCCAGAGCAGGATGTAAAAAAGGTTATCACTGTTTTGGCTTGGGCTGTCTCTTCCCTGCAAATTGTGCTTTGGAACATATTCTTGTGCATCGAGGCTGAATTCTAATCCAGAAAGTGGCTTTAATGGCCTTCCTAACCTTTTGCCCTTTCTTTGCTGGCAGCAGCCTGCAGTCAGATTATAATTTACCTGGTGGAGTTTCAAACACGCTGCCACATCCTGCACCTATCAAGTCTGTACAATTTGTACCCGCTTCCTACAGCACATTGTGTAGACCTGCCTTTGGTGTGAACAATGTATAAGAAGAAGATGTGCTGTTGATCTGAAAGTTTTGATGAATAATGCATAAATAAACACAGGTGCTGACATCTGCATTTACATCCACAGACTGTAACACACACACACACACAAGAGTGGCAGAACTGTAAGTTGGTGTAGTCTTAAGTTCCAGGGTGATTAAAATGATGTGTTTGTTGGCCAGACTCTCATCACCATTACTGATCCTCTCAACCTCACCTTCCACACACGTTTAGCACTATCCATTTTGTCCAAAAATAAAGGGAGACACACAAATACCCACACACTCACACACTATCAGTCCACGTTGTTATTGACCTTGGAGTCACTGATTTCACTGAAGTGCATTTTGCAAAGAAAAGCAACAGGCTAAAAGCTTCATATTAAAAACACCATTCATACGAATTATTCATTTAATATTATATATTAATGCATATTATTCATAGCAGGTCATTTACAGTTATTCAGAGAGTGTTTTGTGCTCCTGGTGACGTGCTCATACTGCAGGTTAAAGATGTTCTAGTTCGTTTGTTTACTTCTTATGTGGCACAGTTCTGTTTTAATGACAAAATGACAAATGTGAAATTATGAAAACCATATAATAACACATACAAACAGCATACAGATTTGTATAATACTTACGTATTGTTACAAACACTTTCGATGCACACAAGATGTGACATATATATATATATATATAGAAAAATATAGTTGATCACAGGCAAACAAGAACAGTTCACTCTCTATCATGCATTACACACAGACAATATGCACAATCCATTGATATAAAATGTGCTCAGTAGGCCATCCCCATTCATAGACAATATAATGAAAATCCACTTTCAAAGTGCAGAAAAAGGAGAAAAACAGAATATCAGACATGTAGTGTGGATGAGAAATAAAGTAATAGGTTTGCAGAGAAGGAGGGGAGTGAGCTCTACAAGCTGTGAAGACTGGAGGAGTGTGCCTTTGGCCCGGCGTGGTGTTGATTGGCCCATTAAGGCTGTAATGAGGAGAGTTATGACAGGACAGAGCCTGAGGTCAGAGACAGCAGAGCTAGGAGAAGCTGCTCGGCACAGCAGAATCCCTTTCACCGCTCTTAAAGAGCCACACAGACTGACTGATGCGTCATCCTTCATAGACGTGAAGCTGGACTGACAGATCCATGGCTGTCCTGCAGACACACATGGACACCCGCAGATATGGATACTGACACATGGACACCCAGGCTAGTACTCAAATGTTACACTTACAGCTTCTGCAAAGACAAAAACACAATCTAAATAAATCAATACACACCACCACAAAGGCACGAGCCTGTCCATCTATGTAATTTGCACACACACTCAAATCTAACTACAGCCTCTTCTGCAGCTGCTCCCCTGCCAGACTCCCTCCTGTTTCTCTCCTGTGTTTTATTACTGCAAATTGTGAACCGAGGTCCCAGCAAACATAACTAAACTAATAAAGTCAGCGAAGAAGAATTGAAAGCTCGGTCTCCGCTGTTGCCTATGTTGTCTCATAAAAGCGTGTTTGGAAGGAATTAAATAATCAAATAAAATAAACCACTGTGCCAACTAACTTTAATTCGCAAACAAACGCATGCTGCATGCTCCAGGGATGAAGAGATAGATCCATTAGTTGTTTTTTTTTTTGTTTGTTTGTTTTTTTTTTAACCTTCTCACTAATGAAGCTGATATGAGAAGCGGGCAAGAAGACATCATTTTCCAAACACAGCAAGAGGCCTCATCAAACAAACTCCAGCAGAGGGAGGGAATGAGGGGGCAGAGGGCGTAGAGGGAGCAGGAGGATGCCGCTCGCTCATCACCCTCTTTCTTTATGTCGGAGTTCTCCACCTTTGTCCTTGCCTTTAAAGAGCATGATGGAAAACTCTCTGGGGAGGATTTCCACCGAGAGCGCATGAAAGAAATTCAATTGTCAAGAAGACGTATTTATTCTAATATTATCTTTTAATCAAATACATCTTTTGTTTTGGATTAATTCAGGCCATTTACACAGCAAAGCGTGATCATTGCTCTTTTGTTATTCCATCACCTTTTATCTTCAATCATGTACAAGTGAGAACTTGAATGAGCAATTAAGGCTGACAATCAGCCAATAAATACAGCTGTAGGAATACTTATAGAAAAATCATTTTAATTATGCATTTAACCTTTGACCTGGTGACCTTTTCGATACTAAACTGAATTACTGCAGTTCGTCTTCATTAGATGCTGCTTTACTTTAGTTAGTTTGACCTAAGAATCTAAAGTAGATCAATATTCCATCAATCTAACAACATGGTGGTCATTACAGGAAATGTCAGTGTGTCTTGTTGAGGTCTATGAGAAGTTCAGCCATTAATGAAGTTATCCAAATTATAAATTAAACCGGTAACAGGAAACACATTCATTATTTATTTCATTACACTGAGGTCAAGCCCTTTTAAGGTATTAACAAAAGAAGCAGAGAGGATTAGGAAAGCTTGAGCTTAGAGATGCAAACTGAAAGTCTAAATGTTACTGAATGTCTTGTCTGGTGGTGTAATTGGAAACTAAAACAGCACACACAGCAGCAATTCAGCCATTTTACACCACAAGGAGACCGTTTTTAAAGAAATCTAGCAATTGCTGAAGTATTTAGGCAAAGAAATTACCATGTTTTGTAAATAGTTAAGGAGTAAGATTTGCTTAACATTTAATCTTAGTTGAATCAAAACCAAAAATAGAGCGTAAGGTGGAAGAAGTGTTGTGGGCCATATCAGCTGAGTGACAGCGAGCAGAGTCAGGTTTTAATGGCCAAGCTGTTCACCTGCACCTGGTTATGACTGGACATCACTGGTCAGCTGTCACACAGCTGCGAATTAACCAGTGACATGAAGCATGAATGGAACAGCTGATGCCTGAACTAACTTAGCTGATTGCTTATCAAAGAACGTCTCCAGCTAAAAGTTACAAGCAATTCATTTTTTCTTTTTTTTTCCAAGTCACTGCAAAGTGTCTATTTTTTCAGCATTCTTGCTTTGAACTTTATGAACGCCTGAAATGGGTTTGGTCCTATCAGAACCAGACTGTACAAATGTTTGGTCACTTCCAAACAGGATCATGTCAGAGGTCAGTAAAAATCACATTTAGTTATCTTTTTTTCAGATAGTACATGTTGCTCAAACTGCCACTGAGTTTAAACATCATATTGATGAGCCAGACACAACTGTTATTCATTTTATTTTATATATTGACAAAGTATGAATAAGTACAAGTAAGTTAAAAAGTCAGGTTTCAGAATTCAGTTTAGTTATCCAGTGTATCAAAATTAAAAAACAGACAAACAGAAAACCATTCAGACTGCAGAAACAGTCAAAAAATTTCACACCGTGCCTAAAAATTCACACACACACACACACACACACACATATTTTCAAAGTCACTGATGGCTTCATTGTCTTCTTTTTTCCGAAGATAACTTCAGAAATCCTGCCATTGTCCTGCTTGTTTTCAGCTCTGTATACGCTGATGCGTACTCAACTAACTGATCCAGCACACTGAGGTTGCTCCGGAGCTCCAGGGTGTCTGCATATAATTAGTTCAAGTTTCATAAGCAGAGCCAGACTGCTTCTGGGCACCTCAGGGACCCCAAGGGCATCAACGCCCGAGGGGACCTTTTTATTTCGGTTCGGCAGAACCCCACAAAATATTAAAATATTTCACATATTCACAAAGTCTCCTTTGAGACCAAGCCAATTTTCTCTTTTTTGCATGTTTCCTCGACATCAACATTTATTAGAAGAATATTGGTTGTGAGAACTATCTTGCACATTACCGTGACAGAGAATGCAGAGGAAATGAAATTTTGAGACACAAAGAGATGTAAATTTAGTCTGTGTCTTTATGCATTGTGCTTTCTGCCCTGTGGTGGTGATACAACCTGTCCAAGTACCTGTCACTGTGCCTTTCAGTCAGCCCATACTGGGAGAGGCTCCAGCCACTGATGTTAAGTTTTAGAGCCATTCAAACACTAAGGACAAAAATAATGTTCTCAGCGTTTTTGGAACAGGAACTACAATTTTGGATAGGATTAAAAGGAACACATTAAGAATTGACATCAAACAGGGGAGACGCTTTGAAAAATTCATATTGACAACAACGGTTATGACTGAGTCACGATGAGACAGCTTCAGCGACAAATCTGTTAGAATAAAAATAAAGGATCATTTTGCTTAGCATCAGTGAAAAGGGAAACAAGTATGTGTGAGGTAAGAGGAGCATCAGACTTCAGACACATGGCAGCTTTCTACAAATGCGGAAGAGGAAGAGAAGAAAAGAAGATTGCTAACATGTACGAGACTGTTGACGTTTTGACGTTTTTGTAAAACTTTTGTTTCAACTCGGGCCTGCACCAGCAAGTTTAATTTTTTAAATGTATTGATTTAAAAAAAAAAAAAAAAGTACATTCAGGTCTGTCAGTATTAGTTTTGAAAAGGTGTATATTTTGGTTTGTTTTAGCACATATAATTTTCCATGCTGTGTGGAAAAAATTCCAACTCAAGGCAAGCTATCTTTTTTCCATTGTCATAAATTTGAGGGACTAATCAGATTTCTTATGATTTTGTATTTCCAGCCAAAAAGAAACATGCAGATGATGAATGGATGGTCAGATTGTCAGCGGGTGAGAAAGTTGCACATGTTAGCACATGCATAATGCAGTACGATGGTGCGATTGAACACAGTTTTAAATATTCTATGCAAATGTAAATAACTATATAAAAGGAAAATAAGCTGCACATTCCTCCTCCCTCAAGCTTTCCACCTCTAATCTCCATTCTTCACACCTTCTTTCCTTCTCATGTAAAAGCCACGCCAATTTTTTTGCACTATTCGCCTCCCTTGCTATTCTACTGTACATTTTCCTTTTTTTTCTATTTTCTGACTGCACCTCTCACTTTATCAGTGGCTTCATCCCTTTACAAACCATTTCCATTCCATTTGTGATATCCCCTCTTTTGATCCCTCTCTATAAATGCCTCTCTTGTTGCCTCTTTTCCTCCTTTTCAGTCTGTCTGCCTTGTCCTAAATTTACTTGTTTGTTCCTATTTTCTGCATTTTTATTTACAGAGCCGATTACGTTGTGGGGAAGCCAACCAAAAGCTGTAAAAACATGGCCATGATCTTCGCTGTCACCAGTTAGTCAGCATCATCTGTGAGCAAATGGTGGGATGTTAATAGAAAGCTTTAATGAGGAGTACAAGTGAGGCCAAATAAACGGGCAAAAGGTGAACTCCACGATGTCACACCAAAAGTGCAGGTTTTTGTTAGAGGTGTCATCTGACAACACAGGAACGGCACAAACATGAAGCATATTATTATTCTCTCCCTCTCTTTCTCCCTATCGCTCTCTCTGTCACACACACACACACACACACACACACACATTAACATATATGGAGAAATTCAGCCAGGCGATTCTGTCCCATCTGAATATTTTTTACTGGGTCAATGCGTTCAGATGAGGCTTCCAAACACACTCATCAGACACAGGCTATCCAAACATAGATGGCCTGAGGGACCCATTCTCTCTCTCTCTCTCTCTCTCTCTCTCTCTCTCTCTCACACACACACACACACACACACACCTCACAGACACACACCCAAACAAACAAAATTGCTATTTTAGGCAGAGCACTAAATGACCACCTCTTACACTGGGGTGTTTTAGTGTCCCTGATGAGCCCAGCTAAACCCATCCAGACTGAACCCTCATCCAACACGCACACACACACACACAGTTTCAGCTGGTAGGATGAAAGCATGCAGAGGAACGACATGGCTTTGTTCCATAGTCCACCTCTGCCAAGATGATGTGTCAATCTATTATCATCCATCCATCCATTTTCTATACCTGCTTTATCCTGACACACAGGGTCAGCAGGGGGTGCTGGAGCCTATCTCAGCTGTCATTGGGCAAGAGGCGGGGTACACCCTGGACTGGACGTCAGTCAGTCACAGGGCTCACATAGAAAGACAGACAATCACTCACACTCACATCCATACCTCCTCCAAATTGCCCCTAGGTAATTAACCTAACCTGCATGTCTTTTGGATTGTGGGAGGAAGCTGGAGTACCCAGAGGGAACCCACGGCCGTCCATCTATTATCATGTTAGACAGAATTTTATCACTTTTATTTTTTATTATTTTATGCTTTTGGGAAATCCATAAATGATGTCACCTAAAGTCTAATAGAGACACAGGTCTCAGTAGAAGAACTGATTTTATTAGCTAACTGCAATTTTATGTTCAACATATGCTTGGTGTACTTATTGCATATTGAAAACATTACTGGGAAGCAAGCTGAAAACACAGCTTAATGTTGAGGATTATGTGGAGAAGCTTTAAGGGATAACTTCGCCTTTTTTCTAGTCCTTCTTAATATAATATTCATGTCTCCATATGCAGGTTGAAAATGTTATTTGTGGCCTTCATCACTATTGTCCAATCAAACTATGCATCTCCAATGTAAGAAACAGTGGAAAAGATCTTCATTTCATGTAAAATGCTTTTTAAAGTTTTTTTAAAGCTAATGGTCCAGCAGTTTGACTTATATTTTACAAAACCTTTTTCCTCTTTATGTCACTATCCCTCCACTGCCACTTAGAAAGGAAACTGTGTCCAGGAAAACATATTTCTTGTTTGATGAAGATGTCAGGTCTTTAAGACAGGTGAATTTTCTCGATTGACAGGCGTCTCAGCCTATCACAGCTAAGGTAGTTGTGCCGTTTTCCACGTTTCAAAACATCCCTTCTGATATAGACAGGTGACATTACAAATGTCATGCCCATGTTTGTCGACAGCTAAAGTCTGAAGTTGTTCTTCACACCAACAGTCTATCTGGCTAGACACACACTGTAGACAGGGTTAACATGGGGCCTCTCGTGTAGCTGGGGCCCCTGAGGTTCCCAGTGATGTAACATGAATCCTGATGAATAAACAGCGAGAACACTACAAAGCCCTGGTGACAAAAGGCTCAGGAGGATAAGATTAGACGTTAAAGGCTTTAAAGCAGATATGCAATTCATTTCAGTTTAGTTCAACATTAATTTTACATCCTGAGAGAAGATTCTTTCTTTTGAGACTTATCCCTCAGAAAAAGTACAAAATGCTACAATAAATGTCACAGTATTGTAAAACAAACCTGTCATTATTTAGAGTAATCTTGTTTCACACGGCGGTAAACATGCTTGCTATATCTCTAAAAATTGACGTAAACAGCCAAGTCTATTATCTGGTCTGGAACATAACAGATCCCAGAATGAACTGGGACAGAGAGACCGAGTTATGAACCTGGAAGAGGGGATAGGGCTGCACAATGAAACCGCCGACAGACCGCCGCTCCCTGAGGGCCTGGACAGTCGACACCATGGCAAATGTTAGATGTCTACAGCGATTCTGATGCAAATATCTTGTGTTAGGGTATGTGTGAGTGCTCGTGATAGAAACTGAAAGAGAAAAATAAACAGCCCTGCATGTACACAATCCCATGAGGATGTGGAAGCAGCGATATGACTTAAGACAAACTCCCACAAATTCTTCTCTTTAACAATTTGAAGCTAAAACAATACTCACAATAGAACAAGAGTTATGAAGTTTAAAAAGATGCATGGGAAAACAAAACTTTAACAGCAACTTAAGTTAATCTGTCGTAAATTAATCTGTCTTTAAAAACAACATCAGATAAATCTTAGAAACACTCAGGTACATCACATACTGACATTGCCCTGGCAATGTTTCTTTCATAAATCAAGCACATTTACTGATGGTAGTCTTGCACCAGTCGCTCTAGGATATGGTGGACAAACTCACATTAGTGCGACGTGTCCTTGCCAAATGTATAAACTGACACTTCCTTTCTCAAACCTCTAAATGGGCACCCACCTCAACAGGGGCCATCTATCTCTACCTTTAGATAATGGCCAAGACCTTGAAAACTGTCATTTAACTATCTGCAAGAAAAACACCCCCAAGGTGAAGAAATAATGGGACTCAGACATTATAGTGCCTGATGGGCTGCAACAAGGTGTGTGTCTACCATCTGTCTGCATGTAAAAAATACATTGTCTTGGATTCGTGCTTTTGTGAAGCATCCTTCAAAGACACCTTAAAGGACCCAATGTTATAGTGTATGAATCGATATGTGTATGCATGCACAAGCAAGTATGTGTGGCTTACACACGGTTCTGCCTATAAAACTAACCAAGTGCGCATTGATTTAAATTAAGGTCACTTCTACATCGGCAACGGTCTAGCACCTCATTATTTCAATCATTTGGCAGGGGAATGAGCCAGGGGAGGTCAGCAGTGAAGTTTCCAGATGTTCAGCAGCTTTAAACCTACATCTTAAGCTTATTCCCCGTTTAAAAACACAGACAGAGGGAGAGATGGGGAGAGCTGATAACAGGAGGAATGAAAATGAAGGAGATAAATAAATGTAAGAATATAAATGAAAAAGAGGGAAAGGAAAGAAGAAATCTTGGGTTATAGTGCGGTAAAAATGTAGTGAAAAAACAGCTTTATATGGCACCTATTTTTACTGCGAAAGTCAAATTTAACACGTTTCACATCTTGTAGTACTTCTCCACAGCAGGGCTATGACGTGATAACACAAGAGCTAAAACTCATTTCATTCATTAAGTATTATAGTCATGTAAATTCTTGTAAATACTATATAAAATCAGTAATGGTGACGGGGAAAGGGTGTGTCAAGGAGACAGGGTGGAGAGTGAACAAAGACAGATGAAGGACAGTGAAGGAGATCCCAGGGAGAAAAGTAATCCTGAAAAGATCCATTTGTCATTTCAACCTGCTGCACTCTCTGTATCTGTCTAGTTTTTCACTCTTTTGTGCAACTCTGTGCATATTTGTGCATTTCTCTAAAGCGGTTTCCATGTGCACATAAACCTGCTCATTAATGTTCTGCGTGGGTGTGATGTTTAAAGCAAGTGACGAAGGGATGGAAGCGTCTATTAACACATCATTTCCAGCATCATGTGACAATCTACAGTGGTGAGTGGAGACCAGAGCGTATGGTTTTGTGTTAATGGGGCTTTGGATGGATGGATTCATATAGGAGAGATTTATAATCTATGGTCGAGGGCTCTTAGCCTTAAAACCACTGGATTTAATCCTAATCCAGGAGCTAAGACCTTTGCTGTGTTGCTACACTGAGTGCTCGGCTACCACTTCTACACCATGTTGAACATAATCCACCACGCCCTGCCTATCTTTCTAGAAATAAAACTGGCGAAAGACCAACCCAACTGTTATATATGATACTTTAAATCTTCCATATTTTTCAACTTTTCAGGAAACTTGAAGGCAGCACAACCTGTGAATGAACAGCAGCACTCACACCACCTCGACACATGACCGAAATGCTAAACACGGGCATAAAAAGTCCATTTTATACAAACTTCATGATTAAAGAGTGTAGAGTCTGGCGAAGTGTTAAGTACTGCTGAGCATGGAAAAAATAAGATGCGGGCAGACTGTAGAAGAGTCTGCAAGAGAGAAAGAGACTAAATGAAAGAGACACAGGAAGACGTGGAAAGAGATGAGGCGCTGCACTGAAATCAAGCAGATACTATTACAGAATCTGTGCCAGAAAACTTCACGCTTACCAGTCTCTGATCCTCTGAGTCGGGGTCAGGAAAATACATTGATTGGAGTGAAAATACATTGTATTTTTGGTGCAGCTGAATATGAAACTGTTGCATCTTTTATATTCATATAATAATTTATTTATGACCAAAACAAAAATGCCCATTACCTGAGGAGTAAACTTGCTCAGTCACAATTTATCAGCAGTTACAGACTGTAATGTACTTTTACAAGACTAATTAACTCCATCATCTGTCTACAAAGCTGGGTTGTCACAAAATCATGTTTCAGTTTCAAAGAAACTAAGCTGTCTGATCTCATCTCTTTTGGCTCCTGTCTTATGTTTCCCTTGACAGACAAAAGCTGCTTATGAATGGCAGAGTGAACATACAAGCGTTACAAGCAGCTGGCTGCTTCCTTAACCCCCACGAGTAAAGGCTCAGAGGCACGCCTGTTCTCCTGCTGACAGTCAAACCTGACTCACCGTGACACAAAATATGGATCCACAGATATTCCCTATATGAAAAACATACAGAAGGGAGTGTCTGTGTTAGGTTTGGTGGCCATTTTAATGTCAAGTGAAAATATAGTTTATCCATACATCCTATCAATCTATCTACCATTCTATATATGTAGTGCTAGACTTTCCATTTCCACCATTTCCATGGTTTCACTTTCACATATGTATCACTAATTTTCAACCTGAAAATTCTCAGTTCAGGTCAATTCAAAGACTCAAAAACTTTATATCTAAGCAAATTCTTAAAACCTAAAGTAAATTTAAAAAGACTGAAACTTTCTCATCTTGTTGGCTTTCCAGAACTGGAAAATAAAAGAAAAACTTCTATTTTGTAGTTCCTTCACCCGTTTGACAACTAGAGTAGACACACGCTGAAGACCAACACTGTCCCACCATGAGACAGCAACACGCTCAACACTCTGTCCATGAACAACAGAGGAGGCCTCCTGTGATGTGTTAATCTACCCTCTTTATCTCTCTCTTCAGTCTCACAACGAGATGGATCCAGATCAGGATGAAGAGGTAGAAGGTGGCAGGTTTGCTGCTTGCGCATGGTGTATGCACACACACGTACACACACATATAGAAAGGGTTTGAAAGCACATCCTCAGCAAAGCCGCTGTGTCACAAACTGGTACGTAAACAACCCAGATGTTACAGATGATGATGATGATGATGGGATGGGGCTTAGGAGAGCATTACAGCAAGCATGCACATCTCATTGCACACCAATGAGCACACGTTAACACACACACCCCTGTTATACGCACACAAATGCAGACAGACATGCACACAGTGTTTAAAAATAACTCTTAATGAAATAAAACGCTCCTTTTACAAAATGTCTACATTAAATGTATTAGGTGGATTCATTTCACTGATTCACATTTGTTATTCAAGCATTCAGAAGCCAGTTCAATAGAACATTTGGTGACTCCATGACACAAATTACAGTCATTCAGTCCTCCAGTGGGCTTCATAACTTAAAATGAAATATTAAAAAGTTCTTTTCTCAGTTGTTTACCATGGTGGGAGCAAAGTATGGCAGCATAAATAGCCACCAATCAAAATCAGGTCAAAATGTGGCTTTATTATTCTAATGCAAAAGGACAAGGTGCCTAATAGGGAGCCAGCGCATCTTTGGTCCGTTTAGGAATCACATAAACTCACATCTGGGTTATCCAAAACACACGCACGAATATTAAAGATGTTTCAATCAAAACCATCAATTTCTCATAGTCCTTAATTATCTCCACAGACACGTGCAAATAGAGTAAAATCTGAGAAAAAGCACCAGGAAAAAAAACAACTCAAGAGGGACTTTCCCCTCCATATAAACCTACCTTTAAAAAGCATGGCCGCACAAACATAAAATCCAAACGAACATGGTCCCCAAAACTTGTGGCACCGCATCCTGACAGCGGGCTCTCTGTGCGGGTCAGACGGGGGATGTGCTCAGGCTGGGCGGCGGAGTGAACACGAGGCTGGAGGAGAGACGAGGAGGAGGCGGACGGACTGAGAGAGAGGGAGAGAGAGAGAGAAATAAAAAATAAATAAATAAAAAAGACTGACAGACCAGAAATGAGCGTAGAGTTGCGATCGGCGCGTCCACGCCGCCTCGCAGACACATTCCCTCACAGGGAGCCGCACGGGAGCGCGCACAGGAGCAAACGTGTGTGCCGGGTGACAAAGTTTCCGTGATGTATAATAAAGATGACCACAGAGTTATTACAGACTATTGCATCTAACTGAATTCTGTTTGAAAAGCTTGTCCGAGTTAAATATTCACCTTGCAGAAAGTTTTATTATAGATTCATTATGCTGTACTGGCTCTATAAAGTTGTCAGCTCACCTGCCTCCAAGAGATACCACGGTGCTGCAGGGGGCCCTGTGACGCACAGTGTGTGTGTGAGTGTGTGTGACTGCTTTGTTTGGGCGTTCACAAACGACACTGTATTTTTCATTGACGGTCAGGTTATCAATTGAAATACAGATTCAGGACTGCATGATTAGATGCTTTGTTTATTTTTAGTTTGGCATCACCAGTGTTAGGTCTTAAGTTTTGATTTACACTCTGATAATACTTCTAATGTATTAAAATCACAGTGAATTTACTTCTGCTCTAATTCATATTTTTTTTATAACAATTGCTCAGATGTCTATAATGTGAAAGGGACTCGCTTGTGATGAAACTACAGTGAATTGACCATTTACCCCTGATTGCGGTTCCCACAGGTCTAGGCAACGTTTTATTGTCCTTTAGCTGATTGTTTTGGATCTTCACAGCTGGAACTTACTTTGGTTCGGTCTGTCCAACGGCTGACAGAAAAAAAGTTGGGGACATAGATATAGGCAGACATTGAGTGACCATATTGAACTTACAATCATAATGGCACCAGAAACACCACTCCAGATGAATAACTAACTAATAACTAACTAACTAATAGCTAACATTGTTCTGTGTCTGCTGGGTGCACAAATGAGCAACTGTTGGCAAACGCATTCGTCATTATCGACTTTAGAAGTTCATAATATGTCAGTGTTGTGTGTACCGCATGTTGAGCTGCCCCCAAGCATACGGCCGGTTTGAATCAAAGACAAGGCCATGGAGTCTCTGCTACAAGTCAAAAAGACACGACTCCTCTCTGCGCTGGTCATGACCAGGCCGGAAACTCTGGCCCGTAAAGTAGCAGCAGATCACGACTCAACCCTCCTTCTCCCGCAGCTGTAGACTATCATGTATGAGTGTCACACTGCAATTTCCCACTTTACAAAGAGGTTAATCAACAGCATTTTTGTCATATTTGTCACCTTTTTGTGCCAGCGTGGCTCATAATCAAATGACCTATTTATCCCAGTCCATAAATAATTCCAGCCGGAAAGAGGATCCGACAGGCAATGAGGGGGAACACTGCACACTTCTGCAAATGTTCTCGCCGCCTGTCTCCCTCTTTTTTCCTCTCTCGCTTTTCCTCTCAATGGAACAGGGGCATATCATCTAAGAAACAGTCCTGTGCCAGCGGTATTAGACCAGTTCCTGCTATTTTTCATAACCCACATGTCTCCTGAGTGTGGAGCTCCATCAGAGGAGATTTATGCTGTTGGATGTGATTTGGTACAGAATCCCATATCTGTCTCTGCTGTAGTGGGCTCCGCGAAACCTCTTGATCACAACCTTCATCCTTGTGCTTGCTCTCGCCAGGCAAATGTCTAGTCAGTGAGGAAGGAGTGACATTAAACTAATCCTCATTTTTACCACGTTGAGCCAGCTGTGAACTAAAAGCTAAAAGTTTTGTTAAAACTACCACTTTGTCGAGGCTCAACAAAGAGCTGTCTGTAGTGCTGAAGTCACCAATCCATGTCACCAGCAGTTTTATCAAACAAGAAAAATAAGATAAAAAAAATGCAAAATTGTACATTTCTTGCCTCTTTAGCGCTTTACAGGAGATACCTGCAAAAATGCTGCTAGCACAAAACTGATGAGTACGTCACATAAATCAGGTTATTGCTTGGTAGCCATGAAGTCAGGCTTGTTATAAACCTCCATCTGACCCAGTGACTCATTGTTAGATGTGTCTGATCTCTTTTGCCATGTGTGTCAAAATGTCATGCATAGCAAGGCAACAATGCAAAAGTGATTTCAAACTTAAAAGAGGCTTTGAGTAGCAAAGGTCTGACACAAAATGTAAAGAGCGTTTGAAGTTGGATCACATTTAATCATTTGTTGCATTGCATTGCAATTGCAATTCCTATAGGATGTACATCTAGATATGGACACAGTGTGAAAACATATTTCTGCATCTGCTTGTTTACACAGCGAGTCTGCAAATCTGTTTCACCTTAAATATATATTTTCTCCCCATGTGTTGCCTCCTCCTGCGCTCTCAGTATTATTTTGCTCCTGTGGGGGAAGGGTTGCAAACATTTACTTGCACACCGTTAAACACCAGAGAAAATAATTCACAAACTCACACAACAAAACCCAAAAACAAAAAACTGAATCTCACCACCAGCGAATTGTTAACCGCTGAGACTCTGGGCCCTTCCAGCTGAACATTACATAGAAACAGAGATTGATTTAAATATGAGCGCCTGATTCTTTTTATCACATATTTTATCAGGTTGAACAACAAAGCAGGAACATTTCATAAAAGCTCCTCAGAAGCACCAGCTAAACTAAAAATAGTATCACATTAAGTATCACACTTGTTAATTTTGTTAATGTTTCAAATTCCTAAAATGGAGTTTATAATCTGCTCAGATTAAGACAGTGGGAGAACCTGCATCATCATCACCATATGTGGCCTTATTTAAATGCACAGATCTTCTGATAGGAGGTGAATAACAGCAGAGAGGAAAGACTAAGCGCAGAAAAGAGTGCGAAGACCAGGGGGGGCTGTTAATTCTCTATCTTTTATGAATGAGAAGTGTTCTGCTAATGGATTTAAATGCTACCATTGCTTCTTTCCTTCTTCTCTTTGTTCTTTTTTTCTCTCCACGTCCCTCTTGTCCCCGTCTGCTTAAAACAAACTTAGCGAACACAGAGTTGCTGACAACAGAGACGGTGCTGCATTATTGTGTTCATATGTGGATGCATGTGAACACCACCACCTAAAGAAAAGCTCAGAATTTAAAGTCAGCAGACAAAGGTGGGCGGTCTCTAATTTTAATCAACACTCCTTCAAAAATTACAAAATTTTAAAAAGAGTATGAGTTCCATATTCTGTTAAACATCCTCCTCACCCTCTTTTCCTGTTTCTAAATTAAATATTTGCTGTCCCAGCAGGGTGCATATGTGTGTGTGTGTGTGTGTGTGTGTGTGTGTGTGTGTGTGTGATAGAATGGGGTCAGATGAGTTTTAGTTTTGTCTGAGTCGCTACCTTTGATGTGTGGAAGATGCAAAGCTTTCGCTGTGGCAAAAAGAGCACAAGGGTCCCAGAACTACCTAAGGTGTGTGTGTGTGTGTGCATGCTTTTGTGAATCTGCATATCTGTACATGCTTTTGGGATCTTTTCAAAGATGGATGCACACATGATTTTTTTCTTTTTTTCTTCTTCTTCTGCACCTTAATAACTGTTTGTTTTTAGGTGTGTGTGTGAATATCCTCCCCCATGACGAAGTGCATCCCCCTGAAACAGCTCTTGCTCCGTTGTCCTGCTGCCAGCCAGCCGTTTGTCTCAGTTACTCAGGTTAGTATGGGACGTCAAAGAAAGGTCACACCTCTCACACACACTTAGGAGTCTATCATGGAAAAGGTCAGCAGTGCACAGAGGGGTTGAGGGCAAGATAAAGAGAGCTACACAGTCTGGAAAACACAAACAAAACGCAGCAAAAAAACGGAGTTATGTGGGTGGACAGCAAAAAAAAAAAAAGTGTGATCAAAGGAAATTTAACATCTTCAAAGAATCTCATGCAGAGAAATAATGTCACACATTTACATACACATACTTAGAAATGCTTAGGTTCATAAATAGAAGGCTTTTAAATTATGAATGAGTTTTGTTCTGTTGGACTTTTAGTTATTGTTTCGGTGCTCATCCCCACTTCATTTATTCGTGTGGCTGCATCTGTGTTTGAGCGAGAGCGTAAATATTACATCACACAAAGAGATTCACAGAAAGGCTCATGCTCTCATTTTAAAGGATGTGAGCTTTAATGCAGCACCTTGGACCCAAATTAATACCCTCGGGACCCGCTTTGAGTTTTTTGAGGTCTCTCAAAAACCAGGCTTTAAATCCCTTCCCTTAGTTAATGCTGTGTTGTGCATATATTGTTTATATTTTCTTCTTTTTTAATGCATCACACAAGTACAGTCATGCAAAACAGCTTCAATTAATATCTTCAGCTTTTGTCACTTTATTTCTGATTTTACATCCACCATTTACTGCACCATACTGTGCTCACATAAATATTTTCAAATGTCTATTTTGAACAAGTCTGCTGTCTTCTACTGTTTTTTACATTTTTTTAGACATCAGCATATGTTAGGGGAATAAATCGACTGACAGCTTCCAACATATCCTGAAACAAACATATCAGTTAATCGTGTGGTGTGAAGACAATGAACTATCTACCAGTCATGAATGTAGTTAGGACCCCACCCAGTGGAAGAAAAGTTGATGTACACAAAATGTTTGTATAACAATCATTTAACATATAGTGCCACATTATAATTCTCCAGTGACCAGAAAAATACATACAATTAAAATGATTTGATGACGGTGATGATTTTCCTTATTGGGGAACATGTTTATGCTTCTGAATAGCACAAACACAAAGAATTCAGCAATGTCCTGTCGGTGAGTTAGAGCAAGAATAGATTGTAACTAGGTTTAACAACAACACAATAGTAATAATATCAGTAATATTGTGGATGCTGCTGTGAAAACTTTGCCAAAAATCAACAAAAAAAACCCCAAAAATATGCATTTGGATGCACATTATGTGCAGATAAGAAAAGACAAAGAAGATTTATTTATGAGACTTTAATTAAATTAAGTTTTTAATGTTGCTGCCATGATTTGACAAAGAAAATGTCTGGAAAAAAATGAGAATTGCATTCGCTAAAATCAACAGCTCTGCGATGTATTTGTTTGCAGACAGACTATTAGTCAAACAGTGTCGTCTTTATGCTGACTCTGAGAGTTTGACTTGTTGCTGTGGGGAAGCACCAGTGTGTGTGTTTATGTGTGTGTGTGTGTGTTTGTGTGTGTGTGTGTGTGTGTGAGTGAGTGAGTTTCTGGGTGGTTTGCCAGAGCTCTGGCACCAAGAGAAGTGGCTCACTTGAGTAGCTTGGCCTGATGCTTGACTCCATTCATTCCTCTGCGATTCCTGGTAAAAAGCTGTGAAAGAAACTCTTGTTCACTTTCACATTCAGACGAGAGATTCTGAAGCTCTGAAGACACTCAGATGCTCTGCCGATCAACAGCTCACAGCTCACACTGCAGGTAAGACTCACATTTCTGCTTTCAAGCATTTCCTAACTAATTTTTTAAAATAATCCCATGAATATATATTGTGTTATACAGTTTGTTGGACTAATTACAAATATATCTACTATAGGAATATATATATATGTGTGTGTGTGTATTGTATTATTCATGAGTCTTCTTATTTCAAACTCCCATTGTTTGTTTAACTTTTATAGACATGAGGTTTGTGATCGTGTTTGCTCTTTTGAGTGGTAAGTCAGACAATGTCATCAGTAACTGCATGTCTTTGAGTCTTAATTGTGTTTAGTTACTGTGTGTTGATGTTTTAGATTTACGGCTGTGATAATCCAATTGAATACTCAGATTGAGCAATGTAATCTGTTTATTTAAATAATTTTCATATTACACTACATTTACATTTACCATTCAAGATGTGCAAAAAAAAAAATTCTTCACTGAAAATGTGGTTTTCCCTCCAAACTTTTCCCTCAATGATACAACTACGTATAACTTAACTTTAATTTCTACAACCATTTTAGGTGTTAATTTCTTAAAATTAAATTAATTAAAAATTAAAATGAATAATTCAATTAAATTTTGAAGAATGACTTGATTATTTGAAAAGGCCTTTTTCCTGTTTAGGGGTTTTTGCCGCCCCTTTCATGAAAGAAAAGGAGGCAAAGGGCTTCATCAGGCTGAAGAGACAGTCAGGATACTGGGATCCACACCACTCTCAGAACCAGTGGGGTTTCACTATTCAGGAACAGGTAGCACTGCGCCATGTGGTGTGAATACACAGTATGAGCCTCACAGGCCCCAAAGCCAGAACTTTTTCGTCCATTAAAGAAGCATTTGCGTGATGGAGTGCCTTTCTTCCTCAGGTGAACGAGTACTGGACGGCTCTACGAACAGATGCTCAGTACTATGTGGACATGGGTAACCTGATGTTTGACCGCTCTGTGGCTACGTGAGTAAAATAATCAGTGGCAAAGCATATGCCAGTTGTCAGGCATTTTTATCTACTGTGTCTTACAGTAATATAACCTCAAAATGTTTTATCTTGCAAATGAAAACAGTTTTAGTGCCATATTATTTAAAATCCATCACTGTGACAGTAGTATCCATCAAGTTCATTACTCAGTAACTCTTTTTTTTTTTTTTTTTTTTTTACTTTTACCTCTCATTACCATTTGAAGCTGCTAATGTGTCAAAACTGAATAGTATGATAACTTGCTTTTAATATGTTGTTCAAATGACATCAATCACATTTCCTTAAAATGTTAATTTTTCTGTATTTTTCCTCTATTTGGTTATGTTGCAGGGAAAACTACAGAATGTATATGGAGATGCTACGCAATGCACGAGCTCACCTGGACAGTCAGACAGCTGGACGCAGATAAAAAAAAAAACAAAAAGAGGAAAACTGAGAATTGGAAAGTCACTTTTTATTAAAAAGCTTTACAGTATATACTTCATACTTTTATGAAGAAATGTATAAGTTTTGCCTTTAAATACAATCTGTATCTGTATTGATATCAGAGTTTAAAATAATTACAATTAAAGGGTGCTTAAGATAATATACATATAATAAACTAATATTTTTGTAAACATACAACCATCCACATAGTACGTCGACATATCTGAGGTATGTTTTAATAGATAACAGAAAATCAATATCCAATGATGGGTAGATTCAGAATCAGGTTTATTGTCATTTAGGTTCATATACAAGGATATTGCCTTAATATTAGACAAGTATTGAGACAAGTGATTAAAACAGAAACAGTTTATAATTCAACAGTTTTTGGATAAAATGATGTTCACAACCTTGCAATGAGAGTGAGTCCTCAGTAGAATATGAAATGTGTGCATTTCTGCCAGTGTAAGACAAAATGAAAAAAAAAATCTCTGATATAGTTAAAAGTTGCACTTATGTATGGGTTTATAGATTACTTATATTCATTCAATACTCATACTCATTCAACATTTGTTCTTATGAGTGTATTGATTCGTTCAGAATATGCGATCTGCAATCAAAAATTTTATTCAATAAAGTTTGAATCAAAGCAAATGCAATAGTGCTTATTTTATACTAGCAAAAAATCTACTTTATTCACTTAGAAATGTATTTGTATTCTTGTATGGGATGACAAGGATTGAGGAATAAGGATTCAAATGAAGAAGAATCTTTATTAGGTTAGGTTTGTGGTTTTATCTTCTGTGTTGATTCTTTTAAAGGGATATTTACTACATCTCTGGTTTTCCACTGGATGGTGCTGTCACTACACCAAATTTATCCATTTATCTGTGGTACTCGGTCTGGATTTTTTCAATGTTTTATGTGGACATTGTGTATGATATTATGGACAACGTTAATTTAAATGGAGCCAACAAAGGATGACAAATAAAGCAGCGTGTATTTAAAACAATTGTACAGTATTAAAGTATAAAGTACATGTGAACAATACAAATACTGAATATTTGAGGAATGTCTCATTTAAAGAAGAAATGTCCACAGTCCATTACGTCTTCATTTATTTGGAACACTTAATATTGTGATGGTTGAAATTAATCTGTAACTGCTGTGACCAAAATATAGCAAAGTTTATACTGAAGATGGTGACACAAGCAAAATATTCAACAGAAAACAGTAAAAGCTGTTCAGATACAACATCACAAATTAGAGCATGGATGACTTTAATCTTTAATCCCATAACATATGCTGACGTCTACAAAGATTTCCAATCAAATAAATGTTTGCATATCTAATGAACATGTACGGTAGTTCAAATGTTGTTGGTACCTTGAGAGATTAAACTATGTCTTTTTCGTATGATATACTTCGAAAAAGTAGTTACAGTAAGAGGTATTTTGTGTTTCAGGTATGTGATAACAAGAACAACCCTTTCTCACCATTATTGTTTTGACGGAATAGTTATGAAGTGATGAACAGAATCTTAGTTGGTTGTTTTTAAGTATTTTCCATCTGCTCTGTCCCAGAGAGGAAATTTGTTGCACCCAGGTGAAAGGCGACACCTTGAAAACTTAAACCAAGCCCATTCAAAAGATGAAATAAAGGTTAAATCAATTAGAAACATAGAACAATAATGAGGTGGACTAAATACATACACGATGCCAATGATAGCATTTTTGTTGTGAATATTTTTATGGTTTAATGAAACTGGCTGATTTAATTTAAACTCAAATATCTGCGTGCTACTTAATGCCACTGTGTGTAGAATTGTTAATTTTATGACTCTGGCAATTAACAGGTTGAACACAGTTTGCGCCGCATTGTACACAGTGAGTGTAAAGAAAAAAAACCAAACCAACTAAAACTAAAAGGTTCTCCTTTAAAAAGCACCTGTAGTGGCTTCCCCTTGCTCAGTGGTGACGATTGCTTTATGGGTTGCTGAAGGTGGATTGTCGGATGCCCGTGACAGGAGTGTGTTATTGCTTCTAGTTTGAAGGTGGATCCTCACTTGCAGTTGGAGGAGGGATTTTCATAAACTTCTGCAGAGCCGGAGTGAAGATGAGGATGGTGCCCAGTACTGAGACAGTGAGGAAAGCCCACAGGAAGATCCGGTCTAACACCTGAGCCACAAACTTCCAGTCTTGTACCACCTGGGAAATGGAGGAAATGGGACATGGTGTGACAGCAGATTACATCAACATTATCCCTTAAAACCAGAGAAAATAAAATTAATTAAATTAATCCAGCCACACCCACCTCACGGATGAAGTGTTCCTTGCGGATGTGTCTGCTGATGTAGCGCACTGAGTAGATAGCCTTGTCCAACATGGTCGCCCAGGCCTCATCCCCCTCCTTCCCATCTGAAGTCGTCTGTCCGTGGGCGCCGCTGTTCGCCCTCTGGCCTCCTTCCTCCGACCTCCAGAGCGAGGCTTCAGCTCGGGGCTTTCCGGAGCCAGCTCTGGGTAGTGGTAGCGGTCGGTGTGTCCGCGCATGCAGAGCAACCTCGGCAGCTTCTGGAGGAAGAGGTTACGAACCCACGGCGACATTGGGTGGTACGTGGCTGAGGAGCGGTGGTGCACGTTGATGACGAAGACGGTGACAATGATTGAGAGGGTGACAAAGATCATGATGAACAGTAAGTACTCTCCAATGAGCGGGATCACCTTGGAGGAGGAAGGGATGATCTCTTCTATGACCAGGAGGAACACAGTGAGGGACACGAGGACAGAGGTAGAGAGTGACAGCTTCTCTCCTTCATCTGAGGGAAGGTAAAACACCAGGACAGTCAGGAAGGACAAACCCAAGCAAGGGATGATGAGGAAGAGTGTGTAGAACAATGGCAGCCTCTTCAGAATAAAGGAATACGTGATGAAAGGGTACGAGTACAAGCCGTCCTTCCGGTTCCCTTTGGCACCAGTGGCACTGAGGATCTCCCACTCCCCGTTATCGAAGAAGTCCTTCCGATCTACCTGGTTGTCTATGAGAATCAGGTCCACCATGTTTCCATCGTATGTCCAGGAGCCAAACTTCATGGTGCAGTTCTGGCGGTCGAAGGGGAAGAAGGTGACGTCCATGGTGCAGGCGGATTTGTAACTAGCAGGCGGCGTCCAGGTGATGGCACCGTTGTACCTGACAATGGCTTTGGTCATCAGGGAGCCCTCAAACCGGCCATCAGCACTGAGAAAACGTGGATCAGAACAAAAGTCTCAGAATCAGATATACAGAATACCTTCATCTGGTGATTTAGTTTATTTTGGTGTTAAAGGGGTTTATGCATCTTCTGTGGATTAAAATATATTTTATTATAAAGAACTTATAAGCACTGTTAAGGAAGGTGATGTATACATTCCTTATTTTTATATTCTTATTGCTGTCTTTAATATTAGTATAAAGAATAACTGATAATTGCAAACTGAAATTAGTGGATGACAGCAGCACAGCTAAGTATTATGTAAGATTGATTGTTATTTGCCAGATTAGAGATAAGATTAAAATTAGGTGACACCTTAAAGATTTATTTAACACAAAAATTATACGTGAATATAAAACATTCACTTTTAGTTGTTATACTTCTCATACATAATATTAAGTTTCACATGAAGGTAATCTTTGGTCAGTAGGTTCATGGCATATAAGAGCAGTCTTACTTCTCGTAGAGGACGATGTCAGGGAGCCAGATATTTTCAGAAGGGACTCTGATAGAGGTGATTCCTCCATATTTCTCTGGATTCCATCGCAGCTTGTAATCAATCCACTCCTGGTTAACATAAACACACAGTATCTTCAGACCTATTTACAATACTATACCACTCTGAATTTGCAGTTGTATTTAGGGACACCACAATTGATGAAACATCTTTTATTGTGTGTTGTATTTCAGGAAATAGATTACATCGAGTGCTTCTGCAGGTCCTTCATCCCAAACACTGTCAGACTGTTTAATTGCATTGCATTGTCATTGCAACAACACTTTTCATACCACAGTAGGATTGATGTTTACTGATGTCCTAGCTATGCACTTTATGGTCTTTTTTCATTCCACTCATTTACTTATACTGTGAATTCATATCTGCTATATATCCATATTCACCTACTTGTGCAATAACACCTCACCACTGCACATCTAACTGGGTGAGGCTGTGTATATAAATACTGTTTCTTTCTTTTTCTTTCTTTATTATTACTATTTACTATTTATTGTACATATTGTTTTTGTGTTTTTGTGTTTATATTGTCTCTATTATTTAATGTCTCTTTTAAATTGTTGTTTGAGCTGCTGTAACGGTGAAATCTTCCCCACTGTGGGATCAATAAAGGATCTTATCTTATCTTATGCAAATGATAAAACTGATTTTAAATCTGTCTATCTATAACTCATTTTTTGTGTGTTGCTCACCTGACACAGCCAAACATTTGTGGTCATTAGCTGGTTCTTCTCATCCTAAAACAGACAAAAGCAACAGACCACTGACATTTGAAAAGTAGCGAACGAACCCAGAAGCAGGATAACAGTGTTATAGGCACATTTTAGGTTCAAAATTCAAACAAAACTTTTTGTAGGCTCTGATACCTCCAACTCAGGACGTTCAGTCACAGTATGCATCAACATATGAGCAAGAAAATCCACTACATTTTTAGGGGTTGTGTGTGATGTAACTTGTTTACAGCACTATGGATGTTTCCATCAAGATGTTAGATTTGATTAGAGGACAAGATAAGAAGCTTGGCTGAAAGAAAACTAAGCCATCTTTCCCTTTTTTTCCATGATATCAGACAGAATCTCATTTTCCTGTCTCTACCACTTTCTTAGCAAACAAGAAAAAGAAACATGAAACCAGAGGTGGGTGCAGTGGACCAAGTTGAAGTAATATGAATGTGGCAAGAGGTATAAAAGAGTAGGAAACAGAGAGATGGAGAGGGGTTAAAACAGGTTTATTTCCACATTGCTGGAGGTCAGTTTGAAAACTACGAGGGAAGACTGAAAGCAAAAGACTTGAGAGGAATACAATGATGTTGCTGTTCACTGTATCCAGACCAGGCCTCAGCTGTCAGACTGAGTTGAGTGTTTTGGTGATCACATAGAACAGAGGTGAACCATAATCTAATACAGAGCCATGCAGCAGCCCAGAGAGTCTCAGGGGACATGTGCTGTGTAGTGCATCCAAGCTGCTGTGTCTGCATTAATTAATGTCATGTCTGCTGTTAGCTCTCATTCCCAAAATACAATAGATCATCAACCGAAATCTTTCTTTTCTGCTGAGGCTCGAGGGCGCTTTGTTTATTTCATCACCGATTGTCTTTGCCTGGCACGCGTGTTTGGTAGAAGAACGAAAGAGTTAAATCTAAACTAGATGAATATTTCAAGCAGAGAAGAGCAGCCCCTCCATTAGCATCCCCTGCTTTTCTCCTCTTGAACACCTAAACCATCTCAACCTATCACAGCCAGCCTCTGAAATATTAAAGGAACACTCCAGAGAGAGAGGTCGTGTGGTTGTAGAAATGGAGAGTGTTCCTGATCTATTTCAGGACGACGGAAAGCTCCACAATGTGACGCTGTTCGGTTTCTGCAACAGCGCTCTGCTAAAACAAAAGAATAAAGCAAGTACCCACCACATCAAGCTTTCGTCCTTAACTGAAAATAAACCTTTATTCTCTTTGTGATATTTATCTGTGTTAAGTCGTTCTCTTTTTTATTCAGTCTTAGTCTCTTCATGGGGCTCAAGTTACAATTGCAGTTACAGGGTAAAGGTGGCAATGTTCTGTATTTTTACTGTTGACAACAAATCCCAGAAAAAGACCAAAGCAAACACTGCGTTATTCCATCTCTAAGTATTTTCCGACTTCCCCACTATGGCTGTAACTCTCCCAATAATTCCTAATGAAGACAGAAATCTTCACAGGTCACAAGTTTATTTGTATATCTACACAGTGTCTTCCTTTTATAATGAAAGTACTGTAAATGAATGGCTAAATTACTTCCTAAAACAGCTGAGCCCAGCAACTTATAGCAAACTTAACCCAAACAAGAATAAATTGTTCATTTGTCAGGGACTCTTCACAGATTTGTTATTTCTGACGGTGGTATACAGTTTGTTGGACTGATTACAAATAAAGCACAGTACTAATTATCATAGTAATGAAGTATTTCATCACCAAGAGCAGCTTACTGGACAGGAATGGAGGACTAAAGCACAGAGAAATATGCTGTCAGGCTGACTACATGGGCTATATTCACTAGTAGGATCAATTTATTGTTGGTATGGGATTTCAGGTCATTGAATCTGATATATGCAAAATATTTAAAACATGATGGCATGGGGCTTGATGTTTTTTTCAAATAATCTGTAATTATGAGTTTGAGAGTTTTGGGGAAAAACTCAGTGTGTACTTGTAATGGTGAATCCACTTGTGGGCCCAGTGGGTTGGGAGACATTGTACAGATTTGGTTGAGATTAAGGTAAGGGTAAAGGGTGCGGGTAGAGCAAGGGGTTGGGAATAAATTAAGACAATATATTTCCACATATAGACAGATGTGTTTGTGATTGTAGGCATGTTCTCACCACATCAACCAGCTGGGAGATCTTGAGTCCGAAGCGTACTTTAATGGTGTCGTTGGCATGCTGGATGGGCCTAACCCAGCGCTGGTAGCCTTGGAAAAGGTTCTTCAGCAGGGCGTCCTCCATCTCCGCCAAGGACACAAACTCACTGGGACCTGGAAGAAAGAGAAGAGACATGGATTACCAACTGTTCAATACGATGGTTTGAGTTACAGTAACTGCTGAATGAAGTATAACGGAGGAAAGCTTTGGTGCCAAGTGGCTAATTGACTAACAGACAGCTGTCAATGAGTAATAAATACAGAAAAACAAAAAATGTTCAGTGGACAAGAGTGGAAGTAAATATAAATGAAGACCATGTGTAAAGTAGTTACTGTAAACAAACACAAACAGATCCAGTCATTTTGTATAAATGTATAAACTGAAACACAGGCGCATCAGGAGAGCCGGTGTTTTACTAAGTAGTTCTATTTGGATGGGTGGAAATTTTCACAAAGCGATTTAAAAAATGTCCTCTTTCTCCATGATGTGACTCAACAGAATATTTTAACAAAAGAAGCACAGAAGGAGCAAACAAAAGTGTATAAAGTGATTTGTTTCCCTCCATCTTTATTCATGGGGGAGACCACATCATAATCAAAATCATCATAGCAGTCCTCCAGCTCTGCAGAGAGGCAGATGTTAAATGTGACTAAATCTGAAGTTTGAGGGGCGACTGAAGCTCTGTAACTGAGTCTAGTGCAGCAGATAAATCATCAGTGAAGTTTGAGGGGCACTGAAGCCTGAACTGGCGATATGCAGCACATCAGTCAGCCTGAGGCGATATGATGTCTCTCTCTTGAGCAATCTGGACAGGGACAGACAGTAATACTGACAGGAGACGACTGCAATGACAGACACAGGGGGACTTCAGGTACACAAGCTAATGTGTGTGTGTGTGTGTGTGTGTGTGTGTGTGTGCACAGGATGAACCCTTCACCTACTGCTGGTCTCTCCTCTGGCTCCACATCTGTTTGACCGGGGGACTTGCAGGTGAATATATATAAAGTGCAAGCGGACATTAAAACCACCTACTGTGATCAGCTACAGGGCGTTTTAATCCCATTACCATCACCTCTGCCTGTGCTTTCAAGGACTCTGCCTGGCTCTCACTGCTCCACATCTGAGACATCTGACATATATATAAAGTGCCCGCGTGTCTGCCTGTGTTCCTGACCCCTGGGCTCCACATTAAAACCACCTACTGCACAAACAGAGCTTTTAATCCCATTACCATCACCTCTGCTACAGGCGTTTTAATCCCATTACCATGCTCCACCTCTGCCTGCTTTCACCGAGGACTCACTGCTGAGACATCTGACACCCGCGTGTCTGCCTGTGTTCCTGACCCCTGGGCTCCAGCACAAACAGAGCTGGGCCTTACTGCGGCACCGATGCTGCTGCCTAAAACCTGATCTGCTCGATACAGGAGAGCAGTGGAGCAAGGTGAAATAACTCTTTTGTTATTCCCAAACAGTATATTTCTATTGACGTTTTTGCCTTTACAATTACACATCTCCCTCTTCTGTAAGTGTTGGACTAAGCAGCACACTGAACCCTTTAAAATCTTCATCCTCAGGCTCAGTTCAGTTAGTTTCTGTACACAAGAAAGGGTGAGGATGTTTTTCTTCCGAGTGAAAACAGCCCACTCATTTTGGTTGATGGAGCAAAATGGGAATACCAGGCATGAATTTACATGTAGAGAAAATCACAAACAGGAAAACCTTGACACCTTGCAGTATAGTAACTGCCTTTGGATGAGCAGTGGATGAGTAGGTTGGACCTACTTTTTGTAGTCATCAGAGGTCGAGCTGATTTCAGTCTTTATAAGAGACGAATGTTGCACCACATGTCGTCTTGTTCTCTAAATTGAAAGGATGCTGTAGATAATAATAATTTTAAAAAAAAAAAGAACAAGCTTTCTTACCGGGGATGTCGGCGCGGGACAGCGGGCAGGACACCGACAAGAGGAAGAAGAGGAGGACCGCCAACTTCATGGTGCTGTCCTCCTGCTGTCCTCCTGAGTGCTCCTGATGCTCCTACACTGATGGAGAGGAGGCGCGGAGTTTCCCCATCAGCAGCAACGGACGCGGGAGGAGCGCGCAGCCGGTGTGAGGGCGCATGTGGCCGGTGCGCGTCTGCCTCCGGTCGGCGCGTCACGGGGAGCGCAGAGAGGAGGATGAAGAGGAGGAGGGAGGGAGGGGAGGAGGGGCCGAGGCGTGGAGTTTTAAAGCAAGTCTTATTTTTATCTCTGAGGTGTTGCAGGGTGTGATATTCCGGATAAAGGATCATCTAAGTTGCGACATTTTACTTTAAAGTGTCTCACACAGCTCCCTAAAGTCTCGAATAATGACAGCATTTCTAACATTTGCGTTGTCTCATTTCCATGTGGCTCGTGTAAGATGCAGTGCCTGGGATGGAAATCATCCGATCTGCAGATGTGGTGAGATGTGTGGCTGTCAGTGTCGCTGCTCGACCACTGGAGAGCGCTGACAGGAGCTCTGAGCCTGGACATGGTGCTATCAGAGATCATGTAGCAGGACAGGCCCCTTTTTATCTCTTACAGCACATGAAAATACTTCTCTTTAAATAATAATATGTACGTGACACGTTTTTTCAACTTAAAAAAAAAATATGAATTACTCCATCAGAGATCCATATCCCTCACTGGAGCATCCAGGATCTATATATGCAAATACTGTTCATTTTAAAAATGTACACAAGATGTCTCCTTCTTCACTGAACAGTCCAGTCACAGTTTTGTAAATTGCATATTAGACCAAAAGTGGTTTAACATGAGAGCTGAAATTACACTCTAATCTGTGAGTTAGAGATTACAGAACAGCAATGCAATGGAAAATGACATTAATGTCATGTGTTAATGTTATCAATCTATCACAGTGGTATTTCTAAAGGCCTAGAATGACTTTGGCTACATACAGTTACATACAGCATGAAAGCTACATAGCACAGTAAATATAAATCATTATATTTCCTATTTCACTGAACCACAAGGCCTTTTCAGATTCATTTTCTCCAAGACACAAATCCTAGAAAAGTCTGAATATTTCACTGAAGCGGTTTAATGGATATTGAGCACTGGAACAAAACAGAAGTAATCAGTCACTTCCGTGCAAAGGCATCAGTGTCAGAACTGGCCTCTGGAAAAATTGCGTCAGCAGAAGCATAAACGTAGTGTACACTTAAGACGATGCAGGGGTGGGGTCACAAGTGCAGAACTCAAACACTTGACAGGAAACACCATTAACCTTGCACACAGAGGTGAAACACACACACACGCACACACACCACTTCTCTGAAGGTGTTGCGCAACCTGTCCTGGCCCATCACTGACTCAGCTGCCACGAGAGACAGCTTCGCACTCACGGAGACTCAAACAGCACACACTCACAGCCAGATGTTTCCAGTCCAGACTCTCAGTCAGCCACACGAGCACTGTCTATCCCGGGATGTGTGTCTTTGTCTGCGTTTGCGCCTGTAGACAGAGCAAATGTGAGAGCAGTGACTAGCAGGCTCATGGGAACAAAGGCCAGAGTGTTTCTACTGTCAAAATAAAAATGATTATTAATCATCAATCATGCAACACTTTGATCATGTTTTTTCTTCTTCTTTTAACTAAAGCTATTGGGAACTTTACTCATAAGACAGAGGAAAGAGGAAAGAAAATAGAGAAACACATAAAAACCAAAGAGACTAAACATGAGTGACACTTCAGCAATCTCTATAAAGGACAAGAAGAAGAGAACAGAAGGTCTGATTAGCACAAAAAGAGAAAGGAGAAGAACAGAATAAGAGTGGGAAAAAGAAAAAAATCGAAGAGCAACATAAACTCATTAATACCCCCCAACACACACACACAACACACACTAATGGAGGTTGTTTATACATCGCAGCTGAGAACAACAACACTTTTGATGAAGTTTTGCACCCTCAGAGATCTGTACTGTGCAACCAGCTGACTTCTATGAGAGTGTGGAAAATGTTTGGTCGAGGTGAGAAATAAGCTGTTGGTGGAAATAGATGAGCTTCCAGGTTTAGAGTACACCCGCTTTGTTGTGCTCAGTAGAAGAAATAAACACACAAAACACTGGTTTTAGCTATTAAACCAGCAAACACAGTGGTTTTAAACACACAAACACTGGTATTAAACCAGCAAACAAGGAGGAGCAAACAGCACACCTTCACAAGGAGGAGCAATCTCTCACACACACACACACACACACACTCTGATGAGCAAAATCACTGATAGTGTGGATGTTTTCCAGGTTTACGTTTGTAACTGCGCTGATGACATTATTAAAAACCTGCTGCCTTGCATGTGGATTAATAATAACCTGATCTTTGTCTGGGATTTGAGTATCTTTGCATTGTTCATGCTTGCATCCTTTTAAGCGTTTTTTCCCCTCTGGCCAGCTGCAAAATGATCTGTTCTGTTCTGATTTTACATTTTTCACAACCTTTTTATCTTCTGTTCAGCTTGATGCCTTTATATTTGTTGATTTAATGCTTAATTGAATGTCGAGACAAAGGTCAACAGTTGAAAATTAGCTGTGTTGCTAAGTAAGTAAACATACAATGGCTCAATACAGCAAAGTTGTAAGTCAAGCCATGCAAATAGTTACAGTTGTTTGTGCAGACATTTTGAGAATCTACCTCTGACAGTTGTGCCTTGAACCAATACAATAAATCAGTGAAGTGCAAAAAATAATTTGAAACCCTGGCAGGAAGCGATTTCCAGGTTACTCTAGAAGTGTGCAGAGTTTGTTGTGAATAGTTTTCTTTGGGACTTTCTAAGTCCAGTTCCAGTGAAAACTGTGGACAGCAAAATCTGTGGATTATCCAAAGTAACTGGGACACTGTTTCTGGGAAGAAAAAGCGCTGTAGAGTTTTCAAATCACAGTTTTCTATTGAGCACTATGAAGCAAAACCGAAGCAGGAATCTCAGCAACTGATCTTAAAATCTGGAAAAGCAAAACTTTACTGTCTGCATGGCCAGATTTTGTGATTTGAGTGAAATTACAGTAAAGAGCTGAGGAGATGTAAATAGGTATGAATATAGGCCCTCACAACTATAGAAAGACATGGGGACACGGAGAGGCACACTGACACACTGACTCAACACACACACACACACACACACACACACACACTGCAGCTAACCAGCCATGAAGCACACATTCCCTCTTTTGTATTTTTATTCCATCCTCTCCCTCCTCTATTTCTTTCCCTATCTGTCTCTCCCTCTCTGCCACACACTCCCCCTCCCTACTCCCTTCTCTCCTCCTCCATGAGTTGAAGTGACGGGGATAACGGGAGGCTGATTATCACAATGAAATTATCCTGATTTTCTGCTCCACTTGGAGCCGTGGGGCGGGCAGCTGCTGCCTCTGAGATCGCCCCGTCCGCCTCGCCTCTAATCATTTGGAAACATAAATTCTCACGGGCTGGAAACCTGCCGGTCCTTTCCCAGACAACTGTGGGCAGCTGCACAGTGTGTGTGCATGTTTATGTGATAGTTAATGTGTGTGTGTGTGTGTGTGTATGAGAGAGAGAAGGAAGACAGAGAGAAAGGGGAGAATACATTTTCTGCATCTGTGTGTATGTGCTTACCAAATGTTAGTGCTTGTTTGTGTGTATGTGTGTGCGTGTGTGTTGTTGTTTTTGTTTTCTCAGCTGTTGTTGAGCTCATAATTAAAGTCTGCATAATTTGGCTTGGTGCAGAAATATTTAATAAGTAAGAGGAAACAGCCCTGTCTCATAAGACCTGGGGGTTTAATCTTAATCTGTTTGTTATTTTAGGGATTTTTAAAAACTGGTGATAAAGGCGAGAGAGGGAATAAAATCGCACATGAGCTTCAAAGGAAAACACAAAGTCAGTGGTCTGCTAATACTATTAGCCCACTGATGCTACCACCAGCACTTAAAGTGAAAACCTAATAACCTCGTAAGCCTTGGTGTATCGACAGAAGCCAAAGTAGCTTTTCAGAGGATGCCGACTTTTTCAAAATCAGTCAAACTTCTAAGTGGTATGACGCAAAAGTCCCCGCACATCAATAATGCAGGAGTTCAATGATTTGATATTTTGAACATCATAAAGTACCAAACAACCACAGAGCAATATAGATGGAAGGATTCTGACCTGATCAGAGGAACAAAGTCACAGCAGATTTTGTCAGAACTCACAACAGAGAGAAGAGGATGGAAAGGAAAGTGAGGGATTGGGAGAAAGTGGCCGCTCACAAGGAGTCTTGACGAGTGACGTTCGTGGTCAAATGTTAATCATATTCAAAGGGTTCAGTGTCAGCTACTGCTGTGGAGAGTTAGCAGCAAACTGAGCTTTCCCACTCAGCAGACACACACGCACAAAATATTTATTGACCTCTCTAACATGATACGTCGACCCAGACAGCCGACTCTGATTTTTCTTTTGTTTTCGTCCAGCTGACGTGAAGCGGAGAAAAGGCCTCTGATTGTCTGAAACTCAAGCCTGCCGGACAGTGTTACAATACTGTCTCCCTCAGATAACGCAGTGCAGGAATGGCTAAGCAGCAACAATAATCATGTGCAACAGCTGTGTAAAATACTAATGGTGTGTGTGTTTTGTGTGTGTGTGTGTGTGTGTTTGAGCTTTAAGGACATGTTTATTCATGTTGTGAGGATATAAACCAGATAAGACAGTCACATTGAGTGGTTACGGTAATTCTACAGGGAATGAATGTAAGTCAGTCTAATGTCAAAAGTCATGAGAACACCAGTGTGTGTGTTTTTGTGTGTGTGTGGACATGTATTAGTCATGTTGTGGTGACATTAATCCATCACACATTCACAATGTGGTGATGCACCTTCCTTTAGGGATATAAGTCTTGCATTTCACTTGACTCTTTGATAGATTCAAGATATGACAGCAATTATTTTTTCCCTTCAGGTTATAAGACAGTTTGTCAGGATGCTGGTTCAGACTGAAATATCTCAACATCTACTGAAGGATGGAGATTTTATAGCAACATTCATGAATCCTGATAGCTTTGGTGATCTCCTCACCTGTCGCGTCACCATGAGGTTGAAAGTTTGGGATTTAAATAAAATGCCTCAACAAATGTCAAATGGATTTCCATGAAAGAGTGATAACTTTGGTTAACCAACTTTTTAGTAGTTTCACAGTCCAAAGTTCATTGTGAGCATGTTCACCTCAACATTTACCTCAAAGCACCACTATTTAGCCTCACAAGGCCACTAGCATGACTGTAGGCTTTTATTATAGCATTTCTTTTGTCTTCGTTAAAACTCAGAATCTCTTCAATGAAAAAACATGCCAGTTTATAAACCAGTGGTGATTCATTTCTGTTTAGAGTAGAAAATCCCCATTCGGTTAGAAACCAAATGTCAGCTTGACTTACTTTATTGGTCAGACAATCAAACCCTCCAGCTCTCAGCATTGATGTATGTAGTATTATTGTACCCTCTGGCTCTAATGTAATTATGCACTGTGAATGAACCCTCCGGGCAGCATAATTGATAACATTGTATTTATTATGTCAATCATTTTTAACTCTACATCATTGTATCTCAGTACACATTCTGCACTTTGACTGTGTGTCTGTATGTGTGTGTGTGTGTGTGTCAGAACACTTCAGTTCAGAGCCAGTTTGGAGAGAGTGAATGAACTCTGGCGTACCAAAGATGTTGTCATCAGATGTGAGTCAGCTGTGTTTGCGCGTACGTCTCATCTGGATTTGTGCACATATGCATGAGTGTGTATGGGCGTATGTTTGGGCATGTGTGAGTGCAAATATGCAAAATTGTGTCTGTCCACCTGTTTCAGTCACTGCACAAATATGTATGTATGTAAATCTGCTTTTGCATATTTTTGTCTGTGTGAGCTTTATCGGCCTGCACATGCTGTGTATTTGCAAGTGCGTCTGCCTGTTTGTGTGTATTGTCTTGTTGTGTATGTATGTCTGTATATAGACATGTATGTGCTATATGTGCGCTCCAGTGATGTGACGTGCTCACTCTTCAGGGCTTTGCACCGCGGTGTGTCTGTCTCTGTGTCTGAGTCGTTGCCCGTGAGGAGTTCATAGTTAGCTTGCTGTCCCAGGAGAAATCAGTCTCCGTTTCTCATCTAGAGTCAGGGAAACAGTTGTGTAACCTTCCAGTGCCTCTGGACAAGACAGACAGATAATGAGGCACCTTCTGTCATGCGCCCACATACGCAGTGCGTCACATGAGGCCTCAGCAGTGGCATCAGAAATGTCTTCACATTGTATTTACATCCTCACCCTGGTTCCCCTACAGTGCTATGAGCGAAGAGACATTTGACTGACACAAAATTGTAATTTGCTGTCCATGTGATCAGCAAATGTTGAAATGATTTTTGTCTGGCCTCAAACATCAGTTAAACATGAGATTCAGAGAGCCAGCGAAATATCCGGATTTCCACCAACACAGTCTTCGTAGCTTTATCCAAAACTGGGTTACAAAGATTGTATAATGTTTATAACATACATTTGAAACATTGATTTTTCCATCACCACATCATGTTGTCCAGCTGGTAAGAGGGTGGCTTTAACAGTTCATTCCAGGCCACAAACAGCCTTTAATCATTTGAAATAAGCAGTCTTTGGTGGAGCATCACCTTAAATAAAACATTTTAATTTGTTTAGTAATGAGAGTTTGTTGAGGCATTCTGCGAAGACAGAGTATAATTTCAAGAAGATGTGCATGGGATAAACTGCAAGATTATAAAGACATAATTTCATAGTGTGGTATAGTACCAGAAGGGCAACACACACACAAAGAAGGACTCAGCTGTGCCAAAAAAACCCCACAGGGTTGTTGTATTAACAAATGTCTCTCTAGCGATTCAGCAGAAGGTGTTAATTGGAGAGTTTCTTGCTGTGCTGCGCCGGCCTTGTGACCGACTCCCTGCTTCTTTTATAATCCACAGGCAGAGTTGCTGATGACCGACAGTTTTGTCACGGCGCTCACAGGCGATGTGAGATTTCAGGGTCCTGCTCTGTTCTGCGTTCCAGCTGCTGTCCGAGGTGCTGAAACGGCACCAGCAGGGCTGATCTCTGCTGTTGCTGTCCGGGGTGCTGATCCACCACCTGTAGAGCACCGTGGATCCCATATCCTGGTGGTCCGTGATCCTCTCAGTGTGTTCACATGGAGAAATGACACAGTCAGAGAGAAAAAGAATAATTCCACATTTTGGGGAATACGATTATGTAATGACATGTAAGTTAGCATAAAGCATAAAGTCTTATCATCACATAATGGGTTGCAATAAGCAGCCACACAAATGATCAGACAGACTGAATTCAAGATTACCATCAATCAACCAGTTTCCACTTGTTAAACTATCCTGCTATCCTGTCTTCCTTCTTTCCACCTTCTATTTTTTCTCCTTTGTGTCAAATATTTCGTGTAATGCTGGAGGTGTTAGATCGCGCTTGTCTGCTCGGGTTTTCTTTAATTGCCTCAGCTCTCAGCAGGTAGCTGCTCTACTTACAAACACCAGGGCTCCAGCTCTGCTTCCCCCCGTGGTGTAGCAGTATTCTTAAAAAGGCAGGTTAGCACAGGTCTCTTTCTACTGTTGTATTTTACATATTTTTGATCTCCCACGTATCAAATAACACTTAACCAAATAACACCTTGTGAACAATATATCACCACCACACACAGAGAATAAACACCCTGCATTTTTTCTAGGGTGAGAAAGAGCAGTAATGTTTCCATTATTGTTATTCTTTTTAAATGAGCAGATCTAAGTAAACAAAAACAGTCTTTAAACAGTACAGGTCAATTAAAGATGGCAAGAAATATTTGTGAAAAACATGCACATATTGCTACTTTATTTATCAAGTGTATTGATAAATGTTAATATACATTTGTGATTTTCCTTTCCAAGCCTTTTTTGTTGTTGTTGTTCCAGCAAATTGCTCTTTCTTAATTCTAAGACAATGTTTCTTCATCCATCTATAAATATTCATCAGGGAGTAAAATTAGAACCCTGCTCTTTGTGAGCGTGTGTGAGTGTGTTTGACGTTGGCATGTTTTGTGAGTGTGCGGTACGGTACTCTTCTTCAAGAAGCAACCATTTATATGTACGAGTTGACCCTGCCTGTGTGCGTGTGTGTGTGTTCAGACGGCTCCCATTGGAATGAATTATTTAGAGGAGAGTCTCTTTTACTTATCCACGGTCGACTGGCCGCATGCACGTACCGTTCTGCTCCCGACGACACAAGAGACTACCCTAATTCACCATTAACCGTTCCTGCGGTATTACCCCATTTCACCCTCCAAGCCCCACCCTAACTTTTCCCAGCATGCTCTAGTGGTCTACTGCAGATGTCCACTCATTACAGCCCCGCTTCTTGGTAGGTGGGGGTCCCCAACACGAAGGCTGAGAGGGAACAGCAGAAAGAGACACAAGGGGCAAGAATACCCTGTTTTATTTCATACACAAGGTCTTTTAAAAAATCTAAAAAGAAAGACGGAAAACAAGTGAGGCATGTAACAGACTTATCTTTAATTTTTCAAAAAGTTTGATCACAAAAAACAACCAAAAAGCATGAACCGAGATCCTACAGAGCCACATGCTGCGACGAGTCCGTCATCCTGGAGTCCTACTATCTAGGAGCTGCATGGTAACAGTCGGCATCAACAGTGAAGAAGAAGCATGTAAAATATTCATCCATGTGGCTGACTTAATAATGAATCATCCCTCAATTTAGCACCCGGAGCTTTGCTGTGCTCTGCTTTGCTCCGACTGCCACCAAGTACTTGAAGTTCAGTCATTCAAGAAAGATCTTTAAGAAAGAGCTTTAAATATCAAACTTACACCATTGCTAATTCAGATTAGAGTGGCTGTGGCTTTCCAGAGGAAGCCAGTTTAGTGTGTCTTCCTCAAAATGTTGCGTAATCCAAAAGAAGTCTTTGTTTAGGGAGGAGTAAGAGCTTTGGTGCAGATTTTAAAAAAGAGTGCAGTGTGTAAACAATAACAACACCGTCTGGGTTGTTCACAATTTCATTTCCTGTTAAATATTTGAGGGGCAGCTGAGTAAGTTGGGGGAAGAGCCATCTAGGAAAATTGCATGCATCACACAGATACTGTCCAAATATAGCTGAGTGGCTGCTTCTCTGGCTGATCTCTTCATTCTGTGGCAGCCAGGCGCTGATGTGACCCTGTCAGGCAGCAGACTGAGACTGATGGGATACTGTGTGTGGCTGTACGGCTGCTGCATCTCCATATTTATAACGAGACTCCATCCATCCCATAATCCGCATGTCGCAAGAGCCGCACTGCTGAGCGCACATATGGACTCAAATAAACATGCACACACTCTGTCACTATCTCTCTCCTTCTCCCTCTGTTTCTCACTCTCATTTCCTCAGGTGACAAGTGTAATCTTTCTATTCTACTGTTGAACACACACACACACACACACACATACACACACACAGAAATGTGCACACGCTCATTCACTTCTCACAAGTGAGGATTAAATGTGAGGGTGGTCCGACTCAAAGCCAGAGTCAGACTCCAATCTGGCTGGAGGGGGAAAAAGGCTGTGCCTTCATCACCCTGAACTTTTAGTGTCAGTGTGTGTCTGTGTGTGTGCTTGTCTGTGTCAATGTGTGTGTGTGTGTGTGTATGAGACAGTGCTGACAGGCACATTCACCTTTGACCTTTGATAGAGGGGAGGGAAGAGGGATAAGTCAAAAAAAAGAGGGGAGCTTCAAAGAAAAATGCTTTGCTGTGCTTTTGCTTTGGAGGTGCAGTTTTGGACAGAGAGTTTCACTTTACCCAGCATGCATCAGTATGTGTGACTGTGTGTGCCAACTGTTTCCTCAAGTAACACATTAAACTAAAGACACTGTCTGTTCTGAACAAAACTGCTGGAATGATTATGAAAAATACATTTTCTAAAATGATATTTGTTAAACAAATATTTCAGAAATACTTAGATAGGGAGATCATGGGAAATGAGGAGAGAGAGATGGAGATTAGCTTTAACAAGCACCACCTGATCGCCCCTAAAAACACTGAACCTCTGAACTAACAGATAAAAGACAGATCAGTAAAAGAAAATCTATCAGCGAGACGTTAATGATAGAAAAATCAAATCTAATAATGAATATATTAAACGGAAACAAAATATAAACTCTTTAGAGTTGCTGTGGCTTTCTAAAGAGTTTATATTTTGATTGAACCCATGTGGGTTATGTAGGTTTGCCCTCCTCTCCAGTATCATACCTCTTTGGTCTTTTTCTTTTTTAGTGACCAGCAGCTACAAACTCACTGAGCTATACATAATACAAAATCACAACCACCTGACTGCCACCAGTGCAGCCTTGTAATTGTGAGACCCAGCTGCAGAGGTCGGTGCTGAAATCTCTTGCTCAGAGATGTATGTGAGTGACCAAGCAATATTCATTCATTCAGTTCCCCACAGACATTTTCTCAGGGGAGTTTCCAATCACAAGACTGTCACTTGAACCGGTGCTATAGTTAGAAAAGCCTTTACTTAATAACACAGGTCTTTCCTTGATATTTAAACAACCATCATGACTGTTACATAACAAACAGACACCAGAATCGTCCATCTGCCGCTGACAGCTCTTTGGCTCTTGTAGTGTTCGCCAAAGCTCACACTTCCAGAAGTGAAAAAAAACTAAAAAGCTAAAAAAAACCTGTGCTCTTTTTTGTTATATCTGCAAAGAGCATTAAATGCCAGAGAAGCACAACAAAAAGGTCAGATTGAAGTAAAAAGACCTGCTGTGTATATTTTCATGGAAAAAATACAGCTGTAGGAGAACAGATAATAAATAAAGAATTATACTGGTTTGTAATAAAGGCTCATTGTTATAGTATATTGACACAATAGTTATAATTTCATTTTACTTTTTCACTTTTTACATTTGACCAGATCTGATTGGAGTACAACGGTTTGTTTGTTGATCATGTGTTGTGGCTTTACACTGATAAATCTGTTGCAATATTCTTTGTGTTTTGTCACGACACAAGAGGTTAGCTGTTACTGATATGTTCAAAGGCCAAGGGTTGTCCAATATGAAAAAAATGTCCTTGAGACTTGACGTGAGAAATGTTCCTCCAGGTTTCTTCCTCCTCGATTTTATAGTCATAAAAAATGTCTTCTATACACTTTATCCATTTTCTATATCCACTTCTATTCATCTATCCCCTCACTTTCTGCACCCTCTTATCCTGCTATGAGTGATAGGGCCAATCTCTGCAAGAGGTGGAATACATTCGAGACAGGTTATCAGCTGACTACAGCGGGACACTGAAGCATCAGGGGAGGGTGCAGGACCTTCTTTATTATCAGAAATGACTAGAGACCATTTGACCTTTTCAAATCTTTTTTACAAGTTTAATCTACATTGTGCATTTCAAAGTTTTTCTTTACACTGTCAGTTGTAAATTCATGTGCAATGCATAATTATACTTGGGGTGACCACATGTGGAAAATACATGTGTGTGTGTGTGTGTGCACAGCTGCAGCCAGTGTCCTTCTCAGAAGCCATGCATGCAACTCACTTGTATTTTATAGACGTATGTACAGGGAAAGACAGAAGACAAATGACTTTCACATCCTGAACTCTTACATATCATCACCAGCTGTCAGAAAATGTAAGTATTTGTCTTTAACTTTTTTACTGATTACTTATGGACATACTGTACCACATTTCTCAAAAGTGTCTTTATTGCACTGGCTTACTATGACAAAGTGCTACTGCAAAACACACAAAGGTACTCAGGTTCTTCTTCTGTAGTGGTTTGTATCTTAAGAGGTTCTTCTATAATAATTAAAATGGTAATTACTTTTATAATCACCTATATTGTTAAATATGGCAAAACTCTGTACAATGACAATGACATGAGTGGACATTTTTCAGTAAAACACGCAGAATGGAAACGCAGAGAAGAATGGACACAATGGAAGTGAAGAGATAAGCTGTAGGCAGTGGCAGGTCAAGCAATGGCACAGGAGAGAGGAGGGGGGAAACTGAGGAAAGGAGAGGAAAGGGAAGCAGATGTAATAATCATGTCTGGAAAAAAAAGAAGTGATGGGGAGGAGGACAGATAAAAGCGTTTAGTGCACACTGATGGGGCAAGGCAAAGACGAAACAGGGAAATGAGGGTAAGGCGTGCAAGGAAACAGACAGCTGAAGGTTAGAAGTGATGGCAGATGATGGAGTCCCAGAGAAGAGCATGGGACAGAGAGAGAGGAGAGACGAAAGAGCCAGAAAGAAGAGAGAGAGAGAGAGAGAGAGAGCAGACTGTGCTTGATGTGAAAGAGCTGCAGGAGGGATCATTCCCAAAGTAATTCAAGTGGGGTACCAGAGACAGACAGGAGGAGACAAAAGAGGAGAGAGAAAGAAGCAGGACAAAGATGAGCGTCTCATTTCAAGAAGCTGATGAGCGGCTGGAGGAAGAGTCCCAGAGTTCCCAGCACACACACTGTCACAAAAACCCACAGGAAGATCCTGTCAATGACCATGGCGACGTACTTCCAATCATCCTCCACCTGAGGAAAAGAAGAGAAATGCAGATGCATAAGAAAAAAAATATAAAACATCTATAAAAACAAATTCAAAGAATCCTCCCTGAAATCCTCCCAGCGACCTTTGCCTAATGGTAATTGTGAAATTTCAAGCAAATGGCACAAACCGTCACATTCACTTGATGTCATTGTGTCAACACTAGAGCTGTGTGGCTGTGGGGGGTGTGTGTGTCTTTATGTATGTGAGTCTGTGTGTGTGAGGCGGAGAGAACCACCAGTGTTCACTACCCTGCATCTGGCTATTGTTAGAGTGGTATGTACAGTATGTGTGCATGTGTGCGTATTCCTTGATCAGTCAGGTGTGGACAATAGGATCAAGGCTGCCCTGACCATAATGCCTTTGTGTGCCTATAGAGGAGGCAGTATAGCTGTTCTGCGTGCGTCAAAGAAAGATTCAAGCCTTGCTAAGAAAAGATGGGTGCTGAAGCGACAAACATATCAGGGCCATCCAGAGTGTGCAGGAGGCGTACACAAAGCCCCCCATCTGCAACAAACAAGCTGCTTTACACTCCCTTTATAGCCCTGTGTAAATGGTTTCTACACCATTTACTGAGCTAGGTAGAAATTCATATTCTGCAGAGATAACACACTGTGCAATGAAGAAAGAGTTTTCTTATCGTGCATTTATGTTTATATGTGGGTATTGTGGGGAACAAAAACCTAATCTTTTTAGGTTTTAGGTTTATGTTTAGCGTTTGGACCAGGTTACATTTAATGTTTGGGTTAGTCATCTATTATTATCTTAGCTCTGCCATAGCCTGGTGGCTTGTGTTTTCCCCCGTCTTGTGCATGTGTCTCCCCCTAGGTTCTGGTAGGCAGTATGTATTAGTGCATCCGGGTGTTATTTGCTGTGACTGCTTAACTGTAATTGTTGTGTATTTGATAAATAAAGAACTTGCAGATCATCCCCATTTCCTAACAATTACTGTCATTATCACTTTTGGTTCTTTGTACTTTAAAATAGTATATAATCAGTTTTAATCTCATGTGCGACAAAAAACATCTTGAAATTAAGTAACACTTTGCTGTTGTGTCGACTCTCTCTTCTCCAGCCTTTGTACCTCTTTGGCTTTGTTGCGGGTCCTCATGTTCTCTGCGATGTATTTCACGCTCTCTATTGCCTGCTTGATCTCTGGCGACACCACGGAGAAGGCAACGACAGCATTGACAGGCGAAGGGGTGTTTAGGGACCTCGGCAGCTTGGGCAGCTCTGACTCCTGGGGCCCCTGGGCCTGGGGTGGCTGGGGAGGAGGAGGAGGCACCATCGGGGGAGGGACAGGAGTCGGCACCTCCTTGCCTCTGTAGGGACACCTTCTGTTCATATCTCGGTTCAGGTCACGGTTCATCTCGCCGTATTCCACACAGTTCATGGAGCCGCCAGCTGAGGTGGCCCCTCCTCCTCCTGCACCACCATCCAGCGGTGAGCAGGCTACACCTCCAGTTATACCCCCAACACTTACACTTCCTGAGCCACTTCCTCCCCCTATGCTGTTCTTTCTCTTCTTGTTTCCTCCGCTGCTTCCTCCTCCACTCGTCCCTCCTGTAATACTGGCAGGGGGCGAGCAGCCCTGGTCGATAGGCCGCCTCATCAGCATCACCCTGGGCAGCACCCCCAGGAACACGGACCTCACCCACTCCGGCATAGTGTGAGTCATCGGGGTGCGGTAGTGGACATTCAGCACAAAAACAGTGATGACGATGCTGAGCGTGACGAAAATCATGGTGAAGAGGAGGTACTCGCCGATGAGGGGGATGACGAGGGACGTCGAAGGGATGGTCTCGGTGATAACCAGCAGGAACACAGTGAGGGAGAGCAGGACGGAGATACACAGCGTGACCTTCTCGCCGCAGTCGGACGGGAGGTAGAAGACCAGAACTGTGAGGAAGGAGATGAGAAGGCAGGGGATGATGAGGTTGATGGTGTAGAAGAGAGGCAGGCGGCGGATGTAGAAGGAGTAGGTGATGTCTGGGTAGATCTCCTCGCAGCAGTTGTACTTGATGTCATGCTTGTATCCCGGCGCATCAATAATCTCCCACTCTCCACTCTCCCAAAAGTCTTTCAGGTTCACCTGATAAAATGCAAATGTAAATTGAAAGGAAGTTGTTTTAAGTTAATTAAAAAAATCATTAAAATTACAATCAATTCAGTTTAAAGAAACAAAAGAATGCACAGTTCATAAAATAAGTATAGTTCAGTACTGAAATGTGTTCCAGCTAATACAGAGAGCCCCTCTGACCTTTGAGCCAATGAGTACCAGGTCAATCTTGGCCTTGTCGTAGGTCCAGGAGCCAAACTTCATGGAGCAGTTCTGGTAGTCAAAAGGGAAGTAGGTAATGTCCATAGGGCAGGAGGACTTGAAAATAGCCGGAGGAACCCAGGTGATGGTGCCGTCAAACTTCAGCAGAGCCTTGGTTTTGTCCTCCACAAGGAAATCACCTACAGCACTGTGAGAGAGCATTTTACAGGAGATGTAAATGTCATTTCACTTAAAGGCCATTACAACATTTAACTTAAAAGGTCAGGAGATGGAGAACAGAAATAAATAACATTAGCATGAATCAGCTTGAGGGCTCTGCAACTCTGCATTCTGTCTAACAAAAGAAAACATCATGGTACCACTGCTACATGACTTACCAAAGAAATCTGATGGCTAGCTGCAACATAAAATTTGATCTATAGAAAAATGCATAACGTGCATATTTCCACAGTGATGTATGGCTGCCTATGATGGCTTATGTATATTAAAGATGGAACATCTTTATAAAAATAAAAGAGGACAATGACACATATCATTATTATTCATTCAGGTGAAAAACAAAATTATTACTTAAAAAGCTTCTAAATATTTGTGCATCTCAACATATTACTTGAATTGCATTCTCTCTTACTTGTTGTACAAAACTATGTCTGGCCTCCAGATTTTATTGGATGGAACTCGTATGAACTCAATCCCATCATAATCAACAGGGGCCCATCTCAGTTTGTAGTCGTTCCAGACCTATAGAATATGGATAAATCTTAATCTTCATCATTGTGGCATCGCTAAAGACAACACATAAAGGATAAACGTCACTCACATGTCTCAGCCACAGGTTGGTTTCCATAATCTGATTGACCTCATCCTGTAAAGACAAAGTCAGTGATGATATCCTTTCATAAAACATATGATTTCTTTGTTTGGAGACAATTAGCCGTTATTTGATTTTATAAGTTATTCTTACCACTTTGACCAGTTGAGATATGGAAACCTCAAACTCCACTGTGACTGGATCAGAAACATTCTCCACCGGTCGGATGAACTGGTTGTACCTCCTGAACAGTCTCCTAAATAATCTGTCCTCCCCCTTCGATGAAAAACATCCTAATGAAACAAAGAAAAAGAGGAAGAAATGCAAGAAGAACAGTTTAACACTGAAATGCATGGGTGATTTTTCTCAGGACTTTTCAGCGACCAGCACTTACATAACACAGATCAAGCCATTCGTTCAAATCATACTGATTGAAAACAGATTATATGATTTGAAATGAAAAATGCACATTTTTAATGAATTAGACAGGCTTCAACATACCGTATCATTGTGAAATCACTGAAAGAAGGGAAAATGTTGACATGGGGTTTATTAATCGAAAGCAGTGGTGACTTCAGATACACGTCCCATTTCTAAATGCTAGCCACAAGAGAACTGAGACTGTGATGAACTACATTAAAAAAGTCTCAACTTTTCTTCAGAAATGTAAAGTCATTGCATTATTTTAATAGACCTTTTATCTCATATCTACCAAAGCACCCCTCCTTGAACCACCACTTTACCGTGGTAGAGGGGTTTGTGTGCCTGAATGATCCTAGGAGCTATGTTGTTGGGGGCCATTACGCCCCTGGTAGGGTCTCCCATGGCAAACAGGTCCTAGGTGACGGGCCAGACTAAGAGCGGTTCATGGAAAACAGACCAACAAGGACCGTTACGTTGCCCGGACTGGCGTTACCGGGCCCCACCCTGGAGCCAGGCCTGGGGTTGGGGCTTGCAGATGAGCGCCTGGTGGCACCGGAAGTAAGGGATGCCGTCATCCTGAAGAAGGAGTCCTATTGGACCATGTTGGCCTGTGGGACTCCCGACACAGTTGACAGGTACCGGCAGGCCAAGTAAGCCGCAGCCCGGGCTTTCCTGGAGGCAAAAACTTGTGTCTGGGAGGAGTTCGGTGAGGCCATGGAGGAAGAACTATCGGTCGGCCTCGAAGAAATTCTGGCAAACCGTCCAGCGCCTCAGAAGGGGGAAGCAGTTCTCTTCCAACACTGTTTACAGTGCGGGTGGGGAGCTGTTGACCTCAACTGAGGGACAGGTGATGGAAGGAAAACTTCGAGGAGCTCCTCAATCCCACCAACATGCCTTCCATTGAGGAAAGCGGAGGCTGGGTCCATCACCCAAGCCGAAGTCACTGAAGTAGTTCGCAAGCTCCTCGGTGGCAAAGCGCCGGGGGTGGATGTTGTGGGGCTGTCTTGGCTGACACACCTCTGCAGCATTGCATGGAGGTCGGGGAAAAAATTCAGGAGGAAAAATGCGGTTTTAGTCCCGGTCGTAGAACACTGGACCAGCTCTATACCCTCCACAGGGTGCTTGAGGGTTTATGGGAGTTTGCCCAACCAGTCCCACATGTGCTTTGTGGATCTGGAGAAGGCAATCGACCATGTCTCTCGTGGTATCCTGTGGGGAGTGCTCCACAAGTATGGAGTCCGGGGCCCTTTGCTAAGGGCTGTTCGGTCTCTTTACGGCCGGAACAGGAGCAGGAGCTTGGTTTGCATTGTCTGCAGTAAGTCAGACCTGTTTCCAGTGCATGTTTGGGAACCACAGGATTTCATCTCTGCTTTTTGCAGATGATGTTCATCAAGCCAGCCAGGACCTTCAGCAGCATGTACTGGGGCAGTTTGCAGCCGAGTGTGAAGTGGCTGGGATGAAGAATCCAGCACCTCCAAGTCCAAGGCCATGGTTCTCGACCGGAAAAGAGTGGCTTGCCCTCTCCGGGTTGGTGAAAGAGGGCCTGCCTCAAGTGGAGGAGTTTAAGTATCTCGGGGTCTTGTTCATGAGTGAGGGAAAGATAGAGTATAAGTTTGGCAGGTGGATTGGTGCAGCCTCCGCAGTTATGCAGTCGGTGTACTGGACCGTCTTGGTGAAGAAGGAGCTGAGTCGAAAGGCGAAGCTCTCGATTTACCAGGTCAATCTACGCTTCCCACCCTGACCTATGGTCATGAACTTTGGGTAATGACCGAAAGGACAAGATCATGGGATACAAGCAGTGGCCGAAATGAGTTTCCTCCGCAGGGTGGCTGAGTGCGCTCCCTTAGAGATAGGGTGGTAGAAGCTCAGTCACTCGGGAGGAGCTCAGGAGTAGAGCCGCTGCTCCTTCGCCACAGATTGAGAGGAGTCAGCTGAGGTGGCTTTGGGCATCTGTTTCGGATGCCCCCTGGAAGCATGTCCCACCGGAGGAGGCCCTGGGAAGACCCAGGAAAGAGATTTTGACACGCCAGGACACTCGCTGAGGATTTTGCTGGCTGGCCTGGGAAAGTGTCTGGGAGAAGTGTCTGAGGAAGTGTGTTTTGAATATTTTGACCCATTGGGGATTTTTTTTCTGAGGAAAATTGGATTTTTGAATATTTTGGGGACCCATTGGGGATTTTTTTTCTGAGGAAAATTTGAAGCAAGAATGATTGTGCCATTGGGGATTTTTTTTCAGGAAAATTTGAAGCAGTTCTTTATCCATCCAGAGTTCTTAGTGCCCCCCATAGGGACGTAAAATCAGGCATAATATGTACATTTTTCACTGTTAGTTCTCACGGTTGGGTCAAAGCTGAGAGTTATCATATTTACTGTGTTAAAAATGTGAGTGTTATGGAGCTCTTTAAGACAGTTTCAAAGTCCAACTGTGTCCAACTTGACTTGACTTATAATGAATATTAATGAAAGGTCAGACAATGAGAGAAAACCTTACAAGAGACACAGAAATGGTTGTTACGTTCTCATTAATGAGGGTCAATTTTACCAGCAAACCTTTAACAATGTTGCACTCTTTCAAATAAAAATGCACAACACACAAGTACATCTCACTAAAGGTGGGATTGGTTCTCCAAAATTACTACGTATTTACCCCATTCACCCCATCATACTGATGCTTTTTTACTTTATCTCCTGAAGGTTTGAAATATTTGCTTTCACCTCCATAATACAGTGAGGATGAATGAATAGAATTTAATTTGTGTTGGTTTGCTATCTTTGATCTTTGCAAACTAAACCCCATTCGCCTTTTACTGTACTTTTGGACGTGTGGCAGTGGATATCCAGCATGTCTTGATTCTACCGAAGATAAGTGGGAAAATCGAAAATGTTTTAGTTTGATTTAGGTGAAATGGCCAAGTGTGTTTTAATCTTTAACTGTACAATTAATCAATGTCTCAAAAAGAAACTTGCTCCGGATGGAGTGAGGGCTGCAAAGAGAACGAAGTGTGTTTTGAGAGGCAATACAAGTGCTTCTTTACGGAGAAGCAAGTTGGGACAGAGCAAGCTTTAGTAGAAATCTCCAAATACTCCAAATACAAGACGCCTTAAGCAAGATCCCAAGAACGGTGTGTGAAGATATGTGTGTGTGTAGATACATAGATAGATATACTTTATTGATCCCAAGCTGGGAAATTACTGTGTAGTGTAGCAGCAGCATTACACAATAACAATACAATGAAATAAAAAGAAAAAAGAAGAAAAACCTAGACATATTAAAACATATATAAAATGCAATATCAAAATGTATAGAAAATGTATAAATAGCAGTACTGATTGTGGTGCGTGTGTGTGTGCAGATTTTGTTAGGCCGGACTGAAGGTCATATTGTGGAAAGCTGCCACTAGTAACACTGGTGCCTGGGATGGCACATGGATCCACGCCTGTCCAAGCAGAAAATGTTGCCTCACTTGGGAGGAGCACACACTCACACACCCAACACAACCTCAACCACAGTGGCTTCAACAGTGGCTCGACTGAGCTCTAAATACATTGCCATAGTGTTACATAGAATTGCACATAATCTCTCTTCTTTTAACTTCCTCAATCTTTCCTTTTTCATTTTCCCGTTTTTTGGCAAACAGTCTCCTTTCTCTGTTGCTTTTTTCTTCTGGGTAACTAAACATAGTACATCACTGAAAGTCAGCCCCTCTACATGCCCTTGAATTTTGAACTAACTGATTCATTTTATTCACATATCGAGGCAAATAACAAAACACGAAAAAATATATTCTTTGTAAAGCCGACATTAACCTCTTCCGTCAAAGCTTTCAGCCCAAGAAGTGAGACACACATTATTCCCAGTCCCAAACCATTGAAACTCGCACTTAGCAAGCCGTATGAACCATTTCAGAGATGAAATGAGAATGTGCTTCACCAAAAGGGCAAATGGGGCACAACCCATATACACACAAATAGCCACATTCACTGAAAAGGTTTGTTTCCTTGACAACATCTAAATAAAACATGGTCCTTTAATGGGACAGTTTCTTTCAGCGCAAGTCAGTTAACTCTCCACAAACAAGAGGCATGAAAAAGTGGTTCACAACCTTTCTCTGAATTTATTCAGCTTCAGAGGTAACAGATTTTATCCATTTGTATGACTGTATGATCTATATGATTCGTATGTCATAACACTGAAACATGTACAAGGGACAACAGCTGCAAAACTGCGTATGTTACATACATACAATTTACGTAGATTTGTACCCAAAGATCTGCCTTGGAGAGAGTTTCTCATCTAACGCACATTAATAAAAAAAAAGGCATTAATAAAAATACATACCTTATTTTTTATTTCTGATACATACTGCACTACATGTCTTCAACTGCCGCAAGACACTGCAACACATTCACATAGCATGAATAAAAATGTAGCAATGGTACTTTAATAAAACATCCCTTTTTTTAAGAACCCACGTGCTAAAACAAATATTTCATTTTCACTGTTCATACAGTAAAGTTATAAAGCAGCTTGTCCATTTTATTGCCACTGGGAGCACAGTACACATAGATGAATATCAGGCAGACGCCTCAGATTACAGTCTGTCTGTTTTCTCATTTTGGGAGACGTGTTCATTGGCCTGTGCTGACTAAATCAGACTAACGGAAGCCAGGGAAATAAACATGTAATTGAAGTTCTCTGTATCTGAATCGGAAGCATGCCAAGCAATGTACGAGTACATTAATATTAACACTGAAGACATTTTTTTTTTTTTGAGGAGGGGTTTACATTTCACGGGTTTTAACAACAATTTTCATTTCACCTCACAGGGGACAAACACAGCTCAGGGGTGGACTCAGCTTAGTGATCTAAAAACTCAAAAACACTTACGTAATCACAACATCTGGTGCACATAAAACAATAACCGAACACAAACACACACATGAATTCAGACACTATTTAGTCCCATATTAAGGTCAAAATAAAATGGAATGCTGCAGCAAAATTCTTTATCCCCATGTATCTGAGTTGAAATCTTTCCCCAAATTTATAATGATAAATTCAAAGTTCAGATCAAGCGCTGAAAAAACAAAGGTCACACTGCTATTCTCCCATCATGTCGCCTATACATTTTCCACTGCTTTTAATTGACTTTGGTGAAGTTTTTTGTCTTATTTCAACAGGCAGAACCATCCTAAAAAGTTAACTAGCTAAAAGTAAATTAAAACCTGTCAGATCTAGTTCAATTACTCTGTGGGTTAGAAGTTGCATTGTAGTATAGTGGCTTCAAAACTCTGAAAAAGTTTTTTGAGGTCACTGGTGGAGACAAGTTGAGTTTTAAAGCTTAATGAAAAGGTCTCTCTCCTGAGATGCTTGTGTAATTTCAGCTCTTGGTACCTGCCTTGAAAACTGCCCGCTGCTCCCTGATTCGCTGCACTCCCACAACCTTCTTTAAGCCTCTAATTGGACGAGGGGGAAACCAGGGCAATTATAATCAGTCAGTTAATTGGACCTTTTGTTCACTGTGACAAGAAAAAAAAATGAAGCCAATGTTTTTTTTTCCTCTGTTGGCACAGTCACCTCCTTAATTCCCTTCTTTGTTCTGCCACTGGAGATCTTAAGTAGCCTTAATTTAAAGGAAATTAATTATAACCTTTGCCCTTTCACCTCAGCTGATTCTGCAAGCTACTCTTACTGCTCGCCACACTCCCCGGTGTTTAACATGAGGATTTAATTTGTGTAGAACATGGAGCATTAATGAGTGTGCATATGAAAGTAGCACAAAGCAAGCGATAAAACATTTGTAGTCAGTTTAAAGATGATTCATGAAGATCTACCTGCCTTAAAGTAAAAGTACCATCCCTCTTACAGAGATTGAGTTGACGTGGGTATAAAAACGTATAAAAACTCCCCTAGCATTTCAAAGAGGTATTACTGCTAAGCAGCTGTTACAAAGACAACCAGATAACAGCATATGTTTTCTAAATTTCTGTGAAAAAATTATCACCACCACTTTGGAAATAAACGAGAAGAAAGAAGCATGTTCACTGAAGAGGTAAAGTAAAATTGTCATCATTTTATATTGAGTAATAACAGATTAAATATTGCTTCACACAAACAACTAAGCACAACTGGGGTTGGCATCACGGTGGAAGTATAATTGGAGAATATTTATAAGTTTATTCGATCATTTAATCTATAATAGAGACATGAAAGCTGATGGAAATTCTTAAGTATATGTTGAGAAAATCAAACCGGCTTGGTATGTTATTTCATTTTTTACCAAATTAAAAAAAATGGGCAACAGGGATGGTGATAACATATTTTCTGTTCGTTGACTTTCTTATGAACAGGTCTGACTGGATCAGTCTTCTTTGCTGATATGAAAATCAACTGACAGAAAATATGTTGTCACCATTTCCAGTGCTAGCCTGATTGGTAACATTGTTCTATGGCTGCAGCGCTGGCAGGTAACGAAAAGAAAGCCCCTTGATATCAAAAGAGTGTAGCATTCTCAATACAACTAACATGCAGCATGTAAGTAATTCATCAGAATTACTTAAGTATGTAAGCATGTAAGTAATTCTAATTACATGCATCATCAGGAAGTCATCAGATTTGCATGTTTAACACGCCAAATGTACAGAAATAAGACAATGGAAAGTTGTTGGTTTTTTTTACAGCAATTTATTATTAGATATACCCTGAGAATCTACACAATGTAAATGTGTCACCACTTCACAATAATAGACTTCTTTTGTGCCTTAAATAAGCCTGACAGACAGTGAAAGCGAGGCTTATAGGGAACCAATCTCAGTGCAGATGGTGTCCTTATTCTATAGCAATTACATTGTGTAATCAACATTTACCTCATAATGAGCACAGTTAGAGAAAAAAAACTGCTACTTTAACACAATGTGAAACACACATGTAATTCAAATTGCTAATTGATCAAATAATTAATTAAGTATGCAGGATTTGGTCATAAACCAAATAACTGGACAAAGTAAAAATTTGACTTGATGGTGGCACTAGATGGAAAGTTAAGGGATCACCAAAGTTATCATTCATCCTGAGTAGAAGATAACTGTTTGCACCAAATGTCATGGAAATATATACGATAGCTTGGAACAACTCACTCTGAACCAAAGAATCTCAAGGTGGTGAGTCATCAATATCTATACAAAATTTCATAGTGATCTATTGTGTAGTTGTTGAAATATATCTGGGCCAATGTGATGAATGGTCCAACATCACTCTTCCTTTTGCCATGCTGCTAGTGTGGCTAAAAATGAACCACTAATATTGTCAAAAACTGCCCCAAAGTCATTACCAGCTAATGTGTATTAGTTCACTTGTCTCAAGCTTTTAAAATCAATTTCCCAAAATTGTAACTGATCGTAGACCGACCTGTCTTTGATGCCTCTGATGATGAAAATGACGTGAAATCAGCCCGACAGACGTGTTCCATTTTACCCAACGTGCTCTTTCATCCCCCATCTTTGTGACGCGGTAACAAAGTGATGAGGCTTTGTTTGAAGCCAAGCCAAGCAGTCATGCATTTCACCCTTAAATAGCCACATTGATTTAGAATTAGCAAGCCAACAACAACGAGTCGATCTCTGTCCCCTGTTGCTACAGGAGCCCGAAGCTGCAGAAAGACCCGCGGCCTGTGGGAAGCTCTTTGATCAGGCATGTGCTTAACAGGATGAGCCTGGGAGTGAGTGCTGGACACTGAAGGAACTAATTACCCTCTGATAATACACTGCTGGCAGTTGTGTGTGTGTGTGGAAATGAGACACAAAGAGAGAGAGAGAAACAGCGGGGAGAGGAGATAGGAGGGGAGAAGTGACAGCAAGAACAAGCAGAGAAAAACTAGATAGTGTGTCCTTGCTCTCCAGGGTTCTGATGGCCTGACTGTGACATGCTGAATGACGCACAAGAGGATCCACAGTGATTACCGCATGGGCTGCGACCATCTAATTAAGCATATGGTGCATATTTAAACCTGTGTGTCTTCATGTATGAGGACTGGCCCATATACTGTGCATACATGTGGTGTGTGCATTCCTGTGTGTACGCACATTTTCCTATTTATGTACTCTGATGTCCACTCACCTTTGATTTGACTCACTCTGAGCAGAACCTTTTTTTCACTGATGCATGAAATTCATGCGTTCATCTTTCACAAGAAGATGTGGGTGGTTTGAGATCAGATTCTCTGTGTATATTATAAGATATAAAAAAGAAAGACATTTCTCCAAACGTAAAGATGTTCTAATGAGGCAGCAGCATACCTAAGTTGGCCAGTTGAATAATATGTTGACCATAAACACTCTAAAATAAAGCAGGTGGAGCCTTTAATGTCAGTATCAGGCTACACAACATCAGGACAATAACAGTCCTGCTTGACAGACAAGTGGTGTCTGGAAAAAACTGCAAACTATGATTGATCCTGGTCTGACATGGCTAAAACGTACAACCCTATGATCTGTGTGAATCTAATATCTAAGCCACCATCTGGAAAGAAATAAAATACAGTGTAGTGTGATTCTGACACACCGCTTCCCTCATATTTACTGTGATGTTGCCGTGTATGTCACACAGAAAGCACATTCATCCCCTGTCATCAAAACGAGTCCCTGTGAAATTTACCTTAAAAAGCTGTGAGACAGAACAAGGACAACAAAAAAATCAGACCCTGTTTATGTTCTTTGAATTCCTCTAATGAATTTATCCACAGCAGCGATGATTGAGGTGACCAGATAGACAGTCAGGCAGCAAGTGAACAGTTAGGGAAAGAGAAGAGAGCGCTCCAGTTAAGTGCTTTCTAAAAGAGATAAAACTCAATCCTCATCTCTCTGTAGAAAATCTGCAATGACTTTTTAATTTTAATTATAAAAGTAGTTAAATATCTAAAGACTGAGCTACCCTGGTTAAACTCAGAAACACAGTTTCGGAGCTGCGTCTGTTCGGAGTGGCAGGTTGTGGAGGGTGTTTTACAGCACTACAGCCACAGCAGGTAATTTAGTAATCAGTACTAATGTGAACTTATTTCTCCAGCAGAGAGGCTGGACAACGCCTGTTGATCACGTCAGCAGAGTCGACTGTATTAGTTTTCATCTCATTTTAAGCTATACATCCTTCTGCCACTCAACACAGTGGGTCTTTTTCACAGAAGCCAGCAGCTAAAGAGAATTCAGCCATCTTTTATCTTATTATTTACAACTTTGCTTTGGTATCATGAGATGAACAACGTGTATTTTTCAGATTTCACTAAATGACAGCATTCTCTTTGGTCAGCGAGGAGCGCTGCTATAAACTACTCAATCCCGTCACATAAAGAACTGTATTTTCTTCCTATTTTTCTGAGTCAAGTAGCCAGGAGGACACTAGAAGGTAGCTTTCTGCCCTGTACAGGAAGGATGAGCAGCTGAAGAGCCATAGAGAATGGGTAGTAATAAAATTAACCGGTCTGATCCTCACCGACATATCAAGCCCTGAGTAGTGGGAAAGCAATTAGGTAATGGAGACAGCAGATCAAATGACCTGATAGCCGTAGTTAGAGAGGACCTGAGCTCCATGTTGAGGTCTTGCTCTTTTATTCTGACAATAGTCACACAAAACAGCAATAAAAATACCCAACAGCTTCCTCCTCTGTGGAGTTGCAACCCAATGAGGAGGACTCTGGGAAAGACCCAGGACATGCTGGTGAGATTATATTTCCAACACTAACCTGAAAAGTTCTCAGGATCCATCAAGAGGAAGGAAATTCTTAACGAAAGGATGCTGGTCTGGGTTGTTTTCCATGACTCAGAGTAAGTGAATGGAAAATGGATGAATGGCTGGATGGATCAATGGAGGGCTACACTGTTGTACTACTGATGGACTCTGAGCAGGAAGCTACGGCAGTGAAACATGAGACCCCGAAACTGAAATGATTCTTCCCTCGGTGATGGGCTTCACCACTCAGCAAGCGGGTAACATGGCAAATGACAATGCTGGGCTAATTTCAAGTGTCAGAGTGTAACTTAATGCACTCTCCACACCACAGAGATCAAACTGAATGAAGACCTGTGAGAAGGAGGCTTAATCCTGTCTGTTAACCTTTAAAGTGTAAAAGCTTGGACACCAAACACAACTAAGCCACGCCAAATATGCGCACATGGAAGGTATGACATATTTTGAAGACCTAATTTATGTGATAAAAACTTTGTAGACACAGCATTAAATAACAGCATGCTATATGAGACTGTGACCCACAAAAGCCTGCGTTGTGTTTTATCAGCTTGACAGACACAAAGGGGTTTGAACTCATGGGGGAAAAACAAAAGGATATATGAGACTGCAAATCAAAAGGAAAAACTGAGCTCAGTGAATGAAAATGTAGACAGGTAAAGAAGAAATATTCCTGTCCTCCATCTTGCTCAACCTCATCTCTGGCTTTCCTCTTCTCACCCTCTTTCCCTCCATCCTAAAGCATGACTCAGTTCGCCAGCACTGAAGACCAGGATGTCCCAAAGGACTCGGGCAGCAGGGCTGTCTGAAGGAGGATGTCTATGTGTGTGTGTGTGTGTGTGTGTATAAGAAAGAATGAGTGTAAGTGTGTGTGTGCCATTGTGTGGTTGGAGGGGAGTATGATGGTTTAAGCCAATCCATAGGGAGGGGGTGGAATAAGGCCTCTTACACAGTATGTGTGCGGGGGGTTCAGCTGCAATAATCACACAACAATCACGTTAAGAGGATCCTTAAGCCACCACACAGTCCTTAAGCCACACGCACACACGCTCACACACACACCAACTGATTGCCTGTCTGACTTTAATGCAACTATATTGCTTCTGGGAGAGAAACCAGAGAGCTGCTCTGTAGTTCCGAGCTCAGAAGAGCATTTAAGTCTGGCAGAGAAGCAAATGTGCTTGATGGTGATGCCGCGATGCAAGCGATGCCGCAACTCCACACGAGCAGACTTAGATAAAGGCAACAGAGGCTTAATATAAACCATTTTCAACGCTGGTGGAAGAAAGGACGTTTGTTTGTTGCCTTGCATTGCACACTAGCAAACTCCACACTAACCCAGTTGATTTAAGACATGTTGTTTACTTCATTTTACTTCACTGTTTGAATCCTTCCTACACCGTCAGCATGCAGCTGCAGCCCATTTAAATGCACAGTAAAGTAAGACAAGGGGTCAAGCCCCGCACGCAATGCGGATCAGATCAGTGTAACGCAGGCATGGCTGGACATCTCTCTCAGCTATTTCTGCTGGAGATGATGGGGGCAAAATGCTGCGAGGAAATGCATCATACACTTTCCCTCGTTTTAATCACTCAGTCAACCCCGTCCTGAAATATGCCGACAGCCTACAGCCTATCACACAGACTGTGACTCTGTTTTGAATGTCATAACTACAACTAGGAGCCCTGTGCTCTACAGATCTCTCACTTCTTACCTCCAAGCTACTGGGACCAGATCCTATTTTCGACTAAAATATCCCAATCCCGTGGACTGCAGGATCAGCATTTCCTCTGTTATGGGGACAAATCACCCGATCCTGGATGGCAGGACACAATACCTTCTGTAGCCCACTAATCGGACCCCCACTGGGAGTGTGTGTGTGTGGCAATTTGTGTTTTTCAGGCATTTATCTGCATACACAGCCCCTGTACAAAATCATACAAAAACCTACACAGCCAATGAGGGATTGAGGGGTGAAGAAGAAGAGGGGAGAAATGGAGGACAGAGTAGAGGGGAAAAAAGAGGAAGGTTAGCGCGAAATTCTCTCATTTTTCCGTGGTTTTCTCCTAAACAGCAAAGTTAACCACTTCTGACTAGCAAGGACAAAGAGAGGGGATTTTGCTCTCACTTGAGCAAAATCTGTTACTGCTGTGAGAGAATTGACTCTGTCATCCCTTCACGGCACCGCTTTCTTGTTCCTTTTGAAATTTGCCCGGTTCAAGGGCAAAGCGACAAAGCAGTCAGCTGTTGCAAATCTCCCCAACCCACGTGTCGCACAGAGACACATCCTCAACCCTCCGAGTCTGCATCCGGTTTAAGGATGTGTGAAGCCAGTGTCTTTTACATGACGACTGGAGCGTGACAATACGAAGGCACTTAGTGCTGCTCCCGTGGGGGGCAGGAGACTCCGGGTGCCACATCTGGGACAAACTCTGATGTTCTCTGGGCTTTAAAGTAAAACAAATCACGGTGTCGTTCCCAAGAAAAACGTCTGGTTTGTTTTAATAAACCCAGAAAGACTTTTAATGTGAGCAAGCGTCACCTACAGGCTACCACCCTGAAAAAAGGCAAAACATGTTTGATCAAAATTCAGAGACCTTAATCTGACTTTTTGTTTGTGTTTGTGACATCTGTTTTATTATATAAAACATTACACTGCCATTGAAATGAATCATTTTTGTGAAAACCTATACTGAATGAAAGCTAGCTGGTGATAGAGCCGCAGCTGTCCTCAGCTAAAACTAAACTTACTTTCCATTATTTTTCCCTTGCAGTTATCTGTAAGAGAAAAATATTAATTTGATGAGCAGACACCTTGGTCATTCAGTTTGTTATCCTACATAGCAGGTAATTAAATGAGGAAGTAACACTGAAGAACCAAACCCTCAGCTAAACTTCTCCTAATGGTATCTAGCGAATTATCTGCCATGTTAGTTTTGGACTGTAGTGGAATTCATAAGATTTGTTGAGCTACCTTTAAATATTTAAACATGTTCAATTAAATTCATTCATTCAACTGATTTTTATTTAAATATTAACAGTAGGCAGACAACAGGCAAAGCAATCCTTTCCCCCTTTATATAAAAGTATAAAAGCTCAAACTTCAGTAGGCTGACAGAAAAATAGCAGCAATAGTAGTGTTAAAGAGCAAAAACAACAATGAGCACTTACAACACAGATGCTGTCAAAATATATATTACCATTTTAAAGAAAGTTACTTTATCCTCCACATAGACAGAAACAGATTATGCTTGGTGCTCCCATCGGTAAAGACCCTCTCCCCAGAAACCTGCGTCTGTGTGCTCTTTGTAGATGTGAATGAAATGTAATTCAGGATTTAAATAACCATTCGGTTCCCTCTGAAATGAAAAGTTTAGTTTTAAACCATTTATCTACTCTTTGTTCTGCTCTTGGTCCCCCTGGGAGCCACTCAAGGACCCCACTTCAAAATCTGCTGTTTTAAAGCACACAAGAGACTGCCAGACTTACACAAGCCAAAGACAGAGGAAAATAGAAAATATGTGCCGAGGTGATTTTAGAAACAAGAGAACAGATGGAAATGGATTACACAGAGAGCAAGAAAAAATACAGGCAACCTGACTGAGTGATCCAGCCGTCATTTAATGCCACAAACTACGGACACTGAATCAAACCACAAGGTGAGTGAGAGTTTCCCTTATAACTTGCACTACTTGCACATCTAAATCACAAACGCCCTTGAGCGAGAGACTGAATCTATACAGCTTGTGCTTAACCCTGACCTCTGACCTCAGTGGGTGCAGGGAGCCTACATCCCCTCCACATCTGGAGGATACAGGGATGAAATCAATGCTGAGCAACTGCTGGAAAAAACGTATGTCTACATGGCGTATGGCTGCTCCACAGTAGCTCCAGGAGCTGAGGTATCAGCTACGATGCGACATGTCACAATTACAGATCATCATCTCCAAAGAAAACTAAACCCTTATGTGCATGTCGCTGCGCCTTGCTCAAATTACTCCGTGCATCCTTCAACGTAACAGTGACTCTACAAGTCTACATGTTAAGATATTATAATTTGCAAGCACATGATGGTTTGTGGAGTGGAAAAAAGCAATGTTTCCCCCCTTGTTTGAAGCATATGTTTTTGAAGGAGGCTCTGTATCCATACATTGAAATGTGAGGGGGGGAGGGGGCCACTTTTAACATCAGCTCTTGACTTTCTGCCAGTTGTGCGCTCCTGAGCTTCTGGTGACAGAAATCATTTAGGAAGTCTGTTTTATATTTGCTCAATCTGCCACTTGCTGCAATATAAAAGGTTTGCATTTGTCGCCACCACCTCCAAGCTTTGGCCTGTCACCCCACTTGGCTTAATAACAAACGGAAAGTTAGCCTGCATTGCATTCAATTATTCCTGCCTCTCTTTTTTTTTTTTTTTTTAGCTTTTAGACAGTTTGCTGTCACGGATCTTTCACTCGGACGCACACAGGAGAGGAGAACTTGAAGAGGCTAGAGATAACTTAAAAGTAATGTCAAGAGCAAGGTGCCAAAGCATTCACATGACCTCTAAATAAGGTGATGCTGAAGTAAGGAGTAGCCTGTAATACTACTACTGTCTTTTTTCTTTTTGCGAGCCCAGCGCGGGTCCTCTGCGCGCCGCCTCTTACCTTGCGCAGCGAGGAGCACCAGCAGGAGGGCGTTTGTCAGTTTCCCGGAGAAATCCATCGATGCATCGGCGCCCGAAGAAGCTTTTCTTTTTCTAAAAAAAAAGATCACGCTGGCGACTGGAGCCTCGTCGGTAACCCGCTGCGGACGTGCGCGAAGCTTTAAAATCAGAGCGACATCTTCCTCTGCGCTCCGGAGCTTGGAGAGGTTGGAGCCGCGGTGCGCTCTCCTGACATGGACAACTTCTGCACGTCCCGCCTCCTCCTCCTCCTCCACCACCACCCCCCACCTCCCTTCATGCCTCCTTCATCCCTCACCCACCCACTCACCCAAGGGCCAAACCTGGCGACCTGACTCACAGTGACTCACAGGTGATGAGTCTGGAATAACGAACTGTTTTTCAGACACAGCTCTAACAAATGTCTATTTTAACATATAATCTCATATTCAGCAGGCATATTGCCTTCAATAATCACACCTTTTACTGGTCTGATGCATGCGTTACATACTCTTAAAATGAGAATAGTATTCATCCATCAATCTATCTGTATTTGTCTGTGTGCATACAGTTTGAATAATTCAAGAAATGTACAAATTTGAAAAAGAAGTTAAAAATATTTCCAAGAATTATCCCCAGATCTACTCAATGAGGCTCTAGAGAAATATGCAGCACACATCTAAACACACACACTCACACACACACACACACACACAAAGATCACATATTTTCACTGCTGAGCTATAAATGACCTATTTAGTCACTTAATTGATTTTGTATGCATAACAATGCTCAGGCAGCTTAAAGCATTAGCTGCTCTATAATAGAGTCTTAAAGGCTGCAGAGTCTGCCCAATTCAAATAATGGAAAGCTGTTAATGCACAGCAGCACTACATGGAATTGCACTGTCGAGCATGCAAGTTCATACTGACTACTATATCATCTTTAACAGAGGGAAATGCAGCGGTAGTGGGTTTTGGAGATTGCACACGGAGGTAAAGATTAGAAATAATTTACCTTCACTGACAAATCTTTAATCTGTATTTAAGCTCTGTGCTGAAGCTTCAAGTTTGGAGGAAAAATCTCATTAAAAAAACACTTTTAGGACATTTTCCTCCAAATGAAAAAAACATAAATGTTTGCATCCAAAATATATTTTCTTTTTCTTTTGCCCAAATTCTTTAAATCCATCATTTGTAAAAACAGCCAGACATGCACAAGCCAAGCAAAGAAATAACAGGATGGGCAGAAATAGCTTTCAGTTGATTTGCCTCTAAACATTTCATGAAACTGCGTTAGTGTGTGCATGCATGTATGGAACACACTCATGTGCGTGTATGCGTGTTTCAGTATCCTGCAGCACAACATGTATTTGTATCTACTCTGCACTCTACATATTAACCCACTCACCTGGCACAAAAACTACTAATGTATTTGCTTCTGATGTGGAGTTTATGCATGCAAATGGACAAACAGACACACACTCACACAGTCTTATATATCTGTGTGGTCACTCACTGACATACATGCACACCATGGAAGAAGAGACAGAAGAGATAAAGATAGCTTTTTATAATTTAATTTTATAGAAATTGTATATCATATTATCATATATATCATATATTCATTAAGATTTGAATGTTTTTTTTATTGTGTGTTTTGTGTTGCTTCACCCTGACACCAGATCAAACAAACAAACATCAGCTCTACAGTAGGTTTGATGTGAGAACCAGACCAGTGTGCCTGATGCAATGTGTGCTGCAGCACTGCCACTGATTGTGAATGTACAAAGTGCCCCGCATGTTAGCAGCTGGCAGGTCAGGAGCCAAGAGGCTGACGACAAGTGGAACTGCTCAGTCCTCAATTTTAAGCTCAATTAGTTTTGTCGTCAGGGAAGTGAAGTCAGCCGAGGTTGTTGTTGAGGCTCGGAGCGGGAACGCCGCAGTGATTAAATGCCTCTCGTGGGCCAATAGGAGCCTCCAAAAGATCCAAAGAGAAAGGAAAGAATGATGAGAGGAAGGTACAGGAGAGAATGATGTAAAGAGGGCATGGTAGGTGAAACTAAGGCAGCTAATAGAGAGAGATATAGTCAGATCAGCTGAGCATGAAATGTTAAGAAGGTCCAGAATTGACATGATATGGCGAGAGAGAGTCACCAGAAGAGAGGAGAAGAGAAACAGAGGCGCAATGTGACTGCTTGATGTGCTTCAGTGTGACAGAGCCAGTGAATCTATTTGTAGAAATGTATTTTGTGATTCGGCAAGATGCAGAGAAAAGCTGTTGAAGAGTCTCCACCCAACGGCCCGGACGGGAGAGAAACACGAGACCTTTTTTTTTTCTTTGACACTCATTTCACAGCCTTTTACTGCCTTTTTTACCGTCTTTACGATTATTTTCCTGTTGCATCATCTTCCTCCCTTCCTTGAGATACTGTCCATGAGATAGTGATGGACTTTTAAACAAACCTTCATGACATTCAACAGCAAAAAACATTTAGTGGTATTTCCCCACGGTGCTGAGCTTTAAAGCTAAAAGGTCAACCTGTGACCTTTGTCTTTTATTGAATATTTCCCCCTGTAACCATCTAATCTGATGTTTAAAAGGATGGAGAAACCAAAGTGTACATTTGTCTGAAAACTATTTAGATTTTTCAGTAATTGACTATTCTGAAAACTCTTTTAATCAACACACTCAGATCTAAAATTGGCTTTTCGGGGAATGCACAGAGATAAGATCAGTGTCTGAATGTGGAACATATTTAGGACGGTTGAAGTGTCTTTTGCAAAACCCACATCTAAATTGTTGCAAATTACATTTTAAGTAAATAATTGTTCTGGCCTATAGTCAACCGTCAAAAGTCTCTCTTCTGCATTTAAGTCAGCTATGATACACAGAACCACACATACTCCTTTTTATTTTCAGTATAAAATAAGTCTGAATGATCACAGTTCACACAAAACACTACATTGTTACAAGAATAAACACAATATAACATAATTCTACAAAAATTATGTTATTTCTCTTTCCAAAGAAGCATTTAAGTGTGTGTCTGTACGTGTGTGCTCAAGTTGTACAATGTGTGGCTCATTTAATACTAACTGCTTAGACCCAGCTGAGATAGGAATCGGAGGAAGAAAGGGAAAGAAAAAAAACAGATTTCAAAGAGACAGAGCATCTGCACCGATGCAGGAATTAGTCAGGTTCACAGGAGGGGACTTTTGCCCTACAGTGTCACGATCAGTCGGCTGGTGTTTCAGATCCGTCTCCAGCCGAGGTGACGTCCCAGTGCTGCTTTCTTTCCAACAGAGCAAGTGAACAGAGGTAAACAGTCTCTTACGCTCCTGGTACATACCTCCCCTTTTTTTTCCAAAACTCTTTCTTTTCTCTCTGTTTTTTGTCTTTTGTCTTCCTGTCTCCATCCCGGCATGGTCACACGGCAGGCGGACTGTTAAATAACAGCAGGCATCTGGTCAGACAGCTCAGACAAAGCAGAAGGACCTGGAGGGCCTGATCGAGACAGCAAAGGAAAAGGAAAAGGGCAAGTGTAGTTGCAACAGTGTGTGTCAGACAGGACTGTCCCGGCTCATCCACATCAACCTCGCACTCTCTTTCTCTCTCCTCTGCTGAACCTATTTGGGTAATTCGTTTGGTTATTTCGCTTTTTTTTTTTTGCCCACCTTCTTCTGTCACTTTCATGTTTTTATGTCCGTCATCATCATCACATCATACCATCACCTCTTTTTTGCTTCTTTCTTCTCTCCGACTACAGATTTGATTTAACTTGCCAATCACAGATGTAACTATCAACATCACCTCAACAAAGGGCAGCGGAAGTGGGTTTAATCTGTCCTTTCCTGATGAAGTGCACTGTTAGTTCTTTTCTCCTTCCTCCCAGCTGGTTACAGTCTCACTTAATACTTATCACTCTCAGTGACGAGATGTCTGCCTTTAAACAGCCTGTAGTCTGGTGTTGCAGCAGGTCTAACTGTATTATTGAACAGGTGGTGTCTAGTGCAAATTTAGCACCAGCTTAACCCCTTCGCTTACAGTTGACCTCGTTTCTACAATTTAACCTTCTCCAGTCCATATGTGGTGCATTTTTAACCTCTCACCCTGAAGTCCCTGGTCTCTAATGGGTTTTGAGCATCTTTCAGCTAAGTGTGTCAGTTTTAGGGCTCAAAGCTCTGATAAAAGGTCCACACACTACCCATTCAGCAAACATGTCAGAAAGAAAGCTAATGTGCAGATTTTATTTCTGTTAACAGAATGAAAAAATGTTATTAAATGGATCTGAAGACCAAGAAATGTTGGTGCTGAACATATCATTTAAATGTTCACTGACAATGCACTTAATCTGTTTTTTCCATCAAAATATCAAATCTCAAAAGACAATATTCACTTGCAGTGACTACAGCTCGAACATTTTTATGTGTTGTTACCTTTTCCTAACCTTAACTTTTATGGGTGAGGTTAGGCAAATGTCATAGTCTGGTTTGATACAGAAAAAGTCCACAGTGACTTGAGTCTTTGGACTTGAGAAATGTTTATTTAACCAAAACCAGTTTCAATTGACAAATTTAAGAAAGGACATTTCATTTTAAATAATAGAAACATGACTAAAATGCTCTGTCTAATCCTACCACTCTACTCTCTCCACCCTCCGTCAGCCCCTTTTTAAAAGCTCTCAGCATCCCCTTTCCTCCCACAGCTTGTCCTGTCCTGCCAGTCACGCTACGCTCAGTGACCCCGCTCAACCCTCCAGGCATTCGCATCTTCAAACCCCCCCCCCCATCCCCTCCGCCCTTGATCTAACTGCTCCTCCTCCTCCTCCTCCTCCTCCTTCTCTCTCACTCTGGTCCCATTAACACCACAGAGAGCTTACTTCCTCTCTTCCATTCATCCAGTGTCCACTACAGTCTGCTTGGCCGTGCCTTGGCCTGTTGCAGCCACCAGCAACTAATTAAAGTCCCTTCACTGCTCAAATCCCAGTTATCTGATTAAAGCTGTTTGCTGCTAATTAAGCTGCCATTTCTACGTGCCATGTGTTTTCCCATGAATCTCCACTCCCTCAACCCCCCCCACCTCACATAAATACACACAAATCCAGAGCAACGACTTGTACACAATATAATGTGACACTTTGTTTACAGTCATGCTTACAACTCAATCCTGCCTCATGTTTTCATTCTCTCTGTCCGTCTTGCTCCCCGAATGACCAGCACTGTCATTTCCATTAAATGGGTGCAGCCTGAGGGGTCACACAGAGCCACGCAAAGCTTACTCATTATCAGGTCTTATCAGAATATTGAAAGATATCTGGTGACATGTTTTGTCACAAACTCTTATGCTGTTAGAATAACACTGCTGTAATTCATAACAGACAAGCTGTAGATGTGTTTTGGTGGCCCTCATATTCCACATTTCACATTTTTTATTTGGCCTTGTAGGTTATGTATGATTATGTTTAATAATAAACATTTTAGACTCCAACAGGAGATGCAGATGTTGTGCATGTGACTATGTATAGAGAGTCAAGCCAAAACAATCTGAATCTTACAGGTGGCTGCATGCCTAAATAATTAATGTAGAAATACCAATATATTTAGAGCACTGAAACGTTTTTCTTCGAAGACATCAATTTGTCTGGATTTATGCAGTTTGAATGCTCATTTTTTAAATTTCCACAAAGGAATTTTAAGTGATGCAATTTCAAAAGACTTTATTAGACCATTAAAAAAAGTCAAAACATCCAATTTAAAAAATGTACTGTATTTATAGTATATTCATATTGATCAAAGTCATTGAGTCATGTTCTTGTCTAAAAATTCAGTCTGGTTGCTAAAATTGCATTGTTTAAATTCAGATATCAAAATTTAAATTAACATTTAAAAAAACTAAATCCTAAACTTCTGAACTATAGAGGATAATCAGTCCAACTCAAATTAAGGTATACGATTTACAATATATGAGAGACAGAGCAGTTCAGAATGTGGACCCTGAAGTTGAGACCTAAAAAGACCAAAAAAGGGATTTGATATTGCACCATTTGCTGTTTCATTCATTCAACATCTGTATCTGCAGAGACGCATGCACAAGCTGTGAGGTGCCAGATCATACATGGGACCACCAGAAGCCCATACGTCTTGAACTGGGGAGGAGGGGACATTTTTAATGTTGTGTTTTTAAACAGCCAAACGCCTTCTTATTTTACCTTTAAAAGGGTATCTAAACTATAAATACAACATTAAAACCTACTTTACTTAATAAATATATACATATGAGACATGCAGTCTGTAACTTTACCATCATCATCATTCCCAGAATATACTTTCAAAGATCTACATATTTATTGCACTGTCATCCCAAATATATGAACTATATGAAGTCATTCTTGTTTTATGATTAGCTGTAGTGGTAAAGTAAATGTCAGGACTGCTCCTCTTACTGTTGAGAGGGAGACACGGGACTCTGCAGTGTCTCTTTTGACCACTAGTGTGCAGCAGTAGGCATCCTGATCTGCCAGCAGGTAGCAGGCTTGAGGAGATATTTATTGCACCGGCCGGGACATTACAGAGCGACCCCTGAGCCCAGTTTAAAGCCCTGTAAAGTGTTTGGACGAAAGTGCGGTGTCTGTCCCCTAAGCTCAGTGGCTCAGCGGCTCAGAGGGGAGGATCGATGGCCCCCTGACTCAACTGCACAGAAGCTACACATTCAGTAATGCAGTAATGTAGTTCATAAATATTGACCACAGAGCTGAAATGGCAGGTATAAATCCTAAAGAAATGTCCTGTGGAAGATAATGGGGAGATGTAGGGCAACGGCCAACTATAGGAGGCATATCAAACTGCTGACACTCACCAAGCTGCATCAGAGGCTCAAGAGGCTGATTACAGCAGAGAGAGAGAGAAACAGAAGAGAATATGTAGAAAAATGTCAGTGTCCATCTACAGAAAGTGGTAGCATGTGTGTGTTTCTGTATGTGTGTGTGAATGGCCTTTGACCAGCTGATTATTCCCTAAATATCCACTGTGTTGTTTTGCAGTTAAATTTCAAGTTTCTTGCCCTTTCAGTGAGGTCAAACACAATCAAAACAACAAGATAAGAATTTACATTTCCTGGCTGAAAATGAAAAATCCCTCAAAATTCATCCTTCAACATAATTTTATTCTAAAATATGACATTTTATTTTTCAAAAATCCCAAAAGAATATTCAATAAATATGTATTTCATTTGCACATGACTCTTTCTCTGTCTCTGAGTGACTTTCTGTGTGTGTGTGTTTGCATGCATGCATGCACATTATATATGTCTACATGTATGTGAGTTCATCTCACAGAGAAGAATAAATTCTTATTGATCGTGAAGCGTGAAGCGGTCTTTAATGCCGGTCCTAACAGATTGCAGAAGTCTTGTGTCTCTTGTTTATGACCGACCTTTATCATCCCTGTCTCCCTCGATCAAACCCCTCTCTCCTCCTGCTTGTAATCCTCCTGCCTCACCCACCCAGTTTCATCTCCTCCGTCACGCTTCATGATCAGACCTGGAGACCATAACACCAACTCTCTCTAGCTGACTTTTCTCCTTTTTTTCTCTCTCTCTCCATTTTTCACTCTTGAAGAATGGGCCTGGTGGCACAGTCATCTTTGAGGAAGTGGTGAACTGCTGAATGGATGTAAATACACACATCAAATTCTCATTGTATTCGGGTTTGTGTTGGTAGGTGACTCTACAGTGTAAAATCTACACAATGGGGCCAGATAGATACTTAAAATTAGTGTGTACTGCTGTGTACTGAATGATAAATTCACTAAATTCATTCACAGTTCAACCCACAGTCAACTAACATGGTGACCAAGTGAAGTTAGTTTAGTGAGTTTGAATTACTTTCAAGGCCATTCAGTTATTCTGTGTGGCAAAAAGTGCAAAAGATGAGACGTTTACTGCTACTCACTTTTTCTCTTCACAGTGGCAGCCCGGACAGCAAGCTTTGAAGTCATTAAACTTGGTCCTCATTGTGTTTTAATGTTTACAGGGACTGATAGAGTTTGGGTTTCTTATATCCTGCAGAAGAAGAAAAAAAAAGGGATCATGCCCTTGTCACTGCACTCCTTGGGGATCAAGACACTGACTTCAGTCTGAGACACTCCCATTGACAAGCAAAAGCTTAAGTGTGCATCTTTAAAATATTTTTGGATAGACAGAGGTAGGTGTGGGTTTGTGCTCTTACTTTTCGACAAAAACTTACTCCTACTGCTATTGTAAACCTCATTGCAAATCCTCTCTGTAAACATGCCATCCTGGCAAAGACCCTCGCTGGCAGGCAAGTGGAAATCTGCTCTGTCCAGACCAACTGAGAGAGCTAGCAGCAACAAACTTCCAGACATTTAGAAGCTGGGTGTTCAAAATTTGGGAGACAAATTAGAGTAACACAAATAAAGACAAAATGAAGAAAGGATACCAAATAAGTAAAAGGATAGCAAATGACTACTCTTCTTAAGGTTTTGAATAACTTGATTAGCCTTTAGGAAATTAAGTATTGTAAAACTCTAGTGAGACTGAGGAATCATTATTGCTGACTTAACATTTAGGACAAGTTTAAGAAAAATGTAAAAGAAGGACACTCAAAGTTTGACTATGCAGCCCTCCACCAACAACACCACCTCTTCACCCATCAGTCCCTCTCATCCTCCTCACCCTGATGTTAGCCACGCTTTTAATGGAAATTGATGTTGATGTCAAGTATCTAATTTATGAGTCATACAGGGGGAGGATGGGGGTACAAATATGAGTTGTAATTGCTGAACCCGATTCCAATTCAATGGCTGTCACCACGTCTGTAGGATTATGTCACTGTTTGACTGTGTGTGTGTGACTGATATAATGTTAGCTGGAAAAATTATGATGCAGTATTATCTTTGCTGGAAGCATCGAAGCAGTTGCTGGAAAACAGCATCTTGTGTACTTCTGAGTTCTGGAAAAACAAATAATCAGGGACCTTAAAATATCTCTACAGACACTAGCAGGAACTGAAACTGTTAATTAATTAATTTGGAAAATTGTGAATGCACATTTTTACCTAATGCTGTCATTGTTGTGGATCATGTTTACTGATTTTTAATGGTCAAAAAAAAAAATTCTCCAGTCATGGGTTTTTTTTTACGAATACTGCTGTGGCGACTAAGCTGCAAACTTAAAGTTAGAATGTGTGAAATGTGATTATCAGTGGTATGTAACCAACAAATAGCCAGTTTTATCTGATGCCTCTGGCTCCATTTCAGGAAGCAGCTGCTAACTGATAAAGAGCGGAAAGCTTCACAACACATAAGATTTTCGAGATTAGTGGTGATGTGCATGTGTGTATTCATTCACATGCTGTGCTCCTTTAGCAGTCATACCGCCTCGCTGCCATCTTAAGCTAACAGAAGGTGAAGTCACAAACCCCAGGGACACAAGACTGTCTAATGAAGCCTTACTCAGCTGACTAACATTTAGCCTTGGCCCCGGACAGTTCACACACATGCACAAAGAGCACACACAAATGCACTACAGAAACTTCTGTGCAAAATACAAACTGCCGGGAGACTGTGTTTAGTTTTGATCTCAACGTGGTTGAAAATGTGTGATGTGGGAAAAGAGAGCCTGAAGGATGCTTAAGTTTCAACTTTCTCTCGTCTTTAAAAAGGTGATACTCAGTGTCCTCCATGTGATTCATCGGGTCTGCTTGTTGCTTTCACTTCCTTTTATTGATCTAATTAGCAAGACATCAACTCCCATCCCAATCCCTTCCTATAAATTTCAGCATTTATTGTCTAGACAGACATAACTCAACAAGTCACACAACATGACCGGCCAGTGGCAAGAAAAAGACAAAAGAATGTTTCATTCCTTCCACTGAAAAAAAAAAAAAGATGAAAGAAATCAATACAGCTGGATTAGTACAGTACACCTTTTCCTTGGCTAACGTTGGTAGCAGTGACAGACGAGTGCATTATGACAGTGACAAGTTATAATACCTCTTGGAAATAATTACTGGACATGGATTCAAGTAACGTCTTTGAGGACAGACTGAGATTATCAAGCATACAATATGATGGAAGTTAAAGCAAGTGAAGAGCCAGACTGTTTGCTGATGCACCCCATGTTGGTGTGTATAAAATACTGTACAATATTATTGCTGCTGGTTTCCTTGGTGATGGATGCTGACGAGCACTGCTTTGACGAAACCAGTGTACTGTACCTTTAAAAGAAGCATGGTGAGCAAACAACAGCCTAATGGTCATTGGTTTTAAGTTTTATTTTAGCACTATCATAACCTTCATTTAAATTATGGCTGCTTTTAAACATCACAACATCATCTTGCCACACAGTGAGGGTAAAAACAGGCTGGGCTCCCCCTCAAACACCCATCCATTATTATCTGAGCAGCCCAAAAGTTTATTTTGTGTCCCCTTCTTGCTCTCATTTTCAAGGCAAATATGATAAATTCATACAGTATGTGTGCTAATGGCAAAAGGACACAGGGAGGTGATCTTCTTCTATGTGTCTACACAGAAGATATTCATCTTCTTCTCTTCAGGGGAATGTGTTGTTGATGTGAGGCTCATATCTGCAAAATGAGTCTGCTTGTGTGTTTCTGTGGCTTTGTTCATCTTTGGGCTCTTTCTCTCTTTGTGTCAACAAAAGAAAAAAAAGAATTGAAAACAAAGAATAATGTCTCATTGTATTGCATGCTAGCCCCCCTAATGTCATGTTAGGGCCATTAGAAGCTGGTTTAGACACAGAGAGACGATAGAAAAGAGCAAAACCAAGTGTGGTCATGGACAGAACAAAGATCGAGTCCTGAGTTGCTGTTGGCCAGGTAAACCTTTGTGAACAGTGATGGGGGTCAACACGCTTTTGATTTGACCATTTTTAAAATAAAGCTACAGTCCTTGGAGAACAGCAGATCTATACTGAAAGACGTTCATGGCTGAAGGGTGGTTTCATTTCATGTTTTGAAATTAAAGATCATTTTGGTTTAACATAATTTGGACCTTGTTTTCATTGTTTTGGCAATTGTTTCTTTGATTATGATGACTGTTTTTTGTTGATCATTCATATTACTGAACACACCAAAGTAAATGCTGTGTGCATGTATAACTATGATAGATAAAGGAGGTCTCTGTTGAACCAGAGAGTTGACTTGGGTCCCCAGCAATACGCCGGCCAAGAGTGAAGTGGATTGCATGAACCGCTGTCAAGATAATCAACAGACAGACAGACAGAGAAACAGCCACTTTCATTTGTAGTTAGATTATCTCCACCATTCCTATTTGGTGTGGTTAAAACTAGGGAAATGTGAACCAAGTTATTATAAACCAGAATTATCTGTAAAGGTAATGGAAATAAATAGATCCCAGTTCCTCTGTGAATGACACAGAGGAAGGGAGCAGGTGGTGGAGGAGGGCTAAAGTGCATCATTTCCCAGTGAGCATGTGGTGCGAGGCGTGTGAGTTCATATGTTAAAATGTCGTCAGAGCTCCTGTTTTTCTGTTGGGGGGGAATAAAAGTTCATGTCTGGGTCATGTTGAGATCAAAGTTCAGGATTCAGATTTCAGTTATGGTCCACGTCGTCAACAATGGGCGTGTTGTAACTCTGGAAGAGAGGCTGCATGAAGAGGCCCAGCGTCCCAGCCACACACACCAACACAAAGATCCACAGGAAGAGACGGTCGATCACCATGGCCACGTACTTCCAGTCTTCAATGATCTGCAGAGAGAGGGTAGATATTAAATAATGCCTCCCCTGTGTTTCCTGTGCTGTCAGTAAACTGAACCGAGCTGAATTAAATAGTTTGTCGATTATACATCCTTAACAACATGTTGCTGTTACATGTATCATCTACAAATTCACATATCACTGAATTTAAGCAGTTAATGGACTTGCTCAGACTTTGTGTCATAGCTGCTTTGGACTTTGCCAGTGCTGTTGCTAATCTTCTTCATGCTCAATAGTGTGATAAATCTGCCATCAAAACACATCCAGAGATTAAAATCACTGTTAGTCATGCAGAACATTGTGCAAATGAATCCCCAAAGATAGGATGCATAGGATGAAGATAATGCCATCAAAATAAAATTCTGATAAAATGATTAAATTAAATACTAAATTAATCCATCACGTAGGATAAGTGGTGCAGCGTATACAATCAACATTTATAGGCCCAGAAGAGTGTTCAGATTGTGTCTTTGCAGTTGAAAAATATGAAAGAACATACAGTATCTTATTTTAACAAAATAATATCTAATAACTATCTCGATGAAATAGTTGAATAAATTATCACGTAATTTGTGCATAAATGATAATTGTTAAGATATTTCATTTAACTGTGAACCATGTGGTGGTGCTTGGAGAAAAGTCAGGGAATCAACAAGGCCCTTAAATATATCATCATGCATCATCGTCATGCAAAGTAGTTGAGAAATTTTGCTGCATTTGTGAAAACTTTGCCTGTCTGTGATACAGTCAGGGTATCAAGAAAGTCATGAGGATTCATAATCTGGGCACCATGAATATCTGTACCAAATTTCATGCCAAACCATTCAATACTTTCACGTAGAACCACAAATGTCAGAGCAAAAGTCAAGGGGGTTAAAAAAAGACAATAGGATTCAACTTCTGGTAACCACAAATGTACAAAATTTTATGGCAATTCATCCAACATCAGCATTTGCTGAGATAAGTCATCATCAGATCAGTCCATATAGCTAATAAAATATCTCTATTCCATCCAATGTCTCTATAGCTATTCTATCAGAAATCTTTCATAGTAAAATCCACCTATGTCAGAATCTCAAAATCAAATGTATGTCCAAAAACAAGCAGGTTAAGGAAAAACCTTCAAAAAATGTTTCTCTTTCAACCTATGACCCACATGAACATGCAAGTAGACCTACCCCTTCGTCATCATCCTCGCTCTTCATCTTCTCAGCGATGTAGCGCACTCCGTCTACCGCATCCTCTACGTCAATGTTGCACTTGAGCGTCATCCTCTTCCTGAACTCAGTGTTCTCTGACAAGTCGCTGATCTTCCAGCCGTAGCGTTTGGCCGACTCCTCGTTCACGAAGAAGGATGAGGAGGAATCTGCCATTCCTGCAGAACTTCCAGTTCCCCCATCTGCTCCACGTAGCTTATGGTCAGAGTACGATCGCTGCTGGTGTTTTTTCCGGAACTTCTCGCGGATGTTGGAGCTACCAGGTCTACGCATGAAGAGGTAAGAGGGGAGCCGGTACAAGAAGACACGCTTGACCCAAGGAGGCATGGTATGCGTACTGGGCGACCGATGGTGCACATTAAGCACGCAAACGCTGGTGACGATGGAGAAGGTGACCAGCACCATTGTAAACATCAGGTACTTCCCAATCAGAGGCACTGCTAAAGATGTGGGTGGCACAATCTTTGAGATAAGAAGTAAAAACACAGTCAGGGCCAAGAGGACAGAGATACAGAGAGTCATCTTCTCACCACAGTCTGAAGGGAGGTAGAACACCAGAATAGCCAGCGACGTGATCAGGATGCAGGGAATGATCAGGTTGATAGTGTAGAACAGAGGCTTTCTCTTGATAATAAAATCATAGGTGATGTCCAGGTACTTAATGTCATTAGGGTCTTCGTTTTTTCGTCCAGGCAGTGAAACAATGTCCCACTCACCGCTGGGTTTGAAGTCGTCACGAGAGGCAAAGTCACTGAGGAGGATGAGATCAATCTCAGTGTGGTCATAGGTCCAGGAGCGAAACTTGAGGGTGCAGTTCTGCTGGTCAAAAGGGAAATCGCGGACTTCGATTTTGCAGGCCGACTTGTAGATAGCTGGTGGGAGCCAGGCTACTTCGCCATTGTTGGAGACCACAGCATTGGAGTAGAAGGAGACTTCATAGGTCCCATCAGCACTGAGAGGAGGAGAAAGTCAGAGATAAGCAAAAGACAAGAGAGAGATGATATCAAAGCACAGTAAGAGAAAGGGATTACTGGAAGGAAGAACTGCTGCTTCTTTGCCGTGATTCAAGCATCTAATAAGGAGGCCCCATTGACACCTTCTTGGAGAGATATTTAATACTTCTATAGTTTTTTTCTGCAGAACTGGTACTTTTAGTTTTCTTACTTAGAGTACATTCTTCTGCCAATGCTTCTGTAGTTTCATTTAAGTAGGATTCCACTTGTAATGGCAAACTTTTAGATAGTTGTATTAGTGTAGGAAGCTAGGTGCAAAACTAGTGACGGTAAAGCATGAATGACGCAGCCAATCCCAGTGTGACTTCAGTACAGTACCAAAATTCTACGCTTCATATCAAATCTGCTGAGACTGACTTTATTCCTTCATCTCACCAAGGCTGCAGGTGATGCATTATAGATAAGTGGCCTATCAATTATAAAGCAGGTCAGGATTCCAACCATCACACTCGGTCTCTAATGCTTTGGTGCTGCTGTGAATATGCAGACTAATTAAAAATGCAGAGACCCCACCTGCTTACTGCGACCTCTCGTCCCTCAGACCTAGCCAGAGACCTCGACCTGAAGTTGTAAAGATGTGCTGATCATCTCCTATCATTTTGCCTCTTAAGACATTTTGCTGTTTATGTGGTCTTTAGCTGACCAGCAAACTGTGTTCGTAAAAGTTTAATGCCTGCCAGTCCCACATAAACGGTGGAGTCGCACTGCTGACCAAAACACAAAGCTACACGTCCATGCAGCGGTGAGTCTGTCAGACTACCTCACTATTAGGTTCAAAGATCATGTATATGTAGATGTTCTGAGGCTTTTGATCACATCTCATGGTCTTCATCAGCATCATTAATGTGGCAGAATTGAAAGCTCCAGAGTAGCTAGTGAAGGTATGCTATGGTGAGATTGTTTTCTCAGCTATCTCAATGTAACAATTTTTTATCTACCTAATCAAGTGCAACAACAGATTAAGGCCTTGTTTTTTAGAAATGTATTTATTTAAGTCTTGTGTCCTCGCTGGCTGTTGTATTAGGTTTTCTTTATGTTTAATGTTATGTCTACCAAGGGAAAACAAAAAAAAACACAGGAAATCAAGGTGATATACTGGAAGTGAGAAGGTTAATATCCAGCTGTTATCACTTGGATACAAATCACTACAGTAAACAAAGGCAATTCAAAACTAAATCTCAAACATCAAGGCTCATCTGTGACAGTGAGATGATTTGAGACAACAGAGCAATGACTCTTGTATCACTCACATTTTTATGATGAGCATTAACTGCTAATGTTACACAAGGAACTAGCAGATGGAAATCAGAGACCCAGGTGTTGACCTATATCTGTGACAGATGAGGTGAGGCCCAAAAGCCTAAAGGGATGTGCAGTAAGGGTGTTATAGTTGTTATAATTGTAAAGTCTATGATTTGATTGTACACAGCATAACCCATTGTAAAATGCCAAAAAAGAACACAATCTAGTTTGATTGAATATTTATCTGGTTGCTGCAAGTTGAAGGCCACTTCCTGCTGATGGTACATGCTCAAGTGTAAACGTAAGCTGTGATCACTTGATATAAGCATCGGTCATCAAAGGTGTGACCAAATGCACTGTTGTCTTACTTTAGCTATTTTATCATTTCAATAAGTCTGTCTGTTGTTCTCTGGGAAATCTGTAATCTCTCATCCCTTAAAAGATCATTCATCATCACATGACTGTCTGTACAGTCTACACGGTGTTAACAAAACATTTAGATTCTGTTCATTATCCTAAAAGAGGTTAAAAGTGGGATAAAAAACAGGGGATAAGAGGATAGAAGTAATAAGAGGATGTAAGAAAACATTTTAGGAAAATAGGGCTTTTAAATAAAGTTGCTTGTTTTTTGTGTCTGTCCCTCCTTTAATCACTTAGTTTTACAGACATGCACACACACACGCACATTCCCACACACGCAAACACTCACACACACGCAAACACTCACACACACATACGCACACACACTCATTCTGTCTTTCACAGATCAGACATACTTATTGTAGAGGACAATGTCGGGCAGCCAGATGTGTTGTGATGGGAGCCGGATTTTCTTGATTCCCTCATACTCTTCGGGGTCCCACATTAATCTGTAGTCATTCCATACCTGATGAAAACATGTAAACACACACGTACACACACACACACAGATGGAAATACATTTATTCAAAAGCCATGCAACCATAAACATACATAAACATATCAGTTCATGCATACCAATACACACTGATTCAGCCAGCCCCTATCTGGCAAAAATGCATTTTAAACAGTTGTAGAATGACATATTTGCTGACCCCTCCAGTGAATGTCTCTGCACATTTTCCTTAAACTGCTGCCCTCCCACCAACTCAGACAGGCTATGTGATGGTGCGACTGCATGTGTTAATGACTAATACGAGTCAGACACTTGTTGTGTCATTAAGAGTTCAGACATAGCATGACCCCGTGCACACAAACAGAGGACAGAGGAGGACAAGAGTACGAGCATTGACACAAACCTGACTGAGCCAACAGTTGGTGGTCATGATCTGCTCCCTCTCGTTCTGAAACACAGACAGGCACATGGTTTGTGGACGGCTGGAAGTATGGCTGAACTCACTCCAAGTAGGAATAATCTAAGATCTTAAATGATCTTAGATTAATAGGATATGTCTGATGATAACAACATATATAGATTTGGATCTGTGTGTGTGTGTGTGTGTGTTTCCTCACCACATTGATCAGCTGGGCTAGAGACACCTGGATGTAGATGGTGACCTGCTGGCTGTTATTGACAGCTGGTCTGATCAGCTTGTTGTAACGCTCCGGTGACAACAGGTGACTCACGAGCCGCTCCTCCACCTCCGCACACAAGGCAGCTGCACACACACACACATAAAACAGATTTCGAAAGCAGCTACATATAGTGGGTCAGTGCCTGTATTTTGTTCTATTGTGTCTTCGTGTTTGCGGTCAAGTGGGAGAATGCACACGAGAATATGTTTCATATAAAGCCAGATTTCAGTTTTCCAGGTGTTGTCATTTTTAGTCAGGATTGCGCCTTGGCTCTGTGTTAGTCTGCTGGTCCAACACAGGCGTGGTAAATCATGAACTGCACCATGAGAGCCAACAGTCTGCAGGTTGGAAGGCGAACTTGCAGCCTGTAAGTCGTCTAGTGTTTAGACACCGCTAGTTCAACAGTTTCATGTTATACAGTGACAAACAGCTTAGAAACCATTTTAGTCAGAATCCTGGTTGTAATTCAGAGGTGTAAGGAACTTATAACACATATGATTTCCTCAAGTGGTTAAAAAGAAGTACACTAGTACTAGAAGTACACAGTAGTGTCAACACTAATAAGCTCAATATTAACACTGGTTATTTAACTAATACCTTAGCTAGTTAAAAAGAAAGTATACACTGCAAATGTCTGCAGTATTTTCTGTATACATCGTAAATTAAATAGGTATCTACAACCAAACCAAACTAAAAGAAAAATTAGTATGTTAAAATGTCATATAAACAACATATAACAGCAAATCAGCATATCCCATATATCTTCCACACACTTCATGATGTTTCTCATCTTGACTTCCCTAATTTCATCACCTCAGTGGGGTGAGTACTGAGATGATGCACTCAGATCAGGCTAACATGGTGTTGTGAGGGTGCTCCACATTGAATAATGTGATTAGACATGGTGATTAGACAGCTGGAGTCACATGTAGAGGGTGATCTCCGGTTTGATCTTACATTTAGGTACATGTCTAACGTCACCTATCTGCTTATAAATGGTGAATTTGAAGCAGCCATGAATTGAACAGTCTGATTGGATGGATCTGAAATCATCTGAAAGAGGTTTGACGTATGTGTTGCCCTGCTGAGTGAGAGCGAAATGTTAAAGTGGCTCTTAAGTTTAACAACTTTTTTTGACGTTTAAATTTGGTTTCTGTCAAAGAATGAATCACATTTGTTATGTAAATGAATTGAAGAAATGAAACAAAACCTGACTTCATTCACAAACATACTCTCACTTCATTGGTCAGCTCTTTGCTCAGTGTTGATCTCGATCACCATGGAGTCTGATCATAACAAGGGAGCTGACAGTAACAGAAGCACACAGAGAGATGCGTACATATACACGTGCCCTGAGCAGTAGCTGGTCAAGCGATGTTGAAATCTCGTGCTGTGAGGTCTCACCAATTAGGTGCTCCAGCGATGTAGCATGCTGCATGTCCTCAGATGTAATGAGTGTGTAATGAGAGTAACAATGCATGCAATCTGCAGTCAGTCCATATGACAATAATTAGTCACTTTTGAACACACACACACATTCACAGAGCCACTGCAGGGCTGATTTCACCCTTGTAATCAACAAAGAACAGTTTCTGACTGGGTCACAGAGCTTCAGTGATAGTGGGTGGTTTGAAACACGGGCGTTGCCAAACTTTCATACATTTTTAACTTCTGAAAAAAAAGGAGTCCCTTGTTTTGGCTTTAAAAACCCTCCAATCTTCACCAGAAATATTCAATTATAACTGACTGTGAAGCAGTCAGAAGGCACGCAACTTTAACAAAAGCTCCCTTTATATCTGCATATCTGCTGTTCTTCAGTTGAAAACCTAGAAATATTAAGATGGACTCATCGTTGCTTAACTTTCATAAATAAGCTGGCTTTCTCCCGTGGTCCCTTACAAGCAGACAGGCACTCTGTGTCACATACGCTTTCATTTAAAAGCCTTTTCTCTCGTGTTTCATCTTGTACCTGTTCTTTCCTTTTCTTTTATTTGTTTTTATGTCCCTTGTTCTCTGGAAGGCTTCTGCGAGTGCCTTTGTTTGTGCCTCATAAATAAACTTGACATCACTGCTGGCTGTGGCTTTGCTGCTCTCAGGAAGTAAGATAAGAGAGTAAGGTGGATTACATACAAGTTCAGTACTGTGCAGAAGCCTTCAATTTTTAATATATGTTACACAGAGTATAATAATAATAATAATAATAATCATTAAGCAAGCAAACAAGACATCAGAGAGTCTGAACAGTGAAAGTGTTGTCTGACCCTTTACATGCAGCTCAGTTTAGTACTGTTGTTATGATATCTGCCATGGCAACAGACATCATTTACCCCTCATAATTTTTATTTCCTTCTGTTTTCTTCCTGTCCAGCAGTAGTCCAACATCTTTGACAGACTTTCTCACCTGACTAATTTATTTGCACGTCTGTTCCCAATTTGCGCATCAGGTCCTCATTACATGTACCTATAATCTGAGGTGCCTTAATGCCACAGATTTCCAGTCTTCTTTTTATTATGAGCATCTCACTTTTTGTCTGCCTCTCAACAAACTTTGCCATTAGCTCTACTTATTTTGTGTGTAGGTCGGGCACTTGTGTCCACACCTTGCTTTAACTGAGTTGTTACATATATCAGTAATAAGTCAAGTCCAATAAATCTGCGCATGACACTCTCTGTCCTTAGATTAAAAGAAGGAAAAACTTCCCAAAAAGTTTTAACAGGAAAAAAGAAGAAACCTCACAATGAGCAACAGAGGAGGGATACCCAGATAGAAATAGAATGTTTGTACAGAGTAGACCAAATTACAATTATTGTTAATTATTGAAAAAATCAGGATGTGAAATTATAGATGGATTATGAAAGATCCAAAATACAGCATCATCTTCACTCAATTATTAGTGGCACAACTACCTTTTCTAATTTGTCTCATTTCAGTGGTTGGGTCTTATTCAGTTCAGACCTGCAGATTTACCTTCAGCTTTCTCCTGACATCACACCACCCACATGATTCAACCAGGATATCTTTAAAACATGAGCACATTTGTTGTCATGAATTTTATTGGAAAACAAGCCTCACAAACAGTCAGACTATGTCTTGCAAGCTCGCTTTAGCTGTGAGTCACATCTGCGAGTTACAATTGGAAACAACCATTCAAGATTCAGAAGGCCGATGAGTCAGCAGGCAACTTCGAGAGTTTCTCTTGACGTCGAATATAGTGAAGGAAAGTCCTCCATTATGTAGTCTACTGGAAGTGACGTCTGTTTTAAATTGAGTCATCCATGGCCTTGCCAGACACAGCAGCACAGAAGAAATTGTCGACTGTCTCGGAAAGGCCAAAGAACTCACAAAGGATAGTTGAGAAATTGGATTGTGGAGGTTATCTCGTTCTAAGATAACCTCTGCCAGTAGATATTTAAACTTCAGCTAATCAACTAACTGCCTATAATAGTGTAAGCTGTAGAGTTGAGGCCATCTTGGTTTAGCATATGACAGCTATATGACTGGGTTTAATTTCACTTCCAAACCATTTTCAGTAAAAGATACTGTGTTATAGTCAACCATTCATATTAAGACAGCTGTGCAAACGCTTCTGAACTGACATCAGTGATTTACTTGACTCCAGACATCTAAGGACTGTGCACTTGGCAACTTCAGACAAGTATGAAATTTGGCACTTTACTTGCCCTGTTTTGTAGCTATCCTGCAAGCTGTCATATCTATACATATTCAAGATAAAAATATTTTTGAGACACGTCAGGAGCAAACTGAATAGTAGGGGTGTTGAGCTCAAAAGGCAGGTGCAGGAGGCAGAGATATGCTCCACACATGGTCAGCCCACATTAACTTCCAGCAGGCCTCCATCTGAAGTGGAGACGTCTCCAACATCTGAGCAACTATGACATGACACTTAACCCCGAGGGGGAGTGTCTTCAGAGAGCTCCGTCTGTCAGGATTAGACAGAGAGAAGAGGACAAAAACACACGCGCACAAAACAAACACACAATAAACAACAGCAGGGAGTGTGTGTGTGTGAGATGAAACAATTCCCAGATTAGTATAATCATCTGATAAAATAAAAAGAGGATCATGCCATATTATGGTAATGATTGATGGGAAATCGTAGCAATTCATAAGTTTGCTCGATGGGATCACAGCCTGGAAACAGGTCACAGTTTTTATGCAATAGGGGTGCAAACTACTACATAACGGCATGCAGGGTTCTCTTGCTGATTAAAAGCAACTGGGGGGATGGTGTTGGTGGCCTGGGAGTTGAGACCACACTCTCTATAAATCCTGTTGGTCTGGCTCATTGTTTGTTTTTCAGCTCTATTCGTCACTGTGCTTGGCTTAATTGGATTAAAGCCTCGTTAAAAAGCGGGAGCTGTTAAACCACCGAGCAGCAACAGACAGACGAGGGGCCATAAAATTTACAGAGTTGTGAGGAGCTTGTTTAACATCTTTTTGAATCATAATTGTTATTTGGGCTGCTAAAATTAAACAAAAGTAAATCTCATTAAGCTTCAAATAAAGGGGGACTCCACCGAGTGAACAGGTGAATTTAACTGTTCTCATCATCAGGAATACAGACAAAAATTTTCTTCTATGACGTGAAGCACACAAGTGCACCACAATGTGAATATTAATCACATAATGTGATAAATAGAATCCAGTGTTTTTGGACACAAAAACACTTAATCGGGGCCACCATTTAGGAGAATAATGGTAATAATATCTTTTCTTGTGTTTCCTCTCAGATTAGTGACACCTGAAGGGTTTTAACATTCTCTTTGCTTTTAAAAATTTCTTCTAAGCACTTTTCAGTACAGAACCACAAAACCATCAATGATGTTCAAAAAAGCACTTCACAAAGAAATGTCATGAAGGTGTCTGTGGCTGTAGACAAAGTCAAAACACATATTTACTTTACTCTACGCATGCTTAAAAGAATGGTTCGAGATAAATCTATTAATTGGATGATTGCTGGGTAAATAGAACTAGTTGACATATATATAAATACATTTTAAAACACATTTTTATAGTTGTTTGACCTGCAGTGTGTGCTTTACTGTAGTGACTTCAGCCTTTTCTCTAGCTGTTCTCTGATTTCTGCCTGAGAGAAATAGAAGATGTCATATTTCCTTAAAAATGTAAAGGGGATGGCATAAAAATAAACCCACCACAAAAAAATGGCTAAGCTGTGAAAGATATGCAACTTGATGTGACTGGTAAAGCAAAAAGGATGTTGGAGAAACACAGCGTGGGCCAAATAGAGTAATGCAAGGTATGAGATTTGTTAGTAAATGCTAAAAGCAGTAGATGAGGCCAAAATGAGATGTGTATGAGGTTGATGTAAATAGAGACGGAGCATTAGAAAGTCTAGTCCAGCAGGTCTCATCACACATGTATGCGCACACACACACTCCTGTCCAGCTCGCTGCACTCTCCACACCTCAATAATTCATCGCTGCTAAAATAAAAATGCCATCATCTCACAAGCACAGTCTCCGCCACAATCAAAGATTATTCTCCGAGTCTTTCTCGACCACATCAAATCAACACACGGTCTCCATCACAACACGCAGACCGTGTCAACCTGTGACTAAAAGACAAAATGTTCAGACCCCGTCGTGTTTTCAGGTGGTGCAGGTGGATGGGCAGGCTGTGCCATCAGTCCAATGCACAGGGAGGAAAAAAGCATCCAAATTCTGCATCCTGTAGGTTTCTTTTTTAGGCTAGTAAATTATTCAGTGCCTTGCCATCTGGGGTGGCCTTTCTGAGGCCAAAACAGTTTAGGCTTCAGCTGTCTTTGCTTTGCTCAGGAGGCTGCCCGTATCAGTCAAGCTATAACAGAACGTCCCATTCACATGCATCCACAGCCACATGGTCCCAACAAGACATTTCACATTGCTCACCGAGTATCTACTGCCTGAGAGATTTTGCGTGTCTTTCTGTATCTCATGGGGTCCCTGTTGGTTATTTGCCCTCAAACTTTTAATCATCAGAGACAGTCCTTCTGTCTGCAAGGACAACAAGTCTTCTACTACACTGTTTTTTTTTTTCATCTGTCACAACTCCTCCCTCATTCCCTCCTGTCCCCGCTTTGCTTTTTTCTTCTCAGCTGCAACAGGATCGGGCAGCAGGGGTCGGGCACAGAGGAAAGACAATGGCGGTAGGAAGGGCGGCTTTCTTCCGTTCTCGGCGCCCTCTGTCGCTGTCACATGTAGCCGCTGCATATGTTTGCACCAGTTTATCTCCTGACATTGAGCCCTTTCTTCATCTACCGCTTTCTCATTCTTTCTCTCAGTTAAAGAGCAGCATCCAAACAATTGTGCCAACGCTGTGACTAATGGTTTACAATGAAGTGTTGACTCACCAATGCGGGTCCCTCCTGACCGAACACACATCTTCGGTTATGAGAAACCACCTTTTAAATTTGTGAGAATCAACAGCCTCACAATAACCCCGGGATGAAACTTAAGCGCTGCATATTTCAGCCCACTCACATACAAAGCTTCACCTAGGGGCTACAGAGAAGCAAGAGAGGGGGAAATCACACGCTAGCCCCTTGCACTCCTGGGCATAGTGCAAGCTTTTAATGAGCAAAACATCTCATCAGGAGTAGCTGGAGCACAAATTAGCACATTTGCCACAGCATGCAGCCGAAGCTGAGTGAGACAGAGAGGACGGGAGACAGAGGAGTGCATGACGAGGAACTCAATACGTCAGATGAGTTACAGCAGAAGTGGAGTGGAAGAAGATAAGAAATCGAGTAAACACAATGTGGCACGTGGGACGAGACAGAGCAAATACATCCCAACAAAGTGGCTGCCTTTTACTGTAGCAGCCAGGGTGAAGTTTGACAGGAATGACAGGGCCGCGGTCGTACAATGCCTCAGCTGCACACTGAGCACAGGTGAGAATGAAAGAGAGCTGGAGGAATGAGATCAAGTTGGACCTGTGAGGGGGGGAATAACGTATAATAACGTTTGATCAAACTGACAAATGATGTTAAAACAAGCTGAACTTTCAGGCAGCTCATTGGTACAGCAGACACGAGATTTAGATGCATATGTAAGGTACTGTGATTCTTAGGAAGCAGCTGGGAGTAATAAGTAAAGAGAGACAAGTTTTACACTTGTCTCTCTTTACTTATTCGTTTGCTTGACCTTCATGTGTGCAATGTTTTAGCGACATATACTTAAACACACCCAAACTAATCATATATTGATATGCAGATTTTGCTCTTCACAGTAAATACGCACATTGTTTCCAGACCTTGTCTTTCAAAACTAACAAAGCTGTAGAGAATACTGAGTTTTTTTAACTGAGTGGGTTATTTCAACCTTGAAGTTTTTTATGGGACATGCAAACAGCAGGCATGGCACTAGGGTTGTATCTATCAGTGTGTGTATCTGTCTGTCTGTCTATCTAGCACACACTGTAGGGGAAGGGAGCAGACACAATGGGTACTGGAGTTTGCCCTGTTGAGCGCTGCAGCAGATCTTATGTTCACATGGTGGACTCTGTTTCAGAACCATGGACAGCTTCCCATTATTCCCCCCCTCCCCCCGTCTGATTCAGGACCAGAGACAGCTCCTCCTGAGTTTCTTCAACTGATCGAAAGCCTTCTGCACATCATCTGACAGAGATGTTCCCTGTGAAGAGAGGGTCCATTAAAATGCCTCTCGCCACCATCAGAGGGCCTTGGCACGTGCATGCAAGGCCATTTGGCACAGCAGGACTACAGAATACCATTATGTGATTTAATCAGGCGGATTTAAGCGCCCCATGTGTGTCCGCAACTTGGAGCCGCGTCTTCCAACCGCCTAATGAGTCATGAGAAGAGCACGGTGCCAAATGCATAAAAAAAACAGGCCAGGACTGCGGGGGAAATGTGTGCCAAAAGCGAAGCACCCTTCCCACACCCATGCGCACATAAAGTAGTCCCCTCATGAGTCCATGGGTTTGTTGCGCAAAGAGGAGCAAGTTAAGTTAATTGAGGAGTGCTGGAAGAAAATCACGTGCTAAACTGTCTGACGTGAGGAAATGCCACCAACCCCACCACCGGCCCGCTTTCCGGTATCACGTGTTGTCTGTAAAGCACAAATGTGGCTGTAACATTTCCCCAAAACTCAAATTCCAAAATTAGGGTGTTTCTTTAGCTGCAAAGCACATACAAGCTATTCCTAACAGTGGATGAAACTGACTTCTCCGACCTGTTATAATAGATTTCCACGCACAGAGCCCGCAGAGAGATTATGTTTAACACTGACCATGCCCGACACTGAGTGATTAAAGCCGCATAACCCAAAGTAGAAGCCCCCCCTGCCCCCGTCCCGTCCGGCCCCGCGGTTTGAGAAAAGGATTACTCACTTGCCACGGTGAGAACCAGGAGAGCCACCGCTGCTTTCACCGGGGCTGCCATCGCTTCCTCCCCTCCAGTGCGACAGAGACACACGAACAAAACTTGCAGAGTGTTTCTCGCCCTGTTGTTTTTTCTTTTCTTCTGAAGCGAGTAAAGAAAGTAAAGTGAAGTAAAGAAGAAGGGTCGAGATGGATTATAGCGGTTTCATCGCAGGGGGCGGCCGGTGGCTGAGGCTGGACGCTGTGGATGCTTTCTGCTTTCAGAGCGCACCGACTCCTTCAGCTGTGATTGCGCGCAGCGGAGAGCGGCTGCAGAGAGCGAGAGTCCCCCCCCCCCCCTCTGCGACTCTCCCTCTACAGCGATGCAAAGGAGGGTTTTTCCCCGGGAATACGGAGCTGGTGTTGGGGTGGGGGGTGTTATACGCCGATCCCCTTCCTCAGATAAAAGATTTACGCGCCGCACTCCCGATCCCCTCACATCGCTCCCCCGTCGGGCGTCACTTTCACTCTCCGCCGTCTTGATCGACACAGTTTGACACGGCGACAAAACAGGAAGCGATAACAGTCACACACACACACACACACACTCTCCCCAGGGGAATAGCACCCAGCGGCCATTAAAACCAGCCTTATCTCCTCCGATCAACAGCAGAGCCGCTTCCTTGAAATTTTACTTTAAGTTCATCAAAACACACTTTTATGAAGCCGAGATGGGAGCAGCTACAGAGGGGTGTCTGAAACTACATAAACTAAAACTTTATCCCTTTAAACGCTGCAGTCTGTTAACTGATGAGGGGATAAACTGATTAAACCCAGAAGGCTGAAGTTAAGTGTGGAAGCAAGTTTTTTGGCAGGAAGTTTGTAAAGGACTCGTTATCAGCATTTAAGCACACTGTGGTTCAGTTGTTTGTTCCCTGGTGGGGGGGGTGGGGTGTGTTGATCCTGACGTTTCCTACAGGAAAAATGAAAACCTTCAGGTCTTGGCAGCTCATCATGTGAAATAAGAATAATCTGGTGTGGAGATATTGTTTTATTGATCTGTAAAAGGCAGTTGTCAACTTAGTTCCCCCATAGTGGGGTCAAAGGTCAGGGTCTACTAAAGGACATCACGCAGAGCTGGACAAAAGAACAGTGTCTTGCTCGAAGACACCGGGAGCTGATGGCTGCGATCATTAATGTCAATATATCAAATCAATTTAATTTCAATCCATTAGAGACAGACAAGGTAATAACAATAAATGGAAAACAAACAATAACTGCTCATCAAATCTGCCTTTGCCAACTAACTAAAGCCTGTCAGGTTACGGGGAGTCAAACTGTGACATTTCTCAACAGGGGGAACCATGACAGGCAATACTTTTTTTTGCCCCTCATAATGTGGTGAAGCAGCCTCAACTGGTGGGTCACCGGTCTGATCGGGCATCATAAAGGGATAGAGGGGTGTGTGTCTGTGTGTGTGTCCGTGTGAGTGTGTGTGAGTGAGTGGAGAGGCTGCAGGCTTCCTCTGTCTGCACACGCCAATGTGGTATAACAATCCCAGAGGTCCCTTCGGTGATGTGAGCAGAGGAGAGGGCAGGCGGAAGACATGGCCTTAAATGGGCTTCACAAAATGACTCCAGCTAATTATTTGCACTATTTGCATTATGTGCACTGAGACAAGGAAGAAGAGGAGAAAACAAAATATAAGGGGGAAATAAAATAAATAGGCTGAGTATGGCGTCGTGTGAAATAAAGTTATGGCTTTGTATAGTATAAGTATAAGTTAAGTGTTATAAGTGTACAAGGAAGAAGAGGAGAAAACAAAATATAAGACAAGGGAAATATAAAATGGCCATCAATGACTGTGAAGAAGAGAAGGGACAAATTTAAGTTGAACTTTTTATGTTTTTGAAGGAGATGATATGTTCAGTGTGGAGAAACAATAAACCTTCTTACCGAGAGTTAGAAGAGAAGATTTATATCACTCTAATGTCAGAGGCAAGAGACGGCAACCAGTTAGCTTAGCTTAGCACAAAGAATAGAAACAGGGGGAAATAGTTAGCCTGGCATTGTCCAAAAGTAAAAAAAATCTTCCTGCCAGCATTTAAAGCTCAGAGATTAACATGTTATGACTTGTTTGTATAGTGTGTTAAAAAAATGTTTGAAAATGGCACATTGTGGTATTGCAGGCGGTTATGATTATTTCTTGGCCGGGGGCAGTGATTTCTTTAAGTCTTGTTGCCATCATGCCAGGCAACCAGCGGGGACTATAAACAATGACAAGTCCTCCAAATTAAACAAGAAAATGTTCATTAATGGCTAAACATGAGAGCGGCATTCATTTTCTTATCTAACAATCGGCAAGAAAGCAAAAAGGTACATTCCCCGAGAACATCGAACTATTCTAGCCTCACCCGAACTGTGCTCCTGAGAGTTAGAGGAACAATCGAAGCAGCCAACTTCTGAACAACCGCTGTGTGATACGTAACCCCTTCGCACATGTGCAGTGAGGAGAAGATGCAGGAACACAGTGTCTGGCTCTCACCCGACCTCTGGCCCCACTCCCCTCACACAACTGAGGCATTTTACAGCTCGTACATTCATGCACACACACATAAAATGAACCCCTGGTCATGGCTCCAAATGCAACCAAATTGTATTACCCTCCCATCACTCCCCATTACAGCCACACTTTAGAAACATGCGAGCATCCGCCTCCCAAAGTCCCCGCCCGTCTCTCCTAATGAACATTATCTCTGCATCCTAAAAGCAATGGAGAGGAGCAGAGGGAGGCCAAATTTAATCAGAGCTACTTAGAGCTCGCTGTGGGGTCTGCTTGTGCCAGCCAGCGAACAAAACATAAGATAACTGATAGCTGGAAGATTAGCACTATTACATGCATGCACACACACACACAGATTATTTTATTAAAGCACCTGTGGGGACTTTAAGGTTCAACATTTACATAAACAACATAAACCTGCTCTGAATTCTTAAAAAACCCATACTGGTGGTTTTCAACCCGCTGAGTACAAAGTGCGGACAATTTTACAAAGAACAACATAAAGAATTTTAGATTCTTTCAGGCAGCCATCGCTTTCTGTTTATTTTTCTGTGATGCTGGAAACACTTTATAGAGACAACAAAGACACTAAATTTATTTTATTGGAGAAGTCACCTTATTGTTTTATGAATGACACAGTTGCAGGCAGGGATAAAAACTCTTTCTGGTTGGTGTGTTAAGTGCTTGTGGGGAACTCTGACATCTACGTTACAGGAGATGGATGTTACATAATGTTCATGAACACCAGTTTGAATTTTTTTTTTTAAAATATGCCCTACCAAACCTCTGTAGCTCACTCCACATTTCTGCTCACAGCTAGCAGCTCAAGCCACCGCCTAAATTAGCCACTGCAAGCCTAACACACCAAAACTTCTTACAAAACCGTTGGTAGTCATTGCATTGCATTATAGGTAAGGTTTTGAAAAGGAGAAATATGTGGAGTAAAAAAGATAATATCTCATCTTGAATTGTCTGATGATGTAAATGGTCATGGTTGTAAAAAAAGGGGATCTTTCCCATCTACCATCCATCCAACATGACATGAATGCAGCGTCTTTCAGCATAGCCTAAGCAGAGGGCCAGTCTGCCTACAAAGAAAAACAGAACACCTGTGTGAGTGTAACACCTGAGTGTGCAGGGCCTTTGAGTCAAGTCAATTTCATTTTTCCAATATCACGAGGGGTTTTACAATCTGTGTAGCATAAAACACCATCTGTCCTTAGACAGATGGTGGATCTCACTCAGACAGTAGTAGAAACTGAAAACAGTCAGCTCCTGAAAGGTAATATATAGACATACATACATTCAGATTCAGATTTCCTTTATTAGTCCCACAGCAGAGAAATTCACAGCGTAACAGCAGCGAGACACACAGTGGAAAATAAGGAAATAAGTAGAAGGAAATGCAAGACATAGAATGAGATCAATTAAAAAAAAAAAAAAAAGATATTTAAAAAAAATATAAAATATAAAATATAAATAAAAAAATAAGAAAAGATATTTAGCATAAAAATCTAAAAATCTATAATATAATTATAATTCTATACTATAATTATAATTATACCTGTGTATAGTACAGAGAGGATGTGCCTACTTACATATGCACGCACTCCAAACTTTTTTCTGGGTTACAACAAATTCACAACATCTGCATATACTTCCCAACAGCTGCATGATCTTGTATATCATTTGTGAGTTTACTCCTCCGAAAACAGCCTCCTCACCAGCCCTCTTCTCATCTAAGTGTGTGCGTGTCTTTGTTTGCCTCCAGGCAGCCTAGTCAGAGACAGTGTGCCCCGGTGAAGTGGCCGATTCCCCCCGCTGCATTAATGCTATCATAAATTCATATCACTAGGGGACATTTGTGTCTTGGACTGACAGTATGAGATGGGGCTTTCTAAATTCCAGACTGGTAGCCTGTCACAGCAGGTCATTGTCCTGCTCCTGTGGGGCCGAATCAGTATGATGGTACCTCCCGGATGTGTAGTGATGAACGCATCTTATCATCTATCTTTATCTCTTTCTAATCTTCCTGTTGCTGCTCTGAGATCTTTGCCACTGTCGCTCGCCTTCGGTCTTTGTTTGCACTGCTACTCTACACTATGTCCTTTTGTTCCATTCATGTGCTTTTTCCCCTTTTCACCTCCTCATATCTCCTCTCTGTGCTCCTCTCCCTACTTTTAGCCTTTCTCATTGAGCCCCCCTACATACCCTGTCACTCTCCTCTCATCTCTCTTAAACCAAACAAGGCATATAAGCCCCCACTGAGCTCCCAGCGGGTGGGAGAAAAATGTTGGAAAAATTGTGGGAATCTTATCATGGCTGAACTCAATTAAATGTTCTGACGGAGAACGCAGCCTCTGAGCATGTCTCCATGCTGATTCTGAGTGTCCCTGCTGCTCTGCTGATTTAGTTTTCTGCAACATTGGAAAAGAAGGTGGGTTTGTGTGAGAGCACTACGTTTAGCCCTAGGAAACTTTTGGAAGTCTATAAAGTAAGAAAATCCAGTGAGCGAGCCTGTTCTTATTTCAGGATTTCATATTCAGTATGCACACTGTTCTTATCTGACTATTACTGGGTTAAATATGGAGACACTGGAGAGCATTAGATGCTGCAATACTTTTGGAGCAAATGATTTCAAATCGTACACATGCATGCAGGTTGATCACATTTTAAAATGGTCTTACAGGTCTCAGGGAGTGCAGGGCTGCTGTGTACATGCATGGCTGCTGTGTACATGTGTGGCTGCCGTGTACATGCATGGCTGCTGTGTACATGCATGGCTGCGCCATCTCTATGGCAGCCCCTTCTCCACATAAAGCCTCTCATGTCATCTTTACTGCAGGCCAAGAAGATTCACATAATCCAGAGGCAACAACAAGTTGACAGGCTTGGACCCCACATACATGTACTGTTGAAGAAATATGACAGTGTTACACAATCCAGCATGTTCCTGTGACCCTGTCACGTTCCCCACAGAGAGAAAGATGGAGAGGAGCAGATCTGAGGGGAAAGTGGTTGGTGATGAAAGGGAAGATAATATACTTTAATTTCCAAAAGTACAATTTCAATCATTCTTAAAAAAAATCTATTTTTATCATAGATATTGATATGTTTGTATATCAAACTTTTTTTCATTTACTGATTTTAGGGGAAAAAATCATATAAACTGTATAACATTACGAGGATAATGCATTTTGCTGAAAGTTTCCATGAAACATAACAGTCACCAGTCACCTTTTCTTTCGTCAACTCTGGTAATGCACTGTAATGTTATCAGACATTTAATTTAAGGACTGAAATTTTAGATTGAAGAGTCCACATAAATATACATAAAACGAACGAGACAATAGTAGAAAAAACATTATTTTAAATATCATAAAATCAAAAGAGGCTTTTGTGAAAGCATCTTTGGAGAAAACCAACAAGAGAAAGCTTGAAGCTTGAAAGTATTCATCTGAACCCTGCATGTTTGAATCTCTCTATATATTCATAGTTGAGTTGCGATGCAGGGGTGGCTTTACATTACATATCTCCAGGTGCACTCACATGAACATGAACACTCATGAATCATAAAGTATTCCATAGCAAAGCTCTTCCTGGACTGACTTTTGTCCCTTTTAGATTGTTTTAATAGCAATGAACCAAAGTATGCCATAGGTGGATGTGTCTCCATAAGAGGATTGGTTACTCACTCACTGCTAATTGAATTGAATAAAAGATGATAGGATTCAAATGGCTTAAAGCAACAATTTTGTCTTCCATTTCCAGTGCTTGGTTTGTAAATGAGCAACAGCTGGCCAGCATGCAAGAAGGAAAGAAATCCTTCAGATGAGTATAAAACATTTCTGACAGCTCTGACCTCCAAAGCCAAAGAATGGGAACTGGACAATGTGCTGAAGTGCAAAAATACTGCATTTACTTTGTAGTGTAAAAGTATATGCATCAGGATTTACTCAACATCCCAAAAGCAAAAGTATCCATTATGCCCTATTTATGGCCTATTTCAGAATAATATATTTTCAGAATAATATAGTATATAATATAACTTAATCCATATTAACACATCATAATTTGGTAGTTGATTTACATTTGGCATGAAAAATCTGCATCTGCAACATAACTAATGTTGTGAAATAAAGCAAAAAGTACAATACTGGCTTCCAGATTGTAGGTAAGTATAATAGTGCACAATTAGTTGCTGTCACAGGAGTAAATGGATCTAGAGGTGAGACTGTTTTTGATTAAATTCAAAAGTAGTTTCTAGCAGTAGTAGTAGTTTGACTGCATCAACAGTTTGGGTATATATAGTCAGTCTTTACCAACAGACTGAACAGAAGGTGACTGAAAAACACAAGTCTGGGAGCACAGAGCTGGCCTAGTTAAAACCTCCAACCTCCTGTTATTCAAGCCATATATGTAAACAATCAGTACAATTCCTATAGGTTGACCCTGGCTAGCATCACAGCGTAAAAAACAAGATGTGAAGTAATTATATGGGGCAGAACATACAGTGTGCTGCAGAACACATGAGCCCCATGGAATAGGTCAGAGTTGGAGCATGAAAAGGTTGCTGCTGCAGTCCAGAGGCAGCAGGGCAGACGTATGGTGCTTTGCTTTGGGGGGTTTATGATACCAGGAATGTTTGTGATCCATAAGGAGGTTATCCCCTTCGAATGACTTCATATTTACAATATCTGTTGCTCTCATTGTACCATCATGACAGTGACCACTGAATAAAAAAGTCACAACGGTTCAGTCTTTGGGGTCAGATACAGAGCACACCAGGATTTTGGCAAAATCAGTTCAATGCCAGTGGAATCAGTGGATTCATTACTGTCAAATCGCTCGATTTTTTTGTGTCAGGGTCAATCTCAGTGACCAGCAAAATAACGCAGTTCACCAGCAGGAAATTGATATTGCCGACGTTTGAGCCGGAGAGTTCTGCATGTAAATGGAGGAAGCTGTAGCAGCTTATTAGCTTCGTGTCACCATCCACTTTATTGAACCTCCTCTAATAGTGCACAGGCAGTTAGGAGACAGGTTAGAGGTCCATGGTTGCGTTTGAACTCATTATCCCATTAGCGACTGAGCTAACAAGCTTGCTAACTGACAGCTGGCATCCAGTTAGCTTGGAGTGCTTCTTTTTTAACCTCCTTACTAAATCTCTTTAATTAATTAAATGATGCACATTGCCAAGAAGTGGGAGTCAATGGCCCCAGTACAGAGAAAACAGAAAAAAGCTTGTTGGCCTTCGTGACTGCAAGGAATGCAGAAAACCTTTAAAGTAATAAAAATGTCTGTGTGTGTGTGGTGGAATCTAGAAAATGATATAAAATAATAATAAATGACTAAAACACAATCCAACTTTATAAACTATTTTATATCCAAGAATATCACATGAAAACCCATTATTCACACAGAGGAAAGGCTGACAAACATTGTACAGATTAGAAAAGTAAATCACCAGCATTAAGCAGAGATGGAGCTCTAACCCTCGAAGGAAAACACCAACTGAGGGCAAATTAGTTCTCTTTTAGCCAACAAATCAAACACAAGTCAACGAGCAGACCGCGAGGAGACAACACTCTCCCAAAAACTTCACAACATTTCTCTTGCATTTCTTTCTTGCATTTGTGAAGACCCTCAGTGAGCATGTGTGTGCGGTGTGAATGCTCTGAGAGGTTTGCACCCTGTACGGTGTTATGTCACCATGACTCAGTGGCTGACCTCAGCACACCTGATTCAGGCTGCTGCGAGGCCTGCAGCTAACACCTCGTCCTGAAATGACACATTCACAAACACACTCACAAACACACACATAGACAAACATGCAGACAAATGCACCAACGCAGACACGTGCATAAAAGCAGAAATTAGTTTTTTTTTACTTTTACAGATAGGCATATGTATGCCAGCACTTCACACCCTGGGTGGAAAACAATATGCATAAGGGTTGGCGCTGCACTTAAGGACTGCAGCTAAACATTTTCTTATTTTCACGGTCAATAAAATTATGAATGGCTCATTCAAGTAATGTTTTGTTTTGCCTTTGCCTTTCATTAAATAATGAAAAATTACAATTTCTCATAACCACATAATAGAATTTTAATTTTAGTTTCACACAAGGTACAGATAAGCAAATAAATCTGCACAATTTAGAAGATAGACCAATTTTAAGCATTTTGGCTTGAAAGGAGTTTTTATCTATTTAAAAAACATTCTCAGTTTCATAGTAATGCCTCTGTATCACCTACGTAAGCAAACAGGACCAACAGTAAGAAGACTGGCTATTTCTTTTACTTTCTAATAGTTATTATTAATGCCTGCTACAGGTGTGTGGTGATGTGTGGGGTTTGTTATGGAGGAATCTGAGTTGCGTCAGCTGTTGCTACAGCTATTACATATCTGTGCATTGGTTAATAATTTCAATAAATTGGGTATATCACTCCTTTTGCTGTTTTTATGACCCTTATCTCATCTCAGATCATGTGTTCACTGCATCTGAAAATACAAAATAGCTGTATGTCTTATTCCCTCTGTTGCACCAAAGCAACCAGGAGCTCACAGATCTGCATTGTCATGGCACCAACTATAGTCACATCACTGTCAAAAGATAACTTAGGTGATTCAAACTGGCACTTTCGCTCCTTTAACCTGTTTGGCAGGTTAGGCAGAGGCCAATTCTTTCCCACGTTCTTTCGAAAAGTCGCATTGGAAGCATCACTTAAAGAAAGCAATGAATTGTACCTCTATGGCCTTATTGTCAGGGTTGGGTGTAGGTGTAGTAGTGTAAGTATAGTTGGACCCAGGATGTAGACGAGGTAGGAGGCAGAGTAGATGTAAATGACTACACGGGAACACAGGCAAACAGGAGGAACACAGCAGGCAGGACCAAGGTGGGCAGGAACAGACAGGCAGAACCGAACAGACAGGCAGAACCAAACAGACAGGAGCACACTAGAGGTGGTGACATTGACAACGCCACAAGGAACAAAGGAAAGTGACCAGTATATATACATTGTGGAGAGACAGGGAAGTGGAAACAGGTGAGGAGACTAACAGGGGACAGGTGAAACTAATAAGGAAGTAAGGTGGCTGACATGTGAGGGGAGGAAGGAATACAAAATAATCAGGAAGTGAGCAGAACTGGAGAGTAAATACAAGGGCAGGAGACAAGAAACAACGAACACAGGACACAGGGAACAAGAGACAAGGAGGACACAGGGAACACCAAAAAACGCAAGGAGCACAAGAAACACAAGGCAGAATAACACAGGGAACATGAGACACAGAAAACACAAGGGGTACAAGAAACAACAGGCAACAACAGGGCAAAAACGTAAACCATAACACTGATCTGCCACACTGACATGGGCCGACTATAATCTCAAAACAAAGACCCCCAGACAAATTATCAAGCCAGCTGGCATCAGATGAGCTTTTCAGACTCTTAAATAACATCAAATCAGTGGAGAAAACTGATGTAACACTGTAACCATGGAGGCTTTAAAATGATTACCAGAAGGGAACAGCAAGCTGCAGAGACAGCAAACATGGCAGATGTCGCTTAAATCACAATATCATTCTAATATTAGACCATCGGTCACATTGACTGTAGCACTAAACCTATGCCTTGTGTGCCTGTGTACATCTGTGTTTGTCCATCTGTGTGTTACGTGTGCATGTGCTATTGTATTTCCATCAAAATACCTAACAACATTTTTAGACTTTCTGAGACTGGACAGCTTCGCAGAGAAAGGTGTTTATTTGTTCATCCTCATAAGTGGAAAGCTCATCGTCAGAACGATGCTGGGTAAAATACATAAATCTGGGTTGTGAAGGTGGTAAATCTATTAAACCTAGAGAGGAAAGATTATAAGGCTGTAAACTGGAACGAGTCTAAGAATTAATGAAGCAATAGTGAAAGAATGAAGGTTTTATTTCTGTATATATAACTCTCCCCAGCCCAACAAGACTTCAAAAATCAATATAAGCCATATCCAAAGTGCTGTGAATACTTACTTAATATATGTAACACTTACTTCTTAATAATACTACACTTCCAAAACTTGTTCTTTTTCAGGCTTTTGAGACTCATTTTAAACACATTTATTTCAGGGTTTTGTCAGTGTTACATGTAAAGTTGATACTCTTAAGTCATCGTAGTATGCCCATTACTATGTAATGACTACATAGACAGGCGACACAGTAGCAGTATGGGAACTGTTGGCTTTCATAATACACTTTCAGAATAAGATATATCTTATATTCCATTACTTAAAAAATACATTAATAAACACTGTCTTATGATAACCTGCACTATGAATGTTTAACACAGAGGTGTTTTTTCCCTGTAATTATTTTTTTCCTGGATATATTTTGTAAATTATACCAGCTAACTGACATTAATGGCAACATTCATACTTTCAGTATGTGACTTCTTGAACTTTGCTCAGCGCTGTATCACATTAGCTCCCCAGAGAGGGAATTATTCAGCAGACCGGGAAGACAACCAGAAGGTCCTGCTGTCCATGTACACTGTGTGTGTACAGTGTATCACACAGTGTGTGTATATATATCAAAAAATACATGTGATGCGCTCCAAGCTCGCATTTCCTCATCCAACTAAATGTGTCACAGAAAGCCTTCTCCTGACGCTGCCACTCCAGCCCCCCATACGACACACACAAATCCACATATATCCACAAACACACATATCCCAGTCCTGTCTGTCTCTCTTTCGTCTGTCTCTCTCACACACACTCACCACACACACATGTCTCAGGAGTGACAGTGATGGCCGCTGACAGCTCAGAACACGATGACATGGCTGGCAGCCACCCAGCATGCAGAGGGGGAAATCCCTATGAAATAAATATCACACACTCACTCACTTCACTCGTGGAGATGGGCAGGGAACGACCTGCCCTGCTGACGTGTTCACATTTAACCCTCACACTGCTGAGAGCATGTCTGTGGAGAGTGGAGGATACAAGAGAGAAGGAAAGGATGAAAAAAAAGACAAAGAAAGATACAGTGTGTGCAAGTGTGTGTGTATTCATGTGTGTGTGTGTGTGTGTGTATGTGTGTGTGAGTGAGAGTGAATATAAGTGAAACAGTCAGAGCTCGGTGCCCTCACTTTCTTTTTATATACAAGCAGGATGGAGAATCCATGTAGCCTGTCAGCTCGGGACAGTCTGCACAACACACACATGCACACACACACACACACACACACACACAGGCTTGCATTTGCACATTAAAAGTGTAAGCTGCCTTGAGGAGAGCAATGGACAGAGACAGCAGAAGTGCAAAAGCCTCTCCTCTCTTCATTCAGGCATCAAAAGAACAGACAGAATGAAAATGAAGAATGAAGACAAATCTCTTTAATTACATATTATTTTGCAGAATAATTGCAGAGTGGTGCCTCATCACTCTTTATCATTTAGTAAAACAATTATAGGTTCAGCTGATTTTCATTTCCCTCCATCAACCACCTTTGGTGTGTCCCAAAAGACAAAGAAAAATATGGGAACAGCACAGATTGGTTAAAGATCGTACACTTTGATCCTTTAGCTGTCTGCTGTTGCTGGTAAAGTTCGACATGCCACTATATGAACACACACAAACAGCATTTGTGAGGACATTGTATAGACCTGCAGGTTTAGCCCTGTTTTAGTGTTCAGCTTAGTCACTGTGAACAGGCCAAAATGTCTGTACAACTTAAAATGTGATTCAAAGATCTAACCAGGGACAACAAATGATTTTCAGCTAAATACTGTATGCAGTTTTGCATTTGTTTCATTAATTACTTCTCTCTATATATAATAATGTTTATCTGCAGTGTCTCTGTTAAATAATCACTCAAATAAATAAATCAGTGAAAAAAGGGAAATTTCAAAAAGGTTCGGGGCACTCTTCTGGTAAAAAAATAATGCCTTTACTTCATGGTGAAATTGAAACAGAACATTGAATATATATCTTTATTATATTGTCTAATGCAGTCTAGGGTTACAACTCACATGTAACCACAAACTTAACTTTCTTAGGGTGCTCAAGGTGAAGCAGAAGTGTGCCTCGGACCTTTTTTGAAATAAATCAAGTGACTCTGTCCTTGCCAGCAGAGATGAACTAAAAACGTTATTTCACACTGTGACCTCTGACTCCTGTTTGAAAACTTAAAGGCGTGCACATACACACAGACACAGACACACACACAAAGAGCCATCAACTAGTAAAGCAGCTACAAATGTAATTGTAAAAGAAATTGACTCTTGACTCTTCTTGAACATTGAGAGACAGAAAGAATGATCCTTATCTGCACTCTGATAGACTTCATGTACAAACATATCAATTCCAGTTCTTCTCTTTCCCCTTGCAAGTTTTCTTCTTCCTCCCCTCGCTTTGATCTGCATGACTTGAATTAAGTTCCTTTTCCTGACAGCTGCTGCAGGACAAGCTGCCTGGAACATGTCATCAGTCTAGGCACAGCTTGAGGACGGGACAGCCAGTCACACATGAGTGACTTGGAGTCCAAACAAGCAGCCAAAGTGGAGTTTTTCAAACTAGATTTCTTTTTACCAGTGGGGCCCCTCTTAAGCTGCTGTAGCAGTCATGTAAGAGGAAATTGTTCAGTTGAAATGAAAAGAGATTGCAGCTTAACTTCCACATTTTCCAGCCCGTCTTATATGATTGTTTCTACAGTTTTACCACAAAATGGCACTTCTTCTGGCCTCAGCCAACCCTTGTCAGGAAATGGGAGATGAGCGAGTGGGAAAGAGAGAGCAAGACAAGACAAATATTGTTTGTTCCCCGAGTTGAGCAACTGGGCAGACAGTTTTAGGCAGAAATCCCCCATCACTTCCACTTCACCGCTGCGCAGCGGAAGCGGGTTAAAGGAGTGGGTGGTGATCGCAGCAGAGACAAAGAGGGAGAGGTGGAGGAGAAGATGCATAAATAAAAAGACAGGAAGAGAGGAAGAAGAGCGTGGTGAGACAGCGGAGAACAGAGAGAGGAAGGATGGAGTAAACAGAGGGTAGAGCATGTGAGGGACGGGAGAAAGGAGAGAAACAAAGTCACTGAAGGAGAAGACAGAAGTGTTAGAGGAGGAAGGGTGGGTGCATAAGATGCATAAGAGAAAGGTGGTGAAGCCGAGAATTAGTGAGGGGGATGAGGAAGAGAACAAAAGAACAAAAAAAAGACAGAATGCACACAGGGTGAAGGACGGGAGGACAGTGAATCATCAGGCCTCAGTCAAGAGGTTTGTTATTTAATTAAACATGTACTCAAAACACACACATCCTCTCTGTTTCTCAAAGGGAGGAAGTTATCTGGCTTTTTCTACATTTTTGACGGCATGATCCTGCATCACCTTATGTGCTTTGACTACTTTTCAGCAAACCAATATGACACCTACACACCCCCATTAAAGAGGAGCTGAACAAACCCGTGCTCAGACACTGACCGAGTTGTTAAGGTGATGCAAGTTTGCAGCATCTCCCTCGAAAAAGTTCTCCTTACTTGGCCTGTTGCCACTGACGCACCTTCCTGTTCAACCCACCCTCCACAGCACAAAAACACAATAAGAATGAAGGAGAGAAGAAGAATGAAATAAATGCAATACAATGTGACAAAACAGCCCAGGAAATGCAAAGAACTTCAATAAACAGCCTTTTATACTCAATCAATCTTGTACCTGTAGTCGCATTCACCATGAGTAGATCCATTTTGACACACGATCTTACTACTAAAAGCACAAAACCTCTGTCTTCAGCTCTTTCAGAAGTTGCAACAGAAAAAGCAACAGCAGAAACGGCACCGCAAATTCAGTACGAATGAGAAGAAGATGAAATCTGTCCCTGGGGGCTTGTGCGCCCTCTCTGTCACATTCTTCACAAAAAAGCTCAGTGAATCGTTTCCATCGCCTCAAGCAGCTCCACGTAAATTGCTCGAAAGATGTGAGCAAATTTGTGCTGCGAAATGTCCAGGTGGCGTCTGCCTTTTAGGGCTGAACCGTAGATACTGTACTGGTATGTATAGAGACACAATTCCTGTTCTGTTAATCAACAGAAGGCGCAAGATAACAGGTGTGCGCTGCCAGGGAAACAGCAGTGTGCAGTCAAGGAAACAGACATGTACATGGATAGCCCAGCTGCCTGTCTGTGCACCAACTGTATATTACATATAGTATATATGATATTATGATTGCATGGCAGGATTAAAGTTTACAAGTGTTTCCCAAACACACCCTGAGTTGATTAAGTTATTTACTGTGATGTTTGGTTCCAATATCTTCTTTAAGTTTGTTCTCTCAGTCTCAGATACAACTCTAACCTTAACAACCGCTCTCGTTGTTGTTATTTATCTCAACTCACCTTCTCATTTATGACATTTTTTAGTTGAAACGTTTCTGCTGCATTGTTCTGAACTGCTGTAGAGTGAAAGTTCATTAGTACTAGCTCCCACCTGTCCTTGTTTTAGAGGGGATCGTTTTGACAGTACAATGAAACAGCAGAGTCAAGGGTCCCCAGAGAGTGATGTTGAGTGCGTTTAATGTCTTGCAATGTTAGCAGTGAGTCAGAAAAGATAAAAAATAAAAATAAAAAAAAAACTGGAGGGAATTCTTATCCACAGCCCTGAGTGACTGGAGAACGCTGCACATCAAGAAATTAACGTTACACAAAGGACGGTTACTATTTAGAGTAACAACTGTCTCACTCAATCAAGAGGCCAAGAATCAGCACTCAGCCTGTATTATTGTGAGATGGCTCTGTTGTCTGCAGATTCTGTTTAAACATATTATAACAATACACAGTCAAACAGTGTTAGTTACATACTATGTACCCGTAAACCAAAGAGTGTATATTAGGAAGAACACATGTGCTACAACTTGGGCAGATGTGGGGTGATGGTTGTCCAGAAGAGCAGTGACACCACCGAGTGGCAGCTTGAAGTCATTGCACCTTCATGCCAAAATCTTCAAATGTGACACAAACAGATGCTCCAGCTCAACCAAACCTGATTTATTTCAGGGCTTAATTCACCATTTAAAAAAAAGAAAGAAAGAAAAAATATATACAAAATACCAAGTTTAAAAAGTTCATATCAAGCCTTTATTTGGTATACAGATATTCATAGATTTATACAGTATATATAGATATATGTATATATGTAACAGATGTGCCACCGCAAAGTCACAGACAAACTTATTTTTACCAAGAAAAGAAAGGAAAAGAAAAATATATAAATGTGCTTAATTTCAAAGTAGTGCTGTGAAGCGCTTGTAATGAAGGATGAGCAAAACCGGAATGATGAGGTAACTGCCAGGCAGGAAAACAATCACTTATAATGGTTGAATAATAATAATAATAATAATAATAATAATAATAATCATCTATTGAATTAAATGGATCAAATAGGCAACCAAGATTTATAGTGGCAACATGGACCCTTAGTGTCAAACTAGAGAAAAGGATTTAAGTCTATAACATACATACACACATAGTATGCATACAGACAGACAGTGCATAAACGTACAAACAACAGACTTTACTTTACAGGAAGTAAAGTCAGTCACTTATGAGAGCAAAAAACTCTCCAATGTCATTAGTCTTGTCTGATACACAACAGACAAGAGCAGATACTCAGGCATGCTCCAAGACATCTAAACATTTCTCTCTCGCGCTCACACATACTGAAAACACACACACAAACACACAACAGCAGAATAGTGGTCAGACAGGGTGTAATTTACTAAAAGATGCAAGGGCCTGCATTCATGTGAACAGGAAACACTAACTGAGGGGGAAATGACAAAAAGAAAAACAGCCGGGGATGGAGACTGGATGTAGCGGAGAAGGTATAAAGACTGAAAGGATAAACAAACGGGGTGTTGCACAAAAAGACAAGGAAGTGGTGTGCATGTGTGTGTTTGTGTGTATAAGCACGGACATATGTATCAATTTATCAGGAGCGAGTAGTGCTGAACGTGTTTGACAAACAATAGGAGGTGTCTGGCTCCCTCATGTGGTCACTCTGAGTCCCTCTGGACCTCTGAGGCGTCGGCCCGACAAATGGGACACGTCCTGTTGGCCTGAGGACGGAGAGAGGACACAAAAACGATCCTGTTAGAGGCAGTTCATATCTTCAATAACACAAAATGTCTGATCCTAAAACTCCCCCCATAAAAGATTGTTGATATGGATTTCAGATTGTGACATTTTCTTTATTTGTTTTGTATTGATCTGTAACTCCTATAACCCAATTCACAGGCTTTGGGCAATGCCTTGTGCCTGTAAATCATAAGACTTCAATGTGCTGTGATTAACACAAGAACTTGGTGTTCAAGCGCCTTTTTTTTTTTTTTTTTTTTTTAAGATTTTCAGTGAGAAATGACATACTGTGGTGTGTGTACAGCTTCTTCAGATGCTCTTACTCACCCCTCTGTGCTGAATATAGGAACACTGAGACACGAGCCTGATGCTTGTTTCTGTAATCTAACAAATCTCTTGAAAAGTGAGATTCTCACCAGACATCTATATTTAAGAGGTGTCTGTTTCACTTAATTAACGAGTACTTGGACTTGGGGTTCATTTGTGTTTTTAAAAGGGGAAAAAAAACACGTTTTCTCACCAAAAGTTGCTGATCAAGTCTCTACACCCAGCAGGCTTTTATATGACACTTGCAAAAGCCTGAGATGAACTTAAGAGGTTGTATATCTGTATTTATACGGACACAGTGTGAGTGGCTGGGCTCCATGGAGCTGAGCACTTACCCTCAGCCACTTGTCAACACACTTCCCGTGGAACTCGTGGCTGCAGGGCAGGACTCGCAACAGCTGGCGGGACTCAAAATCACTCATACACACCACACACCTGCAACACAAGAGGTGACAGCATGTCAAGTACTGTAACACAAAAAAAACTGCTGTTTGATACACTCGTGACATGACACCGGGCGTCAAGGTAGATTTAGGTGAAATGGTCATAAAGTACAGCATTTGGGGGAAAAGTATGACATAAGACCCTTAACTCTGTAATTACTGAAACCATCTCCTTGTATTCACAAGAAATACGTTGCTCATTTATGCAACATCTGTAGGAACCTCAGGCTGCTTCAAATACTTTAAGGAATAACATAAGAACAACTCACAACGACATACACAGGTGATATTTGAAATGTTTCCTATATGCGTGGAAGTTTTGAGCTTTCTATAGCTTCCAAAACCAAAAATATCTAAATCAGATAAAAAAAAAAAATCTGTAATTTACAAAAAAAAATCTGTAATTTACAGACATAAAAATAGTAAATCCATAGCATTCATACTTTTGTTTATCCTGTGGAGTGAATACAAAATATCTTGAGAATAATTCAGCCCATCAACAAGCGATGACCTTGTTAAAGCGCTGCACTCACAGTGTTTGTTCAGACTGATGGTTATTTGGATTGAACCGATAGGAAGGAAGCTGTTCGATGTCTCCCTTTGTCAGTCCTCGGAGTTTGGCCTCTCCCAAACGCTCAGCAAGGTTCAGGAGGGCCTGTGGTGGGAAACATAAAACATCAGCAACAACAGAAGAATCAGTCCGCATCTGGCAAACATACAGAAAAAAAGAATAGAAGAAAGCACATAATGACCGACCTCATAATTTTCCACTTCTCCATCGTCTACATCCAGCTCTAGACTGATCGCAGGACCTGTGGGCTGGACTGGCAGCATTGAACTGCAGAGGGAGAGGATTGACAGAGGCATTCAGAGAGGGGAGGAGAATTAACAAACTAAGCTGCAAAACAGTAGTTAAGTGTCTTAAAATGGTAAGTTAATGAACTGATCTACTTACAGGAAGTAAGGCAGGAGGCTGGGGTGGTAAGGCGAAGGTGGCAGTGGCTGTTGTGAGCGGTACCGTCGCCCAGGGAGACGCCGAGGAATAAAGTTTGGATACGACTAGGGGACAACACATACATGACAAAATCAGTCACATGGATTTTTATTTTCCCCTGCACCTAAAACATTAAAAAAAAAACATACCAGAAAAAAAAAAAAACAGATAGTGAATTATTTTTAATGCTCACCACTCCGAAGAACTCCTGTGGCAGGGGGTCGTGGGAGAGGAAGTGAAGCTGTGTGGAGTGTGGCGCGAGGGCAGGGTGGGTGGCGGGAGGATAGTGGAGTCCAGCACCCAAAGACAGGTGCTCTCCAAGCAGCTCCACGTCATTCTCTATCCTTTGTAACGGCTGGAAGGGTGGGGAAGAAATGTGTCGAGCATTCAGAAGACAAACACACAGTTACCGTCACGGATCATTTTTATGTGATCACATCAAGAGGAGCAATTCAGAACTATTCAAACACGAGCAGCTTGATCTCTGTAAAGAGCCGTTTTTTATTTTATATATAACAACCCAGAACCCAGAACAACTGACTTATCTTCTTTAACTGCAATACTACCATTTACTTTGCTGTCGTTGGTGGCGTTTCCTCACTTTACTGTTAAAGTGATGCTTGCTTTGCAGGCGACTCAAACACATCCGGTTACAGTACATGTCCTGATGCATTACCTAACAGTATACTGTTCCCAAGTGCTGGAAAATACTAAAAAGGAGTACAGCACAACTTGCTTCAACTCAAATGTATAAAATATGCATATCTATTCTGCTTTGACGTTGTAAAGCACATTTACTGTTGCATTTTTTATACAGCAGGTGTAATATTTAATGGAAAGATGCTGACTGTTTCATCACGTCGTTATAAAAAAAAAAAAAAAAAAAAAAAAAAAGAAAGACCAAATTCAGAATTCAGAGATAAACTTAAATGGCATATTGTATGATATTCCCAAAAGCTCCATCTGATACCAAATCAACAAAAATGTGAGTGCAACATGTGAATTCCTACTCACCGATCGGGCCTGCTGTGTCGGATAGGGTCCAAACTGTCCGGGCTGGGGCAGGTGAGGTGGGTGGTGGGAAAGGTGTGTTGGGGGATGGGGGAGGTGAGGAGGGGGAAGCAGGAAGGCCGGGTCACTGGACAGCAGCGATGGGAACGGGTAGGGCATGGGTAAGTGTTGGACAGAACAAGTCTGAAGAACCTAGCAGAGAGAAAAAAAGAAATGATTAACTTTACAATGTGCCCTACTGTATTAAACATCAAATAATGAAAACTTTTGCAGCTGTACCATTAGGGAAGACTCTGACCAAACCAGACAGCTGGAATTAATCACTTATGGAAACAAACACACTCACAGGAGGAGGGACACTGCAGACGGGATAGTGCTGTCCACTGAAGACTACTGAGCATGCTGGGATCTGCTGAGGGGCGGAGCGTGGCGGCAGGCCCGGGGGCGCTCCCGGAGGAGACACGGGATACGATACTGGCACTGAACCCTAAATATGGAGATCAAAAGAGGTAAGGTCCTCAACTTTATGCAGTGGTAATTTGAAGAAAAGAAGCTATCTCTACTTGTCATTATTTTGTGCACAAGATTTCTGATGTGAATGTAATTTAATTATTATTCAAAGTGAATTTATTCGGCTGGAGTCAAACACCTCAACTCGCTCTTTCACTTCTGCAAAAGGAACAGCAGATGGTAATTAGTCCTGTGACTTAACACTTCATCTACTAATATAAACTGTTCCCATCAAATCACATTAGAAGTGTCATGCTTCACTCCATTTATAGAGACATGTTCAAACCACAAACTGTAACACCACAAATGTTTGACACCAAAAAACAATTAGCTAAACACTGGATATGAGGTTTTACATTTTAAAAATAATTCCCACTTGTATTCAGCTTTGTTCAAAGATTGATGATACACACGAAAATTTATCGAGGATAAAGTTTCAATTTGCCGATAAACTTTCCACCCAACCAATTTTTTATAGATAGGCTCACATTAACCAGCTGAATTCTTCACCTAAATCGTGACAAATCGTTTTCCTTGAAATATGCAAATACAGTCACATTTGTCAAACTCTCTGTAGTCAACTGTAGATAATTTAATAAACCCATGATCAGCTGGGTTTAATTTTCACATTGCCTTCTTTTCAATGGGTCTAAAAGTGTTTTTTGTGTCTCATTCTTGTGCAGCATCAGGAGGAGAGAATCAACAGAAAGTTGTGTTTTATAATTTTCAGAGTTCTACAGGACCAACAAGGCCACCTCATGTTATGAACTCACCTGCTCATGGAGGTCCAGCATCACACTACTCTGTTGCTGGGATGGGTGGGGGTGGGGGTGCGGGTGTTGTGGATGTGCCGCGGGGTGCAGCAGTCTGGGAGACAGGTTCGGTGACTGATGGAGTGGCCTTGGGGAGGGGTTTGGGGGGTGGTGACCTGGACGCTCCTCGGGCCCCGGCCCCGGCCCTCGAGGAGGTTGCTGGCTGTAGGGTGGGTAGCCCTGAGGGGGAGCCGGGTGACGGTAGTTCTCATCCTGGTGGCCTGGCGACGGGCCGTGGTGGGAGTGCAGGTGGTGGTGGTGATGGTGGTGGGCGTTGGGGTGGTGATGGTGGTGGTGGTGGTTGTTGTTGCTGTTGTAGTGGTGGTGGTTGTTGTGGGCATGGTGGTGGTGTCGGGTCAGACGGTCTCTCCGGCCACGCTGGCGTCTCATTGGAGGGCTAAGGTGGAAGAAAGAGGGGGAAACTAAAGAAAAAAGCCTTGTTGTCTTTGCATCAATATAAATATAAAACTACAGCTGTCACCTACAGCTAAAATGTTCGTCAAGAGTTCATCACCAATATAGTATTGCACTCTCCCAACTGTCACACCCACCATGGACACATGGTATTAATTATAAGTAAAAATTATAAAAATTAATGCAGCAGAATCAGAAATATCATCTTTATTTATTCCACACATTCTTGTTCTGTGTCAAAATCTAAACCTACATTATCCACAATGCAACACAACCATCAACAAGTCAGTCTGATTCGGGTGAGTTATGCTTGTACTGGCTAACGTAGCCTTGAGTCAATTGCTTCACACAGACACGAGGAACTGGCTACTGAGGTGCAGTAAGCTCACTTCTTGTAGTATTCAGCCCAGCATTTAGATTTTCATCAACAGCTCTAATAAGAGGAAACTTAACACATATAGTCAGCAACAGACTTAGTCATTCATCACTACACACTATTATACGTATTAAACCAGCAAAGGTTTAATATGTTCAAGCACTTTGTTTTTGTCTTAACTCATCTGGTTTAACACTGATGAATCAAGACATACAATTATTGTAGGGCTGTGACTGATTACTATTTTCATCATCAATTCATCTGATTATTAAGTAAATCATTGAAAGTGAAAGTGAAAAAACAAATAGTACAAAGCCCAAAGAAATTGAATTTGCAATTAAAACAAGAGAAAAGCATATTTCAAAGTCTTAAACTGGACAGTGTTGAGTATATTTGCTTGAAAAAGTTCTTTAATAATTATGTAATAAAAATAATCATGTAATCAAAAGAGATGCAGAATAATTTTAACAACAATTATGCAGCTAATAATTTCAGCTACATTTCAGTGATTTCCCTTTTGCATAATTAAATTGTGACTGATAAATTTTCATAGTAATCTACCACATTAAAGACTAATCATTTTGACCATTTGTTAGGTAGAATAAGAAATTTCAAGCCATAAATAGGGTATTTCTTATCATTTGTGGTGGTATTTGTTTTTGGTTTTTTTCCGATTTCACGGGCTGCCCAATTACTAAATTAACAATGAAGATAATAAAAACATGCCTTTGTGTTACACATACACACACTTACCTGCGTCGGTTGCGAAGAGGCGTGTGGCATCTCTCTGGCATGTAGTGGGGGTGTGGTCTGCGACTGGGAGGCAGCTCCCAGGGCCGAATGGGAGAGGAAGGAGTCGAGGGTGGGGCGGAGCTTAGATCCAACATGGACTGCTGGGAAAGACGCTGCCTTTTTGGGCTTGGGCTGTCTTCCATCTGAGGTAAAGGAGGAGGGGAACCAGAGGGATGGTTGGTCAGGGAAAAACAAAATGAGGACACAAGAAAAGGGGAGAATGGAAAAGAAAAGATAACAATGACATAGAAATCCTATTCAAACCAGGAGCAGAGCAGAGGCAACAGGCAGTGGTCATGTTTCATACTTACTTTGTCCCGATCCTCGCTGCACACATTATCTGGATGAAAATGAAGCACCCCTCCTGCAGGCCACAGAGGAAAAAAAAGAACATAATCTGATGAGATAGGGCTGAGAAAAACATCACAAGACACATGGACACACGCTTGCTAAGCCAACATAAATACAACAACACCAACAACACACAGGCAGCTGGTTGCCTTTGATTTTATTTTCCATTCTAAGATCCCACTGGATGCCAGAAAAAAGTTGTTATATTGATGAAGCCCGGCTGATTTGCTTGAACAGCCTTAAAACTACAAAATCCAACAGTGATGACAAAAAAAAGCATCCAGCATCTTGCTTCACAAACAGAGTCACAGTCTGTCTTCCAAACAGGCTTTTGAATTTCCTTCTTTAGACAAGAAGACAAGAGAGGAAGCCATCTCTGGAAGATGTCATACTAGACTCATCCTCTCTGGCTCTCACAGACTAATCATTCCCTCTGATCCACCATGAAAAGCCCAAGCAGACTCTCAGAAACAGACACACAGACGTCCACTTATCAAGCATGTACGACTCAACAGAGTGTCTTGCTGGCTTTGCACATGTAACGTTGTTTGAATGCAAATAATGGCTTGTGTCTCCAGTCATCAGCTCTCAGTCACCTGTTACTTTGCTCCAAGTTACCACAGCAGTTGAAAGAAAACGAATGTAATCATTTAAGTCGTATCAAGGAAAAATGCCACCAATTACCTAGTTTTTTATTTTCTTATATGTGAGGATTTGCTGCCTCTCTCTGCTTTATATAATAAATTGAATATATTTTAGCTTTGGACTGTCGACTGGACAAAATAGCAATCTGCAGACATCATACTGGGTTTTGGAAATTTATGAAAGTAATTTTGTGTTTTCTGAGATTATATGGATCATTTATTCATCAGTTAATCAATAATGAAAATAATCATTACACATAACCCAAGTGCTATCACCTAAACTGGAGTGACACTGTAAAGTAGTCCCTATAGAGACGTACCATTAGCAAAAAGCCCTGCTTAAAATCTGTGTGTTGTGTCCCTGAGCAAGGCAGTTAACCATTATTAGCTCTGCAACAGCAGCTCAGCACTTCGTTTCTTCCACATTTTTCTCCTTTTATCGCCTGGTGGTGAACAAGCTATAAAATCTCTCTCCAAAGATCAATAGACCATCCCAAAAAAAAAAAACTCCCCAATGATATGAATGAGATTAGTACGTTGAAAAAAAAAAATAAAAAAAAGGAAACACTAAAAAATAGAAAGAAAAAAAATGGCATCACTGTATAAACCGGTAATGCCATAAACATAATCTCAGAGGAACACAATGCTCTTCCAGCTGTTTATCTGACAGTCCACATGTGCAATCTGGATGCAGCATGTGCACACAGACATTTCAGCGGCTTAAGAAGGATGTCCTTGAACTCGGCTGACAAGAGTTTCCTCTAAGCAGTCCCCCAAAAACCTTTTATCACCAAAAAGAGGGGAAGAAAAAAAAAACTCTCCTCCCATCATCTCTTTCTGTTCCTCCCTCTATCCAAACAGCCCTTTCTGCCTCCTCAGAAACAACACATCTGAAAGCAACCCCCCACCCTCTTTCGTCTTTGCGACGCCGCTCCAGAGCCATGTGAAGTCTGCCGATAGTGACAGCTCAAAGACGCCCTGCTAGTGGCTGCGGAGAACAGAGGGACGGTCGATTGACTGGACTGGCCGACAGTAAGGCCAATGCACTGTCGTACATCTTTATCCATCTATCATCCCTTTCTCTTTAGACCCTATAGGGCCCTGGGTCACAGAACTAGGTCTTTTAATGCCGATTCACCCCGGGGGCCGTAGGAAAGTGAGCCTGACCGGACGGGTTCTGCTGGCGAGCGGGCACAACCTTATTTCCTCCGAGCATGGCTGCTGGGGAAGACTGACACCATTTCTTTCATAACAGACAATCAAATCAGGCAGACAGGCTGGATGATGAACTTAAAGAGTCTCAGCTGTCATCAAGTCACAATTTGCTTCTGGTCTTTAAATGAGACACAAAGAACTACTATTTAAAAGAGGCAAACCAAAAATAGAGAAAATCTATTCTACCCACAAAATCTGTAGCAATCTTAGGTGATAACAGTATCAACGACGATCTTTAAAAACTGGTTGTTATGAAGTTGCAATGCCGGCAGGCTGTAGGGATGCAACACTTACTATTAAAGCTGATAACAGGTTTGACACTGGGGGAGTAAAAAAGAAAGAGGGGGAAAAAAGAGGAAAAGAAACCAAGGAAAGAGAGGGACACATTTTTAACACCCCCAAATCCAACCCTGACACATTCTGCATAAAGTGAAGCCAAGAGGCGTAATGCACCAAAACAAAACAAGCACAGGCGAACAGGAAATCCACACGCTGAACACACGCACTCTTATCTTGCTTACACGCAGAACACACACAAACACATACACAAACACACACAGGCCGCAGCCATCTAGGAAGAGGCATGTGCAGCTGTTAAGGAGGAGGCAGATCACGCAGCTGGGAGATACACTGTGTAAGTAATTCACACAAACCCTTCTGTAGTCTCTCAATTTGGGAAGCATGTGTTTTTGTGTGTCCCCTCTGTGAGGGTTATTTTGGGTGTTTGGCAACAGTGCTGTTATTACAACAGAGGCCCATTAAAAGCCTGCTTTCATTCATTCACTGCACTTTTTTTGCCTTTGGGGGAACCCAATCTGGTCCTACAGAAGGTATTACAGTCACTTTCCAGTGGTCAGCAATGGAAACCTGCTGGACATTAAACTGACTGATGTCAATGAAAACAATGAAAGGAGGCTGGGGTGCAGTGTTACATTAAATTTCCTCTCTGGCTGTTTCATTTGTTTCTTAGTTTTTTTTCCCCTTAAAGGTTTCTGAGAAGTTTTTCATTGTCTTCTCAGTGAGTTTGGGTGTGGTAAAGAACTGGTACTGTTGTGGGCACGAAAAGCCAATTGAATGACATTGAATTACACGCGGCAATGAAAATAAATTTGTCCTTACAAATTGAAGAAATCAACAGCCTGCCGACACAACTCTATTGTTCCTTGCACTGCTTCGCTTGACTGTTTTGGGACAATATGCAGAACTTTGCATAGGCTAAAATGCAACTTGAATAGCATTACAGCTCAAAATAAAAAGACTGATGTTGAATTACAAGGCAGGCTGCGCTATGCACCCCCCCCCCTCGCCCCGCACCACAGCAGTGAGTAATCTGAAACAAAAGAGATAAAATCACTATCAAGACAGACATTTCATTTCAAACTATTTCAAGGCTTGTTTCAAGGCTCCAAGCTGCTCTTTAAATCAGACTCCTCTCATAGCGAGGTCTTTAAGACTGAGGAATAGTGTGTAGGTTTGTGATCGGATGCGCTCTAGCTATCAATATTACAGTCTGAATGCACAAAATGTCCACTGGCCAACCAGCAGATAGATGTTTTATTCAGTGTGCATGTTATCGATGATTACATCTCTACATACATCTGCTGTACAAATAATTTATATGAATTACTTACTGACTACCTATAGCTTTACTTTCCTTATACCTTGACTACATCCACAGGAGTAACATAAGCCCTCCGGGCCTGGACTATCCAAAGGAAACATCTGCTGAATTCCTGCTGATGGCCATTAAGATTCACACTACCAGTATTAAACCAGGCAGTGGCATAAAAGACAAAGTTCAGAGACCTGGTTGGCTCTTCATACCCGAGTAAATGCTACTCAAACCTCCACAGCAGAGCCTGCACGACAACACCTGACATGACATATAGCTGGCCTTTCAAGCAACAGCTGGCAGTGAAAGCACCAAGCCTTTTAGTTAAATGTCTCAAAGCCTGTTAAGCTGCAAGTGGTCTGCCTGCATCCCTCAGGGGGTGTATCCTCTGTGTGTGTGTGTGTGTAATGATGCATCTTGCCGGGCTGCAGGCCCTGTTTACCGGAGCCTGCTTACCGGCCCCGGGGGTGTCTGTGAGCTCCGTGCGAGGACTGGCGCTGCGCCCCCGCGGACAGGTAGCTCCCCTGGGTGTGCTGCTGCTGCTGCTGTTGCTGTTGCTGCTGCTGCTGCTGGCTCTCCGGGTAGCTGCGACCACCGTGATGAGGCGCCCAGCCGGGGTTGCTCTGCGGCGGGTAGCTCACCCCTCCTCCTCCGCCGGCGCTCATCATGCTCCCGGTACCGACCGCGCTGCCGCCGCCTCCGTTGCTCCCGACGTTGCCGTTCAAGCCGAAATGATAAAAGCCGGACCGAGACCGCGACCGAGTCCGAGGGGGGTCCATGACCGAGGAGGAGGAGGATGGGTATGAAGAAGAGGAAGAGGAGGAGGGCGGTGGTGTTGGTGGATGGACGTGATGGAGCCTCCCTCTTCAGACCGCTTCTCCGCGCCTCTCTGCCCGCCTAGTTACCCCTGACGACGACCGGCTGCTGCTTGCGTTTTCTGGGGCATTTAAAGCTGCTGCTGGGGAGGGTAAAAAAAAAAAAAAAAAAAGAAAAGAAGAGGAGACACCCGGAGGCAGCTGGCTCAGAGAAACGCAGCCTTCATGCGGCGCACAAACACCGTCTGCACCAACATCCACACTGTGCTTCAATTATTTTATATTTATTATTTCACCCCGTATCTACTGGGTATCTAAAAACACTTCGTTTATATCAGCATGCAGTATAACAAAGCAGTTATCAAAATACTCTGTTTGACTTAACTTAGTTATCACTGGTTTTTCATGGTTACCACAACAACGGCAAGTCTCTATTGTCTTGTCACAGTGGAGCAGTCGCAGCTAAATAAAGTGTTTTTAAAGGTAATACGAGTGACTATTAATGCAGACTCGCATATTAACAAGCAGCTGAAGTTCATGTGTTTCCCTGACACCAGAAGCTCGTCAAGTTTAAACACTTAAATCCCTCAAACACAAGCAAGATGGCTAGCTGTGGAGCGTTAGCAAAGTAAAAAAAAAAAATCGTAAAAAGGGAAACCTAGCTGCCTCTTTAGCTATCTTTGGAGGTTATTATCGCAGCTTTGTGGAGAAATGACCACTAAAATTACGAGTAAAGCTACACCCCTGACTATACCTGCTCGTTCATGGACATAATTTCGATTTTTCCAGCTGGCCCGAGGCTAACAGGAAGTCTGCAGGGGAAAACAAGTCCAACACTGCCGACATTACGAGCGAGCTAACGCCGCGCCGTATCGAGGCGAAGCCGGCCTTTGAACGGCGCTAACAGCGGCTTACCTCGGACCGCATGAGAAAACAGACAGCCACCTTATCCGTCCGAGCGGGGAGGACAGTGTTTGTCCGATTTAAATCCCCTCTCCGGTTCGCTATCGAGTGTTTTCTCCGGTCAGCGGGGAGTGTAGTGGAGATCAATCAATGGGAGTTTCATGTCTCTGCCAAGTCACTCCCAATCGATCCCAGATACGGACGTAGCTCCTCGCAGGCCCCAAACGCGGCTTTTCTTGCTAGTAAATCATACGAAATATATTAACTCACCCATGAAATTCACAAGAAAATACACAAAAAAGCGAGATTTGTTTAATAGGCTGTAATAAATGTAGATTTTTAGTTGCGCGTTGTGATCCGGCTCGATTGCTTCAGTCTGGCAGACCCCGGGCAGCTGCTCAGTTCATTAATAATTCAGCAGCTTCATACCAGAAATACTATAAGACAACGCTTTGAACGCTGCTGGCTTTATACAGCTTGTCAGGTGGACGAGCTCTACATGCGCTGACGCCTCAAGCCTCCTCCTCCGTGTAAACTACATAAACACAAATTCCCCCCCTCCTCTTATGTGAATTCACGCACCAGACGTCGCGATGCAATCCTCTATCATGAGCACAAATCATGCAGGGAGGACATCCGGAAATCCATGAATATTGACGCTGTTTAAACAATATATAAATCACTCTAACGGTAACATGTCATTTTTAGTCACTGCAATACTTAGAATAAGGTCAAAAACACTGCACTTCTTTTCGTCTTTGTAAATCTAGTATAATATTTAGAGGGACAATGAACCAACTCCCATATAACACGATCACTTAGACAAAAAATGCAGGTAGTGTGTAAAAACATATACCATAATACTGTGTGTTGAAAACTCTACATGCTAGACAATGTTCAGTTACAAAAGTACATTTAGTTACACTGACGATGAGCATCTTTCAACTGAATGTGTTATTCTACAGTTTTTCATCTAAAAATAAATAAAAGAATCAGTCAAAGGCAGATTTGTTACATATTAAAATGAATGAAAAGTAACAACGATCACACTTTATCTTCTTCGGTGGCGTACCCTTTGTTTGGGGGAAAGTAGGTTTTCGCTACCTTTGTCTAAATCACCATGTGGATATAAGTCTCCACGTTTAATCCCTCCTCTCTTCTTCCACCTTTCTGCCTCTCTGCTCTTTCTGCTCCGTCTGACACCCGCCTCCTCCTCCCTCCTCTCCTTCTTCTTCCTCTTCTGCGGAGGGGGTGTGGACTGCATGTTGCTGTGGAGTGGAGACGTGAAGGGGTCCAAAGGGCAGAATTCATCATCAAAGTTCCCCCGGGGTCTGGCCAGTAATCCTCCTTCTCGTCTGGCTTGAGCCTCTCTCCTCAGTCTCTTCACCTCCCGTCTCTCTCTGCGCCTCTCCGGCCACGTCTTCCTCCTGCCAGCCCGGCTACACGCCTCCTGCTTTGTCCTGCTCCTGGCCTGAACTGGCTGGTTCTCCTCTCCACTGTCCCCCGTTGCTTCAGAGAGGTGCTGCTGGTCTGAGACAGGCAGGGATCCAGGCTCTAAAAGGACAGCATTAACAGAGAAAATTCCCTTGGCAATCAGTGTGAGCCTGTGCAGTTAGTATAATTTATTTTCATATTAAAATTTAAAGGTCAAATGTGAAAGGGTTTGCTCACAGAGAATGATCAACTAACAACAGTTCTCAAATCTTCAGAGTTTTTTAGCATATTTTAGTTAACTGTGATGGTTTCCATAACTTCACTACCATCACCCCTGTTTTCAGCTGTAGTAGGCAGCTTTTTTTCTACAGCAGAAGATAAAACCAAATATGCTACCTGACCAGCACCAAATGGCAGCGAGTCACATATAGTCACAAAGAGTCACATAAAGCAGAGTAGAAAGGATTTACACTCTATAGCTGTCTAATATATATGTCCTGTTATAAATCCCATCTTTATATAATGTTCCATTTTTGTCAAAAAAAGAGAGGTGTTGGTTAATCTGTACAGTCATTTCGGAGGCAGTAGTTTGTGGTTATATTAAATTGTGCTTTGTGATAACGTTGCTTCTATTATTTTGTCCATCCTATTTATGTCAGAGGGAATAACAGAAACTCCTCTCAATATAATGTAATACAGTTCAATGGCACTATATCCTCCATAATTATTGCATAGTTTCATTAACACCTACCTAACAGTTTCAGCTTTATAACTATAATAGAGAGAGAGAGAGAGCGGCTAGAAAGCTCTGTTCTATCCTGATTGTAGCCATCTACATACCACCACGAGCTAATGCTAAATTAGCATTGGAGGAGCTGTACTGCATGATCAGTCTGCAGATGAACAACAATCCAGAGGCGGCTGTGATCGTGGCCGGAGACTTTAACCATGTCGAGTTAAAGGCAGTTTTCCCCAAATTCCATCGTTACATAAACTTTCCAACAAGGGACAATAATACCTTGGATCAAGTTTTACTGTAACATCCCTGGAGCATACAAGGCTGTTGCAGCTCCACACCTGGGCATGTCGGGCCACATCTCTGTGAATCTGATCCCTGCCCATAAACCTCTGATCTGCAGGACAAGACCAACCACCAGAACTGTACAGGTTTGGACTGAGGAGGCGTCTTCAGCATTACAGGACTGCTTTGAGTGCACTGACTGGGAAGTGTTCAAGGAGGGCACAGATCTGGATGGATACACGTCATCGGTTCTGTCCTACCTAAAATTCTGTACTGATGCTGTTCTACCCACAAAGACCATCAAGGTTTTCCCAAATCAAAAACCATGGCTGGACAGCACAGTGAAGCCCCTACTCAAAGCCTGTGACGCTGCCTACAGGTCAGGTGACAAGCAGGCCTATAGGCCTATAGCATTGCCCGAAAAGAACTGAAAAAAGGCATTAAGCTAGCAAAAAGCAGGTATAAACGGTGCATCGAGGAGCACTTTGAAAACAACAAATCCCACATAGTATGTGGAGAGGCATCAAGACAATAACGGACTATAAGCTCAGTGATCAGCTGGTTAGCCACGATTCCACTCTCCCCGACACCCTGAACACATTCTACGCCCGATTTGAAAAACAGCTTTTTCCCCAGAGCTGTACAATGCATTTCCCCCTATTGAGAACTTGAGACATGCACTTGACTGCACTTGAAACAACTGACCCACCCCCTAATGTGCATTGCTGCTGCAACTTTAGACTTTGTATGTATGTATACAGATTACATATTTTTACTATTACTTACTATTACTATATTTTTTTACTATATTTACGTTTAAAGCTGGAAGTCACCAATATTAATTTCGTCATGTGAAAACATGATGACAATAAATGATTCTTGATTCTTGATAATTTTCATGAAGGGAAGACTGTTGTATTAGACTACATTAGTTTCAGCCAGGTGGAGCTAATAAACTGGCATCTGAGTATATGTTAAGTGTGTTAAGGGGCTAAAAACATGACTCTAAATGAATGCTATTGTTGCTCTGTGTCTGCTGGACATGTAAATGTTTACATCACTGTATTTACAATAACACTGTATGAGCTATAATATGTGTTTTATCACCTTTGGCTCTTTTCTCCATCCTGGCACGATGTTTGACGATGTCCTCCAGGGTGTCATAGTGGCAAACGTAGGGCAGGGAAGGAGAAGTCCCACTGCCCATCTTCCTCTTAGTGCACTCCTGATAAAGAAAGAGAGGGGGAAGAGGAGAAAAAGTGAAGAAGGGATGCAGGACAGTGAAGACAGTGCTGTCAGAAAAACAGTGACTGAGGGAGAGAGAAGAGAGATTAGATGCTCAAAGTGAGCAAATAAGAGGATCAAAGAAGGGCAGGAACAGTCCAATCCTAAAGTAGATACAGATGCAGTATGATGTACAGTGGTATACAAAGGGGAAGAGAATGACAGAAAGACACATGAGACAGTGAAAAGAAGAGCGCAGAGAAGGACTCTTTTCACTGGCCACTTACATATCCATAATGTCCCTTCTCAGAGCAGTTGTAACAATGAGCAGGGCATCTCTTAAGTTTTAGAGTGCAGGGTGTTTGTGGTCTGAGTGGAACCTCTACCCGGATCTAGAAAAAAAGATGTCAAACAATGAGTGTGTTTAAACATGGAAAAGGACAGTTGATTTCTTTGAAGTTTTATCAATACGGATCATAAATTCAATCATTCAATTTCACCTGCCTATTAAAAAACATGATTAAGGTGTTGCTCTGCCACCTCCTCCATGTTTGGTTATTCCTGTTGTTTAAATCACTCAAAACTCAGTACTGTATCAGTGGTGTTAAAACAATCAGCCAGAGAGAGCTTTTAATGTTTAGAAGTATCATGTATCTTACTTAGAAAATAAGCAAAAGAGCAGTAAAGTGAAAACTTCAACTCACTGTCAAGTGGTACTGTCTCCATGTATCAGGGCAGGCCTGAGGAAAATCCAGGAAACAGAACAGAATATTACTCTTATAAACAATACAGAAGGAAGAATTGTGCAACTGTACTGAATATGCAGTTACACAATGCTGAAGCAATACTTCATAAATGGGGTCCACACACCCCTGAGGCTACAGAGTGTGACAAGACACAACTGACAAATGCTTGCAGAGTTTCTTTAACATAGCAACACTCTCCTCGACCTGGAGGCTAACGGACAAACTCACATCAGAGAGGTGCCCTGTCACCCCGCAGCGCTGGCAGTGCTGGTTCCACAGCGGGGGCCTCTCACATGGCCTGAAGCCATGTGAAGGCAGGCCACAGCTGGAGCAGGGGCGGCCTGGACAGTCCCTCTGGATGTGGCCTCGGATCCCACAGAGGACACAGGTGGGACATTTTTGCTGACATGACACAGAGGCAGAAAAGACTGTTAGGATGGGTGTTAGGATTATTTCAGTCAACTTCTAGAGGTGACCAAAGAATTACATCAACTTCTACTTCTGTCTCTGGTGCTGCTTATGGCAGCTTGTACAGAAGAAAAACATTAAAGAGTAGGTGAGCCAGTCAGTCAAAACAGAAACATATAGAGAAACTGTATCATATATATAAAAAAATAAAATGTAAGAGCCACAAGATGAGAATCTAAGTTAAGTTAAATATGATGCATAATTTATAATTTCATGTGCATAGGAGAGGATATCAGCTGGGTCAGAACAAAAAGCACTGGAAAGCATCTTAGACCAACAGAACATCAGGATGCTTCAAATCCAAGCACCTCAGTTATTTCAACTTGAATCATTATTATTAATCAACAACTGTATTAAACCCCTGCCATGGCTATTTCTTTTACAAGGCCATGATATCTGTTTTCTACCTACTTATACATTATGTGTACAGGGAATAAAAAAAATAAATTAATGTGTTCATTTACCTTTTGGTAATAGCAGCTTTTGGCAAGGTGACCCATCCTGTTGCAGATGTTACAGCTCAGAGAACGACCAGGTACAAAATAACGGCAGGGCAGAGACAGATCAGCACCGCACTACAAAACATTAGAGGACAAAGACATAACAGACAATTTGATAAAAACAAGTAAGTTCATAATATTGAGGACTTGCTGCAATATTAAACTAATTCCAAGCGTTATTTAAAAAACAATTTATTTCTCTCTTTTTTGCATCCACACTAAGAATTTTATTACTCAGAGCTGTCTGTGTTTAATAAGTTAAAAATATCCATATCAGAGTAAAGAGTTGCCATTATCTTAATTTCATTATACATCATCAGCATGCATTTGTGTGTGTGTGTGTGTGTGTGTGTGTGTGTGTGTGTGTATTTATATATACACACACACACATATAGGATTTTATTTTATTTTAACAATATTTGCTAAGTAAAATTAATATTTAAACTAGCTCTACTATAGCATGAAAACGAACAGATATCAAAAGTTACCTTGTCTTTCTCTGATACAGCCCAGATGTCCTTCATGGCTTTCACATTCTGATCTATGATAGAGAGAATGATGACCAAGGAAAACATTATGTTTTATAGAAAAAAATTAAAGTTATAATCATGTGGTTCAGACAGGATACCTCTTGAAATACAAC